>OV050032.1:119962805-121220305 GCA_920105625.2 Clusia tigrina | reverse complement strand
TCTGTACAACCTCCCTGTGCGGATTTATCTGACACGCGGCTCTGTTGTCGGAGACACCGGGATTATATGCTCCTCTGTACACGTTTGGGACGAAATTAATTCCTTCTCTATCCATGACAGCGGCAGTTAAATTGTCCTGTCTATTTTCAAACATATGTATCTCCCCCAATTCGGCCGTACTCCGTTCCACAAGCACTTGCGCTCGAATTGCTTCTTCTACCAATTCCTCCAGATTTCCTGTTTTGCTATGCAGCATATGAATTTTTAGAGCGGAATTGCGGAGCCCCACTACGAAAGTCGTTAACACTGACTTGTCAACTTCGTATAATAACGCGGTATCACCAACGCCATCGTACTTATTTTTGACTACTTCTTGTCTTCCCCTGCCAGTTGTTTCCCGATTCTAATTTCCTGGGATATGTCTTCCAGAGTTCTCTCCTTAAGATAAGTTTTCTTCAGAAGGCCATAAAGCTCATTCACACTGGCGAATTGTTTTGGCAGCACAAGGTTGTACGCATCTCCAAATAACCTTTGCTTTATGCAGTCGAAGAAATCCTGTAACTCATCAGGGCTTATGCTCCGCTTTGCAAGCTCACAATCTTGAATGAACCTACTGAGTTCTGACCTTAAATCTGCTGAAGCAGCACCAGTAAACACAGGTACTAGCCTGGACACGGTCCTGCAGATATCCTCGATACCCATTTTACGTATTCCTGTATTACTTTTGACCGGTAAAATTTTAGAGTTATCCTTTTGTGTGTTTTCCAAATTCACTCCCTTTGGATCTGAAATATATTTAACTAGCGACGGACTCAAACTTATTAGTCTTGGACAGTTTGCTCGTACAGGCGAAATATCATCCACTGTATTGGGACTTTGCAGCTCTGATTCTGGCTCGTTGGACGGATAAACCTGATTCTTCTTATCTATTGAACTTCCTGAAGAAAATGGCTCGACACCGATTTCCGATGCGTCAAATAAAAACTCCGCTTCACTTTCTCCAGTCAATATTAATCTAGGCTCTACCACACGACCTATTCCTTTCGGAGTTAAATACTCCGGCCAGCGAACTTCTGGTGGCAGAGCTAGTACTGTCTGCGTTTGAATTTGAGAGGTTGAAGCCGATCTCACTCTTGCTGGCTTAGTGGTTGCCCCGATTTTTTTGAGCTCCAAGTTTTCCTTCTCCAGATGCGATGCGGCTTCCTCAGTTTCCCGGAGTTGCCTAGAAAGTACTTTAGTTTTATTTTCGAGGAATTCCGTATTTATCTTCAATTCTTCAGTATCTTTGAAGACTTGGAAACATTTTTCTTCCGTCCGACTCTGAATAGTAGCTAACGCTTGGTCTGCTGCTTCCAGAGTTGACAGGTTTCCACCGTCCCTCGCTAATCTCCAGAGTACCTGGGCTTCACTCTTGCAGGTTGCCGCTTCCAATTGTTCAAACAATTTTTCTGCGAACAATTTTACCTGTTTTTAACTGTTTCGCTTTTCCGTGCGAAACATTGATTCATTTTTGCTGCGCAAATTGTAGTTTCGAAACTACACAAACTTTGATGCGACAACATATGTTGACGGCTCCTCTTCAAATATTTTCACCTAATGCCAAAAATCTAAAACAACCATTTAAATTATTTCACAATGTATTTATTGACTTAATTCATAACCAAATAGGCATGTTTTTGCTAAATAAAAATATAAATAACACTTCGATTTTATTTACAAAAATTCTTATAGCTAATTATAAAATCCAGTGTCTGCTTGTTGTAGTCTGAACCTTTCCTGCCATAGTCTGTTAGCTTCGCTCCAAGGCAGAGGCACATCCAGATTCGCCTGTTCTGCCAGAAACTTCCTTAGAAAAGCCAGCCGCTTTCTCTCCCGTGCTGCTTTTCCACCACGTCTATGCCAATAGTGGTGCGTGCGCGGCACCTCTGAAATGTGCCTCAGCTCAATCCTCCGACCTTCCGCACCCGTTATGCTTTTGGTACTCTGGTCATTTATTTCCTGATATTCAAAGAAAATAAATACCCAATTTTACTAAATGAATTGAGATTTGAATTATCCTAACCGCAGCCACGAAACACGCTGCCAAACAAAACACACGCGATGCCCCCAAAAAAGTGAACCTAACTTTATTCCGGTACTTGACACGGACAGAAAAATCAAACGTTAATCCCGCGAACGAACATAAGAAGCACCATCCACTATTATGAATGCGTAAGCTCTATACCGTGGCACGTTCTTTCCGAACCAAACCAACCGGTATGCACGAGTTCGCAATACAACAGGGATTAGAGAGGAACTTTGTTTCCTTTAAACAAAACTTCACATGTTTCACGCCCCCCGAGAATGGTAAAATAAACGGTTATTATAAAAAAAAATGAACCAAATTTCAGTGGAACAACCCTATTCAACCTGACCGTAAGTAGAAAGTTTTCTTTTTAGATCGACCTATTGTCACCTAACCGCAGCGGCTAATCAGCCCCAATGCTGCTTCTTCTGCATGACCGGCGCAAAAGCGCCCACACGGCCACCGAAGAATCGTCGGCAAAATTTTCTTATATACTAGGATGTCCTACTATAGACATACTCACCATTTTCGTTTCCTCCATTGCCCTCCTTTGGGATGGTTATCCTGATATCTTCTTATTGGTGGATTCCCGCGTAGGAGTGCTTCTTTCCTGGCACTCGACGTTGTATCCTACCGGCTGCGCCAAAATGTTGGGGATATCGAGTCCTTGCTTGGCGGGGGGCAGTGTTGGGGTATTGTCCTTGTTTGACGGGGGACGTCCTTCTGCTGCGCGCGTGTAGCTGAAAAGCCTAAACCACTCTTTGTAAAAATCACTACATTACACTTTTTAGTTTTAAAATCACAAGCCTTTATTTCTTAGAATACTAACTCTTATATACTATTTACAATTCAAAATTACAATACAAAAACTGACCTTTCTGGTGTTCCAGTTTCGCACCTCTTAATTGGTGTTAGTTGGTCAAGCCAACTGACCTACGCCAATCTGAAATGTTGATGGTGCATTCTAACTTTGAATGCCCTTCGGTGGCTCGACTGCAAAACTGTAGCACCCTAAAAGTTTACATAATAAATATTACATAGGTAATATAATTCTAAATACTCGCACCCTAAAAATATGTGCTTTCTTAAGTAACTTTAACACATGCTAATCACACAGAATGTGTGGCATCTGTTAGGAGTCGATGCTGTGAGACACTACGCGCAGGCAGCTTGATTCTAGCTCACAACATCCCTCCCCTCTTTCTAAAAGAAGTTAGTGCAACTAACTTCTAATGAATCTTTACAATATTTTTCTCTTTTCTGCACTTTAAACAATCTGTGCATTTTCTTAATCCTATAGTAGATATGTATAGTTTTTATTTTTTCAAATTCGCCTTATTTGGGTTCAATTGTTGTATTCTTTTCTTTTTACTTTTGTGTTCTTTTCTTTTTTCCTCTTTTGTTTTATTTTGTTCCTTTATTACTATCTTTTTTTTCTTCTTTTTTTTCTTTGTTTTATTCTGTTCTTTTATTTCTATCTTTTATTTTTTATATTCCCCTTTTTATATTTGGTCTTTCATCGACTCTTTTCTCACTGGCGTATATACAATTTTCAACAACTAGCGATAATACAATTAATCCTATACTTAAGATCTTATATTCTACTATGATATTTATATCTAAAATATTACATTATACTTGTGCTAACTGCTGATCCGGTTGACGGCTGCCGTTGACGGAGTGAAATCCCTCGATGAACTCTGCATGGCCCTCCCTTCTTTCTGGATCGGTACGTACAAAGATGTTATAGGTTGGCGATTTGGTTTGCCATTAAAACCTTGCTTTTAGTGGCCTTCTTCTTTCCATTTATATAGTGTGCAACACGGCTGTAGGTGGTACTGCCTCTGCTTATAGTATTCAACTTGTAAAAAACATTTGGAATACATGAGAGATTACAATACACTTTCTTCCTTTGCAGCAATGCGTTTTATGGTGGAAATGTTTCTCTTGAGCTTCCTCATAATGGTATTTGACATCGTTTGGCTTTGATGCGGAGACAATCGGTATTTTTCGGAGATACACGTTTAATGATGTAATTTGTGAACTCTGATCGGTTACCAGTCTCTGTGTCCTCTTGTATTAAATCATATACTTCAATGAAGCAATTAACTTCCGTGAGCCAAATTTCTTCTGCTTATTATATTTGGTGGTGGTTTCAGTCACCCTCCTTAAGCTTTTACCCATCTTCAACTTATCCAAAATCGATTCTGTTGAGATTGTGATACACTGGGTGGACATTGTACTATAAAATTGTCCAATTCAAAACATGACTCCGCAAGGAAACTTGTTTATTTTTCGTTGCTTATCAATATCTCATCCACAACGCGTTCAAATGCTGCGGCCATATGCCGTTTCGCAAAATTAAAATTACATCCGTCGCCATTCATCCCCAATCTAATATGTTGGCATCCTTGGGGTCACAAACCTTAGATAACTGCCAAAAATCTCTGTTTTTCAAAAACGCATCTTTCCGAATACTATGTTGGTCCCTTAGTCCGCACCGTATTCCAATATCCGGTCTTCCCGGAACTTCCTGCTTCGCTTCACATCATCAGAGCTATTTAGAGAACACCTATAATAATTTTCTTAATTTTCTAATATACATTTTAGTCAATTTAATAGATGAATTCCAAAATTATATAATATTTAAATAAATACACTATATGTACTATATATACTCTTGGGTATAATTGTCTGATTTAGTATGATTTGTTTTTCTTTTATTATAACACTTATTTCATTATAAAGTTAGCTTTTAAACAACTAATTTTTAACTAAAATTATTTTCTAAACTACCTTTAATTTTAATCTGAACTTTTACACAGATTATAATTTTTTTAATCTTTAACTTTTCTTAAACATACGCTATTCCTGAATATATAAACAAAAAACAATATTTATACAACATGCTTTTTCTAGAATTGAATGCTATATCATTCAATTTGCGTCCACTCGTCTTTTCCCCTTACATTATCGGATTCGCTTCCGTATCCTAGAGGAAAAGAGGACTGGACTATGTGTTTTCATAGCCATATAGGGCATCAGTTTTGCTCTGATTAATTTTTCGTGCTCTTTTTCAACACGTGAGTTATCACTCATTTCAACTTTGAACCAATTCATTGGCCCTCCGACAAAAACCAGATTATACAAAATTATCCCGTTTGTGTCAAAACTTTGTCCATTGCATGACTATATCTTTCATTGCATACAATTACTTTTTATTTAAATTCACTTCTAGCCTGATATGTATATATCCATTAATGATTCTATTTTCCATCCTGTAATTAGCTCGTATATGAATACATACATACATTCAAGGCGCTTTAAATTACCTAGAATTAATTGCTTATTTTCCCAATCAACCTATACATTTTTTTTTTATATCCCAGCATATACATTTATTCAAATTTCTATATGCTAATTTCCTAATCAATAATCAGTTAAAACCTATGTATGTATATCAACATATAGCCTGCTGCAGTATCTGCAAATTCCCAATTCCTAATGATATGTCCCTACATACTTACTTATATGGCCATACCCATTCCTATAACTAGAATACTTACTTTTTTAAATATTCCCTCGTACATTCATTCTGTACATTATACAGTTATATACATATATATTTACTTCACCCGCAGTTCCGTCGCTTGGCGTTAACGCTCAAGCGTCAAAATTCAGTGCATACACCGCTGTATGTATGTACGTACATATTTGAAGTTAAGTTTTATATTATTTACCCACGACTGTCTTATTATTTTATTTTATTTTTAAATTACGTGCAATATTTATCATTTAATATTTAAAAAATATTTTTCCCTACTGTGCTTCGTTCGGCCATAGTGCATAATAAGCACATTTTTTATTGCGTCAACTTTACTTGCTCGAGTTTAATTGGCACACTTCTGCTGGCCTTGACTTTGAAAATCGGAGCTGTGTGTGTTATTTGATACACACACGTACATGTTTACGTTGTTATTTTTGTGTTTACACTTGTAAAACACTGCTAACACATGTCTTTAGTTGTGTGGTCTAATGTGGAATAATTTCAGCAAATTATTATGTAGCTTTTTATTCTTGCCCTTAATCGTTACGACTGTTGTAACTGGGCTTCGGATCTCTGCTACCATATACGGACCTATCCACACAGGTGAGAATTTGTTTCTCCTGGCTTGATTCCTCATGAGTACCTGATCACCCACATTCAAAACGACTGGGTTTAGTACCTTGTTATAGGCCTCCCTAGCTACTCGTTTAGCACAATCCTGGTTTTCTCTGACCAACTCGTGCGCTCGCTGTAGCTGATACTTTTGTACTTTATTAGGTACATCAGCATGTACACCGGCGCACATTTGCGCTTCAGATTTGCTGGCATATTAAAATCAAACCCGTAGAGCGTCCTGAACGGAGTCTGCTTCGTTGATACATGTACCGTATTATTGTGTACATGCATTGCAGTGGTTAACCATTGATCCCAATTCGAGCCGTCTTCCTTGGCAAAACTGCGCAAGTACTCGGCCAGAGGTCGATGACTACGTTCCAGTGAGCCATTCGCCTGTGGATGATATGGCGTTATATGCAACTGCTTGATTCCCACCATTTTACATGTTTCCGAGAACAGTTTCGATACAAAATTGGAACCATTGTCGGTTATCAAAACCTTAGGTATGTTGTATCGTGCTATTATTTCATCAAAGAATGCCTTGGCCACCATACCTGCTTCAGCATCAGGTATAGCCACGCACGCCATATACTTTGAGAAATCATCTTGGAACGTCAAAATGTATTTATTTCCCGAAACTGTCTCAGGTAAAATACCTACAATATCCATATGAACTTTATCAAATGGCTGTTTTGGTGTGTCAGTTAACACCATTGGCATCTTTGTCAGCCTTGAACTTTTGTTGGCCTGACATTTTGGACAACTCTTTATATATTTCTTAATGTCCTTGATCATACCCTTCCATCCGTATACTCGCCTAATTCTGTCATGGGTTTTTCAGAATCCCTGGTGTCCTCCTAGAGGCGAATCATGGAAACCCTTTAACACAGCCTGGATATCCTTTATATCCTCCAGCCATTCCACACTGCTGGCTCTTTGTTCGTGGGCATCTTCACCCGTCTTGCTAACATCTGTTGTAGCATCAAATTTATCCTTTTGCATTCTCTCGGCCTTCTCCTTATCTGACCGTGCTTTGGACCTCGTTTGCACTACTGATACCTTCTGTGCCTGAGGTACTCTGCTGAGTGCATCCGCATTCAGATTCTTTTTCCCAGGTTTGTATATGATTTCAAAATCATACTCAGACAATTTGTGTCTGAACCTGGCTAGCCTAGACGTTTGGTCTTTCAAATTGGCTCTGCCTCTCAACGGCTGGTGATCAGTGTATATCTTAAATGGGCGTCCTAGCATATATGCCCTAAAATTCTTTGTAGCCCACACTATGGCTAGAAATTCCTTTTCTATTGTGGAGTATCTTTTCTCCGTATCGCTAAGCGCTCTGCTTGCGAATGCTATTGGTCGGTCATTACCGACTTCCCCTTGTGACAATACTGCCCCTAATGCTTCATTGCTAGCATCAGTGGTCAACAAAAAAGTTTGCTCAAAGTCGGGGTATGCCAAAATCGGTGGCAAGCTAATTATTTCTTTTAGCCCCTCGAATGCTTGCTGACATCTCTCTGTCCATTCGAACTTTGCCTCTTTTCGTAGCAACTTGTTAATTGGCAACGCAATTCCGGCTAGTCCTTCCACGAACTTTCTATAATAGTTCACTAATCCTAGGAATGCTTGCACTTCCTTTCTGTTTCTCGGAATCGCTAGATTTTTAAAGCATTCCACCTTCTGCGGGTCAGGCAGTGCTCCTGCCTCTGAGCAACGATGGCCTAAATAAACCACCTCTCTTCGCAAAAATTGACACTTCTCCGTGTTCAATTTCAAATTGTGTTCTCGTAATTTCTGGAGCACCTTGCACAAGCGTTGCGAATGCTGCTGCAAGTTCTTCCCATAAATTAAAATATCATCCAGATACACAAAATAATCTAACCCTTGTAAGTCTGTTAGCACATGGTTCATTAGCCTTTGGAAGGTAGCCGGTGCTCCTGTTAATCCAAACGGCATTCTATTAAACTCATAATGCCCCAAACCGGTGCTGAACGCGGTTTTCTGCTTATCTTGGGTATCCACCAGAACTTTGTGGTAGCCACTCGCTAAATCAAGTGTAGAAAAATATCTACTGTGTCCCAATTGATCCAGAATTTCTTCTATCCTTGGTATCGGGAACACCTGCTTGATAGTGGCGTCGTTCAATTTCCTAAAATCGACGACCATTCTCCACTTCTTCTGACCCTGAGCACCTCCCATCTTTGGTACCAAAATTATTGGTGAGTTCCAAGGCGAGATACTCGGTGAAATTATGTTATATTTTAACATCCCTTCCACTTGCCTGTTTACCTTATCTTTGTGAGCCTGTGGCAATCTGTATTGCTTCTGGTTAATCGGTGCTTGATCCACCCTAGTAGGTATTTCATGCTCTACCTCTGGTGTATATGTTAACTGGTCTCTTTCCAGCAAAAATATGTCATGGAATGACGCACAAATGGCTTCTATTGATGCCTTCTCTTCTGAATTCACGCTTTGGTCTAACTTCAAGGATTCTAGCACCCTCTCCATTCTTTTTCTTATATCTACCTGCTTAATCTGATTCACCGATCTATAATTCGGTTCCTTAAAATTATCATAGCTAGTGAACTTGGGCCTAAAATCCTCCTCCAGCAGGAAGTCCTTTTCCGATGCATTGAGTACGCAAGCGTACACCTTACCCTTGTCAACGTGCGTTATGGTTTCCCCCATATATACGCCCTCCGCTAGCTGCTGCTTGTGTAAAACAACAGTCCTAAGTTTCGTATTTACATGCATAGTAACTACTCTGGTTGACCTTGCATTCACTACCTCCATACAATTCTTAACCTTACTCACGGTTCCTTCCTGCCATGACATTAATGGAAAAGTAAGGATTCTATGCTTATTGTTATCATAGAATGATAACTGCTTGTCGAGCGCATCCAGTATGGTGCGTCCCCAAAGATTATCGCGGCCAATTATCCCATCAGCCGGGATACCTTTCCTATCGACTTCCACTGCGTGCATTCTAAAACTCATACCCTTAACTTCACTGTGCCTTATTCTGAGCGACCCGAATGTCCTAATGCACCCTCCAAATGCTCCGTTAAGCGTTCTTAAGTCCATTTGATTAATGTCTAGCCCCTTCCGTAAAACACTAGATTTTACGAGGCTAGTGTCCGCCCCTGAATCTACTAATAGCACTAGCTTTCCACTAGCTGATTCCTTGCAGGGTATCTCGATGAAGGCATCACCTATCCTGCTCATAGCGAAGCAACCTCCTTTTGTTCCCAATATGGTCGTGTATCCACTCCCTAACTCTTCGTGATACTGGAGAGCCTCTTGCTCCTCCTTCTCCTGGACTGTAGTTCCTACATTACTAGTCCCACGTACTTCCGGCCTTATTATTACTTCCTTTCTTTTGGCTTTCCAGTCTATTGGCCTCGACTGGGCCGCTGGAAGTTTCCCTGGTTCTTTTGTTGGGATTGTCTTTCCCTGCATTCCATTGCCCGATGACCGATTCGTCCACATGAGAAGCATCTCAACCCCTGTTGGGTGTTGCGTATCCTTGGTTCACTTCTGGAATTCCAATTTGGTTGCTGCTGACCACTCCCAGTTTTGAAAGGATTTCTTCCTTGGTTAATTCCTTCTGTTGAATTAACTCTGGGACTACTGAAGTTACCCCTGCTGTCCCTCAAGGGTGCAACCGGGCGCCTCGTAGCTGGCTGCCTTTTACTCTGATTCCATTCTGTGTCTCCATGGCACTGTCTACTTGCCTCATGACCATATGTTTGGCACTCCATACAGTAGGGCGTATTTTTGCGTGTAATGCACTCATCCCTTGTATGACCATGCTTACGGCAGAACGAACATTTGGGTGCCCTCTGTACAAACCCCCTGTACGGATTTCTCGGATTCGCGGCTCTGCTGTCGGAGACACCGGGATTATATGCTCCTCTGTATATGTTTGGGACGTAATTATTTCCATCTCTGTTCACGACAGCGGCGGTGAACATGTCCTGTCTATTTTCCAACATGTGTACCTCGCCTAACCCAGCCGTACTCCGTTCCACGAGAACTTGTGCTCTAATCGCTTCCTCTACTAATTCCTCCAGAGATCCTGTTCTGCTATTCAGCATATGAATCTTTAGAACGGAGTTGCGGAGCCCCACCACGAAAGTTGTCAACACCGACTCGTCAACTTCGTGTAATAACGCTGTATCTCCAATGCCATTGTACTTATTCCTGATTATTTCCTGGGCCATCATCTGAAGGGACTCTAAACGCCTGGCAAAGGCTCGTATGTCTTCACTTGCCAGCTGTTTCCCGATTCTTATTTCTGGGATTATGTGCTCCAAAGTTCTCTATTTCAGATAAGTTCTCCTTATAAGACCGTAAAGCTCGTCCACACTGGCGAATTGCTTTGGCAACTAAAGGTTGTACGCGTCTCCAAATAACCTTTGCTTAACACAGTCGAAGAAATCCTGCAACTCATCAGGGCTTATGCTTCGCATTGCAAGCTCACAACCTTGAATGAATCTGTTAACTTCTGACCGTAAATCTTCTGAAGCTGCACCAGTAAACACAGGTACTAGCCTGGCCACTGTCTTTGAAATCTCCTCTACACCCATTTTGCGTATTTTTGTTTTACTTATGACCGGTAAAACTTGAGCGCTATCTTTATGAGTGGTTCCTAGCTTCACTTCTCCCGGATCTGAGAGGTAATTGACCAATGACGGACTCAAACTAATTAGTCTTCGATCGTTTGTTCGTACAGGCGAAATACTGTCCACAGTATTGGGACTTTCCTGTACCGTTACTCTTTCTGGCTCCTTTGGCGGATATCCCTTATTTTTATTAGTTATCGAACTTCCTGGAGAAAAAGGCTTGACACCGATTTCAGATGCGCCAAACAAAAATCCCGCTTGCCTTTCTTCATTAAGTACTAATTTTGGCTTTACCATGCGGCTTATCCCTTCTGGTGTTAAATATTCCGGCCAACGTACTTCCGGAGGCAATGTCAATACTGTCTGCGTAAATCCAGCTGATGCTGATTTCGATCTCTCCCTATACAGTGAGTCTTTTTAATTCCGCACACTCCTTTTCCAACAGCGATGCTGCTTCCTCTGTCTCCGTCAATTTCCGAGAAAGTTCCTTTACCCTATTCTCGAGATACTCTTTTTGTCCTCTCTAATCTTCTGTTTTCTCATGAAATTTGAACAACTTTTCTTCTGTCCTTTTTTGGATTGCCGTCAAGGCTTGATCCGCTACTTCTAATGGTGACACAGCTCCTCCGGCGTTCGCCTGCCTCCACAATTCCTGAGCTTCTTCCCTGCTCGTACTCGCTTCGAACTGGTCAACTATTTTCCCAGTAAACAGTTTCACCTCTGACTGTATTGATTTCAATCTGTTCTTTATTTCCTCGTCTGGCGAAACCAAACTCACAATCTCTTGTCCTAGTCCCTCTAATTCAGAACTAAATGTATCTGCCCATTCGTTGACCAGACTATTTATGTAGTCTGCGTAATTTTCCGCAAAATATTTCTCCTTGCCGTACTCAACTGCGTGAAGCAACAACAGTCCGTGATTATTGTTGAACTCTCTCCCCAAATCTTGCAACTGTGTTATTCGCTTGCGATAATACATGTTGTCCTTACGTAACCTGCCGTCTTTCTTAAAATTACGGACCAGTTCTTCAATCGTTTCGCCAATTTGCTCCTGCCTCAGCAGTAATCCTTGCGCTTCCTTCGTCATATCCCAAATGCCAGAACAGATGGCGTATCCCAATTACAAATAAAAATCCAATAATTGTTAAAACTTGTTACAATATTTTATTCTATCTTACTTAATGATTCAAAACAGAGTTATTAAAAAAAACATTCCACCGTAAATTCTATCTTTATATACATATTCTGCTATACTTGTTTTTCATCACAAAGTTCCGCTGTCTACCGGCGTCCATTAAGTCCTTCCATCAATGCAAATTGGTCCTTGACTTCTTCACAAATACTCCTTGTTTTCCACTCACCATCTTTAATACTCCCAAAAATCCATAGAAAAGGCCATATGTTTGTTAAAACCGAAATTTAATTTACCGGCAAAAGTGTCTTGATTCATTCCCGGAAATTTGAATCCATATGCGCCACATAATAATAGCATTTCAATGTTTTCTTCAACATTGCTACGAAAACTTTGATGCAACAACACGTGTTGTCTGCACCTCTTCACTTAATACCCTAAACTCAAAATGCCAAATATTTAAATCAATCTTTATTTTGATTTCAAAACAATATAAATTGAATCGTATAAATATCCCTACCGACAAACAAACACAAATCCCCTATCATAATCGTACGAACCCTATACCGTGGCACGTTCTTTCCGAACCAAACCAACCGGTATACACAAGTTCGCAATTCTATAACGCAAAATCCGTGAATAAACAGACACGTTCCACATCCCCCGAGAATGCTGAAACAAAATGTATTAAAAAGTATGAGCCTAATCTCAATGGAACAACCCTATACAACCTGACCGTTAGTAGAAAGTTTTCTTATTACATCGACCTATTGTCACCTAACCGCAGCGGCTAATCAGCCCCAATGCTGCTTCTTCTGCATGACCGGCGCAAAAGCGCCCACACGGCCACCGAAGAATCGTCGACAAAATTCACTTAGATACTAGAATGTCCTACTATAAGCATACTCACCATTTTTTTTCCCTCCATTGAACTCCTTTGGGATGGTTATCCTGATGGTTTCCTGTTGGTGGATTCCCGCGTAGGAGTCCTCTTTTCCTGGCACTCGACGTTGGATCCTACCGGCTGCGCCAAAATGTTGGGGTATTGTCCTTGTTTGACGGGGGACGTCCTTCTGCTGCGCGCGTGTATCTGAAAAGCCTAAACCACTCTTTGTAAAAATCACTACATTACACTTTTTAGTTTTAAAATCACAAGCCTTTATTTCTTAGAATACTAACTCTTATATACTATTTACAATTCAAAATTAGAATACAAAAACTGACCTTTCTGGTGTTCCAGTTTCGCACCTGTTAATTGGTGTCAGTTGGTCAAGCCAACTGACCTACGCCAATCTGAAATGTTGATGGTGCATTCTAACTTTGAATGCCCTTCGGTGGCTCGACTGCAAATCTGTAGCACCCTAAAAGTTTACATAATAAATATTACATAGGTACTATTAATTCTAAATACTCGCACCCCAAAAATATGTGCTTTCTTAAGTAACTTTAACACATGCTAATCACACAGAATGTGTGGCATCTGTTAGGAGTCGATGCTGTGAGACACTACGCGCAGGCAGCTTGATTCTAGCTCACAACAGCAGTTCTTTCGGGCGCGTGGCTGAAAACTTAAGAGCCCTAACGTTGAATTCAAACACTATTACTTTAAAGATTCAAAACACAAGAGAGATTTATTCTTACCAAACCTAATACTTATATACTATTTTTTAAACATCTATCTCAGTCTGTGAACTGACCTTTCTGGTGTTCCAGTTCCGCACCTGCTAATTGGTGTCAGTTGGTCAAGCCAACCGACCTACTTCCAAAGTGGCGACGGTGCATTACGCTGCCCTCGTCGACTCGACTGCGGAACTGTAATACCCTAAAAGCTTACATGAGAGCGTTACACAGATCACATTGACTTAAAATACTTAGACCCTAGAAGTATGTCTTATCATAAAACAGTTTTAGCACATGCTAATCCAACATAGTGTGGCATCTATTAGGAGTCGGTGCTGTGAGTCAACTACACGTAGGTAGTTTGGTTCTAATCCACAACATCCCTCCCTTCTTTCTAAAAGAAGTTAGTGCAACTAACTTCTAATGAAAGTTTACATTCATTTCTGCACTTCAAACAGTCAGTGCATTTTCTTAAATCAATACATGTGTATAATTTTTTCTTTATTTTTTTTTCTCAATCCGCCTTATTTTATATTCTTTTTATTTCCTTTTTTATATTCTTTTCTTTGTGTTCTTTTTTTTTTGTTTTTGAATCAATTTCTTTTTTTTAGTTTTTTCTTTTTTCCTTTGCTATGACTTCTTTTTTATAGTTTTTCTTTTCTCTTTTGTTCTATTTTGTTCTTTTATATTTTTCCCCTTTTTATATTTGGTCTTTCATCGACTCTTTTCTCACTGGCATACAATACATTTTATTCTTATACTTAAAATCTTATATTCCGCTATGATATTTATATCTAAAATCTTACGTTATACTTCTGCTAACTGATGATCCGGTTGTCGGCTGCCGTTGTCGGTATGGTTGTTGTGCTGCGCCGTTGGTTGTGGTTCTCGTTGTGGGTATCCTTAACTGGCAGAATATATATGAGATTACTGCAACGATCACTGCCAGCGTTATGATCGCGGCGATCCCTCCCTTTTCCAACGAGGAGTGCGATCAAAAATGTACCACTCGAACGGTTTCCGGACAAAACGACACTCCTTTGGCGAGAATGTGCCGCCGTTCAAAGTCTGAGTATACGGTTCGCAGGTGGCTGTCTGGGTGAATGTAGAGTAGACCAAAAATACGTAATCAGCATTAGCGACGTCTTTAAAGGAGTTGCAGAAATGATTGCCCTGTATAAGTAAATTGTTCAATTCTCTGAAAAGCCGTTTGCCTTCTCTGAATGTGTGTTCATTGGCAATTTCCTGTCTCGTGCAATTTTACTCTAAAACTCCAAGGGAGCCTGGTGTCATTCTGCATGCGCCGACTCATTGACTCGTCAGGGCTTGTGTGTCAATATCCAATTGATTTACAGATTCTTGAGAGTTACTATCCAACTCGTTGGTTGCAAATAGCAGGTCATTATCCTCCTCCCCGTTCTTAGCCAAATGCAATACTATGTATTTATCCAGCTCGGAGTTCTGCCCAATAATAATGCCATAGCAGAAATCATGTTCAATAGCACGATTGTGGAGGTAATTTTCGTCTGATATACTCAGGAGTATTGTGCGTATCGCGGAGTCCCGGACTATTTACAAAAATGTTAGATTTTGGAACTCGTTCAGCACTTAATTGACAAATAATTAGATTAAAGCACTGAACCACAACCCACAAGATCAGAGTCAACTTGCTGCGCGTTGTTTGCTACCCCGAAATGACATAGCTTGCTCGTTTCGTCTGAGTCCCGCTATTATTGATTCCGCTTCCGTTATCTCACACCCTCTCTTACTTCCGTCAGATCCTGCCGTATTTGCTCTTAACTCGCAAAGCTCCATTGTTTTCTCTTGCAAGTCTTCTAGTTTCTTCAGTACTGGCTCCAGATCAGCACACTGAAACTCCGATATCACCACCCACTCGTCTTTCGAGAACTAAACATTATCCAGTGATTCCAAAATCAGGTCCGTTTCCGCCAAGGGTTCCACCCGCACTTCCGCGGTTTCGCTGCATTTCGCTGGAACTCTCAAATAGGCTACCAAGAACACAGCTGCCTTACACATATACTGTAGTAATCGCTAGAATAACTTATCTAATAAATATTTCTATTTCTCTAAATATTTAAATAATCATTATGGTTATATTACTGCTACATTATCATTATCACTACTTTACACTACCATCCACCATCGACCGACCTTTTATCTTCTTTTTTTTTCTTACCATAATCGAGAATATCTAAATATCCTTGACCATGTATTTCCGTTGTCAATAGCATGACCCAATTCCTTTCTTCTCTTAAAAAAAAATCTCCTGGTTTCGTGTATATTCATAACACCTCTAGTGTGGAAAACCCCTCTATGAATGCATACGAAACATACAGGCACCCCCTCGGTATTAACACTACCCTACTTGCTACTGCGCTGAAGCTCCGCCAATTTTACGCTAGCTTTCTAACCGCTGTCAGCTAGCCTATAGCTCCAGATTTTCTCTCAATTAACACTTAACTTAATACACACAATACAAGCAAACTTTAGTCTATCTAACCTAATTTCGATTTTACTACTATCCATTCTCAACTAGCCCTCTTAGCTTGTTACCTACAGATTATTCTCCCTAACTTATTTTAGCTTAGACCAACCTGCCATATTAACTAAATATACTAACAAGACCCTTTCTAACCTCTTACTTCAAAACAACCCCACTCATAATTGTCCTATGTAATTGTTAAACGAGTCAAAACTTGCCTTGGTCGGCTTACCATCTTACTGCACCGATTGTACCAAATGCTAGGCGACCAACATCCGATGCTGCCAACATTCGATACTTCCAGGGTCGTACACCCGGAAGTTGTATTCAAACTAATTGAAATCAATTGTATTCCATACTTATCTTCTTTATTACATTATTCATATTAATAAAAAAGATATTTAGAAATTTGTGTCTTTTTCAATTTCCTTGAGTTTCCTCTTTTCCTATTATCATTACTTATACTAAATATAAAATTGTTTAATTACACTGCTTCCGTGTTTATTTACTTTACTTACTTCCCTATTGCTCTTCCAAACATACTTACGTTTACCTTCATGCCCCTACCCCTACGACTTCAAGTATATCGTACTGATAAAACAATTAAAATATTACTGCTAAACATATGCATGCAAACCACCATGTCTCATATTAAACTTACACGCTACACGCGCTCATACTTACTTATTGACATACATACACATGTACATGGCACATGCGCTTGTCATTATAGCGCATGCTAAAAATGTCAACGCATCATATTACCCGTGTACGTTATGAGTAGCTACAAACTTAATAACGTATTGCATAAACGCCCCAGTTATTGACTCTGCTGCTCATGCGACTACCAAAACCGCACAAACAAACAAAAAAATATATATATATGCATTTATTGCTTCCCATTTTTTTTCTTCATTCTTTATTGAAGTCATATTTTCAGCTCGCAAAAATTATTTCTTTTACTACTTCACGCGGGCAGTCGTACACTGTCTCGCCCTTGAATCATAATATATGGTTTCATTCTTTCATACCGCTGTCTTATATTTTATTTTATTTTATTTTAAAATACGTGCAATGAACCCGTTTATTATTGCAAATAAAAAATATTTTATATATATTTAAGAAAATAATTTTCTCTACTGCCTTCATTCGGCAATAGTGTTTAATAAGCAGATTTTCATTACGTCAATTTACTTGCCCGAGTTTAAGTGGCACACTTTTACTGGCATTGACTCTGAAAAGCGGCGCTGTGTGTGTTATTGGATACACACACGTACTTGGATCATGTTATTATTCTTGTGTTTACATTTGTAAAACACTATTCACATGAATTTAGGTGTGTGGTCTAACGTGGAATAATTTCAACAAATTATTATGTAGCTTTTTATTCTTGCCCTTAATCGTTACGACTGTTGTAACTGGGCTTCGGATCTCTGCTACCATATACGGACCTATCCACACAGGTGAGAATTTGTTTCTCCTAGCTTGATTCCTCATGAGTACCTGATCACCCACGTTAAAAACGACTAGGTTTAGTACCTTGTTATAGGCTTCCCTGGCTACTCGTTTAGCACAATCCTGGTTTTCTCTGACCAACTCGTGCGCTCGCTGTAGCTGATACTTTTGTACTTTATTCGGGTCATCAGCATTGTACACCGGCGCACATTTGCGCTTCAGATTTGCTGGCATATTAAAATCAAACCCGTAGAGCGTCCTGAACGGGGTTTGCTTCGTCGATACATGTACCGTATTATTGTGTACATGCATTGCAGTGGTTAACCATTGATCCCAATTCGAACCGTCTTCTTTGGCAAAACTGCGCAAGTACTCGGCCAGAGGTCGATGACTACGTTCCAGTGACCATTCGCCTGTGGATGATATGGTGTTATGGGCAACTTCTTGATTCCCAGCATTTTACATGTTTCCGAGAAGAGTTTCGATACAAAATTGGAACCATTGTCGGTTATCAAAACCTTAGGTATGTTGTATCGTGCTATTATTTCATCAAAGAATGCCTTGGCCACCGTACCTGCTTCAGCATCGGGTATAGCCACGCCCGCCATATACTTTGAGAAATCATCTTGGAACGTCAAAATGTATTTATTTCCCGAAACTGTCTCAGGTAAAATACCTACAATATCCATATGAACTTTATCAAATGGCTGTTTTGGTGTGTCAGTTAACACCATTGGCATTTTTGTCAGCCTTGAACTTTTGTTGGCCTGACATTTTGGACAACTCTTTATATATTTCTTAATGTCCTTGAGCATACCCTTCCATCCGTATACTCGCCTAATTCTGTCATGGGTTTTCCAGAATCCCTGGTGTCCTCCTAGAGGCGAATCATGGAAACCCTTTAACACAGCCTGGATATCCTTTATATCCTCCAGCCATTCCACACTGCTGGCTCTTTGTTCGTGGGCATCTTCACCCGTCTTGCTAACATCTGTTGTAGCATCAACTTTATCCTTTTGCATTCTCTCGGCCATCTCCTTATCTGACCGTGCTTTGGACCTCGTTTGCACTACTGATACTTTCTGTGCCTGCGGTACTCTGCTGAGTGCATCGGCATTCAGATTCTTTTTCCCAGGTTTGTATATGATTTCAAAATCATACTCAGACAATTTGTGTCTGAACCTGGCTAGCCTAGACGTTTGGTCTTTCAAATTGGCTATGCTTCTCAACGGCTGGTGATCAGTATATATCTTAAATGGGCGTCCTAGCAGGTATGCTCTAAAATTCTTCGTAGCCCACACTATGGCTAGAAATTCCTTCTCTATTGTGGAGTATCTCTTCTCCGTGTCGCTAAGCGCTCAGCTTGCGAATGCTATTGGTCGGTCATTACCGACTTCCCCTTGTGACAATACTGCCCCTAATGCTTCATTGCTAGCATCAGTGGTCAACAAAAAAGTTTGCTCAAAGTCGGGGTACGCCAAAATTGGTGGCGAGCTAATTATCTCCTTTAGCTTCTCGAATGCTTGCTGACATCTCTCTGTCCATTCGAACTTTGCTTCTTAGTCCTTCAACGAACTTTCTATAATAGTTCACTAGTCCTAGGAATGCTTGCACTTCTTTTCTGTTTCTTGGAACCGCTAAATTTCTAACGCATTCCACCTTCTGCGGGTCAGGCAGTGCTCCTGCCTCTGAGCAACGATGGCCTAAATAAACCACCTCTCTTCGCAAAAATTGTCACTTCTCCGTGTTCAATTTCAAATTGTGTTCTCGTAATTTCTGGAGCACCTTGCGCAAGCGTTGCGAATGCTGCTGCAAGTTCTTCCCATAAATTACAATATCATCGAGATACACAAAACAATCTAACCCTTGTAAGCCTGTTAGCACATTTTTCATTAGCCGTTGGAAGGCAGCCGGTGCTCCTGTTAATCCAAACGGCATTCTATTGAACTCATAATGGCCTAAACCGGTTCTGAACGCGGTTTTCTGCTTATCTTGGGTATCCACCAGAACTTGGTGGTAGCCACTCGCTAAATCAAGTGTAGAAAAATATCTACTGTGTCCCAATTGATCCAGTATCTCTTCTATCCTTGGTATTGGGAACACCTGCTTGATAGTGGCGTTGTTCAATTTCCTAAAATCAACGACCATTCTCCACTTCTTCTGACCGTGAGCACCTCCCTTTATTGGCACCAAAATTACTGGTGAATTCCAAGGCGAGATACTCGACGAAATAATGTTATCCTTTAACATTCCTTCCACTTGCCCATTTACCTCATCTTTGTGAGCCTGTGGCAACCTGTATTGCTTCTGGTTAATCGGTGATTGATCCACCCTAGTAGGTATTTCATGCTCTACCTCTGGTGTATATGCTAACTGGTCTCCTTCCAGCAAAAATATGTCATGGAATGACATGCAAATGGCTTCTATTGATGCCTTCTCTTCCGAATTTACGCTTGGGTCTTACTTTAGTGATTCTAGCACTCTCTCCATTATCTTTCTTATATCTTTCCACTAGCTGCCTCCTTGCAGGGTATCTCGATGAAAGCATCCCCTACCCTGCTCACAACGAAACAACGCCCTTTTGACTCCAAAATGGACGCGTATCTACTTCCTAACTCTTCCAATTTTCTCCTCCATGCACCGCAGTTATGCCTTACAATCCTACACTCCCTCAAAATTACCGCTAATACCTTAACTATACATCCTCGTACCACGTACGCGGCGATTGGCCTATACTCTCTAATCTTATTGAAACTTAATCTAAGTACTAGAACCACTACAGTTACCCAAGTCAGTGCGCAATCAAAAATGTTCTCCCGGAGAGACTCTTGCTCCTCCGTAACTTGAACCATTGTTCTTACAATTCTTGGTACGTGGTATTGGAGAGCCTCTTGCTCCTCCTTTTTATGGACTGTACTTCCTACATTACCAGTCACACGTACCTCCGGCCTAACTGTTGCTTCTTTTCTTTTGGCTTTCCAATCTATTGGACTTGACTGGGCCGCTGGAAGTTTCCCTGGTTCCTCTGTTGGAACTGCCTATCCCTGCACTCCGCAGCTCGATGTCCCATCCGACCACATGAAAAGCATTTCAACCCCTGTTGGGTGTTGCCTAACCTTTGTCCTCCTCTAGTATTCCAATTTGGCCGCTGCTGACCATTGCCAGTGCTGAAAGGATTTCTTCCTTGGTTATTCCCTTCCGTAGAATTGACTCGAGGACTACTGCCCCTGCTGTCCCTTAAGGGTGGATCCAGGCGCCTTGTACCCGGCTGCCTTTCATTTTGATCCCATTTAATATCTATTTGGCACTGTCTACTTGCCTCATGACCATATGTTTGGCACTCCATACAATAGGGCGTATTCTTGCGTGTAATACATTCATCCCTTGTATGACCTGGCTTATGGCAGAACGAACATGTGGGAGCCCTCTGTACAACCTCCCTGTGCGGATTTCTCTGACACGCGGCTCTGTTGTCGGAGACACCGGGATTATATGCTCCTCTGTACACGTTTGGGACGAAATTAATTCCTTCTCTATCCATGACAGCGGCAGTTAAATTGTCCTGTCTATTTTCAAACATATGTATCTCCCCCAATCCGGCCGTACTCCGTTCCACAAGCACTTGCGCTCGAATTGCTTCTTCTACCAATTCCTCCAGATTTCCTGTTTTGCTATTCAGCATATGAATTTTTAGAGCGGAATTGCGGAGCCCCACTACGAAATTCGTTAACACTGACTTGTCAACTTCGTATAATAACGCGGTATCACCAACGCCATCGTACTTATTTTTGACTACTTCTTGGGCCAACATCCGAAGTGACTCCAAACGCCTGGCAAAGGCGCGAATGTCTTCCCCTGCCAGTTGTTTCCCGATTCTAATTTCCTGCGATATGTCTTCCAGAGTTCTCTCCTTAAGATAAGTTTTCTTCAGAAGGCCATAAAGCTCATTCACACTGGCGAATTGTTTTGGCAGCACAAGGTTGTACGCATCTCCAAATAACCTTTGCTTTATGCAGTCGAAGAAATCCTGTAACTCATCAGGGCTTATGCTCCGCTTTGCAAGCTCACAACCTTGAATGAACCTACTGAGTTCTGACCTTAAATCTGCTGAAGCAGCACCAGTAAACACAGGTACTAGCCTGGACACGGTCTTGGAGATATCCTCGATACCCATTTTACGTATTCCTGTATTACTTATGACCGGTAAAATTTTAGAGTTATCCTTTTGTGTGTTTTCCAAATTCACTCCCCTTGGATCTGAAATATATTTAACTAGCGACGGACTCAAACTTATTAGTCTTCGACCGTTTGCTCGTACAGGCGAAATATCATCCACTGTATTGGGACTTTGCAGCTCTGATTCTGGCTCGTTGGACGGATAAACCTGATTCTTATTATCTATTGAACTTCCTGGAGAAAATGGCTCGACACCGATTTCCGATGCGTCAAATAAAAACTCCGCTTCACTTTCTCCAGTCAATATTAATCTAGGCTTTACCACACGACCTATCCCTTCCGGAGTTAAATACTCCGGCCAGCGAACTTCTGGTGGCAGAGCTAGTACTGTCTGCGTTTGAATTTGAGAGGTTGAAGCCGATCTCACTCTTGCTGGCTTAGTGGTTGCCCCGATTCTTTTGAGCTCCAAGTTTTCCTTCTCCAGACGCGATGCAGCTTCCTCAGTTTCCCGGAGTTGCCTAGAAAGTACTCTAGTTTTATTTTCGAGGAATTCCGTATTTATCTTCAATTCTTCAGTATCTTTGAAGACTTGGAAAAATTTTTCTTCCGTCCGACTCTGAATAGTAGCTAACGCTTGGTCTGCTGCTTCCAGAGTTAACAGGTTTCCACCGTCCCTCGCTAATCTCCAGAGTACCTGGGCTTCACTCTTGCTGGTTGCCGCTTCCAATTGTTCAAACAATTTTTCTGCGATCAGTTTTACCTGTTTTTAACTGTTTCGCTTTTCCGTGCGAAACATTGATTCATTTTTGCTGCGCAAATTGTAGTTTCGAAACTACACAAACTTTGATGCGACAACATATGTTGACGGCACCTCTTCAAATATTTTCACCTAATGCCAAAAATCTAAAACAACCATTTAAATTATTTCACAATGTATTTATTGACTTAATTCATAACCAAATAGGCATGTTTTTGCTAAATAAAAATATAAAAACCACTTCGATTTTATTTACAAAAATTCTTATAGCTAATTATAAAATCCAGTGTCTGCTTGTTCTAGTCTGAACCTTTCCTGCCATAGTCTGTTAGCTTCGCTCCAAGGCAGAGGCACTTCCAGATTCGCCTGTTCTGCCAGAAACTTCCTTAGAAAAGCCAGCCGCTTTCTCTCCCGTGCTGCTTTTCCACCACGTCTATGCCAATAGGGGTGCGTACGCGGCACCTCTGAAATGGGCCTCAGCTCAATCCTCCGACCTTCCGCACCCGTTACGTCTTTGGTACTCTGGTCATTTATTTCCTGATATTCAAAGAAAATAAATACCCAATTTTACTAAATGAATTGAGATTTGAATTATCCTAACCGCAGCCACGAAACACGCTGCCAAACAAAACATACGCGATGCCCCCAAAAAAGTGAACCTAACTTTATTCCGGTACTTGACACGGACAGAAAAATCAAACGTTAATCCCGCGAACGAACATAAGAAGCACCATCCACTATTGTGAATGCGTAACCTCTATACCGTGGCACGTTCTTTCTGAACCAAACCAACCGGTATGCACGAGATCGCAATACAACAGGGATTAGAGAGGAACTTTGTTTCCTTTAAACAAAACTTCACATGTTTCACGCCCCCCGAGAATGGTGAAATAAACGGTTATTATAAAAAAAAATGAACCTAATTTCAGTGGAACAACCCTATTCAACCTGACCGTAAGTAGAAAGTTTTCTTTTTAGATCGATCTATTGTCACCTAACCGCAGCGGCTAATCAGCCCCAATGCTGCTTCTTCTGCATGACCGGTGCAAAAGCGCCCACACGGCCACCGAAGAATCGTCGGCAAAATTTTCTTATATACTAGGATGTCCTACTATAGACATACTCACCATTTTCGTTTCCTCCATTGCCCTCCTTTGGGATGGTTATCCTGATATCTTCTTATTGTTGGATTCCCGCGTAGGAGTGCTTCTTTCCTGGCACTCGACGTTGTATCCTACCGGCTGCGCCAAAATGTTGGGGATATCGAGTCCTTGCTTGGCGGGGGACGTCCTGTCGCAGTTCTTTCGGGCGCGTGGCTGAAAACTTAAGAGCCCTAACGTTGAATTCAAACACTATTACTTTAAAGATTCAAAACACAAGAGAGATTTATTCTTACCAAACCTAATACTTATATACTATTTTTTAAACATCTATCTCAGTCTGTGAACTGACCTTTCTGGTGTTCCAGTTCCGCACCTGCTAATTGGTGTCAGTTGGTCAAGCCAACCGACCTACTTCCAAAGTGGCGACGGTGCATTACGCTGCCCTCGTCGACTCGACTGCGGAACTGTAATACCCTAAAAGCTTACATGAGAGCGTTACACAGATCACATTGACTTAAAATACTTAGACCCTAGAAGTATGCCTTATCATAAAACAGTTTTAGCACATGCTAATCCAACATAGTGTGGCATCTATTAGGAGTCGGTGCTGTGAGTCAACTACACGTAGGTAGTTTGGTTCTAACCCACAACATCCCTCCCCTCTTTCTAAAAGAAGTTAGTGCAACTAACTTCTAATGAAAGTTTACATTCATTTCTGCACTACAAACAGTCAGTGCATTTTCTTAAATCAATACATGTGTATAATTTTTTCTTCTTTCTTTTTTTTTCTCAATCCGCCTTATTTTATATTCTTTTTATTTCCTTTTTTATATTCTTTTCTTTATGTTCTTTTTTTTGTTTTTGAATCAATTTCTTTTTTTTTAGTTTTTTCTTTTTTCCTTTGCTATGACTTCTTTTTTATAGTTTTTCTTTTCTCTTTTGTTCTATTTTGTTCTTTTATATTTTTCCCCTTTTTATATTTGGTCTTTCATCGACTCTTTTCTCACTGGCATACAATACATTTTATTCTTATACTTAAAATCTTATATTCCGCTATGATATTTATATCTAAAATCTTACGTTATACATCTGCTAACTGATGATCCGGTTGTCGGCTGCCGTTGTCGGTATGGTTGTTGTGCTGCGCCGTTGGTTGTGGTTCTCGTTGTGGGTATCCTTAACTGGCAGAATATATATGAGATTACTGCAACGATCACTGCCAGCGTTATGATCGCGGCGATCCCTCCCTTTTCCAACGAGGAGTGCGATCAAAAATGTACCACTCGAACGGTTTCCGGACAAAACGACACTCCTTTGGCGAGAATGTGCCGCCGTTCAAAGTCTGAGTATACGGTTCGCAGGTGGCTGTCTGGGTGAATGTAGAGTAGACCAAAAATACGTAATCAGCATTAGCGACGTCTTCAACGGAGTTGCAGAAATGATTGCCCTGTATAAGTAAATTGTTCAATTCTCTGAAAAGCCGTTTGCCTTCTTTGAATGTGTGTTCATTGGCAATTTCCTGTCTCGTGCAATTTTACTCTAAAACTCCAAGGGAGCCTGGTGTCATTCTGCATGCGCCGACTCATTGACTCGTCAGGGCTTGTGTGTCAATATCCAATTGATTTACAGATCCTTGAGAGTTACTATCCAACTCGATGGTTGCAAATAGCAGGTCATTATCCTCCTCCCCGTTCTTAGCCAAATGCAATACTATGTATTTATCCAGCTCGGAGTTCTGCCCAATAATAATGCCATAGCAGAAATCATGTTCAATAGCACGATTGTGGAGGTAATTTTCGTCTGATATACTCAGGAGTATTGTGCGTATCGCGGAGTCCCGGACTATTTACAAAAATGTTAGATTTTGGAACTCGTTCAGCACTTAATTGACAAATAATTAGATTAAAGCACTGAACCACAACCCACAAGATCAGAGTCAACTTGCTGCGCGTTGTTTGCTACCCCGAAATGACATAGCTTGCTCGTTTCGTCTGAGTCCCGCTATTATTGATTCCGCTTCCGTTATCTCACACCCTCTCTTACTTCCGTCAGATCCTGCCGTATTTGCTCTTAACTCGCAAAGCTCCATTGTTTTCTCTTGCAAGTCTTCTAGTTTCTTCAGTACTGGCTCCAGATCAGCACACTGAAACTCCGATATCACCACCCACTCGTCTTTCGAGAACTAAACATTATCCAGTGATTCCAAAATCAGGTCCGTTTCCGCCAAGGGTTCCACCCGCACTTCCGCGGTTTCGCTGCATTTCGCTGGAACTCTCAAATAGGCTACCAAGAACACAGCTGCCTTACACATATACTGTAGTAATCGCTATAATAACTTATCTAATAAATATTTCTATTTCTCTAAATATTTAAATAATCATTATGGTTATATTACTGCTACATTATCATTATCACTACTTTACACTAACATCCACCATCGACCGACCTTTTATCTTCTTTTTTTTTTCTTACCATAATCGAGAATATCTAAATATCCTTGACCATGTATTTCCGTTGTCAATAGCATGACCCAATTCCTTTCTTCTCTTAAAAAAAATCTCCTGGTTTCGTGTATATTCATAACACCTCTAGTGTGGAAAACCCCTCTATGAATGCATACGAAACATACAGGCACCCCCTCGGTATTAACACTACCCTACTTGCTACTGCGCTGAAGCTCCGCCAATTTTACGCTAGCTTTCTAACCGCTGTCAGCTAGCCTATAGCTCCAGATTTTCTCTCAATTAACACTTAACTTAATACACACAATACAAGCAAACTTTAGTCTATCTAACCTAATTTCGATTTTACTACTATCCATTCTCAACTAGCCCTCTTAGCTTGTTACCTACAGATTATTCTCCCTAACTTATTTTAGCTTAGACCAACCTGCCATATTAACTAAATATACTAACAAGACCCTTTCTAACCTCTTACTTCAAAACAACCCCATTCATAAATGTCCTACGTAATTGTTAAACGAGTCAAAACTTGCCTTGGTCGGCTTACCATCTTACTGCACCGATTGTACCAAATTCTAGGCGACCAACATCCGATGCTGCCAACATTCGATACTTCCAGGGTCGTACACCCGGAAGTTGTATTCAAACTAATTGAAATCAATTGTATTCCATACTTATCTTCTTTATTACATTATTCATATTAATAAAAAAGATATTTAGAAATTTGTGTCTTTTTCAATTTCCTTGAGTTTCCTCTTTTCCTTTTATCATTACTTATACTAAATATAAAATTGTTTAATTACACTGCTTCCGTGTTTATTTACTTTACTTACTTCCCTATTGCTCTTCCAAACATACTTACGTTTACCTTCATGCCCCTACCCCTACGACTTCATGTATATCGTACTGATAAAACAATTAAAATATTACTGCTAAACATATGCATGCAAACCACCATGTCTCATATTAAACTTACACGCCACACGCGCTCATACTTACTTATTGACATACATACACATGTACATGGCACATGCGCTTGTCATTATAGCGCATGCTAAAAATGTCAACGCATCATATTACCCGTGTACGTTATGAGTAGCTACAAACTTAATAACGTATTGCATAAACGCCCCAGTTATTGACTCTGCTGCTCATGCGACTACCTAAACCGCACAAACAAACAAAAAAAAATATATATAAGCATTTATTGCTTCCCATTTTTTTTCTTCATTCTTTATTGAAGTCATATTTTCAGCTCGCAAAAATTATTTCTTTTACTACTTCACGCGGGCATTCGTACACTGTCTCGCCTTGAATCATAATATATGGTTTCATTCTTTCATACCGCTGTCTTATATTTTATTTTATTTTATTTTAAAATATGTGCAATGAACCCGTTTATTATTGCAAATAATAAAATATTTTATATATATTTAAAAAAATAATTTTCTCTACTGCCTTCATTCGGCAATAGTGTTTAATAAGCAGATTTTCATTACGTCAATTTACTTGCCCGAGTTTAAGTGGCACACTTTTACTGCCATTGACTCTGAAAAGCGCCGTTGTGTGTGTTATTGGATACGCACACGTACTTGTTCATGTTATTATTCTTGTGTTTACATTTGTAAAACACTATTCACATGAATTTAGGTGTGTGGTCTAACGTGGAATAATTTCAACAAATTATTATGTAGCTTTTTATTCTTGCCCTTAATCGTTTCGACTGTTGTAACTAGGCTTCGGATCTCTGCTACCATATACGGACCTATCCACATATGTGAGAATTTGGTTCTCCTAGCTTGATTCCTCATGAGTACCTGATCACCCACGTTCAAAACGACTGGGTTTAGTACCTTGTTATAGGCTTCCCTGGCTACTCGTTTAGCACAATCCTGGTTTTCTCTGACCAACTCGTGCGCTCGCTGCAAATGATATTTTTGCATTTTATTCGGGTCATCAGCATTGTACACCGGCGCACATTTGCGCTTCAGATTTGCTGGCATATTAAAATCAAACCCGTAGAGCGTCCTGAACGGGGTTTGCTTCGTTGATACATGTACCGTATTATTGTGTACATGCATTGCAGTGGTTAACCATTGATCCCAATTCGAACCGTCTTCTTTAGCAAAACTGCGCAAGTACTCGGCCAGAGGTCGATGACTACGTTCCAGTGAGCCATTCGCTTGTGGATGATATGGTGTTATGTGCAACTTCTTGATTCCCAGCATTTTACATGTTTCCGAGAACAGTTTCGATACAAAATTGGAACCATTGTCGGTTATCAAAACCTTAGGTATGTTGTATCGTGCTATTATTTCATCAAAGAATGCCTTGGCCACCGTACCTGCTTCAGCATCAGGTATAGCCATGCACGCCATATACTTTGAGAAATCATCTTGGAACGTCAAAATGTATTTATTTCCCGAAACTGTCTCAGGTAAAATACCTACAATATCCATAAGAACTTTATCAAATGGCTGTTTTGGTGTGTCAGTTAACACCATTGGCATTTTTGTCAGCCTTGAACTTTTGTTGGCCTGACATTTTGGACAACTCTTTATATATTTCTTAATGTCCTTGAGCATACCCTTCCATCCGTATACTCGCCTAATTCTGTCATGGGTTTTCCAGAATCCCTGGTGTCCTCCTAGAGGCGAATCATGGAAACCCTTTAACACAGCCTGGATATCCTTTATATCCTCCAGCCATTCCACACTGCTGGCTCTTTGTTCGTGGGCATCTTCACCCGTCTTGCTAACATCTGTTGTAGCATCAACTTTATCCTTTTGCATTCTCTCGGCCATCTCCTTATCTGACCGTGCTTTGGACCTCGTTTGCACTACTGATACTTTCTGTGCCTGCGGTACTCTGCTGAGTGCATCGGCATTCAGATTCTTTTTCCCAGGTTTGTATATGATTTCAAAATCATACTCAGACAATTTGTGTCTGAACCTGGCTAGCCTAGACGTTTGGTCTTTCAAATTGGCTATGCTTCTCAACGGCTGGTGATCAGTATATATCTTAAATGGGCGTCCTAGCAGGTATGCTCTAAAATTCTTCGTAGCCCACACTATGGCTAGAAATTCCTTCTCTATTGTGGAGAATCTCTTTTCCGTGTCGCTAAGCGCTCAGCTTGCGAATGCTATTGGTCGGTCATTACCGACTTCCCCTTGTGACAATACTGCCCCTAATGCTTCATTGCATAGCATCAGTGGTCAACAAAAAAGTTTGCTCAAAGTCGGGGTACGCCAAAATTGGTGGCGAGCTAATTATCTCCTTTAGCTTCTCGAATGCTTGCTGACATTTCTCTGTCCATTCGAACTTTGCTTCTTTTCGTAGCAACTTATTAATGGGCAAAGCAATTCCGGCTAGTCCTTCAACGAACTTTCTATAATAGTTCACTAGTCCTAGGAATGCTTGCACTTCTTTTCTTCTTGGAACCGCTAAATTTCTAACGCATTCCACCTTCTGCGGGTCAGGCAGTGCTCCTGCCTCTGAGCAACGATGGCCTAAATAAACCACCTCTCTTCGCAAAAATTGACACTTCTCCGTGTTCAATTTCAAATTGTGTTCTCGTAATTTCTGGAGCACCTTGCGCAAGCGTTGCGAATGCTGCTGCAAGTTCTTCCCATAAATTACAATATCATCGAGATACACAAAACAATCTAACCCTTGTAAGCCTGTTAGCACATGGTTCATTAGCCGTTGGAAGGTAGCCGGTGCTCCTGTTAATCCAAACGGCATTCTATTGAACTCATAATGGGCTAAACCGGTGCTGAACGGGGTTTTCTGCTTATCTTGGGTATCCACCAGAACTTGGTGGTAGCCACTCGCTAAATCAAGTGTAGAAAAATATCTACTGTGTCCTAATTGATCCAGTATCTCTTCTATCCTTGGTATTGGAAACACCTGCTTGATAGTGGCGTCGTTCAATTTCCTAAAATCAACGACCATTCTCCACTTCTTCTGACCGTGAGCACCTCCCTTTATTGGCACCAAAATTATTGGTGAATTCCAAGGCGAGATACTCGGCGAAATAATGTTATCCTTTAACATTCCTTCCACTTGCCCATTTACCTCATCTTTGTGAGCCTGTGGCAACCTGTATTGCTTCTGGTTAATCGGTGATTGATCCACCCTAGTAGGTATTTCATGCTCTACCTCTGGTGTATATGTTAACTGGTCTCCTTCCAGCAATATTGATGCCTTCTCTTCCGAATTTACGCTTGGGTCTTACTTTAGTGATTCTAGCACTCTCTCCATTCTCTTTCTTATATCTACCTGCTTAATTTGATTAACCGATCCATAACTCGGTTCCTTAAATCTATCATAACTAGTGAACTTAGGCCTAAAATCCTTATCCATATAGTAGTCCTCTTCTGATGCATTTAGTACACAAGCGTACACTTTACCCTTGTTAACGTGCGTTATGGTCTCTCCCATATATACGCCGTCCGCTAGCTGCTGCTTGCGTTCACTACCTCTATACAATTCTTAGCCCTATTCACGGTTCCTTCCTGCCATGACTTTAATGGGAGAGTAAGGATTCTATTCTTATTATCATCATAAAATGATAACTGTTTTTCTAGCGCATCCAGTATGGTGCGGCCCCAGAGATTATCGCGGCCAATTATCCCATCGGCCGGGATACCTTCCCTATCCAATTCGACTGCGTGCACTCTAAAACTCATGCCCTTAACTTTACTGTGCCCTATTTTGGGTGACCCCAGTGTTCTGATGCAACCTACGAACGCTCCATTAAGCGTTCTTACATCTTTTGGGTTAACAACTGGTCCTTTCCGTAAAACACTAGATTTTACGAGGCTAGTATCCGCCCCTGAACCTACCAAAAGCACTAGCTTTCCACTAGCTGCCTCCTTGCAGGGTATCTCGATGAAAGCATCTCCTACCCTGCTCACAACGAGACAACGCCCTTTTGACTCCAAAATGGACGCGTATCTACTTCCTAACTCTTCCAATTTTCTCCTCCATGCACCGCAGTTATGCCTTACAATCCTATACTCCCTCAAAATTACCACTAATACCTTAACTATACATCCTCGTACCACGTACGCGGCGATTGGCCTATACTAATCTTATTGAAACTTAATCTAAGTACTAGAACCAGTCAGTGCGCAATCAAAAATGTTCTCCCGGAGAGACTCTTGCTCCTCCGTAACTTGAACCATTGTTCTTACAATTCTTGGTACGTTGTATTGGAGAGCCTCTTGCTCCTCCTTTTCATGGACTGTACTTCCTATATTACCAGTCACACGTACCTCCGGCCTATCTGTTGCTTCTTTTCTTTTGGCTTTCCAGTCTATTGGACTTGACTGGGCCGCTGGAAGTTTCCCTGGTTCCTCTGTTGGAACTGCCTATCCCTGCACTCCGCAGCTCGATGTCCCATCCGACCACATGAAAAGCATTTCAACCCCTGTTGGGTGTTGCCTAACCTTTGTCCTCCTCTAGTATTCCAATTTGGCCGCTGCTGACCATTCCCAGTGCTGAAAGGATTTCTTCCTTGGTTATTCCCTTCCGTAGAATTGACTCGAGGACTACTGCCCCTGCTGTCCCTTAAGGGTGGATCCGGGCGCCTTGTACCCGGCTGCCTTTCATTTTGATCCCATTTAATATCTATTTGGCACTGTCTACTTGCCTCATGACCATATGTGTGGCACTCCATACAATAGGGCGTATTCTTGCGTGTAATACATTCATCCCTTGTATGACCTGGCTTATGGCAGAACGAACATGTGGGAGCCCTCTGTACAACCTCCCTGTGCGGATTTCTCTGACACGCGGCTCTGTTGTCGGAGACACCGGGATTATATGCTCCTCTGTACACGTTTGGGACGAAATTAATTCCTTCTCTATCCATGACAGCGGCAGTTAAATTGTCCTGTCTATTTTCAAACATATGTATCTCCCCCAATCCGGCCGTACTCCGTTCCACAAGCACTTGCGCTCGAATTGCTTCTTCTACCAATTCCTCCAGATTTCCTGTTTTGCTATTCAGCATATGAATTTTTAGAGCGGAATTGCGGAGCCCCACTACGAAAGTCGTTAACACTGACTTGTCAACTTCGTATAATAACGCGGTATCACCAACGCCATCGTACTTATTTTTGACTACTTCTTGTCTTCCCCTGCCAGTTGTTTCCCGATTCTAATTTCCAGGGATATGTCTTCCAGAGTTCTCTCCTTAAGATAAGTTTTCTTCAGAAGGCCATAAAGCTCATTCACACTGGCGAATTGTTTTGGCAGCACAAGGTTGTACGCATCTCCAAATAACCTTTGCTTTATGCAGTCGAAGAAATCCTGTAACTCATCAGGGCTTATGCTCCGCTTTGCAAGCTCACAACCTTGAATGAACCTACTGAGTTCTGACCTTAAATCTGCTGAAGCAGCACCAGTAAACACAGGTACTAGCCTGGACACGGTCTTGGAGATATCCTCGATACCCATTTTACGTATTCCTGTATTACTTATGACCGGTAAAATTTTAGAGTTATCCTTTTGTGTGTTTTCCAAATTCACTCCCCTTGGATCTGAAATATATTTAACTAGCGACGGACTCAAACTTATTAGTCTTCGACCGTTTGCTCGTACAGGCGAAATATCATCCACTGTATTGGGACTTTGCAGCTCTGATTCTGGCTCGTTGGACGGATAAACCTGATTCTTATTATCTATTGAACTTCCTGAAGAAAATGGCTCGACACCGATTTCCGATGCGTCAAATAAAAACTCCGCTTCACTTTCTCCAGTCAATATTAATCTAGGCTTTACCACACGACCTATCCCTTCCGGAGTTAAATACTCCGGCCAGCGAACTTCTGGTGGCAGAGCTAGTACTGTCTGCGTTTGAATTTGAGAGGTTGAAGCCGATCTCACTCTTGCTGGCTTAGTGGTTGCCCCGATTCTTTTGAGCTCCAAGTTTTCCTTCTCCAGATGCGATGCAGCTTCCTCAGTTTCCCGGAGTTGCCTAGAAAGTACTCTAGTTTTATTTTCGAGGAATTCCGTATTTATCTTCAATTCTTCAGTATCTTTGAAGACTTGGAAAAATTTTTCTTCCGTCCGACTCTGAATAGTAGCTAACGCTTGGTCTGCTGCTTCCAGAGTTAACAGGTTTCCACCGTCCCTCGCTAATCTCCAGAGTACCTGGGCTTCACTCTTGCTGGTTGCCGCTTCCAATTGTTCAAACAATTTTTCTGCGAACAATTTTACCTGTTTTTAACTGTTTCGCTTTTCCGTGCGAAACATTGATTCATTTTTGCTGCGCAAATTGTAGTTTCGAAACTACACAAACTTTGATGCGACAACATATGTTGACGGCACCTCTTCAAATATTTTCACCTAATGCCAAAAATCTAAAACAACCATTTAAATTATTTCACAATGTATTTATTGACTTAATTCATAACCAAATAGGCATGTTTTTGCTAAATAAAAATATAAATAACACTTCGATTTTATTTACAAAAATTCTTATAGCTAATTATAAAATCCAGTGTCTGCTTGTTCTAGTCTGAACCTTTCCTGCCATAGTCTGTTAGCTTCGCTCCAAGGCAGAGGCACTTCCAGATTCGCCTGTTCTGCCAGAAACTTCCTTAGAAAAGCCAGCCGCTTTCTCTCCCGTGCTGCTTTTCCACCACGTCTATGCCAATAGGGGTGCGTACGCGGCACCTCTGAAATGGGCCTCAGCTCAATCCTCCGACCTTCCGCACCCGTTACGCCTTTGGTACTCTGGTCATTTATTTCCTGATATTCAAAGAAAATAAATACCCAATTTTACTAAATGAATTGAGATTTGAATTATCCTAACCGCAGCCACGAAACACGCTGCCAAACAAAACATACGCGATGCCCCCAAAAAAGTGAACCTAACTTTATTCCGGTACTTGACACGGACAGAAAAATCAAACGTTAATCCCGCGAACGAACATAAGAAGCACCATCCACTATTATGAATGCGTAACCTCTATACCGTGGCACGTTCTTTCTGAACCAAACCAACCGGTATGCACGAGTTTGCAATACAACAGGGATAGAGAGGAACTTTGTTTCCTTTAAACAAAACTTCACATGTTTCACGCCCCCCGAGAATGCTGAAATAAACGGTTATTATAAAAAATGAACCTAATTTCAGTGGAACAACCCTATTCAACCTGACCGTAAGTAGAAAGTTTTCTTTTTAGATCGACCTATTGTCACCTAACCGCAGCGGCTAATCAGCCTCAATGCTGCTTCTTCTACATGACCGGCGCAAAAGCGCCCATACGGCCACCGAAGAATCGTCGGCAAAATTTTCTTATATACTAGGATGTCCTACTATAGACATACTCACCATTTTCGTTTCCTCCATTGCCCTCATTTAGGATGGTTATCCTGATATCTTCTTATTGCTGGATTCCCGCGTAGGAGTGCTTCTTTCCTGGCACTCGACGTTGTATCCTACCGGCTGCGCCAAAATGTTGGGGATATCGAGTCCTTGCTTGGCGGGGGACGTCCTCTCGCAGTTCTTTCGGGCGCGTGGCTGAAAACTTAAGAGCCCTAACGTTGAATTCAAACACTATTACTTTAAAGATTCAAAACACAAGAGAGATTTATTCTTACCAAACCTAATACTTATATACTATTTTTTAAACATCTATCTCAGCCTGTGAACTGACCTTTCTGGTGTTCCATTACGCTGCCCTCGTCGACTCGACTGCGGAACTGTAATACCCTAAAAGCTTACATGAGAACGTTACACAGATCACATTGACTTAAAATACTTAGACCCTAGAAGTATGCCTTATCATAAAACAGTTTTAGCACATGCTAATCCAACATAGTGTGGCATCTATTAGGAGTCGGTGCTGCGAGTCAACTACACGTAGGTAGTTTGGTTCTAACGCACAACACACCTTTTCCCATTCCTTCCTCCTAACTCTTATTAGAAGCGTTTTTATTAGTTGGAACCCGATTTGCAACTGTTTTTATAAGGTGTGCCCACAAATTTTCGTTACGTTTATATCAGGGTTTTGCGCTGGTGTGTCTATGACTGTATGTATGGATTTATATATCATCCAGGTCCTACACAAGAGCGATTTGTGCTTAGGGTCATTGTTCTGATACAATTTGAATTTTAACTTTTCGGGATTTTTGGAGCCATTGAACCCATAATTTTGAACACTTTTTTTCAATTCGTTTTGAAAATTGTTTAAGTAACACTTCTTCGTCGGGATATTGCTGAAAAGTTCTGAAAACCCATAAAAACTCTACCAAAATAGTTCGTCAAAAGCCGTTGCTGTCTTCAATGCATATTCAAAAGGGGATGAATCTTGCTATTGCAAACGTTTCTAAGCCAATGGAGTACTGGAGAGATGTAGCTTTCTCATGAAACAAAAATTATGATGGACCCAATAAAGTTTGGCGGAAACCGTCAACAGCACTGCAGCAGAAGAATAGGATCCCCACTGGGGAGTTTGGAAAGTTGTCGGTTATTTAACATTATAATATTTTTTAAAGTATTTAATTGAAAACTTATACTAACTTATGCTAAAAGTAAAAATATGCGCTTTACACCTTTACTCGGCGAGAGCAAGATACAGACTGTCTGTTCGTTCGTTTTTCGTCATGTCTTTCCTTTGTTCGTCAGGGTTGCAAAATTAGGTAACTGTCCAAAATACTAAAGTCAGAGTTGCGCATTTGCGTTAATAGGTTTGTCCGCTACATGTCCGTCTTCTATTTCCCAGATTCGGCCAGCCTGTGCTTTCATTCGACCCGAATGAATGGTTCCACTTCTTCATGAATTCGGCTACAGTCATGGTGCGCCCTGGCCCTTCATGGTCTCCGACTTTTACCACCTCGTATCGGCCGTGTTCCATTTTCTTTACGATTTTGTAGGGCCCGAAGAACTTTGGTCTCAATTTCAACCCTGAACCATACTGGGTTCGCTTGATGGCTACCAGTTCATCGATATCGTACATAGTTTCTTCTCTTCTCCGTACATTGAACGCCTTTCGATTTTCATGCTGAACCTTGGCAATGTTCTCCTGCGCTTGATGGCGATTTGCCTCTCGTTCTGCATCTAAATCGTCGATTGCTGCACTCTCCAACAATTCTCGTAGTTTCGGTATGTCAGGTATCCGCATCTCCAAACCCGTCAATATTTTAAGGGTGAGTATCTGGTAGTTTTTGGGTGTGTGCTATTTATCAGCTGCTGAACCCGGTCTACATGCTTGTACCAGCTACTCTTATTCTCGCTACATAATTTCGATATCATAGGTACAACTATCTTCTGCATTCGCTTGACCTGGCCGTTGCCTCTCGGGACTCCTGCTGCTATTAACAGATGTTGATTGTCGGCGCTCTCACAATATTCTTTAAATATATTAGAGGTGAAAGCTGCACCTCTGTCGGTTGTTATACGTCTGTGATTTCCAAAAACTGCTACCTGCTTCTTGAGCCTGTCTACTACTGCTTCTGCTCCTGTATTCTTGGTTGGATACAAACTTTGAAAAAGCGTCAACAACCACCAAAATGTAATTGTATGACTTGTTCGTCGTACGCTCTCAACGGTCTGTCGTCTTTTTTTATTGGATTCAAAAATCCTTCGTTCTTTCCGGTTTTTGTCTCATTCCCGATGCATTCGATACAGCTTCTCATGATTTTCACCACCTTCGAGCTCAATTGTGGAACAAAAAACGATTTCTCGACAGCATCTTGGGTTTTCTTAACGGAAAAATGCCCTTGATTGTGCGCCATCTTAATTATCTCCTCCTCCATGAGCGTTGGTACCACAATAAGTTCCTTGGTGGGATCCTTGTAGAGTACGTAGTGTTTTACGTAGAAGTCTTCGTAGTCGTTATTCTCCAATACTTTACGAACTGCTCGAATCCAATCGTCGTTTTCTTGTGCTTGCTTCAGTCGATGATTAAGCGAATCTTCCATCATCGCATTTTTGCACCACTTCTATGTTCGATTTCGTAATCGAAATCTTGCAGAAACATCGCCCAGCGAGATACTCTTAGTGGAACATCTCGTTTCTTCATTGTCATAGCAAATGCGTTGCAGTCAGTAACAATCTTAAACTTTGTACCCAGCAAGTACACGCGCCACTTCTTAAGTGATTCTACAATCGCCAATACTTCTAGTACGTACGTATTGTACCGGGTGAAACTCCTGGTCATCTCGGTCCTTTTGTAGCAGTACAGCTCCATATCCTTACACGAAAGCATCAGTATGTACCTCCGTTACTGCTTTCGGGTCGCACAGCTTTAAAATCGGTGCACTCGTCAATGCTGCTTTCAACTGCTGAAACGCTGCTAACTGCTCCTCATGAACCTCGAACTGTTTGTCCTTTCTTAGCAAATCGGAGAGGGGTTTAGCAATTATGGCATATCCCTCAACAAATCGTCTGAAGTACGACGTCAGTTACACAAAACGTTGCATCGCTTTCCGATCATGTGGCAATGGGAAATTCTTGATAGCACTTGTCTTTGCTTCCGAAGGTTTTATTGTACCATTTTCCATAATGTACCCGAGGAACTCAACCTTCCCCATTAAAAACTGGCACTTTCTCTACTTGATCGTCATGCCATTTGCTTCTGCTGTCTGCAATACGAGCTTCAACATCTGGATACCTTCGATATCATCATTGGAGGGAATAATCAGGTCGTCCATATAAGCTACCACCGTTCCATTCTGTATCAATTCTCTCAACACTGCCAGAACATATCTCGAGAACACAGCAGGTGAATTTGATATCCCAAACGACACATTCAAAAATTCGTACTGCCCATTATGAGTAACGAACAAAGTATACTTTCTGGATTCCGCCTCCACCGGTACATGGAAGAATCCGTTCTTCAAATCGAGCGTTGTGAATACTCTAGCTCCTTGCAGCTGCTCAATAACGTCATCCATCAATTGCTTCGGGAAATTGTCTCTCACAATCTTCTCTTTTAACCGTCGATAATCGCAGCACAATCGTCTGCCTCCATCCTTTTTGGAAACAAGCACTACGGGTGACGCGTGGCCCGAAGTACTGGATTTGATGATCCCTTCGTCCAACCACTCTGCCACTTGTTCATCCACTGCACATATATCAGCGTAGGACATTCTTCTTGTGTGACAAGTCCACGTCGCGTTCAGGTGACTCTTTCACACCCGCAACAAGGCATAACTCTCCGCATTCTCCAACTAAGTCAGCAACTCGATTTTCTTCTTCAGCAGCTACAATAGTGCGCTCGCTCACGCCCTTGTTGCTTAAGTTCTCCATAGCCTTACACTCCTCCAAATGCTCACGTGGCTTCGTAGCTACAACAGTGTGCCCGCTCACGCTCTCATTGCACTCCTTCACCAACGACTTTTCCACCTTACGCCCTCTGCTCTCTGTCTTTTGCACCTCCTTGTGCTCACCTGAAACGTTAGCCTCAACAATCAACTCCATAGCTTCAGCTGCACGTTCTCCAACGTCAGCACTAAATGAGCCTCTTCCGCTATGGTTACCAACTAACTGCTGCATCTTATCAACTATTTCAACTTGTTTTTTTTACTCGTGCCTCTTTCTTTCTAAAGTCAACACCCTCTTCTGCCAACATCCTTCAAAACGCTGTTTCCGATTACTAACACATACTTCAAATTGCGTTCTCTGCTAATATGGAAAGTGAGATTTAACATTATGCCATCCACTTCGATATGGATGGAGAAACTACCCATTGTTGTAAGCTCGCTGTCTCCAATTCCGACCAAGCATATTCTCTCTCTGGTTAGGTTGACGTCAAGCTTTAGCATCATTAATGTATCGTACCGCATCAAGCATACGTGTTGGGGTCCGTGTTTGGTTGACGGGGGATGTCCTTCTGCTGTGCGCGTGTGGCTGAAAACCCTAAATCACTCTTTGGAAAAATCACTACATTACACTTTTAGTTTTTAAATCACAAGCCAATTTATTCTTAAAATACTAATTCTTATATATTATTTACAATTCACAATTACAATACAAAAACTGACCTTTCTGGTGTTCCAGTTTCGCACCTGTTAATTGGTGTCAGTTGGTCAAGGCAACTGACCTACGCCATTCTGAAATGTTGATGGTGCATTCTAAATTTCAATTCCCTTCGGTGGCTCGACTGCGAAACTGTAGCACCCTAAAAGTTTACATAATAAATATTATATGGGTAATATTAATTCAAAATACTCCTACCCTAAAAATATCGTTGGCTAAACTCGCAAACGTGACATGTCCACTTTTTTCGAAAAATGAGATTTTAATGCAGTTGAATAGTTTTTTGAAAAATACACAATTTCAATTTTTTTGATAATTAAAAATCTCTGTAATAGGGTCAAGGGTCAAGTCCCATTTGTCAAAAAGCGCGCGCTAAGTCCACTGAACGTACATATTGCATCAGCTGTTATATTTTGTTTTGGCGCAAAATTAGTTGGTTGCAGGCTTAGTTTCATTTTAATGGTAAAATTATTTATTTAATTGTAAATATTAAGTATATATTCAGAGTTTTATTATTGTTTTAGCGTTAGGAAAACATAATATCTGATTTTTAGTAAAAAATTAACAATATGGATTATGACGATGAAGCAAACGATGGTTTTGTTGAATATGCAAATGAAGAAGACGATGGAGTTGTAGGTCTAGTTCCGTATGGATTCCACAGCAGTACGGATGATTCAATAGAACTTCCTATTAAGAACAAAAAGCGAAAACGGCGGGTGCAACTAAAAAACGATGCGTGGTATACAATGAAAAATAAAAGTCTGCGCCAACATGGAAAAAAATACTATGGCAAAACGAAAGAAGGTGGGCATTGGCAATATAATAAAGTTAAAAGTGCAAGATCTATGAAAAAAGGTGCAACTAAGTAAAAGTAAAGCTGCAATCAAATGGAATCCGATAGTGTCCACTCGGTGATTGAACGCGCTTTAAAAAATAGAAATATAAATGTACCTGCAGACTATGTAATTTATGTAAAGGTGCGCGAAAAAAACCAAAGCCCTATTATGTAACTTATTTGGATTACACATGTTTTAAGTCTTTTAAAAATATAACATTCTTAAAAACTATTCGTCCTGGTCGTGTAATTGGAGATCCAAAAGTCACGGACATACGAGCACTTAAGTACACACCTAATGGTGATATTTTTTACAAGTTAAGGTTTTCTAACGCGTGGAGCAATCTGTCCCAGCGTCTAGATAAAAAAGTTGCCATACTGAAGTGGTGTAATTTAGCACAACTTTATAATGAAAAACGACAAATATCTAAAAGGAAGTATGATGATTGAAAGAGACATTACCAAAAGACTATCATAGTTTCTATGAAAACTTGCCACATGAATGATAAAGATGAGTGATATATCATGTTCCTTAATAATAATTATTTTTTTTTTCATTTTTACATTCAAATGTTATCGTTTTTAGGTTTTTTTTACATTGAAATGTTATCGTTTTTAATTTTTTTACATAGAAATGTTATCGTTTTTAGTTTTTTTTACATTGAAATAATATAAAAACAAAGAAGAAATTTTTAATTTAAGTGTAATTATACTTATATGTACATAATGTGTTAACAAATTGAAGTTTAAAATATTAAAATCACAACCAAGTTGTGAAGACGCTTCAAAAATAAAAGGCGTCAAGTCCAATAAAAAAAAAGTTTACTTGCAGAAAATAAGTCCAAAAACAGCAAAAAACAAGTGATTATAGATTTTTTTAGATTTAAAAACTTTATTTATTCAAACAATGGGCGAACTAATTATGTATTGCATAAACAGTTTCCACAAATATTGGAAAATATATTATTTAAACGGTTTTTCCTCTCTCCTGAACAATTTGAAAAAGTGGACTTGTCACGTTTGCGACTTTAGCCGACGATATGGTATTTCTTAAGTAACTTTAACACATGCTAGTCACACAGAATGTGTGGCATCTGTTAGGAGTCGGTGCTGTGAGTCAACTACTCGTAGGTAGCTTGATACTAACTCACAACTTCCCTCCCCTCTTTCTAAAAGAAGTTAGTGCAACTAACTTCTAATGAATCTTTACAATATATTTTCCCTTTTCTGCACTTTAAACAATCTGTGCATTTTCTTAAACCTATAGTACATACGTATAGTTTTTCTTTTTTTTTTTTAAATCGCCTTACTTGGGTTCTATTATTGTATTCTTTTCTTTTTTACTTTTGTGTTTTGTTTTTCTTTTTTTTTCTCCTTACTACTTCTTTTATAGTTTTTTTTTCTTTCTTGTACTTCTTTTATTTTATTTTGTTCTTTTATATCTATCTTTTTTCCTCACTTTTTTTTAGTTATATTCCCCTCTTTATATTTGGTCTTTCATCGACTCTTTTCTCACTGGCGTATAATTTCAAACAACTAGCGATAATACAATTTAATTCTATACTTAAGATCTTATATTATACCGCGTCCTCTGCTTTCCGCTGATTTGGATGCCGGTGGTCGTTGTCTGAATGAAATCCCTCGATGAACTCTGCATACCCCTCCTTTCTTTCTGGACCGGTATGTATGATATTCTAGACTGGCGTTTTGGGTTACCATTAAAACTTCGCTTGTGGTAGCCTTCTTCTTTTCATTCTCTTTGGAATACATGAGAGATTACAATACTCCTTCTTACTTTGCAGCTATGCGTTCTATGGTGGAAGTGCTTTTCTTTGGCTTTCTCATAATTCTATTTTTTTTCGTTGCCTTCGATGTGTACTAACGGTATTTCTCTGAGATACATTCTTAATGACGTAATCTGTGATTTCTGATCGGATACCAGTCTCTGTGTCCTCTTGTATTAAATCATATTTCATATGTAAATAACATTTCATATGTTCATACTCTAGATTGGACATATACTTCAATGAAGCAATTAACTTCCACGAGCCAAATTTCTTCTGCTTATTATATTTTGTGGTGGTTTCAGTCACCCTCCTTAGGCTTTTACCCATCTTCAACTTATCCAAAATTCATTCTGTTGAGATTGTGATACACTGGGTGGACATTGTAATGTAAAACTGTCCAATGCAAAGCATGACTCCGCAAGGAAAGTTGTTTCTTCTTCGTTGCTTGTCAATAAACCCATCCACAACGCGTTCAAATACGGCGGCCATTTTCCGTTCCGCAAAGAAAAATAAATCCGTCGCCATTCATCCCCAATCCAATATGTTGGCATACTTGCGGTCACAACCGGATTCCCAAACCTTGGATAACTGCCAGAAATCCCTGTTTTTCAAAAACACATCTTTTCGAATACTACGTTGGTCCCTTAGTCTGCACCGTCTTCCGAAATGCGCTGTTCCTGGAATTTCCTGATTCGGTTCACATCATCAGAGCTGAATCCTTATCCTAATTTCCTTAGTTTTCTAGTTAGCATTTTAGTTTAATCTAACATTTCACAAGTTAATTTAACAAACCAATTTCAAAAGCATATAATAATTAAATAAATATACTATATATATATATACTATATATACTCTTGTATACAATTTTCCTATTTCGCTTAATTTTTGTTTTCTTAGAATTATTACATTTATTTCGGTATAAATTTAATTTTTAAATAATTAATTTCTGTGTCTTTAATTAATATACTTTCTTAAAACGCTTATTCTATAATTGAATGCTATATCATTCAATTTACGTCCACTCGTCCTTTCCCCTTACATTATCGGATCTGCTACTGCATCCAGAAGGAAAAGAGGACCGGACTATCTAGTATCATTGCCATATAGGGCATCAGATTATTTTGTTTAACTTTTTCGTGCTATTCTTTAACACGTGAGTTATCACTCATTTCAATTTTGAGCAAATTTCTTTGCCTCTCTACCAAAAACAAGAATATCCCAGATAAACCTGTTTATGTTAAAAAATTGTCCATTGCATGACTGAACTTTTCATTGCATATAATTACTTTTTATTTCAATTTACTTCTAGCCTGATAGGTATATATCCATAAACGAGTGTATTCTCCTTACACCTTGAAACTTTCTCGGATATGACTACATACATACATTCAAGGCACTCTTACTTACTTAGAATCAATTACTAACGCTAGCTCCTAAATAACCTATACATATTTTACTATGTCAACATATATATTTTTTCAAAATCCCACATGGTAATTTCCTAATCGATAAAAGAAAAAAAAATAAAGTCTATTTACATTTACCCTATTGCAGTATCTGCAAATTCCCAATTCCTAATCATATGTCCCTACATACTTACTTATATGGCCATACCCATACCTACTAACAAAATTACTTACTTAAATATACCCTCATAAATTCATTCTGTACATTATACAGCTACATACATATATACTTACTTCACCAACGGTGCCAGCGCTACTGCTTACGCATCGTATTTCATTTCATTAACTGTCGTATGGATGTGTGTATATATTCTACGTTTAGTTTAAATTACTTTCCCACGACTGTCTTATAATTTTATTTTTTAAATTGTGTCCAATGAACCCGTTTCTTATAATTTAATATTTAAAAAATATTTTTCTCTGCTGTGCTTCATTCGGCAATAGTGCCTAATAAGCACATTTTTCTTACGTCAATTATACTCGCCTGAGTTTAATTGGCATATTTCTGTCGGCGTTGACTTTGAAAATCGGAGCTGTTTGTGTTATTTGATATAGACACGTACATGTTTACATTGTTATTCTTGTGTTTACATTTGTAAAACACTGTTAACACATGTCTTTAGTTGTGTGGTCTAATGTGGAATAATTTCAACAAATTATTATGTAGCTTTTTATTTTTGCCCTTAATCGTTGCAACCGTTGTAACTGGGCTGCGGATTTCTGCTACTACATACGGACCAATCCAAACAGGTGAGAACTTGTTTCCTCTAGCCTGATTCTGCATTAATACTTGGTCACCCACATGAAAAACTACTGGGTTTAGTACCTTGTTATTGGCTTCCCTGGCTACTTGTTTAGCACAATCCTGGTTTTCTCTAACCGATTCGTGCGCTCGCTGCAAATGATATTTTTGCACTTTATTGGGGTCATCAGCATTGTACACTGGCTCACATTTGGGCTTCAGATTTGCTGGCATATTGAAATCAAACCCGTAGAGTGTCCTAAACGGAGTTTGCTTCGTTGATACATGCACAGTATTGTTGTGTACATGCATTGCAGTGGTCAACCATTGATCCCAATTCGAGCCGTCTTCTTTGGCAAAACTGCGCAAGTACTCGGCCAGAGGTCGATGACAACGCTCCAATGAGCCATTCGCCTGTGGATGATATGGTGTTATGTGCAACTTCTTGATTCCCCGCATTTTACAAGTTTCTTAGAATAATTTCGATACAAAATTGGAAACATTGTTGGTTATCAAAACTTTAGGTATGTTGTATCGAGCTATAATTTCATTTAGGCCTAAAATCCTCATCCATCAGGTAGTCCTTTTCTGAGGCGTTGAGTACGCAAGCGTACACCTTACCCTTGTCAACGTGCGTTATGGTCTCTCCCATATATACGCCCTCTGCTAACTGCTGCTTGTGCAAAACAACAGTCCCAAGTTTCGTGTTTACATGCATAGTAGCTACTTTGGTTGACCTTGCATTTACTACCTCCATACCACACTTCTTAACCCTATTCACGGCTCCTTCCTGCCATGACTTCAATGGAAGAGTGAGGATTCTATTCGGAGGACAAACATCCTCTGTTTCACACAATCGGAAAAGTCTTGCAATTCGTCATAACGAATACTCCTCTTTGCTAGTTGACACCCCTGGATAAATCGATGAACCTCCGACCTTAAATCCACCGACTCAGCACCAGTAAATACTGGTACTAGCCTGGACACTGCCTTTGAAATCTCACCTATACCCATCTTTTCTATACTGCCCGTAAGTGCTTCTTTTCATAATTAAGGACCAACATCTGTTTTTCCTGTTGCACTGCTTTCGAGCCTTCAATGATTCGTTAACTTTATTTGACAATTGCTTCGAATGCCAATTCATAAAACTATAATCTCATTATGACTACGCAGTTTTTTCTACAATATATATTCTACAAAAAAAATACACTTCAACTCATACAAAATTTTTTTATTTATGCTGGTTTCAAATAAAAATTCAAACATTATCAGACTTCTTAAGCTAATGATTTGATCATAACAAATTTATTAAACAGCATTCCACCTTAAATTCTATCTTTATTTAAATTTTCTGCTTTACATAAGTTCCATATCCGCTGTCTACCGGCGTCCATTAAGTCCTTCCATCAATGCAAATTGGTCCTTGACTTCCTCACAGATACTCCTTGATTTCATCTCACCATCCTTAATACTACCAAAAAAAATCCATAGAAAAGGCTATATGTTCACAAAAACCGAAATTGGATTTACAAGCAAAAGTGTATTGATTCATTCCCGGAAATTTGAATCCATATTCAAAACTAAACCCGTAATGTATGCGCCACTTAATAATAGCATTTAAATTATTTCTTCAACATTGCTACGCAACTCGTAGTTTCCGAACTACAAAAACTTTGATGCAACAACACGTGTTGTAAGCACTTCTTGAAGTATTTTTGCCTCATACCCTAAGCTTTTAATTATTATTATTAATATTATCACCTATGCATCGATGGTTTGGATGAGCAGACTCTCTCTTGTAGGGGTCAAAAAAGGTCTATCAAAACTACAACGTACTGTGGCCATATGTTGTACCGGAGCATTTCCGACTACTGCAGGCCCGGTGAATATCGCGCCACTAGATGTCTTCATCCGCCGAGAATCCGTTAAGGCCATCTGCAGACTGAAACATAGTGGCCACTGGTGTATTCGATATTGGACGACGGCGCAGGCACTGACATCGATTCTGCAATCCTGTCTATGCCCCCGGACTCCATGTCATCAACCGTCATACTAGAAAAGCGGTACAATGTGTTGCTGCCAGAGGCTCGTTCATGGTTATTTCCTGAGAACGAGCCCGGCAAACACTGCTGCCGTATTTTCACTGATGGCTCCAGGACTGAAGAAGGTTCAGGTTCTGGTGTCTTCGTGGAATCTTGCGGGTTCCGTCGGTTCTTTGCCCTTGGTCTGCATGCGTCTGTGTTTCAGGCGGAGGTGTATGCGATACTTGAGGCGATGGACTTTGTTGTGGAAAACAGGTGGAAAGGCAAATCTATTTGTGTCTGCAGTGACAGCCAAGCTGCGCTCATGGCCTTGGATAGTCCGACCACCATTTCCACGATAGTCAGGTCCTGCAAATCCAGGCTAAATTGTGTTGGAAAACATAATAGTCTGACGCTGACTTGTGTCCCGGGACACGCTGGCATTTCGGGTAACGAGAGCTCTGACTCTTTGGCCAGGATGGGCTCCGAGGCTGTTTTTATTGGCCCTGAGCCTGTTCTGCCACTCCCTTCTGCTGCCATCAAAGCCACTGCAAACAAGTGGGTTGTTTCGACCCACAAGCGAGCATGGCGGGCTGAGAGAGGCTGCGGATGGACGAAAATTATGCTACCTGCTATCTCTGACCGATGGTCGCGGTTCCTTCTATATTTAGGTAGGAGGGACTGCAGGCTGTTGGTTTGGGCGTGATGATAGGGCACTTTCTATGGGCTAGGTACATGGAAAGGATTGGCATATCAGACAGTGCGCTGTGCCCAGCCTGTGGAGAAGAAGACGAGACGGCGGACCATTTTCTTTGCGTCTGCCCTGCCTTTGCTCGAATCAGGTTTGGGATTTTTGGCACTGATGTGCTGAGGAGTAACCAAACTTGGCTCCTTGGCACCACAGGATCTACTTCTATTTCTTCGGAGGTCGGGTAGATTTAAAGCCGAGTAAAAGGGAACCTTAAGTGCAGTACAATGGATATATACTCTGTCTGAGTGCTGCGCTCAATAGATTTTTCCGACAAAAAAAAAAGAAGCTTTTAATGTCAAATATTCAGATCAATTTGAAAACAATTTAAACAATTTTATAAACAATATATGAGTAAATGTCCCTATCGACAACCAAAAACAAATCCCCTACAAAAGAAATCCTCACAGCTAAGACGACACACATAGACCGTCCAATCATACTGACGGTTTATGGTTGCCCATACAAAGCTGCGTGCAACAGCGCAAACGCGCCTATAGGTTGCGACTTCTTTGACTAGCGCTACGGCGCCTTCAGGGTCGCAGAAGTATCTACATAAATTACGCTACTATACACTCTACGAACCATTATCTTGTCTGATGACATCTTTTTTCTTAGGGTCCTTCGAATTTGTTGCAGGATGCTTCACTGCTTCAGGGTTTCTTGCCCTGGGATTCCACCTGTAGGTCCTTAAGACCGGCTGCGCCAAAATGTTGGGGACCGTATTTGATTGTTGTCGGGAACGTCCTCTTGCTGCTTGTCCTGCCGTTGTACCTGCAAACCCAAATCACTCTTTTCAATTAACACTACATCACTTTTGGTTTAAAAACAACAAGAAGCTTTATTCTTAAAATACTAGTTCTTATATACTATTTACAACGAACAATTACAGTCTACGTGTTGACTTTTCTGGTGTTCCAGTTACGCAATTGTTGTTTGGTGTCAGTTGCTCAAGCCAACTAACCTACTGAAAGTAAAAGTGTCGGCAGTGCAGTCTAAATGCCCCTCGTCAGCTTGACTGCGGAACTGTGACACACTAATAGTTTACATCATAATTAATACATAAATACTATTCATTTACAATATTTGCTTGATTCTAACTCACAACAAAATAAACCGGTCGGAAATCGACATTACAGGATCGACTAATGGAACACTTCGGCCTGAATGTGGACTATGATGATGCAGCAAGCCGAGGAAGCGCGATCGTGAATAGGTGCATTGCGGAACGATCAGTATTCACCCTGCGTGATATTGAAGATTCTTTAACCTCTTTTCCGTGCTCAGGTCAGCCAAGTATCGAAGAATGGCTGGAAGACTTCGAGGAGAATGCAGAAGCTGCGCGTTGGAACGAGCTACAGAAACTCATTTACGCGAAGCAAATTCTCAAAGGTGCAGCAAAAATGTTTATACGTACTCAATGTGGTATAACCAGCTGGAGCTTGCTGAAAGAAGCACTGAAAAATGAGTTTGGAGTAATTGTATCAGCAGTGGAAGTTCATCGTGCATTACATAACCGGCGCAAACGTCAAAGGGAAGATTTCATGGAATATCTCTACAGCCTCATGGAAATTGGAAAACCAAGGGATTTCAAACGCAAAAGCCAACAAAGCTAATCTGTACCAGGCCAAGACGATCAAGGATCTTAAGGAGCAGATAAAAGTTTATGAGAAGATCTGGGCTCCGATTTTAAAGTCGCAATTTGTGAACGTGAACAAATCGCCGCCAATGTCTTCCAACAAGGGTTCGACGAGTTCAAGCAGCACACAGAAGAAATGTGACAATTGCGGAGATGTCTCCCATTTCGCGAAGAATTGTCCACGTAACAAGTTGAAATGTTTCAAGTGTGGTATTGAGGGACATCGTGTATCGGCTTGCACAGGAGTTGGCAAGGTGATCAAAAACGAAAAGAGTGCAAATATGATGAGAACCAAAATGATACCGAAGCCGAAAAAGGAGAGCAGTCTGTTATTCAAGGACATTTGTTTCAACGGAACCTATATTTCAGCATTAGTAGATGCAGGAGCAGACGTATGTTGTGAGCTAGAATCAAGCTACCTACGACTCCTAACAGATGCCACACTTTCTGTGTGACTAGTATGTGTTAAAGTTACTTACATTATCGGATCTGCTACTGCATCCAGAAGGAAAAGAGGACCGGAATATCAATTATCATTGCCATATAGGGCATCAGATTATTTTGTTTAACTTTTTCGTGCTCTTTTTGCACGTGAGTAATCACTCATTTCAAATTTGAGCAAATTTCTTTGCCTCTCTGCCAAAAACAAGAATATCCCAGATAGACCTGTTTATGTAAAAAAAATTGTCCATTGCATGACTGAACTTTTCAATGCATATAATTACTTTTTATTTAAACTTACTTCTAGCCTGATAGGTATATATCCATACACGAGTGTATTCTCCTTACACCTTGTAACTTTCTCTGATATGACTACATACATACATTCGAGGCACTCTTACTTACTTAGAATCAATTACTAACGCTAGCTCCCAATTAACCTATACATATTTTACTATGTCAACATATATATTTTTTCAAAACCCCACACGCTAATTCCCTAAAAAAAAATAAAGTCTATTTACATTTACCCTATTACAGTATCTGCCAATTCGCAATTCCTAATCATATGTCCCTACATACTTACTTATATGGCCATACCCATACCTATTAACTAAATTACTTACTTACTTAAATATACCCTCGTACATTCATTCTGTACATTATACAGCTACATACATATATACTTACTTCACCAACGGTGCCGGCGCTACTGCTTACGCATCGTATTTCATTTCATTAACTGCCGTATGTATATATTCTACGTTTAGTTTAAATTACTTACCCACGCCTGTCTTATAATTTTATTTTTTAAATTGTGTCCAATGAACCCATTTCTTATTATTTAATATATTTTCCTCTACTGTGCTTCGTTCGGCCATAGTGCCTAATAAGCATATTTTTATTACGACAATTTTACTTGCCCGCGTTTAATTGGCACATTTCTGTTGGCCGTGACTTTGAACGTCAGAACCGCGCTATTTGATATACTTACGCGATATCAGTTTTTTTTACGTTATTATTTCGTATTTATACTTGTAAAACACTGCCAACACATGTCTCTAATTGTGTTGCCTTGTATGGAATAATTTCAACAAATTTTTATGTAACTTTTTATTCTTGCCCTTAATCGTTACGACTGTTGTAACTGGGCTGCGGATTTTTGCTACTGAAGATGGACCTATCCAAACAGGTGAGAATTTGTTTCTCCTAGCCTGATTTTTCATTGGTACCTGGTCACCCACCTTAAGAACGTCTAACCAATTCGTGCGCTCGCTGCAAATGATATTTTTGCACTTTATTGGGGTCATCAGCATTGTACACTGGCGCACATTTGGGCTTCAGATTTGCTGGCATATTGAAATCAAACCCGTAGAGTGTCCTAAACGGAGTTTGCTTCGTTGATACATGCACAGTATTGTTGTGTACATGCATTGCAGTGGTCAACCATTGATCCCAATTCGAGCCGTCTTCTTTGGCAAAACTGCGTAAGTCGATGACTACGCTCCAATGAGTCATTCGCCTGTGGATGATATTGTGTTATGTGCAACTTCTTGATTCCCAGCATTTTACAGGTTTCTTAGAATAATTTCGATACAAAATTGGAACCATTGTCGGTTATCAAAACTTTAGGTATGTTGTATCGAGCTATAATTTCATTTAGGCCTAAAATCCTCATCCATCAGGTAGTCCTTTTCTGAGGCGTTGAGTACGCAAGCGTACACCTTACCCTTGTCAACGTGCGTTATGGTCTCTCCCATATATACGCCCTCTGCTAACTGCTGCTTGTGCAAAACAACAGTCCCAAGTTTCGTGTTTACATGCATAGTAGCTACTTTGGTTGACCTTGCATTTACTACCTCCATACCACACTTCTTACCCCTATTCACGGCTCCTTCCTGCCATGACTTCAATGGAAGAGTGAGGATTCTATTCTTATTATAATCATAGAACGATAACTGCTTCTCGAGTGAATCCAGTGCGGTGCGGCCCCAAAGATTATCGCGGCCAATTATCCCATCGCCCGCGATACCTTCCCTATCCAATTCAACTGCATGCACTCTAAAACTCATGCCCTTAACTTCACTGTGCCCTATTCAGAGCGACCCCAGTCTCCTGATGCATCCTCCAAACGCTCCATTAAGCATTCTTACATCCTTTGTGTTAACAACTAGTCCTTTCCGTAAAACACTAGACTTTACGAGGCTGGTGTCCGCCCCTGAGTCTACCAAAAGCACTAGCTTTCCACTAGCTGCCTCCTTGCAGGGTATCTCGATAAAAGCTTCACCCATCCTGCTCACAACGAAACAACGCCCTTTTGATTCCAAAGTGGACGCGTATCTACTTCCTAACTCTTCAAATCTTTTCCTCCATGCACCACAGTTATCCTTTATAATCCTATACTCCCTCAAAATTACCATGAATATTTTAACTGTACATCCTCGTACCACGTACGCGGCGATTGGCCTATACTCTCTAACCATATTAAAACTTAATCTAAGTACTAGAATCATCACAGTTACCCAAATCAACACGTAATCAACAGAATTCTGACGTTCAAAGTCACGGCCAACAGAAATGTGCCAATTAAACGCGGGCAAGTAAAATTGTCGTGATAAAAATATGCTTTTAGGCACTATGGCCGAACGAAGCACAGTAGAGGAAAATATATTAAATAATAAGAAATGGGTTCATTAGACACATTTTAAAAAATAAAATTATAAGACAGTCGTGGGTAAGTAATTTAAACTAAACGTAGAATATATACATACGGCAGTTAATGAAATGAAATACGATGCGTAAGCAGTAGCGCCGGCACCGTTGGTGAAGTAAGTATATATGTATGTAGCTGTATAATGTACAGAATGAATGTACGAGGGTATATTTAAGTAAGTAAGTAATTTAGTTAATAGGTATGGGTATGGCCAAATAAGTAAGTATGTAGGGACATATGATTAGGAATTGCGAATTGGCAGATACTGTAATTGAGTAAATGTAAATAGACTTTATTTTTTTTAGGGAATTAGCGTGTGGGATTTTGAAAAAATATATATGTTGACATAGTAAAATATGTATAGGTTATTTAGGAGCTAGCGTTAGTAATTGATTCTAAGTAAGTAAGAGTGCCTCGAATGTATGTATGTAGTCATATCAGAGAAAGTTACAAGGTGTAAGGAGAATACACTCGTGTATGGATATATACCTATCAGGCTAGAAGTAAGTTTAAATAAAAAGTAATTATATGCATTGAAAAGTTCAGTCATGCAATGGACAATTTTTTTTACATAAACAGGTCTATCTGGTATATTCTTGTTTTTGGCAGAGAGGCAAAGAAATTTGCTCAAATTTGAAATGAGTGATAACTCACGTGCAAGAAGAGCACGAAAAAGTTAAACAAAATAATCTGATGCCCTATATGGCAATGATAATTGATATTCCGGTCCTCTTTTCCTTCTGGATGCAGTAGCAGATCCGATAATGTAAGTAACTTTAACACATGCTAGTCACACAGAAAGTGTGGCATCTGTTAGGAGTCGTAGGTAGCTTGATTCTAGCTCACAACATACGTCTGCTCCTGCATCTACTAATGCTGAAATATAGGTTCCGTTGAAACAAATGTCCTTGAATAACAGACTGCTCTCCTTTTTCGGCTTCGGTATCATTTTGGTTCTCATCATATTTGCACTCTTTTCGTTTTTGATCACCTTGCCAACTCCTGTGCAAGCCGATACACGATGTCCCTCAATACCACACTTGAAACATTTCAACTTGTTACGTGGACAATTCTTCGCGAAATGGGAGACATCTCCGCAATTGTCACATTTCTTCTGTGTGCTGCTTGAACTCGTCGAACCTTTGTTGGAAGACATTGGCGGCGATTTGTTCACGTTCACAAATTGCGACTTTAAAATCGGAGCCCAGATCTTCTCATAAACTTTTATCTGCTCCTTAAGATCCTTGATCGTCTTGGCCTGGTACAGATTAGCTTTGTTGGCTTTTGCGTTTGAAATCCCTTGGTTTTCCAATTTCCATGAGGCTGTAGAGATATTCCATGAAATCTTCCCTTTGACGTTTGCGCCGGTTATGTAATGCACGATGAACTTCCACTGCTGATACAATTACTCCAAACTCATTTTTCAGTGCTTCTTTCAGCAAGCTCCAGCTGGTTATACCACATTGAGTACGTATAAACATTTTTGCTGCACCTTTGAGAATTTGCTTCGCGTAAATGAGTTTCTGTAGCTCGTTCCAACGCGCAGCTTCTGCATTCTCCTCGAAGTCTTCCAGCCATTCTTCGATACTTGGCTGACCTGAGCACGGAAAAGAGGTTAAAGAATCTTCAATATCACGCAGGGTGAATACTGATCGTTCCGCAATGCACCTATTCACGATCGCGCTTCGTCGGCTTGCTGCATCATCATAGTCCACATTCAGGCCGAAGTGTTCCATTAGTCGATCCTGTAATGTCGATTTCCGTCCAGTCGTCGCTAATCCCAAACCTTCCAATTTTCTTTTGTCCAGCAACGTTCAAAGCTAAAATTTCAGTTTTTCGGCGGACCATTTTCTTTGCGTCTGCCCTGCCTTTGCTCGAATCAGGTTTGGGATTTTTGGCACTGATGTGCTGAGGAGTAACCAAACTTGGCTCCTTGGCACCACAGGATCTACTTCTATTTCTTCGGAGGTCGGGTAGATTTAAAGCCGAGTAAAAGGGAACCTTAAGTGCAGTACAATGGATATATACTCTGTCTGAGTGCTGCGCTCAATAGATTTTTCCGACAAAAAAAAAAAAAAGAAGCTTTTAATGTCAAATATTCAGATCAATTTGAAAACAATTTAAACAATTTTATAAACAATATACGAGTAAATGTCCCTATCGACAACCAAAAACAAATCCCCTACAAAAGAAATCCTCACAGCTAAGACGACACACATAGACGGGCCGATCATACTGACGGTTTATGGTTGCCCATACAAAGCTGCGTGCAACAGCGCAAACGCGCTTATAGGTTGCGACTTCTTTGACTAGCGCTACGGCGCCTTCAGGGTCGCAGAAGTATCTACATAAATTACGCTACTATACACTCTACGAACCATTATCTTGTCTGATGACATCTTTTTTCTTAGGGTCCTTCGAATTTGTTGCAGGATGCTTCACTGCTTCAGGGTTCCTTGCCCTGGGATTCCTCCTGTAGGTCCTTAAGACCGGCTGCGCCAAAATGTTGGGGACCGTATTTGATTGTTGTCGGGAACGTCCTCTTGCTGCTTGTCCTGCTGTTGTACCTGCAAACCTAAATCACTCTTTTCAATTAACACTACATCACTTTTGGTTTAAAAACAACAAGAAGCTTTATTCTTAAAATACTAGTTCTTATATACTATTTACAACGAACAATTACAGTCTACGTGTTGACTTTTCTGGTGTTCCAGTTACGCAATTGTTGTTTGGTGTCAGTTGCTCAAGCCAACTAACCTACTGAAAGTAAAAGTGTCGGCAGTGCAGTCTAAATGCCCCTCGTCAGCTTGACTGCGGAACTGTGACACACTAATAGTTTACATCATAATTAATACATAAATACTATTCATTTACAATATTTGCACCCTAAAAATATGTGCTCTCTAAACTACGCGTAGGTAGCTTGATTCTAACTCACAACAAAATAAACCGGTCGGAAATCGACATTACAGGATCGACTAATGGAACACTTCGGCCTGAATGTGGACTATGATGATGCAGCAAGCCGACGAAGCGCGATCGTGAATAGGTGCATTGCGGAACGATCAGTATTCACCCTGCGTGATATTGAAGATTCTTTAACCTCTTTTCCGTGCTCAGGTCAGCCAAGTATCGAAGAATGGCTGGAAGACTTCGAGGAGAATGCAGAAGCTGCGCGTTGGAACGAGCTACAGAAACTCATTTACGCGAAGCAAATTCTCAAAGGTGCAGCAAAAATGTTTATACGTACTCAATGTGGTATAACCAGCTGGAGCTTGCTGAAAGAAGCACTGAAAAATGAGTTTGGAGTAATTGTATCAGCAGTGGAAGTTCATCGTGCATTACATAACCGGCGCAAACGTCAAAGGGAAGATTTCATGGAATATCTCTACAGCCTCATGGAAATTGGAAAACCAAGGGATTTCAAATGCAAAAGCCAACAAAGCTAATCTGTACCAGGCCAAGACGATCAAGGATCTTAAGGAGCAGATAAAAGTTTATGAGAAGATCTGGGCTCCGATTTTAAAGTCGCAATTTGTGAACGTGAACAAATCGCCGCCAATGTCTTCCAACAAAGGTTCGACGAGTTCAAGCAGCACACAGAAGAAATGTGACAATTGCGGAGATGTCTCCCATTTCGCGAAGAATTGTCCACGTAACAAGTTGAAATGTTTCAAGTGTGGTATTGAGGGACATCGTGTATCGGCTTGCACAGGAGTTGGCAAGGTGATCAAAAACGAAAAGAGTGCAAATATGATGAGAACCAAAATGATACCGAAGCCGAAAAAGGAGAGCAGTCTGTTATTCAAGGACATTTGTTTCAACGGAACCTATATTTCAGCATTAGTAGATGCAGGAGCAGACGTATGTTGTGAGCTAGAATCAAGCTACCTACGACTCCTAACAGATGCCACACTTTCTGTGTGACTAGTATGTGTTAAAGTTACTTACATTATCGGATCTGCTACTGCATCCAGAAGGAAAAGAGGACCGGAATATCAATTATCATTGCCATATAGGGCATCAGATTATTTTGTTTAACTTTTTCGTGCTCTTCTTGCACGTGAGTAATCACTCATTTCAAATTTGAGCAAATTTCTTTGCCTCTCTGCCAAAAACAAGAATATCCCAGATAGACCTGTTTATGTAAAAAAAATTGTCCATTGCATGACTGAACTTTTCAATGCATATAATTACTTTTTATTTAAACTTACTTCTAGCCTGATAGGTATATATCCATACACGAGTGTATTCTCCTTACACCTTGTAACTTTCTCTGATATGACTACATACATACATTCGAGGCACTCTTACTTACTTAGAATCAATTACTAACGCTAGCTCCCAATTAACCTATACATATTTTACTATGTCAACATATATATTTTTTCAAAACCCCACACGCTAATTCCCTAAAAAAAAATAAAGTCTATTTACATTTACCCTATTACAGTATCTGCCAATTCGCAATTCCTAATCATATGTCCCTACATACTTACTTATATGGCCATACCCATACCTATTATCAAATTTACTTACTCACTTAAATATACCCTCTTACATTCATTCTGTGCACTATACAGCTACATACATATATACTTACTTCACCAACGGTGCCGGCGCTACTGCTTACGCATCGTATTTCATTTCATTAACTGCCGTATGTATATATTCTACGTTTAGTTTAAATTACTTACCCACGCCTGTCTTATAATTTTATTTTTTAAATTGTGTCCAATGAACCCATTTCTTATTATTTAATATATTTTCCTCTACTGTGCTTCGTTCGGCCATAGTGCCTAATAAGCATATTTTTATTACGACAATTTTACTTGCCCGCGTTTAATTGGCACATTTCTGTTGGCCGTGACTTTGAACGTCAGAACCGCGCTATTTGATATACTTACGCGATATCAGTTTTTTTTACGTTATTAATTCGTATTTACACTTGTAAAACACTGCCAACACATGTCTCTAATTGTGTTGCCTTGTATGGAATAATTTCAACAAATTTTTATGTAACTTTTTATTCTTGCCCTTAATCGTTACGACTGTTGTAACTGGGCTGCGGATTTTTGCTACTGAATATGGACCTATCCAAACAGGTGAGAATTTGTTTCTCCTAGCCTGATTTTTCATTGGTACCTGGTCACCCACCTTAAGAACGTCTAACCAATTCGTGCGCTCGCTGCAAATGATATTTTTGCACTTTATTGGGGTCATCAGCATTGTACACTGGCGCACATTTGGGCTTCAGATTTGCTGGCATATTGAAATCAAACCCGTAGAGTGTCCTAAACGGAGTTTTCTTCGTTGATACATGCACAGTATTGTTGTGTACATGCATTGCAGTGGTCAACCATTGATCCCAATTCGAGCCGTCTTCTTTGGCAAAACTGCGTAAGTCGATGACTACGCTCCAATGAGTCATTCGCCTGTGGATGATATTGTGTTATGTGCAACTTCTTGATTCCCAGCATTTTACAAGTTTCTTAGAATAATTTCGATACAAAATTGGAACCATTGTCGGTTATCAAAACTTTAGGTATGTTGTATCGAGCTACAATTTCATTTAGGCCTAAAATCCTCATCCATCAGGTAGTCCTTTTCTGAGGCGTTGAGTACGCAAGCGTACACCTTACCCTTGTCAACGTGCGTTATGGTCTCTCCCATATATACGCCCTCTGCTAACTGCTGCTTGTGCAAAACAACAGTCCCAAGTTTCGTGTTTACATGCATAGTAGCTACTTTGGTTGACCTTGCATTTACTACCTCCATACCACACTTCTTACCCCTATTCACGGCTCCTTCCTGCCATGACTTCAATGGAAGAGTGAGGATTCTATTCTTATTATAATCATAGAACGATAACTGCTTCTCGAGTGAATCCAGTGCGGTGCGGCCCCAAAGATTATCGCGGCCAATTATCCCATCGGCCGCGATACCTTCCCTATCCAATTCAACTGCATGCACTCTAAAACTCATGCCCTTAACTTCACTGTGCCCTATTCAGAGCGACCCCAGTCTCCTGATGCATCCTCCAAACGCTCCATTAAGCATTCTTACATCCTTTGTGTTAACAACTAGTCCTTTCCGTAAAACACTAGACTTTACGAGGCTGGTGTCCGCCCCTGAGTCTACCAAAAGCACTAGCTTTCCACTAGCTGCCTCCTTGCAGGGTATCTCGATAAAAGCTTCACCCATCCTGCTCACAACGAAACAACGCCCTTTTGATTCCAAAGTGGACGCGTATCTACTTCCTAACTCTTCAAATCTTTTCCTCCATGCACCACAGTTATCCTTTATAATCCTATACTCCCTCAAAATTACCATGAATATTTTAACTGTACATCCTCGTACCATGTACGCGGCGATTGGCCTATACTCTCTAACCATATTAAAACTTAATCTAAGTACTAGAATCATCACAGTTACCCAAATCAACACGTAATCAACAGAATTCTGACGTTCAAAGTCACGGCCAACAGAAATGTGCCAATTAAACGCGGGCAAGTAAAATTGTCGTGATAAAAATATGCTTTTAGGCACTATGGCCGAACGAAGCACAGTAGAGGAAAATATATTAAATAATAAGAAATGGGTTCATTAGACACATTTTAAAAAATAAAATTATAAGACAGTCGTGGGTAAGTAATTTAAACTAAACGTAGAATATATACATACGGCAGTTAATGAAATGAAATACGATGCGTAAGCAGTAGCGCCGGCACCGTTGGTGAAGTAAGTATATATGTATGTAGCTGTATAATGTACAGAATGAATGTACGAGGGTATATTTAAGTAAGTAAGTAATTTAGTTAATAGGTATGGGTATGGCCAAATAAGTAAGTATGTAGGGACATATGATTAGGAATTGCGAATTGGCAGATACTGTAATTGGGTAAATGTAAATAGACTTTATTTTTTTTAGGGAATTAGCGTGTGGGATTTTGAAAAAATATATATGTTGACATAGTAAAATATGTATAGGTTATTTAGGAGCTAGCGTTAGTAATTGATTCTAAGTAAGTAAGAGTGCCTCGAATGTATGTATGTAGTCATATCAGAGAAAGTTACAAGGTGTAAGGAGAATACACTCGTGTATGGATATATACCTATCAGGCTAGAAGTAAGTTTAAATAAAAAGTAATTATATGCATTGAAAAGTTCAGTCATGCAATGGACAATTTTTTTTACATAAACAGGTCTATCTGGTATATTCTTGTTTTTGGCAGAGAGGCAAAGAAATTTGCTCAAATTTGAAATGAGTGATAACTCACGTGCAAGAAGAGCACGAAAAAGTTAAACAAAATAATCTGATGCCCTATATGGCAATGATAATTGATATTCCGGTCCTCTTTTCCTTCTGGATGCAGTAGCAGATCCGATAATGTAAGTAACTTTAACACATGCTAGTCACACAGAAAGTGTGGCATCTGTTAGGAGTCGTAGGTAGCTTGATTCTAGCTCACAACATACGTCTGCTCCTGCATCTACTAATGCTGAAATATAGGTTCCGTTGAAACAAATGTCCTTGAATAACAGACTGCTCTCCTTTTTCGGCTTCGGTATCATTTTGGTTCTCATCATATTTGCACTCTTTTCGTTTTTGATCACCTTGCCAACTCCTGTGCAAGCCGATACACGATGTCCCTCAATACCACACTTGAAACATTTCAACTTGTTACGTGGACAATTCTTCGCGAAATGGGAGACATCTCCGCAATTGTCACATTTCTTCTGTGTGCTGCTTGAACTCGTCGAACCTTTGTTGGAAGACATTGGCGGCGATTTGTTCACGTTCACAAATTGCGACTTTAAAATCGGAGCCCAGATCTTCTCATAAACTTTTATCTGCTCCTTAAGATCCTTGATCGTCTTGGCCTGGTACAGATTAGCTTTGTTGGCTTTTGCGTTTGAAATCCCTTGGTTTTCCAATTTCCATGAGGCTGTAGAGATATTCCATGAAATCTTCCCTTTGACGTTTGCGCCGGTTATGTAATGCACGATGAACTTCCACTGCTGATACAATTACTCCAAACTCATTTTTCAGTGCTTCTTTCAGCAAGCTCCAGCTGGTTATACCACATTGAGTACGTATAAACATTTTTGCTGCACCTTTGAGAATTTGCTTCGCGTAAATGAGTTTCTGTAGCTCGTTCCAACGCGCAGCTTCTGCATTCTCCTCGAAGTCTTCCAGCCATTCTTCGATACTTGGCTGACCTGAGCACGGAAAAGAGGTTAAAGAATCTTCAATATCACGCAGGGTGAATACTGATCGTTCCGCAATGCACCTATTCACGATCGCGCTTCGTCGGCTTGCTGCATCATCATAGTCCACATTCAGGCCGAAGTGTTCCATTAGTCGATCCTGTAATGTCGATTTCCGTCCAGTCGTCGCTAATCCCAAACCTTCCAATTTTCTTTTGTCCAGCAACGTTCAAAGCTAAAATTTCACAGTTCCGCAGTCAAGCTGACGAGGGGCATTTAGACTGCACTGCCGACACTTTTACTTTCAGTAGGTTAGTTGGCTTGAGCAACTGACACCAAACAACAATTGCGTAACTGGAACACCAGAAAAGTCAACACGTAGACTGTAATTGTTCGTTGTAAATAGTATATAAGAACTAGTATTTTAAGAATAAAGCTTCTTGTTGTTTTTAAACCAAAAGTGATGTAGTGTTAATTGAATAGAGTGATTTAGGTTTGCAGGTACAACAGCAGGACAAGCAGCAAGAGGACGTTCCCGACAACAATCAAATACGGTCCCCAACATTTTGGCGCAGCCGGTCTTAAGGACCTACAGGAGGAATCCCAGGGCAAGGAACCCTGAAGCAGTGAAGCATCCTGCAACAAATTCGAAGGACCCTAAGAAAAAAGATGTCATCAGACAAGATAATGGTTCGTAGAGTGTATAGTAGCGTAATTTATGTAGATACTTCTGCGACCCTGAAGGCGCCGTAGCGCTAGTCAAAGAAGTCGCAACCTATAGGCGCGTTTGCGCTGTTGCACGCAGCTTTGTATGGGCAACCATAAACCGTCAGTATGATCGGCCCGTCTATGTGTGTCGTCTTAGCTGTGAGGATTTCTTTTGTAGGGGATTTGTTTTTGGTTGTCGATAGGGACATTTACTCGTATATTGTTTATAAAATTGTTTAAATTGTTTTCAAATTGTTCTGAATATTTGACTTTAAAAGCTTCTTTTTTTTTTTGTCGGAAAAATCTAGTGAGCGCAGCACTCAGACAGAGTATATATCCATTGTACTGCACTTAAGGTTCCATTTTACTCGGCTTTAAATCTCCCCGACCTCCGAAGAAATAGAAGTAGATACTGTGGTGCCAAGGAGTCAAGTTGGTTACTCCTCAGCACATCAGTGCCAAAAATCCCAAACCTGATTCGAGCAAAGGCAGGGCAGACGCAAATAAAATGGTCCGCCGTCTCGTCTTCTTCTCCACAGGCTGGGCACAGCGCACTGTCTGATATGCCAATCCTTTCCATGTACCTAGCCCATAGAAAGTGCCCTATCATCACGCCCAAACCAACAGCCTGCAGTCCCTCCTACCTAAAGATAGAAGGAACCGCGACCATCGGTCAGAGATAGCAGGTAGCATAATTTTCGTCCATCCGCAGCCTCTCTCAACCCGCCATGCTCGCTTGTGGGTCGAAACAACCCACTTGTTTGCAGTGGCTTTGATGGCAGCAGAAGGGAGTGGCAGAACAGGCTCAGGGCCAATAAAAAAAGCCTCGGAGCCCATCCTGGCCAAAGAGTCAGAGGTCTCGTTACCCGAAATGCCAGCGTGTCCCGGGACACAAGTCAGCGTCAGACTATTATGTTGTCCAACACAATTTAGCCTGGATTTGCAGGACCTGACTATCGTGGAAATGGTGGTCGGACTATCCAAGGCCATGAGCGCAGCTTGGCTGTCACTGCAGACACAAATAGATTTGCCTTTCCACCTGTTTTCCACAACAAAGTCCATCGCCTCAAGTATCGCATACACCTCCGCCTGAAACACATACGCATGCAGATCAAGGGCAAAGAACCGACGGAACCCGCAAGATTCCACGAAGACACCAGAACCTGAACCTTCTTCAGTCCTGGAGCCATCAGTGAAAATAAGGCAGCCGTGTTTGCCGGGCTCGTTCTCAGGAAATAACCATGAACGAGCCTCTGGCAGCAACACATTGTACCGCTTTTCTAGTATGACGGTTGATGACATGGAGTCCGGGGGCATAGACAGGATTGCAGAATCGATGTCAGTGCCTACGCCGTCGTCCAATATCGAATACAACAGTGGCCACTATGTTTCAGTCTGCAGATGGCCTTAACGGATTCTCGACGGATGAAGACATCTAGTGGCGCGATATTCACCGGGCCTGCAGTAGTCGGAAATGCTCCGGTACAACATATGGCCACAGTACGTTGTAGTTTTGATAGAGCTTTTTTGACCCCTACAAGAGAGAGTCTGCTCATCCAAACCATCGATGCATAGGTGATAATATTAATAATAATAATTAAAAGCTTAGGGTATGAGGCAAAAATACTTCAAGAAGTGCTTACAACACGTGTTGTTGCATCAAAGTTTTTGTAGTTCGGAAACTACGAGTTGTGTAGCAATGTTGAAGAAATAATTTAAATGCTATTATTAAGTGGCGCATACATTACGGGTTTAGTTTTGAATATGGATTCAAATTTCCGGGAATGAATCAATACACTTTTGCTTGTAAATCCAATTTCGGTTTTTGTGAACATATAGCCTTTTCTATGGATTTTTTTTGGTAGTATTAAGGATGGTGAGAGGAAATCAAGGAGTATCTGTGAGGAAGTCAAGGACCAATTTGCATTGATGGAAGGACTTAATGGACGCCGGTAGACAGCGGATATGGAACTTGTGTAAAGCAGAAAATTTAAATAAAGATAGAATTTAAGGTGGAATGCTGTTTAATAAATTTGTTATGATCAAATCATTAGCTTAAGAAGTCTGATAATGTTTGAATTTTTATTTGAAACCAGCATAAATAAAAAAATTTTGTATGAGTTGAAGTGTATTTTTTTTTTGTAGAATATATATTGTAGGAAAAACTGCGTAGTCATAATGAGATTATAGTTTTATGAATTGGCATTCGAAGCAATTGTCAAATAAAGTTAACGAATCATTGAAGGCTCGAAAGCAGTGCAACAGGAAAAACAGATGTTGGTCCTTAATTATGAAAAGAAGCACTTACGGACAGTATAGAAAAGATGGGTATAGGTGAGATTTCAAAGGCAGTGTCCTGGCTAGTACCAGTATTTACTGGTGCTGAGTCGGTGGATTTAAGGTCGGAGGTTCATCGATTTGTCCAGGGGTGTGAACTAGCAAAGAGGAGTATTCGTTATGACGAATTGCAAGACTTTTTTCGATTGTGTGAAACAGAGGATGTTTGGAGATGCGTACAATCTGGTTTTGCCAAAAAGCTTTAGTAGCGTGGAAGAATTGTATACGTTAATAAAGAAAACGTACTTGAAAACGAGAACGTTGGAAGAAGTCACTCAGGAAATCAGGGTGGCTCGGCAGTTGGCAGGCGAAGAGATACGAGTCTTTGCTAGGCGATTCCGCTGGGACCTTGTACTGAAATTTCTAGAAATCGTTAATATATGCACTGTCTTTTGGCTTGTTTTATTGATTGAACATATCACAAACGTGTTGCTTGAATTTTAGTTACTTTTTGGATTATTTTATTGGGCCTTTCCTTGAAACATAATAAACTTTCCGTCCCTTTTTGAATTTTTGTTACCCTTTTGAGTTGTTTGAATTTACCCTTACTTTTTACGCATACTCTTACCTACTCTTACTCTCACATAGACGCAGATGTACAAGCTAGAAGCCAGATAGACGTAGAAAAGGGTATAAAAGCTGCTCTAGTTTCGTAAACCAAATCAGTGAAAGTTGAGACAGTGAACAGTGAACATCGAGTGCGAAATTTTATTTTGAATTTTATAAAGAGAAATAAAAGTACAATACAATGGCAGAGGAAAATTTAGACATTGCTGAAATTGTGGTACGTCGTAGTACACGCTACCAGCAAATGAGTGAGGATGAAAGACGTGCAGTGGATGATAGATTTGCAAACTTTATGAGTGCGGAGATGAGTGATGACGATGAAGGTGCTATTCCTGCATTTGGTCTTGAAGGTGCGGATGATGACGATTTCACATATCAAGCAAATTTTCATGTTGATGATTTGGATGCGGAAACTGAACCATATATAGACATCAATGAAGATATTAGTGATGACGACGATGATGAAGAGGAAGAAACTGATGCTCAGCAAACAGGTGACAATTACTTCAATTCCAAATATGGCACCAAATGGACTAAAAATGCACCACCGACTTCCCGTACTCGTGCTCATAACGTGGTCGACTACACAAGGAGGAATCCGGGACCAGTAGGAACCGCATATGATCCCTTTACCATATTCCGCTCGCTCATCACCGAAGACATGGCGTAAATCATAATACGCGAATCAAATCGAAAAGGCAGGGAAGTGAACGGCATGGAATTTGGAAAATCCAACTAAAACAAAGGAATGGAAACCAATCACTTTGAAAGAGTTCGATGCTTTTTTGGCTATTATTTTTTATGCTGGACTCACTAAATCGAATAGTGAACCTCTTGAAGAATTATGGGGCCTAACGCGCTGTCCAATATATAAAGCTGCATTATCATTAGATCGTATGAAGTGCATAAAACAATGCCTTAGATTCGACAATGGAAATACGTGACAGCAGCGACTAATCAACAGCAAAACTGCGGCTATTGATGATATTTGGCAAATGTTGCAGTCTAACTTGGCAGCAGCTTACACTCCGCATGATGCAGTGACCGTTTATGAGCAGTTATTCCCATACAGAGGCCGCACCCGCTTCACACAATACATTCCATCGAAGCCTGCCAAGTACGGTATAAAGATATGGTGGTTGTGCGACTCAAAATCATTTTATCCTGTCAAGGGAATGATTTACTCTGGGAAATTGCCTGAAAATCATACGCGTCCTGTCAACAGCACATTGTTCGGCTTCAACGAAGGCGATATAGCACTATGTTCATATGTGCCTAAGAAGAACAAAGCGGTAATTTCTGTCGACACAACATTATACTTGCTGTGTGCACATGCAAACTGAAAAGAAGAAGCCGTTTGCTATTTTGGATTACAACGCCAATAAATCGGGCGTTGATACAATGGACCAGATGCTTGGCACATATACATGCAAGCGCTCAACAAACCGCTGGCCATTGGCCATGTTTTATAATATGGTGGACATTGCTCCATTAGCTGCATTTATTTCATACAACGAGATGAAGCCAATAAAAAGAAGTGACACTGATGCAGAAGTGAACTGATGCTGACAAAACAATTGGCACTTCCAAACATAGAGGAACGAGCGCTGAACAACCGCATAACCCCATATCCAAGGATACGGAACGCAATGGAAGCATTTGAAGTAAAAGTAAGAAAAAAGATCTTATCAAGACCGGCAGAAGGAGCTGCACCATTGTTTGCGTCTAGAACGAACAGATCGTCATGTCGCCTATGCCGTTCTGAGTACGGACGGCAGCGGAAAACAAGGGCATATTGCCATTCCTGTAACAATCCAGTTTGTGCAGAGCATTCAAGACTTATGCATCGATGCTACACCTGCACAGAAAATATGTTGGACGAGGGACAATCTACACAATCGTTTTTTAGGCTTTTTTCATAAAAAAATTAATAATGTTATATATAAAAAAAAATTTTTTTTTCTAACATTCATTATGCATGTATAATTAGTAAATAATAATAAATCAAAACAAAAAAAAAATGTAAAAAATGCGTTTTCATATAAAATTCCATACAAATACAAATAGGTCCCTGTGGACTTGTACTTCGGATGACTCAACCGTCGGAGGGTTAAAGTGCAGAAAAGGGAAAAAATATTGTAAATATTCATTAGAAGTTAGTTGCACTAACTTCTTTTAGAAAGAGGGGAGGGATGTTGTGAGCTAGAATCAAGCTGCCTGCGCGTAGTGTCTCACAGCATCGACTCCTAACAGATGCTACACATTCTGTGTGATTAGCATGTGTTCAAGTTACTTAAGAAAGCATATATTTTTAGGGTGCGAGTATTTAGAATTAATGTTACCTATGTAATATTTATTATGTAAACTTTTAGGGTGCTACAGTTTTGCAGTCGAGCCACCGAAGGGCATTGAAAGTTAGAATGCACCATCAGCATTTCAGAATGGCGTAGGTCAGTTGGCTTGACCAACTGACACCAATTAACAGGTGCGAAACTGGAACACCAGAAAGGTCAGTTTTTGTATTGTAATTGTGAATTGTAAATAATATATAAGAATTAGTATTTTAAGAATAAATTGGCTTGGGATTTAAAAACTAAAAGTGTAATGTAGTGATTTTTCCAAAGAGTGATTTAGGGTTTTCAGCCACACGCGCACAGCAGAAGGACGTCCCCCGTCAACCAAACACGGACCCCAACACGTATGCTTGATGCGGTACGATACATTAATGATGCTAAAGCTTGACGTTAACCTAACCAGAGAGAGAATATGCTTGGTCGGAATTGGAGACAGCGAGCTTACAACAATGGGTAGTTTCTCCATCCATATCGAAGTGGATGGCATAATGTTAAATCTGACTTTCCATATTAGCAGAGAACGCAATTTGAAGTATGCGTTAGTAATCGGAAACAGCGTTTTGAAGGATGTTGGCAGAAGAGGGTGTTGACTTTAGAAAGAAAGAGGCACGAGTAAAAAAAACAAGTTGAAATAGTTGATAAGATGCAGTAGTTAGTTGGTAACCATAGCGGAAGAGGCTCATTTAGTGCTGACGTTGGAGAACGTGCAGCTGAAGCTATGGAGTTGACTGTTGAGGCTAACGTTTCAGGTGAGCACAAGGAGGTGCAAAAGACAGAGAGCAGAGGGCGTAAGGTGGAAAAGTCGTTGGTGAAGGAGTGCAATGAGAGCGTGAGCGGGCACACTGTTGTAGCTACGAAGCCGCGTGAGCATTTGGAGGAGTGTAAGGCTATGGAGAACTTAAGCAACAAGGGCGTGAGCGAGCGCACTATTGTAGCTGCTGAAGAAGAAAATCGAGTTGCTGACTTAGTTGGAGAATTCGGAGAGTTATGCCTTGTTGCGGGTGTGAAAGAGTCACCTGAACGCGACGTGGACTTGTCACACCTGACTAAAGCGCATGCAGAGGCTATAAGAGGAATGATAGCTGCTTACGAACCAGTCAAGAGACACGAGTCACCAGTGGAGATGAACATCTTGCTAACGGATAATAGCCCAGTGTACGAGAGGCCAAGAAGAATGTCCTACGCTGATATATGTGCAGTTGATGAACAAGTGGCAGAGTGGTTGGACGAAGGGATCATCAAATCCAGTACTTCGGACCACGCGTCACCCGTAGTGCTTGTTTCCAAAAAGGATGGAGGCAGACGATTGTGCTGCGATTATCGACGGTTAAAAGAGAAGATTGTGAGAGACAATTTCCCGAAGCAATTGATGGATGACGTTATTGAGCAGCTGCAAGGAGCTAGAGTATTCACAACGCTCGATTTGAAGAACGGATTCTTCCATGTACCGGTGGAGGCGGAATCCAGAAAGTATACTTTGTTCGTTACTCATAATGGGCAGTACGAATTTTTGAATGTGTCGTTTGGGATATCAAATTCACCTGCTGTGTTCTCGAGATATGTTCTGGCAGTGTTGAGAGAATTGATACAGAATGGAACGGTGGTAGCTTATATGGACGACCTGATTATTCCCTCCAATGATGATATCGAAGGTATCCAGATGTTGAAGCTCGTATTGCAGACAGCAGAAGCAAATGGCATGACGATCAAGTAGAGAAAGTGCCAGTTTTTAATGGGGAAGGTTGAGTTCCTCGGGTACATTATGGAAAATGGTACAATAAAACCTTCGGAAGCAAAGACAAGTGCTATCAAGAATTTCCCATTGCCACATGATCGGAAAGCGATGCAACGTTTTGTGTAACTGACGTCGTACTTCAGACGATTTGTTGAGGGATATGCCATAATTGCTAAACCCCTCTCCGATTTGCTAAGAAAGGACAAACAGTTCGAGGTTCATGAGGAGCAGTTAGCAGCGTTTCAGCAGTTGAAAGCAGCATTGACGAGTGCACCGATTTTAAAGCTGTGCGACCCGAAAGCAGTAACGGAGGTACATACTGATGCTTTCGTGTAAGGATATGGAGCTGTACTGCTACAAAAGGACCGAGATGACCAGGAGTTTCACCCGGTACAATACGTACGTACTAGAAGTATTGGCGATTGTAGAATCACTTAAGAAGTGGCGCGTGTACTTGCTGGGTACAAAGTTTAAGATTGTTACCGACTGCAACGCATTTGCTATGACAATGAAGAAACGAGATGTTCCACTAAGAGTATCTCGCTGGGCGATGTTCCTGCAAGATTTCGATTAGGAAATCGAACATAGGAGTGGTGCAAAAATGCGATGATGGAAGATTCGTTTAATCATCGGCTGAAGCAAGCAAAGTATTGGAGAATAACGAAAATCATCAGATGCTGTATCGAATGCATCGTGAATGAGACAAAAACCGGAAAGAACGAAGGATTTTTGAATCCAATAAAAAAAGACGACAGACCGTTGAGAGCGAACGACGAACAAGTCATACAATTACATTTTGGTGGTTGTTGACGCTTTTTCAAAGTTTGTATGGCTATATCCAACCAAGAATACAGGAGCAGAAGCAGTAGTAGACAGGCTCAAGAAGCAGGCAGCAGTTTTTGGAAATGCCAGACGTATAACAACTGACAGAGGTGCAGCTTTCACCTCTCATGTCTTTAAAGAATATTGTGAGAGCGCCAACCATCAACATCTGTTAATAGCAGCAGGAGTCCCGAGAGGCAACTAAGATAGATTCAACCAAAAGTGAGCTTCATCGCTGTACAAAATTTTCTTGTGCAAATCGGGATCGGTGGCCATCTCGTTTTGGGCCCATTCACCGAACGTGCGACGCGTTTGATGGTCGTTCGGCTTCAATTCTTGCACGAGTTGGCGTTTGTGAGCCTGCAAACCAAGATCCTTCCGCAAAATCTTCAATAAAGTGGATGGGCACAGCTCCAATTGTTGCGTGTGATGGCGGATGGACTCATTCGGGTCTTCTTCGATACTCTGCTCCACAGCAGCAATAGCGTCTTCGGTGCGCACTGTACGGTGTCTCTGAGGATGCGCATTATCAACTAGAGTAAACGTGGTGCGAAACCGATCCATGGTTGCTCGAATTACCGACTCTGCTGGGCGATTATGTCGACCGAATATTGGATGCAGCGCGTGATGCGTCGCGCGAATCCAACCATTATTTAGGTAATAAATTTGCACGATTTGCAAACGTTATTCAGGAGTAAGTCTATTGATTATGAAATGGCAAACCAAACTGAGCATAAATCAAGTGAGAGCTGTCAAAAAGACCAACTCCGAAAAAAGTACTGCCAGATTGAAAACCACACGTCTAAAAAAACACCCTGAGTGTATATATATATATACGAGGTATACTCGTATATACGAGTATATATCGGGTTTTTCAATAAGAGCCTACAAAAGTTTTTTTAAATAAAACAAAACCGGTTTTAGATATCAATGAAATTCTTTATTCCTGTGAAAGTACGTTCGATGCCATTATGTATGGAACTCGATTTCTTTTGCATGGCCACCACGGGCACGCTTGCAGAAGTCCAGACGCTGAACCCAATTTTCAACGGTTTTCAAGCATAAATCGGCCGATACTGCTGCAATTTCACGTTCGATATTCGTACGAAGTTCATCAATCGTCGCTGGCTTGTTGGCATAGACCATAGACTTGACATAGCCCCACAGGAAATAATCTAAATGCGTCAAATCGCACGACCGAGGCGGCCAATCGACTGGGCCATTTCGTGAGATAACACGTTCACCAAACTTGGTTTGCAGTAAATTGATTGTGGCATTCGCTGTGTGGCTTGTGGCGCCGTCCTGTTGGAACCACATGTCCTCCAAGTCCATATTATCCAATTGGGGCCGAAATTATTCGGCTATCATTGAACGGTAGCGATTCGCATTCACAGTAATGTGCCGGTCTTGATCATCACGGAAGAAGTACGGCCCAATGACGCCGCCGGCCCATAAACCGCACCAAACCGTAATTTTTTCGGGATGCAATGATGACTCATGGAGTACGTGTGGATAGCTGTCTAGCCAATAACGCATATTTTGCTTATTGACGAAGCCATTCAGCCAGAAATGAGCCTTATCGCTGAAGATGATTTTCCGATGAAAATCCGAATCATTTTCAAGTTGTTGCTCAGCCCAATTCACGAACATACGACGCTTATGGTGGTCAATCGCCTTCAGTTCTTGCGTCAATTTGATCTTGTAAGGATGTAGGCCAAGATCTTTTCGCAAAATTCGCCACAACGACGTCACAGAGATGCCCAACGCTTGAGAACGACGTGTGAGAGACACATTTGGGCTTTCTTGAACTGAAGCCTCAGCGGCAGCAATATTCTCGACACTACGGGCACTTCTTTGTCTCACTGGCACGGGAACATTTTGTACTGTGCCTGTGGATTCAAATGTTTCCACTACTCAATTGTTGATCTGCTAAGACAATTATGACGACCATAAATTGGACGTAGCGCTCTTAAAGTTGAGGCGACTGACTCCAAATTTCGGTAGTAAATTTTAATAATTTCGACTCGTTGTTGGCACGTATATCTTTGCATGATGAAATGGCAAACCTTACTGAAGAGAAATGTCAAAAGAGCGGGAAAAAATATGGCGTCGTTTGCTGTCACTATCGATTTACTTTTGTAGCGTTTCTTTTGAAAAACTTTATATATATATATATATATATATATATATATATATATATATATATATATATATATATATATATATATATATATATATATATATATATATATATATATATATATATATATATATATATATATATATATATATATATATATATATATATATATATATATATATATATATATATATATATATATATATATATATATATATACGAGTATATATTTATTTATATATATATTATATATTTTTATATACGAGTATAATATATATTTCTAAAACATTATACATTTTCTTGTCGAAGTTCACACAAACATTATACATTTTCTGTTCATATAACTATTGTGAATGACACTACCAAAATTCCTGCTGGTAGTCATATCTGGTTAGAAAAATAAATCTTTTTTTTATACATTGGTAGCCAAATTCGCGTAAGAAAATAGAGTAAAACTTATACATTAGTAATTAGTTAAAAAAGTCTATATAATTAATATAACTTTTACATTATTTGTGCTGGTGTGGATACGGCTACTGGGAAAGACTCAAAACCAGCAAATTATTGCTTGCGCAAAGACAATTTTCAAATTATAGCGATTTCCAATGTCATAGTCAAATGAAGTTGGGCATAGATCACAAAAGGTGGGTCTACTAAAAATCGAGGTCAATCCACTCAAAATTGTGATGTGTGCGCTGAACTGTAGGAAAACCACAGAACCTACTCCAGCAAGAATGATAGAGAAGAAGATTACCCATTGCGCATGTCCGTTATAATTTTCTTTCAGAGTTTGACATTTCGTTGCTGGGCTGTGACGTCACCGTAGCAATAAATACATAATGCTATATACACACGGGGTAACCGTTGCAGTAACTTCATTACTGTGTGTATTGTGTAATCAAACGGACCTACGCGGAAGATAGGCAAATTTTCCAAATGAGTGACGTACTAACGGAATTATTATGCAATTATTGTTTATGACGAACTGTTGTATAAAGATGAGGAAGAGGAGATGTAACCAAAAAAGAAAAGAATAATGTTGCTAAAAAAATTGGCTTTGAAAGAAAGAAGAATCTTCAAATTATATATTGTTGAAGGAATGAAAGAAAATGACCCAAAAGACTAATGAAATGATATGACGATGGACGAAGAAACATTCGAAAAATAGTAGCACATGATGAAATCTAACCAATTTTAAATTGTTTTCAGTTGCCATTTTAGTGTGCTTCACAATTCACTGTTTTCACTCTTTGCTTCACTCCTTGAAAAGCAAAAACAACTTCTTAGCATGCTGGTTTTCAAAGAACTAAGCCAGTAAAAGTGGTACACAACGATACACACGAGGCAACCGTTGCAGCAACCATCACAAAATATCAAAATATTTTGATATTTCAGGAAACGGTTGCTGCAACACGCATTTTAACCAGCAACTAAGCTAAACACGAGGCAACCGTCGAAGCAACATGCCTTGGTTGCAGCAACGGTTGCCTCGTGTGTATGCAGCATTACGCCGATAGGTATTTTTTTGACATTTCTCTTTGCAACCATGCTACTGTGATGTATATGCGCAGAACGAAAGATTTTTTACTCCGTTTTGCGCAATCTTTGTTTCTATTATTTTTGCTACTCCAGGTGAATTTACTTACATGGGGTTTGCAAGGTGAATTTCGTACTTCCGGAATTGTCACACATAAGCAATGTGCGATTATGTACTGTTAAAAAAAACGAAATTGAGAGGAATGAAGAAATACCTGAGCTGCTTAAACTGGTACACAATTGATATAAACTATATTTGATAGTTTAATAGACTCATAATTTCTATTAATTTTCAGTAAGTGAGTCAGAAATTATACATATATGAGTATGAATATGAAAGACACGAGTATATTACATATATATACGAGTATATATATATATATATATATATATATATATATATATATATATATATATATATATATATATATATATATATATATATATATATATATATATATATATATATATATATATATATATATTATATATATATATATATATATATATATATATATATATATATATATATATATATATATATATAATATATATAATATCTAAAATATTTAATTAGCACGATACTGATATAAGTACATTAAATTTAACACGAAATTGTATACCAACAATGCATTATATTTACTAAAATCAATGAATTAATTTCAGATATGTAATGTATAAAAAAAAGCTAACTTTGCATTAATATATATATGGAACTGGGCAAAAAAGTAATTTAAATATTGTCCCATACAAAATTTTCTTATTATTATTATGCTGTATTATAAAGGGTTTTCCCATAATAGGTGTTATTTGGGTATTCAAAGAAAAATGCCATTTTTTTACATAAATGATCAAATGTTTATTTTATAATAAAGAGGAAGGTATGATGTTAATAATGAAAAACAACATTAGCCAAATGGCCACCACGACCACGCTTACAGGACCATATCCTTTTCATGAAATTTTCCATAACCAAATCGCAAAGTGGCTGCCCTATGTCCTCGATAGCCTCACGAATTCTATCTTTGAGGTCTTGAATCGACGTTGGGCTATTCGCGTAGACCTTATCTTTCACGTGGCCCCAAAGGAAGAAGTGGCAAGGTGTTAAATCACAAGATCTCGGTGGCCAATTGTGATCACCTCTTCGAGAGATAACACGGTCCGGAAACTTTTCCCGTAAAAGATCAATTGTTTCGTTGCTTGTGTGGCACGTAGCGCCGTCTTGTTGAAAGTAAACGTTGTCCAGGTCAAAACCATCCAACTCCGACCATAAAAAATCATTAATCATCTCTCGATAGCTCAATCTATTCACCGTAACTGCTGATCTAACCTCATTTTCGAAATAGTAGGGTCCAGTGCCACCCCGTACCATAAACCGCACCAAACAGTCACACGTTGAGCATGGAGAGGCTTCTTAATAGTAACTCTTGATTTTTCCGAGCCCCAGACGCGACAATTTTGCTTGTTGACGTAGCCACCGAGGTGGAAATGGGCCTCATCAGTCAAGATGATTTTTCGATGGAAATCCGGATCATTTTCATTCATTTCAAGGACCCAATCAGCAAAGACACGATGTTGTTGATGATCGGCCGGCTTGAGTTCTTGTGTTAACTGAACTTTATAAGCCTTAAGCCACAAGTCTTTATGCAAAATACGGTGTAATGACGTTTGTGGAATGCCCAATTCCAAAGAACGACGAGGAATGGACAAACCTGGGTTTTCTTTAACACTTTGGGCTACAGCAGCAATATTCTCAGTTGTTCTTGAGCGACGTGCACGGGTTTTATTCTTTATATCACTAACTTGTCCCAACAGCTCCAATTTGTCCACCTATTTCTGTATTGCGGTCCGACAAGGTGCTTCACGAGGACCCAAAAGTGCTTTAGTTTTGCGAACTGTGACTGCAAGATTTTCACCATTTTTGTAGTGAATTTTAATAATTTCAATGCATTGCTGAAGCGTGTATCGTTCTATTTTAAGTAATGGCGTAGTTTCTACTTGTCAAATGTCAAAGAATAAAAGTTTCAAAAGTGACAGCTACCGAAATAGCGGTTGATTCAAAATAACACCTCTTGTTGGGAAACCCTTTATTATTATTCCATTTACTAATAAAAAATACTATAAAGTGATAAACTCTTTTATTCTGATTGTTCCTTTTTTTCTTTTCCTACTACAATTTCGTAATACGAAATTTTTAGTACAAAGGCACCCGTCTTTTCGAGGTGAACTCACATTCACTGAATTTTTTTTTCATACGGTAAAAATTTGACGGTTCAGTTACAGCCCTTTGTGTAGTAGTTACAAAGTGAATTTACTTACATTGTGACTGCAGAACAAATTTTTTGAACCATTTTCCCGCAGTAGTTGTCAAAATTGGTTGTTTAGAAAATTGCGATCAACACAAATATGCAAACAATTGCAAATTAAGTTTTGATTTGAGTGAATAAGGGTTTTTTAGTTGTTATTTTTATGAAGGTTGAAAAAATTAAAAAAGAAACAATATGCGAAGCAAACGTGTACTGTGTAGTAAATACACGGGCAAAGGAAAATACACGGGTGGGGGAAAAAATGGACGCATCCGGTGAAAGAAAATACCGTATGGTGATAGATTATCGGAAACTCAATAACGTTACCATTCCAGACAGATATCCTATCCCTGAAATTAATGACGTTCTCTCTAACCTCGGTAAAAACCAATATTTTGCTATAATAGATTTAAAAAGCGGATTCCATCAAATTCCACTGAAGGAATCCGACATAGCATTTTCCATTAACAATGGAAAATTTGCATTTGTCAGATTACCCTGTGGGCTGAAAAATGCCCCAGCAATATTTCAAAGGACCTTAGACGATATACTAAGGCAACATATAGGAAAAAGATGTTACGTCTACATAGACGATATCATCATTTTTGGAAAAAATTAAAAAGAACATTTGGAAAATCTAAAAATAATATTCAGAACACTGGAATCGGCCAACATGAAGGTCCAGTTAGACAAATGTGAATTCCTACAAAAGGAGGTTGAATTTCTAGGGTACGTCGTGGGAATAGACGGTATAAAAACAAAAAAAAAAAAAGACGCAATAGCCAAAATGCCCCTACCAAAGAATCTGAAAGAACTCCGATCATTTCTCGGAATGTCCGGATATTATCGACGATTCATTCTAGATTATGCAAAAATTGCCAAGCCACTGACAAGCCTTTTACGAGGAGAGGAAGGTCGTATTTCCAAATTTGCTTCAAAAGTAAACTTATAACTTTAGATCAAGATGCAATCGAATCTTTTAATAAAATAAAAAATTCACTTATATTACAAGACGTTATACCATCTCCCCCAAATTTCGACTAATAATTCGAACTAACTACGGACGCATCTAATTATGCGATCGGGGCTGTATTGTCCCAAAACAATAGACCAATCTCATTCATCTCCAGAACTCTTACCAAAACTGAAGAACACTACGCTACCAATGAGAAGGAGATGCTTGCCATCATCTGGTCTCTTAACTCTTTGAGAAACTACCTATACGGTTCAAAAAGAATCAATATATTCACATCAACCCCTCACCTACGCTCTAAGCGCAAAAAATACCAATAGCAAAATGAAGAGATGGAAAGCCATCCTTAAAGAATATAATTATCATCTAACATACAAGCCTGGTAAAGCAAACGTCGTCGCCGACACTCACTCTAGAATACCCGTAGAAATTAACTCCCTAACACCAACGATCCATAGTGATGAAAGTTCAAGTCACAACTTGATTCCATGTACAGAAACCCCAATAAATCTATTCAAGAACCAAATATTTCTTAAAGTTGGTGATTGCTCAGACTACCAATTAAAAATTGTATTTCCAAGTTACCATAGACATATCATTACCGAACAACAATTTTCAGAATCAAATCTGGTCCCGCTTTTAAAGAGATATCTTAATCCGTCCGTCATCAGCGGAATACGCACCGATGAAACCATTATGGGCCAAATACGAAATATCTATCCACTTCACTTTAGTAACTATAAAGCAAGATATACGCAAAAATTAGTAGAGGACATTACAAACGAACAAGAACAAGAAAACATCATACTCGAGACTCACAACCGCGCACATAGAAATGCAATAGAAAATAAAGCACAAATTCTAGAAAAATATTATTTTCCAGGAATGTTAAATAAAATAAAAAGAATAACCACAATCTGTACAAAATGCAAGGAAAATAAGACGGCCAAATCAACCAAAACTGAACGAAACCCCTTTGCCAACATTCCCCGGTCACACAGTACATATCGATATATTTCTTACAGAAAGGAAAATTGTAATGACAGCCATAGACAAATTCACCAAATACGCCCAAACGAAAATATTAAACAGTAGAGCCATAGAGGACGTACGACGACCATTGAGAGACCTGATATTTTCATTCGGAGTACCAAAATTTATCGTAATCGATAACGAACCATCTTTAAACTCTCATTCAATTAAGTTCATGCTAAAAGATGAACTGGGAATAGACATTTACACTACACCACCATATAGAAGTCAGGCAAACGGACAAGTGGGAGAGGTTCCACTCAACCCTTACTGAAATAATGCGTTGCCTTAAGGAAAATGGAGGCCACCGCAATTTCGAAGAATTACTTGAACGCGCAGTGTCTGAATATAATCATTCTATACATTCAGTGACGAACAAAAGGCCAGTTGACTTATTTTTCGGAAGAAACGTAACATTCTCTCCAGAAGATTTAGAAAGAACAAGACTAAGTAATTTAGAAAAACTAACTAAGAAACAGGAAAAAGACTTACAATATCACAATAAAGAAACAAAGCACCTACTTACCAGGACAGATTATCTATGTACGAAGAAACAAAAGATTAGGTACGAAATTGTCAAAAACATTTGTTCAGGAAATAGTCAAGGAAGACAGGAATAGTACAATTTTAACAGAAAAAGGACGAATTGTACACAAAAGCTAAATTAGACACTAAAAATTACTTTATTTTAGGTTTTTCAAGGCATCATGCACAGGAGATACACAAATTCTGGACTATACCAATTCTCAATTGGTTACAATATATGCAGGCAGCGCCAAACTCCAGACTGGTACGTTTAAGATAATACACGACATCGACATAAAACAATACGAAGATGCGACTGAAATAATAGAATCTACAATTAAAACAAAAATACCACCCAACCATCCTTTCTACACAATCCTTTCACACGAACTATCCCAAATCAAGAACCATTTAAAAAAATTTGAAGCCAACAAAAAAACGGGGAAAAAGACCCTTAGATTTTATAGGTAGCACATGGAAATTGATAGCTGGCACGCCAGACCATTCCGGATTTTAATATATTAGCCGACAAAATCAATAACGTATTAATAAATAATAATCAACAAGCTCTAATTAATAAAATGACCATAGAAAGAATAAATGAAATAAATAATGTAACCAATGAAGTTTTAAAAATTGTTAAGTCAGAAGGCAAAATTGAATTCGAAATTATAATGATTATCAAAAGTAAGTTAGAAATAATTAAAGAAGAAATAATAAACATTGAATATGCGATACATTGGGACAAGGCTAATATTGTAAATTCCTATATATTATCGAACTATGAATTAGATATTGTAAAATATATATTTGATAAAGAAAGCATACCGTACGTAAACATTGATGAGGCACTTGAATTCGCCCAAATAAAAATTGCATCAAATGATAAATCTATTATTTATATTGTAAGTTTACCAGAAACTAACACAGAACTCTGTAAAACAATGATTATTAAACCCGTGAAAAAGAAAAACAAAATCAATAAAATCAAATAAAATTCTATATTAAAATGCATAAACGATACATATGGAATAAGAGAAAAGTGTAAAACGTATAATAAGCTATCAATATGTCCTCATGACAATATTGTAGATATAAATAAAACTGCATGCTTCCTAAGTTAATGAATAACCAAGTACCAAACCGCACAACTGTAAACAACCAACACATACCGGAAATCGACGAAATAACCCCAGGACTTCTATTGTTAAACCAATTCAATGGATCAGCATCAATTGACAACGAAACAATGGAATTAGAAGGAACATTTTTAATACGGTTTCATAACACAGCTATAAAAATTAATAGCAAAACATACACTTCCAAATAAATCACCACATACACACCATTACCCGCCCTATTACAACCAACTTCCAAGCTACAAAAATTTTAAGAGATGCTTTCATTGGAAATGATGAAGGAACTTAATTTCAATAACACCGCTCATATCAACCTATTGGATACCCGCAACAAAATATCATTTGGAACCAACATTACACTGACCCTTTTAGCAATATTGCTTATAGTACTTTTAGTAATAAAAACCACTATATGGAAGAAGCTACAAGGAGCGAAAATTGCAAAAGTAACCAAGGACGATCCACAACTTTCAAAATCGGCAATAGAAGGACTCAATAAAATTTTCATTCAAACACCTAAATCAAATGAGGACGTTTGAATTAAGGAGGGGAGGTGTTAACACACAAAATGTTGAAATAATAAAATAAGCTGACACCATGGACGCGCATCCGCTGCATTCGTCAAACCGTGGAAACGCAACGTCAGCTATTTCGCCAACGTCAAGCTACAACCACTACAACAAACACCAACAACAATAGCAGTAGAGCAGTTCTAGGCATATTATTATAAGTTAAAAGAAATGTTAAGTCAGTTCTAAGTTTGAATTCAATTAATAAAGTGGACGACATCAGAATTCATTCTGATGTCCATTTTTTTAAAAAGAAAAATAAGTAGTAAATAAATTAACTTATATATACTTATATATATATATATATATATATATATATATATATATATATATATATATATATATATATAAGTATATATAAGTTAATTTATTTACTACTTATTTTTATTTTTAAATATATATATATATATATATATATATATATATATATATATATATATATATATATATATATATAAATTAATAAAACGATAAATTATTTATTTTAATTATAAATTTATTAGACTGTGCTATGCACCTAAAAATCGTTTTAAATTATGCGGAGCTTACGCACCTTGCTGGATTGGGTATTGTTTTTAAACTAACTCATATAAAAGAGAACAACTATAAGTAGAAAGTAAGAACTAAGTAGGAGAAGAAAGAAGCTGGAGTCAATAAACTCGACTACAGCTTGTGGTAGTTTTATGACTTTTATTACGATGCTAGCATATTTGAGTATTAACTCCTCCCTTCTTAATATCGAGCGTCCTCGCTCGTTAAACAAATTACAATATTAGTTAAATTTCTTCTTCCTTAAATAGTGTTAGTTTGAATTTTAATGTAAGTCAATTAAGTTTCAGAAATCAAAATAATAAATTCGTAATTTCTAATAAGCTTATCCAAATTTAATAATATTTTTGTCATAATATTTTTATTTTTTTTATTTTTTTTTTTTTAATTCTATACACAATTTTTACAAAAATTCATTGTCTGTTTCAATATTTTCTTAATTTGCTTAATTGCTAATTTTTCTTAATTTGCTTAATTGCTAATTTTTTCTTTTAATTTATAAATTTCTTAAGTAGTAGTTTTCATTTTCATAATTCTTCATATTACATTTTTTCTTAAATTAAAAAATAAATGAAGAAAGAAAAAAATAAAAAATGGTAAATTGTGTTTCCTGACTTATACTTGGAATTTTATTTTTACAAATTTTTTTGTTTTTATTCCTTAATCTTAGAAAAAAATATTTTGAATTATAACCCTCACCCTACAATTTACATTTATAACTTCCATCCTAAATTTCCAAAATTCATTATTTATCATTATCATCATATTACTATTACATTAACATTATTTACATTAATATTACGTTATACTATTAATATCATTTTCTTGTTTTTAGGTATTTTTTTGTTTCTGTTTTTATTTATTTATTTATTTTTTTTTTTTTTTTGAAATTTAGCAAACGTATAAGTTTATTTTCAGAAATAATGAAATTATTGGATCATTTTTAAATCATGCAGTATTTGGCTGCTGGAAATGAGATTTATGTCTTAACGATTTAGTTTCGGATATTGCTTCTGTGTACTTCTCTCCCGGATTCTGTATGAACAACTGTATTTTTGTTTTCCTTCACTATTTCCTTTTTATATCTTTTTGACATTTTTGTGCCCAGTCTTTTTTTTTCTTTAACGTAAATTTCATCTCCTGGATTATATTGTTTTATAGGGTCCCTGTTTTTGTTATGATAGGTAATGTCTTTTTCCTGTTGCTTCACAAGTTTTTCGTAATTATTTAGCCTAGTTTTCTCGTATTCTACAGGACCAAATGTTGTGGGCCTTCCGAAGAAAAGGTCGACTGGCTTTTTCCTATGGTAGAATGCACCGAATGATTATATTCGCTAACAGCTGACTCTAGTAATTCTTCAAATGTTTTTGCTGGGTTGTCTTGTTTTAAACATCTCATTATTTCAGAAAGAGTCGAATGGAATCGCTCTATTTGGCCATTTACCTCGCTTTTGTAGGGTGGTGTGGTGTAAATTTGGATTCCTAGTTCATTTTCTATCATGAATTTTATTGATTGAGAATTGAACGTTTTTTCGTTATCAAAAACTATAGACTTAGGAACGCCATAATAAAATAATAATTCTCTAATTGGCTTACGAACATTTTCAATAGATTTTCCGTCAAGTAGTTTCACTACTGCAAATTTTGTGAACTTATCAATTGATGTTAATACCTTAAATTTATCTGTGCAGAAAATATCAATGTGTATTGTATATCCTGGATATGTGGGTATGGGAGAATTTCCTAGTTTTGGGTTATTAGGATGGCTTTCATACTTGCTCACCTTACAAGTTTGACAAACATTTACAATTTTTTTTTTTTTCATCATTTGTGGGAAGTAATATTTTTCAAGTATGTGGGTTTTGTTTTCTATTGCATTTCTGTGAGCTCGACTATATGTGGCTGTTATAATATTATTTTGGTCGTCTTCGTTAATTATGTCTTGTACTACTATTTGGGAGAATCGGATTTTGTAAGTACTAAAGTGGTCTGGATAAATTTGTTGAATTTTAACATTATGGGTTCAGGTGTTTTGATGCAATTAATTACTAAGGGTTTAAGATATTGTTTTACGAGTTTGATTAATTTATTGGATGATTAATCAGGTTCGTTAAAAATGTGGCGGTGATAGGTTGGGAAAACTATTTTCAGTTGATACGGTGGAGTGTCAGTTGCCACGTTAAAAAATAACTGATTTTTGAAAACATTAAAAGGAACTTCTATTGACGGAATGAGGTTTTCTGATGAACTATTACTGGAATGAACTGTGGCCGTTAAAGAATTGATATTAGATTGTGATGGTCTTGAAAGTAAATCTGCTACAACATTAGTACTACCTGGTTTATAAAGAAGCTCGTAATTATAGTCTTCCAGCTGAGCCTTCCAACGCTTTAGTTTTGAGTTATTATTTTTATTGCTGAGAGCGAAAGTTAGTGGCTGATGGTCTGTGAAAATTTTGACTTTACTGCTACTATACAAAAAACAACGAAGATGTCCTAGAACCCAAATAATTGCCAACATCTCTTTCTCATTCGTCGCATAACTTTCCCTCCGTTTACTTAAGGTCCTTGAGAGGAAAACAATTGGACGATTATTCTGCGAGAGCACGGCTCCGAGTACATAGTTTGAGGCATCGGTGGTAAGCTCGAATATCTCGTTGAAGTCTGGATAGTGTAACATTACGTCATCTGAAACTAAGCTATTCTTTAACATGTTGAAAGCATTTATTTGTTCTGCGTCGAAGTTAATACGAGTTTTCTTTGACATATTTTTATTCACTCTTCCCAAATCACCACGGAGTATTGAAGTCAGAGGTTTGGCTATTTCGGCGTATCCTTTTATGAACCTTCTGTAGTGTCCTGTCATTCCAAGGAATGATCTGAGATCGTGAAGAGTTTTCGGTCTAGGGAATTTCATGAGAGCTTCAACCTTTTTGTGACTAGTTTTTATCCCATCTTCGCTAATGATAAATCCTAAGAATTCCAACTCGTTCTTCATGAACTCGCACTTGTCTAACTGTACTTTGATATTTGCGTCTTCGAGTGTTTTGAATATTATTTTCAGGTTGTCCAAATGTTCTTCTATTCTTTTCCCGTAGATAACAATATCGTCTATGTAAACGTAACATTTTGTTCCAATATGGTCACGCAAAATATCGTCAAGAGCTCTCTGAAATATGGCAGGCGCATTTCGTAGCCCGAATGGAAGTCGAGTAAATCCAAATTTTCCATTATTGATGTAGAAGGCTGTTTTTTCGATGTCGGCTTCATTTAGAGAAATTTGATGGAAACCGCTTTTAAGGTCGATAGTAGTGAAAAATCTATTGTTTCCTAAGTTGGCTAGAATGGCGTTTATGTCCGGAATAGGATAGGTGTCGGGAATAGTATTTTGATAAAGTTTCCTATAATCAATGACAATACGAAATTTTTTAATACCGGAAGCGTCTTCCTTTTTGGGTACAATCCATACTGGAGAGTTGTATGGAGACCTTGATGGACGAATGATGCCATCTCTCAACAAATCGTTTATTTGAGTGTCAATTTCTGATTTCAGAGCCATTGGGTACGGATATGATTTTGAATAAATAGGACTTGATTCTTTTGTCTTAATTTCGCCTTTTACATTGGTAATATAGGTCAATTTCATATCTGGATCTGAGAATAGTGGGGGCATCGGTGAATTATAGACTTAATGATGGGTTCGTCAAGATGAGTCAAATGGTCTAAACGTAACTGAATAGTATTTACTGATTCTATTTTTTGTGGTTTTAGAGGAAAATTGAATTTATTTAGTAATGTAAAATAGTTCTGTTTTACGAAGATAACTGCACCAAGTTGCTTGAGACTGTCATTTCCGATTATTCCATCAAAAGTTTCAAGTCCAGGAAGTATAAAAAATTTGAATTTACCTATTGCTGTGTTAAATATTTCTGTTTGCATGGTGGGTGATCTTTACTTTTCCACCTACCGAATTTGCTGAAAGATTTTTATTGTTTATTATGGGGTTTCGGATAAATTCTTTTTTTACATAATTTTTATTTGAGCCAGTATCCAATAAAAATTTCAATTCATTACCATTTTTCATTTTAAATGGAAAGTATGGTAATGAAGATGAGGCTAGTCTAAAAAATTTATGTCATCGTTAATTAAAGGATCATCTTGAGATTCAGGAGAATATTGATAATAATTTTGATTTTCCATGAATTCCTGATCATTTCGGGGTTCATAGATTTGAAGTTCCCACTCGGTACTATTGGAGCTATCATTGGTCTCATCATATGGAAAAGTTTCTGTGTTGAAAACCCTTTGCTGTTTGTTTGGTTGTTGGAAATTCTGTGAATGAAGTCGTTTGAAATTATTATCCTGAGCTACTGGTCTATTTGAAAATGGTTGGTTGTTGATTTGAGGTCTGTTGAAATACGGTTGTTGGTGCATCTGTAGTGGTCTATTTTGGTAGTCAAGCTGTCTTGTTCGAAGTGATGGATCAACTTCCATCGGTTTGGGGGGTAGTTGTGGACGATAATTTTGGTTTTGAGTAAAAAGCGGAACTGGAGTATGATGATTATTAATTCTGTTTAAACTATTGTTATTAGAAAAATCTCGATTAAATTGCGGAGTTAACGTATGCTGACTATTGAATCTATTGAAATTATTGTTATGGGAAAAGTCACGATTAAATTGCGGAGCTGGTGTACGTTGTTTATTGAAGTTGTTGGTATTCGAAAAATTAGCTAATTGTGGGAAAAAAGGTTGTCTAAATTGTTGGTGTTGTGCAGGCTTGGAGTGTGAATTTCGAACGATATTGTTTGCATAGTTGGACCTGAAATTGAGATTTGATAATTTTAGACAAATGTTCAGAGCTTGCGGTAAGCTAGTGGGACCTTTAACACTTAACAGACTAGGTAAGTCGCCATTAAGACCTCTTACAAAGGTGTCTAACGCTTTATCCCTGTAGGTATTTGCAAGAGTCTTTAATGCTTCTTCTCCTAACTCCAAACAATCTATCTTATTTAAAATTAGTGAGAGATGTTCATAGACTTTTTGGTAAAATTCTGAAATTGAGCTGTTTCGTTGAAGGAAAGTTGTCATTTGATATTCTAAAGTACTGATGTCCCTTTTGTCCGAATAATGGAGCTTCAGATATTTTTGAATCTTAGTCCTTTCAAGCGGAGTACGATATGACTCCAAAGCGGTATCAGCTTCCCCTACTATCTTATGTCTCACTGTATGGAGAATCGCAAAGTACTTTGGCGTATTTTTGTAGCTCTCGTAAGTTGTAAAAATTCGATCAACTGATTTTCGCCATGAGCTGAACTCCCCTTGCTTGCCTGAAAACTCTCTTAAAGTTTTTAAGATATCTGGAATTTTTTCAACATCAGAAATATTTCTACTAAAGTCAATTTGTGCCTCCTGTTCTACCTGCTCGCTACACGGATTTAAAACATTGGCTATAGTTTCGGAGATAATTTTACGTAATTCCTCTTTTTGATGTTCATTAAATGTCTGAGGGTTTTGTGACATGTTAGATGTCGATGCAGTAGTTATAAGTGGAAGTGCCGAAGTAGAAGTGACTGAACGAGTATTATTAGTGAAAGATACACTTCTCAAACGGTTTGCTAAATCTTCATCGTCTGACATTTTTAAACAGTATTTTACAATTATAGTTGTGAAGCTTTTTTTTATATTTAAATAATAATAATTGTTTTTGAAGAAGAACCAACCCTAATCTAGGTGATTTGAATTACATGTTATATAATTTTTTCTTTATGTAAAGGCAAAATACGTTTCTCACTGCATTCCTTTTTTGAGTTGCACCTGTGACGGCGTGACGGTGTTCAATTCTCCGCTCATTGAGTAGATCTTTTTTCTTTTTAATATATAAAAAATTAAAATAAAAAATTAAAAAATATCTACGAGTGTAAAATTTAGCATCAAAGTGGTAAACATTTCTTGTTGGCTAGCCTTTATGGGCAGGCCAAAAACAATTAATTAAATCACAAACAAAAATTTTAAATTTGTGGTTCCAAACAAAAAACAACAACAATAGAAGGAAAAAAAATAAACAAAAACAATTTACATGAGCATTCGACACTCACCGCCACAAGCGAGAGATCGATGTCTCACCCGCGCGTGTCCCCCTCATGCAGCAATAGACAGTAATCAACAAATAAATTTAAACCCAACGGAGATGATCTCTCACAATAGTTCAGCACATGCGCAATCACCACCTGTAATTCAGCAAACGGTAAGCACTGAGCACGCTCAAACTTCTAAGCTAGTCACACCCACACCAATAAAACTAATAAACACGCAGAAGCAAAACAACATTGCTCTTTGCACAACAAAAAAAATAACCACAGATTCTCAAGCAGACTCGGCTACGCTAAATATGCCAGCAAACTTTCAGCTCTCTTGGAGTGGACAATGTGCCTCTCTAAATTCAACAGCATCTCCAACACAAATCAAAAACAACAAAGGTTCTGCTATGAGTATATATAAGCAGCAGCAACTTACCAATGTTGCAAATAAAACTATAGAAACACAGTGTGCAAAACCAAACATAAGCACACAAACAGGTATTGATCGATACATAACAATAAAACGAAAACGCAGCCCGATTGCCAAGGCAGAAAAGAATAAACTTGTTAAAAATAATACAGATACCCTAAACAACAACCGTTTTGCTCTATTAAGCGATATTGCAGAGTCTGAACCAACTAAGAGTATTGCATTCAAACCACCACCAATTTACTTGCGGGAACGCAGGTCCAACTTATTAATAGACAGTGTTGCCAGCTTGATTGGTAAAAATAATTTTCATGTGGTCCCGCTGTTGAAGGGTAAAATAAATGAAACAAAAATTGAAATTTATTTGGAAAAAAACTATCGGGCAGTTGTTTCTTTCCTTGAAAATTAAAAGAAAAATTACTATACTTATCAGATTAAGAGTAGCAAAGGGTTGACAGTTGTTATTAAAAGTATAGAACCTGAAGTAGACCCTATAGAACTAAAATATGCACTCCAAGAGACTGGATTCACAGCAAAATCCGTTTTTAATATAAGGAATAGGGAAAAAATTCCGCAACCACTCTTTAGAATAGAACTAGAACCAGGGAATATTAAATTAAAACAAAACGAAACCCACCCCATATACAACTTACGATTTTTAATGCATCGTAGAATAATAGTCGAGGAACCTCACAAACGAAAAGGCCCAATACAATGCACAAACTGCCTAGAGTATGGGCATTCGAAATCGTACTGCACCCTACGTACTGTATGCGTTGCGTGTGGCGACTTATATCCATCAAAGGAATGCAAGCTGAACAAAAGTGAGAGGGATACAAAAAAATGCAGCAATTGTGGGGGGAATCATACTGCTAACTATAGAGGCTGCCCGATATATACACAACTAAAAATCAGTATGAACCAAACTGCTAAGACAGTTCGAACCCAAAAATATAGTGCTATACCTACCAACACAAACCATATTGGAACCACCACCGAAAACATCTCTTCATCCACTAGCTATGCGAATGTACTGAAAACTGGCGTTTCTGATAAACCGAGTCACCCTATGCAACCTCAAAATTTAGAAACGTTAATATTTAACTTGTCTCAGTGTATTACTAACTTCATGTCCTCGATGCACTCTATGATTCAAGAGCTTGTACATAACCAAAACTTACTTATGAAAACTCTACTTTCACAAAAATGAATGTTCTAAAAATATGTCACTGGAATGCTAACGGTATTATCCAACACAAAATTGAATTAAAATATTTTCTAGACAGTAACAGCATAGACATCATGCTTATCTCAGAAACACATTTAACTGTAAAATATAACTTCAAACTAGCAGGCTATAATTTTTACTCAACAACCCACCTACAAGGAAAAGGTACGGGAATTCTAATTAAGGCTCGATTAAAGCATTACTTTCTGGAATCCTATGCAAAAAAAACATCTATTCTATTTCCATCTCTTTACAGTGTTGGGGTGAGCCAATAGTAATTTCATCAGTCTATTGTCCTCCTAGGTTTCCTATTTCCACAACCGATTTTGTTTCTTTCTTTAAATCGCTCGGTAACAAATTTCTCTCTGCCGGAGACTTCAATTCTAAACATACCTACTGGGGCTCACGGTTAATCAACCCTAAAGGGAAGCAATTGTTTAATGCACTGATAGACTCTCGGAATGGTCTAAACTTTGTATCATCTGGAAAACCTACATACTGGCCAACTGATCAAAGAAAAATTCCCGATCTTATTGACTTTGGCATAACTAAAAATATTGAAAGGTGTTTCTTGGAAACCGAGCCCTGTTTCGACTTATCATCCGATCACTCACCGGTGATAATATATTAAAAAAAAAAGAGCAGAGTTCATTGAAAAAACAATAAAACTGACCTCCAAGAAAACAAACTGGCTCAAATATCGCAAATATATTAGTACCCACGTGTGCGTTAAAACAAAACTTAAGAGTGGAGAGGACATTGAATCAACGACGCAGGCTCTTGGTTCAATAATAAAAGCAACTGCTATTAGTGCCACGCCCGCACAAAACTCAACTAAAACTAACGCGAGGCACACTACGTCACACTATGTGGAATGCCTCGTTAGAGAAAAGAGGAGATTAAGGCGTGAATGGCAAAAATACAGATCTCCAGCACTAAGAGTAAAATTAAAGTCATTACAAAATCAGCTGAAAAACACTCTACGAGAGGAAAAGGAAGAAAACCTTAATAAGTACCTTGAAGATTTGGCTCCTCCCAAAGTCACCAATTACTCACTCTGGAGAGCGACAAGAATGGTTAAAACACCGAAGGATAGTGAATCGCCTCTAAGACAAAGCGATGGAACTTGGGCAAAAACAGAAGAAGAAAAAGGCAACTTCTTTGCAGCACATCTGAGGTCAGTATTTCAACCTAACCCGCCGACCTGCAACAACACTAGCATACAGAACTTTTCAATTACGAAGTCAGCAGTTCCAATTCATTTCAAACCAAAGAAAGTTATACGCCTATGTACAACGAGTCTAAACCCAAAAAAGGCACCTGGTTGTGACCTAATTACCAATAAAATGGTAAGTGAATTGCCGCAAATAGCTCTAATACATCTAACACACATTTTTAACGCAATATTCCGTCTGGGCTAATTCCCTACAACATGGAAAACATCGGAAATAATAATGATTCCAAAACCCGGAAAAGACGCTACTCAGGTATCTTCTTATCGGCTCATAAGTCTCCTGCCAACGCTCTCTAAAACGCTCGAACGCTTATTGCTGGAAAAATTAGCACCAAAGCTCGATTTAATAATTCCTCACCACCAATTTGGTTTCCGCAAACATCATGGAACTATTGAGCAGGTGCACCGTATTGCCTCTGATATAAGGCGAGCATTTGAAGTAAGGATATACTGCTCCGGAATATTTCTAGACGTCGCACAAGCCATTGACAAAGTGTGTCACGATGGACTCATATATAAAATTAAAAAACTTTTGCCAAAAAGTTCGCATAAGATTCTGGAGTCATATTTAACAAAGCGCAAATTTAGGGTTAAATATAAAGAATTTGTACCGCCAGATTTTCAAATTATGGCTGGAGTACCACATGGTAGTGTGCTTGGACCTATGCTTTACACTCTGTACACTTCCAATCTGCACGGATAAAAACCTCGTTACCTCGACTTTCGCGGACGACACAGCTATCCTGAGCTCTCACCTAAATCCACGGATAGCCTCCCGGGATTTAGAGGAACACATTAAAAAAATAGAAAGTTGGCTAGCAGATTGGCGCATCAAAGTAAATGAGCAAAAAAGTGTACATGTGACATTTACTCTTAAGCCCAGTTCTTGTCCGGCATTCTCCTGAAATGGCATTGTAATCCCGCAAGCAACAGAGGTTAAATACTTAGGAGTGCATTTTGACCGACGGCTCACCTGGAAAAAACATATAGACGCCAAGAATATGCAAATGAAACTCAAGGCAAGTTCCTTGTATTGGCTTACCAACCGAAAATCAAAACTGCTTTTAGAGTATAAAGTACTTATATACAAGGCTGTAATTAAACCGATTTGGACATATGGTATTCAGATATGTGGCACTACTAGTGCATAAAACTTGCAAATAATTCAAAGGGCTCAATCGAAAATTCTGAGAACGATCAGCGGCGCTCCATGGTTCGTTAGAAACGAAAATATTCACCGCGACCTTAATATAGCACCCGTTGAAGAAGAACTAGCTGTTTTAAAAACAAAATACCAATTCAAACTTCAGTGTCATCCTAACGAACTAGCAAGGAATCTGCTTCATAGGATGAATACATCTCGACTTAAAAGGCCACTTTTTTAAAAAAATAGAGTTTCTTTATATTAATATATTTATATTTATTTTTTTTTCTACATAATTTATATAATACTTGAACTAAAATTGCTCTAAGCACTGGCGCGGAGCATCAATTTATTTATTAGTTGTAAGCTTTGTAAAATTATTGTTGGTTTCGATTGAAAAGATGCAATAAATAAATCCATGTTGAATTTAAAAAATAAAAAAAATTATCAATTAATTTTTTTAACTATTAACAAATTTGGTTGACTTATAATATTAACATATAAACTCTTATATCTTAACTATAAAATTAATTGAAGCACTGAATGAATTGAAATAATTTCTTATGATCAAAGTTTATAGAAGCTAAGAGATATCTTAAACAATAATAGAAAATTCTTACAATAAGTGTTGCAGCGACTGTTGAACTGTTGCTGTTGAATAGGACTGCTTGTACTGATGATGATGATGATGTGCTGCTCTCTTTGCGATCGGCTTCCGTACTCCGATGCTCGATGTTACTTCCAGTTAAAGGAAGCTATGAATATAACATTTCATGCAATATGATTAAGCTGCAATATGATTAAGCTTGCGTATTACTAAATGAAAACCGCGGTGGCCGCTGCGTCTGATTCTTCGGCTGCTCACAAAATCACGAACGTCAACTCTGTAGTCACTCTTCGATATTATCAACGCAGAAATTCGTTACAAAATGTTCATATGTTGTTTTAATAGTTTTTATATTTTTATTTTTGAATTTGTTGGGTTTTTTATTTATGTTTTACTTTTTATTAGTCCATTCAGTGTAATTATTATGACTTTTTTCCCTATTATTTGTCTGCTATTTTTCGCTGTTCATTAACATTTTTCATTTAGTGTGTTACTCATTTATTGTCGGCTTCTGTTCTTATTAAAGTCACTCAATTTCTTCACTCGATTTCAATTCTATTTTGCTGATTCTTTGTAATTTTATATTGCTTGGCCTTGAATTTGTTATTTTACAGTTACACAGTTCTGTATTGTGGTATAGTCTATTTTTTTTTTTTTTTTTGAATTTGTAGCAATGAAACCAGTTTGTGATTCTGTTTATTATATTCTTTTTTTTTGTCTATCAGCATTCGTATTTGATTTTTTTTTTTTTATATGTGTTTTTTGATAGTCAATATTTTAACTTATTACTTATTAAGTAATTGTCTCGTATTTGTTCTTTAACGTTGTTATTGTTAATATGCGTCCATTTCTTATACTTTTTTAGTTAATTTAAATTTTTTTAGTTTTCCGCGCGAAGACGCTGGAACTTAAGTTCCCCGCGTTTGTACCACGATTCGATGTGGCTGACTAAGGAACCAAACTTCGCGACTGATGGAAACGCGATTAGAAAAATTTGTACGAAATTTTTTCTATTTATTTCGCGGTCCCTTCTCTGGCGCCAATTAATAAAACCATAAATTATTTATTTTAATTATAAATTTATTAGACGGTGCTATGCACCTAAAAATCGTTTTAAATTATGCGGAGCTTACGCATTTTGTTGGATTGAGTATTGTTTTAAACTAACTCATATAAAAGAGAACAACTATAAGTAGAAAGTAAGAACTAAGTAGGAGAAGAAAAAAACCGGAATCAATAAACTCGATTACAGCTTGTGGTAGTTTTATGACTTTTATTATGATGCTAGTATATTTGAGTATTAACTTATATAAGTTAATTTATTTACTACTTATTTTTATTTTTAAAAAAATAGACATCAGAATGAATTCTGATGTCGTCCACTTTATTAATTGAATTCAAACTTAGAACTGACTTAACATTTCTTATAACTTATAATAATATGCCTAGAACTGCTCTGCTGCTATTGTTGTTGGTGTTTGTTGTAGTGGTTGTAGCTTGACGTTGGCGAAATAGCTGACGTTGCGTTCCCACGGTTTGACGAATGCAGCGGATGCGCGTCCATGGTGTCAGCTTATTTTATTATTTCAACATTTTGTGTGTTAACACCTCCCCTCCTTAATTCAAACGTCCTCATTTGATTTAGGTGTTTGAATGAAAATTTTATTGAGTCCTTCTATTGCCGATTTTGAAAGTTGTGGATCGTCCTTGGTTACTTTTGCAATTTTCGCTCCTTGTAGCTTCTTCCATATAGTGGTTTTTATTACTAAAAGTACTATAAGCAATATTGCTAAAAGGGTCAGTGTAATGTTGGTTCCAAATGATATTTTGTTGCGGGTATCCAATAGGTTGATATGAGCGGTGTTATTGAAATTAAGTTCCTTCATCATTTCCAATGAAAGCATCTCTTAAAATTTTTGTAGCTTGGAAGTTGGTTGTAATAGGGCGGGTAATGGTGTGTATGTGGTGATTTATTTGGAAGTGTATGTTTTGCTATTAATTTTTATAGCTGTGTTATGAAACCGTATTAAAAATGTTCCTTCTAATTCCATTGTTTCGTTGTCAATTGATGCTGATCCATTGAATTGGTTTAACAATAGAAGTCCTGGGGTTATTTCGTCGATTTCCGGTATGTGTTGGTTGTTTACAATTGTGCGGTTTGGTACTTGGTTATTCATTAACTTAGGAAGCATGCAGTTTTATTTATATCTACAATATTGTCATGAGGACATATTGATAGCTTATTATACGTTTTACACTTTTCTCTTATTCCATATGTTTCGTTTATGCATTTTAATATAGAATTTTATTTGATTTTATTGATTTTGTTTTTCTTTTTCACGGGTTTAATAATCATTGTTTTACAGAGTTCTGTGTTAGTTTCTGGTAAACTTACAATATAAATAATAGATTTATCATTTGATGCAATTTTTATTTGGGCGAATTCAAGTGCCTCATCAATGTTTACGTACGGTATGCTTTCTTTATCAAATATATATTTTACAATATCTAATTCATAGTTCGATAACATATAGGAATTTACAATATTAGCCTTGTCCCAATGTATCGCATATTCAATGTTTATTATTTCTTCTTTAATTATTTCTAACTTACTTTTGATAATCATTATAATTTCGAATTCAATTTTGCCTTCTGACTTAACAATTTTTAAAACTTCATTGGTTACATTATTTATTTCATTTATTCTTTCTATGGTCATTTTATTAATTAGAGCTTGTTGATTATTATTTATTAATACGTTATTGATTTTGTCGGTTAATATATTAAAATCCGGAATGGTCTGGCGTGCCAGCTATCCATTTCCATGTGCTACCTATAAAATCTAAGGATCTTTTTTCCCGTTTTTTTGTTGGCTTCTAATTTTTTTAAATGGTTCTTGATTTGGGATAGTTCGTGTGAAAGGATTGTGTAGAAAGGATGGTTGGGTGGTATTTTTGTTTTAATTGTAGATTCTATTATTTCAGTCGCATCTTCGTATTGTTTTATGTCGATGTCGTGTATTATCTTAAACGTACCAGTCTGGAGTTTGGCGCTGCCTGCATATATTGTAACCAATTGAGAATTGGTATAGTCCAGAATTTGTGTATCTCCTGTGCATGATGCCTTGAAAAACCTAAAATAAAGTAATTTTTAGTGTCTAATTTAGCTTTTGTGTACAATTCGTCCTTTTTCTGTTAAAATTGTACTATTCCTCTCTTCCTTGACTATTTCCTGAGCAAATGTTTTTGACAATTTTGTACCTAATCTTTTGTTTCTTCGTACATAGATAATCTGTCCTGGTAAGTAGTGCTTTGTTTCTTGCTTGTGATATTGTAAGTTTTTTTCCTGTTTCTCAGTTAGTTTTTCTAAATTGCTTAGTCTTGTTCTTTCTAAATCTTCTGGAGAGAATGCTACGTTTCGTCCGAAAAATAAGTCAACTGGCCTTTTGTTCGTCACTGAAAGTATAGAATGATTATATTCAGACACTGCGCGAGTTACGATGTTGAAATAAAATAACCATTCCACTTCACAATCAGTTGTATAATGACAAATTATTCTATAGTACACGTATTTATATCATAAAATAAGCTTATTCTAAAGAAATTAATTTAATGAATTTACATTGAATTTTAAATTTGAGATTTTACAAAGAATTTTATGCTAGATGATGTTACAAAGAATTTGATGCTGGATGAGTTTAAAGTGAATTTGAATCTGATGTTTTTAATGGGAATATGAATTGGATGATTTTACAGAGAATTTGATGCTGGATGATTTTAAAGTGAATTTGAATCTGATGTTTTTAATGGGAATATGAATTGGATGATTTTACAGAGAATTTGATGCTGATGTAGCTGCTGCTGTTAGTATTGATATTGTTGTTGTTGTTAGTGCGGATGTAACTTCTCCCCCCTTAGAGTAGCGCTATGGCCAGAGAGAGCTTGATGTGGTCGGAGCGCAACTAGGTTCTGGTTGGAATATTGTTTCGATTCTGCCCATGTCGTTGGAGGTGCTTTTCCTAGTGTCTTCATTTGAGAGTAAGCTGCTGATTCATTTTGATTTTTTTGGTTTCTTCTTGTTTTATGGAAATCGTGCAGTAATCGGTGTTTTCTACTCTGGGTCAAGGTTTGTTCGAATATTGGATATATTCTTCATTATATAATATATACGAGTATAGTTTTGTGTCATTAATAAGTTGTGTAATTATGTGAAGTATTTGATAAATTTTCGTTTCTACTATTGGTATAAATATTTTTTTTTGGAAAAATATGATAGGCTTTGAGGTTTATTAATTCATAACAGTTTTTGTCTGGCATTAAATGGGTGTCTTGTGGGTTCGATTGTTTATGTATCTCTAATTCGCTATACCAGTCCTTTGCTATGTATAAGCCGTCGGATATGTGAAGGTATTTGGTTAGCATAGTTGGTTCGACTATAATATCACCATTTCGAAAATCGACTGGTTGCTTGATCAGTGTTTTGGACTTGGAAGGGATACTATGTGTACCTGATGTATAATTGGGTTTTAGTTTTAATGGTATTATTGCATTGGTGGTATTTAAGGTCTGTTCAGGAAGATCGATTTTTGACTTTAGTTGTGTTAGTAGGTCGAGTTAGTAGGTTAATTCGTCGAAGTAGTTGTGGAATTTAAAAATTAAAAAGGTCAAAGGTGTTGCCTGAGTCATTAAATTCGGAGAAGATTGGCAAAGTAATTGTTTTGTCTATTTGGTAACTGTTCAGAATTGTGGTGATTGTAATTGGTTTGCAATTCTTTTGAAACTGTAACTCAATGAATTCAGGGCTGATAAAAGAAGATGATGCGCCTGTATCTATTAAGAATCTTAGGGGACGCCCAAATGGGGATGAGATGTTAATATATGGTAGGGTGTATCCGTGCTTATTTACGTCTAAGTAACCCGTTGATGGTTCGAGGCAGGCATTCGAAAATTTTGACAATCGTCAATGTTGTCATTATTTAGATCTTCCTCTTCTATTTGTCCCGTCTTAGTTACAAGGTCTTCCTTGCAATTCACATTGTGTAATTCTCCAGTATTAGGTTTTATATAAATCGATCCTGAAGTCTGGTTTGTATTCCTGGACATGATTGAGTTTTTCATGTTGGTGTATCCAGTACGAGTATCCATGGGTTCGTATTTCCGTTTTTGACTGAAGTTACTGAAGCCAGAATTGGTATCCATTAGTTCGTGTTTCGATTGGTAATTTCTATTAAAAGGGTTTGAATTGAAGGGTCTTTGGTTTTTCATATTATTATTCTGACTTTGCAAATAGGGATAAATTGGGGATATTTTGTTCTAGTATAATTTTCGCTGTACCTAATTATATTATGTCTTGGGTATGGTGAATGTTGTGGACTAAAATAGGATCTGCGTGGCTCGGTTTTCTGATAGAAAATATTTTGCTCCTTTATACAAAATGCCACTGCAGTTGCTAGTGTATCTGGTCGCATTGCCCTTATACATGATCCTAAATGTTCTCTTAATCCCGTTAGAAATACATTCAAGCACATCTCTGTATACAGGTCTTTTTTCGCATTGATCACACTGCTATCAGTTTCGTGTATCAAAATATTGTTGCTAAGAGTCGATTGAATTTCGATTACTTCATTATAAAAATTTTCGACCGACAACCTATTCTGATTCAAGTTATGTAAATCGCGTATAAGTGAGGTTTCCGTTCTTTTGTCTGAATAGTTAAGTATCAGATTTTTCTTTATTTCATCCCAAATTAAGGGTGTGCCGAACATGTTGAGGATTTCATTCGCTTGACCTTCTACTTTATTCCTAATTGCCCTTAAAAGAACATTGCCATAAGGAGTGTTGTCTGTTCCCTGGATGTATAAAAGTATCTCTTCTACATTATTTATGAACTCATATAGAGTTCTAGGGTTGCCATCGAATTTTGGCAAATCTTTGATTGCATCGGGAATTCTAAGTGAATTGAAAATATCTACTGGATGCATATCATTTCTGGCTGCGTTAGCCGAAGTGCCTGGGTGTGGATTAGTTGTCATTATATTTGTTTGGTCGAGTTCCATTATGTATTCCCAAAGAATTTTTTTTTTTAGGGTGATGATGTAGAGTCTTCTGGAATTGAATTTAGGATTCTGGATTCAAATAAATTTTGGTATACCCAGAATTTTAAATGTTTGTTCTTATAGACAATTATGAATTATGGACCTCTTATTCCTAGTAATTTGAATTAATATATTGTGAATAATTATGAATTTATATAATTCCTTTTTATACCAGTATATACGAGTATACATTCCTTTAACAGATTTTGCTTTTTTTATTTTTTATTATTATTTTTTTGTTTTGTATATATACAAGTATATATATGTGCGAATATTTAATTATTTTCAGCTTTATAAGCTCTATAGTGAATTGTCTTCTGGCTATGTCGCTGCACCAATATTCTGTCGGTAATCCTCTTTCTAGGATGGGCTTAACTGAAGTACAATTTCTTATAATTTCATTTAGTTTTAGCGCACTTGCTATATATATTTTGTTTAACGTACTTATGAATCGGAGCGTTCTAACGCGGTCACCAATTAAGTACGTTTTTCATGAATATGCTTTTAATATTATTTTTATACTCTTTTAGTTGATATGGACCAAGCGGACTCGCGAACTTGAGTTGTATTATAGGGGACTAGGGTGTTCTGACACGGTCACTAGTCGAAGTAATGTTATTATTTATTTTAATTTATAAATGCACTTTCCCGCTACCGGCTAGTTATAGCGCTGTAGACTGATTGCTCTTTCTTAAAACCACTATGCAGATATTCTGTCTGCATTCTTAGTAAAGATTGGCTCAATTAAGATGCAATTGGTACTCGAAACAAGTTTTAGGCACAGTTACAGATTTGTAGTATATTTTGCTGGTATAAATCTGTATTAATTTTTTTTTAAAAAGGAGTATACTCGTATATTTCACAGAATTTCTATTTTTCATTACTCTTCACTTTGTTTAAAACTTTTAAAAATATATTTAGTCAAGCTTTTTAGCTTTATATAATTTATTTCGCTGACACACACCTAATATAAGAGCTATCCAATACTTGCTTACCATGGCCCCAGGATTAGTATTACTTTATCAGCAGTTCCCATTAATGATGATATAGCTGTTCCAGGATCTTAGGATGTACCTAAGATTTGATGTGAGGATCGAGTGTCTGCTTTTGATTTCAGGATCTGTTGTTGGATTTTAATTTCAGGATCTGTTGTTGGATTTTAATTTCAGGATCTGATGACAGGATGTGATGTGAGGATCGAATGTCTGCTTTTGATTTCAGGATCTGTTGTTGGATTTTAATTTCAGGATCTGTTGTTGGATTTTAATTTCAGGATCTGATGACAGGATGTGATGTCAGGATCTGTTGTCAGGATATATTTTTAATAAGTGAGCTGTGGGAGCGATTGATTCACAACTGTTTAAAGAGCTGAACCTCTAGGATTCAAAGATAGTTTGAACCACAGTTGACCGAAGACTGCGCCAGTTACGATGTTGAAATAAAATAACCATTCCACTTCACAATCAGTTTTATAATGACAAATTATTCTATAGTACAAGTATTTATATCATAAAATAAGCTTATTCTGAAGCAATTAATTTAATGAATTTACATTGAATTTTAAATTTGAGATTTTACAAAGAATTTTATGCTGGATGATGTTACAAAGAATTTGATGCTGGATAATTTTAAAGTGAATTTGAATCTGATGTTTTTAATGGGAATATAAATTGAACAGAGAATTTGATGCTGATGTAGCTGCTGCTGTTAGTATTGATATTGTTGTTGTTGTTGTTAGTGCGGATGTAACTCGCGTTCAAGTAATTCTTCGAAATTGCGGTGGCCTCCATTTTCCTTAAGGCAACGCATTATTTCAGTAAGGGTTGAGTGGAACCTCTCCCACTTGTCCGTTTGCCTGACTTCTATATGGTGGTGTAGTGTAAATGTCTTGTACGAATTCATATAAATATCAATCGCACAACCTTCAACTGTAACATAATGTTTAATATGCAAAGTATATTTTTATGTATCCGTACGTTTGTACCCACAACAACAACAAGGAATATGCAGTCTGCGCGTGCAGTAGCATTGTGGCTCAAATGACACCTGCACAAGAATTAGGTGCATTCCCAAAAATGCAACATAAGCATTTGGGTGGCATTGAAACGTATGTTCATTGAACTTGCACATGCTGCTATGCGCTGCTGTTATATTCTACTGATTTTTACTTTTAGTACTTATTAATTATTATTGATGATGTTAGCAATAAGTTATTATTTAAGACGATGAATTTCAATAAACAAATCACTCTTTGATTCTTTAGCAACAAGAAAACTGAGTCTTTTATTTCAGCGACGGATTGCTCAGGTTCAAGTGCTTGAACAATCAAATTATTATTCCTAGTCTTATATTGGCTCAAGTACCTGTATGAGACGTCAATAAGGAATACATCACTACAGTCAAACGAGGCTGTATTTACATTTGGTGAACCCAACGTGATAGAAGGTCGAGAGATATACAGGACATAAAAAAGTGATTCAGCAAAAGCACAGCAGTGTGAGCATTCAGTTTTATCACAATTCATCAATCGGTTTTAGTTCGAGCACACAGGGTGCTACAAAACACGATACTTAAGAAGCAAGAGCACAATAGTGTGAGCGTTAATAATGACAACTATCGACGATCTCGTCCGTCATCAGGACGACAATGCAACTGGTCTCCAAAAGGCCATTGCATCCTATAAGAAGACGCCGAAAGATCGGAAGACACTCGACTATATTGAAAGGAAATCCAGAGAAATTGAGGAGCTATGGTTAACTTTCCAACGTATCGACAACCAAATTAGAAGGGATCCAACGGCAGCTAATGACCATCCATACTTTGTAAAGGATATATACGCATCAATGGGCAACCGATACCAAGAGTTCCTTGCAGACGTCAAGGAGAGCAAACAAATACTCACAGCAAAGGACATAACTCAACCACAAGCAGTTAGTGTCCCAAGTTGCTCAACGGAACCTGCAGAGAAGGGCATAACTCAACCACAAGGAGTTAGTGGCCCAACTCGTTCAGCAGAACCCATAGAGAAGAGGCTTCAAAAGACTAATATGCCTAACATGGTGCACAAGCAAAAGACAGTTATTGCACTCGAGCAACGCATGTTAGACGGTGTATTGGCTGATAACACACGCATTCATGCCAATATTATACTACAAAGGCCAACCTTATAGAACATCATTGGAATGCAGCCCGGAGATTTAATGATGTTATACTGGATTCTATAGATGACATGAATTCTGACGATTATAATTTTGAAGAATACCTGAGCATAGAGATGCATGTCAGTAACAGAATTGTTACGCTTCAAGAGAAGGGAGTGACCGTTCCTGCAATTTCGAATCGAGCGTCACTCGCCGAACATTTGCCAAAGGTAATACTGCCAAAATTCGATGGAGATTACCTGAAGTGGCAACAATTTTATGATTTATTCATTGAAATGATCCACAAAAGGCCACTTCCAACAATACAGAAGATGTGGTATCTTAAAACAAATTTGATCGGAGAAGCAGAACGATTAATTAGACACCTCACTCTATCTGAGAATAACTACCAAACTGCATGGGAATCACTCCAGGATCGATATAGCAATGTGCGATTGCTAACTTCAGCTCTGTTGGAAAAACTATTGGGGCAAAACAAACACTCAACAGACTATCCATCAGCGACAGCACTAAAGGGACTTCATGATACAACCCAGGAAACCTTACTGGCATTAACAAACTTTGGCCTAGACGCGAATTCGTGGGATCCAATTATTATCCACCTCCTAGTGAAGAAATTAGACAAAGGCACGCGGATTGCATATGAGCAGTCATTGGAGAAGCCAAAGGAATTACCTACCCTAAGAATTGCCTTAAAGTTTATTGAAACGAGATTCCAGTCTCTCGAGGCAATCGGCCAAAGAGAGCATACGGCAAAAACATTGACAACGGTAATAGCCACAAAACAAGGAATCAAGAAATGCCTGTCTTCCAATAGCCAAACACATCCGCTGTTTGTATGCCAAAGCTTTTTGAAACTTTCTGTTCAGAAGAGGTTACAGTTCCTAAAAACACATAAGCTATGCATTAATAGTCTAAAGCCTGGACACTGGACAAAGGATTGTATGTCAAGAAAATGTACTAAGTGTAATCACAGTCACAATACATTAGTACATTTTGAAGGATATCGCAGCGAACCAGCCGTAAACCAGGTCAAGTATGAACCACACCCTCAACAGTCCACAACACTAGTAGTTTCAAAGGAGTCGAAGCAACAGGGATATGTGCTTCTCAGCAGTGCAATGGTGAAAATAGTCAGCAACAACGGGCAGGAAGTTGAATGCAGAGCCATTCTGGACTCCGGATCTCAGATCAATATCGTGAGTGAACGGCTTGTCAAGAGACTTGGAGCTTCAACGAAGTCCACAACAATGAATATCCAAGGAATAGGCAAGGGAACTCGGAGAGCACAGCGTCGAGTTAGCCTTGAACTACAGTCAGGAATTAACGGCTTTTCCACTCGACTGGAGGCGTTCGTTCTAGGAGATATAATTTCTCCGCAACCGACAAAACCATTTGACATATCCAAATGGCCAATTCCGAAGAACATCACTTTAGCGGATCCAGTATTCAACTGTCCTGACAAAATGGATGTTTTATTGAATTTTATCACCGAGCATTGTCAATTGGAAAGATACGATTAGCAATCGAACTTCCAACACTACAAAACACAGTGTTTGGCTGGATACTATCAGGAAGGATAGGAGAACTTCAGATGGCGTCAGCAACCTGCGGCATTTGCAGTGAGGATTATGATGATACAAACCAGCTTATTGAGCGGCTATGGAAACAGGACGAAGTCGAACTAGCTGAATCAATTTTATCCCAAACAGAAAGACTTTGCGAAAATCATTTTATACAAAATACAACTAAAACAATTATGGGTGTTTTATTGTAAAATTACCATTCGTAGAGAATGCAGCTGTTTTAGGTAGTTCAAGGGATATAGCAATCAACAGATTCCTGGCGTTTGAACATCGATTATCTATTGTAAATACAATGCCGTTCGTGAACAATATATCGAGTTTATGGAAAATTATGAAGCATTGGGCCACATGAGGGAGATCAAAATCAATGAAATACTCTCACATAATTACTTCATCCCACACCACTGTGTACTTAAACCTGACACCAGCATAACAAAACTGCGGGTTGTTTGACGCATCTTCAAAAAATTCATCGGGAGTGTCACTCAAGGACATAATGCATATAGGCCCAACCATACAATCCGAACTATTTTCAATCCTGCTACATTTCCGTCTACCGAAATTTGTACTCACCACCGACATTGAAAAAATGTATCGGCAGATACTGGTCCACTCTGAAGATCGCCATTATCAATTGATCATATGGAGGAGCGACCCTAAGAAACCACTTCAATGTTACGAACTTAACACTGTCACATATGGGACAAGATCGGCACCATACATACAAGATGGGAGCGTTTTCACAGCACATTGCAAAAATTGGACAACTTTAAATTCTCACGACACATTCATAGAAGTGAGATCCCAACATCATTTCAACTTCACGTGTTCTCCGATGCATCAGAAAAGGCCTTCGAAGCAGCATCTTATATCAGATCTATCTTCAAAGAAGGAAGAGTAGTAATGAGGTTGTTATGTGCCAAATCACGCGTAGCTCCACTTAAGTTACAGACATTGCCTCGCTTGGAACTATGCGCAGCAGTACTAGGCTCACAGTTGGCAGCTAGGGAGAAAATTATTTACGGTTAAAGGATCCTTCTTGTGGACAGACTCACAAATAGTTCTATCTTGGATCAATTCAGTCTCCTCATCATTTCAAACATTTGTAGCCAACTTGGTAGCTACTATTCAAGGTTTGACATTAGCAGAACAGTGGTGCCATGTTAGCTCCAAAGATAACCTAGCTGACGGTGTATCACGAGGATTATCACCAAGAGAATTTGCAAGATGTGACCTGTGGCTTTACGGGCCATTTTTTCTACATGGGGAAGAATCAGCATGGCCTCCCAAGTTTGCTCCACAGCTAGCCATTCCCAATAACATCGAGGGAAAACGAACGAATCCATCATCCTTGGTAGCAATTGACTCTGTAGAACTGGTGTATACAATCAACCACCGAAACTCTTTCAGGACTCTTCAACGAATCGTAGGATACATATGTCGTTTCATAAGCAACACTAGATGTAGCAAGGACGCACGAAAAAATTATATAGCGCTGACTCCCATCGAATTAGATCATGCATTAAGAATCATTGTTCAAGCTATGCAAAGATCTGATTTCAATGACGACATCATATACCTCAAGAAACACAAGGAACTCAAGGGGACGAGTACACTGAAGAGCCTATTACCATTTTTATATGATAAAAACATTTTTCGAATTGGAGGACGATTGGAAGCATCACTGGTACCTTATGAAGCAAAACATCAAATGCTCATTTCCGTATAATGATCCCTTAGAAAACTACTATTTGAGATGAATCACATCGAGAATAAACACTGTGGACCCAAGCCTTGCTGGCCATAATGAGGCAAAGGTACTGGCCCATAAAAGGCAAATCATCGGCCCGATCAACAGTACAGCAATGCATACGATGCACCAGGGCAAGGCCTCAGTTGCTGAACCAATTAATGGAAAACCTGCCAGCAACACGAGTTACACCAGCACGCCCATTCATTAACTCTGGAGTAGACTACTGTGGACCATTCTGGGTGCATTACAAAATTAGAGGGAAAAGACCACACAAGGCTTACATATCCGTTTTCTGCTGTTTTGCTACTAAAGGTGTACATTTAGAACTTGTAAGCGATCTTACGACAGAAGCATTTATTGGCGCTCTGAAACGTTTCATTGGCCGACGTGGAAATTGTCAAAACTTATATTGTGACAACGCGACAAATTTCGTTGGCGCCAAAAACAAGCTTACGGAACTGACTACATCAATATATTCAAATGAAGGGAAAACAAAAATTGAGACAGAATGCGGTTTTCTTGTACTCTCTCTTACGGTGCGGTCTAGTTTCTTTTCACTCTGCTTGCAAATCAAAAAAACTTTAAAAAAAGTGTCAAAGTGCGACAGGACGTTTAATTGGCATTTTTTTGATAAACACTGTTTAGTGGTGGTTGCAGTCTGCCATTTAATAAAAACAAATAGTGACAAAAAGTTAAAACAAAATTGCCACAAAACAAACAATAATAATAAACATACATACATATATATAGGTAAGTGCGCCAAAATGAGTGTTTTACGCTCGCCACAGAGCGAGCGTAGGAATACACAAAAAACTGAGACAGTTATGGAAAATCAAAGAGCCGGCTCTCCTAGGAGTGCGTTCCCTATGATAGTCAATAGCGGTCCATCTATGCCGGACACACTCAGAGAGCGATCTTCTCCACAAAAAAATCAAAAGATTGATGGTATAAATATGCAAGGTGCCCTGTCCTCCTCAAATAATTTCTCCGATGCCCTAACGACCACTAACAAAATAATTACAATTCTAGCCTCATCAAATGCAACAACAAATACAACCGTTTCGTACACAAATTCAATATGTGCAAGCAAACTCACTACAGCTTCGGCTTCACCTATAATTACTGAATCTTGCTCAACAGCAATTGCCCGTTCAGCACATAACAGCATTAACACACTCTCAATTAAGCACCCACTAGGAAATACACAAAATGAATTACCATATAAAAGCTATGTACTTACTCCTAAAACTCACTCAACAACAATAACCCACTCATCAGATAAATATATTGATTCACTCACAATAAAACACCCAGTAGGAAATATTCAAACCGATCCACAATCTAAATGTCGTGTAAAAATTCCTGTAGTGAAAACAAACCAAACCCCTAAACGCGCTAGATCAAGCCCAGAAAACACAACACAAAATAAACAAAAACAGTCAAAACTAGGGGACTACTGGCTTGATTTGCCAACTAGTTCAAATAGATTCGCGATACTATCAGAAGTTGAAATAGACGGTACCAGTCCACAAGAAAGAGACCAAAGAGTCCCGAAACCTCCTCCAATCTACGTCTCTGGAGTAAATAATGCTCAACCGTTACTAGATCTGGTAAAAAACATTGCCAAGAATGAATACCAGCTCAGCTCAAATTCCTCAAAGATAGCGAGGTTAAAATTCAACCAAAGTCAGGAGAAGGGTACAAAACTATTACAAAAGCTCTGGCTGAAAAGAACACAGAATTTAATACATATAAACCCAAACAGGAAAAAGACTTTAGCGTAGTATTAAAAGGGCTACACCACACAATATCAACGGAAGAAATAAAAGAGGAAATAACTAGGTTGGGATTCGATGTTATAAACGTTTCAAATATAAAACAAAGAATTACAAAGCATCCGTTGTCGATGTTTTATGTCAACCTAAAACAAAACAAAAATAATACAGACATTTATAAAATTGAAGTAATTATGCACACAAAAATAAAATTCGAACCACCAAATAAAAAAAGGGAAATAGCTCAGTGCACAAAATGTCAGAGGTATGGCCACACTAGAAAATATTGCAACCATACTCCTCGATGCGTTAAATGCGTTGGCAATCATGCAACGTCAGACTGCCCTAGTAAAGAAAAATCACAGGATGTGAAATGTGTGCTATGCGGAGGAAACCACCCGGCTAATTACAGAGGCTGTAATGTGTACAAAGAATTACAGCAAAAAACATTCCCCACGCTAAGGCAGAAAGTGTTTGAAAACACTACTTTTAACAAGGCCCCAGGTTCCGAAAGACAACCAGGTTGCACATATGCGCAAATCGCCAAACAGAGCACGCAACAAGAGCAACCTCTAAACCAGCAAAGAGAAAATCAATTCGCCTCACATCGATCAAATGACATGACTGAATTAAAGAGTATGCTGAAAACCCTTATTGAACAAATGGGAACAATGCTCAATTTATTAACAACAGTGATCTCTAAACTGACATAATGAAACAAAAACTTATAATTGCAGTATGGAATGCGAACGGGCTTTCTCGTCATAGTAATGAAGTCAAAACATTTATGGAACAGAACAACATTGACATAATGCTAATATCTGCGACACACTTCACAAGCAAAAGCTTCTTAAAAATAAATCAGTACAACATATATCACACAAATCATCCAGCCGGCACAGCACGCGGTGGTACTGCTATCATCATTAAAAACAAAATAAAACACACAGTACAAGACAATTATGAAAAATCTCACATTCAAGCAACAAGCATAACAATACCGGACCAATATGGACCGCTAACCATAACGTCAGTGTATTGCCCTCCGAGGTATTCCATTAAAAAAGAGCAATATTATCATTTTTTCAAACACTTGGTGTGCGATTTTTGGCTGGTGGTGATTACAACGCTAAACACCAATTTTGGGGTTCTCGGACAATCAATCCGAAAGGAAGAGAGCTACTAAAAACAATGCAAGACCACAACCTTATACACGTATCAACAGGTCAACCCGCATACTGGCCATCTGATAGAAACAAAATTCCAGATGTCATTGACTTCTGCATGATGAAAGGTGTTCTCGGAAGCTGTGTTGAGATATCCCCGTCGCTGGATCTGTCATCAGACCACTCTCCTATTATTGTAACACTGAACTTGGAGGTAGCATGCACAATAAAACTACTCACACTACATACGAAACAAACAAACTGGTTTCATTTCAAGGAAATTGTAGATGACATTCTGTGCCTCAATATTTGTCTGAAGAGTGCTGAGGATATTGAGTTTGCCGTTGAAAATTTTAACAAAACTCTCCAATGCGCTGCATGGAACTCTACTCCGGAGCCAAAATATCCACTGAACAAGCATCCTTCCTATCCTGTTATTAGGAAGATGGTTGATAAAAAACGCAAACTAAGAAGGGCGTGGCAAAGTTCCAGGCATCCGAAAGACAAAAATAATTTTCATAGAGCTACAAAAAACCTTAAGCGGTACTTGGCGCAGAAGCAAAATGAATAAATACAGCACTACTTGTCCACTTTATCAGCAAATGCGACCACAGATTACTCACTTTGGAAGGCGACAAAAAAGCTGAAGCAACCCACCACCCATGCTCCTCCTATCAAAAGCTCAAATGGCTCCTGGGCAAAAACTGATAAGGAGAAAGCAATTACATTCGCCAAACACCTTACTGGGGTCTTTAAGCCGTTTCCACCCACTTCACAGCAAGAGGAAGACGAGGTATTTAATCTTCTCAATAGTCCAGGACAATTAGAGTTACCTATCACGCCCTTTACAAAAAAGGAAATACATAACGCTGTTCACAAAACACTGAATGTGAAAAAGGCACCGGGCTACGACCTGATAACAGGTAAAATATTAAAGGAACTACCAAATAAAGGAATAAAATACCTTACCTATCTCTTCAATGCAATAATTAGATGTGGATATTTTCCGCGTCAATGGAAAGTGGCCGAAATTATTGTCATCCCAAAACCCGGAAAGCCCTTGGAGGAAGTCACTTCTTATAGACCAATTACCCTTTTGCCAATTGTTTCCAAAATGTTTGAAAAGCTCCTGTTAAACAAACTTAAACCAATTCTGCTCAAAAAGGAGATAATACCCAATCATCAATTTGGATTTAGGGAACACGATGCCACAACAGAACAAGTGCACCGAGTGTACAGCATAATAAGAAACGCTCTTGAGGAAAACCGTTATTGTACAACTGCTTTCCTAGATATATCACAGGCGTTCGATAAAGTATGGCACCCTGGCTTACTATTTAAACTGAAAAAGTTACTACCTCAGACATTTTATGATATCTTAAGATCATATCTGGAAGAGCGGCATTTCAGAGTAAAGACCAAAGAAGAAGTCACTGAACTATTCTCTATAAAGGCGGGTGTACCACAAGGCAGTGTTCTAGGTCCTGTGCTCTACACTATCTACACGGCTGACCTTCCACTGACGGAGAATACAAAAATCGCAACCTACCCGGATGATACAGTCATAATGGCTACAAGCAGCAACAACATAATCGCTGCAAATTATCTCCAAGAAATCTTGGATAAGCTCCAAATCTGGCTAAATAAATGGAGGATTAAGGTAAATGCAACTAAGTCTGTGCAAGTAACCTTTAGCTTAAAACAGAAGACTTGTCCTTCAGTAATATTAAATGATTGTCAACTGCCCCAATCCGAAGACGTTAAATATTTAGGGCTACATCTTGATCGACGTCTGACATGGCAGAAGCATATTCTTACGAAGAAAAAACAACTTGGAATAAAGCTTACTTCCTTATATTGGCTCTTGGGATATAAATCCCAGTTATCGTTTGACAATAAACTGCTCGTTTATAACACAATTTTAAAACCCATATGGACATATGGTATACAGCTATGGGGTTCAGCGGCAAAAAATAATATAAAAATCATTGAGAGATTCCAATCAAAAGTATTACGCTTGATAGTAAAAGCTCCATGGTTCGTCAGGAATGATATAATACGTCACAACTTAAACATCCCTACTGTCGATGAGGAAATAGCAAGATACAGCAATAAATACCTGGAACGACTAAGTAAGCATCCTAACATACTAGCTTCAAATCGTCTGGAGAGGACAGGCACAACACGGCGACTGAAGCGAGCAACACCACTAAAATTATAATAATAATTTTTTCTAACGCAATAGTTCTGAACTAACCTTATGGGAGATTAGCACTGGCTCCTCTTCCTCATGTTGATTTAAATAACTATTTTAAAAAATTACTTTGTGTATTGATTTATGTAGTTGTTTAATATTGTTATTTAATTTGATTATTGCCCCAAGGGGCAGAATGCAAATAAAACTGGAGTTAAAAAAAAAAAAAAAAAAAAAAAGAATGCGGTAAAAAGGGAATACAATTCAATTTTATTCAGCATCTTTTGGTTAGGAGCGTGTCAACAGCATCACTAACCTATGAAGAGCTGGAAACAGTCATTATTGAAATAGAAGCCATTCTCAACTCTAGACCAATAATTTCGATGTCCAACGATCCAAATGACTTAGGCGCACTGACTCCAGGCCACTTCTTGATAGGAGAACCACTCAATACGCAATTCGATGTAAATAACATCCCGTCAACTTCAAATTTGCTGACCCGGTGGAAACTCGTATCCCACATTAAAAATGAGTTTTGGAAACGATGGTCGCACGAACATTTATGCGAGCTTCAATCTAAAACTAAATGGACACATCAGCACAATAACATCAACCAAGGGGACATGATAATAATCAAGGAAGACAATGTTCGAGTTCTTCAATGGCCACTAGGAAGGATAACAAGGACGTATAAGGGTGATGATGGAGCAGTACGAGTGGCTGATGTTAGAACAGCTACTGGAACTTGGAAACATGCAATCCATAAATTAGCTCTACTACCCATAAAATTATAATAAGATCCATGAAAAACCCAGAGGTCAGGAAGGTCAATATGAAGAAGTAGAAATACCAACAAAAAGAATAAACACGAGACACACGGGACTCACAACAGAACTGCTGGGATTACTCATCATACCAATTGTCATGGGAGGTCCGATAAGATTTTCTCAGATTGCTAACACCAAATTCAACACCGAATTGGGTATTTACTTCGAAGGAATAGGTTCAGCACATTTCGAGAGGTCAGAATGGAAACTTGTATTGTACTACGAACTAGAGTCATACTGGGCAGAACTTACGACTTTATCCAAGGGCATCAGTAGTTTACGACAGTTATGTCAGAAGCTGCCACCATTTACTTGTCATGAAACTCTTGTGAACTTCGAGCATGTTGAAGCTGAATCACAAATGGATAACAAGATATTGTTTCCCCATCGATCTAAAAGAGGTGCTGTGAATATAGTGGAAAATATTGCAAACTGTTTGGTGTTTTGGACTCAGAATATGCAGAATCAATGTCAAAAACCATTCAGCAAGTGAAAGAAAATGAAGGCCATCTATTAGTCCTGCTCAAAAACCAAACATCAGTGATTGATTCTACTATCAACGTGGTCAAACGAAAATTCGATAATCTTGACAACCAAATCAATGACATAATGAAAACCTTAAATCACATTGAAGAAGAAAAGTTTCAAGCCAAGCTGACTCATTACTTCATCACTCTGACCCTCCAACTCATCATGATAGCATCTCACTTGCAAAGAATCCAATAATCAATATTGAATGTTATGACAGATACACACCATAACAAAATCAGCCCATTATTGCTATCACCAACTCAACTACAAGAAGAAATTCTCAAGATAAAAACTCATCTTTCAACATCCCTCCAAATACCAGTGAATCAAGAGGACTCACTGCAACTGTACAAATTAATGAAGGTAGAAGGCGGTTTAACAAAGAAGCATGCCATTTTTAGAATCTCATTGCCATTAATTGCAGAGGAAAGATTCGAACTGTATCGGATGGTACCAATTCCTAACATAATAAATGGCACAATTTACTACAATAGAATCTTGTAACAGATTTCTAGCCATAAACGCGCACAGAGATCAATACGTTGTCATGAGTTTAGCTGATTTGGAGGCTTGTACAGTGATGAAGCCATATACATACTTATGCGCCAACACCCAATTGATACACAACAGAGGGTCTGAAGTATGTTCATGTGAAGTTAAACTGTTTGCCAATGATACACAACGGGATTGCATCCACCATGAAGTTCAAGACAATTCAACCTGGATTCAAATGGATCATAAGAACGAGTGGATCTACGCCTTGAAGTTTGCCACTTGCTTGAATGCAGTATGTGATGGTGAAAACTTGCAATTAACATTAGAAGGATCGGGAATGCTGAAGCTACAACCATCTTGTGCTCTGAAACACAGTTTTATCACAATTCACGGCTATAAAACTCTCTCAAGCTCAGTACAAATCTCATATGTCAGCTTGGCCAATGCTACTGACATTCTCAAAATGGATCAAGGCCAGCACCGATCACACTACACGAATAATATTGAACACTACAACATGCAATTATCCAATCTCAGCACCATTCAAGGTCAATTATCAGAAAGAGTTTGGGAGTACCGTCCAAAGTCCAAACAATGGGTGTCACCTTTCTGCAGTCGGGTATTTAGCGCTTACCCTATCGGTTGGGGTAATTATGTATTCAATCTGGAAGATCCAATCAAAAAAGCATAAATGTGATGTCACTCTACCGCAGCCATTACCGCGGAATAGGATGCAAGAACCAGAAGACGAAACAAAATTTGATACAACTTTTTAAGGTTGTTGACGCAGTCAACGTGCGGGAGAATGTACGAATTCATATAAATATCAATCGCACAACCTTCAACTGTAACATAATGTTTAATATGCAAAGTATATTTGTATGTATCCGTACGTTTGTACCCACAACAACAACAAGGAATATGCAGTCTGCGCGTGCAGTAGCATTGTGGCTCAAATGACACCTGCACAAGAATTAGGTGCATTCCCAAAAATGCAACATAAGCATATGAATCATTGAACTTGTACATGCTGCTATGCACTGCTGTTATATTCTGCTGATTTTTACTTTTAGTACTTATTAATTATTATTGATGATGTTAGCAATAAGTTATTATTTAAGACGATGAATTTCAATAAACAAATCACTCTTTGATTCTATAGCAACAAGAAAGCTGAGTCTTTTATTTCAGCGACGGATTGTTCAGGTTCAAGTGCTTGAACAATCAAATTATTATTCCTAGTCTCATATTGGTTCAAGTACCTGTATGAGACGTCAAAAAGGAATACATCACTACAGTCAAACGAGGCTGTATTTACATGTCTATTCCCAGTTCATCTTTTAGCATGAACTTAATTGTTTGAGAGTTTAAAGATGGTTCGTTATCGATTATGATAAATTTTGGTACTCCGAATGAAAATGTCAGGTCTCTCAATGGTCGTCGTACGCCCTCTATGGCTCTACTGTTTAATATTTTCGTGTGGGCGTATTTGGTGAATTTGTCTATGGCTGTCATTACAATTTTCCTCTCTGTAAGAATTATATCGATATGTACTGTCTGACCGGGGAATGTTGGCAAAGGGGTTTCGTTCAGTTTTGGTTGATTTGGTCGTCTTTCGTATTTATTTTCCTTGCATTTTGTACAGATTGTGGTTATTCTTTTTATTTTATTTAACATTCCTGGAAAATAATATTTTTCTAGAATTTGTGCTTTATTTTCTATTGCCTTTCTATGTGCGCGGTTGTGAGTCTCGAGTATGATGTTTTCTTGTTCTTGTTCGTTTGTAATGTCCTCTACTAATTTTTGCGTATATCTTGCTTTATAGTTACTAAAGTGAAGTGGATAGATATTTCGTATTTGGCCCATAATGGTTTCATCGGTGCGTATTCCGCTGATGACGGACGGATTAAGATATCTCTTTAAAAGCGAGACCAGATTTGATTCTGAAAATTGTTGTTCGGTAATGATATGTCTATGGTAACTTGGAAATACAATTTTTAATTGGTAGTCTGAGCAATCACCAACTTTAAGAAATATTTGGTTCTTGAATAGATTTATTGGGGTTTCTGTACATGGAATCAAGTTGTGACTTGAACTTTCATCACTATGGATCGTTGGTGTTAGGGAGTTAATTTCTACGGGTATTCTAGAGAGAGTGTCGGCGACGACGTTTGCTTTACCAGGCTTGTATGTTAGATGATAATTATATTCTTCAAGGATGGCTTTCCATCTCTTCATTTTGCTATTGGTATTTTTTGCGCTTAGAGCGTAGGTGAGGGGTTGATGGTCTGTGAATATATTGATTTTTTTTAACCGTATAGGTAGTTTCTCAAAGAGTTAAGAGACCAGATGATGGCAAGCATCTCCTTCTCATTGGTAGCGTAGTGTTCTTCAGTTTTGGTAAGAGTTCTGGAGATGAATGAGATTGGTCTATTGTTTTGGGACAATACAGCCCCGATCGCATAATTAGATGCGTCCGTAGTTAGTTCGAATTATTAGTCGAAATTTGGGGGAGATGGTATAACGTCTTGTAATATAAGTGAATTTTTTATTTTATTAAAAGATTCGATTGCATCTTGATCTAAAGTTATAAGTTTACTTTTGAAGCAAATTTGGAAATACGACCTTCCTCTCCTCGTAAAAGGCTTGTCAGTGGCTTGGCAATTTTTGCATAATCTAGAATGAATCGTCGATAATATCCGGACATTCCGAGAAATGATCGGAGTTCTTTCAGATTCTTTGGTAGGGGCATTTTGGCTATTGCGTCTTTTTTTTTTTTTGTTTTTATACCGTCTATTCCCACGACGTACCCTAGAAATTCAACCTCCTTTTGTAGGAATTCACATTTGTCTAACTGGACCTTCATGTTGGCCGATTCCAGTGTTCTGAATATTATTTTTAGATTTTCCAAATGTTCTTTTTAATTTTTTCCAAAAATGATGATATCGTCTATGTAGACGTAACATCTTTTTCCTATATGTTGCCTTAGTATATCGTCTAAGGTCCTTTGAAATATTGCTGGGGCATTTTTCAGCCCACAGGGTAATCTGACAAATGCAAATTTTCCATTGTTAATGGAAAATGCTATGTCGGATTCCTTCAGTGGAATTTGATGGAATCCGCTTTTTAAATCTATTATAGCAAAATATTGGTTTTTACCGAGGTTAGAGAGAACGTCATTAATTTCAGGGATAGGATATCTGTCTGGAATGGTAACGTTATTGAGTTTCCGATAATCTATCACCATACGGTATTTTCTTTCACCGGATGCGTCCATTTTTTTCCCCACCCGTGTATTTTCCTTTGCCCGTGTATTTACTACACAGTACACGTTTGCTTCGCATATTGTTTCTTTTTTAATTTTTTCAACCTTCATAAAAATAACAACTAAAAAACCCTTATTCACTCAAATCAAAACTTAATTTGCAATTGTTTGCATATTTGTGTTGATCGCAATTTTCTAAACAACCAATTTTGACAACTACTGCGGGAAAATGGTTCAAAAAATTTGTTCTGCAGTCACAATGTAAGTAAATTCACTTTGTAACTACTACACAAAGGGCTGTAACTGAACCGTCAAATTTTTACCGTATGAAAAAAAAATTCAGTGAATGTGAGTTCACCTCGAAAAGACGGGTGCCTTTGTACTAAAAATTTCGTATTACGAAATTGTAGTAGGAAAAGAAAAAAAGGAACAATCAGAATAAAAGAGTTTATCACTTTATAGTATTTTTTATTAGTAAATGGAATAATAATAAAGGGTTTCCCAACAAGAGGTGTTATTTTGAATCAACCGCTATTTCGGTAGCTGTCACTTTTGAAACTTTTATTCTTTGACATTTGACAAGTAGAAACTACGCCATTACTTAAAATAGAACGATACACGCTTCAGCAATGCATTGAAATTATTAAAATTCACTACAAAAATGGTGAAAATCTTGCAGTCACAGTTCGCAAAACTAAAGCACTTTTGGGTCCTCGTGAAGCACCTTGTCGGACCGCAATACAGAAATAGGTGGACAAATTGGAGCTGTTGGGACAAGTTAGTGATATAAAGAATAAAACCCGTGCACGTCGCTCAAGAACAACTGAGAATATTGCTGCTGTAGCCCAAAGTGTTAAAGAAAACCCAGGTTTGTCCATTCCTCGTCGTTCTTTGGAATTGGGCATTCCACAAACGTCATTACACCGTATTTTGCATAAAGACTTGTGGCTTAAGGCTTATAAAGTTCAGTTAACACAAGAACTCAAGCCGGCCGATCATCAACAACATCGTGTCTTTGCTGATTGGGTCCTTGAAATGAATGAAAATGATCCGGATTTCCATCGAAAAATCATCTTGACTGATGAGGCCCATTTCCACCTCGGTGGCTACGTCAACAAGCAAAATTGTCGCGTCTGGGGCTCGGAAAAATCAAGAGTTACTATTAAGAAGCCTCTCCATGCTCAACGTGTGACTGTTTGGTGCGGTTTATGGTACGGGGTGGCACTGGACCCTACTATTTCGAAAATGAGGTTAGATCAGCAGTTACGGTGAATAGATTGAGCTATCGAGAGATGATTAATGATTTTTTATGGTCGGAGTTGGATGGTTTTGACCTGGAAAACGTTTACTTTCAACAAGACGGCGCTACGTGCCACACAAGCAACGAAACAATTGCTATATTACGGGAAAAGTTTCCGGACCGTGTTATCTCTCGAAGAGGTGATCACAATTGGCCACCGAGATCTTGTGATTTAACACCTTGCCACTTCTTCCTTTGGGGCCACGTGAAAGATAAGGTCTACGCCAATAGCCCAACGTCGATTCAAGACCTCAAAGATAGAATTCGTGAGGCTATCGAGGACATAGGGCAGCCACTTTGCGGTTTGGTTATGGAAAATTTCATGAAAAGGATATGGTCCTGTAAGCGTGGTCGTGGTGGCCATTTGGCTAATGCTGTTTTTCATTATTAACATCATACCTTCCTCTTTATTATAAAATAAACATTTGATCATTTATGTAAAAAAATGGCATTTTTCTTTGAATACCCAAATAACACCTCTTATTGGAAAACCCTATATAATATATGTTGAACGAATATTTTAATACAGCTTTGTATTTGACTGCAACTTATTATTGCAACTATGTACTTACCATATGAAACAACATTATTAAAATGACAAGTGTCAAAATAAACTTCCTCTTCCGTTTTGTACTTTAACATAATTAGACGCGATTTATTTCATTGCGCTACAAATTTAATCCAGGTTCAACAGGTTATGGGCCTATACATTATTATTTAAAGTGCAAGTTTTCTTTAAAGTATTTATCATGAGCTCCAGCAGTTTATCGTTTCCATTTGAAAAGTTGCGCGGAAGGGAGAATTTCGACGTGTGGAAGCAGCAGGCCAAAGCCTATTTGGTAATAAAAGGACTATGGAAAGTGGTGGAATGTGCCTTGGATGCAGATGCTACTACAGCTCAAAAAGAGTCTGACTGCCGCGCGTCTGCAGAAATTTATTTAATGGTAGATCCAAGCAATTTTGGACTTATTGTTGAAAAGAATTCGGCAAAGGAGGCATGGGACAGCTTGATGGAGGCGTATGAGGACAAAGGACTAACTAGGAAGGTTGAGCTGCTAAAAAACCTTGTTCAACTAAAGTTGTCGGACTTACCTTCAATGCAGGAATATATCAACGCTATGGTGCTTACGTCTATAAAGGTGAAAACTGCAGGGCCTGCGCTGGAAGAGGAGCTCATTGCGTCTTTGTTATTGGCCGGGTTGCCAAACGATTTTAGGCCGCTTGTGTTAGGTGTGGAGAACTCAAAAAAACTGCTAACTGTGGACTCTATTATATCGTTGTTGTTGCAAGACACAAAATTTGATGGAAGGAGCAAAGATGAATTGTCCTTATATTCAGGTGTGGTTAACAACATACACAACAAGCAAAAAAAGAAAAAGTTTCGATGTCACCATTGTAAAAAACCCAGACATTTCGCTAAAAATTGTCCCAATAAGTCAAATAGGGATAATAATCATGTTCTGATGGCAACCCTATGCACAAACGTCAAAAGTGCCAACGATTGGCATATTGATTCAGGGGCCACAAATCATATGACACATTGTGACGAACACCTACAAAACAAAATGCCAATAACAAACAAAGTAATAACTGTTGCTGACAATAGCAAATTAAAAGTGGCAAGTGTTGGTGAAATAAACTTTGTTAGCAGCAGCATTGGCAAAACTATTATGGTGAAAAATGTGGAATATGTGCCGGATTTATGCACAAATCTTTTGTCGGTGAGCCAAATAGCGACAAATGGCAAAAAAATTGTTTTCCAGGACAAACACTGTAAAATATTTGATCGATGCAACAGGCTACTTGCGTCTGCGGATTTAGTTGATAGCCTGTACAAACTAAATTGCAAAGAAAGCTGTGGAAATGATGGCGGTGCGTTTGCGGCTGCAAATTACAACTTGTGGCATAGAAGACTTGGACATGTGAGAAGCAAATTGATGTCTGCGACGGGAAATGCATGTGGTGAGAATTTTAAACCTGATGCCAATGTTAAGTGTGTTGTGTGTATTAAAGGCAAACAAGCCCGAGTGCCATTTAAAGACAGTGAAAACACAGCTGAACGTGTTTTGGATGTTGATCTGAAATGTCTACGAGTTTTTGGTTGCAGAGCGCTAGCCCATATACCAAAACAAAAACGCTCAAGCAAATTGGCAATAAAATCAGTTGAGTGTATACTTATTGGCTACAGTGATCAAAGCAAGGCATATCGCTTATTTAAACCGGTTACAAAATCAATTGTAATCAGCCGCGACGTAATTTTTCTGGAAAAAGAAACATCAATATCATTACCTGAAACATATGTAATATCAAATTCTTGGCAAAAATCAATTAACAGTGATGCCGATTCAGAGGAGGAACCTGGAATTAATGAATCGTCATCAGGGGTCGGGGAAGAAGCTACAGCAGGTGACGAAAACGCAGGGGCGAACGGTGATGCAACTTTAACAGACGACAGCAGCCATAATGAGGCCGAAGACGCTAACGATGAAACATATGTGCCGGAGGAAGATATCAGCTTAGCCAATTCACAGGTACGTAGATCAGAACGTATTAATAATCAGTTGCAAAGTTCCCATAATTTTTGCGCGATGAGTTACATACTTAAAGATCCTGAAACAGTTGATGAAGCTTTATCCAGTGAAAGCGCCGATGAATGGAAGAGCGCTATGGAGAGTGAAATGGTTTCACACATTGCCAACGAGACTTGGGAACTCACGATGCTAACCCCTGGAAAAAAGGCCATTAAATGCAAATGGATCTTTAAAACTAAACTCAACGCTGACGGTGAACCAACTAGACACAAGGCAAGACTAGTTGTCAAGGGGTTTAGTTAGCAAAGGAGAATAGATTACGAGGAGACATTCGCACCAGTCGTACGATATACGTCACTTCGACTCCTTTTGGCCTTATTTGCTAAATATAATTGGGTCATACATCAAATAGATGCTGTCACCGCTTTTTTAAATGGAAGCCTTAAGGAGGATGTCTCAACCCGTTGGCTTCGACGATCATTCCGGAAGGGTATGTAAGCTAAAGAAGTCAATATACGGCTTAAAGCAATCTAGTCGAGTTTGGAATGAGAAGCTTAACTCCGTGCTGCTGAGTTTTGGACTGCATAGAAGCGAAGTCGACCAATGTATCTACCATGATGGAACTGGCGACGAATTGTTAGTTGTGGCTATATATGTAGACGACGTGCTAATCTTCTGCAAACATCTCAACAAAATTAAGAAAGTAAAGGAAGTCTGATGAAAGCGTTTAAAATGACAGACGTGGGCGAAATTACTTCTGTCCTAGGCATGCGAGTCACGCGGAGCGCTGAAGGCATCAAAATTGATCAGTCGACGTATATCGCCGATTTATTAAAACGTTTTTGCATGGACACGTGCCACCCTATATCCACACCAATGGACACAAAGCAGAGGCTTACAACCAACATGTGCCCGAAGACTGAAGTGGAGCGAGCGGAAATGGCTAAGGTGCCATACATGCAAGCAGTGGGGTGTCTCTTATATGCTGCCCAAATCACACGGCCTGACATTTGCTTTGCGGTTAATATGCTTAGCCGGTTTTCTACTAATCCTGGCAAGGCGCACTGGACTGCACTCAAACGTGTCTTGAGGTACTTACAAGGCACTAAAGATAAATGTTTGTTTTAAAAAAAAAACTCCGATGAAATCACTGGTTTCTGCGATGCGGACTGGGCTGGTGATATCGACAGCAGACGTTCTACCACTGGATATATATTCATGTTCCAAGGGGGAGCAATCTCATGGTCAACCAAAAGGCAACATACTGTAGCGCTCTCGTCAACAGTAGCTGAGCTAATGTCTACTGTCTGTTCCATTCAGGAATCCGTCTGGCTGAAGCGACTACTCACCGAGCTACAACCAAGCGCACTGAAGACCATGGCCATATTTTGCGACAACAAAAGCGCAATGTGCCTAGCGATCAATAACTCTTATTCAGTGCGTACAAAACATGTGGACATCAAAGCGAAGTTCATTCAGGAGAAGATCACGAACGGTGAGATCACATTGAAGTACATTAACTCTGACAACATGTTAGCAGATAGCTTGACGAAAGCCGTCAGTGCTCCAAAAATAAACTCATTTTTAAATGGAGTTGGCTTAATACAGATTTGAATATTCCTTTATTTCAATTAATGAATTTATTATAATATTAAATTAACGTAAACTATACTTTGAATGTATTGTGGTATTGAATTAACGTAAGTTTTACTTTTACTGAATTGATTGTGAATTGAAATATAAGCATCAATTTATTTTACGCATACAATATAAAATATTCCGGAAGGGTGTTGAACGAATATTTTAGTACAGCTTTATATTTGACTGCAACTTATTATTGCAACTATGTACTTACCATATGAAACAACATTTTTATAATGACAACTGTCAAAATAAACTTCCTCTTCCGTTTTGTACATTAACATAATTAGACGCGCTTTATTTCATTGCGCTACAAATTTAATCCAGGTTCAACAATACAGCATAATAATAATAAGAAAATTTTGTATGGGACAGTATTTAAATTACTTTTTTGCCCAGTTCCATATATATATTAATGCAAAGTTAGCTTTTTTTATACATTACATATCTGAAATTAATTCATTGATTTTAGTAAATATAATGCATTGTTGGTATACAATTTCGTGTTAAATTTAATGTACTTATATCAGTATCGTGCTAATTAAATATTTTAGATATTATATATATTATATATATATATATATATATATATATATATATATATATATATATATATATATATATATATACTCGTATATATATGTAATATACTCGTGTCTTTCATATTCATACTCATATATGTATAATTTCTGACTCACTTACTGAAAATTAATAGAAATTATGAGTCTATTAAACTATCAAATATAGTTTATATCAATTGTGTACCAGTTTAAGCAGCTCAGGTATTTCTTCATTCCTCTCAATTTCGTTTTTTTTAACAGTACATAATCGCACATTGCTTATGTGTGACAATTCCGGAAGTACGAAATTCACCTCGCAAACCCCATGTAAGTAAATTCACCTGGAGTAGCAAAAATAATAGAAACAAAGATTGCGCAAAACGGAGTAAAAAATCTTTCGTTCTGCGCATATACATCACAGTAGCATGGTTGCAAAGAGAAATGTCAAAAAAATACCTATCGGCGTAATGCTGCATACACACGAGGCAACCGTTGCTGCAACCAAGGCATGTTGCTTCGACGGTTGCCTCGTGTTTAGCTTAGTTGCTGGTTAAAATGCGTGTTGCAGCAACCGTTTCCTGAAATATCAAAATATTTTGATATTTTGTGATGGTTGCTGCAACGGTTGCCTCGTGTGTATCGTTGTGTACCACTTTTACTGGCTTAGTTCTTTGAAAACCAGCATGCTAAGAAGTTGTTTTTGCTTTTCAAGGAGTGAAGCAAAGAGTGAAAACAGTGAATTGTGAAGCAAACTAAAATGGCAACTGAAAACAATTTAAAATTGGTTAGATTTCATCATGTGCTACTATTTTTCGAATGTTTCTTCGTCCATCGTCATATCATTTCATTAGTCTTTAGGGTCATTTTCTTTCATTCCTTCAACAATATATAATTTGAAGATTCTTCTTTCTTTCAAAGCCAATTTTTTTAGCAACATTATTCTTTTCTTTTTTGGTTACATCTCCTCTTCCTCATCTTTATACAACAGTTCATCATAAACAATAATTGCATAATAATTCCGTTAGTACGTCACTCATTTCGAAAATTTGTCTATCTTCCGCGTAGGTCCGTTTGATTACACAATACACACAGTAATGAAGTTACTGCAACGGTTACCCCGTGTGTATATAGCATTATGTATTTATTGCTACGGTGACGTCACAGCCCAGCAACGAAATGTCAAACTCTGAAAGAAAATTATAACGGACATGCGCAATGCGTAATCTTCTTCTCTATCATTCTTGCTGGAGTAGGTTCTGTGGATTTCCTACAGTTCAGCGCACACACCACAATTTTGAGTGGATTGACCTCGATTTTTAGTAGACCCACCTTTTGTGATCTATGCCCAACTTCATTTGACTATGACATTGGAAATCGCTATAATTTGAAAATTGTCTTTGCGCAAGCAATAATTTGCTGGTTTTGAGTCTTTCCCAGTAGCCGTATCCGCACCAACACAAATAATGTAAAAGTTATATTAATTATATAGACTTTTTTAACTAATTACTAATGTATAAGTTTTACTCTATTTTCTTACGCGAATTTGGCTACCAATGTATAAAAAAAAGATTTTTTTTTCTAACCAGATATGACTACCAGCAGGAATTTTGGTAGTGTCATTCACAATAGTTATATGATTTACTTCGTACAGAAAATGTATAATGTTTTAGAAATATATATTATACTCGTATATATATATATATATTTATATATATATATATATATATATATATATATATATATATATATATAGATATATATATATATATATATATATATATATATATATATATATATATATACATATATATATATATATATATATATATATATATATATATATATATATATATATATATATATACACACAGGTTGTTTTTTTTGACGTGTGGTTTTCAATCTGGCAGTACTTTTTTCGGAGTTGGTCTTTTTGACAGCTGTCACTTGATTTATGCTCAGTTTGGTTTGCCATTTCATAATCAATAGACTTACTTCTGAACAACGTTTGCAAATCGTGCAAATTTATTACCTAAATAATGGTTCGATTCGCGCGACGCATCACGCGCTGCGTCCAATATTCGGTCGACATAATCGCCCAGCAGAGTCGGTAATTCGAGCAACCATGGATCGGTTTCGCACCACGTTTACTCTAGTTGATAATGCGCATCCTCAGAGACACTGTACAGTGCGCACCGAAGACGCTATTGCTGCTGTGGAGCAGAGTATCGAAGAAGACCCGAATGAGCCCATCCCCCATCACGCGCAACAATTGGAGCTGTGCCCATCCACTTTATTGAAGATTTTGCGGAAGGATCTTGGTTTGCAGGCTCACAAAATCCAACTCGTGCAAGAATTGAAGCCGAACGACCAGCAAACATCGCACGTTCGGTGAGGGGGCCCAAAACGAGATGGCCACCGATCCCGATTTTCAAAAAAATTTTCTACAGCGATGAAGCTCACTTTTGGTTGAATCTATCTTAATGAAATTTTACAAAAGTGTAGCCTGCACAAAGATACAGAACCAGATTGCTATATGGGCCGATTTGGCCAAAGACCACTCCTACCTCCCATATAAGGAACTTTTTTAACCTTTTTTAAAATGACTAAAACTTTGGTCCAATTGACGGAATCGGGACATTATTTAGCAGTTATGAAGATGTGGGTCCTACTAAACACTGTGCAAAAAGTGGGCTGTATATATTAACTGCCACGCCCACTATTAACAAATATTAATAACTTAAGATCTGGTAGAGATTTACGGACGAAATTTTACGGGAAGGAACATGGAGCTGAACAGAGAAAAGACACGCCCACTTTTGATATAGGGAACTTTCGGGTCTAAAATTAAAATTAGCCTACCTATGCTCGTATTGATGCCAGCGGAATAAAAATTTGCAGAAATATACATGGGGTCCATAATAGTGAGTATGCAGAAAATGGAAAACATAATACAGCTGCTACGCCCACAATTATCCAAAAATCATTACTGTGTTGCTATTAAATTTTTTTCAACGAAATTTCACGGGAATGTTGCAGGTACTAACATTAAACACCACACAAAAAATGGGCGTGTTATTTCTACAGCCACGCCTACTATTCACATATTATTATAACTTACGACCTATACAATATTTTTGGACGAAATTTTACATTAATACTTATATGGACCCCACAAAGTCAAAGATTCGGGGTCGATCAGAGCAAGGATACGTTTCCCTCCCATATTATGAACTTTGGGGACCCCACTTAAAGACAATTACCCTATCCATGCTTCTATTGATGACATATTAAAACAAATTGGTATATGTATACACTGGGTCTGTACTAGCATGCATTCCAAATATGGGCAGATTATTGCTACTGCCACGCCCACAATGAACCAAAAATTCCTATTAAAGATTTTTCATCGAAATTTCACAGGAAGGTTGTGGGTAGTAACATTAAACACTACACAAAAAATGGGCATGTTACTTTTACAGCCACGCCCACTATTAACATATTATTATAGCTTTCGACTTTTTCGACACAATATTTTTTGACGAAATTTTATACTAGTGGTTATATTGACACTACATAGCCATTAACAAGAAATGGGGTCGATATAATCATTTCAAGGTACCCTACCAAAAATTACCATGAATATGCTCCTAATGATGATTTATGAAGAAAACATCCTCATTGTTGAACTCGCACGCACATGAAAAGGTAAAGGGTATTTCGAAGTCTGTCTAACCCGACTCTGTACTCGTTATAATTAAATAAATTAACTTTAAGTAAAATTATATATATATATATATATATATATATATATATATATATATATATATATATATATATATATATATATATATATATATATATATATACGAGTATATATATATATATATAGATGTATATATATATTTAGATGTATATAATTATAATTACTTATCTCTACCTGATGAGGCGGGCGGCAGCTTCCTTTCCCCTTTTACTAGTATATATATATATATATATATATAGATGTATATATATATTTAGATGTATATAATTATAATTACTTATCTCTACCTGATGAGGCGGGCGGCAGCTTCCTTTCCCCTTTTTTTTTATTTGCACCCAATAACAAATGTTGTTGTACCGCTCACAAAATTCTGCCTATTTAGTCTTTTTTTTTAAAAAAGATCGAATTTGAAATCGTCTCCTTGATATTTTTTTTCTGACTTTTTGATCAACACCATATTTTATTGTAAAAACATAATTTCACTTAGGGAAAATATTTCACTTTTGCTGCATGTCTTCAGTTTATCTTTCACGAGGCGCACCAAATATATTTTGTTAAATTTAAGTTTCAATTTAACTTTCATTTACGTTACTCAACTCCCGCTCCGAACCCATAACCGACTAATTTTCAAATTTAAAAGAGGCCGTTTTCTTGCTACCACCGCCTTAAATCCCATTCAACCTTTTTTAAAAACCCCGTTCCTTTTCCAATTCCTTGGCCTCCTCCGCTATTCCATCATTGACCGTTTCTGCGGTCAAGCCGGTCAGTCAACTCACTTTTGAATTTTGACTAGTCTGAGGCAGCGCCATCTCTACCTCAGTATCGCCACTAGGTTTTTGACTGGCTGCATTCACCAGAAAAGCGGACAAGGGGAAACAAAAAAAAGAAGGAAAGAAGCAAAATAAAAAAAACGAACTAACAGACGGTGGCGGCTAAATAAATGATCGCAACAACACACACGGGTTGCCAGGATCTACAAATTCCGCCGGAACATGGGTGGAAGCGTCGACCTACTTTCTATGCTCTACCCTGAGCTAGCCGGGCAACTATACATACATATACATAAACATATAAACTAACAATACTTCCTTTTCAGAACCACCACACTGATGATGATTACGGATCCCAACACCTAGTTGCACGGTAATTATTCACAAAATAAAATTTCTTAACCTAACGCTATATTTATTTTGTCATCCCTGCCATTCGACTCGAAGAATTACCTTCACCAATCTACTCAACTAATAAACGCTAACCTACACACCTATACTCTATCGTACAAAGAGGAACATTTTTATTTATTTTACCTTACGAAACACATAGTAATCATTTCTCTTTTCAGATTTTTAATTCAGACCACTCTCCTACTGGACATCTACACCAGCGAAGCAGACTTGGGAGTAGGGTCTTTTATATGTATTTTTACAATCCATAAGTTCCCTATAACTAACTTTCCTTCACCTAATTGCTACTTCATTTCTTACGGGCGCCAACGTTAGCTACGCCCACAACACCGAGATTTAGAGTCGCGTGCTCTTATCGCTTTAGATTCTTAGCGTGGAATAATCCCAAAATCTCCCCACGCAAATTTTCCAGTAGGTGCTAGAAGTTCCACAAGTCCTGTACCAGTTTAACCTATGGTTTTAACCCTCTCTAACCACTTCCCCCTATCAAATACAACATTCTCCAAACCAAAAACTCGACCTATTGCTCCTCGCAATCCCTTAATTATTCGAACATAATTTATCTCTTTGCCAGTACAATTGCTTCTGTCGAACTGATGTCGATGTCGACTGATCTGTAATTAGTACAGTTGGATAAACAGTTGCAATCAATTTAGGTTCAATCACTGTATTCACATCATTTTTTTATTATGCGGCTTCGGAAGATTTTGTCTTTGATACATTCGATGGAATACTGCTTTTATTGCATGCAGCAGCGCCATTACTGTCTGAAACTAAAGATACAGATTTACCAGCAGATTTTATGGAGTCACTTTGACTAGTGGTTTCTATACTCTGTTCACTATGGTCACTAAGGCTCATATTTTGTGAGAGGGGAGCTCCTACTAAATCGCTAACAAACATATCTATTGAATGGAAAAAAGATTGATTTTCGCAACTTTGACTTAATTTTGCGTTACACGCTTCAGGCATAATACTACCGTCATCAGAATTATCGTCTAACAATCTCTCAAAAATATCTAGATTCATTGAGGACAAGTCCTCATCGTCCTGACTTGTTAGTATATTGTCTGGAACTTGCTCTTCGCCACTTAAATTAAAATTTATTGTATTCTCCTCTTCAATCCTAACTTGTAATTTGCCACTTCCCCTAACATCTTCGCGGTTTTCATGTACCGTATTTTGGGGCTCCTTCTCCAACTCTACAGCTGCTAGGCTACTTTCCTGCGACGGTGATTGCTGCATGGTTCTCATTGCATCACTAATGAGCTTCATCAGCTCTAAATGATTCGCCCGAACCGTTTCCCTTATTTTCCCAAATTCCACCTTCATCGCCGCCCGATAACTATTCTCACTCTCTAATATTAATAAATTATCGGCTGACCGGTATTCACTTGGTCACTCGGCCTGGCGCCGTATTCCAGGTATTCCCCTGACATGTTTATTCTGAATAACAAAAAAAAAGCAACTACTGTTTTTTCTTCGCCTACTTCTCAAGTGCATCGCTTGACTTCCACTACCTTTTATTTTCTATTAATCAATATATATTGCTATTACCGAATACCCAAAATGACAAAAAAAAACCCAACAAACTTCTAACAAAAAAAAAATAATAATAACATGATACAAATAAAAATTTCTGGAGATCTATAAATGCCACAAAAGAATAATACATATATATATATATATATATATATATATATATATATATATATATATATATATATATGTATTATTCTTTTGTGGCCTTTATAGATCTCCAGAAATTATTATTTGTATTATGGTATTTTTTTTTTGTGTTAGAAGTTAGTTGGGTTTTTTTTTGTCATTTGGGGCACTACCAAGGGAATACCGGGCAGCCGTTAATTTATTAATATTAGAGAGTGAGAATTTTTTTTGTGTTAGAAGTTAGTTGGGTTTTTTTTTGTCATTTGGGGCACTACCAAGGGAATACCGGGCAGCCGTTAATTTGTTAATATTAGAGGGTGAGAATAGTTATATATACGAGTATATATATACATATATATATATATATATATATATATATATATATATATATATATAAATATATATATATATATATATATATATATATATATATATATATATATATATATATATATATATATACATATATATATATATATATATATATATATATATATATAAATATATATATATATATATATATATATATATATATATATATATAAATATAGCCAAAAAAATATATATTGCAATTTTTAATATACGAGTATACATACGAGTATACCAGAAATAGATTTCTCTAAATTATTCTTATATGCACACGGAAAGTAATTTACTAATTATAAATAATAAAAATATTAATATTTACTAACAACAAATATATCATAAACTATAAAAATATACACTCAACAAATAGTTTATTAATTATAAATTTTTACACTAACAGAAATATATACTCACTCTTTAGAAATATATACTTACAAAAATATATTACTCTATAAATTATAAATATTTACTAATACAAAAATGTTCTTTTTAACTTTTTCGAATAGATGGGGTGGGGCTCCCTTGACTTCAATCTGTTGGAGGACTGTTTTCTAAACAAAAACCCTGGCTGCTCTTCTAACAGGTGAGTTGTTATTCTTCATTCATTCTTGATTAAAATTTTCCTTTCATTCTGTGAGACTCCGCCTCTCAGTTATTTCATCAGTGCTACGATGATCTGTTCAACATACCACAGCAACGATGAGATAGCTGGCTTCGTCTCACTTTTCGCCTCCCCCTCTTGTCGATGCAATTGGCGTTACACATTGGCACGTCAAGCCACCGGCAAGAGTGGAGCAGATTAACTCAACACAAAATGCTACACCACAAAATCACAATACACCACACACAAGGAAAATTTTAATTCACATTTTTTTTAATTGGGCGCGATTAATGTTACCAACTAATGCTTATCCTAACCACAGACAACGTAGTCATATAGATTTCCAAAGATTTAAAAAAAATGGTGGCACTTTATCAAAAGCTTTACTGGGCACACATACTAGTAACAAAAAAAGCAAGTTTTCTCTCCCAATTTCTCATTTAAACAAAGACTCCATCCCAGTAGGGAAAAAAGCAAGTGATTTGACAAGTAAACATAAACAAGCACTCCAGTTTACGCGTCTTTTATTATATTCATATATTTCATAATATTGCAATCATTATTATTTATTTTATAGTGATTTTTAAATTTGTTTGTTCTAATTTTTCGCAGGCTTTGTATTGCTTTCAGATTTAATGCATTCTTTGTTTCCAAAAACCTAACTTTATTTTTAAGTTCTTTGTAAACAATTTCCAGTTTTGCCAATTCAGATATGTAAAAAGATACGTTTTTCTTTTTTCGAGCCAAATAAAAATCAATCGCTTGAAATTTCCTGTTGGGTTCTATGCTTACGATCAAAATAGTTGTGAGTATAAAAATGAGAATTGATGCTATTCAATCTCGTCGTATTTTTCACTGTTTTAAGTTTTTATTACGATCGGAGATTGTCGTGCTTGCTTGTTCGAAAGTCCTCATGTACCTTTAGCGTACGAAGTGAAAAACGAACATCGCGTGATGGTTGCAAAGCTTTTGCCAGAGCGCAAAGTTATTGCTCTCTTGATTTACCATATTGGTGTGTATTTTGCACACTCTCACGTTTCTCTTCTTCTCTGGGGCTCATATGTCTTTGTGCGATAAGTCGACAAAAGCTAACTTTAGTCGACAAATTTTGGAACACTTATTTTCAAAGCATTTGGAAATCTATATGACTACGTTGTCTGTGCCCTAACTATGATGCAGTGTGGTGGCCGCGGCTAGCTCGCAGCAACGGTCATGATCCTCAACCCGCCACACTGCATCGGGTGGGGCAACACTACAGAGAAACGCTTCCAACTCCATTTTTTTTTTCAGCGGGGTATCCTCCTCCTCGACGACAAGTGAGCCCGCCCCATAGTCTCCGCCTTAGCCTAACATATTAATATACAAATATTTTTACTTTTACAAACTACTCCACATCTTACTTTTATATACGGACGCCGTTTTTATAATTAAATAACTTAACTTAAAGTAAAATTATATATATATATATATATTAGGGTGGGGCGATTTGAACATCTTATTAGGAGCTTCGCGTTTCTGATTCTTGGGATTGTACTGAGCAAGAAAGTCCACTAGACCGTACGTCTACGGTGAAAATCGAGCTTCCAGATTTTGACTTGCAGTTTTTTCTCAGACTTTATTTGTTTGGAAAATTTGCAAATTTTCTTGGGCTCATATTTCGTAAAGTATTTGAAATTTTGACATATTAAAATAGAATAAAAATAAGAAATAGAACATTTTTATGATTTTGCGCTATGAACAACTGAAAATGGTAATTTATCAATATTTTCACGAAAAATTTGCACTTTCACAAGGCCAAAACTGCCTGAAGGAGCGTTCCAATGCTTTTGCGATGTACTAGAGAGTTCTTAACTATTATCTTGGCTAAAATTTTTCTCTCTCTTAGTATTGGATCGAAAATCTCAATGGTTTGGCTGTTATAGGCCAAAATATCCAAAAAAACGTGACAAAAAGTGGTGAATTTTCTACATTCTCAACTTTTCGACCATGAAAACGAAGTTTTTTCTAAGTAATATGTTCAGAGAAATTGTAGCCCGAGACAATAGCTGCAACTTTTAATAAGTCAAAATTTCAAATACTTTACGAAATATGAGCCCAAGAAAATTTGCAAATTTTCCAAAAAAATAAAGTCTGAGAAAAAACTGCAAGTCAAAATCTGGAGGCTCGATTTTCACCGTAGTTTATGGTCTAGTTGACTTTTTTGCTCAGTACAATCCCAAAAATCAGAAACGCGAAGCGCCCATTATGATTTTCTGCCTTCCATACTAATCGCCCCACCCTAATATATATATATTGAAACGTGATAGCTCAGTGAAAAAGGATTGCATACTTTCAGGATCCCATCTGAAATTGAGAATGAATGCCCCCTGTGAGTCAAGATGCGAACTATTCGAATAAAATCTTATTCAAGAACCATCTGTCGGTAATATCAAAAAGAATATTCTCGACTTCTGTCGAAGTGGATAGAAGCTTCTAGAAAATACGAGAATAGCGTGGAATTTTCGACTCCAACCATTCGAAAACTATAAAAGCGACAAGACTGTTCAAAGTCGAATGCAGTAGATCAGAGACCGTAAAAGTGTGTACATCAGGCATTTTAATCGAAGCAGCAGTATTAGCAGTATTTGTAATTTTGCAAAGTGATGAAATTCATTATTAAATAAAGTGATGAAATTACTTATTAAATAAAGTGACTAATGGTTTGTGAAATAAAGTGCAAATAATAACTAAGAAAACTTTAAGCCTAATATTAAATGTGTAAATAGCAATAATTAAATAAAGCTAATTATTTTAATTTAACCAGCGATTGTCTGATTACTACACAATCCAGTGGTAAGAGTCCGAGTACAGGAGGGCAATTTTGTAACAGGGAGGGCAATTTTGTAACAGAGTAAATTGTCAAGAGGGCAATTTCGTAACAATATGATGAGGTGGGCGACAGCTTCCTTTTCCATTTCCTTTATTTTGACCCAATAACGAATGTTGTTGGACCGCTCACAAAATTCTGCATCTTTAGTCTTTTTTTTTTGAAAAGAACGAATTTGAAATCGTCTCCTTGATATTTTTTTTTTTTTGACTTTTCATTCAACTCCACATTTTATTGTAAAAACATAATTTCACTTAGGGGAAATATTTCACTTTTGTTGCATGTTTGCAGTTTATCTTTTACGAGGCGCACCAAATATATTTTGTTAAATTTAAGTTTCAATTTAACTTTCATTTACGTTACTCAACTCCCGCTCCGAACCCATAACCGACTAATTTTCAAATTTAAAAGAGGCCGTTTTCTTGCTACCACCGCCTTAAATCCCTTTCAACCTTTTTTAAATACCCCGTTCCTTTTCCAATTCCTTGACCTCCTCCGCTATTCCATCATTGACCGTTTCAGCGATCAAGCCGGTCAGTCTCCTCATATTTGAATTTTGTCTAGTCTGAGGCAGCGCCATCTCTACTTCAGAATCGTCACTAGGTTTTTGGCTGGACGCATTCACCAGAAAAGCGGACAAGGGGAAACAAAAAAAAAATAAGGAATGAAGCAAAATAAGAAAACGAACGTACAGACGGTGGCGGCTAAATAAACGATCGCAACAACAGGCATAAATGAGTGACGATAACGGACCAGGAAGTAATCGCGAAAACGAACAAAGAAAAACGTATAAAACGAGAGAAAAATGAAAAGAAGAACAGTGAGAAAATATTTAAGTGAGAGAAAGTGAAAATACGAGAAGTAAGAGTGAGTCAGATTCGCCGCTATACTCGTATAGTGTAGAAGTGAAAAGTGTGAAAGACGCAACAACTTTTGCCGAAAAAAATTATAAAACGAGTGACATAATTGCAACCGAAATGACGACAGACTCCGAGTTGGGAGAATTAATAAAGGCACTTACTTTAAAAGTACAAGAAGACAAAGATAAAACCAACGAGTACAGAAGTCTGACATATTCATGGTAATTTTTGGTAGGGTACCTTGAAATGATTATATCGACCCTATTTCTTGTTAATGGCTTTCTAGTATTAATATAACCACTAGCATAAAATTTCGTCAAAAAAGATTGTGTAGGTCGAAAGCTATAATAATATGTGAGTGGGCGTGGCTGTAAAATTAACATGCCCATTTTTTGTGTAGTGTTTAATGTTACTACCCGCAACCTTCATGTGAAGTTTCGTTGAAAAATCTTTAATAGGAACCTAGTAATGATTTTTGGTTGATTGTGGGCGTGGCAGTAGCAATCTGCCCATATTTGGAATGCATGCTAGTACAGACCCAGTGTATACATATACCAATTTGTTTTCATATATCATCACTATAAGCATGGATAGGGTAATTGTCTTTAAGTAGGGTCCCCAAAGTTCATAATATGGGAGGAAGGCGTATCCTTCCTCTGATCGACCCCGAATCTTGTATATGACTTTGTAGAGTCCATATACGTATTAATGTAAAATTTCGTCCAAAAATATGGTATAGGTCGTAAGTTATAATAATATGTGGATACTAGGCGAGGTTGTAGAAATAACACGCCCATTTTTTGTGTGGTGTTTAATGTTAGTACCTGCAACATTCCTGTGAAATTTCGTTGATAAATACTTAATAGGAACACAGTAATGATTTTTGGATAATTGTGGGCGTGGCAGCTGTATTATGTTTTCCATATTCTGCGCACACACTATTATGGACCCCATGTATGTTTCTGCCAATTTTTATTCCGCTGGCATCAATACGAGCATATGTAGGTAGGTTTTAATTTTAGACCCGAAAGTTCTCTATGATCTGATCAGCTCCATTTGTTGCAGAAAGCTTTATAATGTCTACATGTTCCTTCCCGTAAAATTTCGTCCGTAAATCTCTACCAGATCTTAAGTTATTAATATTTGTTAATAGTGGGCGTGGCAGTTAATATATACCGCCTACTTTTTGCACAGTGTTTAGTAGGACCCACATCTCCATAGCTGCCAAATATTGTCACAATTCCGTCAATTGGACCGAAGTTTTAGTCATTTTAAAAAAGGTGAAAAAAGTTCCTTATATGGGACTTGGCTTTTCTCTCGCGGAGTTAACATGTTACGATCCCCCCGGAGGGAGCGCATTCCGTCTCAACAAACGGTCACTCTCTCTGAAGGCATACAGGAGGAAATACTCAGTGGTACCCAATCATCAGATGTGGATATCTCAAAATCAGTGAATCCCATGTATAGCCCACCCTCGCTACAAGCAACTGCGACTTCATTACCTCGTGCAGCCCGAGCTGGAAGTGTACCTCTTAACCAGCCGCAATCACCTACCATGGTAAGTCCAGCTTATGCAAACTATCAAACTACTCAACCCCTGCTTTCTACAAAGACTGCGTATGAACAGCCACAACTACTAGTAAGCACCTCCAAACTAGTTGCGCTTGCAAAATCAACAGTAACAAACAAAAAAAACAACTAAAGCGTGTGTACGAACAATACTACTCTCTGCTCTCACATCCAAACATAAATGGAACCATCTAAATCTTGCTGTCAGATTACATGCTCTCTCAATACACATTACCCAGTAGGAAATATGGAGGCGATTCCACGACCGACAACTCAACACCCAGTAGGAAATGAAATAATAGTAAAATCCAAACTGGTATGGACCGTTACATAGAAGTCATAAAACGAAAACGTAGCCCAAAATCTGCCAAACCAAATAAAGTTACAAAACTTCTAAAGACTGATTACGGATCCAATACAAATCGTTTTGCTTTACTTAGCAATGATGATGATAAGGTGGTTCCATCGAAATCCTTTAGGCCGCCACACATTTACCTCCGAGAAAAAAGTTCAGCTGCTTTAGTGAAAAATCTAATTCAAATTAGTGGCGCCAACAGTTTCCATGTCGTACCACTTACCAAGGGCGATATCCACGAAAAAAAAATCCAGATATACTCAGAAAATAATTACCGCAAGGTTGTTAACTTCCTCGACCTGAACAAGCAAAACTACTACACTTCCCAACTAAAGGGTAGCAAAGGGTTAACAGTAGTTATCAAAGGTATCGAGCCAAGCATTCCCTCCGTCGAAATCAAAGAGGCAGTAAATGAAGTTGGTTATAACACTAAATCGGTATTCAACATAAAAAACCGGAATAGCGTACCGCAGCCACTGTTTCGAATCGAATTAGAAGCAGAGCTAAAGAAACTCAAAAATGGAGAAGCTCATCCCATTTACAACATGCGCTACCTAATGCACCGAAAATTAACGGTAGAAGAACCTCATAAACGCAATGGCCCTGTTCAGTGCACAAATTGCCAAGAATTTGGGCACACTAAATCATACTGCACTCTACGTAGTGTTTGTGTCATCTGCGGAGATCTACACACTTCATCCAAGTGTCCATCTAATAAAATGGATATATTAGTGAAGAAATGCAGCAATTGCGGCGGAAACCACACTGCCAATTATAGAGGTTGCGCTGTGTACAACACCGTGAAACAAAAATATTCCAATAACATAGGTCAAAACAGCAACAAAAAGACTTCAGCTTACACTGAGCGATCACTATTCCCTACTATAGCCCATTCTGCACGACCATTGCAACCACAACTGGAATCATATGCAAGTATAGTAAAAAATACCACCCAGCTCGAAGCCGCAAATATCCAAGCCCAAACCTACAAACCAAATTCAGTAGAGGACTCACTCAAATCACTTGTCCAAACCATGATCCAGTTCATGGCCTCGATGTAAAATATGATGCAGGAAATGATTAGAAACCAATCCTTTCTACTACAAACCCTTTTATCCAAACCATGAGCTCGATGAAACTTTGCCAGTGGAACGCAAACGGCAACACCGATTAGAATTAATTCACTTTCTAAACATCCATCAAATAGACATTATGCTTATTTCAGAAACACATTTCACAAAAAAAATAGTTTTAAAGTCCCGCACTACAAACTGTATACCATAAACAATCCTCAAGGCAAAGCCTGTGGAGGTACCGCAATACTAATAAAAAGCAGAATAAGACATCATTCATTAACCAGCTTCAGTAAAGACCATTTGCATGCAACGTCAATTTGCATTGAAGAGTACATCACTAATTTATCTGTCACAGCGATTTATTGTCCGCCGCGGTTCAGTATAACAGAACAGCAAAACAACGACTTTTTTGCATCCCTCGGGACTAAATTCATAGTTGCCGGGGACTTCAAATCGAAACACACATACTGTGGTTCCCGCCTGATCACACCGAAAGGCAGAAAACTATGGTCAGTAAACTTGACCTAGACATATTATCTTCCAATCAACCAACATACTGGCCCTCAGACAGGCGGAAAACACCAAATTTGATCGATTTTGGGATATTCAAAGGTCTTGCTAGATCGAACATATCTGCGAAACCGTGCTACGATCTATACTCAGACCACTCGCCAACAACAATCAAAATCAACTCCACTATTACACCCCACCAGATTCACATTTAATGCTGCATAATAAATTTACCAACTGGATAAGCTACAAAAAATTCATAAGTACTCACCTTCAGCTGCAGCAGACTGTAAACTGACATACTCCCATGATATAGATTGTGCCATAAAAACATTAAATCAGCTGATGCTATTAGGGGCTAAAGTAGCTACTCCTGTAAAAAAACCAATGCAGAATTAGAAACTCAATCTTCAGCTCTAATGAGATCGAAGCTCTAGTTAAACAGAAAAGGGATCTGCGAAGGAAATGGCAACAATCCAGATCACCAAACCTTAAAAATCAACTGTCATGCTGCTCCAGGAAGCTTAGAACGATCCTTAAAGCGACAAAAGTGAAAGAACTTCAGCAGTATCTTGAAAACTTGTCCTCTACTATATCTACTGATTATTCCTTGTGGAGAGCAGCGAGAAACTTGAAGCGTCCCGTCCTCACCGACCCGCCTCTACATTTAAGTGACGGAACCTGGGCTAGAAGTTGCAGTGAAAAGGGTACTCTCTTCGCTAGCCACCTTAAAGGAGTTTTCACCCCAAATCCGCCAACAACGAGCTTCCAGTTTCCGACTGTGATTTCGAAGCACACACAAATACCTCTCGTAATAAAAAAGAAAAATGTATTTCAAGCGGTGTACAAAGACCTAAACATTAAAAAAGCCACGGGACATGACCTAATAACAGGTAGGATGGTGAGAGAACTACCCCATGCAGCTTGTATTCGTTTAGTGCATCTCTTCAACGCTATCCTTCGAATCGGCTATTACCCAATAGACTGGAAAATGTCCAAAATCATTATGGTAGCGAAAACCGGCAAGGACCATATGCTCGTGTCGTCTTACAGGCCTATCAGCTCCTACCTCTGCTTTCGAAAAAATTTGAAATTCTGTTAAGGCAAGGAGGGATCATTTGCCCATCTGTTATTATAGGGGATATAATAGATGGGCAAATTATCCCTCAACACCAGTTAGGCTTCAGAAAACATCATAGCACGATAGAACAAGTGCATCGCATTGTCTCGATTATTAGGAAGTCATTCGATTGTCCAGCAGTCTTCCTGGATATAACTCAGGGTTTTTGACAAAGTATGGTACGAGGGTCTCTTATACAAACTTAAAAAGTTAATGCCTGGAAACGTCCACAATCTACTCACAAATTATTTGTCGCAGAGGAAATTCATAAAGGGTTCACTTCAGACCCATGTGACATTCATGCGCGTCCTCTGCTATACTAGCTCTACACATCAGACATGCCGACCAGCAGTCACACACGTTCCTCGGCGTTTGCGGATGATACAGCCATTTTATGCTCAAACGCTTGCCCTAAAACAGCTATCAGTCACCTCCACAAACATCTTAACTTGCTGGAGGTCTGGCTAGCTAACTAGAGAATTAAAGTCAACGAATCCAAATGTGCTCACGTCACGTTCACTCTGAAAGTGGGAACATGCCCTTCTCTAAAAATAAACGGACAATCCATCCCACAGACCGAAAACATTAAGTACTTAGGCATTCATCTTGCCCGGAGGCTCACATGGGATAAACATATAGAAGCTAAAGAAACTCAAATAAAAGTAAAAATCAATCAACTTCACTGGCTTGTAAGCAAAAAGTCAAAACTATCCCTATCTTACAAAATACTACTATACAAAGCCGTTGTAAAGCCAATACGGACATACGGAATCCAGCTGTGGGGAACCGCATCGCCATCAAATATTGTTAAACTCCAACGTAGCCAATCAAAATGCCTTAGGACAATTACAGGTGCACCCTGGTACTTAAAAAATGAGAATATCCACAGAGATTTAAACGTATCCACAATGAAAGAAGAAATACAAAAATGTTGCAGAAGTTACTCAAAGAAGCTGAAACTACACCCGAATACCTTAGCAAGGGAGCTATTGTCAAACAAAGGTCACAAACGATTAAAAAGGAAAGATACCATTAACCTACTACAATAGAAATTAACTATGTATATATTCTCGACTGTACTGTAAAATGTAATGTGTACCTATGTAATCCTATGCTAATTCATGTTATGTTCGGACCATTGGCGAAGAACATATTAATTATAAATTAGTTCTTAAGATTTGAAAAACTTATTGTGAGTTTCTTATATTCTAAGAAAAATTCAATAAATAATATATATGAAAATAAAAAAATAAAAAAAATATGGGAGGTAGGCGTGGTCTTTGTCCAAATCGGCCCATATAGCAATCTGGTTCTGTATCTTTGTGCAGGTTACACTTTTGTAAAATTTTATTAAGATAGCTCTAACGGTGTAGAAAAAAGTGGCCACAGACGGACAGACGGACAGATGGACAGACGCACGAACGGACAGACGGACAAAATAAAAATTGCTTAGAAACTGATTCTGATCATATCTGTATATATATGTTCATACCTACCACGCCTCCTTCTTGAAATTGCAACCCCTCTCAAAAGCACAAAGTTAGTATACCCTATTTACCTTTTTTAAAGGTAAAGGGTATAAAAATGTGGTTACAGTGGACACGTTTGCAAAAATTCTTAGTGATTTCGATGGGAAAAACATACCAGTGAAAAAATGGTTCGTAATATTTGAGGAAAATGCTGGCGCTTATGAACTAAGTGATAAGCAAATGTATGTGCATGCAAGAAACAAAATCTCAGGTGTTGGAAAGTCATTTATAGAAACCGAAAGTGTTTCCGATTATGAAAAATTGAAAACTAAATTAATTAAAGAATTTGAACGCGAATCTGACAGTTTCGAAATACACAAAATGCTAGTTAAGACAAGAAGGAAAAATTCTGAATCGTTTTATGAATATGTTTTATATATGAAATTAATCGCAAGTTTAGCTAACATTGAAGAATGCTCAACAATACGTTACATAGTTGATGGTATAAATATAGCTGACAATTTCAAAGTGAATTTGTACAATGCGAAATCTTTTAAGCAATTACGTGAGCAGTACGAAATTTACGAACATATAATACAGCGTGAGACAGAAACCTATCATAAAAGTAAATATAACGTAATGAGCAAAACAGCAGTTGACAAACAAAAACACTGTTTTAATTGTGGTTCCAAGGAGCACAAAAGAAATGAATGTAAGACTCCGGCAAAGTGTTTTAAATGCAACCAGTTTGGACACATCGCAAAAAATTGTGATTCAAATAAAGCTATTGACAAAATGTAAATATAATTAAAAATCAAAAACGATTTAAATCGATGTTGTTTGACGGTAAGCAAATAGAGTGCTTAATAGATACCGGTGCTGATGTGTCATTAATTCGAGAAAGTGTTTATAGAGAAAAGTTTAATAATGTGAAAATACGACCGACGATATAAAAACAAAACCTTTAGGAGTCATTAGTGGCGAAATAAGTGTTGATAAAATAAGCACTATACATGAATTTCTTGTAATTGAAGATGAAAACATAAAATTTGAAGCCATAATCGGTTATGATTTTATAAGCAAATTTGTATTGTATGCCGATGAAAATGGTTATGTGTTTCGAGACAACAAAGCCGAACATTTGGAAAACTAATGATTTATAACGTGTGTTACCGCACCACTAGTATGATGCAGTGTGGTGGCCGCGGCTAGCTCACCGCAATGGTCGTTGTCTTCAACCCGCCACACTGCATCGGTTGGAGCAATACTACAAAATAAAAACTCCAACTCACCATTTTGCCGGTTCTCCGCTAGGCATCATCCTCCTCGACGGCAAGCGAGCCCGCCCCATAATTGCCGCCTTAGCCTCACTTATTATACTTAAATTTAAACATAACTAAACATTCTACCTTATGCACTTAAATAAATAACGTATATACTTAAACTTAAATTGTATGCTACGATATACTGAGCTTTATCCTTATTTCTAGGGGGCGGGCGGCAGCCTCCTTTCTCCTCCGGTATGAAAACTTTAATATATCAGAACAAATAACAGGAACAACCGACAAGACGAGAGACTATCCACACAAAATCCGACCTGCACCAACGAATATCCGCACTAGACTTTTTTCTATACACGATGCACTTATTTACACTTTATTTCCTTATATTTTGCCTCAAGTATCTTTAAGTTTGGCTTTTGATTTGATACTTTCTAAACAGCAAAAGCCGGACTTTGTGGTAATTTGATTATTTTCAGTACACGAATGTAAGTAAGATTATTTTTCTCTCTCAAATGAGCCTAATTGAAATATGTAGTTCTAATAAAACACTCAAATTCAATTTATATTATTTTTTTCTAACTTCCGTGCACAGTCACACAATCAACCAATAATCAGAAAAACATCAAAAACGCAAATTTAATCGCGCGAGTTACATATTTACATACATGTAAATCAAGTATCATTACTTCATTATACATACATACATACATATAAATCATTTCGCTGTATTCAATTTATCACTCTCTTTACATTTTCTTATAACTTACTTTTTTTGTACTCACTCATTGTTGAAATTTCTTTTAGTAATAGTTTATCAAATATTTTACTTTCTAGTTTTATTTCGTTACTCGATATGTAAATAGTAATCTCTCAATTGTGGATCATCAGATATTACTGTAAATATGTTGTAAGAATATTTGATACATAACAATTGTATAAAAACTTGTTTCACTTCAGTTAAGTTTTGTCGATTCAAAAGATCGGTAGTAACCGCTCCTAATAAAGAAAATCATATAAAAAAATAAATTAACAATGTGTTTTTAAATAACATAACTGGCGCAGTCGAGTGAAGAACCTACTTTATAAGAAATACGTATATGTTTTTGATTAATCATAAACTTAAGTTTATAAACAAATTAAGAAAAAAAAAAAATATAAAATAAAAAACAAAATTTTAAAAAAAAACACTAAGGACTGTAAATTGTAATTAAATGCATACATCAGATTTAAAATACACACCTAGTAATATATTAGAAAGAAAAAGCCAACAAATAAGAGTTATACTGTTGAATGTATACTCGAAAACGTTTACCAGCAAATAAATAACGACAAATAAACAACAACAAAAACAACAAACAACTACAAAATGTCACAATTATCGCTCTCGATGAATGATATTCTGAAAGACGCTCACCGTATACATGAATACAGAGGTGATGACGTGTATGCTCTCTCATCATTCTTACGTGAGGTTGACACTGTACTGTCTCTTATTCAATCTGATGAAGGGGCGAGAGAATATGTTTACCGCAGAATTGTACTAAACAAAATCCAAGGAGAGGCTCTTCATGTTGTGAGAACGTTGGGATCTAACCCAGACTGGAGGGAAACAAATGTCGCACTAATAAGCAATTTCGGAGTAAGAGAATCTTATCATCAACTTTATCAAGAGGCGTTTGGTGCACATAACAGCGGCATTGTAAATTATTATAAGAAACTCCGTTCTATTTTATGTAAGTTAAATGAAAAATATGAATTTGATGAAGAGAAACCTTTAGAGTTCAATCCAATATCTGCAGAGAAAATTATTTTAAAAGCATTTCTTAATAACATTGATATAAATTTAGCATCTGTTGGTATTAACAGAAAACTAGATAAATTAAGAAATGCTTACAATTTTCTGGAACAAGAAGGGTTAATTAGAAATAATGAACAAAAATATACCAATTGAAATCATGTCAAAAAGAATGATGTGACTTATATGTAAATACAAGAGATAATAACAGATTTACCCATTGAGTTCGGCGAAAATGCGACGATGTCTTGGAAGTTGACTAAATTTGTAAATAAAGACTTTGATGCTATTTTAGGACAGAATATTTTGAAACCTCTTGGAGCCATAATAGATATGGAATATGAAACGTTAATTATTAACGACATTGTCATTGATTTTGTGCAGACCTGTCCATATTATATTGATAAAATATATCAATTGGAAACATTAAATTTGAGTGACAAAATTTTGGATCATATATTTCACGATTTAAATGCGGAGGAGGTTTTAGCTGTTGAGAAAATCCTAAACTCCTATAATGATTTAGTATTTAGAGACGGAGAATTCTTAGGGAATACTGACATTATACAGCATGAGATAAAAACTACTAATGACAGACCAATATATGCGAAAATGTACAGATATCCTCATATAAACGAGCAGGAAATTTGTAATCAGATCGATGAAATGCTGAAGCATGGCATCATAACTGAGAGTAACTCTCCCTACAATAGTCGTCTATGGTTAGTGCCAAAAAAGTTAGATAATTCCGGTGAAAAAAAGTTCAGAATTGTTATAGACTATAGAAAGTTAAATGATGTTACAGTTACTGACAAATTTCCCATTCCAAACATTGAGAACATACCCGATAAACTCGGCCGAGCACAATATTTTTCAACGATTGACTTCGCAATGGGATTTCACCAAATTCTAGTTAAGTCCGAAGAGCGTTCTAAAACCGCCTTTTCGACTCCATACGGCCATTATGAGTTTGTGAGAATGCCATTTGGCTTAAAGAACGCCCCAGCAACCTTTCAGAGGCTAATTAATTACATGCTCAGAAAGTTTATTAATAAAATATGCGTAATATATTTTGATGATATCCTAATTTTCTCTACAAGTTTCCAGGAACATATGGATAGCATAAACAGGATCCTACGTAAATTAAGAGAAGCAAATCTCAAAATTCAAATTAATAAATGCTCGTTTTTTGCTAAGGAGACTGTATACTTAGGTCATTTATTGACCACTAAAGGAGTTAAACCGAATCCTGAGAAAATTCGCAGTATTTTGAATCTTAGATTACCTAACACCGTTAAGAAGATTAAGGCTTTCCTAGGGCTTACCGGTTATTATAGGAAATTTGTACGGGATTACTCCAAAGTGGCGTATCCAATGATCAGATTTCTGAAAAAAGGCGTAAAATTCAATGTGAATGATTCAAATTATATTAATTCATTTGAAAAACTTAAAAGAATACTGACAGAGGCCCCAGTACTAAGCTACCCAGATTTCCGAAAAAATTTTCAATTGGTAACAGATGCTAGCGAGAATGCAGTTGGGTCTGTTTTACAACAAAACGGACACCCAATCTGCTATGCTAGTAGGACGCTGAACAGCCATTAAAAAATATATGCGGCTACTAGAGCTCTTAGCAATAGTTTGGGCAGTCAGCTACTTTCGTCCTTATTTATATGGCGTGGAATTCGAAATCCTGTCAGATCATCAACCACTAAGATGGCTATTTGTGAAGTCCCAAACAAGAGAGCTGAACCCACGACTAAACAGGTGGATTTTAAAGCTTAGTGAATTTAACATCACCGTTAACTATATTAAGGGTAAGGACAACGTAGTGGCGGATTTCTTAAGTAGGATCGATAACAATACAGGTGAGATCAATCATTTGCATAATTCAAGTGATTCACTCTATAACAACAATGATGAAATGGATACTGTTCATTCACAATCAGAAGCTTACAATGACTACATTGGTATTCTAGATACAGTAGTCAATAGATTTAAAATACAGATTATATTAAGATAAGACAAATGACGTGGACATAGTACATGGAAATAAGAAGATTTATATAAATTCAACGGATTTATCCACTAACTTTGATTACATATTGACGGGTAATATTGAAAAGGGAAAAGTTGAAATATTTAAAGAAATGGACGATCACCAATATTATATTCTACAGCAAAGGATAATTGACTTATTTGAAGGGCACAATAGGGTTAGCTTTGTTCGATGTTCTTATATGGCTAGAGACATGGAGACGGAGGATGAAGCATTTCGTCAAATACATCATTACCATAAAAGTGAAACTGGTCACACTGGTATTAACGAAAATTATGAGGGCTTAAAACGAAAAATTTATTACCCAAATTTGAAATTGTTGATCCAAAAATATATTAATAATTGTGACGTTTGTAACAAAACCAAGTTCGATCGAAATCCAATAAAAGATAAATTTTCTATAACCGAAACCCCGACAGATATCAGACAGATCGTCCATATGGACATCTACACAAACTCAAAGTCAAATTTTCTAACATTTATTGATGGATTTTCTAAGTTTGCAACAGTTTACTATCTGGACAATAGAACGAATCAGACATTAATTGAAATTATGAGGTCTTACAAATCGCAGAAGGGACATTTCAATAAACTCATAACTGATAATTAGTTTAAGAGTATAAACATTAAAGACTTTTTGAGAGAAGAGGGTATTGATTTTCATTTAGTAAAGTCATATAATCATACAGGCAATGCCGAGATTGAGAGACTTCACAATACAATTACTGAGAAGATTAGAATGATGTATATTGAGCAGAAATCTTTGAGTATAAAGGAGAAAATGAGTAAAGCTGTAGAATTTTATAATAAATTCATTCGGTGACCAGAGAAAGACCAATTGACATTGAGTATGGAATATCTGATAAGAAAAAGTTATATGAGAGAATGAAGTCAAATAAAGAGCATTATATAAGTAAAATGAATAATAAGAGAGAACCATATAAAGAGCATAGACAAATTGGTTACATAAAAAATTATAAATCAGTTAGACATAAGGATGAACCTAAGTTTAGATTAAGTAATTTGGAAAATGTACATAATTCGAATATAAAGAGAGGAACTAAATATGATGGAGTAGTAAACACATCTGATTGTGAAAAAAAAAATTAGAACTTTTATTTTTGTTTATATTTTTGAAATGGAAAACAAGTTTGAAAACTAATTAGTTCTAAAAAAATATATATATATATTATAATTCTGTCAAAGCCAATGTGGGCATTGTGTTAATTTTAACGAAGGGGAATTACATATTTACATATATATAAATCAAGTATCATTACTTCATTATACATACATACATACATATAAATCATTTCGCTGTATTCAATTTATGACTCTCTTTACATTTTCTTATAACTTACTTATTTTGTACTCACTCATTGTTGAAATTTCTTTTAGTAATAATTTATCAAATATTTTACTTTCTAGTTTTATTTCGTTACTCGATATGTAAATAGTAATCTCTCAATTGTGGATCATCAGATATTACTGTAAATATGTTGTAAGAATATTTGATACATAACAATTGTGTAAAAACTTGTTTCACTTCAGTTAAGTTTTGTCGATTCAAAAGATCGGTAGTAATCGCTCCTAATAAAGAAAATCATATAAAAAAAATAAATAAACAATATGTTTTTAAATTACATAACTCGCGCGGCAACAAAAAATTGGAAACAACTTTACTCCCAAACACTTTAAACTGCACAGAGTCCGTTTTTTCCCTACCACTGCCTTAAATGTTTTTTCCCTCTTCTCTTAAAACCCTATTTTCCATTTTCACGGCCTCTTCCAATGTTCCATCATAGACCGCTCCAGCGGTCAAGTCGGTCAGTTACCTTTCTTTCGAATTTTTACTATTCTGAGGCAGCGCCATCTCTACCTCAGAATCGTCAGGTAGGTTTTGACTGGCCGCATTCACTAGAAAAGCGGACAAGTGGAAGCAAGAAAAGAAGGAGAGAAGCAATACAAACAAAACGAACATACAGACGGTAGACGCCAAAAACCACATGTTGATTTTATATATAAAAATGATGTCGAAAAAATTTAACAAGACTATAATGGTTCTACTGTAAGTGAAAACTGTCCTATTTATATGAAAATTCTTCCAAATGAAAATATGAAACCCTTTCGACTTCTCCAAGTAGACTGTCCATTGAGGAGGAAGATGCAGTAAATAAGCCAGTGGAAGAATGGCTGAAAAGTGGTATAATAAGAAAGTCATTTTCCGATACAGCAAGCAGGGTCGTGGTAACTGAAAGAAAAACGGCGAGTATAGAATTTGCATAGATTTTCGCTAGTTAAACAAAATGGTTCTTAAAGATGGTTTTAGAGAATCGATTATTGATAAGGTACTACAAAAATCACAGGAAGCAAAATATTTTACAGTACAGATCTACGCAATGGTTCTTTCCATGTATAAATCGAGGAAAGCACCAAAAAAGTTACCGCGTTTGTAACGAAAAGGGGTCTTTTTGAATTCATCAGAGCGCCTTTTAGGTTTTGTAACTCACCAGCTTGTTTCATTAGATATATAAGCCATATTTTTCAAGACTTAATAAACGACAATATTATGGAACTTAACGTGATGACATAGTAGTATTCAGAGAAACTGCGGAAGAAAGTTTGAATAAATTAAAACTGGTACTGCAGACGGCTGCAAAGTATGGATTCGATTTTAATTTGAAAAAATCCATGTTTATGAAAACAAAAATCGAGTTTCTGGGACATATCATTGAGAATGGGACAATAACTCCTGCAAATACAAAGTGCAATGCGGTGCTAGACCCAAAAACGTAAGGATGTGCAATCATTCCTAGGGCTCACGGGCTATTCTCGAAAATTTGTTGAAGGATATGCCCAAAGTGTTTGTCCCTTAAAAGATCTTTTAAAAAAAGATGTGTCGTTTAAGATTGATGTTGAGCAAATCAACGCGATAGATATTATTAAAAGAAAATTATCCAGTGAACCAGTACTCAGAATATACAACAGAGCTGCTGAAACTGAGGTACACACAGACGCTTCGAAACACGGTTTTGGCGCTGCAATCATGCAAAAGTATAATAGTCGCTTCCATCCAGTTTTCTTCTGGAGTAAAAAAGCTTCCGTACAAGAAAACAAGCTGCATAGCTAAATTCTAGAAGTAAAAGCAGCTTAACCTTCAAAAAGTTTCGACACTATTTGCTAGGCGTCAGTTTTATGTTGGTCACAGATTGTTCTCTCTCTCTGTTCAGATCTCTGATGAGGACAAGTGGCGTGTCCGAAAAAGCTATAAGATCTTCCAAATAATGTTTCAATAATTCTTCTTCTTCTGCTGAAAATCATTACGGTGGCATAACCACACATACGCAATTGCATCTACTGTTGCAACTTTTCTTATCAATAAATTCGTTGAAAAATAATTTTCATGTTCATAGAATTGACGACTATCGACTTACTCGCATAAATATATGATAAATAAAATATTTTATTATACATACATATGCGACGACGGCATTTTGAATATAAATTGAATACCATCTTGCCCATCAAGTTGAATGCAGCCTACGTCACAGACGCGACTTGAACAGGTTTTGAAAAGCAATACATGTGAGTACTTCTCATTTATTATTTATTGTATCTCAGAAACAATCGTAGAAACTATATTTTTTCGTCTAGCATTGGCTGGACTTAATAATAAACAGTTTTAGAGTTAAGATTTGATTACTTATTGTTAGTTCAATTTATATTGAAGATACAATAAATAATAAATGAGAATGTGAGTACTTGATGGGCAAGAAATTGATCGTGTGGCCGCAGTGTAAGGCACTGGGCACCAGAATTGAGAATGGTGAACTTTTTCTCCAACCTCGACCTGGGTTATCCATTACGATTATTTTTCTTAATTGGTTGTTAAGAATTTTTTTATTTTTATTGTGATATTCAAATGTTTAATTTTTATATATTTTTTGGAAATTTCTGAAGCAATATTTAACTAAATGAACCCAACGTATTTAATTAAATGTTTCTTGCAATACTATAGTCTTAAAATTAGGCTATAATTGTTTGTAATCCTTGCATACACGGCACTGAGCGATTCTTTAAATTGTATACATTTTGACGTGTTGAGTAATTCAGTGGAGATAAGATTTTGTACGCTACATGGTATTTGTTATAATTTAGCTAATTAAGTGTTTTTGAAATTAATTCTTAATAATAATAAATAAAATAACGTAATTATAATAACTATCAAATCTATTTAAATGCAAATTAGTAATTAAAATAATACTGAATACATTGTTAAATGTAGACATGCTTTCGCAGGAGCATTATATATACATTTTCGTTCTCAAAATTCCTCAGAATTCATATATTTAAATACTGCTTTCTGCTTTGGCATTTCATAATTTGACTAATACATTGTAATTTGCCTGGAATATATTTCGTATTCATTCGATTTTTAGCTATGAATTAAAATTAAAATGCCCTCAAAAATAGTTGTTTTAAAACAAAAACAAATACGTACATAACATTTATTTAATTAAATATAGGCACAAAATTTTATTTTTTTTTATTAAACCATTTATTTGTTTATTGTATCTTACTCCATTGGAAACTAACAATAATTTATCAAATCTTAAAACTAATGTATTATTAAATAGACTCTTTGCCTATTGCTTGGAGCTATTTGGGTTCTACTAGTGAATTCATATATATTAATTACTTATAATTTGAAAAAGAAGCTGGAAACAAAATTTAATATAGATACGAGTACATATTACAGATTAGTTTGTAAATAAGTTTAGAAACATGGTTTCTTTAGACGTGAAGCAGAATTCTGCTGGAGTAGACTTTTTGCAAGTATGTTCGGATGATTTTGCAGGCGATTCAAGTATTTCTGCCTTAATTCTATGATTTCTTCTTCTATAGTGGATATATGTACGAGTATATCATTGTGAATAATTTTATTTTTGACAAGCCATGATGCGCCGGTAATTGTTCTTAGGATTTTCGACTGTACCCTTTGGATAAGTTCTAGGTTTGAGGTTCTTGCACTACCCCTAATTTGCACCCGAATATGTCCATATGGGTTTTATTATAGCTTTGTATAGAAGGACTTTGTATTCCATGCACATCTTTGATTTTTTGTTGATTAACCAATTCAGAGAGTTAGCTTTTAGTTTCATTTGAGTTCGTTTCGATTCTATGTGCTTCCTCCACGTTAATCTACGGTCAAGATGGATTCGCAAATACTTCACTTCTGTTGCTTGTGGTATTTTTATGTCATTAAGTGACACAGTTGGACAGGTGCTGGTTCTGAGGGAGAGCGTTATGTGTGTACATTTCGCTTCGTTGACTTTAATACGCCAGTTTACCAGCCAAATTTCTACAACTTTAAGGTGTTTGTATAGGTCACAAGAGGCGATATACGGATTTTGATGGGTACTTAAAATAGCTGTGTCGTCAGCAAATGTAATGGAAGTAACTAGGCTGTTATTTATTGGTAGAGAATAGGCCAAGCACACTCCCTTGTAGTACTCCAGCTAATATTTGAAATTCGAGAGTTACAAATTAATTGTATTTCACTTTGTACTTCCGATTCGCTAAGTAAGATTCCAGCACTCTGTGTATGTTGTATGGCAGAAACTTTTTAATCTTGTGCACTCGAAGACTTGGGTAATGTCTAGAAATATTGCTGAACAGTATTCTTCTGTTTGAAAGCTCTTCTAATTTCGCTTGTTATACGGTGCACCTGCTCTATTGTACCGTGCTCTTTACTGAATCCGAATTGATGAGTAGAAATATTGCCATTTTGATTTAGGTAGAGCATAATTTTTCCAAGTAACAATTTTTCAAATATTTTTGAGAGGGTGGGTAGAAGGCTTATGGGCCGATATGAGGACACCTGCGTTAGATCTTTTCCTGGTTTAGGAATCATCGTAATTTGCGATATCTTCCATATATGCGGGAAATGACCCAAGCGAAGGATAGCATTGAACAATTTGGTGAGGTGTATTAACGCTATGTTTGGTAATTCCATGACCATCTTATTTGTGATTGGGTTATATCCAGGGGACTTTTTTGCATTAAGACCTGTTTTAATGACACAAAGTCTTTGATTTTTAGTTGAAGCGGCTGAGTCACTTTGGTTCTAGGTAAAGTAGGGACCTCGAAGTTATTGCACGGAGCATTAGGCCAAAAAACCATTTGTAGATGCGCAGCAAACGCTGCTCCTTTTTCTTCGTCGCTTTTGACCCAACTTCCATTTCCAAGCCTTAGTGGCGACTCACTTTCCTTTTGGGCTTTTTGCAACCTTTGTAGCTCTCCAAAGTGAGTAATTGGTGTATTTAAGCGGGACCAGATCTTTAATACAGGTGTCAATATTTGCTTCAGCTTTCTTATCAAGTACATCTCTAAGGTGGTTTTGTGACAATTTTAATTTCCTCTTTAGGGCAGGTGACCTATATTTTTGCCATTCTCGTCTTAGGCGTCTTTTCTCCTTAACGAGGCACTGCACATGGGTTGAAGTTATAAACCAGGTAGCAACCTGCATCATTTTTTCTGCTGGTGTTGCGCACGCAGCCGCTGATGCTAACAACGAATTAAACTCGTGGAACACTCTCTCTAAGTCATCCTTTTTTTAGGAGGATATTCCAGACAAATATGTGTACTCACCTATTTCTTATACTTGAGCCAGTTCGTTTTGTTGGTGGTCAATTAGGGCGATTTATGTACAAGTTCAGGAGTTTTGTTGAAGAATATGATTACAGGTGAGTGGTCGGAGGACACGTCGAAAATTGCTTCAGAGGAAAACAGTGCCCTGTGTATGTTTTTGATCACAGCGAAATCAATAAGATCAGGAATTTTACGCTGGTCCGCTGGCCAGTACGTGGGTTGACCACTTGAGACAAAGTCTAGATGATTTCGATGATCAATTAACACATTGTAAAACTGTTTGCCTTCAAGCGGCCCCGACACGTTACTGCATTACTTACATCATACTCACATGTTTGTGCAGTATCTCAGCACCGACATGTTACTGCATACTCTTCAAACATTCATTATACCCTTTACCTTTAAAAAAGGTAAAAAGGGTATACTAATTTTGTGCTTTTGAAAGGGGTTGCAATTTCAAGAAGGCGGCGTGGTGGGTATGGACATATATATACAGATATGATCAGAATCACTTTCTAAGCAATTTTTATTTTTTCTGTCCGCCTGTCCGTCTGTGGCCACTTTTTTTCTACACCGTTAGAGCTATGTTAATGAAATTTTCCAAAAGTGTATCCTGGACAAAGATACAGAACCAGATTACTATATGGGCCGATTTGGACAAGGACCACGCCTACCTCCCATATAAGGAACTTTTTTCATCTTTTTTATAATGACTATAACTTCGGTCCAATTGACGGAATCGTGACATTATTTGGCAGTTATGGAGATGTGGGTCCTACTAAACACAGCAAAAAGTGGGCGGTATATATTAACTGACACGCCCACTATTAACAGATGTTAATAACTTAAGATCTGGTAGAGATTTACGGACGAAATTTTACGGGAAGGAACATGTGGACATTATAAAGCTATTTGCAACAATTGGGACTGATCAGAGAAAAGACACGCCCAGTTTTGATATAAGGAACTTTCGGGTCTAAAATTAAAATTAGCCTACCTATGCTCGTATTGATGCCAGCGGAATAAAAATTTGCAGAAATATACATGGGGTCCATAATAGTATGTGTGCAGAATATGGAGATCATAATACAACTGCCACGCCCACAATTATCCAAAAATCATTACTGTGTTCCTATTAGAGATTTATCAACGAAATTTCACAGGAATGTTGCAGGTACTAACATTAAACACCACACAAAAAATGGGCGTGTTATTTCTACAGCCACGCCTAGTATTCACAAATTTATATAACTTACGAACTAAACAATATTTTTGGACGAAATTCTACATTAGTACGCATATGGACCCTACAAAGTCATATACAAGATTCGGGGTCGATCAGAGGAAGGATACGCCTCCCTCTCATATTATGAAGTTTAGGGACCCCACTTAAAGACAGTTACCCTATCTATGGTTCTAGTGATGATATATGAAAACAAATTGGTAGATGTATACCCTGGGTCTGTACTAGCATGCATTCCAAATATGGGTAGATTATTACTACTGCCACGCCCACAATAAACCAAAAATCATTACTAGGTTCCTATTAAAGATTTATCAATGAAATTTCACAGGAATGTTGCGGGTACTAACATTAAATACCGCACAAAAAATGGTCGTGTTATTTTTACAGCCACGTATATACTCGTATATGTATATTTTACAGCCCCACTATTGGCATATTATTATAATTTTCGACCTATACAATATTTTTTGTCGAAATTGTATATTAGTGGTTATATTGACACTACAAAGCCATACACAAGAAATGGGGCCGATATAATCATTTCAAGGTACCCTACCAAAAATTACCGTGAATATGCTCCTAATGATGATTTATGAAGAATCCCCATTGTTGAACTTGCACGCACAAGAAAAGGTAAAGGGTATTTCGAAGTCGGTCTAACCCGACTTCAGACGTCTGTACTCGTTTTTCGTTTACTCTTTCGGTGTGCGGACGACAATGTCAGATGCGGATAAAATAATTTTGACTGCGGTTGCGGTTGTTGGAAAACAAAAGCACCGAAAAAAAAGAATTTGGATGAAAAATTGGTACAGAAAAAGGAATGAGTTTACTCATAAAAATTTACTTATCAAAATTTAGTGGTAAATTCAATAAATTCGATGAGAAATGTTTTTCTCCGCATTCCGCCATGACATCCGCACGCTATGCAATTCTGCTTCGAATGACGTATTGACTGAACATACCGCATGGATTTTGCTTACTGCATGGCTTCAATTATTGTATGTGAGACGCATACATAGCTATTTCACTAATTCATCTTTTAGATTCTGTACATCATGCAGTATCATGTCGAGGCCGCTTTAGTAAGAAAGTGCCTAAAATGAGTACACAAAAATTACAAGATAAAAACAATAGCACTGGACCGAACTCGTAACACCTGTCAAACAATCCTAACAGAAAAGTTTGAATGATACTGGGAATTGACGAATCAAAAGGTAATCAAAGTACAACAACAAAATACACAGGTACAATGCTATTGCACTATAATTTATCTGACACAGCCGAATATCACTATCCAAATAACTTCACAGTTCAAGTTAAACACTTTAACGATTACGCACTGTGAATAAATAAATAGACCGCACTGCACAGAATTTAACAGCTAATTTAAAATTTAATTAAAAAATTATTAAAAAATTTGAGGAACGCTTAAATTTCACAGATTAGAACAGTGTTGCCAAGTATTGGTACAATAATTTTCAAATCTATATTTATAAAGTCCTGAGGTATTTTAATAGCAATTACAATTTTGGTGTTATTAAAATCAAAATACCCAGCTTAAATAATTTTAATTTGATAAAATCTAGGTTATATTTGTCTATCTCTTCTGTTGATAGAATGTTAGGATGGAACATGCTAAATTTTGTTGAAACAATATTATTATCTTGTATTACATTTATTTGTATTTCAATAGATTTCAATTTGTGCATTTGATCAGAATACAGTAGTGCCGATTTCAGTATCTCCATTCTTTAATTCATTGAGTACTTTGTCGAAAAAACTATACAAGACTATAATGGTTCTACTGTAAGTGAAAACTGTCCTATTTATATGAAAATTCTTCCAAATGAAAATATGAAACACTTTCGACATTCTCCAAGTAGACTGTCCATTGAGGAGGAAGATGCAGTAAATAAGCAAGTGGAAGAATGGCTGAAAAGTGGTATAATAAGAAAGTCATTTTCCGATAGAGCAAGTCGTGGTAATTTTCGCTAGTTAAACAAAATGGTTCTTAAAGATGGTTTTCGAGTACCAGTTATTGATGAGGTACTACAAAAATCACAGGAAGCAAAATATTTTACAGTACAGATCTACGCAATGGTTCTTTCCATGTACCAATCGAGGAAAGCACCAAAAAAGTTACCGCGTTTGTAACGAAAAGGGGTCTTTTTGAATTCAACAGAGCGCCTTTTGGGTTTTGTAACTCAGCAGCTTGTTTTATTAGATATATAAGCCATATTTTTCAAGACTTAATAAACGACAATATTATAATATTACGTAGATGACATAGTAGTATTCGGAGAAACTGCGGGAGAAAGTTTGAATAAATTAAAACTGGTACTGCAGACAGCTGCAAAGTATGGATTCGATTTTAATTGGAAAAAATCCATGTTTATGAAAACAAAAATCGAGTATCTGGGACATATCATTGAGAATGGGACAATAACTCCTGCAAATACAAAGTGCAATGCGGTGTAAAATTTCGCTAGACCCATAAACGTAAGGATGTGCAATCATTCCTAGGGCTCACGGGCTATTTTCGAAAATTTGTTGAACGATATGCCCAAAGTGTTTGTCCCTTAAAAGATCTATTAAAAAAAGATGTGTCGTTTAAGATTGATGTTGAGCAAATCAACGCGATAGATATCATTAAAAGAAAATTATCCAGTGAACCAGTACTCAGAATATATAAAAGAGATGCTGAAACTGAGGTACACACAGACGCTTCGAAACACGGTTTTGGCGCTGCAATCATGCAAAAGTATAATAGTCGCTTCCATCCAGTTTTCTTCTGCAGCATAGCTAAATTCTAGAATTAAAGCAGCCTATTTAACCTTCAAAAAGTTTCGACACTATTTGCTAGGCGTCAGTTTTATGTTGGTCAAAGATTCTTCTCTCTCTCTGGTCAGATCTCTGATGAGGACAAGTGGCGTGTCCGAAATAGCTATAAGATCTGCCAAAAAATGTTTCAATAATTCTTCTTCTTCTGCTGAAAATCATTACGGTGGCATAACCACACATTGCATCTACTGTTGCAACTTTTCTTATCAATAAATTCGTTGAAAAATAATCTTCATGTTCATAGAATTGACGACTATCGACTTACTCACATAAATATATGATAAATAAAATATTTTATTATACATACATATGCGACGACGGCATTTTGAATATAAATTGAATACCATCTTGCCCATCAAGTTGATTGCAGCCTACGTCACAGACGCGACTTGAACAGGTTTTGAAAGGATATACATGTGAGTACTTCTCATTTATTATTTATTGTATCTCAGAAGCAATCGCAGAAACTATATTTTTTCGACTAGCATTGGCTGGACTTAATAATAAGTTTTAGAGTTAAGATTTGATTACTTATTGTTCGTCCAATTTATATTGAAGATACAATAAATAATAAATGAGAATGTGAGTACTTGATGGGCAAGAAATTGATCGTGTGGCCGCAGTGTAAGGCACTGGGCGCCAGAATTGAGAATGGTGAACTTTTTCTCCAACCTCGACCTGGGTTATCCATTACGATTATTTTTCTTAATTGGTCGTTAAGAATTTTTTTATTTTTATTGTGATATTCAATTGTTTAATTTTTATATAGTTTTTGAAAATTTCTGAAGCAATATTTAACTAAATGAAGCCAACGTATTTAATTAAATGTTTCTTGCAAGACTATAGTCTTAGAATTAGGCTATAATTGTTTGTAATCCTTGCATACACGGCACTGAGCGATTCTTTAAATTGTATAAATTTTGACGTGTTGAGTAATTCAGTGGAGATAAGATTTTGTACGCTACATGGTATTTGTTATAATTTAGCTAATTAAGTGTTTTTGAAATTAATTCTTAATAATAATAAATAAAATAACGTAATTATAATAACTATCAAATCTATTTAAATGCAAATTAGTAATTAAAATAATACTGAATACATTGTTAAATGTAGACATGCTTTCGCAGGAGCATTATATATACATTTTCGTTCTCAAAATTCCTCAGAATTCATATATTTAAATACTGCTTTCTGCTTTGGCATTTCATAATTTGACTAATACATTGTAATTTGCCTGGAATATATTTCGTATTCATTCGATTTTTAGCTATGAATTAAAATTAAAATGCCCTCAAAAATAGTTGTTTCAAAACAAAAACAAATTCGTACATAACATTTATTTAATTAAATATAGGCACAAAATTTTATTTTTTTTTATTAAACCATTTATTTGTTTATTGTATCTTACTCCATTGGAAACTAACAATAATTTATCAAATCTTAAAACTAATGAATTATTAAATATGCTCCTTGCCTATTGCTTGGAGCTATTTGGGTTCTACTAGTGAATTCATATATATTAATTACTTATAATTTGAAAAAGAAGATGGAAACAAAATTTAATATAGATACATATTACCCTACGTCTCCACGGGCAATTTTTGATGGCATGCCATTGGCAATTTCAAGCAAATTGCCAATGGAGACTGCAAAATGGCTTCAAGTTGGCAATTTATGTTATGAAATATGTTATGCCATAAATTGCCAACCTGCTGTGTTGCCATCAGTTGTCATTTTGCTTGTTTGACCGCCGTTTTTCATTTTTTCGTGATGCTCACAGTGGAAGCATCGTCGGACATTTTCGTTTTTCCACATCTATTAAATTAATAAAAGCGCTTATAATGAATGGAGACTGTGCATTTGCATTCTTTGTAATAAGGGATTCACCCAGAATTTCGGCTTCCTTCTTTTTTCCTCTTCATCGTATAAATAAAAAATTTTTTCAAGCGTTGGCACAGCGAACTAGATTGCTTGACGACATTTTCAAAATGACGATGGCATAACATCGCAATGCCCACCATTAAAATATTGCCAACCTTTGCAATCAAATTTGACAGCTGGTATGCCATCAAAAATTGCCCGTGGAGACGGGTTACAGATAAGTTTGTAAATAAGTTTAGAAACATGGTTTCTTAAGACGTGAAGCAGGATTCTGCTGGTGTAGACTTCTTGCAAGTATGTTCCGAAGATTTTGCAGGCGATTCAGATATTTCTGCCTTAATTCTATGATTTCTTCTTCTATAGTGGATATATGTATATCATTGTGAATGCTTTTATTTTTGGCAAACCATGGTGCGCCGGTAATTGTTCTTAGGATTTTCGACTGTGCCCTTTGGATAAGTTTTAGGTTTGAGGTTCTCGCACTACCCCAAAGTTGCACCCCATATGTCCATATGGGCTTTATTATAGCTTTGTATAGAAGGACTTTGTATTCCATGCGCATCTTTGATTTTTTGTTGATTAACCAATTCAGAGGGTTAGCTTTTAGTTTCATTTGAGTTATTTTCGCTTCTATGTGCTTCCTCCAAGTTAATCTTCGGTCAAGATGGATTCCTAAATACTTCACTTCTGTTGCTTGCGAAATTTTTAGGTCATTTAATGACACAGTTGGACAGGTGCTGGCTCTGAGGGAGAGCGTTATGTGTGTACATTTCGCTTCGTTGACTTTAATACGCAGTTTGCCAGCCAAATTTCTACATCTTTAAGGTGTTCTTTTAGGTCACGAGAGGCGATATGCGGATTTTGATGGGTACTTAAAATAGCTGTGTCGTCAGCAAATGTGGAAGTAACTAGGCAGTTATTTATTGGTAGGTCAGACGTATATATTAGGTAGAGAATAGGACCAAACACACTCCCTTGTGGTACTCCTGCCAATATTTGAAATTCGGGTTACAAATTGCTTGTATTTCACTTTGTACTTCCGATTCGCTAAGTAAGATTCCAGCACTCTGTGTGTGTTGTATGGCATAAACTTTTTAATCTTGTGCACTCGAAGACTTGGGTAATGTCTAGAAATATGGCTGAACCGTATTCTTCTGTTCGAAAGCTCTTCTAATTTCGCTTGTTATACGGTGCACCTGCTCTATTGTACCGTGCTCTTTTCTGAATCCGAATTGATGAGTAGGTATGTTGCCATTTTGATTTAGTTAGGGCATAATTTTCCCAAGTAACAATTTTTCAAATATTTTTGAGAGGGTGTGTAGAAGGCTTATGCGCCGATATGACGACATGTTGGGGTTGTGTCCTCGCTGCTCGACGTGGGACATCCTTTTCGTGAAACTCGTCCTGGGCGCGCGTGTACCTGAAACCCTAAACCACTTCGTATCAAATAAAACTCACAGACACTTTTCGTTTAGAAGTCAAAATCACAAGAAGATTTATTCTTACAAATACTAAATCTTATATGCTATTTCTTAACACTAATCTCAGTCTGTGAACTGACCTTTCTGGTGTTCCAGTTCCGCACCTGCTAATTGCTACTACAAAAGTGGCGACGGTGCATTACGCTGCCCTCGTCGACCCGACTGCGGAACTGTAATACCCTAAAAGTTTACATAGTAACATTACACAAACCTTTTTAGCTTAAAATACTTAGACCCTAAAAGTATGTTTTACTGTTAAACAATTTTAGCACTTGCTAATCCCATAGAGTTTGGCATCTATTAGGAGTCGATGCTGTGAGTCAACTACACGTAGGTAGCTTGGTTCTAACTCACAACATCCCTCCCCTCTTTCTAAAAGAAGTTAGTGCAACTAACTTCTAATGAATTTTTACAATATTTTTTCTTTTTCCTGCACTTAAGACAATGCGTGCATTTTCTTAAACCTATAGTATATTATATTATTATTAATAGGCTAAAAGAACACCGCGACCTATAAGATCTATTGTGCAGCCTCGTACCCAACTAAAACAGTCCTAGACTGTTTATAAATCTCGTAACTGCTGTGGGCTTAATTTTAACTAGGTGATTTGGACATATGAACCCACTGCCTAGGTACTTATGTCTGCGTCTTGCCACCGCTGGGCAAGTGCATAGAATGTGTTCTGCCGTTTCCTGCTCCTCTTGACAGAGTCGACAAGAATCGTCTTCTACCACGCCTATTTTCTTCAGGTGGTAATTTAGTTTACAGTGTCCTGTTAGAAGTTCAGTGTAGAGTTTGATGTCATTTCTGCTGAGGTTTAAAGAAGCATCTACCCTTATGTGTTCAGGATCAATGAGTAGTCTCGACTGCCGCGTGCCTTTTTGGGCTCTCCAGTAGTTTAGCAGACTTCGTTTTTCCTGTCCGCACAACAAGTTATTTGTGAAGCTACTGTTTACCCCACAGAAGGGTTCTGGGCCTATAAAGGCAGTGTCTGCACCCTTTTTTGCTAAAGAATCTGCCATTTCGTTGCCCTCATGTCCCTCGTGTCCCGGTACCCACATTAGCGTAACAGAGTTTCTCGCTGCTAGGGTATTGAGAAGTTTACAGCATTCCCAGACCAGCTTTGATTGGAATGAGAAGTTTATTAATGATTTTAGAGCTGCCTGGCTATCTGAGAGTATGCATATTTTGGTGTTGCGTGTACCCCTGCGTAGACATTCTCTAGCACATAACTCTAAAGCGTGGACCTCCGCCTGAAAAATGGAAGCTGTTTTTCCCATTGCGGCATTACAATAAGGAAAAATAGAGACGAAATCGTGTTGAGTGAGAATTTAATCAATCACAATTGTTTTTTCTTTGATTTTAAAGAAAACAAAAGTTGGAGATGAACCTGGAAGCACTGAGCGCCAACTGAAGGATATAACGTTGTTGCTGTAGGACGGAAAGCGGTTTGGGATTAGGAAAAGAGGAGGAGAGCAAAAGCGGGAACGGAAGCGTTTAAGAGAAATACTGAAGGAGCAGCAAACTGTGGAGGTCCCTATGCCGTGGGAACAAGCAAATAGATTGTGGCAAGTGGTATGCCAATTGGAGGAGCAACAATGCAAGATACGTGGAATGCTATTGGAATAGTATCATTGTTATTCTTAATTTGTTATTCTTAATTTGTTAGTTTAAGTACCACAACTAGTTTTAAAAAAAAAAGTATTTGTTGATTAATAAAATTTATATAAAAAGTAAGAAAACGAATTTGTAGCATTTATTACGGCGTCATAGATAAGGGATTTGTTCGGTCTATGGAAACGCCAAGAGAAGCTATAAGATTGCTGGAAGCTCAAAAGCTGCAGAGCGAGGCAATCCATAAGAGAATCAGGAATTGTAGGATGGATAGCAAGGCAAGGAAAAACAGCGCTTACTACCGTAAACGCATAGCGGAATTAGAAGCTTTGTTGAATACATTCAATAATAACACCGAGGAGTTGTTAAAGTTTAAGTACTGTTGTGGTGACAAGGAGTACTTCACCAAGGATTACCCGTTACATGTCAACGGATTGACACGGGACTGGTTGACCAAATTCAGATTGGATCTAGAAGAGCTCGAAGCACAGGAAGATAGTCCTAGTTCGCAGGAGGACAAGGCTCAAGAAAAGCCTAGGTCTGTACAAACTGAGGTAAAATTATTCGCAGAAAAATTGTTTGATCAATTGGAAGCGGCAACCAGCAAGAGTGAAGCCCAGGTACTCTGGAGATTAGCGAGGGACGGTGGAAACTTGTCAACTTTGGAAGCAACAGAGCCAAGCATTACAATAATACGTATATGGACCCTACAAAGTCATATACAAGATTCGGGGTCGATCAGAGGAAGGATACGCCTCCCTCTCATATTATGAAGTTTAGGGACCCCACTTAAAGACAGTTACCCTATCTATGGTTCTAGTGATGATATATGAAAACATATTGGTAGATGTATACCCTGGGTCTGTACTAGCATGCATTCCAAATATGGGCAGATTATTACTACTGCCACGCCCACAATAAACCAAAAATCATTAGTAGGTTTCTATTAAAGATTTACCAACGAAATTTCACAGGAATGTTGCAGGTACTAACATTAAATACCGCACAAAAAATTGGCGTGCTATTTTTACAGCCCCGCCCACTATTGGCATATTATTATAACTTTCGACCTATACAATATTTTTTGTCGAAATTTTATATTAGTGGTTATATTGACACTACAAAGCCATACACAAGAAATGGGGCCGATATAATCATTTCAAGGTACCCTACCAAAAATTACCGTGAATATGCTCCTAATGATGATTTATGAAGAAAACATCCTCATTGTTGAACTCGCACGCACAAGAAAAGGTAAAGGGTATTTCGAAGTCGGTCTAACCCGACTTCAGACTTCTGTACTCGTTGGTTTTATCTTTGTCTTCTTGTATTTTTAAAGTAAGTGCTTTTATTAATTCGCCCAACTCGGAGTCTGTCGGCATTTTGGTTGCAATTATGTCACTCGTTTTATAATTTTTTTCGGTAAAAGTTGTCTTTCACACTTTTCACTTCTACACTATATAGCGCCGAATCTGACTCACTCTTACTTCTCGTATTTTCACTTTCTCTCACTTCAATAGTTTCTCTCTGTTCTTCTTTTAATTTTGTTCTCGTTTTATACGTTTTTCTTTGTTCGTTTTCGCGATTACTTCCTGGTCCGTTATCGTCACGCATTTATGCCTGTTGTTGCGATCGTTTATTTAGCCGCCACCGTCTGTATGTTCGTTTTCTTATTTTGCTTCTTTCCTTCTTTTTTTTTTGTTTCCCCTTGTCCGCTTTTCTGGTGAATGCGGCCAGTCAAAAACCTAGTGACGATTCTGAAGTAGAGATGGCGCAACCTCAGACTGGTCAAAATTCAAATGTGAGTTGACTGACCGGCTTGATCGAATTGGAAAAGGAACGGCGTTTTTAAAAAGGTTAAAATTGACTTAAGGCGGTGGTAGCAAGAAAACGGCCTCTTTTAAGTTTGAAAATTTTTCAGTTATGGGTTCGGAGCGGGAGTTGAGTAACGTAAATGAAGGAACTGTCGTGTAATGAGAAGGAAAGTTAAATTGAAACTTAAATTTAACAAAATATATTTGGTGCGCCTCGTAAAAGATAAACTGCAAACATGCAACAAAAGTGAAATATTCCCCCTAAGTGAAATTATGTTTTTACAATAAAATGTGGAGTTGATCAAAAATATCAAGGAGACGATTTGAAATTCGTTCTGTTTAAAAAAATAAGACTAAAGATGCTATATTTTGTGAGCGGTACAACAACATTCGTTATTGGGTGCAAATAAAAAACGGGGAGAGGAAGCTGCCCGCCTCATCAGGTAAAGATAAGTAACTATAATTATATATATATATATATATATATATATATATATATATATATATATATATATATATATATATATATATACATATATATATATATATATATATATATATATATATATATATATATATATATATATATATATATATATGTATATATATATATATATATATATATATATATATATATATATATATATATATAATTTTACTTAAAGTTAAGTTATTTAATTATAACGAGTACAGAAGTCTGAAGTCGGGTTAGACAGACTTCGAAATACCCTTTACCTTTTCAAGTTTTCAAATTATAGAACGAGTGACATAATTGCAACCAAAATGCCGACAGACTCCGAGTTGGGCGAATTAATAAAAGCACTTACTTTAAAAATACAAAAAGACAAAGATAAAACCAACGAGTACAGAAGTCTGAAGTCGGGTTAGACCGACTTCGAAATACCCTTTACCTTTTCTTGTGCGTGCGAGTTCAACAATGAGGATGTTTTCTTCATAAATCATCATTAGGGGCATATTCATGGTAATTTTTGGTAGGGTACCTTGAAATGATTATATCGACCCTATTTCTTGTTAATGGCTTTCTAGTATCAATATAACCACTAGCATAAAATTTCGTCAAAAAAGATTGTATAGGTCGAAAGCTATAATAATATGTGAGTGGGCGTGGCTGTAAAAGTAACATGCCCATTTTTTTTTTGTGTTTAATGTTACTACCCGCAGCATTCCTGTGAAATTTCGTTGGTAAATCTTTAATAGGAACCTAGTAATGATTTTTGGTTCATTGTGGGCGTGGCATTAGCAATAATCTGCCCATATTTGGAATGCATGCTAGTACAGACCCAGGGTATACATCTACCAATTTGTTTTCATATATCATCACTAGAACCATAGATAGGGTAACTGTCTTTAAGTGGGGTCCCTAAACTTCATAATATGAGAGGGAGGCGTATCCTTCCTCTGATCGACCCCGAATCTTGTATATGACTTTGTAGGGTCCATATACGTATTATTGTAATGCTTGGCTCTGTTGCTTCCAAAGTTGACAAGTTTCCACCGTCCCTCGCTAATCTCCAGAGTACCTGGGCTTCACTCTTGCTGGTTGCCGCTTCCAATTGATCAAACAATTTTTCTGCGATTAATTTTACCTCAGTTTGTACAGACCTAGGCTTTTCTTGAGCCTTGTCCTCCTGCGAACTAGGACTATCTTCCTGTGCTTCGAGCTCTTCTAGATCCAATCTGAATTTGGTCAACCAGTCCCGTGTCAATCCGTTGACATGTAACGGGTAATCCTTGGTGAAGTACTCCTTGTCACCACAACAGTACTTAAACTTTAACAACTCCTCGGTGTTATTATTGAATGTATTCAACAAAGCTTCTAATTCCGCTATGCGTTTACGGTAGTAAGCGCTGTTTTTCCTTGCCTTGCTATCCATCCTACAATTCCTGATTCTCTTATGGATTGCCTCGCTCTGCAGCTTTTGAGCTTCCAGCAATCTTATAGCTTCTCTTGGCGTTTCCATAGACCGAACAAATCCCTTATCTATGACGCCGTAATAAATGCTACAAATTCGTTTTCTTACTTTTTATATAAATTTTATTAATCAACAAATACTTTTTTTTTTAAAACTAGTTGTGGTACTTAAACTAACAAATTAAGAATAACAAATTAAGAATAACAATGATACTATTCCAATAGCATTCCACGTATCTTGCATTGTTGCTCCTCCAATTGGCATACCACTTGCCACAATCTATTTGCTTGTTCCCACGGCATAGGGACCTCCACAGTTTGCTGCTCCTTCAGTATTTCTCTTAAACGCTTCCGTTCCCGCTTTTGCTCTCCTCCTCTTTTCCTAATCCCAAACCGCTTTCCGTCCTACAGCAACAACGTTATATCCTTCAGTTGGCGCTCAGTGCTTCCAGGTTCATCTCCAACTTTTGTTTTCTTTAAAATCAAAGAAAAAACAATTGTGATTGATTAAATTCTCACTCAACACGATTTCGTCTCTATTTTTCCTTATTGTAATGCCGCGGAAATAAACTATTAGTATAATTACTAGTATAAAAATTATACTTATACTAGTATAAAAATTATACTTATAGTAGTATAAAAATTATACTTATATTAATAGTATACAAAAATTACACTTAATTTATTACGCAACTACCGTAGGTAAATATTAATCATTTAAAATATTTCTCCTAATTCTGAAGATGTTTTTGGTTTCATAAAATTGTTTCCAAAAATTTTCATACCCAAAGAAAAATTTTACAGCAGAATCATACGCATTTTCATTTCAGTACAATGATATGCTTAGCTGCTATGTTTTTTCGTGCGAAAAATTGCTTTAACGTTACTACGCGAATTGTAGTTTCGGAACTACACAAACTTTGATGCAACAACACGTGTTGTCTGCAAACATTTTTGCCTAATACTCTAAGCTTATAATGTCAAATATTTAAATCAAATGTTTTATGTTTGTTTACAAACAACATAAATTTAGAACATCAGGATTTAAATATTACAAAAAAAATTTAAATGTCTCTCAAAGGTGGCATTAATTACCATTCCACCATAAATATTATCTTTATATACATTCTTTCCCGGAAACTCGAATCCATATTAAACAATAAACCCGAAACGTATGCGCAACGTAATCAAAACATTTATATTCTACCTAATACCCTAAGCTCATGGTATTTAATTGTTTAAAAAAAAAATGAAAAAGAATGTGTATCCAAATATATCCCTAACAACAAACCAACACAAAACCCCTACAAAAAAAATCCTCATACATAGACCGTCCGATCATACTGACGGTTTATGGTTGCCATTCAAAACTGCGTGCAACACCGCAAACGCGCCTGTATGTTGCAACTTCTTTGACCAGCGCTACGGCGCCTTCAGGGTCGCAGAAGTATCTACTTAGATTACGCTATTATATACTCTACTCACCAAAATTTTTTTCGATGACATCTTTTTCCTTAGTGTCCTTCGAATTCGTTGCAGGTTGTGGTCCTTCGAATTCGTTGCAGGATGCCTCAATGCTTCAGGGTTCCTTGCCCTGGGATTCCTCCAATAGGTCCTTTAGACCGGCTGCGTGTCCTCGCTGCTCGTCGTGGGCCGTCCTTTTCGTGAAACTCGTCCTGGGCGTGCGTGTACCTGAAACCCTAAACCACTTCGTATCAAATAAAACTCACAGACTCTTTTCGTTTAGAAGTCAAAATCACAAGAAGATATATTCTTACATATACTAAATCTTATATACTATTTCTTAACACTTATCTCAGTCTGTGAACTGACCTTTCTGGTGTTCCAGTTCCGCAGCTGCTAATTGGTGTCAGTTGGTCAAGCCAACTGACCTACTACAAAAGTGGCGACGGTGCATTACGCTGCCCTCGTCGACTCGACTGCGGAACTGTAATACCCTAAAAGTTTACATAGTAACATTACACAAACCATTTTAGCTTAAAATACTTAGACCCTAAAAGTATGTTTTACTGTTAAACAATTTTAGCACATGCTAATCCCACAGAGTGTGGCATCTATTAGGAGTCGATGCTGTGAGTCAACTACACGTAGGTAGCTTGGTTCTAACTCACAACAGACACCTGCGTTGGATCTTTTCCTGGTTTAGGAACCATCGGAGCTTGCGATATCTTCCATATATGCGGGAAATGACCCAAGCGAAGGATAGCATTGAACAATTTGGTGAGGTGTATAACGCTATGTGTGGTAATTCCATGACCATTTTATTTGTGATTAGGCCATACCCAGGAGACTTTTGCATTAAGGCCTGTTTTAATGACACACTCTATATCTTTGATTTTTAGTTGAAGCGGCTGAGTCACTTTGGTTCTAGGGAAAGTAGGGATCTCGAAGTTATTGTACGGAGCATTAGGGCAAAAAACTGTTTGTAGATGCGCAGCAAACGCTGCTCCTTTTTTTTCGTCGCTTTTGGCCCAACTTCCATTTCCAAGCCTTACTGGTGGCTCACTTTCCTTCGCAACCTTTGTAGCTCTCCAAAAGTGAGTAATTGGCGTATTTAAGTGGGCCCAGATATTTAATATAGGTGTCAATACTTGCTTCAGCTTCCTTTTGAAGTACATCTCAAGGTGATTTTGTAACAATTTTAATTTCCTCTTTAGGGCAGGTGACCTATATTTCTGCCATTCTCGTCTTAGGCGTCTTTTCTCCTTAACGAGGCACTGCACATGGGTTGAAGTTATAAACCAGGTAGCAACCTGCATCATTTTTTCTGCTGGTGTTGCGCACGCAGCCGCTGATGCTAACAACGAATTAAACTCGTGGAACACTCTCTCTAAGTCATCCTTTTTTTAGGAGGATATTCCAGACAAATATGTGTACTCACCTATTTCTTATACTTGAGCCAGTTCGTTTTGTTGGTGGTCAATTAGGGCGATTTATGTACAAGTTCAGGAGTTTTGTTGAAGAATATGATTACAGGTGAGTGGTCGGAGGACACGTCGAAAATTGCTTCAGAGGAAAACAGTGCCCTGTGTATGTTTTTGATCACAGCGAAATCAATAAGATCAGGAATTTTACGCTGGTCCGCTGGCCAGTACGTGGGTTGACCACTTGAGACAAAGTCTAGATGATTTCGATGATCAATTAACACATTGTAAAACTGTTTGCCTTTAAGCGGCCCCGACACGTTACTGCATTACTTACATCATACTCACATGTGTGTGCAGTATCTCAGCACCGACATGTTACTGCATACTCTTCAAACATTCATTATACCCTTTACCTTTAAAAAAGGTAAAAAGGGTATACTAATTTTGTGCTTTTGAAAGGGGTTGCAATTTCAAGAAGGATTCGTGGTGGGTATGGACATATATATACAGATATGATCAGAATCACTTTCTAAGCAATTTTTATTTTGTCTGTCCGCCTGTCCGTCTGTGGCCACTTTTTTTCTACACCGTTAGAGCTATGTTAATGAAATTTTCCAAAAGTGTATCCTGGACAAAGATACAGAACCAGATTACTATATGGGCCGATTTGGACAAAGACCACGCCTACCTCCCATATAAGGAACTTTTTTCATCTTTTTTAAAATGACTATAACTTCGGTCCAATTGACGGAATCGTGACATTATTCGGCAGTTATGGAGATGTGGGTCCTACTAAACACTGTGCAAAAAGTGGGCGGTATATATTAACTGACACGCCCACTATTAACAGATATTAATAACTTAAGATCTGGTAGAGATTTACGGACGAAATTTTACGGGAAGGAACATGTGGACATTATAAAGCTATTTGCAACAATTGGGACTGATCAGAGAAAAGACACGCCCAGTTTTGATATAAGGAACTTTCGGGTCTAAAATTAAAATTAGCCACCTATGCTCGTATTGATGCCAGCGGAATAAAAATTTGCAGAAATATACATGGGGTCCATAATAGTATGTGTGCAGAATATGGAGATCATAATACAACTGCCACGCCCACAATTATCCAAAAATCATTACTGTGTTCCTATTAGAGATTTATCAACGAAATTTCACAGGAATGTTGCAGGTACAAACATTAAACACCACACAAAAAATGGGCGTGTTATTTCTACAGCCACGCCTAGTATTCACAAATTTATATAACTTACGAACTAAACAATATTTTTGGACGAAATTCTACATTAGTACGCATATGGACCCTACAAAGTCATATACAAGATTCGGGGTCGATCAGAGGAAGGATACGCCTCCCTCTCATATTATGAAGTTTAGGGACCCCACTTAAAGACAGTTACCCTATCTATGGTTCTAGTGATGATATATGAAAACATATTGGTAGATGTATACCCTGGGTCTGTACTAGCATGCATTCCAAATATGGGCAGATTATTACTACTGCCACGCCCACAATAAACCAAAAATCATTACTAGGTTCCTATTAAAGATTTACCAACGAAATTTCACAGGAATGTTGCAGGTACTAACATTAAATACCGCACAAAAAATTGGCGTGCTATTTTTACAGCCCCGCCCACTATTGGCATATTATTATAACTTTCGACCTATACAATATTTTTTGTCGAAATTTTATATTAGTGGTTATATTGACACTACAAAGCCATACACAAGAAATGGGGCCGATATAATCATTTCAAGGTACCCTACCAAAAATTACCGTGAATATGCTCCTAATGATGATTTATGAACAAAACATCCTCACTGTTGAACTCGCACGCACAAGAAAAGGTAAAGGGTATTTCGAAGTCGGTCTAACCCGACTTCAGACTTCTGTACTCGTTGGTTTTATCTTTGTCTTCTTGTATTTTTAAAGTAAGTGCTTTTATTAATTCGCCCAACTCGGAGTCTGTCGGCATTTTGGTTGCAATTATGTCACTCGTTTTATAATTTTTTTCGGTAAAAGTTGTCTTTCACACTTTTCACTTCTACACTATATAGCGGCGAATCTGACTCGCTCTTACTTCTCGTATTTTCACTTTCTCTCACTTCAATAGTTTCTCTCTGTTCTTCTTTTAATTTTGCTCTCGTTTTATACGTTTTTCTTTGTTCGTTTTCGCGATTACTTCCTGGTCCGTTATCGTCACGCATTTATGCCTGTTGTTGCGATCGTTTATTTAGCCGCCACCGTCTGTATGTTCGTTTTCTTATTTTGCTTCTTTCCTTCTCTTTTTTTTGTTTCCCCTTGTCCGCTTTTCTGGTGAATGCGGCCAGTCAAAAACCTAGTGACGATTCTGAAGTAGAGATGGCGCTACCTCAGACTGGTCAAAATTCAAATGTGAGTTGACTGACCGGCTTGATCGTTGAAACGGTCAATGATGGAATAGCGGAGGAGGCCAAGGAATTGGAAAAGGAACGGCGTTTTTAAAAAAGGTTAAAATTTACTTAAGGCTGTGGTAGCAAGAAAACGGCCTCTTTTAAGTTTGAAAATTTTTCAGTTATTGGTTCGGAGCGGGAGTTGAGTAACGTAAATGAAGGAATTGTCGTGTAATGAGAAGGAAACTTAAATTGAAACTTAAATTTAACAAAATATATTTGGTGCGCCTCGTAAAAGATAAACTGCAAACATGCAACAAAAGTGAAATATTTCCCGTAAGTGAAATTATGTTTTTACAATAAAATGTGGAGTTGACCAAAAATATCAAGGAGACTATAATATATATAACTATATATATATATAACTATAATTATATATATATATATATATATATATATATATATATATATATATATATACATATATATATATATATATATATATATATATATATATATATATATATATATATATATATATATATATACATATATATATATATATATAATTTTACTTAAAGTTAAGTTATTTAATTATAACGAGTACAGAAGTCTGAAGTCGGGTTAGACAGACTTCGAAATACCCTTTACCTTTTCAAGTTTTCAAATAATAAAACGAGTGACATAATTGCAATCAAAATGCCGACAGACTCCTAGTTGGGCGAATTAATAAAAGCACTTACTTTAACACAAATCTAGGCATATCATGTCAAGGATATGCGGACGATATTGTGATAATAGCTAGAGGAAAATCTGAATCCACTCTTTGTGATATTATCCAGAGGGGCTTATTAGCAGCTAGTGAATGGTGCAGGGGAACAGGATTGAAAATCAATGCCTCAAAGACCACCATTGTGCCGTTCACTAGAAAAAGATCTCTACCATATATGAAACGTATTCTTCTAAATTGTACACAGGTCGATATTAGCTCTGAGACCAAATACCTCGGAGTCATTTTCGACAAAAAGTTATTGTGGATGGCTCATCTGACAGCAACAACCAAGAGGGCTACAGCTTCCTTAATGATACGCAGACGGCTTGCTGGTAAATCTTGGGGATGTAACCCAAAAATCGTTGGCTGGATGTATACCATGATGGTGAGACCAATCGTCACCTATGGTTCTGTAGCCTGGTCAAATAGAGTCAGACTTAAGACAGCGAAATCTGCATTAAGTAAAGTACAACGCCTTGCCTGCCTTGTTATCACTGGAGCTATGCGCACCTGTCCAACAGCAGCAATGGAAGTTATAATAGATCTAACAACGTTACATCTAGTAATTCAAGACTCTGCTAGGAAATCTCTTACCAGAATACAAGAAATTATTTCGAGAGAATCAAATTACACCCAAAATATATGGGGTAAAAATTCTACTCAAGAATACGGTATACTAAAATCTCACAAAGATTTTATGCCAAGAAAATTCAATTTTGCACACAAATACTGTACAATGATGAGTTGCAAAAGAGAATGGAAAGGTCTAACTGAGACGTATAAAATTAGAGAAAATTCCCTCTTATGGTATATTGACGGTTCTAAGACAATGGACGGAACTGGGGCAGGAGTATTTGGGCCTAGAACCAACTGCTGGGAACCAATGGGTTCTTTTCCAAGCATTTTTAAGCGGAAATTTACGCTATTGAAAGATGTGCCCAGATCAACATTGACAGGAAGTATCGGGGGAAAAACATCTTGATACTATCTGATAGTCAAGCAGCACTCAAGAGTCTGAGCTCACCCTTAGTGAGGTCTAAACTTGTGTTTGGACTGTATTGGGAAGCTAAACTCCCGAGACAGTATGAACAAGTTATCTCTAATGTGGGTACCAGGCCACATAGGAGTAGAGGAAAATGAGAAGACTGATAGCTTAGCTAGGGAGGCTGCGGCCTCGCACTTCAACGGCCCTGAACCCTACTGTGGACTATCATCCAATAGCATTGGAGGTCTGCTGAAGAAATGTACAGATGCAAAACGAAGTCAAACCTGGAAAACTCTTCCGGGATTAAGACAGTCCAAAGCTCTTCTGGGAGATTTTAATCCTAAAAGAGCTACAGAGTTAATAAATATGCCTAGGGGTAAATTAAGAATCATCACAGGCATTTTAAGCGGACATTGTAGACTCAACTACCATTTGAACAAGTTAAGTATATCTTCAGATGCCATCTATCGATTCTGTGGAGAAAGTGACGAAACCTCACTACACCTGATCACAGACTGCGGACCATTGGCACACAAAAGACACAGGTGTTTTGGAGAATATATCTTCGATATGAGCAAGATCCCTCATCTTGATTCCTCCAAAATATATGAATTCCTGTCGGAAATTAACCTGACAGAAGATTCATAGATGAGACTATCCTCATCTTTCAAATAAATTGGGGCATCACAATAGATCTTTCAGGTCGCAGTGTATAACACCCTTATATATATCTATCTATCTATCATACATTTATTATATATTATTTTATCTATATTTTTATTTTATTTCATGTATTTTAAAAAAGGTTCACGATGGTATTAAGAACATTAATACAGTCATGCGAGATGCTATAAATCCGCGCTTGAAATTATGTATCACGCTGAGGTACCTAGCAAGGGGGAATTCCTACAAATCTCATTTCTTCCTTTTTTATTTGTTGATACATTTTTTTTTTAATTTCTCATTTCTTCCTTTTTTATTTGTTGATACATTTGTTTTAAATTGAATCTGGTTTTTCTGTTATTTTTCATTTATCACTCAGTACCCACACGAAACAGCCATAATTGAAAGCCGAATTGTTTCTCCGCTTGAAACATAAATTGATAATCAAGTCGACGATCAAGTACTAAAAATCTGTATATGTTTGCAAAAATTATGATTGTATTGCGACTTGATAGGCAAAAAACTCATAGTGTGGCCGCAGTGTAAGCAACGTAGCTGCTTCGCCAACTTCCAAAGATCTCCGACATCGCCTCAACAGTGCCATCAGTGCACAGAACTTATTCAAAACTGGAATTCTATCCTTAATTACCTCATGTAGGTATCTGAAACTAATAACTGGAAATTATTTTTTTTAATTGAAGATATCAATTTATAAAAATAAAATAATAATTTATATTCTTCCAGCTGTTATCTTTTGTGAAAGGTGAATTTGTGTACTTTTATTACAATTTTATAAAATATTTAATCAACACGATATTGATATAAGTACATTAAATTTAACACGAAATTGTATACCAACAATGCATTATATTTACTAAAATCAATGGATTAATTTTCAGATATGTAATGTATAAAAAAAACTAACTTAGCATTAATATATACGAGTATATGGAACTGGACACAAAAACAATTTAAATATTGTCGCATACAAATTTTTCTTATGATTATTATTCTGTATTATAACTATTTTTATTCCGTTTTACTAATAAGAAAAACTATAAAATGATAAACTCTTTTATTCTGATTGTTCCTTTTTTTTCTTTTCCTACTACAATTTCGTATTATGAAATGTTAAGTACAAAGGCACCCGTTTTTTCGCGGTGAACACTGTATATGTTTTTTTTATACCCTTTACGTTTAAAAAAGGTAAATAGGGTATACTAATTTTGTGCTTTTGAGAGGGGTTGCAATTTCAAGAAGGAGGCGTGGTAGGTATGGACATATATATACAGATATGATCAGAATCACTTTCTAAGCAATTTTTATTTTGCCCGTCCGTCTGTCCATCTGTCGGTCTGTGGCCATTTTTTTTCTACACCGTTAGAGCTATCTTAATGAAATTTTCCAAAAGTGTAGCCTGGACAAAGACACAGAACCAGATTGCTATATGGGCCGATTTGGACAAAGCCCACGTCTACCTCCCATATAAGGAACTTTTTTCACCTTTTTTAAAATGGCTATAACTTTAGTCCAATTGATGGAATCGTGACATTATTTGGCATTTATGGAGATGTGGGTCCTACTAAACACTGTGCAAACAGTGGGCGGTATATATTAACTGCCACGCCAACTATTAACAAATATTAATAACCTAAGATCTGGTAGAGATTTACGGACGAAATTTTACGGGAAGGAACATGTGGGCATTATAAAGCTATCTGCAACAATTGGGGCTGATCAGAGAAAAGACACGCCCACTTTTGATATTAGGAACTTTCGGGTCTAAAATTAAAATTAGCCTTCCTATGCTCCTATTGCTGCCAGCGGAATAAAAATTTGCAGAAATATACATGGGGTCCATAATAGTATATGTGCAGAATATGGTGATCATAATACAACTGCCACGCCCACAATTAGCCAAAAATCATTACTGTGTTCCTATTAAGGATTTATCAATGAAATTTCACAGGAAGGTTGCGGGTACTAACATTAAACACCACACAAAAAATGGGCGTATTATTTCTACATCCACGCCCACTATTTACATATTATTATAACTTTTGACCTATACAATATTTTTGGACGAAATTTTATATTAGTACGTATATGGACCCTACAAAGCCATATACAAGATTCGGGGTCGATCAGAGGAATTCCCATATAACGAACTTTGGGGTCCCCACTTAAAGACAATTACCCTATCCATGCTTCTAGTGATGATATATGAAAACAAATTAGTAGATGTATACACTGGGTCTGTACTAGCATGCATTCCAAATATGGGCAGATTATTACTACTGCCACGCCCACAATAAACCAAAAATCATTACTAGGTTCCTATTAAAGATTTTTCAACGAAATTTCACAGGAAGGTTTCGGGTACTAACATTAAACACTACACAAAAAATGGGCGTATTATTTCTACATCCACGCCTACTATTGACATATTATTATAACTTTCGACCCACACAATATTTTTGGACTAAATTTTATATTAGTGGTTATATTGACATTAGAAAGCCATACACAAGAAATGGGGTCGATATAATCATTTCAACGTTAAAAAGCAGCAGATTTTACCAGCCCAGTTCAGACATCAACTAGTGCTGATAACATTAAGCTTTGGTGTTGTGTCGACGAAAACGATGATAACGATTTTTTAGAAGAGTCATCTGGGGCAGATGATGAACAGGATGGCCGACTGTAACAGGGCATCCCTCTTCATGCGTTGCAAGGCGGCATCCTAACGCTGTGAACGATAGGAGGAAGACAAGTAGCGAGTAGAATCAGTTGTCAGCCGGGTTTCAGCCGAATCAGCCGTTTTGAGAGAAGTCACATTTTATTCATGCATTTAACATTTAATATAATATAATTAGAATTCAAACTCTTTGTTTTACGTTTAAATGAACTTTACTTTTTATATTTATAAATTGTCTAATTTATATATATCTATATACGAGGGCGGATTGATATTGAAGCTACCTAAGTATGAAACGAGTAAAGAAGTCTGAAGTCGGGTTAGACCGACTTCGAAATACCCTTTACCTTTTCTTGTGCGTGCGAGTTCAACAATGAGGATGTTTTCTTCATAAATCATCATTAGGGGCATATTCATGGTAATTTTTGGTAGGGTACCTTGAAATGATTATATCGACCCTATTTCTTGTTAATGGCTTTCTAGTATCAATATAACCACTAGCATAAAATTTCGTCAAAAAAGATTGTATAGGTCGAAAGCTATAATAATATGTGAGTGGGCGTGGCTGTAAAAGTAACATGCCAATTTTTTTTGTAGTGTTTAATGTTACTACCCGCAACATTCCTGTGAAATTTCGTTGGTAAATCTTTAATAGGAACCTAGTAATGATTTTTGGTTCATTGTGGGCGTGGCATTAGCAATAATCTGCCCATATTTGGAATGCATGCTAGTACAGACCCAGGGTATACATCTACCAATTTGTTTTCATATATCATCACTAGAACCATAGATAGGGTAACTGTCTTTAAGTGGGGTCCCTAAACTTCATAATATGAGAGGGAGGCGTATCCTTCCTCTGATCGACCCCGAATCTTGTATATGACTTTGTAGGGTCCATATACATATTATTGTAAAATTTCGTCCAAAAATATGGTATAGGTCGTAAGTTATAATAATATGTAAATACTAGGCGTGGTTGTAGAAATAACACGCCCATTTTTTGTGTGGTGTTTAATGTTAGTACCTGCAACATTCCTGTGAAATTTCGTTGATAAATCTTTAATAGCAACACAGTAATGATTTTTGGTTAATTGTGGGCGCTGCAGTAGAAATAATCTGCCCATATTTGAAATGTATGCTAGTACAGACCCAGGGTATACATCTATCAATTTGTTTTCATATATCATCACTAGAACCATAGATAGGGTAACTGTCTTTAAGTGGGGTCCCCAAAGTTCATTATATTGGAGGGGGCGTATCCTTCCTCTGATCGACCCCGAATCTTGTATATGACTTTGTGGGATTCATACACGTACTAATGTAAAATTTCGTCCAAAAATATTGTATAGGTCGTAAGTCATAATAATATGTGAATAGTAGGCGTGGCTGTGGAAATAACACGCCCATTTTTTGTGTGGTGTTTAATGTTAGTACCTGCAACATTCCTGTGAAATTTTGTTGATAAATACTTAATAGGAACACAGTAATGATTTTTGGATAATTGTGGGCGTGGCAGCTGTATTATGTTTTCCATATTCTGCGCACACACTATTATGGACCCCATGTATGTTTCTGTCAATTTTTACTCCGCTGGCATCAATACGAGCATACGAGTATGTAGGTAGGCTAATTTTAATTTTAGACCCGAAAGTTATCTATATCAAAAGTGGGCGTGTCTTTTCTCTGATCAGCTCCATTTGTTGCAGAAAGCTCTATAATGTCTACATGTTCCTTCCCGTAAAATTTCGTCCGTAAATCTCTACCAGATCTTAAGTTATTAATATTTGTTAATAGTGGGCGTGGCAGTTAATATATACCGCCCACTTTTTGCACAGTGTTTAGTAGGACCCACATCTCCATAACTGCCAAATATTGTCACGATTCCTTCAATTGGGCCGTAGTTTTAGTCATTTTAAAAAAGGTGAAAAAAGTTCCTTTTATGGGACATAGCTTTTTCTCTCGCGGAGTAAACACGTATTTGACGCTCTAATCAATTTTCATATTTTTCACAATTCACATTATTATTAATATCAAAAACTAATATTATTAATAACAAAAATAAGCGAAAAGACGCTGCCACTTGGCTTACAGAGTGATTGATTTAATTTATATTACATTCAATTATTAAATAGTTGGTCTCATTTAAAATAAGTGAAACAGTAATAATTTTATAAAAGTGCGCAAAATTAGCATGTTACGATCCCCCCGAGGGAGCGCATTCCGTCTCAACAAACGGTCGCTTTCTCTGAAGGCATAAAGGAGAAAATACTCAGTGGTACCCAATCATCAGATGTGGATAACTCAAAATCAGTGAATCCCATGTATAGCCCACCCTCGCTACAGGCAACTGCGACTTCATTAGCTCGTGCAGCCCGAGCTGGAAGTGTACCTCTTAACCAGCCGCAATCACCTACCATGGTAAGTCCAGCTTATGCAAACTATCAAACTACTCAACCCCTGCTTTCTACAAAGACTGCGTATGAACAGCCACAACTACTAGTAAGCACCTCCAAACTAGTTGCGCTTGCAAAATCAACAGTAACAAACAAAAAAAAACAACTAAAGCGTGTGTACGAACAATACTACTCTCTGCTCTCACATCCAAACATAAATGGAACCATCTAAATCTTGCTGTCAGATTACATGCTCTCTCAATACACATTACCCAGTAGGAAATATGGAGGCGATTCCACGACCGACAACTCAACACCCAGTAGGAAATGAAATAATAGTAAAATCCAAACTGGTATGGACCGTTACATAGAAGTCATAAAACGAAAACGTAGCCCAAAATCTGCCAAACCAAATAAAGTTACAAAACTTCTAAAGACTGATTACGGATCCAATACAAATCGTTTTGCTTTACTTAGCAAGGTGGTTCCATCGAAATCCTTTAGGCCGCCACACATTTACCTCCGAGAAAAAAGTTCAGCTGCTTTAGTGAAAAATCTAATTCAAATTAGTGGCGCCAACAGTTTCCATGTCGTACCACTTACCAAGGGCGATATCCACGAAACAAAAATCCAGATATACTCAGAAAATAATTACCGCAAGGTTGTTAACTTCCTCGACATGAACAAGCCAAACTACTACACTTCCCAACCAAAGGGTAGCAAAGGGTTAACAGTAGTTATCAAAGGTATCGAGCCAAGCATTCCCTCCGTCGAAATCAAAGAGGCACTAAATGAAGTTGGTTATAACACTAAATCGGTATTCAACATAAAAAACCGGAATAGCGTACCGCAGCCAATGTTTCGGATCGAATTAGAACCAGAGCTAAAGAAACTCAAAAATGGAGAAGCTCATCCCATTTACAACATGCGCTACCTTATGCACCGAAAAATAACGGTAGAAGAACCTCATAAACGCAATGGCCCTGTTCAGTGCTCTCTAAATCATACTGCACTCTACGTAGTGTTTGTGTCATCTGCGGAGATCTACACACTTCATCCAAGTGTCCATCTAATAAAATGGATATATCAGTGAAGAAATGCAGCAATTGCGGCGGAAAGCAAACTGCCAATTATAGAGGTTGCGCTGTGTACAGCACCATGAAACAAAATTATTCCAATACCATAGGACAATACAGCAACAAAAAGACTTCAGCTTACACTGAGCGATCACTATTCCCTAATATAACCCATTCTGCACGACCATTGCAACCTCAACTTTACTATTCATATCAAGTATAGTAAAAAATACCACCCAGCTCGAAGCCGCAAATATCCAAGCCCAAACCGACCAAAAAAATTCAGTAGAGGACTCACTCAAATCACTTGTCCAAACCATGAACCAGTTCATGGTCTCGATGTAAAATATGATGCAGGAAATGATTAGAAACCAATCCCTTCTACTACAAACCCTTTTATCCAAACCATGAGCTCGATGAAACTTTGCCAGTGGAACGCAAACGGCTTAAGCCAACACCGATTAGAATTAATTCACTTTCTAAACATCCATCAAATAGACATTATGCTTATTTCAGAAACACATTTCACAGAAGAGTTTTAAAATCCCGCACTACAAACTGTATACCACAAACAATCCTCAAAGCAAAGCCGCAATACTAATAAAAATCAGAATAAAACATCATTCACTAACCAGCTTCAGTAAAGACTATTTGCATGCAACGTCAATATGCATTGAAGAATACATCAGTAATTTATCAGTCACAGCGATTTATTGTCCGCCGCGGTTCAGTATAACAGAACAGCAATACAACGACTTTTTTGCATCCCTCGGGACTAAATTCATAGTTGCCGGGGACTTCAAATCGAAAAACACGTACTGTGGTTCCCGCCTAATTACACCGAAAGGCAGAAAACTAAGGTCAGTAAACTTGACCTAGACATATTATCTTCCAATCAACCAACATACTGGCCCTCAGACAGGCGGAAAACACCAAATTTGATCGATTTTGGGATATTCAAAGGTCTTGCTAGATCCAACATATCTGCGAAACCGTGCTACGATCTATACTCAGACCACTCGCCAACAACAATCAAAATCAACTCCACTATTACACCCCACCAGATTCACATTTAATGCTGCATAATAAATTTACCAACTGGATAAGCTACAAAAAATTCATAAGTACTCACCTTCAGCTGCAGCAGACTGTAAACTGACAAACTCCCATGATATAGATTGTGCGATAAAAACATTAAATCAGCTGATGCTCTTAGGGGCTAAAGTAGCTACTCCTGTAAAAAAAACCAATGCAGAATTAGAAACTCAATCTTCAGTTCTAATGAGATTGAAGCTCTAGTTAAACAGAAAGGGATCTGAGAAGGAAATGGCAACAATCCAGATCACCAAACCTTAAAAATCAACTGTCATGCTGCTCCAGGAAGCTTAGAACGATCCTTAAAGCGACAAAAGTGAAAGAACTTCAGCAGTATCTTGAAAACTTATCCTCTACTATATCTACTGATTATTCCTTGTGGAGAGCAGCGAGAAACTTGAAGCGTCCCGTCCTCACCGACCCGCCTCTACATTTAAGTAACGGAACCTGGGCTAGAAGTTGCAGTGAAAAGGGTACTCTCTTCGCTAGCCACCTTAAAAGAGTTTTCACCCCAAATCCGCCAACAACGAGCTTCCAGTTTCCGACTGTGATTTCGAAGCACACACAAATACCTCTCGTAATAAAAAAGAAAAATGTATTTCAAGCGGTGTACAAAGACCTAAACATTAAAAAAGCCCCTGGACATGACCTAATAACAGGTAGGATGATGAGAGAACTACCCCATTCAGCTTGTATTCGGTTAGTGCATCTCTTCAACGCTATCCTTCGAATTGGCTATTACCCAATAGACTGGAAAATGTCCAAAATCATTATGGTAGCGAAAACCGGCAAGGACCATATGCTCGTGTCGTCTTACAGGCCTATCAGCTCCTACCTCTACTTTCGAAAAAATTTGAAAATCTGTTAAGGCAAGGAGGGATCATTTGCCCATCTGTTATTATAGGGGATATAATAGATGGGCAAATTATCCCTCAACACCAGTTTGGCTTCAGAAAACATCATAGCACGATAGAACAAGTGCATCGCATTTTCTCGATTATTAGGAAGTCATTCGATTGTCCAGCAGTCTTCCTGGATATAACTCAGGGTTTTTGACAAAGTATGGTACGAGGGTCTCTTATACAAACTTAAAAAGTTAATGCCTGGAAACGTCCACAATCTGCTCACAAATTATTTGTCGCAGAGGAAATTCATAAAGGGTTCACTTCAGACCCATGTGACATTCATGCGCGTCCTCTGCTATACTTGCTCTACACATCAGACTTGCCGACCAGCAGTCACACACGTTCCTCGGCGTTTGCGGATGATACAGCCATTTTATGCTCAAACGCTTGCCCTAAAACAGCTATCAGTCACCTCCACAAACATCTTAACTTGCTGGAGGTCTGGCTAGCTAACTAAAGAATTAAAGTCAACGAATCCAAATGTGCTCACGTCACGTTCACCCTGAAAGTGGGAACATGCCCTTCTCTAAAAATAAACGGACAATCCATCCCACAGACCGAAAACATTAAGTACTTAGGCATTCATCTTGACCGGAGGCTCACATGGGATAAACATATAGAAGCTAAAGAAACTCAAATAAAAGTAAAAATCAATCAACTTCACTGGCTTGTAAGCAAAAAGTCAAAACTATCCCTATCTTACAAAATACTACTATACAAAGCCGTTGTAAAGCCAATACGGACATACGGAATCCAGCTGTGGGGAACCGCATCGCCATCTAATATTGTTAAACTCCAACGTAGCCAATCAAAATGCCTTAGGACAATTACAGGTGCACCCTGGTACTTAAAAAATGAGAATATCCACAGAGATTTAAGCGTATCTACAATAAAAGAAGAAATAAAAAAATGTTGCAGAAGTTACTCACAGAAGCTGAAACTACACCCGAATACCTTAGCAAGGGAGCTATTGTCAAACAAAGGTCACAAACGATTAAAAAGGAAAGATACCATTAACCTACTACAATAGAAATTAACTATGTATATATTCTCGACTGTACTGTAAAATGTAATGTGTACCTATGTAATCCTATGCTAATTCATGTTATGTTCGGACCATTGGCGAAGAACATATTAATTATAAATTAGTTCTTAAGATTTGAAAAACTTATTGTGAGTCTCTTATATTCTAAGAAAGATTCAATAAATAATATATATGAAAATAAAAAAATAAAAAAAATATGGGAGGTAGGCGTGGTCTTTGTCCAAATCGGCCCATATAGCAATCTGGTTCTGTATCTTTGTGCAGGTTACACTTTTGTAAAATTTTATTAAGATAGCTCTAACGGTGTAGAAAAAGTGGCCACAGACGGACAGACGGACAGATGGACAGACGCACGAACGGACAGACGGACAAAATAAAAATTGCTTAGAAACTGATTCTGATCATATCTGTATATATATGTTCATACCTACCACGCCTCCTTCTTGAAATTGCAACCCCTCTCAAAAGCACAAAGTTAGTATACTAACCTATTTACCTTTTTTAAAGGTAAAGGGTATAAAAATGTGGTTACAGTGGACACGTTTGCAAAAATTCTTAGTGATTTCGATGGGAAAAACATACCAGTGAAAAAATGGTTCGTAATATTTGAGGAAAATGCTGGCGCTTATGAACTAAGTGATAAGCAAATGTATGTGCATGCAAGAAACAAAATCTCAGGTGTTGGAAAGTCATTTATAGAAACCGAAAGTGTTTCCGATTATGAAAAATTGAAAACTAAATTAATTAAAGAATTTGAACGCGAATCTGACAGTTTCGAAATACACAAAATGCTAGTTAAGACAAGAAGGAAAAATTCTGAATCGTTTTATGAATATGTTTTATATATGAAATTAATCGCAAGTTTAGCTAACATTGAAGAATGCTCAACAATACGTTACATAGTTGATGGTATAAATATAGCTGACAATTTCAAAGTGAATTTGTACAATGCGAAATCTTTTAAGCAATTACGTGAGCAGTACGAAATTTACGAACATATAATACAGCGTGAGACAGAAACCTATCATAAAAGTAAATATAACGTAATGAGCAAAACAGCAGTTGACAAACAAAAACACTGTTTTAATTGTGGTTCCAAGGAGCACAAAAGAAATGAATGTAAGACTCCGGCAAAGTGTTTTAAATGCAACCAGTTTGGACACATCGCAAAAAATTGTGATTCAAATAAAGCTATTGACAAAATGTAAATATAATTAAAAATCAAAAACGATTTAAATCGATGTTGTTTGACGGTAAGCAAATAGAGTGCTTAATAGACACCGGTGCTGATGTGTCATTAATTCGAGAAAGTGTTTATAGAGAAAAGTTTAATAATGTGAAAATACGACCGACGATATAAAAACAAAACCTTTAGGTGTCATTAGTGGCGAAATAAGTGTTGATAAAATTAGCATTTATAATTATTTCAAATTATACATGAATTTCTTGTAATTGAAGATGAAACCATAAAATTTGAAGCCATAATCGGTTATGATTTTATAAGCAAATTTGTATTGTATGCCGATGAAAATGGTTATGTGTTTCGAGACAACAAAGCCGAACATTTGGAAAACTAATGATTTATAACGTGTGTTACCGCACCACTAGTATGATGCAGTGTGGTGGCCGCGGCTAGCTCACCGCAATGGTCGTTGTCTTCAACCCGCCACACTGCATCGGGTGGAGCAACACTACAAAATAAAAACTCCAACTCACCATTTTGCCGGTTCTCCGCTAGGCATCATCCTCCTCGACGGCAAGCGAGCCCGCCCCATAATTGCCGCCTTAGCCTAACTTATTATACTTAAATTTAAACATAACTAAACATTCTACCTTATACACTTAAATAAATAAAATATATACTGTTATGTGTTCGCCTAATGTGAACATAATGTGAACATAGCATAACATCAACATATGTGTTCTTACATATGGCAACTTTACATATGATAACTTTGTACGTAGATGTAAGATTATTTGATTCTCAATAAAAACAGTAAATTGAAAACCGTGCTCGAGTGCGTTTCATTTGCCCGCATACATAACAAATTGGCGACGAGGATAAAAACGTTTATGTAAATACATACATACAAAGCAAATAAAAAAAAATAAAAATTAAAAGTTAATGTGAAGTGACATTCACAATATATTAAAAAGCAAATAAAATTAAAATAAATTTGCAAGTCTTAAAGTAAAAAAAAAAAAGAAAAAAATATAAAAAAACAGTGCATAATATGCATATAAACTAATTTCAAGTTGATTTTCAACAAAACCCAACAACTCGACAGTGAGATACAACATCATAAAAAAAAAAAATTAACACGATTAAAATAAAACAATAAATAAAGTTACAAAAACAGCAAAATACCACAAGCACATACATACAAACAGTTGTAAATACATACATAAAATCTGACAAAATACAACAACATCGAAAATCCCGCTAGCATACATACACAATTGAAAAATTATGCCATCAGACGGTACAACTTCCAATGTAACTGATAGTACAGTCACCAGTCCAGCACAATTCCACAGTTCGTACCGCAAAATGAGCCTTGGTCACTTTGGCAAGAGAAATTGGAGATTCACTTCTGCGAAATTGGATGTGCAGAAGAAAACAAGAAAAAGGCTATTTTGTTGAAATCTATTGGTTCAACACCTTATGCTGTGCTGCATAGTCTTTGTAGTCCAGTCTCACCAGTTCAGAAGAGCTACAAAGAGATTTGTAAAATTTTAAAGTCACAATACGCTCCTCCCGTTATTGTGTTCAGAGAGCGAAAAGCTTTACATATGGTTTCGATGAAAGGAGAGGAGAGTGTGTCTGACTGGTTCGCGAGAGTAAAACAGCTTTCACTCAACTGTCATTTTGGTGAACAGCTTGAACATTTTGTTCTCAACCAATTCATAATGGGCTTGCCGAACGCATCTTTGAAAGAATGTGTGAAGAGGATGAGAAATTAACAATTGAATCAGCTCTACGTAAATCACTTATTTGGGAAACAAAATTTTCATTAAACAACGAACAACATGTAAATTTTGTAAAAAACAACAATCAGCACAACAGGTATAAAAAATCAACACAAAGGAGAAATAACAACAACAACAACAACTGAAACAAAGACAACAGAAACAACGACAACGGCAGCAAACAATCAAATAAGGGCAATACATGCAAACATTGTGGCTGGCGAAATCACGAGTCAAACGAATGCAGATATAGAAACAACAAATGCAATTGTTGTGGGAAAACTGGACATTTAGCGAATATATGCCGAAACAAATCTAAAACCGTAAATTATGTATCTAACAATTCGAATGAGGATAATAATAACAACAATTCCACTAATCAAAATTTTTGTATTTACAGCATTTCGAATGGAAATTCTGCTAATTATTACTATCTCTCAGTGAAGTTAAATGGCAATCAAATGGAAATGGCTTGTGATTCTGGCTCACCCTGCAGTTTAATATCGATAGTGTTATTTAAAAAGCTATTCAAAAATGTAAGTTTAGAATCTTGTTCATTACCTTATGTCGATTATGGAGGTAATTATATTAATCATTGGTAAATTTTTGTGCACGGTTGAATATCGTGGTACAAAACGAAATTTGAAAATCGTAGTTACGGACACCAATAACATACCTTTGCTTGGATGTGACTTTTTGAGACTATATAATTTTAATTTAATACAAACAGTAAACGCTATTGAAGTGAAAAGTGATTTAGAGGCAATTGTTAGAAATTTAAAAAATGATTTCAGTGAAGTTTTCAAAGAAGAACTAGGTACATATAAACTAGGTGAAGTCTCGCTTCACATTTCACCTGATGCTAAACCGAATTTTTTTAAACCGCGTCCGGTTCCTTTAGCATGGAAAGGAAAAATTGAAAACAATTTACGTAATTTAATTTCAAATGATGTTTTACAGCATGTTGACAATGCAGAGTGGGGAGCACCTTTAGAACCAATTTTAAAACCTAATGGTGAATTGCGTATATGTGGGGATTATAAAGTTACAATTAACAAACATCTTGATGATTTCAAATATCCCTTACCGTTGATTGAAAATATTTTTGCGTCCTTACAGGGTGGACAATTATTTACAAAATTAGATTTATCTAATGCTTACAACCAACTTGTTTTGGATGAAAATTCACAACGATTGTGTACTTGGTCCACACATATTGGATGTCTTAGAATGAAAAGGTTACCGTTTGGTGTTAAACCAGCTGCGGCTATTTTCCAAAAGACAATGGAAAACTTGCTACGCAATGTACCTTTTGTTATTGTATATCAAGACGACATTACAATATCCGGTAAAAATTTGACCGAGCATGTAACAAATTTACAATCAGTTTTGAATAAACTACAGATTGCTGGTCTACGTCTGAATCTTTCAAAATGTAAATTTTTATTCAAGATTGATAAAAATGGTTTAAGTAAGACTACAGAAATAATTTCGTCTGTATTGCAAGCACCTATTCCTGAAAACATTTCAGAGTTAAGAGCATTTGTGGGACATGTAAATTATTATTCGAAATTCATACAAAATTTTGCAGAAAAAATGTCACCGCTATATAGACTGTTAAAGAAAGGTCAAAAATTTATTTGGTCTCGTCAATGTCAAGATGCATATGAAAATATTAAAACAGAGACGACGTCAGAACAAATTCTTGTTCATTTTGACCCTAAATTGCCTATAATTTTATCTACTGATGCATCATCAAATGCAGTAGCAGGTATATCAAGACGACATTACAATATCCGGTAAAAATTTGACCGAGCATGTAACAAATTTGCCACACAAATTTGCAGACAAAAGTATAAAACCGATTGCGTTTGTGTCGAGGGCACTATCAAAAAGTGAGAGAAATTATAGCACTTTAGAAAAAGAAGCTCTTGCTATTATTTTTTCAGTAACAAAACTCAAGCAATACCTTTTAGGCAACAGTTTCGTATTACGAACTGACCATAAACCACTTTTATCCATATTTGGATAAAATTTCCCGTGCCACGAATGCAGAGATGGGCGTTTTTACTTTCCGGGTTTAATTACAAGATTGAGTATGTAAAGGGATCGTTAAATGAGGCTGACAACTTGTCAAGACTTCCTCAACATAAATTCGAGCAGGAAGACAATGAAAAATCTCTCATATTTCATATCAAAAATAACAATGTTTTGAATATTGATTTTATTAAATGCATTTCGCGTGAAACGCGTCGTGATCCGATATTATCTAAAGTTTGCGATGCAGTAAAAATGAACACTTTAAACAATCTAAAAGGTGAGGAGTTCGTTGCATATGTAAACAAAAATACAGAACTGACTGTAGATCAAGATTGTTTACTATGGGGTTATCGAATGGTGATTCCATTGAAATTAAGACAAAACATGCTTGAACAAGTACATGACTCTCATTTAGGAGTTGTCAAAACAAAGGCTTTTGCAAGATCGTATATATGGTGGCCAAAAATAGATAGTGAAATTGAAAACTTAATTAAACAATGCATTCCGTGTCAAGAACTACTGCCCAGCCCAAATAAAAGTAAATTGATTCCTTGGCAGCCTACTGACTCAGTTTGAAGTAGAATACATATCGATTTTGCAGGACCTATTAAAGGTTAATACTTGTTTGTAATTATAGATTCTTATTAAAAATGGGTTGAGGTGTTTAAAACAAAGGAAATAACGTCAAACTTCGTCATTACGAAACTTCGTGAAACATTTTGTCGGTTTAAAATTGTAAATACAATCGTAAGTGACAACGGAAGACAATTTGTCTCTGAGGAGTTCAAAAATTTTTCAAAACTCAACAAAGTCAAACACATATTAACGGCACCAGGCCAGCCATCAACAAATGGTCAAGTTGAGAATTTTATTAAAACACTAAAAAAGTCTTTATATGCAAATTTACGCGATGGACATGAGACTGAGCTTGACTTAATTCTAAATAGATTTTTCATGGACTATCGAGTTGCAAAACATTGTACTACAAATGAATCACCTGCTAAACTGCTTTTAGGCAGATCTATTAGAACTCGTTTTGATTTTATTAAATCACCTCACATCAAAGAAATTATTTTAGTTAGCCAAGAAAACAGCAAGAGAAACTATTCTGGTAAAAGAGACTTAGAATTCAGTTCAGGACAAAAAGTCTATATACGTGATTACAAAAATCCAAACAAAGCGAGTTGGTCTCCGGCGACTAAAAAATCACAAATTGGTCCACGCACTTACAATTGTGTATTTGATAGTAACCATAGATTAATAAAAAGGTACACTGATCAAATTAAAACAAATTTGCCAAACGTCGATATTGAATCGCAGGAGGAAGAAGCCTCAAATGAAATAGAGCGTACTTCTCCTGAGAATATTAATATTACTGAGTCTCCAAATCAAAATGATTTACTAGAAAATATTAATAATAATGTAAATGAAAATGTAGAAATTGAATCAAATGACATTGAAGTAGAATCAATGGAGCGTAGAGCATTACGCCCAAGAAAGAATGTTAGCTATACATAAGTAATGAATTTTCCAAAATTAAATTAATTAAATCATGGAAACCAATTATTATTTAAATAATTAAAACAAACAAATTTATATGCACTCTTCTAAAGGGGGAGCGTGTTATGTTTTTGCCTAATGTGAACATAATGTGAACATAGCATAACATCAACATATGTGTTCTTACATATGGCAACTTTACATATGATAACTTTGTACGTAGATGTAAGATTATTTGATTCTCAATAAAAACAGTAAGTTGACAACCGTGCTCGAGTGCGTTTCATTTGCCCGCATACATAACATATACTTAATAACTTAAATTGTATGCTACGATATACTTAGCTTTATCCTTATTTCTAGGGGGCGGGCGGCAGCCTCCTTTCTCCTCCGGTAGCAAAACTTTAATGTATCAGAACAAATAACAGGAACAACCGACGAGACGAGAGACTATCCACACAAAATCAGACCTGCACCAGCGAATATCCGCACTAGACTTTTTTTCTATACACGCTGCACTTATTTACACTTTATTTCCTTATATTTTGCATTTAATTTGATAGTTTCTAAACAGCAAAAGCCGGACTTTGTGGTAATTTGAATATTTTCAGTACACGAATGTAAGTTTTTTTTTATATTTTTTTTTTATTACAAGAATTTATTATTTATTGAATTTGCTTAAATTAAGCCTAACAATAAGTATATCAAATCTTAAAACTAGTCACTAAAAAATAATTTTAACCCAAATTGTATTTGGCCATCAAAATTTCGGTTCAGCTTCGCTCTTCAAATGGACGGAAGGTCTCTTCTCTGCAGGCGGGATCGGCTTATCGATTTTGCGAGGCATTTAGCTAGTGGATTCGGGTGATTTTCCAGTTTTGCTATGTATATCTGCTTTCTAGCATTTATTTCTGTGATAACTGTTGGTATTTTCAGGTCTTTGTGAATATTATCGTTACGCATGTACCATGGAGCACCTGTTATTAACCGAAGTATTTTCGACTGAAACCTTTGAATTATGGCAATGTTAGAAGCGGATGCATTACCCCAGTTGAATCCCGTACAACCATATCGGCTTAATAACTGCATTGTATAGGAGGATGTTTGTATTCTAGGTTTAAGGTAGATTTGTGGTTTATTAGCCAATGCAGCTTGGCGACCTTCAACTTCATATTTAAAATTTTAGTTGAAATGTGCGTACGCCAAGTTAAGCGCCTGTCTAAATGAATGCCGAGATAGGTGACTTCATTAGCTTGTGGAATCTCAATATTATTGAGCCGAATGGCTTGCTCATTGACCTTTATACGCCACATTCCTAACCATTCTTCTACCCTAACTAAGTGCTCTTGTAGAGTTCTCGACGCCTTTATCGAACATTTATTGCAACTGAGTATGGTGGTATCATCCGTTGAAATTAGTTATCATGTTGAAATTAGCGTGCTTTCACTTATAGGAGTATCAGATGTGAATATTACATATAATGTAGGGCCTAGAACGCTACCTTGGGGCACACCGGCTAAAATTGGAAAATCTTCGGAAATGAATTCGTTTACTTTTACCCTGAAACGTCTATTGGATAAGTAAGACTCAAGAATGTTATGATAGCTTTTTGGGAGAAACTTTTTGATTTTGAACATCAATCCTTGATGCGATACCTTATCAAATGCTTGAGCCACGTCAAGGAATATTGCAGAGCAAAACTCCCCGAGTTCAAATGCTTTTCTTATTTCATTTGAAATTCGATTGACTTGCTCAATAGTGCTGTGCTTTTCGCGAAAACCGAATTGGTGTTGCGGTATTACGCTATGTTCATGAAGAAAAGCAGATCGTTTATTTAATAGTAGTTTCTCAAACAATATGGAAAGGCAAGGCAACAGGCTGATAGGTCTATATGATGACGGTAGCGTTGCATCTTTTCCAGGTTTAGCTATCATACATATCTGAGACTTCTTCCATGCATTCGGATAGTAACCGATGCCCAAGATTGCGTTAAAAAGCTTACAGAGAAATGCTGATGCAGAATCTGGTAACTGTTTTAGCATTTTCGGGGTAATATTATCGAATCCAGGTGATTTTTTTGGATTCAGTTGTTTAATTTGTTTGGCTATTTCTGGAAGGGAAATTTTAATAGGCTGAGCAATCTCAGTACTGCAAGGTAAGGCAGGCAGTGCAAAGGAGTTTGTAGCCATATTCGGCTGGAACACGTTGCATAGATGTTGTGCAAAGCAGAGTGCTTTTTCTTGATCGCTTTGAGCCCACGCGCCGTACGGGTTTCTTAGAGGTTTTACACCTTCCATTGGAGGCTTAAAGATTTTAGATGCCTTCCAAAGGGAATACCTTTCGGTAGAATTTGGGGCTACCTTCTTCAGGTACTCTTTTAGGTTTTTATCCTCCTCCTTTGTAAGAGCATCTTTAAGCGCCCTTGCGGCTGCTTTAAGATTGTATTTAGAGATGGGTGAGCGATGTTTCTGCCATTCTCGGCGCATTTGGCTATTTGTACAGGCATACTTGCACTTTCTAGAAGTATTTTTTGGCGTTGCCACTACGGCTGCAGTCGCTAGCATGGAGTTGAAAATATCAATATTATTATCTATATCATCTGCATGTTTTACCTCAACTCTTGTAGAGATATAACTACTAATATACTTTTTGTATTTTAACCAATCGGTTTGGTTGGTCCCTAGGCGAAACTGTGGGCTTGTATATTCTGGTTGTTCATAAAGGTTGATTATTACAGGCGAGTGATCAGAGGACAGATCGACACAGGTTTCCGCTGATACTAAAGACCTATCTATATTTTTAGAAATAGCAAAATCAATAAGATCAGGAATTTTCTTTGGGTCTGTTGGCCAATAAGTGGGCTGTCCTGATGAGACAAAATCGAATTTACTATGTCTGTTAGTTATTGCATTGTACAATTGTCGGCCTTTTCGATTAATTAGGCGAGAGCCCCAGTGCTTATGTTTCGCATTATAATCACCGCCAGCTAGAAATCTATCACCAAGGGAATCAGAAAGTTCTTTAAATTGAGTTTCTGTTACAGTAAAACGGGGTGGGCAGTATATAGCTGAAAGCGTCAGGTCTTTGCTACGATTTTTAATATATACTGATGTAGCGTGCATCCATTGCATCGAATGCGATTGCATAAGATGATGCTTATGCCGATTTCTAATTAGAATAGCCGTACCGCCATGTGCCTTACCATCAGGATGATTTGTGTTATAAAATTTGAAGCCTGGGAGATGAAAGTTGTATTTGTTTGTGAGATGTGTTTCAGACAAAAGCATATCATCAATTTCGTGATCATGTAGAAACTTATTAAGGGCTAGTTTATGCTGGTTAACACCGTTTGCGTTCCATAAACATATTTTTAACAAACTCATTTTTTATTTACAAGAGTTTGGATCATCTGATTTTGAGCCTTAATTAAATCTTGTAGCATATTTTGCACTGTAGACATGAATTGAGTCATACACTGAGTAAGATTTAGGATCATGGCTTCTACTCCACTATTAGATGCATTGTTATTGTTAACTTGCCGTACGTTACCCTGAAGAACACTTGCGTAGGTTGCTTGACCAGAATTAGGTTTTTGCATAATAGGGTCACCTATCTGAGGATTTGTGGTGGCAGGCTGGATATAAATAGGATTTGGGGATAAGTTACGTTTTAATTGTATACTCTGCGACAGTTTTGATTTTAGATCTTTATATACGAGTACAGGGCAACCTCTGTAATTTGCCGTGTGGCTACCACCACAGTTACTACCTTTCTTTGCGGATGTGTCAGCTTTAGCTAATGTGCAAGTACTTGTAGGGTGGAGATCACCGCAAACTACACAAACAATGCGCAGAGTACAGTACGATTTAGAGTGGCCGAATTCTTAACAATTCATACATTGTATTGGGCCGTTACGTTTGTGCGGTTCTTCAACCGTAATTCTGCGGTGTAAAAGATATCTTAGGTTATATATTGGGTGCGTCTCGTTCTTTTTAAGCTGGGTTGAGTTGGGGAGCAGTTCAACTTTAAATATAGGTTGTGGAACCTTATTTCTATTCACAATATTTATCATAACCTTAACGGGGAACCCTTGCTCTTCAAGAGCCTCTTTAATATCGCCAGAATCTACTGTGGCTTCGATTCCTTTTAAAATAATAACAAGGCCTTTTGAGCTCTTTAGCTGATAGGAATAATAATTTTTCTTGTTCCCCGTTAAAAAATTTATAATATCACGATTGTGCTTTTCACTATATGCCTGTATCTTTGTCTCCTCAATACTACCTTTTCTAAGAGGCACAATGTGAAAAGTATTTGTGCCTATAATATTTGCGATGTTCAATAATAATTGATTGGAACTACGCTCGCGCAGGTAAATTGGTAGCGGTCTGGCGTTACTGACTACAGGTTCACCTTTCGATTTATTAGTAGAATTCTCTACACTAAGAAGTGCAAATCTGTTATTCTCCAGAGGAGCACCTGAGTTTGTTGTGTTTGCCCTTTTGGCGACGCCCATGACTTTTTGTGGACTTATCTTTCTTTTAATATTAATGTTTATGTAGCATTCAATACCCGTCTGCACTACCGCCACTTTTTTTATTTTCTTTACCTCACCGTTTATTACCGCCTGCAGAGGCATTGTTGCTGTACTCCTCACTGCTGCTGAGTTTGGTGACGGCGCTGTGACGGCGCTGTGCTGGGCTGCCTTGCCTTCGTTGTTGTTTCAACGAAAGTCATCGCGCTCTTTCCTGTAGCGACAGTTGCTGGGATCGACTTTTCTGTTGAGGTCGCTGCTGTTGCCGACACTGCTACTGACACAGATGATGACTCTGCTAGTGGCATTGTTGTTGCCGATAATATGCCGTATTGTATTGTTGTAGTGTTATTGTTTGGTGCAACGGGTATATGCACCGAGTGCCGACGCTCTCTATGAGGAGAGTGAGCGACACTCATAGCTTTATGTATATGTTTATGTTTATATTTTTAGTGTTTACTTTTTGAATTATATTTCATATATGTATTTAATTTATTAAACGAGCTGTTAAATTTCTCGAGATTATTTTGATTTAATTGATAATATTAATAGAACAAAATAATATTTGAGAAATATGTAAATCCAATCAAACACTGAGCGTACAAAAACATGTCCGACGTGAGCGTAAAACGAATGTAAGTAAGATTATTTTTCTCTCTCAAATGAGCCTAATTGAAATATGTAGTTATAATAAAACACTCAAATTCAATTTATATTATTTTTTTCTAACTTCCGTGCACAGTCACACAATCAACCAATAATCAGAAAAACATCAAAAACGCACATTTAAACGCGCGCGGCAACAAAAAATTGGAAACAACTTTACTCCCAAACACTTTAAACTGCACAGGCCCGTTTTTTCCCTACCACTGCCTTAAATGTTTTTTTCCCTCTTCTCTTAAAACCCTATTTTCCATTTTCTCGGCCTCTGCCGATATTCCATCATAGACCGCTCCAGCGGTCAAGTCGGTCAGTTACCTTTCTTTCGAATTTTTACTATTCTGAGGCAGCGCCATCTCTACCTCAGAATCGTCAGGTAGGTTTTGACTGGCCGCATTCACTAGAAAAGCGGACAAGTGGAAGCAAGAAAAGAAGGAGAGAAGCAAAACAAACAAAACAAACATACAGACGGTAGACGCCAAAAACCACGATCGCAACACGTGGCAGAAATAGATGTTGATTTTATATATAAAAATGATGTCGAAAAAATTATACAAGACTATAATGGTTCTACTGTAAGTGAAAACTGTCCTATTTATATGAAAATTCTTCCAAATGAAAATATGAAACCCTTTCGACATTCTCCAAGTAGACTGTCCATTGAGGAGGAAGATGGAGTAAATAAGCAAGTTGAAGAATGGCTGAAAAGTGGTATAATAAGAAAGTCATTTTCCGATACAGCAAGCAGAGTCGTGGTAACTAAAAAGAAAAGCGGCGAATATAGAATTTCGCTAGTTAAACAAAATGGTTCTTAAAGATGGGTTTCGAGTACCGGTTATTGATGAGATAGTACAAAAATCACAGGTAGCAAAATATTTTAAAAAAGTTACCGCGTTTGTAACTAAAAGGGGTCTTTTTGAATTCATCAGAGCGCCTTGTAGGTTTTGTAACTCACCAGCTTGTTTCATTAGATATATAAGCCATATTTTTCAAGACTTAATAAACGACAATATTACGGAACTTTACGTAGATGACATAGTAGTATTCGGAGAAACTGCGGAAGAAAGTTTGAATAAATTAAAACTGGTACTGCAGACGGCTGCAAAGTATGGATTCGATTTTAATTGGAAAAAATCCATGTTTATGAAAACAAAAATCGAGTTTCTGGGACATATAATTGAGAATGGGACAATAACTCCTGCAAAAACAAAGTGCAATGCGGTGCAAAATTTCGCTAGACCCACAAACGTAAAGGATGTGCAATCATTCCTAGGGCTCACGGGCTATTTTCGAAAATTTGTTGAAGGATATGCCCAAATTGTTCGTCCCTTAACAGATCTATTAATATTGATGTTGAGCAAATCAGCGCGATAGATATTATTAAAAGAAAGTTATCCAGTGAACCAGTACTCAGAATATACAACAGAGATGCTGAAATTGAGGTGCACACAGATGCTTCGAAACACGGTTTTGGCGCTGCAATCATGCAAAAGTATAATGGTCGCTTCCATCCAGTTTGGAAGCTTCCGTACAATAAAACAAGCTGCATAGCTACATTATAGAAGTAAAAGCAGCCTATTTAACCTTCAAAAAGTTTAGACACTATTTGCTAGACGTCAGTTTTAGGTTGGTCACAGATTGTTCAGCATTTAAGCATTACTTAATAAATTTTGAACAGTGCAGACGTGGTTAAGCTCGCTCCGCAAAAGTTAATTCTCCAATACAAATTTGTTAAGTTAAAGTAACTTAAGTTTTAAAGAAAAAGTGCAATAGTGCAGTGATCGACTGGAACGAATCTACCGGTCACTTACTGGGACACATCTTTTAAAATAGCATAATATAAGAACAAATCACAAATTTATAATGAGTGTGGCTGACACACTTAAACAAAAAACAGCAACAAATAGAAACGCATATTTTTCTTTCGTCTCAAACGAAAACAACGGCGACTCCAAATTGCCAGTCGAAGTGACAGAGAGCAGAGCAGGATCTTGCTCTCCCGTTCTACTCGGTGCCAGCAATTCCCTATCTTGGAGTGTCCAATGCGCGACTCCCACTATGGAGTTTCATCCACCTGTTACTACTTCAGCAACCACAACGGCAACTCAAAGCTCTTCTACCACAACTGTAACACCGGTGAATGCGACAGGAACGATTTTTAACTGCAACTCACCAATAATGGCAGTCGGAACAACACTAATTACACCAGAAACAAACACAAACAGTACAAAACATAAATATTAAAGCCACTAATAAAATTACCGAAAATAAAAACACAAAACGAAACCGCGAAAAACAATCGCCTAACAAGTTAAAGGAACAAAATACTAGTAACAAAAGACCGAAAAATAAAATGTTCAACACAACACAAACATCACTCCAAAAATATTGGCTGAGGAAGCCTATCACTCCAAATACAACAAACAGATTCGAACTGCTAACAGGGACAAAGTATTACACATTTCGACCAAAAGATGAGCGAGGCTTTAGAGTGGTATTACGAAATATGCACCATTCAACCGACACAGAAGACATTAAAAACGAATTAGCCGAACTAGGCCATGAAGTGACAAATATCCATAACATCCAAATAGCTAATGGTGCCAAAATAAAGCAACCACTTTCACTATTTTCAATTGAATTGAAAATAAAAGATAACAATAAAGGCATATACGACATTACTCATTTCCTACAATGCAAAATTAGCTTTGAGCCACCCCGACAAAAGAGAACAATTCCCCAATACACAAATTGCCAAAAGTACGGAAACACAAAAAACTACTGCCAGATAGACCCAAACATGTGCACAATTAAAATCGACGCTGATAGAGTAAATATTAAATGCGTACATTGCGATGAAAACCACACGGCAAACTACAGAGGATGTGCGATATATAAAGCTGTACAAGTCCTGAGATACCCTACACTTCACAAGAAAGAAACAAATGAACAAATCAATATTGAAACAAACCAAAACAATCACAATACAAAAATAAATGGCCAGAAAATCATCTCTGGTATTTCATACGCTCAAGCTGCACAAATGGCAACAATATCACAGGAGCCAAATGAAATAAAAAGAAACAGCTCATATAAAATAATATCAAACAATGACGATTTATCCGAATTAAAAACAATGATGAAAAAACTAATAAATCAAATGACCAGTATGATGAACATAGTAACTATGCTTGAATGCAAAATAGATGAACGCAGTAAATAAAATAAATTTGGCAATATGGAATGCAAATGGACTGTAGCGCCATGAACTAGAACTAAAGACTTTCCTAATAAATAATTCAATAGATGTGATGTTAATCTCACAAACACATGCTACTGAAAAAACATATGTTAAATTCCCTAACTTTGACATCCATTACACAAATCATCCTGACAACAAATCTCACGGTGGAACGGCGATCATTATAAAAAAAAATATGAATTACATTGAACTTGACGCATATAAAAAAGAAAACCTTCAAGCAACCACAATAGCACTAAAAGACTCGAAAGGACAAATAGTAGTATCTGCTGTCTATTGTCCACCAAAATATAACAACACAAAAGAACAATATCTAGACTATTTAAAGAAAACTGGGGAATCGCTATTTAGCCGGAGGTGACTATAACGCTAAAAATGTTTTATGGGGATCAAGGTTGACAAACGCAAAAGGACGCGAGTTAATTAAAGCTATACGATATGGTAATGGTCGATTCATTAGCACTAGGGAACCAACATATTGGCCAACAGATACAAAAAAACAACCAGATTTAATAGACTTCTGCATCATAAAAAATATTCTTCATAAACAGCTGACTATTAAATCATGTTTAGAATTATCCTCAGACCACTCCCCAATCCTAATGAAATTACTAGGGTTAATAGAGACAAGACTTTTCTCAGGCATTTATAACAATAAAACTGACTGGAATAATTTTCGTCTAGCACTGTAAAAACAACTAAAAATAGATATACGATTAAAAACAAAAAATGTAATCGATTCCGTAATCGCATACTTTAATGATAGCGTCTTCGAAGCAATCACAGCTTAAACACCAGAGCTAACGTTAGCAAATACGGACACTACACCAGCGTTCATGAAGGGAAAAATTAAATGCAAAAGGAAGCTCCGGAAAACATGGCAGATCACTAGGAATCCGGAAGATAAACGCAACCTAAACAAGGCAACAAATGAATTAAAAGTTTTACTTCAGAAAAACAGAGAAAAGGAACTAGAAAAACATACGCTGAACTTGGGAACGACCACATCAACAAATTACTCTCTTTGGAAGGCTACGAAAAAACTCACTGGTGCAATAATACACAAACCTCCTATCAAACCACAAACCGGTACATGGGCGAAAACAAGTAAAGACAAAGCCAACACACTGGCCAAACATTTCCTTGAAATATTTACAAGCGAAATGGACAATCAAACCACTCATCTTGACAATGTAATAAATATCCCGCAATCCAAAACAAAAAGACGTCAATAGTAGAAATCAAAAACAAAATTAAAAAATTAAAAGACAAAAAGGCGCCAGGATATGATCTGATAAGCGGGAAAATGCTAAAAGAAATGCCTGATATAGCTATAATATATATCCGAAATATATTTAACTGCATGCTAGAAACTAAGTATTTCTCTCGCTTATGGAAAGTTGCACAGATAACAGCCATCAGCAAGCCAGGAAAAGATGCACCAAAACAACTTCTTACCGACCTATAAGTCTATTGCCAATACTATCGAAAGTATTTGAAAGGATACTACAGGACAGATTAGAGCCAATCTTAACAACAAAAAATTTAATACCCAGCTATCAGTTTGGATTTAGAAGACAACACTCAACTGTGCAACAGGTCCACAGGGTTGTAAGCAAAATCATTGAAAGTATAGACAACAAAAAGTACTGCGTAGCTGTATACTTGGGCATTGCAAAAGCATTCGACAAGGTGTGGCACAAAGGACTTCTATATAAACTTAAGCGAATATTTCCACAAAATTTTTATGACATTTTAAAGAGCTATATAAGCGAACGACAATTCTACATAAAATATGACGAGGATTGCTCAGACATCCTACCAATGACAGCTGGAGTACCACAAGGCAGCGTATTAGGACCTGTACTATACTTAATATTCACAGCAGATGTACCAATTCCAACCAAAAGCAATGCGATGATAGCAACATTCGCAGACGACACAGTTTTAATGGCATCACACAATGACGAAAAAAGGCAACAAATACAATCCAACATATATTGGACAATGTAGTAGCATGGTGTGACTTATGGGGAATAGAGATAAATAAAGACAAAACTGTACAAGTTGCATATACAAACAGAAAATCGACAAAATACAGCCTTGCTATACAGGGCAAAAAAATAAAAACTCACTCTGCTGCAAAATGTCTTGGAATAACCATAGACGAAAAATTGACTTGGAAGCAGCACATCGTTAACAAGCGAAACGATGCAAAAAATAAATACCGACAGTTAAGCTGGCTACTTGGATCTCTCTACAGCAAACTAATAATATACAAGACAATAATAGCGCCTATCTGGATATATGCAATCGAGATATGGGGCACAGCTAGCATATCAAACTTAAATTTAATACAACGAATGCAGTCAAGAATACTACGAACAATTACAAATGCTGAATGGTATATCCGGAACGAGGTTATACACCGTGACCTACACATTGAAGCCATCAAGGACACAATCACAAAATGCAGCACCAAACATATACACCGACTGAAAGGCCATCAAAACCTGGAACTGCGTAGTGCAGCAGACACGGAGGGTGCAAGTCCAAGAAAATTGAAGCGAATTACCCCTGCAGAACTTACAGGAAGGTTTAAAAAAATAAATACATAACAATAACAAAATAAATAATTAATTGTACTCGTATACATAAATAAAATGATGGATAAATAGAGAAAATTTAATAAACAAATAAATAAAAGAAGTTATTTTGGCATTGGCAAAAAGAGCATATTAAATCCCAACCTGCACAAAATATTACTTAATATTATTGTTATAGATTGTAATATATAGAGGAAGAAAAAAAAAAAAAAAAAAAAAAAAAAAAAAAAAAATATATATATATATATATATATATATATATATATATATATATATATATATATATATATATATATATTTAAGCAAATGGTGGAGAAAAAAGATGTACCCAGAGATGTCGCACAATGGGTTATGTACATCCAAGACTTGAACTACACAGTTGAGCACAGAGCAGCAAACCGAATGAAACATGTTGATTGTTTGAGCAGATATCCGGTTAATGTTATGGTAGTTCATTCTGAATTAACGGCAAGACTACGTAAGCTACAACAAAATGATTATCAAATGAAAGCAATAATGGCAGCGATTAAAGTTGGGTCGTATGACAATTACAAGATAAAAGGTGGACTTGTCTACAAAAATGTTGATGGTAATGATCTGCTCTTAGTACCAAGATCCATGGAAAGCGAGATTATTAGAAATGCACACGACAACGGGCATTTTTCAGTTGAAAAAACGGCCATAATGAAAAGCAACAATATTTTATTCCGCACTTGGGGAAAAAAGTTGAGCGACGAATTCAAAATTGTATCCAGTGCATTATTCATAACAAGAACCTAGGCAAAAAAGAGGGATTACAATGCATTGATAAAGGTGACGCACCACTATGCACCTTACATGTTGACCACTTAGGCCCGATGGATATTACAGCGAAACGATAGCAAGTTTGTATGGCTCTTTCCGACCAATGCAAGAAATGCAGATGAAGTCATTAAAAACCTGACAGTTTGGTTGAGTACTTTTGGGCCACCGAGAAGAATCATCAGCGATCGAGGAGCGGCTTTTACATCGAAAGCATTCAGAGAATTTTGTCTTGAAGCAGATATTGAGCATGTTACAACCACCGGAGTTCCACGCGGCAATGGCCAAGTAGAACGACTCAGCAGAACGATCCTGGAAGTTATAAGCAAACTATCATCAGATGATTCAGCGAAATGGTACAAATATGTGGGGCAAGTACAAAAAATAATCAATTCTTGCGTCCACAGTACAACAAAATCAACACCATTCGAAATACTTCTCGGTACAAAAATGAAAGCAAAAGTCGACGACAGATTACTCGAAATGTTGGAAGAAGAACTGGTAAATAGTTTTGACGAAGACCGACAGTAGTTAAGACATGAGGTTAAACAGCAAATACTGAAAGCGCAAGAAAACTATAAGAAGCAGCACGACAAAAAATGCAAAGGCATAGGCGAATACAAAACGGGTGACCTAGTGGCTATTAAAAGGACTCAATTCGTAGCTGGGAAAAAACTAATAAACGAATATTTGGTCCCGTATGAAGTAACGAAAGTGAAAAGAGGAGGGCGTTATGATGTCATGAAGTCAGCTGATTTCGATGGTCCAAATTCAACATCTATAAGTTGTGATTGAATTGATATGAAACATTGGCTGCAATCAACAAAGGATGATGATCTGGTGTCATCCGAGTCAGAGCCGCAACCGCCGACTCAAGCCTCGTACGCGGCCCTGCAGCAGCCACTACAGCCAACTTACGCTCCGCACCAGCAGCCACAACCACCGCACGCTTATGCGCACGCACAGCTGGCTATGCCAACGCCATTGCTGCTACCGACACACCCGCCGCCACACCCGCCGCCACACCGTGCAGGGGAACCTGGGGGACACGCCTCCTTTTCGTCGCCGCCCGCGATTGATGCGGTGAACAGCTGCCGGCTCCCACCTTTCTGGAGGAGTATGTGGTTTAATCAGATCGAGGCCGCGTTCCAGGTCCACCATGTGGGCAACGACAACAGCCGTTACAATTTAGTAGTTGCGGCGCTCGACCCGGAGACCATTTCCGAGGTTGCGGATGTACTCCCCACAGTGCCGCCCGTGGGGAAGTATGAGGCACTGAAGGCAGCCATACTAAATCGCCTCGCCAACTCGGCGGATCGACAGCTCCACAAGCTGCTCACCCAACTCGAGCTGGGTGACAGGAAACCGTCTCAACTCCTGCGGCAGATGCGCGCCTTGGCAGATGACAGGGCCACGGATGACGTCATCCGAGTGAAGTGGCTCGACTTGATGCCGCCGTCAACGCGACGGCTTCTGAAGATTTTGAAAGGTACCAGCCTGGAGGAGCTCGCATAGGCAGCTGACGAGCTGGTCGACAATGGACCTACAGTGGCGGCTACGTCACCTCCACTCTCGTCTCCGAGACCCCGCTCTCCATTCGCGAACAGATCGTCGCACGATTCAACGGGTATCTCCGTGCACGCAGAGCTTGCCACACTGCGCCATTCAGTGGCACAGCTCGTGGCACTAAAGCGAGAGAATCAGGAGCTGCTGCGTAAAATAACGCCGCAGCCCCAGCCGGTACCGAGATCGCTCTACAGCGCCTGGCCAATGTTGGTACCACCTGAAATACGGGGCGACAGCACAGCAGTGCCGACCACCGTGTGTTTTTGCCGCCGCCGTGGCCGCCGCCTCGACGCCGTCGGGAAACTAGCGCTGCAGGCGCCGACTTGGGCGAACGACGCCGGCCGTCCACCAACCGAAAAACGCCTACACGTAACGGATCGAACAACATCCACTCGCTTTCTCGTGGACTCGGGTTCAGTGGTCTCCTTACTGCCGAGGGGAACGGTCGCCCGCAAACTACAGCGAAACAGCCTCACGCTGTACGCCGCCAACTCGTCGCCGATAGCCACATACGGGCAGCTCACGCTGAAGCTGAACCTCGCCCTGCGGCGGGATTTTACTTGGGCATTCACTGTGGCCGATGTGCAAACCGCCATTCTCGGGGCGGACTTTCTGGCATACTATGAGCTCCTGGTAGATTTGAGGGGACGACGCATCGTCCACCCCCTTACCAATATCAGCCACACGCGCACAGCAGAAGGACGTCCCCCGTCAACCAACCACGGACCCCAACATTTTGGCGTAGCCGGTAGGATCCTACGTCGAGTGCCAGGAAAAGAGCACTCCTACGCGGGAATCCACCAACAGGAAACCACTAAGAAATGGACCCAAAGGAGTTAAATGGAGGGAGCAAGAATATTGGTGAGTATACTTATATTAGGATGCTTTAGTATTTAAGTACATTTTGTCGACGATTCTTCTGTGGCCGTGTGGGCGCTTTTGCGCCGGTCATGCAGAAGAAGCAGCATCGGGGCTGAATAGCCGCTGCGGTTAGGTGACACTAGGTTGATCCTCAAAATTTTTTAATGGTCAGGTTGTATAGGTTTATTTCACTGAGATTAGGCTCATATTTTTTTTCTTACTTCTTGTTTCAGCATTCTCCGGGGATGTGGGACGTGTCTGTTTATTCACGGATTTTGCGTTATTGAATTTCGAACTTGTGTATACCGGTTGGTTGGGTTCGGAAAGAACGTGCCATGGTATAGGGTTCGTACGGTTATGATAGGGGATTTGTGTTTGTTTGTCGGTAAGGACATTTATATGATTCAATTAATATTGTTTTGAAATCAAAATAAAGATTGATTTAAATATTTGGCATTTTGAGTTTAGGGTATTAGGTGAAGAGGTGCAGACAACACGTGTTGTTGCATCAAAGTTTTTGTAGTTCGGAAACTACGATTTGCATAGCAATGTTGAAGAAAACATTTGAATTCTATTATTACGTGGCGCATACGTAACGGGTTTATTTTTAAATATGGATTCAAATTTCCGGGAATGAATCAATACACTTTTGCCTGTAAATCCAATATCGGTTTTTCAAACATATGGCCTTTTCTATGGATTTTTGGGAATATTAAAGATGGTGAGAGGAAATCAAGGAGTATCTGTGAGGAAGTCAAGGACCAATTTGCACTGATGGAAGGACTTAATGGACGCCGGTATACAGCGGATATGGAAATTGTGATGGAAGATAAGTAAAGAAAGAATATTAAGATATAATTTACGGTAGAATGTTTTTTAATAAATTTGTATTTATCATTAAATAAGATGAAATAAAAAAATTGGGATAAGTTAATAACAAGTTTTAACAATTATTGGGTTTTATTTGTAAATTGTTTTGGTAATGGGGATACGCCAGCTGTTCTGGCATTTGGGATATGACGAAGGAAGCACAAGGATTACTGCTGATGCAGAAGCAAATTGGAGAAGCGATTGAAAAACTGATCCGTAACATTAAGAAAGAAGGCAGGTTACGTAAGGACAACGTATATTACTGCAAGCGAATAACACAGTTACAAAATCTGGGGAGAGAGTTCAACAATAATCACGGGCTGTTGTTGCCTCACGCAGTTGAGTACAGCAAGGGAAAATATTTTGCGGAAAATTACGCAGACTACATAAATAGTCTGGTCAACAAATGGGCAGATACATTTAGTTCTGAATTAGAGGAAATAGGACAACAAACTGTGAGTTTGGTTTCGCCAGACGAGGAAGTAAGGAACAGATTGAAATCAATGCAGTCAGAGGTGGAACTGTTTACTGGGAAAATAGTTGAACAATTCGAAGTGAGTACGAGCAGGGAAGAAGCTCAGGAATTGTGGAAGCAGGCGAATGCCGGAGGAGCTGTATCACCATTAGAAGTAGCGCATCAAGCATTAACCGCAATCCAAAAAAGGACAGAAGAAAAGTTGTTCAAATTTCATGAGAAAACAGAAGATTTGAGAGCACAAAAGGAGTATCTTGAGAATAAGGTAAAGGCACTTTCTAAGAGATTGAAGGAAACAGAGGAAGCAGCATCGCTGTTGGAAAAGGAGTGTGAGGAATTGAAAAGAGGACGGGCGACCAATAGGACCTAACTGAATAGGGAGAGATCAAAATCAGCATCGGCTGGATTTACGCAGACAGTACTGACATTGCCTCCGGAAGTACGTTGGCCGGAATATTTAACACCAGAAGGAATAAGCCGCATGGTAAAGCCAAAATTTGTATTTAATGAAGAAAGACAAGTGCAATTTTTGTTTGGCGCATCTGAAATCGGTGTCGAGCCTTTTTCTCCGGGAAGGCCGATAAATAGTAAAAATCAGGGATATCCGCCAAAGGACCCGGAAGCAGTAACAGTGCAGCAAAGTCCAGATACTGTGGACAGTATTTCGCCTGTACGAAGAAACGATCGAAGACTAATTAGTTTGAGTCCGTCACTGACCAATTACCTTTCAAATCCGGGAGAAGCGAAACTGCAAAATCCCATGAAGATAACGTTCGAATTTTACCAGCCATAAGCAAAATAAAAATAAGAAAAATGGGCATTCTGGAAGTTGCTCATGCGGTGGAAAAGTTGGTGCCCATGTTCTCAGGAGTCGAGTTGTATGATCTGAGAACAGAGATCAGGCGCTTCAAAGCAGGTTGTGAGCTAGCACAACAGAGTCTTCCGGAAGCGGACGGGGAACACTTAATAAAGTGTATTAGGCAAAGAACCACAGGTGATGCGTTTGATTTACTGGTGCATAGCTCGGTAAGCACCCTGGCAGAATTATATGCACTTTTGGATCGGACATATTTAAAACAAAAGTCGTACGACTGTCTCGTTCGGGAAATTCAGGAATCAACTCAGAAACCCGGTGAGGAATTGAGAGCCTGGGGACGAAGGCTCCAGTCTCTGGGGAATGCTGCTGAGATGAAGCCAACAGGCAGTTTCCAGGAAACGTTGCAGCTTACAAGGCTCAAGTAGAACGAGCTATGATTTCTGTGTTCAAGGCAGGGCTCATAAATAGGGACTTAGCTAATTATACTCTTACTCTCACACCGAGGAGTATGGCAGAGCTAGTGGAAGCGGTCTAGTCCGCTGAAGCAGCAATACAACAACGAACGACAACTGGTGGAATCTGCTGGACGAATGCTCCTGCAGAGGTAGGAACAGTACAGCAGCAAAACAGAAGTGGAGTTGGTAGATTGATGGGCCAATTTCCGCAACAAAGAGACCACGGATTCCCAGTCGAGAGATTCCAGCCAAGAAAACCCGTTTGCTCATTCTGCCATAAGCCAGGTCATACAAGGGATGAGTGTATTATACGCAAAAACACGCCCTACAAAACGATTTAAATCGATGTTGTTGAACGGTAAGCAAATAGAGTGCTTAATAGACACCGGTGCTGATTTGCCATTAATTCGAGAAAGTGTTTATAGAGAAAAGTTTAATAATGTGAAAATACGACCGACGATATAAAAAAAAAACCTTTAGGACTCATTAGTGGCGAAATAAGTGTTGATAAAATAAGCACTATACATGATTTTCTTGTAATTGAAGATGAAAACATAAAATGTGAAGCCATAATCGGTTATGATTTTATAAGCAAATTTGTATTGTATGCCGATGAAAATGGTTATGTGTTTCGAGACAACAAAGCCGAACATTTGGAAAACGAACTAATGATTTATAACGTGTGTTACCGCACCACTAGTATGATGCAGTGTGGTGGCCGCGGCTAGCTCACCGCAATGGTCGTGGTCCTCAACCCGCCACACTGCATCGGGTGGAGCAGCTTTACAAAATAAAAACCCCAACTCACCATTTTGTCGGTTCTCAGCTAGGCATCCTCCTCCTCGACGGCAAGCGAGCCCGCCCCATAATTGCCGCCTTTGCTTAACATACGAGGTGTGATCAAAAAATAACCGTTATTGTGTGATCCAAAAAATAAAGTATTTGTTTATTCATCAACAACTATCTTGTCTCCTTTAAAGTAATTCCCCTCAGATATAATACACTTATGCCAGCGTTTTTTTCAATCCTCGAAACACTTCTGAAACGCTTTTTTTGGTATCGCCAACAGCTCCTGTTTCGATTTTTCTTTTATCTCCTCAATCGTAACAAAACGCTTTCCTTTCATCGGTGTCTTCAGTTTTGGAAAGAGGAAAAAGTCAGCGGGGACCAAGTCCGGTGAATACGGTGGTTGATGCATGATAACGGTTTTGTTTTTGGCCAAAAACAGCTCCTGAGCGATGTCCATGCGATGTTGTTTTTGCTCAAAATTTAGGAATTTTGGAACTATCTTCGCTGCCGCACGTTTCATGCCTAAAACATCCGTAAAAATTGCTTGGCATGAGCCGAACGATATGCCAACATCATCAGCAACCTCTCTAATAGTGATTCGATGATTATCCAAAACCATATTCTTCACTGCGTCAATGTTTTCATCGGTTGTTGACGTGCTCGGGCGACCAGGACGAGCATCGTGATTGACATCTTCTCGGCCTTCCTTAAACCGGTTATACCACAATTGAACTTGTGTTCTGCTCGTAGTAGACTCGCCAACGGCCACAGTCAACATTTCAAATGTCCTTGCGCATTTAATTTCATTTTTTACACAAAACTGAATACAGTTTCTTTGATCCATTTTTTCGAATAGTACAAAATCGAAGAGCACACCAAAACACGACTAACCTTTTTATCTGTCAAAAACAAACTGACAATCCAAAATGGTTGGTATTGCCAACCTATATAACAGACATGTGTACCAACATAACAGAAAAAAAATGCGAACATCGAACATACGTAGCTCACGAAAAGATGAAAATAACGGTTATCTTTTCATCACACCTCGTATTATACTTAAATTTAAACATAACTAAACATTCTACCTTATACACTTAAATAAATAACATACTCGTATACACTGTTATGTGTTCGCCTAATGTGAACATAATGTGAACATAGCATAACATCAACATATGTGTTCTTACATATGGCAACTTTACATATGATAACTTTGTACGTAGATGTAAGATTATTTGATTCTCAATAAAAACAGTAGGTTGACAACCGTGCTCGAGTGCGTTTCATTTGCCCGCATACATAACATATACTTAATAACTTAAATTGTATGCTACGATATACTTAGCTTTATCCTTATTTCTAGGGGGCGGGCGGCAGCCTCCTTTCTCCTCCGGTAGCAAAACTTTAATGTATCAGAACAAATAACAGGAACAACCGACGAGACGAGAGACTATCCACACAAAATCAGACCTGCACCAGCGAATATCCGCACTAGACTTTTTTTCTATACACACTGCACTTATTTACACTTTATTTCCTTATATTTTGCATTTAATTTGATAGTTTCTAAACAGCAAAAGCCGGACTTTGTGGTAATTTGAATATTTTCAGTACACGAATGTAAGTTTTTTTTAATATTTTTTTTTTATTACAAGAATTTATTATTTATTGAATTTGCTTAAATTAAGCCTAACAATAAGTATATCAAATCTTAAAACTAGTCACTAAAAAATAATTTTAACCCAAATTGTATTTGGCCATCAAAATTTCGGTTCAGCTTCGCTCTTCAAATGGACGGAAGGTCTCTTCTCTGCAGGCGGGATCGGCTTATCGATTTTGCGAGGCATTTAGCTAGTGGATTCGGGTGATTTTCCAGTTTTGCTATGTATATCTGCTTTCTAGCATTTATTTCTGTGATAACTGTTGGTATTTTCAGGTCTTTGTGAATATTATCGTTACGCATGTACCATGGAGCACCTGTTATTAACCGAAGTATTTTCGACTGAAACCTTTGAATTATGGCAATGTTAGAAGCGGATGCATTACCCCAGTTGAATCCCGTACAACCATATCGGCTTAATAACTGCATTGTATAGGAGGATTTTTGTATTCTAGGTTTAAGGTAGATTTGTGGTTTATTAGCCAATGCAGCTTGGCGACCTTCAACTTCATATTTAAAATTTTAGTTGAAATTTGCGTACGCCAAGTTAAGCGCCTGTCTAAATGAATGCCGAGATAGGTGACTTCATTAGCTTGTGGAATCTCAATATTATTGAGCCGAATGGCTGGACACGTACCAGGCCTCAAAGAGAATGTTACGTGTTTGTTTTTTTGCTCATTGACCTTTATACGCCACATTCCTAACCATTCTTCTACCCTAACTAAGTGCTCTTGTAGAGTTCTCGACGCCTTTATCGAACATTTATTGCAACTGAGTATGGTGGTATCATCCGTTGAAATTAGTTATCATGTTGAAATTAGCGTGCTTTCACTTATAGGAGTATCAGATGTGAATATTACATATAATGTAGGGCCTAGAACGCTACCTTGGGGCACACCGGCTAAAATTGGAAAATCTTCGGAAATGAATTCGTTTACTTTTACCCTGAAACGTCTATTGGATAAGTAAGACTCAAGAATTTTATGATAGCTTTTTGGGAGAAACTTTTTGATTTTGAACATCAGTCCTTGATGCGATACCTTATCAAATGCTTGAGCCACGTCAAGGAATATTGCAGAGCAAAACTCCCCGAGTTCAAATGCTTTTCTTATTTCATTTGAAATTCGATTGACTTGCTCAATAGTGCTGTGCTTTTCGCGAAAACCGAATTGGTGTTGCGGTATTACGCTATGTTCATGAAGAAAAGCAGATCGTTTATTTAATAGTAGTTTCTCAAACAATTTGGAAAGGCAAGGCAACAGGCTGATAGGTCTATATGATGACGGTAGCGTTGCGTCTTTTCCAGGTTTAGCTATCATACATATCTGAGACTTCTTCCATGCATTCGGATAGTAACCGATGCCCAAGACTGCGTTAAAAAGCTTACAGAGAAATGCTGATGCAGAATCTGGTAACTGTTTTAGCATTTTCGGGGTAATATTATCGAATCCAGGTGATTTTTTTGGATTCAGTTGTTTAATTTGTTTGGCTATTTCTGGAAGGGAAATTTTAATAGGCTGAGCAATCTCAGTACTGCAAGGTAAGGCAGGCAGTGCAAAGGAGTTTGTAGCCATATTCGGCTGGAACACGTTGCATAGATGTTGTGCCCACGCGCCGTACGGGTTTCTTAGAGGTTTTACACCTTCCATTGGAGGCTTAAAGTTTTTAGATGCCTTCCAAAGGGAATACCTTTCGGTAGAATTTGGGGCTACCTTCTTCAGGTACTCTTTTAGGTTTTTAACCTCCTCCTTTGTAAGAGCATCTTTAAGCGCCCTTGCGGCTGCTTTAAGATTGTATTTAGAGATGGGTGAGCGATGTTTCTGCCATTCTCGGCGCATTTGGCTATTTGTACAGGCATACTTGCACTTTCTAGAAGTATTTTTTGGCGTTGCCACTACGGCTGCAGTCGCTAGCATGGAGTTGAAAATATCAATATTATTATCTATATCATCTGCATGTTTTACCTCAACTCTTGTAGAGATATAACTACTAATATATTTTTGTATTTTAACCAATCGGTTTGGTTGGTCCCTAGGCGAAACTGTGGGCTTGTATATTCTGGTTGTTCATAAAGGTTGATTATTACAGGCGAGTGATCAGAGGACAGATCGACACAGGTTTCCGCTGATACTAAAGACCTATCTATATTTTTGGAAATAGCAAAATCAATAAGATCAGGAATTTTCTTTGGGTCTGTTGGCCAATAAGTGGGCTGTCCTGGTGAGACAAAATCGAATTTACTATGTCTGTTAGTTATTGCATTGTACAATTGTCGGCCTTTTGGATTAATTAGGCGAGAGCCCCAGTGCTTATGTTTCGCATTATAATCACCGCCAGCTAGAAATCTATCACCAAGGGAATCAGAAAGTTCTTTAAATTGAGTTTCTGTTACAGTAAAATGGGGTGGGCAGTATATAGCTGAAAGCGTCAGGTCTTTGCCACGATTTTTAATATATACTGATGTAGCGTGCATCCATTGCATCGAATGCGATTGCATAAGATGATGCTTATGCCGATTTCTGATTAGAATAGCCGTACCGCCATGTGCCTTACCATCAGGATGATTTGTGTTATAAAATTTGAAGCCTGGGAGATGAAAGTTGTATTTGTTTGTGAGATGTGTTTCAGACAAAAGCATAACATCAATTTCGTGATCATGTAGAAACTTATTAAGGGCTAGTTTATGCTGGTTAACACCGTTTGCGTTCCATAAACATATTTTTAACAAACTCATTTTTTATTTACAAGAGTTTGGATCATCTGATTTTGAGCCTTAATTAAATCTTGTAGCATATTTTGCACTGTAGACATGAATTGAGTCATACACTGAGTAAGATTTAGGATCATGGCTTCTACTCCACTATTAGATGCATTGTTATTGTTAACTTGCCGTACGTTACCCTGAAGAACACTTGCGTAGGTTGCTTGACCAGAATTAGGTTTTTGCATAATAGGGTCACCTATCTGAGGATTTGTGGTGGCAGGCTGGATATAAATAGGATTTGGGGATAAGTTACGTTTTAATTGTATACTCTGCGACAGTTTTGATTTTAGATCTTTATATACGAGTACAGGGCAACCTCTGTAATTTGCCGTGTGGCTACCACCACAGTTACTACCTTTCTTTGCGGATGTGTCAGCTTTAGCTAATGTGCAAGTACTTGTAGGGTGGAGATCACCGCAATTTAGAGTGGCCGAATTCTTAACAATTCATACATTGTATTGGGCCGTTACGTTTGTGCGGTTCTTCAACCGTAATTCTGCGGTGTAAAAGATATCTTAGGTTATATATTGGGTGCGTCTCGTTCTTTTTAAGCTGGGTTGAGTTGGGGAGCAGTTCAACTTTAAATATAGGTTGTGGAACCTTATTTCTATTCACAATATTTATCACAACCTTAACGGGGAACCCTTGCTCTTCAAGAGCCTCTTTAATATCGCCAGAATCTACTGTGGCTTCGATTCCTTTTAAAACAATAACAAGGCCTTTTGAGCTCTTTAGCTGATAGGAATAATAATTTTTCTTGTTCCCCGTTAAAAAATTTATAATATCACGATAGTGCTTTTCACTATATGCCTGTATCTTTGTCTCCTCAATACTACCTTTTCTAAGAGGCACAATGTGAAAAGTATTTGTGCCTATAATATTTGCGATGTTCAATACTAATTGATTGGAACTACGCTCGCGCAGGTAAATTGGTGGCGGCCTGGCGTTACTGACTACAGGTTCACCTTTCGATTTATTAGTAGAATTCTCTACACTAAGTGCAAATCTGTTATTCTCCAGAGGAGCACCTGAGTTTGTTGTGTTTGCCCTTTTGGCGACGCCCATGACTTTTTGTGGACTTATCTTTCTTTTAATATTAATGTTTATGTAGCGTTCAATACCCGTCTGCACTACCGCCACTTTTTTTTATTTTCTTTACCTCACCGTTTATTACCGCCTGCAGAGGCATTGTTGCTGTACTCCTCACTGCTGCTGAGTTTGGTGACGGCGCTGTGACGGCGCTGTGCTGGGCTGCCTTGCCTTCGTTGTTGTTTCAACGAAAGTCATCGCGCTCTTTCCTGTAGCGACAGTTGCTGGGATCGACTTCTCTGTTGAGGTCGCTGCTGTTGCCGACACTGCTACTGACACAGATGATGACTCTGCTAGTGGCATTGTTGTTGCCGATAATATGCCGTATTGTATTGTTGTAGTGTTATTGTTTGGTGCAACGGGTATATGCACCGAGTGCCGACGCTCTCTATGAGGAGAGTGAGCGACACTCATAGCTTTATGTATATGTTTATGTTTATATTTTTAGTGTTTACTTTTTGAATTATATTTCATATATGTATTTAATTTATTAAACGAGCTGTTAAATTTCTCGAGATTATTTTGATTTAATTGATAATATTAATAGAACAAAATAATATTTGAAAAATATGTAAATCCAATCAAACACTGAGCGTACAAAAACACATCCGACGTGAGCGTAAAACGAATGTAAGAAAGATTATTTTTCTCTCTCAAATGAGCCTAATTGAAATATGTAGTTATAATAAAACACTCAAATTCAATTTTTATTATTTTATTTCTAACTTCCGTGCACAGTCACACAATCAACCAATAATCAGAAAAACATCAAAAACGCAAATTTAAACGCGCGCGGCAACAAAAAATTGGAAACAACTTTACTCCCAAACAATTTAAACTGCACAGAGCCCGTTTTTTCCCTACCACTGCCTTAAATGTTTTTTTCCCTCTTCTTTTAAATCCCTATTTTCCATTTTCTCTGCACAGAGCCCGTTTTTTCCCTACCACTGCCTTAAATGTTTTTTTCCCTCTTCTTTTAAATCCCTATTTTCCATTTTCTCGGCCTCTTCGTTGATTTTAAATATAAAAATGATGTCGAAAAAATTATTCAAGACTATAATGGTAATGTAAGTGAAAACTGTCCTCTTTATATGAAAATTCTTCCAAATGAAAATATGAAACCCTTTCGACATTCTCCAAGTAGACTCTCCATTGAGGAGGAAGATGCAGTAAATAAGCAAGTGGAAGAATGGCTGAAAAGTGGAATAATAAGAAAGTCATTTTCCGATACAGCAAGCAGAGTCGTGGTAACTAAAAATAAAAGCGGCGAGTATAGAATTTGCATAGATTTTCGCTAGTTAAACAAAATGGTTCTTAAAGATGGTTTTCGAGTACCAGTTATTGGTGAGGTACTACAAAAATCACAGGAAGCAAAATATTTTACAGTACAGATCTACGCAATGGTTCTTTCCATGTAACAATCGAGGAAAGCACCAAAAAAGTTACCGCGTTTGTAACGAAAAGGAGTCTTTTTGAATTCATCAGAGCGCCTTTTAGGTTTTGTAACTCACCAGCTTGTTTCATTAGATATATAAGCCATATTTTTCAAGACTTAATAAACGACAATATTATGGAACTTTACGTAAATGACATAGTAGTATTCGGAGAAACTGCGGAAGAAAGTTTGAATAAATTAAAACTGGTACTGCAGACGGCTGCAAAGTATGGATTCGATTTTAATTGGAAAAAATCCATGTTTATGAAAACAAAAATTGAGTTTCTGGGACATATCATTGAGAATGGGACAATAACTCCTGCAAAAACAAAGTGCAATGCGGTGCAAAATTTCGCTAGACCCACAAACGTAAAGGATGTGCAATCATTCCTAGGGCTCACGGGCTATTTTCGAAAGTTTGTTGAAGGATATGCCCAAATTGTTCGTCCCTTAACAGATCTATTAAAAAAGATGTGTCGTTTAAGATTGATGTTGAGCAAATCAACGCGATAGATATCATTAAAAGAAAATTATCCAGTGAACCAGTACTCAGAATCTACAACAGAGATCCTGAAATTGAGGTGCACACAGACGCTTCGAAACACGGTTTTGGCGCTGCAATCATGCAAAAGTATAATGGTCGCTTCCATCCAGTTTGGAAGCTTCCGTACAAGAAAACAAGCTGCATAGCTACATTATAGAAGTAAAAGCAGCCTATTTTACCTTCAAAAAGTTTAGACACTATATGCTAGGCGTCAGTTTTAGGTTGGTCACAGATTGTTCAGCATTTAAGCATTACTTAATAAATTTTGAACAGTGAAGACGTGGTTAAGCTCGCTCCGCAAAAGTTAATTCTCCAATACAAATTTGTTAAGTTAAAGTAACTTAAATTTTAAAGAAAAAGTGCAATAGTGCAGTGATCGACTGGAATGAATCTACCGGTCACTTACTGGGACACATCTTTTAAAATAGCATAATATAAGAACAAATCACAAATTTATAATGAGTGTGGCTGACACACTTAAACAAAAAACAGCAACAAAAAGAAACGCATATTTTTCTTTCGTCTCAAACGAAAACAACGGCGACTCCAAATTGCCAGTCGAGGTGACAGAGAGCAGAGCACGATCTTGCTCTCCCGCTCTACTAGGTGCCAGCAATTCCTTATCTTGGAGTGTCCAATGCGCGACTCCCACTATGGAGTTTCATCCACCTGTTACTACTTCAGCAACCACAATGGCAACTCAAAGCTCTTCTACCACAACTGTAACACCGGTGGCTGCGACGGGAACGATTTTTAGCTGCAACTCACCAATAATGGCAGGCGGAACAACACCAATTACACCAGCAACAACAAACACGCAACTACAAAACATAAATATTAAAGCCACTAATAAAATTACCGAAAATAAAAACACAAAACGAAACCGCGAAAAACAATCGCCAAACAAGTTAAAGTAACAAAATACTAGTAACAAAATACCGAAAAATAAAATGTTCAACACAACACAAACATCACTCCAAAAATATTGGCTGAGGAAGCCTATCACTCCAAACACAACAAACAGATTCGAACTGTTAGCAGTAAATGACAAAACGGACTCTCCAGACAACAGTGAAGAACAAAACAACAGTGGGACAAATACGAACATTAATATACAAAAACCAATTGCGCAACGTTTACAAAAACCGCCTCCTATATATGTTCAGAATGTTGAAAATATAAAAGCCTTATCTGAAGCACTAAATTCCATGCCAAATATATTGTACGAAATGAAAATTCTAAGCAAGAACGAAATAAAAATTCAACCAAAAGAATCCACACACTACACAAAAGTAATTGAATTATTAAAGCAAAAAGGGACAAAGTATTACACATTTCGACCAAAAGATGAGCGAGGCTTTAGAGTGGTATTACGAAATATGCACCATTCAACCGACACAGAAGACATTAAAAACGAATTAGCCGAACTAGGCCATGAAGTGACAAATATCCATAACATCCAAATAGCTAATGGTGCCAAAATAAAGCAACCACTTTCACTATTTTCAATTGAATTGAAAATAAATGATAACAATAAAGGCATATACGACATTACTCACCTCCTACAATGCAAAATTAGCTTTGAGCCACCCCGACAAAAGAAAACAATTCCCCAATACACAAATTGCCAAAAGTACGGCCACACAAAAAACTGCTGCCAGATAGACCCGGTGTGTGTCAAATGTGCTGGAAAGCACAAGACAAACATGTGCACAATTAAAATCGACGCTGATAGAGTAAATATTAAATGCGTACATTGCGATGAAAACCACACGGCAAACTACAGACGATGTGCGATATATAAAGCTGTACAAGTCCAGAGATACCCTACACTTCGCAAGAAAGAAACAAATGAACAAATCAATATTGAAACAAACCAAAACAATCACAATACAAAAATAAATGGCCAGAAAATCATCTCTGGTATTTCATACGCTCAAGCTGCACAAATGGCAACAATATCACAGGAGCCAAATCAAATAAAAAGAAACAGCACATATGAAATAATATCAAACAATGACGATCTATCCGAATTAAAAACAATGATAAAACAACTAATAAATCAAATTACCAGTATGATGAACATAGTAACTATGCTTGAATGCAAAATAGATGAACGCAGTAAATAAAATAAATTTGGCAATATGGAATGCAAATGGACTGTAGCGCCATGAACTAGAACTAAAGACTTTCCTAATAAATAATTCAATAGATGTGATGTTAATCTCAGAAACACATGCTACAGACAAAATATATGTCATATTCCCTAACTTTGACATCCATTACACAAATCATCCTGACAACAAATCTCACGGTGGAACGGCGATCATTATAAAAAAAAATATGAATTACATTTAACTTGACGCATATAAAAAAGAAAACTTTCAAGCAACCACAATAGCACTAAAGGACTCGAAAGGACAAATAGTAGTATCTGCTGTCTATTGTCCACCAAAATATAACAACACAAAAGAACAATATCTAGACTATTTTAAAAAAACTGGGGAATCGCTATTTAGCCGGAGGTGACTATAACGCTAAAAATGTTTTATGGGGATCAAGGTTGACAAACGCAAAAGGACGCGAGTTACTTAAAGCTATACGATATGGTAATGGTCGATTCATTAGAACTGGCGAACCAACATATTGGCCAACAGATACAAAAAAACAACCAGATTTGATAGACTTCTGCATCAAAAAAATATTCTTCATAAACAGCTGACTATTAAATCATGTTTAAAATTATCCTCAGACCACTCCCCAATCCTAGTGAAATTACTAGGGTTAATAGAGACAAGACTTTTCTCAGGCATTTATAACAATAAAACTGACTGGAATAATTTTCGTCTAGCACTGTAAAAACAACTAAAAATAGATATACGATTAAAAACAAAATATGTAATCGATTCCGTAATCGCATACTTCAATGATAGCGTCATCGAAGCAATCACAGCTTAAACACCAGAGCTAACGTTAGCAAATACGGACACTACGCCAGCGTTCATCAAGGGAAAAATTAAATGGAAAAGGAAGCTCTGGAAAACATGGCAAATCACTAGGAATCCGGAAGATAAACGCAACCTAAACAGGGCAACAAATGAATTAAAAGTTTTACTTCAGAAAAACAGAGAAAAGGAACTAGAAAAACATATGCTGAACTTGGGAACGGCCACATCAACAAATTACTCTCTTTGGAAGGCTACGAAAAAACTCACTGGTGCAATAATACACAAACCTCCTATCAAAACACAAACCGGTACATGGGCGAAAACAAGTAAAGACAAAGCCAACACACTGGCCAAACATTTCCTTGAAATATTTACAAGCGAAATGGACAATCAAACCACTCATCTTGACAATGTAATAAATATCCCGCAATCCAAAACAAAAAGACGTCAATAGTAGAAATCAAAAACAAAATTAAAAAATTAAAAGACAAAAAGGCGCCAGGATATGATCTGATAAGCGGGAAAATGCTAAAAGAAATGCCTGATATAGCTATAATATATATCCGAAATATATTTAACTGCATGCTAGAAACTAAGTATTTCTCTCGCTTATGGAAAGTTGCACAGATAACAGCCATCAGCAAGCCAGGAAAAGATGCACCAAAACAACTTCTTACCGACCTATAAGTCTATTGCCAATACTATCAAAAGTATTTGAAAGGATACTACAGGACAGATTAGAGCCAATCTTAACAACAAAAAATTTAATACCCAGCTATCAGTTTGGATTTAGAAGACAACACTCAACTGTGCAACAGGTCCACAGGGTTGTCAGCAAAATCATTGAAAGTATAGACAACAAAAAGTACTGCGTAGCTGTATACTTGGGCATTGCAAAAGCATTCGACAAGGTGTGGCACAAAGGACTTCCATATAAACTTAAGCGAATATTTCCACAAAATTTTTATGACATTTTAAAGAGCTATATAAGCGAACGACAATTCTACATAAAATATGACGAGGATTGCTCAGACATCCTACCAATGACAGCTGGAGTACCACAAGGCAGCGTATTAGGACCTGTACTATACTTAATATTCACAGCAGATGTACCAATTCCAACCAAAAGCAATGCGATGATAGCAACATCCGCAGACGACACAGTTTTAATGGCATCACACAATGACGAAAAAAGGCAACAAATACAATCCAACATATATTGGACAATGTAGTAGCATGGTGTGACTTATGGGGAATAGAGATAAATAAAGACAAAACTGTACAAGTTGTATATACAAACAGAAAATCGACAAAATACAGCCTTGCTATAAAGGGCAAAAAAATAAAAACTCACTCTGCTGCAAAATATCTTGGAATAACCATAGACGAAAAATTGACTTGGAAGCAGCACATCGTTAACAAGCGAAACGATGCAAAAAATAAATACCGACAGTTAAGCTGGCTACTTGGATCTCTCTACAACAAACTAATAATATACAAGACAATAATAGCGCCTATCTGGATATATGCAATCGAGATATGGGGCACAGCTAGCATATCAAACTTAAATTTAATACAACGAATGCAGTCAAGAATACTACGAACAATTACAAATGCTGAATGGTATATCCCGAACGAGGTTATACACCGTGACCTACACATTAAAGCCATCAAGGACACAATCACAAAATGCAGCACCAAACATATACACCGACTGAAAGGCCATTAAAACCTGGAACTGCGTAGTGCAGCAGACACGGAGGGTGCAAGTCCAAGAAAATTGAAGCGAATTACCCCTGCAGAACTTACAGGAAGGTTTAAAAAAATAAATACATAACAATAACAAAATAAATAATTAATTGTACTCGTATACATAAATAAAATGATGGATAAATAGAGAAAATTTAGTAAACAAATAAATAAAAGAAGTTATTTTGGCATTGGCAAAAAGAGCATATTAAATCCCAACCTGCACAAAATATTACTTAATATTATTGTTATAGATTGTAATATATAGAGGAAGAAAAAAAAATATATATATATATATTTAAGCAAATGGTGGAGAAAAAAGATGTACCCAGAGATGTCGCACAATGGGTTATGTACATCCAAGACTTGAACTACACAGTTGAGCACAGAGCAGCAAACCAAATGAAACATGTTGATTGTTTGAGCAGATATCCGGTTAATGTTATGGTAGTTCATTCTGAATTAACGGCAAGACTACGTAAGCTACAACAAAATGATTATCAAATGAAAGCAATAATGGCAGCGATTAAAGTTGGGTCGTATGACAATTACAAGATAAAAGGTGGACTTGTCTACAAAAATGTTGATGGTAATGATCTGCTCTTAGTACCAAGATCCATGGAAAGCGAGATTATTAGAAATGCACACGACAACGGGCATTTTTCAGTTGAAAAAACGGCCATAATGAAAAGCAACAATATTTTATTCCGCACTTGGGGAAAAAAGTCGAGCGACGAATTCAAAATTGTATCCAGTGCATTATTCATAACAAGAACCTAGGCAAAAAAGAGGGATATTTACAATGCATTGATAAAGGTGACGCACCACTATGCACCTTACATGTTGACCACTTAGGCCCGATGGATATTATAGCGAAACGATAGCAAGTTTGTATGGCTCTTTCCGACCAATGCAAGAGATGCAGATGAAGTCCTTAAATACCTGACAGTTTGGTTGAGTACTTTTGGGCCACCGAGAAGAATCATCAGCGATCGAGGAGCGGCTTTTACATCGAAAGCATTCAGAGAATTTTGTCTTGAAGCAGATATTGAGCATGTTACAACCACCGGAGTTCCACGCGGCAATGGCCAAGTAGAACGACTCAGCAGAACGATCCTGGAAGTTATAAGCAAACTATCATCAGATGATTCAGCGAAATGGTACAAATAAAGGGTTTTTCAAAAGAAACGCTATAAAAGTAAAGTCGATACTGACAGCAAACGACGCCATATTTTTTCCCGCTCTTTTGACATTTCTCTTCAGTAAGGTTCACCATTTCGTCATGCAAAGATATACGAGCCAACAACGAGTTGAAATTATTAAAATTTACTACCGAAGTTCGGAGTCAGTCGCCTCAACCTTAAGAGCGCTACGTCGAATTTATGGTCGTCATAATTGTCCTAGCAGATCAACAATTGAGCGTCCAGTGAAAAAATTTGAATCCACAGGCACAGTGCAAAATGTTCCCGTGCCAGTGAGACAAAGAAGTGCCCGTAGTGTCGAGAATATTGCTGCCGCTGAGGCTTCAGTTCAAGAAAGCCCAAATGTGTCTCTCACACGTCGTTCTCAAGCGTTGTGCATCTCTGTGACGTCGTTGTGGCGAATTTTGCGAAAAGATCTTGACCTACATCCTTACAAGAGCAAATTGACGCAAGAACTGAAGCCGCTTGACCACCATAAGCGTCGTATGTTCGTGAATTGGGCTGAGCAACAACTTGAAAATGATTCGGATTTTCATCGGAAAATCATCTTCAGCGATAAGGCTCATTTCTGGCTGAATGGCTTCGTCAATAAGCAAAATATGCGTTATTGGTTAGACAGCAATCCACACGTACTCCATGAGTCATCATTGCATACCAAAAAAATTACGGTTTGGTGCGGCTTATGGGCCGGCGGCGTCATTGGCCCGTACTTCTTCCGTGAGGATCAAGACCGGCACATTACTGTGAATGCGAATCGCTACCGTTCAATGATAACCGAATATTTTTGGCCCCAATTGGATAATATGGACTTGGAGGACATGTGGTTCCAACAGGACGGCGCCACAAGCCACACAGCGTATGCCACAATCAATTTACTGCAAACCAAGTTTGGTGAACGTGTTATCTCACGAAATGGCCCAGTCGATTGGCCGCCTCGGTCGTGCGATTTGACGCCGTTAGATTATTTCCTGTGGGGCTACGTCAAGTCTATGGTCTATGCCAACAAGCCAGCGACGATTGATGAACTTCGTACGAATATCGAACGTGAAATTGCAGCAGTATTGGCCAATTTATGCTTGAAAACCGTTGAAAATTGGGTTCAGCGTCTGGACTTCTGCAAGCGTGCCCGTGGTGGCCATGCAAAAAAAATCGAGTTTTATACATAATGGCATCGAACGTACTTTCACAGGAATAAAGAATTTCATTGATATCTAAAACCGGTTTTGTTTTATTTTTGTAGCGCTCTTATTGAAAAACCCGATATGTGGGGCAAGTACAAAAAAATAATTAATTCTTGCGTCCACAATACAACAAAATCAACACCATTCGAAATACTTCTCGGTACAAAAATGAAAGCAAAAGTCGACGACAGATTACTCGAAATGTTGGAAGAAGAACTGGTAAATAGTTTTGACGAAGACCGACAGCAGTTTCGACATGAGGTTAACCAGCAAATACTGAAAGCGCAAGAAAACTATAAGAAACAGCACGACAAAAAATGCAAAGGCATAGTCGAATACAAAACGGGTGACCTAGTGGCGATTAAAAGGACTCAATTCATAGCTGGGAAAAAACTAATAAACGAATATTTGGGCCCGTATGAAGTAACGAAAGTGAAAAGAGGAGGGCGTTATGATGTCATGAAGTCAGCTGATTTCGATGGTCCAAATTCAACATCTACAAGTTGTGATTGAATTGATATGAAACATTGGCTGCAATCAACAAAGGATGATGATCTGGTGTCATCCGAGTCAGATGACGGTCAGGAGGGCCGAATGTAACAAAGTAGCGCAGTTTTTGTCAGCAAGAACATTGACAAATGCACCATCAATCAGTCGTAGCGCACATGGCGAAGCGAGCAGTAGTTTAATAAAAGTTGCGACAGTGGGTCACGATAAAAAGTAGTAAAAAGTAGCTTCGACTTTAAAAGTTGTTTAGGATTAAGTAATACTGAATTAAACACTTTATTTCAAACATAATAACTGCGGTGGTAACACGATACAATTACACACATACTCGTATATTTATATATATATATATATATATATATATATATATATATATATATATATATATATATATATATATATATATATATATATATATATATATATATATATATATATATATATATATATATATATATATATATATATATATATATATATATATATATATATATATATATATATATATATATATATATATATATATATATATATATATATATATATATATATATATATATATATATATATATATATATATATATATATATATATATATATATATATATATATATATATATATATATATATATATATATATATATATATATATATATATATATATATATATATATATATATATATATATATATATATATATATATATATATATATATATATATATATATATATATATATATATATATATATATATATATATATATATATATATATGTGTGTGTGGCGACACCACTACCCCCACCCAGTTATCGGGTACGGCAAAGCAAGCAGGCGCTAGTTCCGCGCGCCATCTAGTAACAAGCTGTCGCTGTCGCACAGCGTGTTTATGGGCAACCTGATCTACCCTGTGTTGACTGCTGAACAACCAACTTCGTGTTTCCGGCCTTTCATTCATCCCTCTTTCTCTTTCTGTGCTGAAGCTGTGGTGACGTGTTATAGAACGTTTTGTGCAATTAAAAGTTATATTAATTACTGGACTTAACACAATCTCTAGAAATTTGCAGAAACGTATTTCATCATATATTATATATACGATATAACAAATAAATTCGCAGGAACGTATTTTATCATATACTCGTATTATATATACGATATAACAAATATTTCTGTTTTTTATTAGGAACGCTACGTTGAGCACTCGAGCAGCCAAATTGGTCACCCAGACGTGATCTAAGCACGCATTCGGCCCACCCAGAGGGGTACGATATAACCAGTACACGACGCACATGTTGCTCCACTCGTCAACGGCCTCAGGACCGGCGCCGCCGGCACCACTGGAGCAACCGCCGACTCAAGCCTCGTACGCGGCCCTGCAGCAGCCACTACAGCCAACGTACGCTACGCACCAGCAGCCACAACCAACGCACGTGCATGCGCACGCACAGCTGGCTATGCCAACGCCATTGCTGCTACCGACACACCCGCCGCCACACCGTGCAGGGGGACACGCCTCCTTTTCGTCGCCGCACGCGATCGAGGCGGAGAACACCTGCCGGCTCCCACCTTTCTGGAGGAGTAACCCCGATCTGTGGTTTAATCAGATCGAGGCCGCGTTCCAGGTCCACCATGTGGGCAACGACAACAGCCGTTACAATTTAGTAGTTGCGGCGCTCGACCCGGAGACCATTTCCGAGGTTGCGGATGTACTCCCCACAGTGCCGCCCGTGGGGAAGTATGAGGCACTGAAGGCAGCCATACTAAATCGCCTCACCGACTCGGCGGATCGACAGCTCCACAAGCTGCTCACCCAACTCGAGCTGGGTGACAGGAAGCCGTCTCAACTCCTGCGGCAGATGCGCGCCTTGGCAGATGACAGGGCCACGGATGACGTCATCCGAGTGAAGTGGCTCGACTTGATGCCGCCGTCAACGCGACGGCTTCTGAAGATTTTGAAAGGTACCAGCCTGGAGGAGCTCGCATAGGCAGCTGACGAGCTGGTCGACAATGGACCTACAGTGGCGGTTACGTCACCTCCACTCTCGTCTCCGAGACCCCGCTCTCCATTCGCGAACAGATCGTCGCACGATTCAACGGGTATCTCCGTGCACGCAGAGCTTGCCACACTGCGCCATTCAGTGGCACAGCTCGTGGCACTAAAGCGAGAGAATCAGGAGCTGCTGCGTAAAATAACGCCGCAGCCCCAGCCGGTACCGAGATCGCTCTACAGCGCCTGGCCAATGTTGGTACCACCTGAAATACGGGGCGACAGCACAGCAGTGCCGACCACCGTGTGTTTTTGCTGCCGCCATGGCCGCCGCCTCGACGCCGTCGGGAAACTAGCGCTGCAGACGCCGACTTGGGCGAACGACGCCGGCCGTCCACCAACCGAAAAACGCCTACACGTAACGGATCGAACAACATCCACTCGCTTTCTCGTGGACTCGGGTTCAGTGGTCTCCTTACTGCCGAGGGGAACGGTTGCCCGCAAACTACAGCGAAACAGCCTCACACTGTACGCCACCAACTCGTCGCCGATAGCCACATACGGGCAGCTCACGCTGAAGCTGAACCTCGCCCTGCGGCGGGATTTTACTTGGGCGTTCACTGTGGCCGATGTGCAAACCGCCATTCTCGGGGCGGACTTTCTGGCATAATATGGGCACCTGGTAGACTTGAGGGGACGACGCATCGTACACCCCCTTACCAATATCGCGGCAACGGGCCGCATGGACTCGGCTCGAATCTACGGCATCTCCACAGTGGCTCGCATTGATTCACCTGTGGGACCACACGGCGACCGGTATAGAGAGCTCGTCCAGCGCTTCCTGCAACTCGCTTCACCAGCAGGGGTCATGGCCACTGTACCAGACTTGCCGGTACAATACTTCATCGTCACAGAGGGCCCTCCCGTTTTCGAGCGCCTCCGTAGACTCGTCGGTGAACGACTCGCTGCTGCCAAAGAAGAGTTCGCTGACCTCCTCGACAAGGGGGTGGTACGCCCATCATCGAGCCCATGGGCTAGTCCGCTACACATGGTATAAAAGCTGAATGGAAGCTGGCGAGCCACTGGCGACTACCGCCGCCTCAACGCTTGCACCTTGCCAGACCGATATCCTCTACCGATCATCGAGGACCTGATCCAGGAGAGCCGCGGAAAAGGCTTCTCTGTAATCGATCTGCAGAAAGCCTTCTACCAAATCCCGGTTTCCAAAGCTAACATCCCGAAAACGGCAGTCACAATACCTTTCGGCCTCTTCGAGTTCGTGAGTATGCCATTAGGCCTGCGTAACTCCGCGCAAACGCTTCAGCGGGTAATTAATCACCTACTGAGGAAACTCCCCTTCGTGAAGGGCTACGTAGACGACTTGCTCATCGCATCCGAGACGCATGACGAGCACCTGCACCATTTGAGTCAATTGTTGGAGACGCTGAAAGGGGCGAATCTACGAATCAGCTTGGACAAATGCCAACTCGGTGCTACAGTTTCGCAGTCGAGCCACTGAAGGCATTGAAATTTAGAATGCACCATCAACATTTCAGAATGGCGCAGGTCAGTTGGCTTGACCAACTGACACCAATTAACAGGTGCGAAACTCGAACACCAGAAAGGTCAGTTTTTGTATTGTAATTGTGAATTGTAAATAGTATATAAGAATTAGTATTTTCAGAATAAATTGGCTTGTGATTTAAAATCTAAAAGTGAAATGTAGTGATTTTTCCAAAGAGTGATTTAGGGTTTTCAGCAACACGCGCACAGCAGAAGGACGTCCCCCGTCAACAAACCACGGACCCCAACATTTTGGCGCAGCCGGTAGGATCCCACGTCGAGTGCCAGGAAAAGAGCACTCCTACGCGGGAATCCACCAACAGGAAACCACTAGGAAATGGACCCAAAGGAGTTAAATGGAGGGAGCAAGAATATTGGTGAGTATAATTATATTAGGATGCTTTAGTATTTAAGTACATTTTGTCGACGATTCTTCTGTGGCCGTGTGGGCGCTTTTGCGCCGGTCAAGCAGAAGAAGCAGCATCAGAACTGAATAGCCGCTGCGGTTAGGTGACACTAGGTTGATCCTCAAAAAATTTTAATGGTCAGGTTGTATAGGTTTATTTCACTGAGCTTAGGCTCATATTTTTTTTTCTTACTTCTTGTTTCAGCATTCTCGAGGGATGTGGGGCGTGTCTGTTTATTCACGGATTTTGCGTTATTGAATTTCGAACTTGTGTATACCGGTTGGTTTGGTTCGGAAAGAACGTGCCACGGTATAGTGTTCGTACGGTTATGATAGGGGATTTGTGTTTGTTTGTCGGTAAGGACATTTATATGATTCAATTAATATTGTTTTGAAATCAAAATAAAGATTGATTTAAATATTTGGCATTTTGAGTTTAGTGTAAAGAGGTGCAGAGTATTAGGTGCAAAGTATTAGGTGAAGAGGTGCAGACAACACGTGTTGTTGCATCAAAGTCTTTGTAGTTCGGAAACTACGATTTGCATAGCAATGTTGAAGAAAACATTTGAATGCTATTATTACGTGGCGCATACGTAACGGGTTTATTTTTAAATATGGATTCAAATTTCCGGGAATGAATCAATACACTTTTGCCTGTAAATCCAATATCGGTTTTTACAAACATATGGCCTTTTCTATGGATTTTTGGGAATATTAAAGATGGTGAGAGGAAATCAAGGAGTATCTGTGAGGAAGTCAACGACCAATTTGCACTGATGGAAGGACTTAATGGACGCCGGTATACAGCGGATATGGAACATGTGATGGAAGATAAGTAAAGAAAGAATATTAAGATGGAATTTACGGTGGAATGTTTTTTAATAAATTTGTATTTATCATTAAGTAAGATGAACTAAAATAATTGGGATAAGTTAATAACAAGTTTTAACAATTATTGGGTTTTATTTTTAAATTGTTTTGGTAATGGGGATACGCCAGCTGTTCTGGCATTTAGGATATGACGAAGGAAGCACAAGGATTACTGCTGATGCAGAAACAAATTGGAGAAGCGATTGAAAAACTGATCCGTAACATTAAGAAAGAAGGCAGGTTACGTAAGGACAACGTGTATTACTGCAAGCGAATAACACAGTTACAAAATGTGGGGAGAGAGTTCAACAATAATCACGGGCTGTTGTTGCCTCACGTAGTTGAGTACAGCAAGGGAAAATATTTTGCGGAAAATTACGCAGACTACATAAATAGTCTGGTCAACAAATGGGCAGATACATTTAGTTCTGAATTAGAGGAAATAGCACAACAAACTGTGAGTTTGGTTTCGCCAGACGAGGAAGTAAAGAACAGATTGAAATCAATGCAGTCAGAGGTGGAACTGTTTACTGGGAAAATAGTTGACTAATTCGAAGCGAGTACGAGCAGGGAAGAAGCTCAGGAATTGTGGAAGCAGGCAAATGCCGGAGGAGCTGTATCACCATTAGAAGTAGCGGATCAAGCCTTAACGGCAATCCAAAAAAGGACAGAAGAAAAGTTGTTCAAATTTCATGAGAAAACAGAAGATTTGAGAGCACAAAAGGAGTATCTTGAGAATAAGGCAAAGGAACTTTCTAAGAGATTGACGGAAACAGAGGAAGCAGCATCGCTGTTGGAAAAGGAGTGTGAGGAATTGAAAAGAGGACGGGCGACCAATAGGACCTCACTGAATAGGGAGAGATCAAAATCAGCATCGGCTGGATTTACGCAGACAGTACTGAGATTGCCTCCGGAAGTACGTTGGCCGGAATATTTAACACCAGAAGGGATAAGCCGCATGGTAAAGCCAAAATTAGTATTTAATGAAGAAAAGCAAGTGGAATTTTTGTTTGGCGCATCTGAAATCGGTGTCAAGCCTTTTTCTCCGGGAAGGCCGATAAATAATAAAAATCAGGGATATCAGCCAAAGCACCCGGAAGCAGTAACAGTGCAGCAAAGTCCCGATACTGTGGACAGTATTTCGCCTGTACGAACAAACGATCGAAGACTAATTAGTTTGAGTCCGTCACTGACCAATTACCTTTCAAATCCGGGAGAAGCGAATCTGCAAAAATCCCATGAAGATAACGTTCGAATTTTACCAGCCATAAGCAAAATAAAAATAAGAAAAATGGGCATTCTGGAAGTTGCTCATGCGGTGGAGAAGTTGGTGCCCATGTTCTCAGGAGTCGAGTTGTATGATCTGAGAACTGAGATCAGGCGCTTCAAAGCAGGCTTTGAGCTAGCACAACAGAGTCATCCGGAAGCGGACGGGGAACACTTAATAAAGTGTATTAGGCAAAGAACCACAGGTGATGCGTTTGATTTACTGGTGCATAGCTCGGTAAGCACCCTGGCAGAATTATATGCACTTTTGGATCGGACATATTTAAAACAAAAGTCGTACGACTGTCTCGGTCGGGAAATTCAGGAATCAACTCAGAAACCCGGGGAGGAATTGAGAGCTTGGGGACGAAGGCTCCACTCTCTGGGGAATGCTGCTGAGATGAAGCCAACAGGCAGTTTCCAGGAAACGTTGCCGCATACAAGGCTCAAGTAGAACGGGCTATGATTTCTGTGTTCAAGGCAGGGCTCATAAATAGGGACTTAGCTAATTATACTCTTACTCTCACGCCGAGGAGTATGGCAGAGCTAGTGGAAGCGGTCTCGTCCGCTGAAGCAACAATACAACAACGAACGACAACAGGTGGAATCTGCTGGACGAATGCTCCTGCAGAGGTAGGAACAGTACAGCAGCAAAACAGAAGTGGAGTTGGTAGATTGATGGGCCAATTTCTGCAGCAACAAAGAGACCACGGATTCCCAGTCGAGAGATTCCAGCCAAGAAATCCCGTTTGCTCATTCTGCCATAAGCCAGGTCATACAAGGGATGAGGGCATTACACGCAAAAACACGCCCTACTGTATGGAGTGCCAAACACATGGTCATGAGGCAAGTAGACAGTGCCAAGGTGACACAGAATGGAATCAGAGTAGAAGGCAGCCAGCTACGAGGCGCCCGGATCCACCCTTGAGGGACAGCAGGGGTAACTTTAGTAGTCCCCGAGTTAATACAACGGAAGGAATTAACCAAGGAAGTAATCCTTTCAAAATTGGGAGTGGTCAGCAGGGACCAAATTGGAATTCCAGAAGTGAACCAAGGATAGGCAATAACATACAGGGGTTGAGATGCTTCGCATGTGGACGAATGGGGCATTCGGGGAGTGGAATGCAGGGAAAGACAATCCCAACAATGTTGGGAACAAAAGAACATTGTTTCGTTATGAGCAGAATAGGTGATGCCTTCATCGAGATACCTGGCAAGGAATCATCTAGTGGGAAGATAGTGCTTTTGGTAGATTCAGGAGCGGATACCAGCCTCGTAAAATCTAGTGTTTTACGGAAAGGGCTTGATATTAATCAAATGGACGTAAGAATGCTTAACGGAGCGTTTGGAGGGTGCATCAGGACATTGGGGTCGCTCAGAATAGGACACAGTGAAGTTAAGGGTATGAGTTTTAGAGTGCACGCAGTGGAAGTGGATATGAAAAGTATCCCGGCTGATGGGATAATTGGCCGCGATAATCTCTGGGGCCGCACCATACTGGATGTGCTAGAAAAGCAGTTATCATTTTATGATGATAATAAGAATAGAATCCTTACTCTTCCCTTAAAGTCATGGCAGGAAGGAACCGTGAATAGGGTTAAGAATTGTATGGAGGTAGTGAATGCAAGGTCAAACGGAGTAGTTACTATGCGTGTGAATACGAAACTTAGGACTGTTGTTTTACACAGGCAGCAGCTAACGGACGGCGTATATATGGGAGAAACTATAACGCACGTTGACAAGGGTAAGGTGTTCTCAACGCATCAGAAAAGGACTACCAGATAGATGAGGATTTTAGGCCTAAGTTCACTAGATACGATAATTTAAAGCAACCGAATTATAGATCGGTAAATCAGATTAAACAAGTTGAGAAAAAGAATGGAGAGAGTGCTAGAATCACTGAAGTTAGACCCAAACGTAAATTCAGATGAAAAGGCATCAATAGAAGCCATTTGTACGTCAATCCATGACATATTTTTGCTGGAAGGAGACCAGCTGACTTATACACCAGAGGTAGAGCATGAAATACCTACTAGAGTGGATCAACCACCAATTAACCAGAAACAGTACAGATTGCCACAAGCTCACAAAGATGAGGTAAACAGGCAAGTAGAAAGAATGTTAAAGGATAACATAGTTTCACCGAGTATCTCGCCTTGGAAGTCACCAATAATTTTGGTACCAAAGAAGGGAGGTGCTCAGGGTCAAAAGAAGTGGAGAATGGTCGTCGATTTTAGGAAATTGAACGACGCCACTATCAAGCAAGTGTTCCCGATTCCAAGGATAGAAGAAATTCTGGACCAATTAGGACACAGTAGATATTTTTTTACACTTGATTTAGCAAGTGGCTACCACCAAGTTCTGGTGGATTCCCAAGATAAGCAGAAAACTGCGTTCAGCACCGGTTTAGGGCATTATGAGTTTAATAGAATGCCGTTTGGATTAACAGGAGCACCGGCTACCTTCCAACGGCTGATGAACCATGTGCTAACAGGCTTGCAAGGGTTAAATTGTTTTGTGTATCTGGATGATATTGTAATCTATGGGAAGAACTTGCAGCAGCATTCGCTACGCTAGTGCAAGGTGCTCCAGAAATTACGAGAACACAATTTGAAATTGAACAGGGAGAAATGTCAATTTTTGCGAAGAGAGGTGGTTTATTTAATCCATCCTTGTTCAGAGGCAGGAGCACTGCCTGACCCGCAGAAGGTGGAATGCGTTAAAAATTTAGCTGATCCAAGAAATAGAAAGGAAGTGCAAGCATTCCTTGGACTAGTGAACTATTATAGAAAGTCCGTGAAAGGACTAGCTGGAATTTCGTTGCTAGTGAATAAGTTGCTACGAAAAGAAGCGAAGTTCGAATGGACAGAGAGTTGTCAGCCAGCATTCGAGAGGCTAAAAAAAATAATTAGCTCGCCACCGATTTTGGCGTACCCCGACTTTGAGCAACCTTTTTTGTTGACCACTGATGCTAGCAATGAAGCATTAGGGGCAGTATTGTCACAAGGGGAAGTCGGTAATGACCGACCTATAGCATTCGCAAGCAGACCGCTTAGTGAGACGGAGAAGAGATACTCCACAATAGAAAAGGAATTTCTAGCCATTGTATGGGCTACAAAGAATTTTGGGGCATATCTGGTAGGTCGCCCATTTAAGATATACACTGATCACCAGCAGTTGAGAGGCATAGCCAATTTGAAAGACCAAACGTCTAGGCTAGCCAGGTTCAGACACAAATTGTCTGAGTATGATTTTGAAATCATATACACACCTGAGAAAAAGAATCTGAATGCGGACGCACTTAGCAGAGTACCGCAGGCACAGAAGGTATCAGTAGTGCAAAGGAGGGCCAAAGCAAGGTCAGATAAGGAGAAGGCCGAGAGAATACAAGAAAATAAAATTTATGCGACAAGAGATGTTAGCAATGCGGGTTTAGATGCCAATGAACAAACAGCCAGTAATGTGGAATGGCTGGAGGATAAAAAAAGATATCCAGACTGTATTAAAGGGTTTCCATGATTCACCTCTAGGTGGACACCAGGGATTCTGAAAAACCCATGACAGAATTAGGCGAGTATACGGATGGAAAGCTATGCACAGAGACATAAAAAAGTATGTAAAGAGCTGTCCAAAATTTCAGGCCAACAAAAGTTCACGGCTGACAAAGATGCCAACGGTGTTAACTGACACACCAAAACAACCATTTGATAAAGTTGACATGGATATTGTAGGTATTCTACTTGAAACAGTTTCTGGAAACAAGTACATATTGACGTTCCAAGATGATTTCTCAAAGTATATGGCGTGCGTGGCTATACCCGATGCTGAAGCAAGTACGGAAGCCAAAGCATTCTTTGATGAAATTAGCTCGATACAACATACCTAAGGTTTCGATAACCGACAATGGTTCCAATTTTGTATCGAAATTATTCTCAGAAACTTGTAAAATGCTGGGAATCAAGAAGTTGCACATAACACCATATCATCCACAGGCGAATGACTCATTGGAGCGTATTCATCGACTTACGCAGTTTTGCCAAAGAAGACGGCTCGAATTGGGATCAATGGTTGACCACTGCAATGCATGTACACAACAATACTGTGCATGTATGAACGAAGCAAACTCCGTTTAGGACACTCTACGGGTTTCATTTCAACATGCCAGCATATCTGAAGCGCAAATGTGCGCCAGTGTACAATGCTGATGACCCCAATAAAGTGCAAAAATATCAGTTGCAGCGAGCGCACGAATTGGTTAGAGAAAACCAGGATTGTGCTAAACGAGTAGCCAGGGAAGCCTATAACAAGGTACTAAACCCAGTCGTTCTTAAGGTGGGTGACCAGGTACCAATGAAGAATCAGGCCAGGAGAAACAAATTCTCACCTGTTTGGATAGGTCCATATTCAGTAGCAAAAATCCGCAGCCCAGTTACAACAGTCGTAACGGTTAAGGGCAAGAATAAAAAGTTACGTAAAAATTTGTTGAAATTATTCCATACAAGGCAACACAATTAGAGACATGTGTTGGCAGTGTTTTACAAGTGTAAATACGAAATAATAACGTAAAAAAACTGATATCGTGTAAGTATATCAAATAGCACGCTTCTGACGTTCAAAGTCACGGCCAAAAGAAATGTGCCAATTAAACGCGGGCAAGTAAAATTGTCGTGATAAAAATATGCTTATTAGGCACTATGGCCGAGCGAAGTTTTAATGGTAACCCAAAACGCCAGTCTAGAATATCATACATACCGGTCCAGAAAGAAAGGAGGGGTATGCAGAGTTCATCGAGGGATTTCATTCAGACAACGACCACCGGCATCCAAATCAGCGGAAAGCAGAGGACGCGGTATAATATAAGATCTTAAGTATAGAATTAAATTGTATTATCGCTAGTTGTTTGAAATTATACGCCAGTGAGAAAAGAGTCGATGAAAGACCAAATATAAAGAGGGGAATATAACTAAAAAAAAGTGAGGAAAAAAGATAGATATAAAAGAACAAAATAAAATAAAAGAAGTACAAGAAAGAAAAAAAAACTATAAAAGAAGTAGTAAGGAGAAAAAAAAAGAAAAACAAAACACAAAAGTAAAAAAGAAAAGAATACAATAATAGAACCCAAGTAAGGCGATTTAAAAAAAAAAAAAGAAAAACTATACGTATGTACTATAGGTTTAAGAAAATGCACAGATTGTTTAAAGTGCAGAAAAGGGAAAATATATTGTAAAGATTCATTAGAAGTTAGTTGCACTAACTTCTTTTAGAAAGAGGGGAGGGAAGTTGTGAGTCAGTATCAAGCTACCTACGAGTAGTTGACTCACAGCACCGACTCCTAACAGATGCCACACATTCTGTGTGACTAGCATGTGTTAAAGTTACTTAAGAAAGCACATATCGTCGGCTAAAGTCGCAAACGTGACAAGTCCACTTTTTCAAATTGTTCAGGAGAGAGGAAAAACCGTTTAAATAATATATTTTCCAATATTTGTGGAAACTGTTTATGCAATACATTGTTAGTTCGCCCATTGTTTGAATAAATAAAGTTTTTAAATCTAAAAAAATCTATAATCACTTGTTTTTTGCTGTTTTTGGACTTGTCTTATTTTCTGCAAGTAAACTTTTTTTTTATTGGACTTGACGCCTTTTATTTTTGAAGCGTCTTCACAACTTGGTTGTGATTTTAATATTTTAAACTTCAATTTGTTAACACATTATGTACATATAAGTATAATTACACTTAAATTAAAAATTTCTTCTTTGTTTTTATATTATTTCAATGTAAAAAAAACTAAAAACGATAACATTTCTATGTAAAAAAATTAAAAACGATAACATTTCAATGTAAAAAAAAAACTAAAAACGATAACATTTGAATGTAAAAATGAAAAAAAAAATAATTATTATTAAGGAACATGATATATCACTCATCTTTATCATTCATGTGGCAAGTTTTCATAGAAACTATGATAGTCTTTTGGTAATGTCTCTTTCAATCATCATACTTCCTTTTAGATATTTGTCGTTTTTCATTATAAAGTTGTGCTAAATTACACCACTTCAGTATGGCAACTTTTTTATCTAGACGCTGGGACAGATTGCTCCAAGCGTTAGAAAACCTTAACTTGTAAAAAATATCACCATTAGGTGTGTACTTAAGTGCTCGTATGTCCGTGACTTTTGGATCTCCAATTACACGACCAGGACGAATAGTTTTTAAGAATGTTATATTTTTAAAAGACTTAAAACATGTGTAATCCAAATAAGTTACATAATAGGGCTTTGGTTTTTTTCGCGCACCTTTACATAAATTACATAGTCTGCAGGTACATTTATATTTCTATTTTTTAAAGCGCGTTCAATCACCGAGTGGACACTATCGGATTCCATTTGATTGCAGCTTTACTTTTACTTAGTTGCACCTTTTTTCATAGATCTTGCACTTTTAACTTTATTATATTGCCAATGCCCACCTTCTTTCGTTTTGCCATAGTATTTTTTTCATTGTTGGCGCAGACTTTTATTTTTCATTGTATACCACGCATCGTTTTTTAGTTGCACCCGCCGTTTTCGCTTTTTGTTCTTAATAGGAAGTTCTATTGAATCATCCGTACTGCTGTGGAATCCATACGGAACTAGACCTACAACTCCATCGTCTTCTTCATTTGCATATTCAACAAAACCATCGTTTGCTTCATCGTCATAATCCATATTGTTAATTTTTTACTAAAAATCAGATATTATGTTTTCCTAACGCTAAAACAATAATAAAACTCTGAATATATACTTAATATTTACAATTAAATAAATAATTTTACCATTAAAATGAAACTAAGCCTGCAACCAACTAATTTTGCGCCAAAACAAAATATAACAGCTGATGCAATATGTACGTTCAGTGGACTTAGCGCGCGCTTTTTGACAAATGGGACTTGACCCTTGACCCTATTACAGAGATTTTTAATTATCAAAAAAATTGAAATTGTGTATTTTTCAAAAAACTATTCAACTGCATTAAAATCTCATTTTTCGAAAAAAGTGGACATGTCACGTTTGCGAGTTTAGCCAACGATATTTTTAGGGTAGGAGTATTTTGAATTAATATTACCCATATAATATTTATTATGTAAACTTTTAGGGTGCTACAGTTTCGCAGTCGAGCCACCGAAGGGAATTGAAATTTAGAATGCACCATCAACATTTCAGAATGGCGTAGGTCAGTTGCCTTGACCAACTGACACCAATTAACAGGTGCGAAACTGGAACACCAGAAAGGTCAGTTTTTGTATTGTAATTGTGAATTGTAAATAATATATAAGAATTAGTATTTTAAGAATAAATTGGCTTGTGATTTAAAAACTAAAAGTGTAATGTAGTGATTTTTCCAAAGAGTGATTTAGGGTTTTCAGCCACACGCGCACAGCAGAAGGACATCCCCCGTCAACCAAACACGGACCCCAACACGTATGCTTGATGCGGTACGATACATTAATGATGCTAAAGCTTGACGTCAACCTAACCAGAGAGAGAATATGCTTGGTCGGAATTGGAGACAGCGAGCTTACAACAATGGGTAGTTTCTCCATCCATATCGAAGTGGATGGCATAATGTTAAATCTCACTTTCCATATTAGCAGAGAACGCAATTTGAAGTATGTGTTAGTAATCGGAAACAGCGTTTTGAAGGATGTTGGCAGAAGAGGGTGTTGACTTTAGAAAGAAAGAGGCACGAGTAAAAAAAACAAGTTGAAATAGTTGATAAGATGCAGCAGTTAGTTGGTAACCATAGCGGAAGAGGCTCATTTAGTGCTGACGTTGGAGAACGTGCAGCTGAAGCTATGGAGTTGATTGTTGAGGCTAACGTTTCAGGTGAGCACAAGGAGGTGCAAAAGACAGAGAGCAGAGGGCGTAAGGTGGAAAAGTCGTTGGTGAAGGAGTGCAATGAGAGCGTGAGCGGGCACACTGTTGTAGCTACGAAGCCACGTGAGCATTTGGAGGAGTGTAAGGCTATGGAGAACTTAAGCAACAAGGGCGTGAGCGAGCGCACTATTGTAGCTGCTGAAGAAGAAAATCGAGTTGCTGACTTAGTTGGAGAATGCGGAGAGTTATGCCTTGTTGCGGGTGTGAAAGAGTCACCTGAACGCGACGTGGACTTGTCACACAAGAAGAATGTCCTACGCTGATATATGTGCAGTGGATGAACAAGTGGCAGAGTGGTTGGACGAAGGGATCATCAAATCCTGTACTTCGGGCCACGCGTCACCCGTAGTGCTTGTTTCCAAAAAGGATGGAGGCAGACGATTGTGCTGCGATTATCGACGGTTAAAAGAGAAGATTGTGAGAGACAATTTCCCGAAGCAATTGATGGATGACGTTATTGAGCAGCTGCAAGGAGCTAGAGTATTCACAACGCTCGATTTGAAGAACGGATTCTTCCATGTACCGGTGGAGGCGGAATCCAGAAAGTATACTTTGTTCGTTACTCATAATGGGCAGTACGAATTTTTGAATGTGTCGTTTGGGATATCAAATTCACCTGCTGTGTTCTCGAGATATGTTCTGGCAGTGTTGAGAGAATTGATACAGAATGGAACGGTGGTAGCTTATATGGACGACCTGATTATTCCCTCCAATGATGATATCGAAGGTATCCAGATGTTGAAGCTCGTATTGCAGACAGCAGAAGCAAATGGCATGACGATCAAGTAGAGAAAGTGCCAGTTTTTAATGGGGAAGGTTGAGTTCCTCGGGTACATTATGGAAAATGGTACAATAAAACCTTCGGAAGCAAAGACAAGTGCTATCAAGAATTTCCCATTGCCACATGATCGGAAAGCGATGCAACGTTTTGTGTAACTGACGTCGTACTTCAGACGATTTGTTGAGGGATATGCCATAATTGCTAAACCCCTCTCCGATTTGCTAAGAAAGGACAAACAGTTCGAGGTTCATGAGGAGCAGTTAGCAGCGTTTCAGCAGTTGAAAGCAGCATTGACGAGTGCACCGATTTTAAAGCTGTGCGACCCGAAAGCAGTAACGGAGGTACATACTGATGCTTTCGTGTAAGGATATGGAGCTGTACTGCTACAAAAGGACCGAGATGACCAGGAGTTTCACCCGGTACAATACGTACGTACTAGAAGTATTGGCGATTGTAGAATCACTTAAGAAGTGGCGCGTGTACTTGCTGGGTACAAAGTTTAAGATTGTTACCGACTGCAACGCATTTGCTATGACAATGAAGAAACGAGATGTTCCACTAAGAGTATCTCGCTGGGCGATGTTTCTGCAAGATTTCGATTACGAAATCGAACATAGAAGTGGTGCAAAAATGCGATGATGGAAGATTCGCTTAATCATCGACTGAAGCAAGCACAAGAAAACGACGATTGGATTCGAGCAGTTCGTAAAGTATTGGAGAATAACGACTACGAAGACTTCTACGTAAAACACGACGTACTCTACAAGGATCCCACCAAGGAACTTATTGTGGTACCAACGCTCATGGAGGAGGAGATAATTAAGATGGCGCACAATCAAGGGCATTTTTCCGTTAAGAAAACCCAAGATGCTGTCGAGAAATCGTTTTTTGTTCCACAATTGAGCTCGAAGGTGGTGAAAATCATCAGAAGCTGTATCGAATGCATCGGGAATGAGACAAAAACCGGAAAGAACGAAGGATTTTTGAATCCAATAAAAAAAGACGACAGACCGTTGAGAGCGTACGACGAACAAGTCATACAATTACATTTTGGTGGTTGTTGACGCTTTTTCAAAGTTTGTATCCAACCAAGAATACAGGAGCAGAAGCAGTAGTAGACAGGCTCAAGAAGCAGGCAGCAGTTTTTGGAAATCACAGACGTATAACAACCGACAGAGGTGCAGCTTTCACCTCTAATATATTTAAAGAATATTGTGAGAGCGCCGACAATCAACATCTGTTAATAGCAGCAGGAGTCCCGAGAGGCAACGGCCAGGTCAAGCGAATGCAGAAGATAGTTGTACCTATGATATCGAAATTATGTAGCGAGAATAAGAGCAGCTGGTACAAGCATGTAGACCGGGTTCAGCAGCTGATAAATAGCACACACCCAAGAACTACCAGATACTCACCCTTAAAATATTGACGGGTTTGGAGATGCGGATACCTGACATACTGAAACTACGAGAATTGTTGGAGAGTGCAGCAATCGACGATTTAGATGCAGAACGAGAGGCAAATCGCCATCAAGCGCAGGAGAACATTGCCAAGGTTCAGCATGAGAATCGAAAGACGTTCAATGCACGGAGAAGAGAAGAAACTATGTACGATATCGATGAACTGGTAACCATCAAGCGAACCCAGTACGGTTCAGGGTTGAAATTGAGACGAAAGTTCTTCGGGCCCTACAAAATCGTAAAGAAAATGGAACACGGCCGATACGAGGTGGTAAAAGTCGGAGACCATGAAGGCCTAGGGCGCACCACGACTGTAGCTGAAATCATGAAGAAGTGGAACCATTCATTCGGGTCGAATGAAAGCACAGGATGGCCGAATGTGGGAAATAGAAGACGGACACGTAGCGGACAAACCTATTAACGCAAATGCGCAACTCTGACTTTAGTACTTTGGACAGATACCTAATTTTGCAACCCTGACGAACAAAGAGAAGACATGCTTAAAAACGAACGAAAAGATAGTCTGAATCTTGCTCTCGCCGCGTAAAGGTGTAAAGCGCATAATTTTACTTTTAGCATAAGTTAGTATAAGTTTTCAATTAAATACTTTAATAAACATTATAACGTTAAATAAGAGATTTGTGATTGAAATCGATTTAAAGAAGAACGGACCCCATATATATATATATATATATATATATATATATATATATATATATATATATATATATATATATATATATATATATATATATATATATATATATATATATAAAATTTCATTAAGATAGATTCAACCAAAAGTGAGCTTCATCGCTGTACAAAATTTTCTTGTGCAAATCGGGATCGGTGGCCATCTCGTTTTGGGCCCATTCACCGAACGTGCGACGCGTTTGATGGTCGTTCGGCTTCAATTCTTGCACGAGTTGGCGTTTGTGAGCCTGCAAACCAAGATCCTTCCGCAAAATCTTCAATAAAGTGGATGGGCACAGCTCCAATTGTTGCGTGTGATGGCGGATGGACTCATTCGGGTCTTCTTCGATACTCTGCACTTTCACAAGGCCAAAAATGCCTGAAGGAGCGTTCCAATGCTTTTGCGATGTACTAGAGAGTTCTTAACTATTATCTTGGCTAAAATTTTTCTCTCTCTTAGTATTGGATCGAAAATCTCAATGGTTTGGCTGTTATAGGCCAAAATATCCAAAAAAACGTGACAAAAAGTGGTGAATTTTCTACAATCTCGACATTTCGACCATGAAAACGAAGTTTTTTCTAAGTAATATGTTCAGAGAAATTGTAGCCCGAGACAATAGCTGCAACTTTACTTATGTCAAAATTTCAAATACTTTACGAAATATGAGCCCAAGAAAATTTGCAAATTTTCCAAAAAAATAAAGTCTGAGAAAAAATTGCAAGTCAAAGTCTGGCTCGATTTTCACCGTAGACGTATGGTCTAGTGGACTTTTTTGCTCAGTACAATTCCAAGAATCAGAAACGCGAAGCGCCCATTAAGAATTTTTTCCTTCCATACTAATCTCCACACCCTAATATATATATACTCGTATATATATATATATATATATATATATATATATATATGTATATATATATATATATATATATATATATATATATATATATATATATATATATATATATATATATATATATATATATATATATATATATATATATATATATATATATATATATATATATATATATATATATATATATATATATATATATATATATATATATATATATATATATATATATATATATATATATATATATATATATATATATATATATATATATATATATATATATATATATATATATATATATATATATATATATATATATATATATATATATATATATATATGTATATATATAAATATATATATATTATATTATATTATATTACTGTAATACAACTGTTTTTATAAGGTGTGCCCATATATTCTAGATTGGGTTCATATCAGGGCTCTGTCCTGGTGTGTCTATGACTGTATATAGGAAATTATATATCATCCAGGTCCTGCACAAGAGCGATTTGTGCTTAGGGTCTTTGTCCTGATACACTTTGAATTTTAACTTTTCGGGATTTTGTGGGCCAATAAGTCGAAATTCTGAACACTGTTTTTCAATTCGTTTTGAAGAATGTTTAAGTAACACTACTTCGTCATGATATCGGTGAAAATTCTTAATTCACCAACGCCTTCCACCGAAATCCATTCCCATACCATAACCGACATCTTTCCAAACTCCCCAGTGGGGATCCTATTCTTCTGCTGCAGTGCTGTTGGCGGTTTCCGCCAAACTTTATTGGGTCCATCATAATTTTTGTTTCATGAGAAAGCTACATCTCTCCAGTACTCCATTGGCTTAGAAACGATTGCAATAGCAAGATTCATCCTCTTTTGAATATTCATTGAAGAGAGCAACGGCTTTTGACGAACTATTTTGGTGGAGTTTTTATGGGTTTTCAGCACTTTTCAGCAATATCCCGACGAAGAAGTGTTACTTAAACAATTTTCAAAACGAATTGAAAAAAAGTGTTCAGAATTCTGGCTTCATTCAGAACAATGACCCTAAGCACAAACCGCTCTTGTGTAGGACCTGGATTATATATAATTCCATACATACAGTCATAGACACACCAGCGCAAAACCCTGATATAAGCCTAACGAAAATTTGTGGGCACACCTTATAAAAACAGTTGCAAATCGGGTTCCAACTAATAAAAACGCTTCTAATAAGAGTTAGGAGGAAGGAATGGGAAAAGGTGCCCGAATAACACGATATGCAAAAACTGATTGCGTCTGTGTCAAAAAGGTTGTAAGCCGATATTGATTCTATTGGTAGTCACATTTAGTATTCAATTATTTACTATTAGTTTAATAGCTTATTTGTATGTTCCTTGAATTATGCAAATAATTATTTGACACCATGAAATGGCTATTGTTTTTTCTTTTGCTGCAGAAACGGATCTTTTTGTAATTACTTAATCAATTTTTTGATGTTTGGGCAAATATTAAAGTTTAATATTTTTTCTTATTAAATATATGCATTTCTTGCTTGAAATCAATATTAAAGTAAAAAATTCATCACATTTTTTATTTTGCAAACAATTAGTTGACAAACTGTATATATATATATATAATAATTAGCATGAACAGCGTATCATATGCATGTATTCATATATCATATGCGCACATTTGACAATTGGACTGCAATGAACTTTCACTACTGAATGGTCAGCATTTTCCAAAACTGTGCCAGTCAATAGTGGCCTTGGTAAACAATGGCAGAAAGTGCAAACCAAAGAGTAGGGCAATTAAAAACTAAGACACAACAACAATTGCAATAAAATATAAGCAGGACGCTTTTACAATAAATAGAAGATTCTAACAAACAGTGGACTCAGGCAGCTTTTTAGCGCCCAGTTATCATCGCCCTCAGTGCATCGGTACAAGGATAAAGTGTTATCCATATACATTAGGCAAAAACAGATACGCCCCAACATTAAAGCCGCAGCCGGTAGGAACCGGCCACCATGTCAGGATATATTTTGTGGATAAGTCACAAAATTCTACATTAGCAGTAATAAAGCAGTATGGAGAATCTTATCAATACCAACTATGACCAACACCCAACAGTTGCTTATTTGACAGTTCACCTTGAATATGGACAGCGCGTGTACTTCACAAGAGTACTATGCAAGAGCATTGTCACTACCGCCAACAACGCTAACTATATTTTTCTCATTGAGTAAGGATGTCATATTTGGAAATACGCTACTTTACTCTATAATACCAATATATAACACATGGAATTCTTAAGCGAACAACTTTCCACGACATAAGCAAGGTAAAGCAGTTAAAGGACACACCAATTTATATTCGACCGACGCGCTAGGCCTTCTATATACTGTTCACCCAAACAGTGAAGAATGCTTTTACTTCCTGTCAATCAATATACGTGAGTCGACATCCTTCCAAGAATTAAGAACAGTAAGAAGGCCAACTAAGTGCAAAATATCTTGAAGCTTGTGAAGAATAAAATCTTCTTGAAAACGGCTGCTCACTTGGCTCGCTAATACATCGAATACTCCTCAACCACAGCAAATACGCACTTTATATGCAATCTTATTGACAAGTTGCTTCCAATCCAATCCAAAAGATCTTTGAGAAAAATGGCTAACAAAGCACTGGTATAATTGGGAATTGCTACGTCGAATCGATCAGCAAACGAACTTTGATGTGCATCAATCGTGATTTGCTACAAGAAACACACTTTGATATCGACGAGTTGTATACTTTTGTTAAAACGAATCTTGTGATATTGGTTATTGAACTACACATCAGAATTATGCATGCAATCACAAGCCAAAGGGGCGAATTGTATTTTCTAGATGCGCCCGGAGGCACAGCAAAAACTTTTCTGCTTTCACTTGGCAACCATTTGATCACCAAAAATTTCCACTAGTTATCGCATCATTGGGAATTACGGAAACTCTTTTGGATGGTGGCCGAACACCGCAATCAGCACTGAAATTGACATTGAATTTGCAAATGACTGAGACACCAACATGCAATGTAAAAGAAAATTCAGGAAGAAGTATAGTTCTCCAAGCCTGTCAACTCATTATAAGGGACTAATGTACTATGGCGCACAAAAAAGTATTTAAATTGCTTCATCGTAAATTAAAAGTTTTCAGAGGAACAGAACAGCTCTTCGTCGGCTGACTCATTTTATTGTCGGGTGATTTTCGACATACCCTAACAATTATTCCACGTTCAACAGCCGCTGATGAACTTATAGCGCGATTTTCAGAAACTGACTTTGAAGACAACCGTTGAACGTTTCGCAAAACAATTGTTGGATATTGGGAATGGGAAAATGTCAATCGATGCATCCCCACAATGTATCACATTGGCAGAAAACTTCTGCCAAAGACGAAGTGATTAACAAAGTTTCGCAAATATCGCAAATATTTACAAAAATCATCAGTGGCTAAGTGCAAGTGCTATAATAGCAAAGTGCTATAATAGAAAACAACGAATATTCTGCATTTGATTTTTACTTAGTAAACATTGCACTGCGCTGCAGTGTCCAAATTGAATTTTATTTTATTATTGTCTACTAAGATTTCTTCGTACTAATTGTTCTTTTCGTCTTTGTTTGTTTCTGATAACTTAACTGTTAAAACGAATAAATCACTATATGGTGCAGAATCACTGCTAATTTTGTTGCTTTCATGTAACGTATTAACCTGTTCGTCTCTGCTATTGAGTTGTCGACGGAAGCATTTATGAGAAAAGTGCCCTTTTTTATTGCAACTTTCACACTTGTTGTTGTATGCTGTACATTTACCACTTTTATGTAAGAAACCGCTTCTTTTAAACTCATAGGCACGATTATGATTATTAAAATCGTTTATCTTCGATGATCTCTGATCTCTATATTTTTCTTGAGCGTATTTTTTTTATTGAGATGAAATATCTGGTTTAATTAATTCTCTGTTTCATCGCCATCTCCCTTGCTCAACATATTTTTATGGCCTTTTCCATGTCAATGTCACCTTCTGAAAACAGTTTCTCCCTAACTGAGTCGTTTCTGATGTTTAACACTTTTTTGTCTCGAAGTAGTGAGTCTTCCAGAGTACCAAATGAATTTTTTTAAAAATTCTTCGAAAGACTCACCTTCATTTTGAAACAGGGTGTTAAATGTGTACCTCTCGAAGGTTACGCTTGTTTTTGGTGCAAAGTATTCCTCAAATTTTTGTTCTATGACCATTATGTCCTTCTGCTGGACTAATGATAAACCAAATGAATTGAAAATATTAATGGCGTCTGATCAAATCACATAAATGTGGCCACTTGAATTTCCCCTGATTTCTTGTCGAGTTGTGCTGCTGTGGAGAACCATTTGTACTACTGCATCCAATTTTTCCACGATGTAGACACATTGTTCCCAGTCATTTGAAGAACCTTTGGAGGCTTTACAAAATTTCCACTGGACGTGGCTGCTTGTTGTTCGTCTGGCATTATTTATGATTATTTTATTTTGTTCTATTTTTTGTAAACAATATTTCTTATATTTTACACTAATTGCTGTTTACTTTTAAGCTATCAATTAATTAGATTTACCCCGCATCTGACACCATGTCGTGAAGTGAATAGAACGAGTTGTTAATGCCAACTTGGGTTTATTGTATATCGTTATAACGTAGGAAAGTACATGAACTTATACATAGGTATGTTTACATGTATGTGTGAACATGTATGTGTAATATGTATATGACAAAAGCCATTTGATTAATTGAGACGTACCAACGCAAACAGGGAATTCGTTTCGTTCAAATAAATTTCACATGCCTAACCCACCAACACACGAAAGAAGACATTAAGGTACCTCACAAGATTCCAAAATTTTCCACAAATTTTCTCTTGTCCTCCATGGAAATATCAAATCAAATCTCACTAAATTCTTCGATTCAATGCCGGACGAAATCAAAGATTCAATTCTCAATTAGATGGCATTACGAAAACTGTCAACGAATTTATTAAAAATATTGGGATAATTCTGCTGTATCAGTTGGATAGACGAAATTCCATATACCATGATATTATTGCGAGCAAGTCGAAAAAAAGTCCAAGGGCCAGCGAACGAGACCTTGATATACTTAAAAATGAGACTTCATTACGAAGAGATTTCAATATCTTCTATAGAAGGCTTTTATAACGAATTCCACGAAATACAAGCGGTCCTGAGTTAAATGAGAAAAAAAGTCTTTGTATATTCCTGTAGATATGTGCTTAAATGCATTTCTATCTTACATTAAGTACCACTGGGTGCTACTTATGTGCCACGAAACCGGATACACTAGCGGTAGCGTTTGTTTTTTGTGTAAAAGGACAGAATATATCACTGTATAAACTCCATTTTATACACAACTTTCAGTTAAAATTTAATTATGAAATAAAATGGTTATAATTTATAACTTAATTATACCTCTTCAGCTTACACCCCATGTTACATTAGGCAATGGAATCTAATCGAACTCAAACGTTCAAAGCACTTTTTTGCGTTCAAGTTCCTGAAAGAAAAATTAATAATGTTTAGAAGTAGGATACTTGCGTGATCTGGGCTGGGAACAGCTGAGTCACAACTGAATACCAGTCATAATCCTCTAAGCGTGTAGGTAACAATATGGCGCCCAACTGAAAAAAATTAAATGATAATGAGGTCGTTCAGAAATAAAACTGTATTTATTGTTCTTCAATCCAAAAGAAATTTTTACAATTTTAAGTTGAAAAGTTCTCCTTCCTACTAAGCTACTTTGGAGGAATTTGAGGAACCTTGGAGTGCGTAGTAGTAATAGTAGAGTCTGCAAGTTGGATCCTAGCCTTTGCTTCCCCGGGATCATGTGGCTCGCTTTCTCCGCCTGCTCTTGGAATGTTTAGTTCCGCCACGTCTACATTTCAGTTCTGCTCTGTCTGTGAGGGTGATGTTGGGCGATATCTGATGAGGGTTAAGTCAAATGCAATTGGTGAGGATGGCTCGCCGGTTAAGTTTCTTAAGATTATATTACCATTTATTCTTAGTCCATTACCCCACATAATTAATCATTGCTTTACGACTCCGTGCTTTCCTAGTGTTTGAAAGGTTAGTATCGTTATGCCAGGAGCTAAAAGAAATTCTCTGCTTTGGAGCCAGGTGATCTTAGACCTATTAGTATTTTACCTTCTCTATCAAAAATTTGTGAATCACTTACGGCTGAGCAAATTTCTGATTACTTTCATCAAAACAATCTTTTCTCTCCATTGCAGTCTGGTTTTAGATCCGGGTACAGTTGTGCGACTGCTATGCTTAAGGTTATGGATGATGTTCGGTTAATGTATCATCAAAGTCGTGTTACTTTTCTATATCTCCTGTATTTCTCTAAAGCTTTTGATAGCGTTAATCATTCTTTGCTCTGTTTCAAAATAAAGCGGTACTATGGGTTTTGTGACAGTGCAGTTGGTCTTATACATAGTTATTTAACAATGAGAATTCAGCGAGTAAAGTTGGCCAATATGTATTCTAATTATAGAAATGTTTTTTCGGGTGTTCCACAGGGATCGATTCTTGGCCTACTCCTATTTACTATATTTACAAATGACATTTTCTTGGCGAGTAAATACGTAAATATACATGCATATCCAGATGATCTACAGATTTATCTTTCTCGGCTCATGGAGTTTATTGATGACTTGAGTCTTAGAATGATTGAAGATCTAAATTATATATTGGATTGGTAAAACAGAAATGGACTTTTCCTAAATCCCTTAAAGTCCTATGTTTTACCAATCTCGAAGAAGAAAAACTTCTTTTAATGTCTATTGGTGGTGCACAGCTGAAGTTCGTTGAAAGTTCATGTAGTTTGGGCTTCCATATTAATTATTCTTTCACGTGCCCTGATCAAGTAAATAGTATAATATATACAGTTACAGATGTCTGTAGAGTTTACACCTGTCGAGACTAAGAGAATGTTGGTTAAGCAGCTGATTGTACCGATAATTTGTTATTCAGAGCTTCTATATAGTAAGTTGGATTCAAACTCTCTACATAAAATACAAGTTGTATTTAACTATGCCACACGATATGTCTATGGATTACGTAGGTTTGAACATGTATATATAACTTCCTGGAAGACAAGTGTTCTTGGATGCAGTATTGAGAACAACTTACGGATGAGAAATTGTATTTTTCTACACAAGCTAATTATCACAGATAATTAAATAATGGCCCATGCCAACTTCTCGTTTGTGATTATATCGGTATAGCCCCCTGATCGCAACCTTTTGGTGTGCTAAGTGTTAAACAAATCATCCGTGAACTCCGGAATATGCGTGTCTAGGAGCAGTTGCAGTCCTCTCTCGAATAGCCTAGACCTGGAGAAAATCTTACATAGTCTTGCTGACTCCTTGACAGTTTTGATAGAGGAGTAGAAGGCTCTCCACCCTTTATTGTCATGTGACATGAAAGTTCATAATTCCACCATGACGGAAATATTTGGTTTGAATATTTAATCGGACAACTGGTTCCGAAAGCTGATGCCATCGCGCCCTTTTACCGTCCTATATTTATTTCCACCTCATCCGCCGAGACAATTTCGGTGTTAGGTGCCCTCCCATACTCTTACGCACTATGCTGGGAACCCGCTGCCAGTTGGTCTATATTAGATTACGATATGGTTGAGGTGTCTCTGCTCGAATATTTCTTTCAAATAGTATCCACGAGTGATAAAAAAAAAATCTTTCTTTGGATACTCTCCATTTTTCCACCCTTATTTTAAAAAGAAATGTAACATCCAACACTTCCTCCCACCTCACAAAGCTATCTTTGCTAGGGTTTTTATTGCTAGCACTGTCTTGGCTAGGCTAGGTTATGTTAGGATATATGGCTGTCCTAAGACTCACTTAGGCCTATTCAAGGCCCATTGTGGCCACTAGAGCTTTTTCCCCTACAACACCGGATCCTCCTTAAACCATCCTGTGGATTTGAGAAAAGTAGCCACATTCGTTAGCTTAAACGGGGAAACCTCCTCAATGCTGTCAAGAAATGCGAATCCAAGAGTGGATCGGAGGTCCATACCCCATTTTATCCCTACTATCTTGCTACAAGACTAGAGTGCTATTGCTGCTTTTCTTACTCTATCCTCAGCATTTAGTTTCCAATTAAGCTTCCTGTCCAAAATCAGTCCAGGCCTTATCATTAAAAGACAGTAATTCCATTCACTTTAGGGGCCTTACCTCTGGTATTCTTTCTACAAAATAGTACCAGCTCTGTTTTGTTGGCATTTACGGCTAAACCACAAGATTCTGACCATAGATTTAGGTCATTTAATGTGCTCTGCATGACTTCGCAAAGCATAGTGGGGAATTTACATCTTACCGAGATTGCAATATCGTCCGCATAGGCAACAACGTGCATTCTTCTCTTCTCTGAGCTCTTTAACAGTTTATTCATTGTCAGTTCCCAAAAAAGAGGAGACAGCACGCCGCCTTGAGGGGTGCCCCTGCTGACAGATGTTCGCATCCTCGAGGCACCCACTGCTGAATTCACAAACCGGAATATAAGAATTTGTTCGATGAAAACAATCAGCGCCCCGGGGATACCCAACTCCGTCGGTGCACCTGGGCGGGATATTATTAAAAGCGTCCTGAATGTCTAGAAAAGCTACCAATGTGTATTCTTTGTTTTCTATTGATTTCTCAATTACTGTCATTAAGGAATTCAAGGCTGTTTCTGTCGATTTACCTTTACAGTACGCATGTTGTGAAATCGCTATTGGGATGAGGTTATTTTTTCCCTGATGCATGTTTCTATTAATCTCTCTAGAGTTTTCTATAGAAAAGAAGAAAGACTGATAGGCTGAAATCTTTTGGACTAATATGGCAGCTTTTCCCCTCTTTTGGGATAAATACTGCTTTGACTTCCATCCAAAGTGAAAATCGCTATAATGTAGTTTATAGAATTCAGCAATTCAGCTGGGAAGATTCTATCTGGTCCCGTCGACTTAAATGGTTTAAAGGTTTTTACGGCCCACGTGATACTATACTCCGAAATGATATTTAGAACTTCGGACTTTGCCCTAGTGTTATGTGTAGTTTCCATTATACCCTTTGTTGGATTTTAAGGAAAGTGCGTATTTAATAACAGATTTAGAGATTCCTCAATTTATACTGTCCAGCTGTTGTCGGGTTTCTGGAGTTAACCAAATGTCTTGGCTAAAGAAGAAGACGATGTCTGGACAAGATATTTGTATTCTATCTGACAGCCAAGTAGATTTGCTCCTCCTGGATTTGGCTATTATCACCTCAAAAGCCGTCAAGAGCTGCCGCAAATCTTTAGACGAGATAACTAAGCAGACCCGTCTGCATCTATGCTGGGTTCCCACTGGGTACTCCCATTCGTTTCCTGGGGATTGCCTCTAACGACTTCTGCACGAGTTCCATGGAAGGAGGCTCATTTTCCTGGGTGACCACTTTCTGGAGACTTGGGGAGATATTTCAAATAAAAGTATTAGCTCCATAAACTGATCCATCAAAAGTTCCAAACGGCTGGATCTTTCAATGGATGGTACCTGTGTCTAATGCGGTATTACAAAGGGTCAATAATGGCCTAGGTACCTAATTATCTTTTTTAAATTCACTTAAATTTTTCATTGCATCTAATTATCTCATTTAAATTTAATTATACCCTGGTATGTATATACTCATAAACGATTATATCCTCCCCCACCCTGTAATCTGCTCGTATCCGACTACGTACATACTTTCCAGGTGCCCCCGGGTCTGATGCATATTTTCTTAAAAATTTTCTTGCATATATTTAATAAGAAAAAATATTAAACTTTAATATTTGCCCAAACATCAAAAAATTGATTAAGTAATTACAAAAAGATCCGTTTCTGCAGCAAAAGAAAAAACAATAGCCATTTCATAGTGTCAATTAATTGTTTGCAAAATTCAAGAAACATACTAATAAACTAACAGTAAATATAAATAAATTCTTAGTGTGACTACTATTAGCATCAATAACGGCTTGCAATCTTATTGGGATAGACACAATAATTTTTGTATATCGTGTCATTCAGGCGCCTTTTCCAATTCCTTCCTCATAACTCTTATTAGAAGCGTTTTTATTAGTTGGAACCCGATTTGCAACTGTTTTTTTAATGTATGCCCTTAGATTTTCGTTACGTTCATATCAGGGTTTTGCGCTGGTTTGGCTATGATTGTATGTATGCAATTATATATCATCCAGGTCCCACAAAAGAGCGATTTGTGCTTAGAGTCATTGTCCTGATACACTTTGAAGTTTAACTTTTCGGGATTTTGTGGGCTATTCAAGACGAAATTCTGATCACTTTTTTTCAATTCGTTTTGAAGAATGTTTAAGTAACACTTCTTTGTCATGATATAGGTGAAAAGTGCTGAAAACCCATAAATACTCCACCAAAATAGTTCGTCAAAGGCCGTTGCTCTCTTCAATGAATGTTTAAAAGAGGATGAATTTTGCTATTGCAAATCTTTCTAAGCCAATGGAGTACTGGAGAGATATAACTTTCTCCGATGAAACAAAAATTATATTGTACTAACACGATGGATCCAATAAAGTTTGGCGGCAACCGCAAACAGCACTGCAGCAGAAGAATATGTTCCCCACTAGGGAGTTTGGAAAGTTATCGGTGATGGTATGGGAATAGATTTTATTGGAAAGCGTTGGCGAATTAAGAATTTTCACCAATATGCTGACGAAGAGGTGTTACTTAACCAATTTTCAAAACGAATTGAAAAATAGTGTTCAGAATTCTGGCTTCATTGGCCCCCAAAATCCCGAAAAGTAAAAATTCAAAGTGTATCAGGACAATGACCCTAAGCACAAATCGCTCTTGTGCAGGACCTAGTATATAATTCCTGGTATATAATATGGTATATAATTCCCTATATACAGTCAAAGGCACACCACGACAAAGCCCTGATTTGAATCCCATCGAGAATGTATGGGCATACATTAAAAAAACAATTACAAAACGGGTTCCAACTAATAAAAACACTTCTAATAAGAGTTATGAGGAAGGAATGGGAAAAGGTGCCCGAATAAGACGATATACAAAAACTTATTGCATCTATACTAAAAAGGTTGTAAGCCGTTATTGATTCTTTTGGTAGTCACATTTCGTATTCAAGTATTTACTATTAGTTTAAAAGCTTAGTTTGATGATCCATGAATTTTATATATATATATATATATATATATATATATATATATATATATATATATATATATATATATATATATACTCGTATATATATATATATATATATATATATATATATATATATATATATATATATATATATATATATATATATATATATATATATAGATATATATATATATATATATATATATATATATATCTTTTTATATATATATATATATATATATATATATATATATATATATATATATATATATATATATATATATATATACGTTTTGATCACGTATATGTATATCTATATATGTATTATTTTTATATACGAGGTATGATCAAAAAAGAACCGTTATTGTGTGATCAAAAAATAAAGTATTTATTTATTCATCAACAACTATCTTGTCCCCTTTAAAGTAATTCCCCTCAGATATGATACACTTATGCCAGCGTTTTTTCCTATCCTCGAAACACTTCTGAAACGCTTTTTTTGGTATCGCCAACAGCTCCTGTTTCGATTTTTCTTTTATCTCCTCAATCGTAGCAAAACGCTTTCCTTTCATCGGTGTCTTCAGTTTTGGAAAGAGGAAAAAGTCAGCGGGGGCCAAGTCAGGTGAATACGGTGGTTGAGGCATGAAAACGGTTTTGTTTTTGGCCAAAAACAGCTCCTGAGCGATGTCCATGCGACGTTGTTTTTGCTCAAAATTTAGCAATTTTGGAACAATCTTCGTTTCATGCCTAAAACATCCGTAAAAATTGCTTGGCATGAGCCGAACGATATGCCAACATCATCAGCAACCTCTCTAATAGTGATTCGACGATTATCCAAAATCATTTTCTTCACTGCGTCAATGTTTTCATCGGTTGTTGACGTGCTCGGGCGACCAGGACGAGCATCGTCATTGACATCTTCTCGGCCTTCCTTAAACCGGTTATACCACAATTGAACTTGTGTTCTGCTCATAGTAGACTCGCCAAAGGCCACAGTCAACATTTCAAATCTCCTTGCGCATTTAATTTCATTTTTTACACAAAACTGAATACAGTTTCTTTGATCCATTTTTTCGAATAGTACAAAATCGAAGAGCACACCAAAACACGACTAACCTTTTTATCTGTCAAAAACAAACTGACAATCCAAAATGGTATTGCCAACATATATAACAGACATGTGTATCAACATAACAGAAAAAATAATGCGAACATCGAACATACGAAACTCACGAAAAGATGAAAATAACGGTTATTCTTTCATCACACCTCGTCTACAAAATGCTAGCTAAGACAAGAAGGAAAAGTTTTGAATCGTTTTATGAATATGTTTTAAATATGAAACGAATCGCAAGTTTAGCTAACAGTTAGTTAGTTGATGGTATAAATATAGCTGACAATTTCAAAGTGAATTTATGCAATGCGAAATCTTTTAAGCAATTACATGAGCAGTACGAAATTTACGAACATATAATACAGCGTGAGACAGAAACCTATCATAAAAGTAAATATACCGTAATGAGAAAAACAGCAGTTGACAAGCAAAAACACTGTTTTAATTGTGGTTCCAAGAGCACAAAAGAAATGAATGTAAGACTCCGGCAAAGTGTTTTAAATACAACCAGTTTGGACACATCGCAAAAAATTGTGATAAAATAAAGCTATTGAAAAAATGTAAATATAATTAAAAATCAAAAACGATTTGAATCGATGTTGTTGGACGGTAAGCAAATAGAGTGCTTAATAGACACCGGTGCTGATGTGTCATTAATTCGAGAAAGTGTTTATAGAGAAAAGTTTAATAATGTGAAAATACGACCGACGATATAAAAACAAAACCTTTAGGAGCCATTAGTGGCGAAATAAGTGTTGATAAAATAAGCACTAAACATGAATTTCTTGTAATTGAAGATGAAAACATAAATTGTGAAGCCATAATCGGTTATGATTTTATAAGCAAATTTGTATTGTATGCCGATGAAAATGGTTATTTGTTTCGAGACAACAAAGCCGCACATTTGGAAAATGAACTAATGATTTATAACGTGTGTAACCGCACCACTAGTATGATGCAGTGTGGTGGCCGCGGCTAGCTCACCGCAATGGTCGTGGTCCTCAACCCGCCACACTGCATCGGGTGGAGCAATACTACAAAATAAAAACTCCAACTTTTTGCCGGTTCTCAGCTAGGCATCCTCCTCCTCGACGGCAAGCGAGCCCGCCCCATAATTGCCGCCTTAGCCTAACATAGTATACTTAAATTTAAACATAACTAAACATTCTACCTTATACACTTAAATAAATAACATATATACTTAATAACTTAAATTGTATGCTACGATATACTTAGTTTTATCCTTGTTTCTAGGGGGCGGGCGGCAGCCTCCTTTTTCCTCCGGTATCAAAACTTTAATGTATCAGAACAAATAACAGGAACAACCGACGAGACGAGAGACTATCCACACAAAATCAGACCTTCACCAACGAATATCCGCACAAGACTTTATTTCTATACTCGCTGCACTTATTTACACTTTATTTCCTTATATTTTGCCTCAAGTATCTTTAAGTTTTGCTTTTGATTTGATACGTTCTAAACAGCAAAAGCCGGACTTTGTGGTAATTTGAATATTTTCAGTACACGAATGTAAGTAAGATTATTTTTCTCTCTCAAATGAGCCTAATTGAAATATGTAGTTCTAATAAAACACTCAAATTCAATTTATATTATTTTTTTCTAACTTCCGTGCACAGTCACACAATCAACCAATAATCAGAAAAACATCAAAAACGCAAATTTAAACGCGCGCGGCAACAAAAAATTGTAAACAACTTTACTCCCAAACAATTTAAACTGCACAGAAACCGTTTTTTCCCTACCACTGCCTTAAATGTTTTTTTCCCTCTTCTCTTAAACCCCTATTTTCCATTTTCTCGGCCTCTTCCGATATTCCATCATAGACCGCTCCAGCGGTCAAGTCGGTCAGTTACCTTTCTTTCGAATTTTTACTATTCTGAGGCAGCGCCATCTCTACCTCAGAATTGTCAGGTAGGTTTTGACTGGCCGCATTCACTAGAAAAGCGGACAAGTGGAAACAAGAAAAGAAGGAGAGAAGCAAAACAAACAAAACGAACATACAGACGGTAGACGCCAAAAACCACGATCGCAACACGTGGCAGAAATAGATGTTGATTTTATATATAAAAATGATGTCGAAAAAATTATACAAGACTATAATGGTTCTACTGTAAGTGAAAACTGTCCTCTTTATATGAAAATTCTTCCAAATGAAAATATGAAACCCTTTCGACATTCTCCAAGTAGACTCTCCATTGAGGAGGAAGATGCAGTAAATAAGCAAGTGGAAGAATGGCTGAAAAGTGGAATAATAAGAAAGTCATTTTCCGATACAGCAAGCAGAGTCGTGGTAACTAAAAAGAAAAGCGGCGAGTATAGAATTTGCATAGATTTTCGCTAGTTAAACAAAATGGTTCTTAAAGATGGTTTTCGAGTACCAGTTATTGATGAGGTACTACAAAAATCACAGGAAGCAAAATATTTTACAGTACAGATCTACGCAATGGTTCTTTCCATGTAACAATCGAGGAAAGCACCAAAAAAGTTACCGCGTTTGTAACGAAAAGGAGTCTTTTTGAATTCATCAGAGCGCCTTTTAGGTTTTGTAACTCACCAGCTTGTTTCATTAGATATATAAGCCATATTTTTCAAGACTTAATAAACGACAATATTATGGAACTTTACGTAAATGACATAGTAGTATTCGGAGAAACTGCGGAAGAAAGTTTGAATAAATTAAAACTGGTACTGCAGACGGCTGCAAAGTATGGATTCGATTTTAATTGGAAAAAATCCATGTTTATGAAAACAAAAATTGAGTTTCTGGGACATATCATTGAGAATGGGACAATAACTCCTGCAAAAACAAAGTGCAATGCGGTGCAAAATTTCGCTAGACCCACAAACGTAAAGGATGTGCAATCATTCCTAGGGCTCACGGGCTATTTTCGAAAATTTGTTGAAGGATATGCCCAAATTGTTCGTCCCTTAACAGATCTATTAAAAAAGATGTGTCGTTTAAGATTGATGTTGAGCAAATCAACGCGATAGATATCATTAAAAGAAAATTATCCAGTGAACCAGTACTCAGAATCTACAACAGAGATCCTGAAATTGAGGTGCACACAGACGCTTCGAAACACGGTTTTGGCGCTGCAATCATGCAAAAGTATAATGGTTGCTTCCATCCAGTTTGGAAGCTTCCGTACAAGAAAACAAGCTGCATAGCTACATTATAGAAGTAAAAGCAGCCTATTTTACCTTCAAAAAGTTTAGACACTATATGCTAGGCGTCAGTTTTAGGTTGGTCACAGATTGTTCAGCATTTAAGCATTACTTAATAAATTTTGAACAGTGAAGACGTGGTTAAGCTCGCTCCGCAAAAGTTAATTCTCCAATACAAATTTGTTAAGTTAAAGTAACTTAAATTTTAAAGAAAAAGTGCAATAGTGCAGTGATCGACTGGAATGAATCTACCGGTCACTTATTGGGACACATCTTTTAAAATAGCATAATATAAGAACAAATCACAAATTTATAATGAGTGTGGCTGACACACTTAAACAAAAAACAGCAACAAAAAGAAACGCATATTTTTCTTTCGTCTCAAACGAAAACAACGGCGACTCCAAATTGCCAGTCGAGGTGACAGAGAGCAGAGCACGATCTTGCTCTCCCGCTCTACTAGGTGCCAGCAATTCCTTATCTTGGAGTGTCCAATGCGCGACTCCCACTATGGAGTTTCATCCACCTGTTACTACTTCAGCAACCACAATGGCAACTGAAAGCTCCTCTTCCACAACTGTAACACCGGTGACTGCGACGGGAACGATTTTTAGCAGCAACTCACCAATAATGGCAGGCGGAACAACACCAATTACACCAGCAACAACAAACACGCAAGTACAATACATAAATATTAAAGCCACTAATAAAATTACCGAAAATAAAAACACAAAACGAAACCGCGAAAAACAATCGCCAAACAAGTTAAAGGAACAAAATACTAGTAACAAAAGACCGAAACATAAAATGTTCAACACAACACAAACAGCACTCCAAAAATATTGGCTGAGGAAGCCTATCACTCCAAACACAACAAACAGATTCGAACTGTTAGCAGTAAATGACAAAACGGACTCTCCAGACAACAGTGAAGAACAAAACAACAGTGGGACAAATACGAACATTAATATACAAAAACCAATTGCGCAACGTTTTTCAAAAACCGCCTCCTATATATGTTCAGAATGTTGAAAATATAAAAGCCTTATCTGAAGCACTAAATTCCATGCCAAATATATTGTACGAAATGAAAATTCTAAGCAAGAACGAAATAAAAATTCAACCAAAAGAATCCACACACTACACAAAAGTAATTGAATTATTAAAGCAAAAAGGGACAAAGTATTACACATTTCGACCAAAAGATGAGCGAGGCTTTAGAGTGGTATTACGAAATATGCACCATTCAATCGACACAGAAGACATTAAAAACGAATTAGCCGAACTAGGCCATGAAGTGACAAATATCCATAACATCAAAATAGCTAATGGTGCCAAAATAAAACAACCACTTTCACTATTTCCAATTGAATTGAAAATAAAAGATAACAATAAAGGCATATACGACATTACTCACTTCCTACACTGCAAAATTTGCTTTGAGCCACCCCGACAAAAGAGAACAATTCCCCAATGCACAAATTGCCAAAAGTACGGCCACACACAAAACGACTGCCAGATAGACCCGGTGTGTGTCAAATGTGCTGGAAAACACAAGACAAACATGTGCACAATTAAAATCGATGCTGATAGAGTAAATATTAAATGCGTACATTGCGGTGAAAACCACACGGCAAACTACAGATGATGTGCGATATATAAAGCTGTACAAGTCCAGAGATACCCTACACTTCGCAAGAAAGAAACAAATGAACAAATCAATATTGAAACAAACCAAACCAATCACAATACAAAAATAAATGGCCAGAAAATCATCTCTGGTATTTCATACTGCACAAATGGCAACAATATAATAGGAGCCAAATCAAATAAAAAGAAACAGCACATATGAAATAATATCAAACAATGACGATCTTTCCGAATTAAAAACAATGATGAAACAACTAATAAATCAAATGACCAGTATGATGAACATAGTAACTATGCTTAAATGCAAAATAGATGAACGCAGTAAATAAAAAAAATTTGGCAATATGGAATGCAAATGGACTGTCGCGCCATGAACTAGAACTAAAGACTTTCCTAATAAATAATTCAATAGATGTGATGTTAATCTCAGAAACACATGCTACTGAAAAAACATATGTTAAATTCCCTAACTTTGACATCCATTACACAAATCATCCTGACAACAAATCTCACGGTGGAACGGCGATCATTATAAAAAAAAATATGAATTACATTGAACTTGACGCATATAAAAAAGAAAACCTTCAAGCAACCACAATAGCACTAAAAGACTCGAAAGGACAAATAGTAGTATCTGCTGTCTATTGTCCACCAAAATATAACAACACAAAAGAACAATATCTAGACTATTTAAAAAAAACTGGGGAATCGCTATTTAGCCGGAGGTGACTATAACGCTAAAAATGTTTTATGGGGATCAAGGTTGACAAACGCAAAAGGACGCGAGTTACTTAAAGCTATACGATATGGTAATGGTCGATTCATTAGAACTGGCGAACCAACATATTGGCCAACAGATACAAAAAAACAACCAGATTTAATAGACTTCTGCATCATAAAAAATATTCTTCATAAACAGCTGACTATTAAATCATGTTTAGAATTATCCTCAGACCACTCCCCAATCCTAATGACATTACTAGGGTTAATAGAGACAAGACTTTTCTCAGGCATTTATAACTATAAAACTGACTGGAATAATTTTCGTCTAGCACTGTAAAAACAACTAAAAATAGATATACGATTAAAAACAAAAAATGAAATCGATTCCGTAATCGCATACTTCAATGATAGCGTCATCGAAACAATCACCGTTTCAACACTAAAGTTAACGTTAGCAAATACGGACACTACACCAGCGTTCATCAAGGGAAAAATTAAATGGAAAAGGAAGCTCCGGAAAATATGGCAAATCACTAGGAATCCGGAAGAGAAACGCAACCTAAACAAGGCAAGAAATGAATTCAAAATTTTACTTCAGAAAAACAGAGAAAAGGAACTAGAAAAACATATGCTGAACTTGGGAGCGACCACATCAACAAATTACTCTCTTTGGAAGGCTACGAAAAAACTCACTAGTGCAATAATACACAAACATCCTATCAAAACACAGGGGCACAGCTAGCATATCAAACTTAAATTTAATACAACGAATGCAGTCAAGAATACTACGAACAATTACAAATGCTGAATGGTATATCCGGAACGAGGTTATACACCGTGACCTACACATTGAAGCCATCAAGGACACAATCACAAAATGCAGCACCAAACATATACACCGACTGAAAGGCCATCAAAACCTGGAACTGCGTAGTGCAGCAGACACGGAGGGTGCAACTCCAAGAAGATTGAAGCGAATTACCCCTGCAGAACTTACAGGAAGGTTTAAAAAAATAAATACATAACAATAACAAAATAAATAATTAATTGTACTCGTATACATAAATAAAATGATGGATAAATAGAGAAAATTTAATAAACAAATAAATAAAAGAAGTTATTTTGGCATTGGCAAAAAGAGCATATTAAATCCAAACTTGCACAAAATATTACTTAATATTATTGTTATAGATTGTAATATATAGAGGAAGAAATTAAAAAAAAAAAGATTTAAGCAAATGGTGGAGAAAAAAGATGTACCCAGAGATGTCGCACAATGGGTTATGTACATCCAAGACTTGAACTACACAGTTGAGCACAGAGCAGCAAACCGAATGAAACATGTTGATTGTTTGAACAGATATCCGCTTAATGTTATGGTGGTTCATTCTGAATTAACGGCAAGACTACGTAAGCTACAACAAAATGATTATCAAATAAAAGCAATAATGGCAGCGATTAAAGTTAGGTCATATGACAATTACAAGATAAAAGGTAGACTTGTCTACAAAAATGTTGATGGCAATGATCTGCCACTTAGGCCCGATGGATATTACAGCGAAACGATACAAATATATTTTCGCCATGATAGTCGCATTTAGCAAGTTTGTATGGCTCTTTCCGACCAATGCAAGAAATGCAGATGAAGTCATTAAAAACCTGACAGTTTGGTTGAGTACTTTTGGGCCACCGAGAAGAATCATCAGCGATCGAGGAGCGGCTTTTACATCGAAAGCATTCAGAGAATTTTGTCTTGAAGCAGATATTGAGCATGTGGTTACAACCACCGGAGTTCCACGCGGCAATGGCCAAGTAGAACGACTCAGCAGAACGATCCTGGAAGTTATAAGCAAACTATCATCAGATGATTCAGCGAAATGGTACAAATATGTGGGGCAAGTACAAAAAATAATCAATTCTTGCGTCCACAGTACAACAAAATCAACACCATTCGAAATACTTCTCGGTACAAAAATGAAAGCAAAAGTCGACGACAGATTACTCGAAATGTTGGAAGAAGAACTGGTAAATAGTTTTGACGAAGAACGACAGTAGTTAAGACATGAGGTTAAACAGCAAATACTGAAAGCGCAAGAAAACTATAAGAAGCAGCACGACAAAAAATGCAAAGGCATAGTCGAATACAAAACGGGTGAACTAGTGGCTATTAAAAGGACTCAATTCGTAGCTGGGAAAAAACTAATAAACGAATATTTGGTCCCGTATGAAGTAACGAAAGTGAAAAGAGGAGGGCGTTATGATGGCATGAAGTCAGCTGATTTCGATGGTCCAAATTCAACATCTACAAGTTGTAATTGAATTGATATGAAACATTGGCTGCAATCAACAAGGGATGATTATCTGGTGTTATCCGAGTCAGATGACGGTCAGGAGGGCCGAATGTAACAAAGTAGCGCAGTTGTTGTCAACAAGAACATTGTCAAATGCACCATCAATCAGTCGTAGCGCACATGGCGAAGCGAGTAGTAGTTTAATAAAAGTTGCGACAGTGGGTCACGATAAAAAGTAGTAAAAAGTTGCTTCGACTTTAAAAGTTGTTTAGGATTAAGTAATACTGAATTAAACACTTTATTTCAAACATAATAACTGCGGTGGTAACACGATACAATTACACACATACTCGTATATTTATATATATATATATATATATATATATATATATATATATATATATATATATATATCCCTAATGGGAGCGCCTTAACTTATATATATATATATATATATATATATATATATATATATATATATATATATATATATATATATATATATATATATATATATATATATATATATATATATATATATATAAGTTAAGGCGCTCCCATTAGGGAGCACCAAAAAATTAAAGATGGGGGCCGGCAACTGGCCCCGTCTTCTATACCTGTAAATAATTCAACCGGTTTATATTTTTAAACTTTATTCGTTCCGCTCCCAAATCAGAATGCCATATCATTTAAATTATTCTTAACACTACAGCTTACTCGCTACCCTGCTTAGCCTATCATACTGCTGATGCCTGCACTTCTGCTAGTGCAACGTTCCCACGATTCGGTGGTGCACCGGATGCTCGTGCAGGGCGGCGTAGACATGGTGTCAGCATAATTGGTGTGAAAGCTCAGGTATGCGGGTAGGCTGGCATACTAACTGTAGTATTAGGTAATGTGTTAACTATCCCCTCCTTAAATATCTGCGTCCCGCAGATTTGATGTTGATACAGGTGGCTGGGGCATTGCCGACTTTTCCTTGAATTTCAAAAGGATTGTTGGCATCTCAATCCTCCCGGTCAACTTACGCCAAATAATGAAGAACGCCGCAATTACCGCACTCAGGATCAATGCGTCGGTTGCTATTGAGATTTGGGATTTGATACCTAGAGCATTGAGATGCTTAATGTTTGTCATGCTTAGCTCGTGTAAATACTCCAGGTTTGGTTTGAGACCCCGACTTGTCACGTTGGTGAGAACTGACGGTAATGCCTGTAACTTCCTTGATGTTGTGCTCGAAAATGTTTGGTTTTTTACTTCAATAGTTTCATTGTTAAGCTGAATCACGTATGTGCCTTCAAGAAGCTTTGAATGATTCCCGCTTCTGATGGTTCCATTAAAATTCGATAGGTACACAGTATTCTCCTCTATCAGCTCCATAACTTCCCCGTTGTCGGGTTCAAAGTGGCATTGGGCGTCTCCTCCCTTTAGAAGTCGCGCCAGACATCCCTCTTCAGGCAGTTTCCTTACGGCTTCTGATTCACATATTGTTGAGTTATTGGTTGAACGGCATTTCCCCACTATTCCAAACGTCTCGTCATCGTTTATCAATACTTTTTGGTACTCTAAGGTTGTTTTTTTACCAAAATATGTCGCAGCTCTGGTTATCAATAGGTGGTATTTGGTTGCTTTTACTTTCGGAATTGATAGTACGTACAACAGTAGAGTACCATTTGAATACAAAGAGGGTTTTGCATATTCGACAGCTTCAATAACGTTCTGGTACGGTAAGACCTCCTCATTGGTGACGATCAGCTCGGTTTCCTCTTGATTAAGTAGGTTCGTGTTAACGATGCCTGCTTTCGCCATTTGACATGCGCGTACTATTTCGCCAATCTGCTCCTTCAAAATCTGAATTTGGTTAACGATTATGGTCTCTGCATTTCCAGAGTTGATCTCTTTGCCTAGGGAATTTACATGTTGCATCATGAGATTCAGATGTGACATTAAAAAGTTGTTCGTTAACTTTGAACTGGTGGTTGTTACTGCTGATGACATCATTTTGGCTTCTTAAGATATTATCCCAATCAGTAGCATCAGGGGAGCCGGCAATCCATTTCCAGGCTGACCCAATCCAGTTAATTGATCGGCGTCCTCGTGTTCTTACAGCACGTAGCTCATCGAGGTGCTGTGTTATCTTATTTAAGTTGTAATCAATGAAAGGTTTCCTGACAGCGTTCCGCACAGCATTACCCGATACCTTAAGTTGCATTAGTATCGTCCCGAAGGACTCCAAGTCGATAGTATGTATTAGTTTAAAATGTCCATTTACAATCCAGGCGTCGCCGTGACGAATAACCACAAGGGGGGAGTTGTATTCAAAAATGTTGAATCCGGAGGCGCTGAATATCAGCAGTAATCTAGCTCAAAGAGAAAGTTATCAACTTATATATATTTTTAAATATAGTCCTAACATTATTATAGTAGAATTTTGCTTAGTGCCGATTGTATTTTTTTGTTTTTAATAAAAATTTAAAAAAGGAAAAAAATTTTTTGTTGTCTTACATACTAGTTATTTTTTGAGTAAGTTCTTTTTCTTTTGCTTGGAGGTGCACTTTTCTTTTTCTTCTTTTATTCATATAGTGAGATGCCATTAATTTTTCTATATAGTGAGATGCCATTAATTTTTCTATATAGTGAGATGCCATTTTTCTAATAAAGTTTTTTATATAGTGAAAAGCCATTTTTTTCTTATTTAATTTTTTTATAGTGAGGTGCTTTTTTTTCAAATATAACTTATAAATTACGACCTTTGTATTTTTGATCTTATTGAGGAATAATGAAGGAAATTCGTTTATGTGTTTTTGAGTTGTGCCTTATGAATTTTCTTCCCTTTATCTGTATTAATAGTCACAGTATTGTCCTTTCCTACAGTTGCCTTTTTATACAACGGTCTTTGTTTGGGTTTAATCTGTTTGTCTCTGATATAGATTGTGTCACCTTTTTCATACTTCCGCGGAGCTCGCCTATTCTTATTTAACCTTAAATTCCTTATTTCCTGATTTTTCTTAATTTGAGACTTGATTTCCTTGTGAACTCTACTCTTAAAATCTGACAAATTTTGATAGTTAATTCTCTGCGTTCTGTTAAAAAATATATCGCTTGGTTTTTGCTTTATGATGGAGTGGATGGTGGTATTATAGCGGTCCACTGCAATATTAAGTAGCTCTTTTGAGCTCATGTTCTTTATTTCTTTTTGTATATCTCAATAATGGTCGAGTGCAGTTTTCCCACTTGGCCATTTACCTTACTCCTTTGAATGGGAGTTTGATAGAGCTTTATACCGAGACTTCTTATATAATGGGAGACAACAGGACTCATAAACCCACGTTCGTTGTCTGTAACTATTATCTTAGGTGCCGTAAAGTAATGCAAGAGTTTTGAAAATTTTTTGCGAAGGGTAATTGCTGATCGGTCCTTGATATGGAAAAACTTAGCGAATTTGGAAAATTTATCAATGCATGACAGAAATTTTTCGCCCTGCAATTCGAAAATATCCACATGGACAATCTCACAAGGATATTTTGGAATTGGGGTGTCTTTTAGAGGTGGTACTGATGGGTGCCTATCATACTTGTTTAGATGACAAATCTCGCAATGGGCCGTATAGATTTTTATCTGACTCATCATTCTAGGAAAATAATATTTTTCAAGTATCTGAACCCTGTTCTCTCGCGGATTCCTATGCGCTCTTTTATGTTCCCTCTCTATTATCTCGCAAACCCTATTCTCGTTGGCAACATCCTCTACTATTCTCTGGGTAATTCGAATTTTGTATAACAAAAAGTTTTCTAGATACACATCCTGGAAGAGTTGTAGGTGGTTTTCTGGTATTTTTACCCCATTAACTATAGACGGATTCAGACATTCCTTTAAAATTTTTGTTAACATGCTTTTTTCGATTTTCGCTAGAGTAAAGTAATGTCGTGAGTAACCGGGATGAGGGTTCTCTTTACAACTCAACTCCTTGCCTTCCCTGAAGATAATTTGGTTTTTAAAGACGTTTAGCGGTGCTTCCACATGAGGCAATAAGTCTGTCGCGTCTTGGTCAGCACTATGAGCTGTACCATTTTCACTTGCCGTGTCTGTTGTAGAGCCTCTTCCCTCGCTAGCTGAAACTGTCCTTGAAGCATCACCATCCTCGCTTGCTGTCACCGTATTTAAATCTCCTCCATCAATCTCGGTTGGCGTGGGTAGTTCTTCAAGGTGATTGATCTGGCTCTTCAGTCTTGATAGAGCATCTGCTACCAAATTAGATTTACCAGGAGTGTAAATCAGTTCATAGTTATACTCTTCTATACGGGCCTTCCATCTTTTCAATTTCGCATTATAATTCCTATTGCTTAAGGCGAAAGTGAGAGGCTGATGATCCGTACATATTCGGACCTTCTTTGCACCGTATAGGTATGATCGTAGGTTATCAAGGGACCAAACTATCGCTAACATCTCTTTCTCGTTAGTGGCATAGTTTTCCTCCGTTTTGCTCAGTGAACGAGAGATGAAAGCGACGGGTTTATCTTTTCCAGGTTCTCCCTGTGAAAGCACAGCGCCTATAGCATAATTAGATGCATCAGTTGTTAGATTAAATGGTTTTTCAAAATCTGGAAAAATTAATAAATCCGAAGAAGTGAGGAGTAGTTTTAAATCCATAAATGCCTTTAGTGCTCCGGAGTCAAGATTGATGCGCACCTTTTTTGACTGATTGGCTTTAACCTGTGCATTCTCACCTCGCGTCAAATTTGTCAAAGGCTTGGCGATTTTCGCGTAGTCGCGGATGAATTTCCTATAATACGAGGTCATTCCAAGGAAGCTTTTCAAGTCTTTTAGAGTCTCAGGGGGTGCTAAGTTTTGAATAGTTACCACTTTTTTCGGGTCAGGCTTAATACCGTTACTTGTAATTACATACCCAAGGAATTCCACTTCAGTTCTCATGAAATGAGTTTTCTCGAGATTCACCTTCAAGTTGGCCTTGTTCAAGCGGGCAAAGATTATATCGACATTTTTGATATGCTCCTCCTCATTTTTCCCAAAGACAATTATATCGTCAATGTATACATAGCATATTTTCCCGATATATTCTTTAAGGACATCGTCGATCATGCGTTGGAAGATCGCAGGAGCATTCTTAAGCCCAAATGGTAACCTCAAGAACTCATACTTCCCGTTCATCGTAGAGAATGCCGTCTTTGGTATGTCGGACTCTTTCATTTTGATCTGGTGAAATCCCGATGTTAGGTCTATTGTAGTAAAGTATTTGGCTGCCCCCAGACTAGCTAGTGTCGCATTAATGTCGGGGATGGGGTATGTGTCTGCGATGGTGACAGCGTTCAAACGTTTGAAATCTATCACCATTCGGTATTGTTTCTCACCTGTGGGCTTGGGTTTTTTTGGCACCACCCATATGGGTGAATTATATGGGCTTTCTGATGGTCTAATTATACCTTCAGTCAAGAGTTCAGCGATTTGTCTTTCAACTTCGTCCCGCATGCAAGCGGGGTACGGGTAACTTTTAGTGTATATAGGTTCGGTAGTTGTTGTTTTAATTACCGCTCGCACCGCGGTTTCTACACTCTCATTACTGTTGAGGGATTTGAATAAATTCTCGTATTTGCCTAGTAAAAATTCAATTTTTTGAACTGAAGTTGTGGGTACATTAGTTAAATCGGCTAAATTATGCAACTCGGTTAATATCCTGTTCCTTAGAGGGATGACAATGTTAGGTCTGATACTAAGCATATGTTTCTTGCGATCAATTACTGCCTCTAAGTGCTTCAGTGTGTCGTCCCCAATAATGCCATCGAATGATTCTAACCCCGGAAGAGCATAAAAAGTTATCAAACTGTCATTTCCTAGTTCTTGGAAAAATTTTCCACAAATTTTTTTATTAATTTGAATAGGTCCTGCAGCTGTATGTACAGAAAAGGGTGTGTCTAAAAGAATATATTTGTCCGTGAGGTTAGGTTTTATGAAATTTTTATTAGCACCGGTATCAACTAGAAAATTGAGCTCTTTTCCATTTGTCAAATAACAAGTGAAATAGGGTATACTGGAACTTATTGTTATTACTTTGTTTTCGATCGCATTATTCCCTATACGAGGAACGCTGGTGGGCCACCTTCCATAAAATTTACGTGTTCCTCCTGATGATCATCTAATACCTGGGACTCGCCTTCTGCGTTGGTTTGTAGGTTAAACAGCCTCTGCTGTTTTACATCATTACCCTCTGCTGGTACATACCTCTTGAAACGGTTCTCCCTTTGGGGGTGGTTCATGTAATTCACTCGCTTTGTCTGGATAGATTGGTCTACCTCCATTCTTTCATGCGGCTTTGGAGCAATCGGTCTGTTGGGAGGAAAGACATTCCTTTCGACAGGATCTGGGAATCTATTACCATGCGGTGTCGAACGATATATCTGATTTCCGTTTACCCATTTATTGTTATGATGATACCTAGGAGGTAGATGGGGTCGTCGTTCACCATTTACCATAGTATTCATTGGGGTGATTATTCTATTGTTTGAGTTAACGTGAATTATGTTGTTTCGCAGCGATAAGTTTTGGATATCCAAGCATGCGGAATACGCTTCCGGCAATGTTTTCGGCTTTTGCACGATGAGCATGCGAGAGAGCTCACCATTCAAGCCCCGAATGAACACGTCCAGAGCTCTATTCCTGTAAGTCTCCACAAGCACACCCATGGTCTCTTCAGTGTAATCCTCGCTCTTGATTTTATTTACGATTAACGACAGCTGATGGTTGACAGTGGCATAAAATTCGTCTAGCCTGGATCCCCTTTGATTGAGCTGGTTTAACTGGTGTTCTAGCGTGCGAATATCCCGTTTGTCAGCGTAATGTAGGGATAAAACACGCTTAATTTCCGCCCAGTCATTTTGGAAGACGTTGTAGGACACTAATGCGGCGTCTGCCCTACCCCTAACTTTTTGCCTAATATGCAGAAGGATTGAGCGGTAAAGGGGCTTTTCCCTGATGATATCGTAATCCTTCAAAATACACTCAACATTGTGTACCCAGGAAATGTACTGTGAAGGATTTCCATCAAACACCTGGAGTTCCTTTACGCAATCCGGCAATCTCCCGATTTCACGAAGCTCCTCCTCTGTTCGGGGTGCACGAGTTATAACCGTAGGCCTAATATCTGACGAGCCTTCTATTGTATTCAAACTATCGAGTCTTTGGTTGATCCTCTTCTCTATTCCTAATAGGAATTGATCACGACTCCCCGCAGCTCTTTCGGCCGCAACTAAGCGAGTTTCTATTCCCTAAATTTGGTCCAGTAGTACGTTAACTGCCCCCGTCAACTGTGTCACTTTGTCAGTTAAACTGTCCATTCTTATAAAAATTCAAGTAGAAAGCACAAATCAAAACACTCACCAATTTTCCTTACTCCGCCAGATGTCTTCAGAATACTTCTCGATTTTTTGCCTCCTTTATTTTTTATTTTCTAATTAAATTTACTTTAAATTTTGTTTTTTATATTCTTTTGGCGCACTTGAATTTTATTTTTTATTTTTACTTCTATTTTGCTTTTTGGCACATTTGGAATTTAATTTTTTCTCTTAACTTTTTATTGGCACACTGGAATTTTATTTTTTATCTTAACTTTTTATTGGCACACTTTCTTTACTTCTATTTTTCTTTTTGGCACATTTGCAATTTTATTTTTTCTCTTATCTTTTTATTGGCATACTGGAATTATAATTTAATTTTTATCTTTCCAATTTATTTTTTGGCACAATCGAATTAAATATTAATTTCTAGTTTTTTTTTTTTTTTCTAAATTTTGTTTTGCTAACACTGAAATTATTTTTAACTAATTCTTACAATATTATTTTCACCAACATATTCTGTAAAAATAAAACAAAAATAAAAAAATAAAAAATAGTAAAGGAAAAATTTATTAATCCTTTTATTCCTTCCTAGTACCGTGTTCTTATGTTGACGGCGTCAAGCACTGGAAAAACGTGCTCTGAACTTTAAACTCTTCCATGGCCATCATAGCCATGGAACGACTGCATTTTCCTATTTAGTCGCCAACAATTAGATTGTAGGCAACTTACTAGGGAACAGTCTACAGCCAGGGTTTTGACCAATGCGACCTCCAACATTTTGGAAATTCGCTACCGTGCCCATGAAATAATCATAGTGTTCTCATGTGTACTATGATGTGCACCCAGTTGGGCGTATCGTGGACACTATAGAGTAGCTTATCGCTGGACCAGCAAACCCTGCTGTTTGGTAATAATGGATCGAGGAAAGCTAGTCTAGATGTTTAGACGCGTAGCATTTCCTGATCCAAAGTTGATGCCGCAAGAATCCAAGGCAATGCCACTACCATGCTTCGCGCAGAGTACAATGAAGAAAAATATTTTTTTTATTTTTATTTTTTTGTTATTACAATTGTCTGAGGATCTTCGGGGTCACAGATATTTTTATTTGTTATATCCTGGAGGGTCCCGTAGGAATCGCAGGATGTAGACATAAGGATTTATATGCTTCAATAATTAATTTTACTTTATTTTTTCACTGCATCTGTCCAACTTTAGCCAGCAACATCACCCGACATCCTGCCGCACCTTGTGATCTCCTCTTTTAAGGAGTCTTCTTCAAGGAACCCACATTAACAGTGGGTCCCTGCTCGGGCGCCAGTTAAGGCGCTCCCATTAGGGAGCACCAAAAAATTAAAGATGGGGGCCGGCAACTGGCCCCGTCTTCTATACCTGTAAATAATTCAACCGGTTTATATTTTTAAACTTTATTCGTTCCGCTCCCAAATCAGAATGCCATATCATTTAAATTATTCTTAACACTACAGCTTACTCGCTACCCTGCTTAGCCTATCATACTGCTGATGCCTGCACTTCTGCTAGTGCAACGTTCCCACGATTCGGTGGTGCACCGGATGCTCGTGCAGGGCGGCGTAGACATGGTGTCAGCATAATTGGTGTGAAAGCTCAGGTATGCGGGTAGGCTGGCATACTAACTGTAGTATTAGGTAATGTGTTAACTATCCCCTCCTTAAATATCTGCGTCCCGCAGATTTGATGTTGATACAGGTGGCTGGGGCATTGCCGACTTTTCCTTGAATTTCAAAAGGATTGTTGGCATCTCAATCCTCCCGGTCAACTTACGCCAAATAATGAAGAACGCCGCAATTACCGCACTCAGGATCAATGCGTCGGTTGCTATTGAGATTTGGGATTTGATACCTAGAGCGTTGAGATGCTTAATGTTTGTCATGCTTAGCTCGTGTAAATACTCCAGGTTTGGTTTGAGACCCCGACTTGTCACGTTGGTGAGAACTGACGGTAATGCCTGTAACTTCCTTGATGTTGTGCTCGAAAATGTTTGGTTTTTTACTTCAATAGTTTCATTGTTAAGCTGAATCACGTATGTGCCTTCAAGAAGCTTTGAATGATTCCCGCTTCTGATGGTTCCATTAAAATTCGATAGGTACACAGTATTCTCCTCTATCAGCTCCATAACTTCCCCGTTGTCGGGTTCAAAGTGGCATTGGGCGTCTCCTCCCTTTAGAAGTCGCGCCAGACATCCCTCTTCAGGCAGTTTCCTTACGGCTTCTGATTCACATATTGTTGAGTTATTGGTTGAACGGCATTTCCCCACTATTCCAAACGTCTCGTCATCGTTTATCAATACTTTTTGGTACTCTAAGGTTGTTTTTTTACCAAAATATGTCGCAGCTCTGGTTATCAATAGGTGGTATTTGGTTGCTTTTACTTTCGGAATTGATAGTACGTACAACAGTAGAGTACCATTTGAATACAAAGAGGGTTTTGCATATTCGACAGCTTCAATAACGTTCTGGTACGGTAAGACCTCCTCATTGGTGACGATCAGCTCGGTTTCCTCTTGATTAAGTAGGTTCGTGTTAACGATGCCTGCTTTCGCCATTTGACATGCGCGTACTATTTCGCCAATCTGCTCCTTCAAAATCTGAATTTGGTTAACGATTATGGTCTCTGCATTTCCAGAGTTGATCTCTTTGCCTAGGGAATTTACATGTTGCATCATGAGATTCAGATGTGACATTAAAAAGTTGTTCGTTAACTTTGAACTGGTGGTTGTTACTGCTGATGACATCATTTTGGCTTCTTAAGATATTATCCCAATCAGTAGCATCAGGGGAGCCGGCAATCCATTTCCAGGCTGACCCAATCCAGTTAATTGATCGGCGTCCTCGTGTTCTTACAGCACGTAGCTCATCGAGGTGCTGTGTTATCTTATTTAAGTTGTAATCAATGAAAGGTTTCCTGACAGCGTTCCGCACAGCATTACCCGATACCTTAAGTTGCATTAGTATCGTCCCGAAGGACTCCAAGTCGATAGTATGTATTAGTTTAAAATGTCCATTTACAATCCAGGCGTCGCCGTGACGAATAACCACAAGGGGGGAGTTGTATTCAAAAATGTTGAATCCGGAGGCGCTGAATATCAGCAGTAATCTAGCTCAAAGAGAAAGTTATCAACTTATATATATTTTTAAATATAGTCCTAACATTATTATAGTAGAATTTTGCTTAGTGCCGATTGTATTTTTTTGTTTTTAATAAAAATTTAAAAAAGGAAAAAAATTTTTTGTTGTCTTACATACTAGTTATTTTTTGAGTAAGTTCTTTTTCTTTTGCTTGGAGGTGCACTTTTCTTTTTCTTCTTTTATTCATATAGTGAGATGCCATTAATTTTTCTATATAGTGAGATGCCATTAATTTTTCTATATAGTGAGATGCCATTTTTCTAATAAAGTTTTTTATATAGTGAAAAGCCATTTTTTTCTTATTTAATTTTTTTATAGTGAGGTGCTTTTTTTTCAAATATAACTTATAAATTACGACCTTTGTATTTTTGATCTTATTGAGGAATAATGAAGGAAATTCGTTTATGTGTTTTTGAGTTGTGCCTTATGAATTTTCTTCCCTTTATCTGTATTAATAGTCACAGTATTGTCCTTTCCTACAGTTGCCTTTTTATACAACGGTCTTTGTTTGGGTTTAATCTGTTTGTCTCTGATATAGATTGTGTCACCTTTTTCATACTTCCGCGGAGCTCGCCTATTCTTATTTAACCTTAAATTCCTTATTTCCTGATTTTTCTTAATTTGAGACTTGATTTCCTTGTGAACTCTACTCTTAAAATCTGACAAATTTTGATAGTTAATTCTCTGCGTTCTGTTAAAAAATATATCGCTTGGTTTTTGCTTTATGATGGAGTGGATGGTGGTATTATAGCGGTCCACTGCAATATTAAGTAGCTCTTTTGAGCTCATGTTCTTTATTTCTTTTTGTAGGCATCGATATATCTCAATAATGGTCGAGTGCAGTTTTCCCACTTGGCCATTTACCTTACTCCTTTGAATGGGAGTTTGATAGAGCTTTATACCGAGACTTCTTATATAATGGGAGACAACAGGACTCATAAACCCACGTTCGTTGTCTGTAACTATTATCTTAGGTGCCGTAAAGTAATGCAAGAGTTTTGAAAATTTTTTGCGAAGGGTAATTGCTGATCGGTCCTTGATATGGAAAAACTTAGCGAATTTGGAAAATTTATCAATGCATGACAGAAATTTTTCGCCCTGCAATTCGAAAATATCCACATGGACAATCTCACAAGGATATTTTGGAATTGGGGTGTCTTTTAGAGGTGGTACTGATGGGTGCCTATCATACTTGTTTAGATGACAAATCTCGCAATGGGCCGTATAGATTTTTATCTGACTCATCATTCTAGGAAAATAATATTTTTCAAGTATCTGAATCCTGTTCTCTCGCGGATTCCTATGCGCTCTTTTATGTTCCCTCTCTATTATCTCGCAAACCCTATTCTCGTTGGCAACATCCTCTACTATTATCTGGGTAATTCGAATTTTGTATAACAAAAAGTTTTCTAGATACACATCCTGGAAGAGTTGTAGGTGGTTTTCTGGTATTTTTACCCCATTAACTATAGACGGATTCAGACATTCCTTTAAAATTTTTGTTAACATGCTTTTTTCGATTTTCGCTAGAGTAAAGTAATGTCGTGAGTAACCGGGATGAGGGTTCTCTTTACAACTCAACTCCTTGCCTTCCCTGAAGATAATTTGGTTTTTAAAGACGTTTAGCGGTGCTTCCACATGAGGCAATAAGTCTGTCGCGTCTTGGTCAGCACTATGAGCTGTACCATTTTCACTTGCCGTGTCTGTTGTAGAGCCTCTTCCCTCGCTAGCTGAAACTGTCCTTGAAGCATCACCATCCTCGCTTGCTGTCACCGTATTTAAATCTCCTCCATCAATCTCGGTTGGCGTGGGTAGTTCTTCAAGGTGATTGATCTGGCTCTTCAGTCTTGATAGAGCATCTGCTACCAAATTAGATTTACCAGGAGTGTAAATCAGTTCATAGTTATACTCTTCTATACGGGCCTTCCATCTTTTCAATTTCGCATTATAATTCCTATTGCTTAAGGCGAAAGTGAGAGGCTGATGATCCGTACATATTCGGACCTTCTTTGCACCGTATAGGTATGATCGTAGGTTATCAAGGGACCAAACTATCGCTAACATCTCTTTCTCGTTAGTGGCATAGTTTTCCTCCGTTTTGCTCAGTGAACGAGAGATGAAAGCGACGGGTTTATCTTTTCCAGGTTCTCCCTGTGAAAGCACAGCGCCTATAGCATAATTAGATGCATCAGTTGTTAGATTAAATGGTTTTTCAAAATCTGGAAAAATTAATAAATCCGAAGAAGTGAGGAGTAGTTTTAAATCCATAAATGCCTTTAGTGCTCCGGAGTCAAGATTGATGCGCACCTTTTTTGACTGATTGGCTTTAACCTGTGCATTCTCACCTCGCGTCAAATTTGTCAAAGGCTTGGCGATTTTCGCGTAGTCGCGGATGAATTTCCTATAATACGAGGTCATTCCAAGGAAGCTTTTCAAGTCTTTTAGAGTCTCAGGGGGTGCTAAGTTTTGAATAGTTACCACTTTTTTCGGGTCAGGCTTAATACCGTTACTTGTAATTACATACCCAAGGAATTCCACTTCAGTTCTCATGAAATGAGTTTTCTCGAGATTCACCTTCAAGTTGGCCTTGTTCAAGCGGGCAAAGATTATATCGACATTTTTGATATGCTCCTCCTCATTTTTCCCAAAGACAATTATATCGTCAATGTATACATAGCATATTTTCCCGATATATTCTTTAAGGACATCGTCGATCATGCGTTGGAAGATCGCAGGAGCATTCTTAAGCCCAAATGGTAACCTCAAGAACTCATACTTCCCGTTCATCGTAGAGAATGCCGTCTTTGGTATGTCGGACTCTTTCATTTTGATCTGGTGAAATCCCGATGTTAGGTCTATTGTAGTAAAGTATTTGGCTGCCCCCAGACTAGCTAGTGTCGCATTAATGTCGGGGATGGGGTATGTGTCTGCGATGGTGACAGCGTTCAAACGTTTGAAATCTATCACCATTCGGTATTGTTTCTCACCTGTGGGCTTGGGTTTTTTTGGCACCACCCATATGGGTGAATTATATGGGCTTTCTGATGGTCTAATTATACTTTCAGTCAAGAGTTCAGCGATTTGTCTTTCAACTTCGTCCCGCATGCAAGCGGGGTACGGGTAACTTTTAGTGTATATAGGTTCGGTAGTTGTTGTTTTAATTACCGCTCGCACCGCGGTTTCTACACTCTCATTACTGTTGAGGGATTTGAATAAATTCTCGTATTTGCCTAGTAAAAATTCAATTTTTTGAACTGAAGTTGTGGGTACATTAGTTAAATCGGCTAAATTATGCAACTCGGTTAATATCCTGTTCCTTAGAGGGATGACAATGTTAGGTCTGATACTAAGCATATGTTTCTTGCGATCAATTACTGCCTCTAAGTGCTTCAGTGTGTCGTCCCCAATAATGCCATCGAATGATTCTAACCCCGGAAGAGCATAAAAAGTTATCAAACTGTCATTTCCTAGTTCTTGGAAAAATTTTCCACAAATTTTTTTATTAATTTGAATAGGTCCTGCAGCTGTATGTACAGAAAAGGGTGTGTCTAAAAGAATATATTTGTCTGTGAGGTTAGGTTTTATGAAATTTTTATTAGCACCGGTATCAACTAGAAAATTGAGCTCTTTTCCATTTGTCAAATAACAAGTGAAATAGGGTATACTGGAACTTATTGTTATTACTTTGTTTTCGATCGCATTATTCCCTATACGAGGAACGCTGGTGGGCCACCTTCCATAAAATTTACGTGTTCCTCCTGATGATCATCTAATACCTGGGACTCGCCTTCTGCGTTGGTTTGTAGGTTAAACAGCCTCTGCTGTTTTACATCATTACCCTCTGCTGGTACATACCTCTTGAAACGGTTCTCCCTTTGGGGGTGGTTCATGTAATTCACTCGCTTTGTCTGGATAGATTGGTCTACCTCCATTCTTTCATGCGGCTTTGGAGCAATCGGTCTGTTGGGAGGAAAGACATTCCTTTCGACAGGATCTGGGAATCTATTACCATGCGGTGTCGAACGATATATCTGATTTCCGTTTACCCATTTATTGTTATGATGATACCTAGGAGGTAGATGGGGTCGTCGTTCACCATTTACCATAGTATTCATTGGGGTGATTATTCTATTGTTTGAGTTAACGTGAATTATGTTGTTTCGCAGCGATAAGTTTTGGATATCCAAGCATGCGGAATACGCTTCCGGCAATGTTTTCGGCTTTTGCACGATGAGCATGCGAGAGAGCTCACCATTCAAGCCCCGAATGAACACGTCCAGAGCTCTATTCCTGTAAGTCTCCACAAGCACACCCATGGTCTCTTCAGTGTAATCCTCGCTCTTGATTTTATTTACGATTAACGACAGCTGATGGTTGACAGTGGCATAAAATTCGTCTAGCCTGGATCCCCTTTGATTGAGCTGGTTTAACTGGTGTTCTAGCGTGCGAATATCCCGTTTGTCAGCGTAATGTAGGGATAAAACACGCTTAATTTCCGCCCAGTCATTTTGGAAGACGTTGTAGGACACTAATGCGGCGTCTGCCCTACCCCTAACTTTTTGCCTAATATGCAGAAGGATTGAGCGGTAAAGGGGCTTTTCCCTGATGATATCGTAATCCTTCAAAATACACTCAACATTGTGTACCCAGGAAATGTACTGTGAAGGATTTCCATCAAACACCTGGAGTTCCTTTACGCAATCCGGCAATCTCCCGATTTCACGAAGCTCCTCCTCTGTTCGGGGTGCACGAGTTATAACCGTAGGCCTAATATCTGACGAGCCTTCTATTGTATTCAAACTATCGAGTCTTTGGTTGATCCTCTTCTCTATTCCTAATAGGAATTGATCACGACTCCCCGCAGCTCTTTCGGCCGCAACTAAGCGAGTTTCTATTCCCTAAATTTGGTCCAGTAGTACGTTAACTGCCCCCGTCAACTGTGTCACTTTGTCAGTTAAACTGTCCATTCTTATAAAAATTCAAGTAGAAAGCACAAATCAAAACACTCACCAATTTTCCTTACTCCGCCAGATGTCTTCAGAATACTTCTCGATTTTTTGCCTCCTTTATTTTTTATTTTCTAATTAAATTTACTTTAAATTTTGTTTTTTATATTCTTTTGGCGCACTTGAATTTTATTTTTTATTTTTACTTCTATTTTGCTTTTTGGCACATTTGGAATTTAATTTTTTCTCTTAACTTTTTATTGGCACACTGGAATTTTATTTTTTATCTTAACTTTTTATTGGCACACTTTCTTTACTTCTATTTTTCTTTTTGGCACATTTGCAAATTTTATTTTTTCTCTTATCTTTTTATTGGCATACTGGAATTATAATTTAATTTTTATCTTTCCAATTTATTTTTTGGCACAATCGAATTAAATATTAATTTCTAGTTTTTTTTTTTTTTTCTAAATTTTGTTTTGCTAACACTGAAATTATTTTTAACTAATTCTTACAATATTATTTTCACCAACATATTCTGTAAAAATAAAACAAAAATAAAAAAATAAAAAATAGTAAAGGAAAAATTTATTAATCCTTTTATTCCTTCCTAGTACCGTGTTCTTATGTTGACGGCGTCAAGCACTGGAAAAACGTGCTCTGAACTTTAAACTCTTCCATGGCCATCATAGCCATGGAACGACTGCATTTTCCTATTTAGTCGCCAACAATTAGATTGTAGGCAACTTACTAGGGAACAGTCTACAGCCAGGGTTTTGACCAATGCGACCTCCAACATTTTGGAAATTCGCTACCGTGCCCATGAAATAATCATAGTGTTCTCATGTGTACTATGATGTGCACCCAGTTGGGCGTATCGTGGACACTATAGAGTAGCTTATCGCTGGACCAGCAAACCCTGCTGTTTGGTAATAATGGATCGAGGAAAGCTAGTCTAGATGTTTAGACGCGTAGCATTTCCTGATCCAAAGTTGATGCCGCAAGAATCCAAGGCAATGCCACTACCATGCTTCGCGCAGAGTACAATGAAGAAAAATATTTTTTTTATTTTTATTTTTTTGTTATTACAATTGTCTGAGGATCTTCGGGGTCACAGATATTTTTATTTGTTATATCCTGGAGGGTCCCGTAGGAATCGCAGGATGTAGACATAAGGATTTATATGCTTCAATAATTAATTTTACTTTATTTTTTCACTGCATCTGTCCAACTTTAGCCAGCAACATCACCCGACATCCTGCCGCACCTTGTGATCTCCTCTTTTAAGGAGTCTTCTTCAAGGAACCCACATTAACAGTGGGTCCCTGCTCGGGCGCCAGTTAAGGCGCTCCCATTAGGGAGCACCAAAAAATTAAAGATGGGGGCCGGCAACTGGCCCCGTCTTCTATACCTGTAAATAATTCAACCGGTTTATATTTTTAAACTTTATTCGTTCCGCTCCCAAATCAGAATGCCATATCATTTAAATTATTCTTAACACTACAGCTTACTCGCTACCCTGCTTAGCCTATCATACTGCTGATGCCTGCACTTCTGCTAGTGCAACGCTCCCACGATTCGGTGGTGCACCGGATGCTCGTGCAGGGCGGCGTAGACATGGTGTCAGCATAATTGGTGTGAAAGCTCAGGTATGCGGGTAGGCTGGCATACTAACTGTAGTATTAGGTAATGTGTTAACTTATATATATATATATATATATATATATATATATATATATATATATATATATATATATATATATATATATATAAATAAATAAATATATATATATATATATATATATATATATATATATATATATATATATATATATATATATATATATATATATATATATATATATATATATATATATATATATATATATATATATATATATATATATATATATATATATATATATATATATATATATATATATATATATATATATATATATATATATATATATATATATATTGTTGCATTTTAAGCGAAGTCAACAACCGCTGCAATGCACGTCCTTGACTGCGGCCAACGACAGCGGAAATCGCTGACACCGAATTTTCACGTGCATCAGCACTTTGTGCACATTAATTGTAGTGTTTTTGCATTACCTTTTTATTACTTGTTTATATTTTATTTTATATGTAAAATATCTAAGTAAGCGATAATGGTTCAATTGTAATAGTATAAATTAAGTGAAGTTATTAAATATGGATCAGTTCTTTGAAACCTATCAACGAGTGTTTTATTGAATTGGTCATTCCGGAGGACTGGTTATATGCACTAGTACCTTCACTCAACAATAGTCTTGGTTTTGTACCTACGCTACTTTCCACACAAATATCGAAGATCTGGTTATAAGCACCAGTATCTTCATTCAATATTAGTCTTGGTTTTGCACCTAGGCTATTTCATAACCACAAAACAAGGGTCTGGTGTAACCATCAGGACCCAGCAAAAGTAAGGTGGAATAAAAGAATTCCCACTCTTAACATTGGTGACCCCGACGTGATCCTGTGCCGGATCACAATCATCGTAGAAGCTTAAGATGGAGACTCTTGCGAAACACCAGGAGCAGATTGGGCGGCAGATCGAAGCGCTCATAAGCAACTTCAAAAAGGACTCCGAGCAGCGTAAAACGATCATCTATTACGAGGAACGCATAAGACGACTGGATGAATACTGGACAATCTTTGAGCAACAGGACTCGGAATTAAGAGCCTTGCCAGGGATTCCACTTGACCATGCATATTTTCAAAACGATAATTATGTCAAAATTGCAGCTATTTCATCAACATATCGGGATATGTTTGAGAGGCGCCTCGCGGAGCTGACTCAACACCCAGAAACTTCAAATGAGGAGAAGTTAGATAGTCCTCCTGCGGCCACAATAGATCATCAAGGTGCTACTGGACACACGGCATATTCAGCAGGTACCAAACCGCAGCGAGACTCATCAACCAATCGTCGACTGAGCGAGTCTACGCGGTTAATTCGACGCCAAGCCGAAGTGATAAGGACACTACGGCGGCAACTAAATTCAATTATGGCCGAAACGGATCGACGCTCGAATCAGTTCCTTTCATTCAAGAAAGGCAACATACTACAACATTGGAACCATATCGAAGACATCAACAATCAGCTATGGGAATTGGAGGCTGATCCTACTCTTGTGGGTTATGATACACACCAATATATAACCCTGGAAGAAGAAGTACAGTCCGTACTGGTGCTATTAAGTGAATGGGACGCAGAAGTTATATCAACACCGGTAGCAAACAATTCCTTAAATCTGCCCAAGATAACCTTGCCTAAATTCGATGGCAATTATTAGAATTGGAGACAATTTCATGACCTCTTTAATGAAATTATCCATAAACAGAAGATAGCGAACTGCCAGAAATTGTTCTACCTAAAGTCCAACTTAGTAGGAGAAGCCGAGCGCCTGATAAAACACCTCCCAGCCACAGAAGAAAACTACTTGACAGTTTGGAGTATTCTAAAGGAGCGCTATGAGAATACTAGGCTGCTGGTAAATGCACTGCTAAGTAAACTTGTCAACCAACCCAATGTTGTAGTAGAAGAAGCCGACAGTTTAAAGCGTTTCCATGACACAACCCAAGAATGTGTATTGGGATTACAAAACATCGGAATTGACACTGGCACCTGGGATCCAATTCTATTGTTCAGATGTATAAGGAAGTTGGACAAGGTTTCACACACACTGTATGAACAATCGCTAGTTAAGCTACGGGAACTCCAATCATTCAAGGATTTCCTAAGCTTTCTGCAATCCCGCTTCAAAGCTCTAGAGGCTTTAGAAGGCAAATCAATCAGCAAAGCAAGTACACTACTTGCAACAAATACCGTCAATTGTCCGCTTTGTGGAAATAACCATCCTCTCTACGCATGTAAGGACTTTGGCAAGTTGAACCCTGACAAGCGGCTGCAACAAGTGAAACGTCATAATCTCTGCATCAACTGTCTCAAATCAGGGCACTTGCTCTCGAACTGCGTTTCAAGTGGATGCCGGAAGTGCTCCAAAAAGCATAATAATATGCTACACTTTGAAGGAGCCATAACTCAACCCTCTCCAGTTTCATATACTAATAACTCAAGAATTCAACCTGGTCATACGAAAGATAAGACGTCAACTGCAAGTATCAACCAACACAGCGTATTAGCTACTCATGCTATTGCACGCACTAAGTATGTCGCACTGGGTACAGCAGTAGTGAAATTGATCGACCACTCAGGAGCCACTATCGAATGCCGAGCCTTACTAGATTCAGGCTCCCAGCTAAATCTCATCACGGTGAAACTAGCTAATAGACTAGGATTCAAAGGAAAGGCTGAGTTGTTAACAATAAAGGGCATCGGGCACGCCAATCAGCAGTCACAAAGGCGTGTCAACACAAAAATAGCATTCCGAATATGTAATTTCTCGGCCAATTTCGAAGCCTTCCTCCTACCACAAATAACTGTACCACAACCATCGATAGACATAGATACCACCAGCTTGGAAATACCACACAATATTAAGTTGGCAGACCGAGCATTCAACACTCCAGGTCCTATTGACATTCTGTTGGGAGCAGATTTGTATCACGACATCCTTAGCATCGGACAAATTCGTTTGGGAAAGGGTTTGCCAACATTACAAAACACCGTTTTTGGATGGATTGTGGCGGGCAAAATCGACAACCACTACCTTGATGAACTAACATGCGGAGTGCTGACCAATACAGAATTCGACCTACAAAAATTTTGGATACTAGAGGAAGTAGACGCCAAGGTTCCCACACAAACACAGGAGGAAAGGATGTGCGAAGAGCACTTCAGCCAAACAGTGAAAAGAAATGCACTTGGAAGATTTGTCGTACAACTGCCTTTCAAACAAAAACCTGAAAGATTAGGACACTCTAAAGATCTGGCATTGAGGAGATTCACGTCATTGGAACGCAAGCTCACCAAAGATCCCACATTGAAAGGAATGTATGCTCACTTTATGGCCGAATATCATCAACTTGGCCATATGAGTCTCATTAAGGAAGAAGAGATAAAATCCCCATCATACTTCCTACCACATCATGGTATCCTTAAGCCATCAAGCACAACCACCAAATTGAGAGTTGTTTTTGACGCATCAGCGAAGTCATCAACGAACCTTGCACTAAATGACGTGATAGCTACTGGTCCAACAATTCAAGACGATCTATTCACCATATTACTGCGCTTTCGGTTGCCTAGATTCGTTTTCACCGCAGATATAGAAAAGATGTACCGTCAGATCCTAATCAACGACCAAGATCGAAATCTTCAATTAATTGCTTGGAGAACTGAACCTACTTTACCAATTCAGTGCTATAAGCTAAATACAGTAACATATGGAACAACATCAGCACCTTATTTGGCTACAAAATGCTTGCAACAACTCGCCAAAGATGAAAGGATCAACCATCCAGTCGCTGCCGCAATCCTTCAAAGGGATTTCTATGTGGATGATGTCATGACAGGATGCAATAGCCTAACAGAAGCCATTTTTGCTCAAACTCAACTCCAGCAACTACTCGCCAAAGGTGGCTTCAAACTGAGAAAATGGTGCGCCAATCATCACAAACTGCTGCAGGAGATACCAATGGCAGATCGAGCAATGCAGTTTGACTTCGATATAGACTCCGACGACCACATTAAAACACTAGGATTGTCATGGATTCCAGTAAATGATAGTCTCCGGGTCAAAACAAATTGTTCCGATACAACAAGGATTACTAAAAGGATTGTATCCTCGGACATTTAGCGTCTTTTTGATCCCCTTGGGTTTATGGGACCAGTAGTCGTATCGGCAAAACAATTTCTGCAGCAACTTTGGACATTGAAGCTAGATTGGATGCAGCATTACCAATGGACCTACACACACGGCTCCGTTTTCGAGATGAACTAACTGAATTGGACAAAATTGATGTACAAAGACATGCCTTTGGGAAACACGTGCCGAAATTTGTTCAGATACATGCCTTCGCTGATGCTTCTGAATGGGCGTACGGCGGTGCAGTTTACGTTCGTTCAGTTACCGAGGACAACGTAGTACTTGTACGACTACTTTGCGCCAAATCCAAGGTAGCACCAGTCAAGTCTACCACTATTCCAAGACTAGAACTTTGTGCGGCTATGTTGACGGTTGAGCTAGTAAATCGAGTAAAAAAAGAACAACAATTGCGAGAGACTCCTACGTTCTTCTGGTCAGACTCTGAAATTGTACTAGAATGGATCAATTCCACATCGTCATCCTATCAAACCTTCGTTGCCAACCGTATAGCAACCATACAAAACCTCAGCTTACCTCAACAATGGCGACACGTCAGATCGAAAGAAAATCCAGCCGATATTCTATCACGTGGAATTACTCCATCAAAATTGAAGAACTGCACGTTATGGTTCTATGGTCCCTTATTTCTTCATAGCTCAGAAGCAACATGGTCTGTGCCATACAAACCTGAATCTGACTGCAATGAAGAACGAAAAACAACGGTTACAGTGAACATAACCCAATCATGCGGAGACCACTTCATAAACAACATCAACCATAGGAACTCATTTCCTAAACTCCAAAGGATCACAGCACGTAGCACGCTTTATTCAACACAGTCGCAATCCTAATCACAAGAGGGGTTCCTCATTAACCTGCGAAGAACTCGAAGAGGGATTGCGCATCATAATTAGAGCCATGCAGCAAGCTGAATTTGCAACAGAGTGGAAACATCTGAAATCCTTCAAAGAACTTCACAAATCCAGTGATCTTTTAAGTTTTAATTCGAGTAGGTGGCCGACTGGAAGCCTCATCCCTTTCATACGATGCAAAACACCCGATGTTACTACCCGCATCTCATCCATTCACGAAACTTTTGATGGAGGACATTAATCGAAAAAACCTGCATATCGGACCACAAGGACTTTTAGCGACTACACGACAACGTTTCTGGCCGGTAAAAGGGAAAACTCTGGCACGAACGACTGTGCAAAATTGCATCACATGCTACAAAAACAAGCCTAAACTCCTAACTCAAATCATGGGCAATCTACCTGCGAATCGCGTAGAACCTGCTAGGCCATTCATCAACTCTGGCGTAGACTTCTGGGGACCCGTCTGGACACACTATCGCCTAATAGGAAAGCGTCCTCAGAAAAGCTATGTTGCGGTATTTATCTGCTTCACTACGAAAGCAGTACACTTAGAAATGGTAACTGACTTAACTACCGAAGCCTTCATTGGAGCTCTGGCGCGATTCATGGGTAGACGCGGCAACTGCAGAAACTTATATTGCGACAACGCCACAAACTTTGTAGGTGCCAAGAAGAAACTCTCAGAGCTCACCGAGTCCATATTCTCGACAGGGGGCCAAGAAAAAATAAAAAATTCATCTAACTACAAAGGAATCAACTTCCACTTCATTCCTCCCCGCGCTCCTCATTTCGGAGGCTTATGGGAGGCAGCTGTCAAATCGGCCAAACACCTTCTTCAACGCAGTCTCAATACCGCGTCCTTCACATATGAAGAACTGGAGACACTCATAATTGACATCGAAGCCATACTCAATTCGCGGCCTATCACCCCCATTTCAACTGACTCCTGGGACCTCGCGGCATTAACTCCGGGACCATTCCTAATCAGAGAACCCATGACTGCCTCCATCGACACCGCGGCAGCAGCTTGCGAAGTTTCTTTGGGCAAACGCTGGCAACTAATCAACAGCATCAAGCAGGAATTCTGGCACAGATGGACTAAGGAATACCTGAGTGAATTGCAACAGAAAACAAAATGGAAACAACCCCAGAAGAATATTGAACTTGGAAGGCTGGTCTTAATTAAGGAAGACAACACACCCGTTCGTCAGTGGCCTCTGGGACGTATAACGTGTCGCAGCCATCCGTACTATGAACAACACGTTAAAGAGACCGATACACCGTCTTGCCCCACTACCAATAGAACCCACTTCCGAAGCCCAGCAGGAATCCGCGCCTGCAGCACCGCCGAAAAAATGTCGACTTAGTAATATAGGCCCCGTAATCACAGGTCTACTACTCTGCTTGGCAATAACGCCATGTGATGGAAGAATTAAGCAAGACAACTTTAAAAACAAACTCAGCCTCTATTTTGAGAACATAGGCACCACCAACATAATAACCAATGAATGGAATTTAGTCATATTTTATGACCTCGATCCCTACTGGCAAGAATGGCGAATCATAAAAAATATGACGTTCATGGTAGACAAACTTTGTGGTCAGCTACTCCAAAGAGAATCTTGTCAGCGAATTGGTCTATTACACAACCACAGGCTGAGGGACATGAGCAAAGAAAACAATCTTCTTTCGGCACCATCAAACAGCCGGCAGAAAAGAGGCGCCTTGGATCTTATCGGCAATGTTGCTAATAGTCTTTTCGGAGTATTAGACTCAAAATATGCAGCCGACATGTCAAACATCATCGATGGAATATATAGAAACGAGAACCACGTGGTGAAACTATTGAAAAATCAGACATCCATTATCGATTCTACACTAAATGTTCTGAAAAAGGACCAAATAGCAGTCGGAAAGGGTTTCCGTGATTTCCAAGCAGAACTGCAAACTGTGGTTGCCCAATTTAATAATATCACCGACCAACTCCATCAAGAAGAGCTCTCCAAGCTATACTATGCGCTGGTATGGAACTATATAGAAGCATGCAAGGATTTCAACAAATGCAGATGGCCATAATTGAGAGTATTACTGACACACATCATGGCAAGATAAATCCATTCAGATCACTCATATCAGATCGAGGCCGCGATCCAGGTCCACCATGTGCGCAACGACAACAGCCGTCACAATTTAGTAGTTGCGGCGCTCGACCCGGAGACCATTTCCGGATGTACTCCGTACAAACACGCTGTCGCTGTCGGACAGCGTGTTTATGGGCAACCGGAACTAGCCTGTGTTGGCTGCTGAACAACACACTTCGTGTTTCCGGCCTTTCATTCATCCCTCTTTCTCTTTCTGTGCTGAAGCTGTGGTGACGTGTTATAGAACGTTTTGTGCAATTAAAAGTTATATTAATTACTGGAATTAACACAATCTCTAGAAATTATCAGAAACTTTTTTCATCATATATTATATATACGAATAAACAAATAAATTCGCAGGAACGTATTTTATCATATATTATATATACGATATAACAAATATTTATGTTTTTTATTGGCAACGCTACGTTGAGCACGCGAACAGCCAAATATATATATATATATATATATATATATATATATATATATATATATATATATATATATATATATATATATATATATATATATATATATATATATAAATATACATATACGTATACATATGCATATGCATATATAAACATATACATATATATACACATATATATAAATATATATATATACGAGTATATTTTTTTTTTCTTTCTCCATATATATTTTTTATTGTATCTTCAAAGCTTAGACTAACAATATGATGTGCACTTCTGCCTGTCCAATGATTTTTTTTTTTTTTTTTAAATTCATATATTTATTTATTGTATCTACTAATCTTAGACTAACAATAAGTAAGCATATCTTACAAACTAAATAATTAATATTAATACACCTTGCCAATGCTTAGTGCTTTTTAGTAATCACAATGTTATATGTTAGTTACTGTAATAAATGTTATAAAGGGTTTTTCAAAATTAACGCTACAAAAGTAAATCGATAGTGACAGCAAACGACGCCATATTTTTCCCGCTCTTTTGACATTTCTCTTCAGTAAGGTTTGCCATTGCATTATGCAGATACGAGCCAACAACGGGTTGAAATTATTAATATTTACTACCGAAATTCGGAGTCAGTCGCCTCAACTTTAAGAGCGCTACGTCCAATTTATGATGAGGCTCATTTCTGGCTGAATGGCTTCGTCAATAAGCAAAATATGCGTTATTGGTTAGACAGCAATCCACACGTACACCATGAGTCATCATTGCATCCCGAAAAAATTACGGTTTGGTGCGGTTTATGGGCCGGCGGCGTCATTGGGCCGTACTTCTTCCATGATGATCAATACCGGCACATTACTGTGAATACGAATCGCTACCGTTGAATGATAACCGAATATTTTTGGCCCCAATTGGATAATATGGACTTGGAGGACATGTGGTTCCAACAGGACGGCGCCACAAGCCACACAGCGAATGCCACAATCAATTTACTGCAAACCAAGTTTGGTGAACGTGTTATCTCACGAAATGGCCCAGTCGATTGGCCGCCTCGGTCGTGCGATTTGACGCCGTTAGATTATTTCCTGTGGGGCTACGTCAAGTCTATGGTCTATGCCAACAAGCCAGCGACGATTGATGAACTTCGTACGAATATCGAACGTGAAATTGCAGCAGTATCGGCCGATTTATGCTTGAAAACCGTTGAAAATTGGGTTCAGCGTCTGGACTTCTGCAAGCGTGCCCGTGGTGGCCATGCAAAAGAAATCGAGTTCCATACATAATGGCATCGAACGTACTTTCACAGGAATATAGAATTTCATTGATATCTAAAACCGGTTTTGTTTTATTTAAAAAAACTTTTGTAGCGCTCTTATTGAAAACCCCGATATTAGTGTTTGTTCATGATTAAGGTGTCGATGTTAGTTGTGCTGGTGATTTCGTACGTTTTAGGCGACTTGGAACCCTATTACATGCTAGTATCCTAGCTAGATGATTTGGGTGCTCTTTGATTTTTTGCTAATATTTTAAGCTGGCGTCAAAGATTTCCTTTTTTACGAGCGGAATGTTCAGATCTTTGTGGATGTTTGTATTCTTTATAAACCAAGGAGCCCCAGTAATGGTTCTCAGAATTTTGGACTGCGCTCTTTGAATCAGTTCTATGTTAGAGTTGCTTGCGCCGCCCTACAACTGGCTACCGTAAGTCCAAATTGGTTTTATGATGGCTTTGTACAGCAGTGTTTTATATTCTAGGCTCAACGTGGAATTTTTGTGCATGAGCCAGTGTAGGCTATTTGCTTTCAAAATCATTTGTTTTTTTTTTGGCTTCGATATGGCGCTTCCATGTCAAACGTGAGTCAAGATGAATTCCTAGGTACTTCACCTCATTTGCTTGAGGAATAGGAACGATGTTGAGTTTTATCGCTGGACATGTACCTTTTTTTTATAGTAAAGGTAATATGCGTTGTAAAGACGGAAAGTACCAGAAGTATTTTCCGCATACACCTCCTACAAAGAATGCAACAAAAACTATATGCTACCACCAGAGACCGTGTTAACTCCACAAACAAATAACGATGTCCACCATATTTTGTTTAGAAATGACCACCATCAATATTCAAGCATGCAACCATCCCCGATATCATGCAGCTTAAAAAGGTAACCTACTCCCACGCTAAATGCAACAACAAAGACAGCGGATACGTATAACAAAACATTTACGCACAGACGATCGGACCAATAAACGTACAGGTGGTGAGGAGCGCAGAACCCGAAAGAGTTAGACTGATGACGACGACGGCCTAATAGTACAAAGAACATCAAGAGGGACTAGTACGGCTATAAAGGAGAAAAGAAACAGCAAGCAAACATTTCTACAACAGTGCAGCGACCAAAGGCGGAACACAGAGAAACCCGAAAGAGCACCACACACACGCTAACCGATCGCACACACAAAGCAGTAAGCAGGCAGAGTGCAAACCAATCTCTGCAACAACAACAACACTACAGCGACCGAAGGCGGAGCACGGATGACAACGAGAGCGCACCATACAAACGCGAGTCGATCGTAAACACAAAGAAGTAGAAACCAGTATTTTAACAATAACAACACTACAGCGACCGAAGGCGGAGCACGGATGACAACGAGAGCGCACCGATCGTAAACACAGAGCCGTAAGCAGGCGGAGTGTGAAAGAATATATTAACAACAACAACACTACAGCGACCGAAGGCGGAGCACGGATGACAACGAGAGCGCACCGATCGTAAACACAGAGCCGTAAGCAGGCGGAGTGTGAAAGAATATATTAACAACAACAACACTACAGCGACCGAAGGCGGAGCACGGATGACAACGAGAGCGCACGGATCGTAAACACAGAGCCGTAAGCAGGCGGAGTGTGAAAGAATATATTAACAACAACAACACTACAGCGACCGAAGGCGGAGCACGGATGACAACGAGAGCGCACCGATCGTAAACACAGAGCCGTATGCAAGCAGAGTGTGAACCGATATAGTAATTACAACAACAGCAAAGCGACAACTAACAGCAGCGATCAGGCCACACTACTGCAAGCAACAACTACGATGGACAACTAGGGGAACTACAACAAGGTGGTTAACCAGCGGAAGTTGAAGGTGGCCTAAGGACAACTGGACCACAACAACAACGAGCATTGATCCCATGGCAAGCTTTCGCTATATTAGCGGAGTGAACCAAACAATGAGCCTCTTTGATCCAGCATCGCTCCGTGAGTATACAACGCACCAAGCTCCTAGAGACGCACCAAGCATCGAAACTAGTTACTTTGACTATTGACAATAAATCAACGCAGACAGAGCCAGAGGAGTTTATGGTTTTGACCGACTCTCCCTGGGACATATACGCAAACACAGACAGAGCCAGGAGTTTATGGTTTTGACCGACTCTCCCTGGGACACATACGCAACGCAGACAGAGCCAGAGGAGTTTATGGTTTTGACCGACTCTCCCTGGGACATATACGCAAAACAGACAGAGCCAGGAGTTTATGGTTTTGACCGACTCTCCCTGGGACATATACGCAAAACAGACAGAGCCAGGAGTTTATGGTTTTGACCGACTCTCCCTGGGACACATACGCAACGCAGACAGAGCCAGAGGAGTTTATGGTTTTGACCGACTCTCCCTGGGACACTAGTACAAACCACGGACACTACCACGAGCACACAGAGTAGGGTATAATTAAAAATAATTATCTAATAAGTTTAAAATTTTTATAAATAAATAAAACACTTATAAAAACTAACACTCTTGAAATAAATTTCTGTAAGTGACCCTGGAACCCCCTGAGTTTTTACCCCAGCGAAAACGAGTCATTACAGCGTACTTTTCGATTCATTTACGTTTATTCGCCAGTCAGCCAACCAATTTGTTACTAGGACCAGATGATCTTCTAAGTCACGGGATGCGATTTTGGGATTCGGATGAATGCTAAGGATAGCTGTATCGTCTGCGAAAGTTGCTGTTGTTAAATATTTGTTGGTAGGAGATCTGAGGTAAATATTAGATACAACACCGGAACTAGCACGCTTCCTTGTGGTACTCCAGCTTTGATGTCAAAGCATTTAGAGTAAGCATTATTGTATCTTACCTTGAACTTTCTGCCCCTCAGATACGATTCCAATATTTTGTGTACTTTTGTGGGCAACAGCTTTTTTATTTTGTAAATAAGCCCCTCGTGCCAGACCTTGTCAAATGCTTGCGCCACGTCTAAAAAGATGGCTGAACAATATTGCTTTTTGTCGAATGCGTTTTTTATCTCGTTCACTATTCGATGAACCTGCTCTATTGTACTATGGTGTTCGCGGAAGCCAAATTGGTGAGTGCGTTTTTCGTTTATATGCGGCATTAGTTTTGCAAGAAAAAGCCTTTCTAGGAGTTTTGATAAGATAGGCAGGAGGCTAATCGGTCTATATGATGACGATTGGGAGGGGTCTTTTCCTGGTTTCGGGATCATTGTGATTACTCAAACTTTCCAGGCATTAGGAAAGTATCCTAAGCCAAACAAGCCATTAAATAGTGAAGTAAGTAAGACAATGGCCATTTGGGGTAACTCCTTGATCATTTTTCCAGTAATGAGGCCGTGTCCTGGAGCTTTGTTAAGAGCAAGGTTACTAATCGCATTACTTACTTCTTTTGTTTTTAATTTAATAGGCGAGCATGTTATATCTGGCGAGGAGGTTAATATTAGGTTATTGGTATTGCGAGGTGGGTTGGGGGTAAAAACATCTCTTAAGTGTTCGGCGAAAACAGCAGACTTTTCATCATCGCTTCTTGCCCAGTTTCCGTTTTTTGTACGAATCGGTAGAATTCCGCGTGTAGGTGCTTTCATTTCTCTGACAGCTTTCCACAGAGAGTAATTGGTGACGTCAGTCGGAGAAAGGTTTTGGATATATTGGTCCAGGCAACGATCTGATTCTAGACGCAAGGCTTTTCTCAAATTTTCACTGGCAATAGATAACTTCCGTTTTAGGAAATGGGACCTGGATTTTTGCCATTCACGACGCGTCCTCCTTTTTTCAGTAAGGAGAATATCGATTTGGGTTGAGGTTTGTGGGCGCCGGATGCTGTTGCAGTTGTTGTCACGCTTGTCCGCAGAGTGGCGCACAGCTAATCTTAGGGTCGAGGTAAATTGTTCCAGAAATGTTTCAATGTCCTCATTAGTTTTGAGACGTGGGTTTAGGCTGAGATGACTACTGATTTATTTTCTGTATTTCAGCCAGTTAGCTTTAGTGAGTGTGAATTCGTAGGTAGGGCGTAACTTTTTGTTCAGATGTATTATAATAGAAGAGTGATCTGAAGAGAGGTCGTTAAGGTGTACTACTTTGAGTTGCTCTCGTTTTAGGTTTCTAGCAACTCCAAAATCAATAAGGTAAGGTGTCTTACGTAGGTCTGTCGGCCAGTACGATGGTTGTCCTGAAGAGATAATATCAATCTTGGTGTCAGAAAGCATGAAGTTATATAATTGTTTTCCTTTTGGTGTTGTTAGCCGTGAGCCCCAGTAAGTGTGTTTGGCATTGTAGTCGCCAGCAGCTAGAAAAATTGTTCCAAGTGTGGAGAAGAAGTCTGAGAACTGGTTACTTGTTATTTTAAATCTAGGTGGGCAGTACACAGCGGATATTGTTAAGTTATCCTCCCATCCGTCCAGACAAACTGATGTTGCTTGTAGGTACTCCTTGTTGTATTCTTCCATAACGAAGTGTTTTATTCTTTGTTTGATTAGGATTCCAGTGCCGCCATGGGCTTGGCCAGCGAGATGCTTTGTATCATAGAATTTATATCCCGGTATGTAAAAATTGTGTTTAACGGTTAGATGGGTTTCGGATATAAGAAGTATGTCGATTTCATTAGTGAGTAAAAATTTGTTGATTTCTAACTTGTGCTGGCTTACGCCGTTTGCATTCCATTGACAGATCTTAAGTACGTTTATTTCGGAGATAGCAGAAGCTGCATGAGCTGGTTTTGGTTTCTCATCATTTCTTGAATCATTGTTTGTATGGAGGTCATGAACTGCGTCATACATTGTGTGAGCGTTGCTATCATTCCTTCAAAATTATGCAGATTTGAACCAGTCCCGGACTGCTGATCCATCCCTAACTTAAGTACCCCTGCATACGTCGTCCCTGTGTCGGGGTATGGAATTGACTTCTGTGGTTGTGCAATGGGCGGTATATTTGGACTAGGTTGAGTGCGCTTATTCTTTAACTGTGGGTCATTGTTCTTAATTTCCTGGTATACAGGACAACCTCTGTAGTTCGCAGTATGGTTACCACCACAATTACTGCACTTTCTAGCAGCTCTATCAGTTTTAGTCTTCGTACATTCTGATGTGGGGTGTAAATCACCACAGGCAACACATACACTACGAAGACTGCAGTAGGACTTTGTGTGCCCAAATTCTTGGCAATTAGAACATTGAACTGGGCCGTTTCGTTTGAGAGGCTCCTCCACAGTAATTCTGCGATGCATAAGATAGCGGAGATTATAAATACTATGCACTTCTCCTTTTTTAAGCTTTGGGTTTCAGGCTCCAATTCTACGCGAAACAATGGCTGAAGGATTCTGTTGCGATTTATTATATTTATAATAGAGCGGGCAGCGAACCCTGCTTCATGTAGTGCTTCTTTGACTTCAGCAGGGGGAATATCTGATTCAAGTCCCTGCATGACAATGGTAAGACCTTTGCTACTTTTAAGCTGATATGTGTAGTAGCTCTTTTTATCATTGTCGAAGTTTTTTATAACCACTCTGTAGTTGCTCTCACTATATATTTGGATTTTTGTTTCTTGGATATTTCCTTTAACAAGAGGGGTGACATGGAAATTTTTAGGACCAATGAGCTCGGTAAGCTTTGCAACTAATTTACTGGAGTTACGTTCTCGTAGGTAAATGGGAGGTGGTTTGAATATACTATTAGGTGCGTCTGCCTCCTCAGCACTTTGAAGTAGTGCGAAGCGATTATTACTAGAGATTAGGCTCTCGCTAGTTTTGCTGATTTTTGCGCTGTTAGTTTTGATTGCACTTGATTTTGGGCTTCGCTTGCGCTTGTTTATAAGGATATACCTATCTTAACCAGTTTGTGTTGTTCCACTTTTCCCTGCTGGGTTGTGTTGGGGATCTCGAGTCCTTGCTTGCTTGGCGGGGGACGTCCTGTCGCGGTTCCTTCGGTCGCGTGGCTGAAAACTTAAGAGCCCTAACGTTAAATTCAAACACTTCTTACTTTTAAGATTCAAATCACAAGAGATTTATTGTTACGAAACCTAATATTTATATACTATTTTTTTACATCTATCTCAGTCTGTGAACTGACCTTTCTGGTGTTCCAGTTCCGCACCTGCTAATTGGTGTCAGTTGGTCAAGCCAACCGACCTACTTCAAAACTGGCGACGGTGCATTACGCTGACCTCGTCGACTCGACTGCGGAACTGTAATACCCTAAAAGCTTACATGATAACGTTACACAGATCACATTGACGTTACACAGTTCACAGCAGCTCCTGCAATTTCGTCTTTAAACGGTTTGTTCCCATGACGGACGTTGAAAACTTATACCGTGATTCTTCTTGACTTTTATGGACCAGCATTATCCCTTTGCCAATCACTCTGCAACCAGCTTCGATGGTAATAAACCCGGTGTTCACTAATTCCAACCGTGTGGTTTCGTCTGAGCACACCGCCGTGAAAATCACTTGGTCGTCAAAATGGTAGAGCCATCTGTTTATGGTTCTGGTAGCTATCAGAATTCCTCCCGTTGCTGGAATGGCTATGTGATCGCATTGATCTTGCTCATGCTTCAATACTTCTATCTCGCAGTAATCGCTTGCTCGCGTAATTACTTTTCCGGGATGATAGCATAAACGTTTTGTTGTGCCCACCTCTCGACATTTCCCCACGTCCACTATTGTTAGGCCAATGTAGAGCTCTTGAGCCTGGCTTGCTGCTATGTAATCATATCTTGTCTTCGGCAGCACGCAACAATCTGGGTTTAGTCTTTTGGGTATAGGGTACACTTTGTGCATTGTAAATACCTCTAATAACGGCACTGGAATCTTTATGACTTCTTTCAAACCGTTCTCCGCCTCTTCTGTGCGAACCTCGGCTAGTTCATAGAACCGCTCCGGTGCCTCGCTGTGCCATGAAATTCCTTTCATCGACACTGGTGCTGCCTTGAGCAATTCATCAGACGTCAGGAACAATGGGTGTAGCTTGCCATGTATCAAATCATCGAGCACCACTATCTCCGTTTGCTGTTGGTCCTGGAACCTCAGCATCTCCTCAGAAACAACTTTCCCCAACATGAAAGATTCTGCTAAGTTCACCTCTGCTTCCTCTTCTAGCTCTTGGAAAGTCTTATTCTCTGCTTCGTGAAGGCCCTGGTAACCTGCTCTCATCACAGTCACCTCTTTTCCCAGCAATGACAACGTCTTTGATTGCTTCTTCTCAAGGTCCTGTAAGTGACCATAAATCCGATCTGAATCTTGGTGGTCCATCGTACCAATTGCCCATTTGAGAACTTCACCGCCAACATCTATTAGCGACCGGCGTTTCCTTCCTTTCAGAGACAATGTCTTCTCCTTTTCCAAGAATCTTCTCGTTATAGTCTCTATTTCCAAAATCGAAGAATCGCATCTACGTTTCAGCTCGGTCCCGCTGGCCGCTGCATGCCTCTCACACAACCTCCTGGTTGTCTCCTGCATTCCTTTTAATTGTTCCACAATAATTTTCAATTCCGTTCGTGGAAACTCAGTTACAACCACCCAAAAATCCTTGGCGAACCATACATCTCCTGTTTTCTCCATCAATACATCCGTCTCCGGTAGTTTGTCCAACCGCACCTCCGCACGTATCCCGTTGGTAACCGCCATCAACATCACTAATATAATCTATAAAATGATAAAACTTTACACTAAATATACCATACTTCAGACTAAAAATACAATATTATCTTCATAAATTGCTTAATCTACAATTGAATGCTATATCATTCAATGCTCCGTCCACTCGTCTTCTCCCCTTACATTCTCGGATTTGCTACCGCATCCCAGAGGAAAAGAGGACTGGACTATGTTACATTATTGCCATATTGTGCATTAGTTTCGCTTTGACTAATTTTCTATGTTCTTTTCAATACGTGAGTTATCACTCATTCTAGTTTCGAACCAATTTATTGGTCCTCTGACAAAACCAGATTATATAAAATAACCTCGTTTGTGTCAAAACTTTGTCCATTGCATGACTATATCTTTCATTGCACATAACTACTTTTTATTTAAATTTACGCTTACCCTGATATGTATATATCCATTAACGACTGTCTTTTCCTAGATCGTACATGGCTACATACATACATTCAAGGCACTATCTTATTCACTAACCTACGTTATTATCCTAAATTGTCTCTCTCCATTTATCTATACACTAAATTCTTAACTAATAAACAGTACTTACCTAACCCGCTGCAAAGTCTGCAACCTCATAAATTCTAATTACCCGACTTCATATATTCGATCACACAATAAAACTACCTACTTGTTTAAATTTATATACGAACCCTTACCCAATACCTAGTACCCCATACCTTAAATCTGGTCGTAGGGTGCTCATCCTCCTATTAGCCGAACCTGCTCACTACACTATGACCCGATTATCGCTGACCGACTTGAGAACATGTCTCAGCACTTTAGCTCAGCTATTTTCGGTTAATTTTCTACGCTATTCCGCTGAAATGTGCCTTACTAGCATTTTTTTCCGAGAACAGATCGCTTATTGTTTTACTATAAAACCACGTTTTGCACTGAATTTCAGCACAGTTAAGCTTCATCAACTATAATGGACACTACCCTAGGACAATTCATGCTGGATTTTAAACAGGTGACCAGAACCCTGATGGAAGAATCGGCAGCCCTGGTGCACCCTGCTTGCGCTGCCCTCAGCATCGAGGAACACCGACGCCTAACGGATCTCCCCCGCGGATCCTATACGCCGACCTAAGCCATACTAAATAATCACCTAAGGGAAATTGACACCCGATGGGACTACCCGGTGGCAGTGGACTCCTCCTAACATCCCGACTCAACCCAGACGAACCAGGAGTTGAGAGCTTGCTCGGACAGCTTTTAGTCGTGCTGCACCGGGCGCACGAGATGATTGTGCCGGATTCCCACCCGGCAATCCAATCCTAATTAAGAAATTTTTCCCTTAAATTAATAAAAACTAAATAAAAAAGTTAAATATTAATTGGCTACTTATTTTGCAATTTCCATTCATCGTAAGTATGCCCTCTCTCCCCTGATGAACTTACGCTCTATCGCCTGGTCACAATGCCTATGCCTTAAACTGCCGTATGTGTGTATGTATCCAACATACATACATACCCATTCCTCATACCCATTTCTCATAACTAGTATACTCACTTTTTTTCTTTAAATACACATTTGCACTTCCATTCTTCATCCCATACACATATGTATATACACATATATACTACTTCACTAGCATTTCCGTCGCTTGGCATTAAAGCTCAAGCGCCAAAACTCAGTGCATACACCGCTGTATGTATGTACGTACATACTCGAAGTTTTATATTACTACCCACGACTGTCTTATATTTTATTTTATTTTATTTTAAAATACGTGCAATGAACCCGTTTATTACTGTAAATAATAAAATATTTTATATATATTTTATAACAAAAAAAAAATTTTCTCTACTGCCTTCATTCGGCAATAGTGTTTAATAAGCAGATTTTCATTACGTCAATTCACTTGCCCGAGTTTAAGTGGCACACTTTTACTGGCATTGACTCTGAAAATCGGCGCTGTGTGTGTTATTGGATACACACACGTACTTGTTCATGTTATTATTCTTGTGTTTACACTTGTAAAACACCATTAACACATGAATTTATGTGTGTGGTCTAACGTGGAATAATTTCAACAAATTATTATGTAGCTTCTTGTTCTTGCCCTTAATCGTTACGACTGTTGTAACTGGGCTTCGGATCTCTGCTACCATATACGGACCTATCCACACAGGTGAGAATTTGTTTCTCCTAGCTTGATTCCTCATGAGTACCTGATCACCCACGTTAAAAACGACTGGGTTTAGTACCTTGTTATAGGCTTCCCTGGCTACACGTTTAGCACAACCCTGGTTCTCTCTGACCAACTCGTGCGCTCGCTGTAGCTGATACTTTTGCACTTTATTCGGGTCATCCGCATTGTACACTGGCGCACATTTGCGCTTCAGATTTGCTGGCATATTAAAATCAAACCCGTAGAGCGTCCTGAACGGAGTTTGCTTCGTTGATACATGCACAGTATTATTGTGTACATGCATTGCAGTAGTCAACCATTGATCCCAATTCGAGCCGTCTTCCTTGGCAAAACTGCGCAAGTACTCGGCCAGAGGTCGATGACTACGTTCCAATGAGCCATTCGCCTGTGGATGATATGGTGTTATATACAATTTCTTGATTCCCAGCATTTTACACGTTTCAGAGAATAGTTTTGATACAAAATTTGAACCATTGTCGGTTTTCAAGACCTTAGGTATGTTGTACAGTGCTATAATTTCGTCAAAGAATGCCTTGGCCACCGTACTTGCTTCAGCATCGGGTATAGCCACGCACGCCATATACTTTGAGAAATCATCTTGGAACGTCAAAATGTATTTATTTCCCGAAACTGTCTCAGGTAAAATACCTACAATATCCATATGAACTTTATCAAATGGCTGTTTTAGTGTGTCAGTTAACACCATTGGCATCTTTGTCAGCCTTGAACTTTTGTTGGCCTGACATTTTGGACAACTTCTTATATATTTCTTAATGTCCTTGAGCATACCCTTCCACCCGTATACTCGCCTAATTCTGTCATGGGTTTTCCAGAATCCCTGGTGTCCTCCTAGAGGCGAATCATGGAAACCCTTTATCCTCCAGCCATTCCACACTGCTGGCTCTTTGTTCGTGGGCATCTTCACACGTCTTGCTAACATCTCTTGTAGCATCAACTTTATCCTTTTGCATTCTCTCGGCCTTCTCCTTATCTGACCGTGCTTTGGACCTCGCTTGCACTACTGATACTTTCTGTGCCTGCGGTACTCTGCTGAGTGCATCGGCATTCAGATTCTTTTTCCCAGGTTTGTATATGATTTCAAAATCATTCTCAGACAATTTGTGTCTGAACCTGGCTAGCCTAGACGTTTGGTCTTTGAAATTGGCTATGCCTCTCAACGGCTGGTGATCAATATATATCTTAAATGGGCGTCCTAGCAGATATGCTCTAAAATTCTTCGTAGCCCACACTATGGCTCGAAATTCCTTCTCTATTGTGGAGTATCTCTTCTCCGTGTCGCTAAGCGCTCTGCTTGCGAATGCTATTGGTCGGTCATTACCGACTTCCCCTTGTGACAATACAGCCCCTAATGCTTCATTGCTAGCATCAGTGGTCGACAAAAAAGTTTGCTCAAAGTCGGGGTACGCCAAAATTGGTGGCGAGCTAATTATCTCCTTTAGCCTCTCGAATGCTTGCTGACATCTCTCTGTCCATTCGAACTTTGCTTCTTTTCGTAGCAACTTATTCACTGGCAACGCAATTCCGGCTAGTCCTTCCACTAACTTTCTATAATAGTTCACTAGTCCTAGGAATGCTTACACTTCTTTTCTATTTCTTGGAACCGCTAAATTTCTAACGCATTCCACCTTCTGCGGGTCAGGCAGTGCTCCTGCCTCTGAGCAACGATGGCCTAAATAAACCACCTCTTTTCGCAAAAATTTACACTTCTCCGTGTTCAATTTCAAATTGTGTTCTCGTAATTTCTGGAGCACCTTGCGCAAGCATTGCGAATGCTGCTGCAAGTTCTTCCCATAAATTACAATATCATCGAGATACACAAAACAATCTAACCCTTGTAAGCCTGTTAGCACATGGTTCATTAGCCGTTGGAAGGTAGCCGGAGCTACTGTTAATCCAAACGGCATTATATTGAACTCATAATGGCCTAAACCGGTGCTGAACGCGGTTTTCTGCTTATCTTGGGTATCCACCAGAACTTGGTGGTAGCCACTCACTAAATCAAGTGTAGAAAAATATCTACTGTGTCCGATCAATTAGGAGTATCTCCTCTATCCTTGGTATTGGGAACACCTGCTTGATAGTGGCGTCGTTCAATTTCCTAAAATCAACGACCATTCCCCACTTCTTCTGACTGTGAGCACCTCCCTTCTTTGGCACCAAAATTATTGGTGAATTCCAAGGCGAGATACTCGGCGAAATAATATTATCCTTTAACATTCCTTCCACTTGCCTATTTACCTCATCTTTGTGAGCCTGTGGCAATCTGTATTGCTTCTGGTTAATTGGTGCTTGATCCACCCTAGTAGGTATTTCATGCTCTACCTCTGGTGTATATGTTAACTGGTCTCCTTCCAGCAAAAATATGTCATGGAATGACATACAAATGGCTTCTATTGATGCCTTCTCTTCCGAATTTACGCTTAGGTCTAACTTTAGTGATTCTAGCACTCTCTCCATTCTTTTTCTCAACTTGTTTAATCTGATTTACCGATCTATAATTCGGTTCCTTAAAACTATCATAACTAGTGAACTTAGACCTAAAATCCTTATCCATATAGTAGTCCTCTTCTGATGCATTTAGTACACAAGCGTACACTTTACCCTTGTTACCGTGCGTTATGGTCTCTCCCATATATACGCCGTCCGCTAGCTGCTGCTTGTGCAAAACAAGAGTCCTAAGTTTCGTGCTTACACGCATAGTAACTACTACCTTGCGCTCACTACCTCTATACAATTCTTAACCCTATTCACGGTTCCTTCCTGCCAAGACGTTAATGGAAAAGTAAGGATTCTATTCTTATTATCATCATAAAATGATAACTGTTTTTCTAGCGCATCCAGTATGGTGCGGCCCCAGAGATTATCGCGGCCAATTATCCCATCGGCCGGGATACCTTCCCTATCCAATTCGACTGCGTGCACTCTAAAACTTATGCCCTTAACTTCACTGTGCCCTATTTTGAGTGACCCCAGTGTCCTGATGCAACCTCCGAACGCTCCATTAAGCATTCTTACGTCCATTTGATTAATATCAAGCCCTTTCCGTAAAACACTAGATTTTACGAGGCTGGTATCCGCTCCTGAATCTACCAAAAGCACTAGCTTTCCACTAGCTGCCTCCTTGCAGCGTATCTCGATAAAAACATCTCCTATCCTGCTCACAACGAAACAACGCCCTTTTGATTCCAAAATGGACGCGTATCTACTTCCTAACTCTTCCAATTTTCTCCTCCATGCACCGCAGTTATGCCTAACAATCCTATACTGCCTCGAAATTACCGCTAATACCTTAACTATACATCCTCGTACCACGTACGCGGCGATTGGCCTATACTCTCTAATCTTATTGAAACTTAATCTAAGTACTAGAATCACTACAGTTACCCAAATCAGTGCGCAATCAAAAATTTTCTACCGGAGAGACTCTTGCTCCTCCGTAACTTGAACCATTGTTCTTACAATACTTGGTACGTGGTATTGGAGAGCCTCTTGCTCCTCCTTTTCCTGGACTGTACTTCCTACATTACCAGTCACATGTAAGTCCGGCCTAACTGTTGCTTCCTTTCTTTTGGCTTTCCAGTCTATTGGCCTCGACTGGGCCGCTGGAAGTTTCCCTGGTTCCTCTGTTGAAACTGCCTATACCTGCACTCCGCAGCTCGATGTCCCATCCGACCACATGAAAAGCATTTCAACCCCTGTTGGGTGTTGCCTATCCTTTGTCCTCCTCTAGTATTCCAATTTGGCCGCTGCTGCCCATTCCCAGTGCTGAAAGGATTTCTTCCTTGGTTACTCCCTTCCGTTGAATTGACTCGAGGACTACTGCCCCTGCCGTCCCTTAAGGGTGGATCCGTGCGCCTCGTAACCGGCTGCCTTTCATTTTGATCCCATTTAATATCTATTTGGCACTGTCTACTTGCCTCATGACCATATGTTTGGCACTCCATACAATAGGGCGTATTCTTGCGTGTAATACATTCATCCCTTGTATGACCTGGCTTATGGCAGAACGAACATGTGGGAGCCCTCTGTACAACCTCCCTGTGCGGATTTCTCTGACACGCGGCTCTGCTGTCGGAGACACTGGGATTATATGCTTCTCTGTACACGTTTGGGACGAAATTAATTCCTTCTCTATCCATGACAGCGGCAGTTAAATTGGCCTGTCTATTTTCAAACATATGTATCTCCCCCAATCCGGCCGTACTCCGTTCCACAAGCACTTGCGCTCGAATTGCTTCTTCTACCAATTCCTCCAGATTTCCTGTTTTGCTATTCAGCATATGAATTTTTAGAGCGGAATTGCGGAGCCCCACTACGAAAGTCGTTAACACTGACTTGTCAACTTCGTATAATAACGCGGTATCACCAACGCCATCGTACTTATTTTTGACTACTTCTTGGGCCAACATCCGAAGTGACTCCAAACGCCTGGCAAAGGCGCGAATGTCTTCCCCTGCCAGTTGTTTCCCGATTCTAATCTCCTGGGATATGTCTTCCAGAGTTCTCTCCTTAAGATAAGTTTTCTTCAGAAGGCCATAAAGCTCATTCACACTGGCGAATTGTTTTGGCAGCACAAGGTTGTACGCATCTCCAAATAACCTTTGCTTTATGCAGTCGAAGAAATCCTGTAACTCATCAGGGCTTATGCTCCGCTTTGCAAGCTCACAACCTTGAATGAACCTACTGAGTTCTGACCTTAAATCTGCTGAAGCAGCACCAGTAAACACAGGTACTAGCCTGGACACGGTCTTGGAGATATCCTCGATACCCATTTTACGTATTCCTGTATTACTTATGACCGGTAAAATTTTAGAGTTATCCTTTTGTGTGTTTTCCAAATTCACTCCCCTTGGATCTGAAATATATTTAACTAGCGACGGACTCAAACTTATTAGTCTTCGACCGTTTGCTCGTACAGGCGAAATAACATCCACTGTATTGGGACTTTGCAGCTCTGATTCTGGCTCGTTGGACGGATAAACCTGATTCTTATTATCTATTGAACTTCCTGGAGAAAATGGCTCGACACCGATTTCCGATGCGTCAAATAAAAACTCCGCTTCACTTTCTCCAGTCAATATTAATCTAGGCTTTACCACACGACCTATCCTTTCCGGAGTTAAATACTCCGGCCAGCGAACTTCTGGTGGCAGAGCAAGTACTGTCTGCGTTTGAATTTGAGAGGTTGAAACCGATCTCACTCTTGCTGGCTTAGTGGTTGCCCCGATTCTTTTGAGCTCCAAGTTTTCCTTCTCCAGATGCGATGCGGCTTCCTCAGTTTCCCGGAGTTGCCTAGAAAGTACTCTAGTTTTATTTTCGAGGAATTCCGTATTTATCTTCAATTCTTCAGTATCTTTGAAGACTTTGAAACATTTTTCTTCCGTCCGATTCTGAATAGTAGCTAACGCTTGGTCTGCTGCTTCCAGAGTTGACAGGTTTCCACCGTCTCTCGCTAATCTCCACTGGGCTTCACTCTTGCTGGTTGCCGCTTCCAATTGTTCAAACAATTTTTCTGCGAACAATTTTACCTCAGTTTGCAGAGACCTAAGCTTGTCTCGAGCCTTGTCCTCCTGCGAACTAGGACTATCCTGCTGTGCTTCCAGCTCTTCTAAATCCAACTTGAATTTAGTCAACCAGTCTTGTGTCAAACCGTTGACGTATAACGCGTAATCCTTGGTAAAGTATTCCTTGTCACCACAACAGTCCTTAAACTTTAACAACTCCTCGTTGTTGCTATTGAATACATTCAGCAAGGCTTCCAACTCCGTTATGCGCTTGCTCCGTAGTACGCGCTGTTTTTCCTTGCTTTGCTATCCTTCCTACAATTTCTGATTCTCTTCTGAATTGCCTCGCTCTGTAGCTTTTGAGCTTCCAGCAATCTAATCGCTTCTCTTGGCGTTTCCATAGACTGAACAAATTCTTATCTATGACGCCGTAATAAATTATACAGACTCTTTTTCTTTCTTTTTATATTTATAAATTTTATTAATAAGCAATTCTCAATTTTCTTTTTCTAAAAACAAATTAAGATAATTAAACTAACAAGTTATGGATAACAATGATATTATTCATATAGCATTCCACGTCTCCTGCATTGTTGCTCCTCCAATCGGCATACTTCTTGCCACAATCTATTAGCTTGCTCCCACGGCATAGGGACCTCCACAGTTTGCTGTTCCTCCAGTATTTTCTTCAAACACGCCAGACGCTTCCGTTCCCGCTTTTGCTCTCCTCCTCTTTCTGTCTAATGCCAAACCGCTTTCCGTCCTTCAGTAACGACGTTATATCCTTCAGTTGTCGCTCAGTGCTTCCAGATTCATTCCCAACTTTTGTTACCTTTAAAAGCAACGAGAAAAAATAAAACAATTGTGAGTGCTTAAATTCTCACTCAACCCGATTTCGTTTCCATTTTTCCCTAGTGTAATGCCGCGGAAATAAACTATATATCGAGATTATACTTATTCTAGTACAAAAATTATACTTTCACTAGCATAAAAATTATACTTATATTAATAATAATAATAATAATAATAAAAAAAAAATACACTTAATTTATTACGTAACCACTGTTGGTATTTATAGATTTTTTTTTTAATATTTCTCCTAATTCCGAGGAAGTTTTTGGTTTCACAAAATTGCTTCCAAAAATATTCATACCCAAAGAAAGAAATTTTACCGTAGAATCATACGCATTTTCATTTCCGCACAATGATATGCTTGCATGCCTTGTAGTTTTCGTACGAAAAATTACTTTAACGTCGCTACGCAAATTGTAGTTTCGGAACTACATAAAGTCGATGCACAACACGTGTTGTAAACACTTCTTGAAATATCTTTACCTAATTCCCTAAGCTCAAAATGCCAAATATTTAAATCAACAGTTATATGTTTGTTTTCAAACAACATAAATTTACAAAATCTGAATTTAAACAATAATAACATAATTTAAATGTCTCCAAAATAGATGGCATGGCTTAATAAAGAATACAAATGTCCCTCACGACAAACAAACTCAAATCCCCTACAAAAAAAATCCTCACAGCTAGGATGAACATACATAGACCGTCCGATCATACTGACGGTTTATGGTTGCCATTCAAAGCTGCGTGCAACAGCGCAAACGCGCCTTTTTGTCGCAACTTCTTTGACCAGCGCTACGGCGCCTTCAGGGTCGCAGAAGTATCTACTTATTCTACGCTAATATACACTCTACTCACCATTATTTTTCCCGATGACATTCTGGTCCTTCAAATGTCGTAGTAAGATGTCCTTTGGTTTTTGTTGCAGGATTCTTTCCTGCTACAGGGTTCCTTGCCCTGGGATTCCTCCTGTAGGTCCATCCTACCGGCTGCGCCAAAATGTTGGGGATCTCGAGTCCTTGCTTGCTTGGCGGGGGACGTCCTGTCGCGGTTCCTTCGGGCGCGTGGCTGAAAACTTAAGAGCCCTAACGTTAAATTCAAACACTTCTTACTTTTAAGATTCAAATCACAAGAGATTTATTCTTACGAAACCTAATATTTATATACTATTTTTTTACATCTATCTCAGTCTGTGAACTGACCTTTCTGGTGTTCCAGTTCCGCACCTGCTAATTGGTGTCAGTTGGTCAAGCCAACCGACCTACTTCAAAACTGGCGACGGTGCATTACGCTGCCCTCGTCAACTCGACTGCGGAACTGTAATACCCTAAAAGCTTACATGATAACGTTACACAGATCACATTGACTTAAAATACTTAGACCCTAGAAGTATGCCTTATCATAAAACAGTTTTAGCACATGCTAATCCAACATAGTGTGGCATCTATTAGGAGTCGGTGCTGTGAGTCAACTACACGTAGGTAGTTTGGTTCTAACTCACAATAGTTGCTTGACAAATTTTTGATTGAGTGGTTTGCATTGATGGTTGGTGTGAATGCATTTTCAGTGCGCTCAGCCACTGTTGGCGAATTTGTTCTAGCACGATCGGACGAGTGAGAGAGAGACGTGGGTGGAACCTGTTTGCACTCTTTAGTTATGGACGCCGTTGGGCTGGGTGTTGAACATTGAGCGCTCCAAGAGGGCGCATGCGCAGAGAGTGCCAGAGACACTTTTGCACATTGGTTCTGGTTTGAGTGCGAACTGTGTGTACTTGCACTTGCATTGTTAAGTGCAGTCGCAATTGAACGCTGTGGAGTTGCAGTCGCATCAAGGCCGCTGCCCGGCCGCTCGCCGTTGTGTGACATGCTACTTCCGCTCGCTTGTCTCTGTTTTGTAGGCAAATATGTTGAGCGAACCACATTCGTCGTCAAACCGCTATCGACAGTTATGCCGAGAACATCCGACCTTGCATTGGTCAGAGAAGGTAACATACTGTACTCACTCAGTTGCGCGATTACCGGACGCTGCTGGGAAAGCGACTGAGGAAGATCAGGTGTTAGTGCAAGTGCAGGCACACTATGAGAGCGCATGCGTTGAACAGGAGTGCGCACTGGGTGAGTGGGAGAGCGCAATACGCTCATCCACTGACCGCTATAGTTCCGCTTCTTTATTAGAAGCTAACACAAATTCAAATTTTAAGTTTAAAAACTGATATTTGATATTTCGCACAAACTCCTTTTGTCAATTTCACTCACTGACTTTTATTATGCATCTATTTCGCTGGGCTTAAAACTCGAAACATTAAATTATTTCACTTTAAATCACCATACAATTGATTAGCAACCAATGATTTAACGAAGTTATTCAATACATCTAATAAACATTTGAAATGTTATCTTGTTTTAGAGTTATTTCAAATTAATTCAAATTATGGTATAATACTGAGATACTCAAAAATATTTCTTTTGTTGTGTTTGGGATAATCATGAGATTTGGTATATTACGAAATATTCACAATTAATTTTGACAAATTTCCTGCTGGGAATACATGGTGAACTCATGTACAAACCAGAGACCACTGAGCCATGACAGTTGAACGTCTCTCGTTTTGTGCACACATAAATATACGCAAACCGTAGTAGTGTGGCTTATTTTTTCAGAATTTTGGTTAACCAATTTTAAACAAACCTATCCATATACGAAACTAACGACATGGGGGTGTAACTTAAACGTAAAATTTTTTACCGTCTGAAAAAAAAACGTATACTGTGTATGTGAGTTCACCTCGAAGAAACGGGTGCCTTTGCACTCAAAATTTCATAATACGAAAGTGTAGTAAGAAAAGAAAAAAACGAACAAAATATAATACAGAATAATAATAAGAAAAATTTGTATGGGACAATATTTAAATTATTTAATTTCGCCCAGCTCCAATATACTCATATATTAATGCAAAGTTAGTTTTTTGATGCATTACATATCTGAAGAAATATTGAACTAAATGGAGTTAAGATATTTAATTAAAAGTTTCTTGCAAGATTATAGTATTAGAATTATACTATATTAGCTGTGTTTCTTTCAACGCGAGTCTGATTAAAACGCCCGCTTATCCATACAAATGGACCGCTTAGTTAAGACAAGCTGCTTGTATGCGCTTAAAGTGTAGCACCTCAAGCAGAAGTGCTGCCAAAACCATTTTGTTGTCCATTGTGAACGAGAAACAGAGTAAACCAAGAATTAACCGCTGTAATATATATAAAAAGCTGTCATATAAAATGGAGAACAAAGAAAATAAGTTTGTAAATAATTTGGGTTGCCAATGGGGACAGGTTCAGGGGTTGCTAAGGGGGACAGGTTCACGTTAAGGTTTCCTGCTACTAACGGCTCATGTCTCTTAAATCTTCCTACTCTCACCTCCATGTGGTGCACCCTGGTAACCTGAGCAGCCTAGGTGAAGATCTGGTAACCAACCCATGTGGGATCCTTGGTCAGGGCCAACAAGAGAGGGAGCTTTGGTGAGGCCACTCTGACATATTCGGTTTAAGGATTCATCAAAGTGTGTGAGGCCAGGTGGGGTCTCGCATGTAGGAACGGTGGCGGAGGAGTACTATAGGTACCAACGGCAGCACCCATACCCCGAAGTGGGTTACCACTACCAAACAAAAAATCCCTAGCTTAGGGTTGTGCGCTGGGCTTGGAACCGGCCACATAAAAAACAAATAATCAAGTGAATATGAGATTGAAGCCTCGGATGAAATACCCCACAACTGTTGACGACAACCCCCGCAAACGTTATAAGGAACACGATTTAAGGATATGCACCTGGAATGTCCGGACCCTTAATAGGGAAGGTGCCTCTATCCAGCTGGTTGACGTCCTCGAAAAATATAAAGCTGACGTCACCGCACTCCAGGAAATGCGATGGACGGGACATGGACGCTCAAAAAAAGCTACATGTGACATCTACTACAGCTGTCATGCGACGAAGCGCAGACTCGGAGAAGGTTTTGTGGTAAGCAAACGACTGCGAGATGAAGTCCTGGGACTTACCCCAGTCGACGACAGGCTTGCCACACTCCGCATTAAGGCGAAATACTTTAATATCAGCCTAATTTGCGCACATTCTCCGACGGATGAGAAAGACGAAAACACCAAGGATGCCTTCTACGATCAACTAGAAAAAACCTTCGATAGATGCCCCCGCAACGATCTAAAAATTGTGCTAGGTGACTTCAACGCCAAGGTGGGCAAAGAGGGCATTTTTGAACCAACCGTCGGTAAGTTCAGCCTCCACGAGCAGTCATCAGAAAACGGTTTGAGGCTGATCGACTTCGCCGCAGCGCGGAACATGGTAGTTAGTAGTACTAGATTCCAACATCCCGATATTCATAAAGCCACCTGGCTGTCCCCTGATCATAAAACCAGGAACCAAATTGATCACGTTGTGATCGACGGCAGGCATGCATCCAGCGTGTTAGACGTACGTTCAATTCGAGGTGCCAACATTGACTCGGACCACTACCTTGTTGTAGCTAAGGTTCGCACTCGCCTCAGTGCGGCAAAAAACGTTCGCTTTAAGTAGCAGAGGAAGCTTGACGTCGATAAGCTACAATCGCTACAGACAGCTACCGCATTTGCTTCTCGGCTCTCGAATATGCCGACGGATTCTCCCCCTGATCTCGATATTTGGCGCAGTGGTCGCTTATATCCCACTCCATGCGCACGGCCGCTGAAGAGGTGATTGGCTATCACCGCCCGAAGAAAAACAGCTGGTATGACGAAGAGTGTCGCAACGCAGCTGCAGAGAAAGACGCAGCATACCAACTCATCCTGCGATCGGCTGCAACGCGAGCTGCTAAGGAGCGATATCGAGAGAAGGGAAGGGAAGAGAAGCGTCTTTTTAGCCGCAAGAAACGAGAAGCCGAAAAGAGAGAATGCGAGGAAATCGAGATGTTTGGCAGAAGGAATATGGCTCGAAAATTCTACGAACGTGTGAGGCGCCAAACGGAAGGTTTTAAGACCGGAGCCAATTCCAATTCCTGCAAAGACGAAAACGGGAATTTAGTGACGGATGTCCAGAGCGTACTCACGTTATGGAGGGAACACTTCTCGAAGCTGCTGAATGGCGACAGCGCTAATGATAGCAATGAAGATGAACCCGACCCTACAGTTGCTGACGACGAACATGAAGTAGCGCCCCCCGACTATGACGAGGTCTTGCTAGTTATTAGATGGCTCAAAAACAACAAAGCCGCGGAGCTGATGGTATACAAGCGGAGCTATTCAAGGCTGGCGGCGATGAGCTCACGAAACGCATGCACCAGCTCATCTGCAAAATATGGTCGGAGGAATGCATGCCTAGCAACTGGAACTTAAGTGTGCTCTGCCCAATCCACAAGAAGGGTGATCCGGCAATTTGTGCCAACTACCGCGGGATCAGCCTTCTGAACATCGCATATAAGGTCCTGTCGAGCGTACTCTGTGAAAGGCTGAAGCCCATCGCCAATGAACTGATTGGGCCTTATCAGTGTGGCTTCAGACCTGGTAAAGGCACCATTGACCAAATGTTCACACTACGCCAAATCCTGGAGAAAACCCTAGAGAAGCAGATTGACATACACCACCTTTTCGTCGATTTCAAAGCCGCATTCAACGGCACCGTAAGGAGTCAACTATACGCCGCTATGTCTGAATTTGGCGTCCCTGCTAAGCTAATTCGGCTGTGCAAAATGACGCTAAGCACCACCACTGGCTCAGTTAAAATCGGTAATGACTTGTCCGAGCCGTTTGTTACTGAGCGAGGATTCAGACAAGGTGACTCCTTATCGTGTGTTTTCTTCAATCTAATGTTGGAAAAAATCGTACGTGCAGCAGGTCTAAATCGCACAGGCACTATCTTCCACAAGAGTGTCATGTTACTGGCGTATGCTGATTATATTGACATCATTGGCCATAACAGCCGCGCCGTGAGTGCTGCATTTTCCGGCTTGGAGAGAGAAGCGAGGCGAGTGGGTTTAGCGGTGAACGAGGACAAAACGAAGTACTTGGTGTCAACACACAAAGAGTCTCAGCGTCTTGGACACCACGTCACTGTTGGCGACTACAACTTTGAAGTTGTGAAGGATTTCGTCTATCTGGGAACCAGCATCAACACCACGAACGATGTCAGCAAGGAGATCAATCGAAGAATCACTCTTGCCAGCAGGTGTTACTTTGGGCTCAGTAGGCAATTGAGAAGCAGAGCCCTCTCTCAACGAACAAAAATTACGCTCCACAAAGCCCTCATCCTTCTCGTCCTGCTTTATGGTGCCGAAACCTGGACGATGACAAACAACCATGAGCGAGCTTTGGGGGCGTTCGAGAGAAAAATTCTTCGAAGGATCTATGGTCCTATATGCGTATACGGAGAGTATCGAATCAGATGGAACAACGAGCTGTATGAGCTGTACGCCGGCATTGATATAGTTCAGCGCATTAAAACACAGCGGCTGCGCTGGCTGGGACATGTTCTGCGAATGGATGAAAGTGCTCCGGCGAAAAAAGTATTTGAATCGATGCCGCCGGGTGGCGTACGCAGGAGGGGGAAACCACCACTACGTTGGAAGGACCAAGTTCAAAAGGACCTGGCTGCACGTGGTGTTTCCAATTGGCGCCAGCGTGCGCGAAGCAGAGACGACTGGCGAAGGCTGATAGCGCGGCAATGATCAGAAATGGTTGTACGCCAATTATGATGATGATGAATTAATTTAATAACATTTATTTTAAATTAAAATGAAAGTGAAACTAACTTATAAATATTCTGATTGATTGAAATAAATTGAAATTGTTGTTTTTTGTGTTCAATAGCATACGGCAGCGATGGAGTAGAGAGGAGACATTGGGGCTGCTGAGATGCTACCAGGCGCGTACGGATAAATTTGAATTTTAAAATTTTATGTTATTAATTTTAAGTAACTTAAAATGTACCTGTTTATTGCTTATATTATAGTGAAATATTTTTCTCATTAAAGAAAATTTTCAATAAATTAAAAAACCATTTTTTAAATAACGTTTAAATTTATTTAATGCCAAATATAGGTTAATTTTGTTTCTTACTATTCGAACATATGGGTAAAAAATTTAATAAAAAGCAAATGCAAACAAAAATTAGTTTTACTTTTAAACCTTTTACGTTCATACATACATATTAAATATTCCACAGTTGTACGCTGCAGCCTCATATGGGATCTGAAGTCAGCATCACCATATGATTGTATAGTTGCCACAAACTCATCGCATTTAGTATGCTCCTCTTGGTGTATGCCAAATCCTTCAGAGCTTGAGCTGGAACTGGAAATCTGCGCATACACCATGTCAAGCAATTCTTTTATTTCCAATTGCTCTTTGAGTCGACGCAAAGTACTGTTGTCCTCCAATAAAATAGTTGTAACCTAAATAATCACATATATAATATATTATTTTGTATTAATTAATAAGTATTTAAAGTTAAATTACCAATGCTTCCTCCGAATTTGCCATTTTCTATTTATCCTGTTTTTTTAAATTTGTTTACAAATGTGTATGTATAAGAATTTTAATTGTCAAAACCAGTGCTGCCAAATGCTAAAATGTTAAGCGACGGGTAGCGTTTTGGCGTTTTATTTACACTCGCGTTGAAAGAAACACAGCTATTATAGTATTGCTTGCATACACGGCGCTGAGCGATTCATTAAATTGTATGAATTTTGACGTGTTGAGTAAATCAATGTAGATAAGATTTTGTACGCTACATGGTATTTGTTATAATTTAGCTAATTGGGTGTTTGTGAAGTGAATTCTCAATAATTATAAATAAAATTACGTAATTATATAAACAATCAAAACTATTAAGATGCAAATTAGTAATTAAAATAATACTGAATACATTGTTAAATGTAGACATGCTTTCACAGGAGCATTATATATAAAATCCACATAATTCATACACATTTAAATACTGCTTTCTGCTTTATAAATTAGTAATTTGAGTAATACATTGTAATTAGTCTGGAATATATTTTGTAATCATTAGATGTATTTATGAGTGTTGCGGTCCTTATCTGCTTGTTGTCGGGAACGTCCTTGTCGCCTCTCCTGAGCGCGATCCTGTAACCCTAAATCACTTTCTTAAATAAGCACTGCACTATTTTAGGTTTAAAACAACAAGAAACTTTATTCTTAAAATACTAGTTCTTATATACCATTTACAAAGAAACAATACAGTCTACGTATTGACTTTTCTGGTGTTCCAGTTACGCAATTGTTATTTGGTAGTGGCTCAAGCCAACTGACCTACTGAAAGTAAAAGTGTCGTCGGTGCATTCTAAATGCCCCTCGTCAGCTTGACTGCGGAACTGTAACACCCTAAAAGTTTACATCATAATTAATACATAAATACTGTTCATTTACAATATTTTCGCCCTAAAAATATGTGCGCTCTTAATGAATTTAATAGAAGCCGGTGCTGTGAGTCAACTACGCGTAGGTAGCTTGATTCTAACTCACAACATCCTTCCCATCTTTCTGATAGAAGTTAGTGCAACTAACTTCCATAAAATCTCTACAATATTTTTCTTGCACTGTAAACAATTATGTGCATCTATTTAACTCCATAGTACATACGAATATACGAGTTTATGTAATTTGTTTTATTTTTTTCCATAAAATCGCCTTAATTGGGTTCTATCACGGATTTTTTTTTTTTTGCTTTTTTATTCTTTTCTTTTCCATATTTTTTTTTTCTCTAGCTTTTATTTTTATTTGTAGTTTTCTTTCTTTTGTTTTTTTTTTTACTTTGTGTTTTTTTTTCTTATTTTTATCTATCATTTTTCTTATATTCCCCTTTTTAAAATTTGGTCTTTAATTGACTCTTGTCTCCTTGGCGTATATACAAATATCTAAACAATAACACAATTCTATTCTATACCTAAAACCTTATATTATACTGCGCCCTCTGCTACCTGCTGGTCCAGTTGACGACCGTCGTCAGAGTGAAGTCCTTCGATGAACTCTGCATACCCCTCCCTTCTTTCTGGACCGGTACGTAAAAAGATGATGCAAGCTTGCGCGACTAGATGCGCTTCTAACGAAGTCAAAATAAATATTCGATATTCGCTAGTCAGTGACAATGGATATTTTCTCATTGGAGAAATCTTTGCGAAGTTTAGCCGATAAAGCTTGGCTATGTTATGCTCGATCTTTTCGTGGTTAAAACGATCTTTTGCGCCAGGAGATTATTCTGCGAAGCTAATTGGACGATGGTAGTTGTGGCTGTTATTGTTGTTGTAGCCGTTTCTCGGTAAAATTACGGAGTAACTTCGGGATTTGGCTAAAATTACCTCTTCTTCTTTCTAGACAATAATACAATATACGAGTACATACTGACATATGTAATAATGGCAGACACGTTGGATTTGTTTATCCGAACAACGTACATGTTAGTGTTTTTCATGCCATTTCATATTATTAGACTTTTACTTGTCAGATAGAGACTATTGTATTCAGCCGATACCATCTCCATTTTTTTATAAGCTTAAATCGTAGTCATCTCGCACATGGGAAGTTGGAAGCTCTTTCACTCTTTCATAGAAACATGATTTCTCAATAATTTCGTTTTCATTTTCTTCCAACCAAAAATTATCTCTGGACATCATCGTTGCAAATTTCGTATTATCATTTTGCGGCTTACCGATTACCCTTCTTCCACGTCTTCTCACTTCTTCTTATTCACGGCTAATTGAACGATGGTAGTTGTGGCTGTCATTGTTATTATAGCCGTTTCTCGCTAAAATTACGGAGTAACCTCCGGTTGTGGCTAAAATTATCTCTTCCTCTTTCTAGACCATAATACAATATACATACTGACATATGTAATAATGGCAGACACGTTGGATTTTTTATACGGACAACGTACATGATAGTGTTTTTCATGCCATTTCGTCAGTTATGCAATAAACCTCAAGTATTATTAGACTTTTACTTGTCAGATAGAGACTATTGTATTCAGCCGATACCATCTCCATTTTTTCATAAGCTTAAATCGTGGTCATCTCGCAGATGGGAAGTTGGAAGGTCTTCCACTCTTTCATATAAAAATGAATTCTCACTAATTTCGATTTCATTTTCTTCCAACCAAAAATTATATCTGGACATCATCGTTGCCTATCTCGTCTTTATTCCTTTGTGGCTTACTGATTACCCTTCTTCCATGTCTTCTCACTTCTTCTTATTCAGTCAGATTTTTGTTCGCTGCTCTTTCATTTCATCTATGGGTCTCCTGGATGTTGGTTAACCTCCTACTCTGCCTTTGACGCTGCAGGAAGTCCCTTCCCGGTTCATGCTGCACAAAGTTGAACCATCCAGATGTCCTTGTCTGTTCACCAACGCCTGAATACCTAAAAACCTTACTTTTATACATGTATCGGACTTGCCGAGTTTTAATTATTCTTACTGGCTATTACATTTATTTCATTTTTAATATTCTTGCTAACGAAAATAGTAAATTTTATGTGTTATTTAAATTTATATAGCGTATATCTAATACGTCTTAATAACCAAACTATAAATCAGTAATAAAAACAGTTTTCTTTACAAATATTATTAATTAATTATGATACAATTTTCTTTAAATTGTTAGCGGCATTCAAAATTTAAATTCTTCTGAATATACATTTTATAATAATTTGATTCATACATAACAATTATTTACTATATCGAATTACATGCCGCCCAAAAAACGAAAATGTTTACATCAATTCTGGGCAAAACTTGTTGCCCATCTTACATAAGCGAGTATATAGAAGATAAATTTATTATTTATTTATTCTATTTTTTAGACAATTCATATCATTTATCTTTTTATATATCTTTTTAAATTTTTCAATTCTGAGCAAATTATTTTGCCCTCTGACATAAACCAGAATATTTAAGATAGACCTGTTTATGTGAAAACATTGTCCATTGCATGACTCAATTTTGCATTGCATCTAATTATTCTATATATTTAAATTTTACTACTAGCCCGGTATGTATCCATTAACAAGTGTATTTCCCTACATCATGTAACCTGCTCTTACATGAATACATACATACATTCAAGGCATACTATAATTATTTGCCAACGTTATTACTTAATTTGTAATGGTAAGCTAAATATATTGTTCTAATTCAATATATATATACATACATTACAACTCCCCATACGCTAATTTCCTACGTGATAAACCGAAAAAATCTATGTATATTAATATGTAGCCTGCTTCAGTATGTAAATATCTGCAAAAATATACATACGTACATACCCATTCCTCTTAACTAGAATACTTACTTCTTTAAATATACGTTCGTACATTCATTCTGTATATTATACACATACTCGTATATACATATATATACTTACTTCACCAACGGTGCCGGCGCTACTACTTACGCATCATATTGCACTTCATTAACAGTCGTATATATGTGTGTATATACTCTACGTTCAGTTTAAATTACTTACCCACGACTGTCTTATAATTTTCTTTTTTAAAATGTGTCCAATAAACCCCTTTTTTATTATTTAATATTTAAAAAATATTTTTCCCTACTGTCTTCATTCGGCAATAGTGCCTAATAAGCAAATTTTTCTTACGTCAATTATACTCCCCCGATTTTAAATGGCACACTTCTACTGGCCTTGACTTTGAAAATCGGAGCTGTGTGTGTTATTTGATATACACACGTACATGTTTACGTTGTTATTCTTGCGTTTACACTTGTAAAACACTGTTAACATATGTCTTTAGTTGTGTGGTCTAATGTGGAACAGTTTCAATAAATTATTATGTAGCTCTTAATTCCTGCCCTTAATTGTTACGACTGTTGTAACTGGGCTGCGGACTACCTACGGACCTATCCAAACAGGTGAGAATTTGTTTCTTCTAGCCTGGTTCTTCATGAGTACATGGTCACCCACATGAAAGATTACTGGGTTTAGTACCTTGTTATAGGCTACCCTGGCTATCCGTTTAGCACAATCCTGGTTTTCTCTAACCAATTCGTGCGCTCGCTGTAGCTGATATTTTTGCACTTTATTGGGGTTATCAGCATTGTACACTTGCGCATATTTGCGCTTCAAATTTGCTGGCATGTTGAAATCAAACCCGTAGAGCGTCCTAAACGGAGTTTGCTTCGTTGATACATGCACAGTATTATTGTGTACATGCATTGCAGTGGTCAACCATTGATCCCAATTCGAGCCGTCTTCCTTGGCAAAACTGCGCAAGTACTCGGCCAGAGGTCGATGACTACGTTCCAAAGAGCCATTCGCCTGTGGTGTTATGTGCAACTTCTTGACTCCCAGCATTTTACAAGTTTCTGAGAATAATTTCGATACAAAATTGGAACCATTGTCGGTTATCAAAACCTTTGGTATGTTGTACCGTGCTATAATTTCATCAAATAATGCTTTGGCTACCATACTTGCTTCAGCTACGGGTATAGCCACGCACGCCATATACTTTGAGAAATCATATTGGAACGTCAATATGTACTTATTTCCTGAAATTGTCTCAGGTACAATACCTACGATAATCATATGAACTTTATCAAATGGTTGTTTTGGTGTGTCAGTTAACACCATTGGCATCTTTGTTAGCCTCGAACTTTTGTTGGCCTGACATTTTGGACAACTCTTTACATACTTTTTTATGTCTCTGAGCATACCTTTCCATCCGTATACTCGCCTAATTCTGTCATGGGTTTTCCAGAATCCCTGGTGTCCACATAGAGGTGAATCATGGAAACCCTTTAACACAGTCTGGATATCTTTTTTATCCTCCAGCCATTCCAAATTACTGGCTGTTTTTTCATTGGCATCTAAACCCGCATTGCTAACATCTCTTGTCGCATCAATTTTATTTTCTTGTATTCTCTCGGCCTTCTCCTTATCTGACCGTGCTTTGGCCCTCGCTTGCACGTTTGGTCTTTCAAATTGGCTATGCCTCTCAACTGCTGGTGATCAGTGTATATCTTAAATGGGCGACCTACCAGATATGCCCCAAAATTCTTTGTAGCCCATACAATGGCTAGAAATTCCTTTTATATTGTGGAGCATCTCTTCTCCGTCTCACTAAGCGCCCTGCTTGCGAATGCTATTGGTCGGTCATTACCGACTTCCCCTTGTGACAATACTGCCCCTAATGCTTCATTGCTAGCATCAGTGGTCAACAAAAAAGGTTGCTCAAAGTCGGGGTACGCCAAAATGTGGCGAGCTAATTATTTCTATAAAAGAGAACTCTCTGTCCATTCGAACTTCGCTTCTTTTCGTAGCAACTTATTCACTAGCAACGCAATTCCGGCTAGTCCTTCCATGAACTTTCTATAATAGTTCACTAGTCCTACGAATGCTTGCACTTCCTTTCTATTTCTCGGAATCGCTAAATTTCTAACGCATTCCACCTTCTGCGGGTCAGGCAGTGCTCCTGCTTCTGAACAACGATAGCCTAGATAAACCACCTCTCTTCGCAAAAATTGACACTTCTCCGTGTTCAATTTCAAATTGTACTCTCGTAATTTCTGGAGCACCTTGCACAAGCGTTACGAATGCTGCTGCAAGTTCTTCCCATAAATTACAATATCATCCAGATACACAAAACAATCTAACCCTCGTAAGCCTGTTAGCACATGGTTCATCAACCGTTGGAAGGTCGCCGGTGCCCCTGTTAATCCAAACGGCATTCTATTGAACTCATAATGGGCTAAACCGGTGCTGAACGGGGTTTTCTGCTTATCTTGGGTATCCACCAGAACTTGGTGGTAGCCACTCGCTAAATCAAGTGTAGAAAAATATCTACTGTGTCCCAATTGATCCAGTATCTCTTCTATCCTTGGTATTGGGAACACCTGCTTGATAGTGGCGTCGTTCAATTTCCTAAAATCAACGACCATTCTCCACTTCTTCTGACCCTGAGCACCTCCCATCTTTGGTACCAAAATTATTTGTGAATTCCAAGGCGAGATACTCGGTGAAATTATGTTATCCTTTAACATTCCTTCCACTTGCCTATTTACCTTATCTTTGTGAGCTTGCGGCAATCTGTACTGTTTCCGGTTAATTGGTGCTTGATCCACTCTAGTAGGTATTTCATGCTCTACCTCTGGTGTATATGTCAACTGGTCTCCTTCCAGCAAAAATATGTCATGGAATGACGTACAAATGGCTTCTATTGATGCCTTTTCTTCTGAATTTACGCTTGGGTCTAACTTCAGTGATTCAAGCACCCTCTCCATCCTTTTTCTTATATCTACCTGCTTAATCTGATTAACCGATCTATAATTCGGTTCCTTAAAATTATCGTAGCTAGTGAACTTAGGCCTAAAATCCTCATCCATCAGGTAGTCCTTTTCTGAGGCATTGAGTTCGCAAGCGTACACCTTACCCTTGTCAACGTGCGTTATGATTTCTCCCATATATACGCCCTCCGCTAGCTGCTGCTTGTGCAAAAGTCCTAAGTTTCGTGTTTACATGCATAGTAATTACTCTGGTTGACCTTGCATTTACTGCCTCCATACAATTCCTAACCTTACTCACGGTTCCTGCCTGCCATGACTTTAATGGAAGAGTGAGGATTATATTCTTATTATTATCATAAAATGATAACTGCTTGTCGAGCGCATCCAGTATGATGCGGCCCCAAAGATTATCGCGGCCAATTATCCCATCAACCGGGATACCTCTCCCATCCACTTCCACAGCGTGCACTCTAAAACTCATGCCCTTAACTCCACTGTGCCCTATTCTGAGCGACCCCAATGTCCTAATGCACCCTCCAAACGCTCCGTTAAGCGTTCTTACGTCCATTTGATTAATGTCTAGCCCCTTTCGTAAAACACTAGATTTTACGAGGCTAGTGTCCGCCCATGAATCTACTAATAGCACTAGCTTTCCACTCGCTGCTTCCTCGCAGGGTATCTCGATGAAGGCATCACCTATCCTGCTCATAGCGAAGCAATGTCCTTCTGTTCCCAACATGGACGCGTATCCACTTCCAAACTCTTCATGATATTGGAGAGCCTCTTGCTCCTCCTTCTCCTGGACTGCACTTTATACTTTACTACTTACCCGTACTTCCGGCCTAATTATTACTTTCCTTCTTTTGGCTTTCCAGTCTACTGGCCTCGACTGGGCCGCTGAAAGTTTCCCTGGTTCCTTTGTTGGGATTGTCTATCCCTGCATTCCGCTGCCCAATGTCCCATTCGTCCACATGAGAAACATCTCAACCCCTGTTTGGTGTTGCTTATCCTTGCTTCACTTCTGGAATTCCAATCTGGTCGCTGCTGACCACTCCCAGTTTTGAAAGGATTTCTTCCTTGGTTAATTTCTTCCGTTGAATTAACTCGGGGACTACTGAAGTTACCCCTGCTGTCCCTCAAGGGTGGAACCGGGCGCCTCTTAGCTGGCTGCCGTCTACTTTGACCACATTTAGTGTCTACTTGGCACTGTCTACTTGCCTCATGACCGTAAGTTTGGCACTCCATACAGTAGGGCGTGTTTTTCCGTGTAACGCATTCATCCCTTGTGTGCCCGGGCTTATCACAGAATGAGCAAATGGGTTTAGTTAGGTGGAACCTCCCAACCAGGAATTCCTGGTCTCTTTGTTGCGAAAATTGGCCCATCAATCTACCGACTCCACGTCTGTTTTGCTGCTGTACTGTTCCTACCTCTGCAGGAGCATCAGTCCAGCAGATTCCACCTGTTGCCGTTCGCTGTTGTATTGCTGCTTCAGCTAAAGATACCGCTTCCGCTAACTCTGCCATACTCCTCGGCCTGAGAGTAAGAGTATAATTAGCTAAGTCCCTATTTATCAGGCCTGCGTTGAACACAGAAATCACAGTCCGTTCTACTTGAGCCTTGTATGCTGCAACGTTTTCTGGAAACTGCCTGTTGGCTTCCGTCTCAGCAACATTCCCCAGAGACTGGAGCCTTCGTCCCCAGGCTCTCAATTCCTCCCCCGGTGTCTGAGTTGATTCCTGAATTTCCCGAACGAGGCAGTCGTATGACTTTTTTTTTAAATACGTCCTATCGAAAAGTACATATAATTCTGCCAGGGTGCTTACTGAGCTATGCACCAGTAAATCAAAGGCATCACCTGTGGTTTTTTGCCTAATACACTTTATGAAGTATTCCCCGTCCGCTTCCGGAACACTCTGTTGCGCTAGCTCTCAGCCTGCTTTGAAGCGCCTGATCTCAGTTCTCAGATCATACAACTCGACTCCTGAGAACATGGGCACCAACTTATCCACCGCATGAGCAACTTCCAGAATGCCCATTTTTCTTATTTTTATTTTGCTTATGGCTGGTAAAATTCGAACGTTATCTTCATGGGATTTTTGCAGATTCGCTTCTCCCGGATTTGAAAGGTAATTGGCCAGTGACGGACTCAAACTAATTAGTCTTCGATCGTTTGTTCGTACAGGCGAAATACTGTCCACAGTATCGGGACTTTGCTGCACTGTTACTGCTCCGGCTCCTTTGGCAGATATCCCTGATTTTTATTATTTATCGGGCTTCCCGGAGAAAAAGGCTCGACACCGATTTCAAATGCGCCAAACAAAAATTCCGCTTGCCTTACTTCATTAAGTACTAATTTTGGCTTTACCATGCGGCTTATCCCTTCTGGTGTTAAATATTCCGGCCAACGTACTTCCGGAGGCAAAGTCAATACTGTCTGCGTAAATCCAGCCGATGCTGATTTTGATCTCTCTCTATTCAGTGAGGTCCTATTGCTCGCCCATCCTCTTTTCAATTCCGCACACTCCTTTTCCAATAGCGATGCTGCTTCCTCTGTTTCCGTCAATCTCTGAGAAAGTTCCTTTACCTTCTTCTCAAGATACTCTTTTTGTGCTCTCAAATCTTCTGTTTTCTTATGAAAACTGAACAACTTTTCTTCCGTTCTTCTTTGGATTGCCGTAAAGGCTTGATCCGCTACTTCTAATAGTGACACAACTCCGGCATTTGCCTGCTTCCACAATTCCTGAGCTTCTTCCCTGCTCGTACTCGCATCGAACTGGTCAATTTTTTTCTCAGTAAACAGCTCCACCTCTGACTGCATTGATTTCAATCTGTTCCTTACTTCCTCGTCTGGCGAAACCAAACTCACAGTTTGTTGTCCTAATTCCTCTAATTCAGAACTAAATGTATTTGCCCATTCGTTGACCAGACTATATATTTTCCCTTGCCGTACTCAACTGCGTGAGGCAACAACAGTCCGTGATTATTGTTGAACTCTCTCCCCAGATTTTGCAACTGTGTTATTCGCTTGCGGTAATACACGTTGTCCTTACGTAACCTGCCGTCTTTCTAAAAATTAAGGACCAATTTTTCAATCGCTTCTCCAATTTGCTCCTGCATCAGCAGTAATCCTTGCGCTTCCTTCGTCATATCCCAAATGCCAGAACAGATGGCGTATCCCAATTACAAATAAAAATCCAATAATTGTTAAAACTTGTTCCAATATTTTATTCTATCCTACTTAATGATTCAAAACAGAGTTATTAAAAAAAACATTCCACCGTAAATTCTATCTTTATATACATATTCGGCTATAATTGTTTTCCATCACAAAGTTCCACATCCGCTGTCTATCAGCCCTGATGCTGCTTCTTCTGCATGACCGGCGCAAAAGCGCCCACACGGCCACAGAAGAATCGTCGAAAAAATGTACTTAAATACTAAAGCATCCTAATATAAGTATACTCACCAATATTCTTGCTCCCTCCATTTAACTCCTTTGGGTACATTTCCTAGTTGTTTCCTGTTGGTGGATTCCCGCGTAGGAGTGCTCTTTTCCTGGCACTCGACGTTGGATCCTACCGGCAGCGCCAAAATGTTGGGGTCCTTATCTGCTTGTTGTCGGGAACGTCCTTGTCGCCTCTCCTGAGCGCGATCCTGTAACCCTAAATCACTTTCTTAAATAAGCACTGCACTATTTAAGGTTTAAAACAACAAGAAACTTTATTCTTAAAATACTAGTTCTTATATACTATTTACAAAGAAACATTACAGTCTACATATTGACTTTTCTGTTCCAGTTACGCAATTGTTAGTTGGTAGTGGCTCAAGCCAACTGGCCTACTGAAAGTAAAAGTGTCGTCGGTGCATTCTAAATGCCCCTCGTCAGCTTGACTGCGGAACTGTAACACCCTAAAAGTTTACATCATAATTAATACATAAATACTGTTCATTTACAATATTTTCGCCCTAAAAATATGTGCGCTCTTAATGAATTTAATAGAAGCCGGTGCTGTGAGTCAACTACGCGTAGGTAGCTTGATTCTAACTCACAACATCCTTCCCATCTTTCTGATAGAAGTTAGTGCAACTAACTTCCATAAAATCTCTACAATATTTTTCTTGCACTGTAAACAATTATGTGCATCTATTTAACTCTATAGTACATACGAGTATACGAGTATATGTAATTTGTTTTATTTTTTTCCCATAAAATCACCTTATTTGGGTTCTATCACGGATTTACAATATACGAGTACATACTGACATATGTAATAATGGCAGACACGTTGGATTTGTTTATCCGAACAACGTACATGTTAGTGTTTTTCATGCCATTTCATATTATTAGACTTTTACTTGTCAGATAGAGACTATTGTATTCAGCCGATACCATCTCCATTTTTTTATAAGCTTAAATCGTAGTCATCTCGCACATGGGAAGTTGGAAGCTCTTTCACTCTTTCATAGAAACATGATTTCTCAATAATTTCGTTTTCATTTTCTTCCAACCAAAAATTATCTCTGGACATCATCGTTGCAAATTTCGTATTATCATTTTGCGGCTTACCGATTACCCTTCTTCCACGTCTTCTCACTTCTTCTTATTCACGGCTAATTGAACGATGGTAGTTGTGGCTGTCATTGTTATTATAGCCGTTTCTCGCTAAAATTACGGAGTAACCTCCGGTTGTGGCTAAAATTATCTCTTCCTCTTTCTAGACCATAATACAATATACATACTGACATATGTAATAATGGCAGACACGTTGGATTTTTTATACGGACAACGTACATGATAGTGTTTTTCATGCCATTTCGTCAGTTATGCAATAAACCTCAAGTATTATTAGACTTTTACTTGTCAGATAGAGACTATTGTATTCAGCCGATACCATCTCCATTTTTTCATAAGCTTAAATCGTGGTCATCTCGCAGATGGGAAGTTGGAAGGTCTTCCACTCTTTCATATAAAAATGAATTCTCACTAATTTCGATTTCATTTTCTTCCAACCAAAAATTATATCTGGACATCATCGTTGCCTATCTCGTCTTTATTCCTTTGTGGCTTACTGATTACCCTTCTTCCATGTCTTCTCACTTCTTCTTATTCAGTCAGATTTTTGTTCGCTGCTCTTTCATTTCATCTATGGGTCTCCTGGATGTTGGTTAACCTCCTACTCTGCCTTTGACGCTGCAGGAAGTCCCTTCCCGGTTCATGCTGCACAAAGTTGAACCATCCAGATGTCCTTGTCTGTTCACCAACGCCTGAATACCTAAAAACCTTACTTTTATACATGTATCGGACTTGCCGAGTTTTAATTATTCTTACTGGCTATTACATTTATTTCATTTTTAATATTCTTGCTAACGAAAATAGTAAATTTTATGTGTTATTTAAATTTATATAGCGTATATCTAATACGTCTTAATAACCAAACTATAAATCAGTAATAAAAACAGTTTTCTTTACAAATATTATTAATTAATTATGATACAATTTTCTTTAAATTGTTAGCGGCATTCAAAATTTAAATTCTTCTGAATATACATTTTATAATAATTTGATTCATACATAACAATTATTTACTATATCGAATTACATGCCGCCCAAAAAACGAAAATGTTTACATCAATTCTGGGCAAAACTTGTTGCCCATCTTACATAAGCGAGTATATAGAAGATAAATTTATTATTTATTTATTCTATTTTTTAGACAATTCATATCATTTATCTTTTTATATATCTTTTTAAATTTTTCAATTCTGAGCAAATTATTTTGCCCTCTGACATAAACCAGAATATTTAAGATAGACCTGTTTATGTGAAAACATTGTCCATTGCATGACTCAATTTTGCATTGCATCTAATTATTCTATATATTTAAATTTTACTACTAGCCCGGTATGTATCCATTAACAAGTGTATTTCCCTACATCATGTAACCTGCTCTTACATGAATACATACATACATTCAAGGCATACTATAATTATTTGCCAACGTTATTACTTAATTTGTAATGGTAAGCTAAATATATTGTTCTAATTCAATATATATATACATACATTACAACTCCCCATACGCTAATTTCCTACGTGATAAACCGAAAAAATCTATGTATATTAATATGTAGCCTGCTTCAGTATGTAAATATCTGCAAAAATATACATACGTACATACCCATTCCTCTTAACTAGAATACTTACTTCTTTAAATATACGTTCGTACATTCATTCTGTATATTATACACATACTCGTATATACATATATATACTTACTTCACCAACGGTGCCGGCGCTACTACTTACGCATCATATTGCACTTCATTAACAGTCGTATATATGTGTGTATATACTCTACGTTCAGTTTAAATTACTTACCCACGACTGTCTTATAATTTTCTTTTTTAAAATGTGTCCAATAAACCCCTTTTTTATTATTTAATATTTAAAAAATATTTTTCCCTACTGTCTTCATTCGGCAATAGTGCCTAATAAGCAAATTTTTCTTACGTCAATTATACTCCCCCGATTTTAAATGGCACACTTCTACTGGCCTTGACTTTGAAAATCGGAGCTGTGTGTGTTATTTGATATACACACGTACATGTTTACGTTGTTATTCTTGCGTTTACACTTGTAAAACACTGTTAACATATGTCTTTAGTTGTGTGGTCTAATGTGGAACAGTTTCAATAAATTATTATGTAGCTCTTAATTCCTGCCCTTAATTGTTACGACTGTTGTAACTGGGCTGCGGACTACCTACGGACCTATCCAAACAGGTGAGAATTTGTTTCTTCTAGCCTGGTTCTTCATGAGTAACTGGTCACCCACATGAAAGATTACTGGGTTTAGTACCTTGTTATAGGCTTCCCTGGCTATCCGTTTAGCACAATCCTGGTTTTCTCTAACCAATTCGTGCGCTCGCTGTAGCTGATATTTTTGCACTTTATTGGGGTTATCAGCATTGTACACTTGCGCATATTTGCGCTTCAAATTTGCTGGCATGTTGAAATCAAACCCGTAGAGCGTCCTAAACGGAGTTTGCTTCGTTGATACATGCACAGTATTATTGTGTACATGCATTGCAGTGGTCAACCATTGATCCCAATTCGAGCCGTCTTCCTTGGCAAAACTGCGCAAGTACTCGGCCAGAGGTCGATGACTACGTTCCAAAGAGCCATTCGCCTGTGGTGTTATGTGCAACTTCTTGACTCCCAGCATTTTACAAGTTTCTGAGAATAATTTCGATACAAAATTGGAACCATTGTCGGTTATCAAAACCTTTGGTATGTTGTACCGTGCTATAATTTCATCAAATAATGCTTTGGCTACCATACTTGCTTCAGCTACGGGTATAGCCACGCACGCCATATACTTTGAGAAATCATATTGGAACGTCAATATGTACTTATTTCCTGAAATTGTCTCAGGTACAATACCTACGATAATCATATGAACTTTATCAAATGGTTGTTTTGGTGTGTCAGTTAACACCATTGGCATCTTTGTTAGCCTCGAACTTTTGTTGGCCTGACATTTTGGACAACTCTTTACATACTTTTATATGTCTCTGAGCATACCTTTCCATCCGTATACTCGCCTAATTCTGTCATGGGTTTTCCAGAATCCCTGGTGTCCACATAGAGGTGAATCATGGAAACCCTTTAACACAGTCTGGATATCTTTTTTATCCTCCAGCCATTCCAAATTACTGGCTGTTTTTTCATTGGCATCTAAACCCGCATTGCTAACATCTCTTGTCGCATCAATTTTATTTTCTTGTATTCTCTCGGCCTTCTCCTTATCTGACCGTGCTTTGGCCCTCGCTTGCACGTTTGGTCTTTCAAATTGGCTATGCCTCTCAACTGCTGGTGATCAGTGTATATCTTAAATGGGCGACCTACCAGATATGCCCCAAAATTCTTTGTAGCCCATACAATGGCTAGAAATTCCTTTTATATTGTGGAGCATCTCTTCTCCGTCTCACTAAGCGCCCTGCTTGCGAATGCTATTGGTCGGTCATTACCGACTTCCCCTTGTGACAATACTGCCCCTAATGCTTCATTGCTAGCATCAGTGGTCAACAAAAAAGGTTGCTCAAAGTCGGGGTACGCCAAAATGTGGCGAGCTAATTATTTCTATAAAAGAGAACTCTCTGTCCATTCGAACTTCGCTTCTTTTCGTAGCAACTTATTCACTAGCAACGCAATTCCGGCTAGTCCTTCCATGAACTTTCTATAATAGTTCACTAGTCCTACGAATGCTTGCACTTCCTTTCTATTTCTCGGAATCGCTAAATTTCTAACGCATTCCACCTTCTGCGGGTCAGGCAGTGCTCCTGCTTCTGAACAACGATAGCCTAGATAAACCACCTCTCTTCGCAAAAATTGACACTTCTCCGTGTTCAATTTCAAATTGTACTCTCGTAATTTCTGGAGCACCTTGCACAAGCGTTACGAATGCTGCTGCAAGTTCTTCCCATAAATTACAATATCATCCAGATACACAAAACAATCTAACCCTCGTAAGCCTGTTAGCACATGGTTCATCAACCGTTGGAAGGTCGCCGGTGCCCCTGTTAATCCAAACGGCATTCTATTGAACTCATAATGGGCTAAACCGGTGCTGAACGGGGTTTTCTGCTTATCTTGGGTATCCACCAGAACTTGGTGGTAGCCACTCGCTAAATCAAGTGTAGAAAAATATCTACTGTGTCCCAATTGATCCAGTATCTCTTCTATCCTTGGTATTGGGAACACCTGCTTGATAGTGGCGTCGTTCAATTTCCTAAAATCAACGACCATTCTCCACTTCTTCTGACCCTGAGCACCTCCCATCTTTGGTACCAAAATTATTTGTGAATTCCAAGGCGAGATACTCGGTGAAATTATGTTATCCTTTAACATTCCTTCCACTTGCCTATTTACCTTATCTTTGTGAGCTTGCGGCAATCTGTACTGTTTCCGGTTAATTGGTGCTTGATCCACTCTAGTAGGTATTTCATGCTCTACCTCTGGTGTATATGTCAACTGGTCTCCTTCCAGCAAAAATATGTCATGGAATGACGTACAAATGGCTTCTATTGATGCCTTTTCTTCTGAATTTACGCTTGGGTCTAACTTCAGTGATTCAAGCACCCTCTCCATCCTTTTTCTTATATCTACCTGCTTAATCTGATTAACCGATCTATAATTCGGTTCCTTAAAATTATCGTAGCTAGTGAACTTAGGCCTAAAATCCTCATCCATCAGGTAGTCCTTTTCTGAGGCATTGAGTTCGCAAGCGTACACCTTACCCTTGTCAACGTGCGTTATGATTTCTCCCATATATACGCCCTCCGCTAGCTGCTGCTTGTGCAAAAGTCCTAAGTTTCGTGTTTACATGCATAGTAATTACTCTGGTTGACCTTGCATTTACTGCCTCCATACAATTCCTAACCTTACTCACGGTTCCTGCCTGCCATGACTTTAATGGAAGAGTGAGGATTATATTCTTATTATTATCATAAAATGATAACTGCTTGTCGAGCGCATCCAGTATGATGCGGCCCCAAAGATTATCGCGGCCAATTATCCCATCAACCGGGATACCTCTCCCATCCACTTCCACAGCGTGCACTCTAAAACTCATGCCCTTAACTCCACTGTGCCCTATTCTGAGCGACCCCAATGTCCTAATGCACCCTCCAAACGCTCCGTTAAGCGTTCTTACGTCCATTTGATTAATGTCTAGCCCCTTTCGTAAAACACTAGATTTTACGAGGCTAGTGTCCGCCCATGAATCTACTAATAGCACTAGCTTTCCACTCGCTGCTTCCTCGCAGGGTATCTCGATGAAGGCATCACCTATCCTGCTCATAGCGAAGCAATGTCCTTCTGTTCCCAACATGGACGCGTATCCACTTCCAAACTCTTCATGATATTGGAGAGCCTCTTGCTCCTCCTTCTCCTGGACTGCACTTTATACTTTACTACTTACCCGTACTTCCGGCCTAATTATTACTTTCCTTCTTTTGGCTTTCCAGTCTACTGGCCTCAACTGGGCCGCTGAAAGTTTCCCTGGTTCCTTTGTTGGGATTGTCTATCCCTGCATTCCGCTGCCCAATGTCCCATTCGTCCGCATGAGAAACATCTCAACCCCTGTTTGGTGTTGCTTATCCTTGCTTCACTTCTGGAATTCCAATCTGGTCGCTGCTGACCACTCCCAGTTTTGAAAGGATTTCTTCCTTGGTTAATTTCTTCCGTTGAATTAACTCGGGGACTACTGAAGTTACCCCTGCTGTCCCTCAAGGGTGGAACCGGGCTCCTCTTAGCTGGCTGCCGTCAACTTTGACCCCATTTAGTGTCTACTTGGCACTGTCTACTTGCCTCATGACCGTAAGTTTGGCACTCCATACAGTAGGGCGTGTTTTTGCGTGTAACGCATTCATCCCTTGTGTGCCCGGGCTTATCACAGAATTAGCAAATGGGTTTCCTTGGGTGGAACCTGTAACGACTCTTTTCTATAGCTGGGGTAAAACTCAGCGGCTCCAGGGGTCGTATACAGAAAAATATAAAATCCTGTGTGTTAAATTAATTTCAACGTATTTATTTAGTGTATTGATTATGGACTCTTGTTAGTCCTTGCTCAAAACAATACTACTTCCTTAACTCTATATAACTCAACTTGCTTAGTGTATAAATAACTTATTCAATGTGTACTTGTTTTTACGTCTCTACGTCCCGGTAAGTGTGTGTCTCTGTGATTCAGTGGGAGAACGATTAAAAACCAGAGGCTCTCACTGAATCCCTGTAGTCCCTGCTTGTGTCTGGCTTAGCAAGAAAACGATTAAAAACCAGAGGTTCTTGCTAAGCTTCCTAAGTCTCGGTTGCGTATGTGTCTCAGTGATTCAGTGGGAGAACGATTAAAAACCAGAGGCTCTCACTGAATCCCTGTAGTCTCTGTCTGTGTATGACTTAGCAAGAAAACGATTAAAAACCAGAGGTTCTTGCTAAGCTTCCTAAGTCTCGGTTGCGTATGTGTCTCAGTGATTCAGTGGGAGAACGATTAAAAACCAGAGGCTCTCACTGAATCCCTGTAGTCTCTGTCTGTATATGACTTAGCAAGAAAACGATTAAAAACCAGAGGTTCTTGCTAAGCTTCCTATGTTCGTATGGTACTTTGTAGAGCTGTTGCTAGTCAGGATGCTGGTGTCCGAAGAAGAGACCTACTGCCTGGGCTACGTGGTTTATATAGTCCCAGGTCGCAGCGGCTGACACATGTTGTTGTTCGCAGGCCACCGTTGTGTGATTTTATTTCCGTTGGCCAGTAGTCGATTGTTGTTGTTGTGGCAGGCTTGTTGTTGTTGCAGTCAGGCTTGTTGGTGTTGCCGTCTTTTGCCCTTGGGCCACCTTCAACTTCTGGCGGTCAGCCACCTCACTCCAACGGTCCCTGGTTAGCCTGCAGTATTGTTGCCTGCCAGCAGCGCTGTCCGGAATCCAATAGTGTTGTTGTTGTTAAATATTTAATTTAACTGACAATCAGCATTTCCCTCTTGTGCTTCGCTCTCGTTTCTTCGTGTTGTTGTTAAATATTTAATTTAACTGACAACCAGCATTTCCCTCTTGTGCTTTGTACTTGCCGGCCGTTGGCGTGGTGGTGGTTCTGTCGTTGTCCCTCTTGTGCTTCGCTCTCGTTTCTTCGTGTTGTTGGTGTAAGATTTCCGAGCGAGCGCACTCGGCAAATTCCACCGCTGAGTTCGTGCACTCACCTTCTCTTGTCCGACATGTATTTGTTGTATTCCTCGTCGCTGTGTTTTTCCTCGCTCTTTGCAAGCATAGCGCTGATTGGCAAGATCGTTGGCTGTGCGTGAGGTTGCTTTTGTTGTAATCCTAGTTATTATTCCAACTGGTCTAATATGCTGCTACTGATCTGCGCTCCTACCACGGCCGCGCTAATTGGTTACAATGCTTGTAGTTTTTTCGTTAAATTTCTAATGTAGTTGCTTCGGTTCGGGAATTTTATCGTGATGTGTGTGTGTATATAGTTTCGTGGCGACTCTGTCATTTGTAGTGTGGGCCAAAATTTCCCACAGAAGATTTTGGTTCTTACACGCCCTCCCCACTTTACCGACGATGAAAAATGATGACAGCGTCACGGTTGAGGGTCACTCTGTATGCGTCTCGCCTAAATCGTATTCGCCCTCGTGTCCGTTTTTGCTGAGCCCCTTTGGCTATTTGCAAAACTTCAGCTACCAAGTTCTGTGGCAGATCACCTCCTTTTGGTCCTTGTAGCTCTTCTATGTTTTGGAATGTGAATAAGGTGCCTGTGTTTGTCGTATGTTTCTCTGTTGACTGCCTCTGTTGTTTAATGCTGTTGGGTTGGTGGCTATTGAAGTCACGTTTATTCCTCTTGTCATCGCTTCTGCTGTGTTTGGTGCACTTGATTGCACGGTGGTTGTCCCTTGATCTGTCACGTTGTCTACGTGGTATGTTTTGGTTGTTTCGCACTGGTTCTGACTTTGCGAAGTGATTAGGAGATACCCTGATTGTTCTGATTGTATTTTGACTTAGCTGTGCCAGCTCCTCGCGTTTGGTTGCGCCTGCGTCCTTTTTCCGAGGCCCATATGCTGATTCATGTGTGGTCCTTCTATATATGCTTTTGTGGGATTCGCTGTGGGATTTCGCTGGGCATAGTCCGTGGCAGGTGAATTCGTTCGTGTGAGTCATCTTTGTTCTTGGTGTTGTGTGTTTGCGAATTCGTTGGTTCTCTGTGTATTCTCTGTTGTGTCTCTTTATCTGAGCATTTTTGTCGCTGGCGTGCCTCTTGGAAGTCGTTGAATGGATTTGTGTGGCATTCTCAACACGAATTGTCGTGCACATTGCAATATCTCGGGGTTGCACGCAATTGTTTTGAGGTCCCAATGTGATCTCCTGTTCACCACACTTCACTGTCATTCCTAGGCTTGCCATGAAGTCTAGTCCAAGGAGTAGCTCATTAATGGAATCAGGCATGATAAGTAGCTCTTGCTCGCATGCCTGCTCTCCAAGCCTTACAGTTGCCGTCAATGTCCCACTGACTCTCCTAGCACTTCCGTCTGCCATACGTGCTCTGGTATTGGATTTTCCAAATTTGCTGGTGGAAGAGCGTAGCTTTCGTGCTAGCTCTCTGCTCACAAAACTGTGAGTTGCCCCTGTGTCCAGTGTTGCTGTGACAGTTTCTGTGCCAATCGAAACGGTGGCGCAGATTCGTTGTCCGTCACAGTGCAATAAGTTTTCCAATGGGGAAGTCTGCTGTCTCTCCTTTGTGGCATGCTGTGTTTCTGTCGTCGGTAGCTCTCGATCGGTTGGTGCTCTTAGTTTGCAGCACTCTATAGTCCTCACATCCCTTTGACCACACTCCCAACAGAACAGGATCTGTGCGTTGCGACATATGCGTGCTATATGACCATTTTGGCCACAACGCCAGCAGGCTGTTCTTGGTTCTATGGGTGTCTCTCTGCTCTCTACCGTCACCTGACAGTTTCTCACCTCTCGTGGTGGACCTTGCTCTCTTCGCCGTTGTATGGGTGGCGCTGGTAGTTGTTCGCCTTCTCTCCGTATGCTCTCCAAGTCTGCAGCCATTTCTATCAGCTCTGCTAGCGATGTGAAATCTCTGCGGCGCACATATAGCTGGTATTCTGGCAGGCTGTTCTGGAAAATACGCTCCAGTTTCTGTTCTTCGGAATAGTCCAAGTGCCGCATTAGATTCTGCAATTCAACTACAAACTGCTTGAACCCTTCTCTGGGTCTCTGGTGACGCTGGCGGATCTGGTCTTCGAGTTTCTCCATGTATCGTGCTGGCAAGAAGAATTTTAGAAAGTCTCTCCTATATGTACGCCAATCCCGCCACGCTCGATTGTTGTTTCTGAACCACATGAGCGCTCGTTCTCTCAAGAGTTCAGGCATAGTACGCGGAAGGAAATCTTTGTTTATTTCGTACACATCTGCCAATTCCTCGACTCGCTCTATAAACGCTAGCGGGTCACGCCCTCCGTCAAAGTTAAGGGACCACTTCCTCACCTGGTCAATCACAACGGCGTACTGTACAATCCCGTTGTGCTGTTGATTCATTGTTGCAGGTGACACGGAGCGATGATGTAGTGTTCTCCGTACCCCTGAGTTCTCTGCCGTTAGTGTTGCACCTGTGTATGCCTCTGGCCTGTCCACTTCCAGCGTTTCGCGGGTAACTATGGACACAGCCGGCCTTGGGGATGTGCTCTTAACGTACTTGGATTGTAGCTTCTGCAATTGGTATTTCTGATCCTGAGTCAGCTCTGTTTCAGTGAAGAAGTCGGAAAGACGTTTACGGACTTCATCCACGGTACCTGTAGCCTCTACACCGAATTCATCAGCAAAGATCACCAGCTCATCCTTGCGTAACAAGTACACCCAGCTTGTTTTCACCATCCTGTGAAAGTCTTAGGTGACGATGAAGACAATCTGTGTGTAGCTTTCTCTTTGCCCTGGTAAATTCTCTCACGAGCTGAGCTTCCTTGCGATTTAGTCTTTTTCTTTTTCAAAGTCTGACGCGCTGATTTAGTTTTCTTTAACTCAGAGTCCCTGCTCGGGCGCCACTGTAACGACTCTTTTCTATAGCTGGGGTAAAACTCAGCGGCTCCAGGGGTCGTATACAGAAAAATATAAAATCCTGTGTGTTAAATTAATTTCAACGTATTTATTTAGTGTATTGATTATGGACTCTTGTTAGTCCTTGCTCAAAACAATACTACTTCCTTAACTCTATATAACTCAACTTGCTTAGTGTATAAATAACTTATTCAATGTGTACTTGTTTTTACGTCTCTACGTCCCGGTAAGTGTGTGTCTCTGTGATTCAGTGGGAGAACGATTAAAAACCAGAGGCTCTCACTGAATCCCTGTAGTCCCTGCTTGTGTCTGGCTTAGCAAGAAAACGATTAAAAACCAGAGGTTCTTGCTAAGCTTCCTAAGTCTCGGTTGCGTATGTGTCTCAGTGATTCAGTGGGAGAACGATTAAAAACCAGAGGCTCTCACTGAATCCCTGTAGTCTCTGTCTGTGTATGACTTAGCAAGAAAACGATTAAAAACCAGAGGTTCTTGCTAAGCTTCCTAAGTCTCGGTTGCGTATGTGTCTCAGTGATTCAGTGGGAGAACGATTAAAAACCAGAGGCTCTCACTGAATCCCTGTAGTCTCTGTCTGTATATGACTTAGCAAGAAAACGATTAAAAACCAGAGGTTCTTGCTAAGCTTCCTATGTTCGTATGGTACTTTGTAGAGCTGTTGCTAGTCAGGATGCTGGTGTCCGAAGAAGAGACCTACTGCCTGGGCTACGTGGTTTATATAGTCCCAGGTCGCAGCGGCTGACACATGTTGTTGTTCGCAGGCCACCGTTGTGTGATTTTATTTCCGTTGGCCAGTAGTCGATTGTTGTTGTTGTGGCAGGCTTGTTGTTGTTGCAGTCAGGCTTGTTGGTGTTGCCGTCTTTTGCCCTTGGGCCACCTTCAACTTCTGGCGGTCAGCCACCTCACTCCAACGGTCCCTGGTTAGCCTGCAGTATTGTTGCCTGCCAGCAGCGCTGTCCGGAATCCAATAGTGTTGTTGTTGTTAAATATTTAATTTAACTGACAATCAGCATTTCCCTCTTGTGCTTCGCTCTCGTTTCTTCGTGTTGTTGTTAAATATTTAATTTAACTGACAACCAGCATTTCCCTCTTGTGCTTTGTACTTGCCGGCCGTTGGCGTGGTGGTGGTTCTGTCGTTGTCCCTCTTGTGCTTCGCTCTCGTTTCTTCGTGTTGTTGGTGTAAGATTTCCGAGCGAGCGCACTCGGCAAATTCCACCGCTGAGTTCGTGCACTCACCTTCTCTTGTCCGACATGTATTTGTTGTATTCCTCGTCGCTGTGTTTTTCCTCGCTCTTTGCAAGCATAGCGCTGATTGGCAAGATCGTTGGCTGTGCGTGAGGTTGCTTTTGTTGTAATCCTAGTTATTATTCCAACTGGTCTAATATGCTGCTACTGATCTGCGCTCCTACCACGGCCGCGCTAATTGGTTACAATGCTTGTAGTTTTTTCGTTAAATTTCTAATGTAGTTGCTTCGGTTCGGGAATTTTATCGTGATGTGTGTGTGTATATAGTTTCGTGGCGACTCTGTCATTTGTAGTGTGGGCCAAAATTTCCCACAGAAGATTTTGGTTCTTACAAACCTCCCAACCAGGAATTCCTGGTGTCTTTGTTGCGAAAATTGGCCCATCAATCTACCGACTCCACGTCTGTTTTGCTGCTGTACTGTTCCTACCTCTGCAGGAGCATCAGTCCAGCAGATTCCACCTGTTGCCGTTCGCTGTTGTATTGCTGCTTCAGCTAAAGAGACCGCTTCCACTAACTCTGCCATACTCCTCGGCCTGAGAGTAAGAGTATAATTAGCTAAGTCCCTATTTATCAGGCCTGCGTTGAACACAGAAATCACAGTCCGTTCTACTTGAGCCTTGCATGCTGCAACGTTTTCTGGAAACTGCATGTTGGCTTCCGTCTCAGCAACATTCCCCAGAGACTGGAGCCTTCGTCCCCAGGCTCTCAATTCCTCCCCCGGTGTCTGAGTTGATTCCTGAATTTCCCGAACGAGGCAGTCGTATGACTTTTTTTTTAAATACGTCCTATCGAAAAGTACATATAATTCTGCCAGGGTGCTTACTGAGCTATGCACCAGTAAATCAAAGGCATCACCTGTGGTTTTTTGCCTAATACACTTTATGAAGTATTCCCCGTCCGCTTCCGGAACACTCTGTTGCGCTAGCTCTCAGCCTGCTTTGAAGCGCCTGATCTCAGTTCTCAGATCATACAACTCGACTCCTGAGAACATGGGCACCAACTTATCCACCGCATGAGCAACTTCCAGAATGCCCATTTTTCTTATTTTTATTTTGCTTATGGCTGGTAAAATTCGAACGTTATCTTCATGGGATTTTTGCAGATTCGCTTCTCCCGGATTTGAAAGGTAATTGGCCAGTGACGGACTCAAACTAATTAGTCTTCGATCGTTTGTTCGTACAGGCGAAATACTGTCCACAGTATCGGGACTTTGCTGCACTGTTACTGCTCCGGCTCCTTTGGCAGATATCCCTGATTTTTATTATTTATCGGGCTTCCCGGAGAAAAAGGCTCGACACCGATTTCAAATGCGCCAAACAAAAATTCCGCTTGCCTTACTTCATTAAGTACTAATTTTGGCTTTACCATGCGGCTTATCCCTTCTGGTGTTAAATATTCCGGCCAACGTACTTCCGGAGGCAAAGTCAATACTGTCTGCGTAAATCCAGCCGATGCTGATTTTGATCTCTCTCTATTCAGTGAGGTCCTATTGCTCGCCCATCCTCTTTTCAATTCCGCACACTCCTTTTCCAATAGCGATGCTGCTTCCTCTGTTTCCGTCAATCTCTGAGAAAGTTCCTTTACCTTCTTCTCAAGATACTCTTTTTGTGCTCTCAAATCTTCTGTTTTCTTATGAAAACTGAACAACTTTTCTTCCGTTCTTCTTTGGATTGCCGTAAAGGCCTGATCCGCTACTTCTAATAGTGACACAACTCCGGCATTCGCCTGCTTCCACAATTCCTGAGCTTCTTCCCTGCTCGTACTCGCATCGAACTGGTCAACTATTTTCTCAGTAAACAGCTCCACCTCTGACTGCATTGATTTCAATCTGTTCCTTACTTCCTCGTCTGGCGAAACCAAACTCACAGTTTGTTGTCCTAATTCCTCTAATTCAGAACTAAATGTATTTGCCCATTCGTTGACCAGACTATATATTTTCCCTTGCCGTACTCAACTGCGTGAGGCAACAACAGTCCGTGATTATTGTTGAACTCTCTCCCCAGATTTTGCAACTGTGTTATTCGCTTGCGGTAATACACGTTGTCCTTACGTAACCTGCCGTCTTTCTAAAAATTAAGGACCAATTTTTCAATCGCTTCTCCAATTTGCTCCTGCATCAGCAGTAATCCTTGCGCTTCCTTCGTCATATCCCAAATGCCAGAACAGATGGCGTATCCCAATTACAAATAAAAATCCAATAATTGTTAAAACTTGTTCCAATATTTTATTCTATCCTACTTAATGATTCAAAACAGAGTTATTAAAAAAAACATTCCACCGTAAATTCTATCTTTATATACATATTCGGCTATAATTGTTTTCCATCACAAAGTTCCACATCCGCTGTCTATCAGCCCTGATGCTGCTTCTTCTGCATGAACGGCGCAAAAGCGCCCACACGGCCACAGAAGAATCGTCGAAAAAATGTACTTAAATACTAAAGCATCCTAATATAAGTATACTCACCAATATTCTTGCTCCCTCCATTTAACTCCTTTGGGTACATTTCCTAGTTGTTTCCTGTTGGTGGATTCCCGCGTAGGAGTGCTCTTTTCCTGGCACTCGACGTTGGATCCTACCGGCAGCGCCAAAATGTTGGGGTCCTTATCTGCTTGTTGTCGGGAACGTCCTTGTCGCCTCTCCTGAGCGCGATCCTGTAACCCTAAATCACTTTCTTAAATAAGCACTGCACTATTTAAGGTTTAAAACAACAAGAAACTTTATTCTTAAAATACTAGTTCTTATATACTATTTACAAAGAAACATTACAGTCTACATATTGACTTTTCTGTTCCAGTTACGCAATTGTTAGTTGGTAGTGGCTCAAGCCAACTGGCCTACTGAAAGTAAAAGTGTCGTCGGTGCATTCTAAATGCCCCTCGTCAGCTTGACTTCGGAACTGTAACACCCTAAAAGTTTACATCATAATTAATACATAAATACTGTTCATTTACAATATTTGCGCCCTAAAAATATGTGCGCTCTTAATGAATTTAATAGGAGCCGGTGCTGTGAGTCAACTACGCGTAGGTAGCTTGATTCTAACTCACAACATGAGTTGAAAACAAAAATAGTTGTTTGAAAATACGTATATAACATTTATTTAATTAAATATAGATACAGAATTGTTTTGCTTTTTTTCTTTTATAATTTTTACTAAACATTTAAAGTTTCATAGTTTAGCAACATAGTTTCATGCTAATAGATAAATATTTTCTTCTGATAGACAAATATTTTCTTTAATTTTAGTACTTATGTTTGCATTAAGTTCCTTAAAAACGATTAACAAGCCAAATAAATAATAAATTAATATAAGAATTAAAAAATAGTTTCATTAAATTTATCTTATTAGATATAGTGTACCTAATAGAAGTAAAGATGAAAATTATTAATCATTAAAATTAATCACGAAATTGAATTTGGTACTTTTTGGAGTGAAAATAGTATTAGAATATTAACGAACGACAACCCCAAATTATACTTTTTCCGAAACTCACCAGTGGGGAATGAAAAATTGGTTTGTTTACGTCCATTGGTAAGTAATATGCATTTCTCATTTTCTCTGCTACTACATAACCTAGCACTACAATCGAAGCACTAGCTGTATTCCAATGGCACTGGATCGGATCCAATTTAATGCAAAGCAACAACAAAATTTGGATCCAGCTTCATTAACCGTGTTCCAATGGTACTGGATCGGATCCAATCTTATTGGAATGGTTTCGATCCAAATTATGGTTCCACGTTAAACTTGGCTGCACTTTTGTTTAGTTTTCAAAAAAAGACAGATGAAAAATATAAAAAAATATAATAGCTGTGTTTAGAGTTTGAAGACATTGTTGATTTAATGAAATTAAAAACAATATATTAAAATAAAAATTGAAAGCAACAATAATCGGCATCGGCTGATTGATTGTAAACTTTTGCCAATAGTGCCAAATACAGGCAATACTTTCCGTACTGTTGCTTTCCGAACACTTCCGGATCCAATAATTGGATCTGAAAATGAAGCTGGATCCAAATTTATTATTCGATTGGATTTGGCATTAAATTGGATCCGATCCACTGCCATTGGAATGCAGCTATTTTCATATCCAATTTTTGGATCCGGAAGTGTTCGGAAAGCACCTGTACAGAAAGTAGTGTCTGTATTTGGCACTGTTGGGAAAAGTGTACATTGAATCAGCTGAGGCCGATTATTGTGAATATATTTGAATTTTAAATTAAGTTGCAAATTACATCTATTAATAAAATGAATAATTGTGAAAAGGAAACATTAGTAAGTTACGAGTTGGATAAATTTATTAGATTTGTAACTTTTCACATATTTTTTAGGGAAAAAGATCGTGTACGAAGCAACAGACCCTTGCTTTCCTAAATGCTTATTCGGCAAGGCAGGAGGAGTTTCTGCATAGTAAACGAAAACAAAAAAATGCTATGCAGAATGTGTTAATTGATTTGGAGAATCAAGGAATTCTGGTAATTTGCCAATTCAATGCGATTTATTTTGACATCTAGCAAATATTAATTTTTAACTTGCAGTCCCAGCCAACAACATCTGATATGTTGCAGACAAAATTCAAAAAATTATTGAGAGCCTGGAAATTGGCAAAGGATAATAGTAGAAGAACAGGAGCTGCCCCTTGTATTGCTCCATATACTGACATAATGGAGGACTTATTCAGAAGCAGTCCTGGAATTGCTAATAGCCATTCTGTAAATTTATTTGGAGCAAGCATAAATGCGCTGAAGCCACTTTCCAAAACATCAATTGAGAACCCAAAAACTCCAGAAAATCGACATCCTGAACACAACATTATGCCTGAATCCTCGACTCCACTCTCTTCTCTTCCACAAAATTCGCCAATGTGCAAAAAGAGAAAAGCCCTGAAGTAGAAAATGTATATTTTGAAATTGGCGCAAAGAAAAGAAATAGAAGATAATAATAATAAATAATAAAAATAATAATAAATAATAATACTACTCTCTCTTTGTTGTTTTTATTTTCTTTTTTGCTGTTTTGAATTTTTATTTTAATTTCATTAATTAACTCTTAAACACAGATGTTTTCATTAAACTCTAAACACAGATGTTTTTATATTTTTCATCTGCTTATTTTTGACGACTAAACAAAAGTGCTGCCAAGTTTAACGTGGATTCATAATTAGAATCGAAACCATTCCAATGAGATTGGATCCGATCCAGTACCATTGGAATACGACTACTGTTGCACAACTACGTACCAGAGAATATGAGAAATGAAACTCACTTATACATTCACAGAATACACTTGTATTGCTGGCAATATTTTCTCCACTGGATGTACACAAAACAATTTTTCATTCTCCACTGGATGTAAATAAACTGGTGAGTTTCGGAAAAAACACTATTTGGGGTTGTCGTTCGTTAATATTTTAATACTATTCTCATTCCAAAAAGTATGTTGTGAGTTAGAACCAAGCTACCTACGAGTAGTTGACTCACAGTATCGACTCCTAATAGATGCCATACTCTGTGGAATTAGCATGTGCTAAAAGTTATTTAAGAATAGAACATACTTTTAGGATCCAATTATTTTAAGTTAATATGATCTGTGTAATGTTATTATGTAAACTTTTAGGGTATTACAGTTCCGCAGTCGAGTCGACGAGGGCAGTGTAATGCACCGTCGACAATTTCATAGTAGGTCAGTTGGCTTGACCAACTGACACCAATTAGCAGGTGCAGAACTGGAACACCAGAAAGGTCAGTTCACAGACTGAGATGAGTATTAAGAAATAGTATATAAGAATTAGTATTTGTAAGAAATAAAGGCTTGTGATTTTTATCTTGAAACCGGAAAGTGTCTGTGTGTTCTCATTTAGAGCTAGTGATTTTAAAGTTTTCAGCTACGCGCCCAGCGAACCGCGACAGGACGTCTGTCGACGACAAGCAAGGATACTACCCCAACATTTTGGCGCAGCCGGTCTAAAGGACCTTTTGGAGGAATCCCATGGCGAGGAACCTGAAGCAGGGAAGCATCCTGCAACGAAAGTCAAAGGACCCAAAAGGACAGAGGACCCTAAGAGAAAGATGTCATCGAATAAAATGGTGAGTAGAGTGTATAATAGCGTAATCTATGTATTTAGATACTTCTGCGACCCTGAAGGCGCCGTAGCGCTGGTCAAAGAAGTTGCAACATGCAGGCGCGTTTGCGCTGTTGCATGCAGCTTTGAATGGCAACCATAAACCGTCAGTATGATCGGACGGTCTATGTATGTTCATCCTAGCTGTGACGATTTTTTTTGTAGGGGTTTTGTGTTTGTTTGTCGTTAGGGATATATTTGGATACACATTTTTTCACTTTTTTACACAATAATATACCATGAGCTTACGGTATTAGGAAGAATATAAATGTTTTTATTACGTTTCGCATACGTTACGGGTTTTTTTTATTAAATATGGATTCAAATTTCCGGGAATGAATCAAGACATTTTTGCCTGTAAATCCAGTTTCGGTTTTTGCGAATTGGGAGGATTTTTGGGAGTATTAAAGTTGGTGATTGGATATGGGGATACATGTGAGGAAGTCAAGGACCAATTTGCATTGATGGACTTAATGGACGCCGGTAGACAGCGGATATGGAACTTTGTGATGGAAAACAAGTATAGCAGAATATGTATATAAAGATAGAACTTACGGTGGAATGTTTTTTTTTTAATAACTCTGTTTTGAATCATTAAGTAAGATAGAATAAAATATTGGAACAAGTTTTAACAATTATTGGATTTTTATTTGTAATTGGGATACGCCATCTGTTCTGGCATTTGGGATATAACGAAGGAAGCGCAAGGATTACTGCTGATGCAGGAGCAAATTGGCGAAGCGATTGAAAAACTGGTCCGTAACTTTAAGAAAGACGGCAGGTTACGTAAGGACAACGTGTATTACCGCAAGCGAATAACACAGTTGCAAAATCTGGGGAGAGAGTTCAACAGTAATCACGGACTGTTGTTGCCTCACGCAGTTGAGTACGGCAAAGGAAAATATTTTGCGGAAAATTACGCAGACTACATAAATAGTCTGGTCAACGAATGGGCAGATACATTTAGTTCTGAATTAGAAGGACTAGGGCAACAGACAGTGAGTTTTGACAGGGCAACAGACAGAAGATTTGAGAGCACAAAAAGAGTATCTTGAGAAGAAGGTAAAGGAACTTTCTCAGAGATTGACGGAAACAGAGGAAGCAGCATCGCTGTTGGAAAAGGAGTGTGCGGAATTGAAAAAAGGACGGGCGACCAATAGGACCTCACTGAATAGGGAGAGGTCAAAATCAGCATCAGCTGGATTTACGCAGACAGAATTGACATTGCCTCCGGAAGTACGTTGGCCGGAATATTTAAAACCAGAAGGGATAAGCCGCATGGTAAAGCCAAAATTAGTACTTAATGAAGAAAGGCAAGCGGAATTTTTGTTTGGCGCATCTGAAATCGGTGTCGAGCCTTTTTCTCCGGGAAGCCCGATAAATAATAAAAATCAGGGATATCTGCCAAAGGAGCCGGAGCAGTAACAGTGCAGCAAAGTCCCGATACTGTGGAGAGTATTTCGCCTGTACGAACAAACTATCGAAGACTAATTAGTTTGAGTCCGTCACTGGCCAATTACCTCTCAGATCCGGGAGAAGAGAGTTTGGAAACTCCCAGAGAGATTAATAAAGCTAAGGTTTTACCAGCAATTGAGAAAGCACAAAGGAATAAAATGGGCATTCTGGAAGTTGCTCATGCGGTGGAGAAGTTGGTGCCCATGGTCTCAGGAGGCGAGTTGTATGATCTGAGAACTGAGATCCGGCCCTTCAAAGAAGGTTGTGAGCTAGCGCAACAGAGTGTTCCGGAAGCGGACGATGAACACTTAATAAAGTGTATTAGGCAAAGAACCACAGGTGATGCCTTTGAATTACTGGTGCATAGCTCAGTAAGCACCCTGGCAGAATTATATGTACTTTTGGATAGGACGTATTTAAAAAAAAAGTCATACGACTGTCTCGTTCGGGAAATTCAGGAATCAACTCAGACACCTGGGGAGGAATTGAGAGCCTGGGGACAAAGGCTCCAGTCTCTGGGGAACGCTGCTGAGACGGAAGCCAACAGGCAGTTTCCAGAAAATGTTGCAGCATACAAGGCTCAAGTAGAACGGACTATGATTTCTGTGTTCAAGGCAGGCCTGATAAATAGGGATTTAGCTAATTATACTCTTACTCTCACGCCGAGGAGTATGGCAGAGTTAGTGGAGGCGGTCTCTTTAGCTGAAGCAGCAATACGACAGCGAGCGACAACAGGTGGAATCTGCTGGACTGATGCTCCTGCAGAGGTAGGAACAGTACAGCAGCAAAACAGACGTGGAGTCGGTAGATTGATGGGCCAATTTTCGCAACAAAGAGACCAGGAATTCCTGGTTGGGAAGTTCCACCTAAGGAAACCCATTTGCTCATTCTGTGATAAGCCCGGGCACACAAGGGATGAATGCGTTACACGCAAAAACACGCCCTACTGTATGAAGTGCCAAACTTACGGTCATGAGGCAAGTAGACAGTGCCAAGTAGACACTAAATGGGGTCAAAGTAGAAGGCAGCCAGCTACGAGGCGACCGGTTCCACCCTTGAGGGACAGCAGGGGTAACTTCAGTAGTCCCCGAGTTAATTCAACGGAAGGAATTAGCCAAGGAAGAAATCCTTTCAAAACTGGGAGTGGTCAGCAGCGACCAAATTGGGATTCCAGAAGTGAACAAAGGATAAGCAACACCCAACAGGGGTTAAGATGCTTCTCATGTGGACGAATGGGACATCGGACAGCGGAATGCAGGGATAGACAGTCCCAACAAAGGAACCAGGGAAACTTCCAGCGGCCCAGTCGAGGCCAGTAGACTTGAAAGCCAAAAGAAAGAGGGTAATAATTACGCCGGAAGTACGTGGGACTAGTAATGAAGGAACTACACTCCAGGAGAAGGAGGAGCAAGAGGCTCTCCAATATCACGAAGAGTTAGGGAGTGGATACAGTTCCATATTGGGAACAAAAGGAGGTTGGATCACTATGAGCAGGATAGGTGATGCCTTCTTCGAGATACCTTCATCGAGGCAGCGAGTGGAAAGCTAGTGCAATTAGTAGATTCAGGGGCGGACACCAACCTCGTAAAATCTAGTGTTTTACGGAAAGGACTAGTTGTTAACCCGAAAGATGTAAGAACACTTAATGGAGCGTTTGGGGGTGCCATCAGGACACTGGGGACGCTCAGAATAGGGCACAGTGGAGTTAAGGGTATGAGTTTTAGAGTGCACGCAGTGGAAGTGGATAGGAAAGGTATCCCGGCTGAGGGGATAATTGGCCGCGATAATCTTTGGGGCCGCACCATACTGGATGCGCTCGACAAGCAGTTATCATTTTATGATAATAATAAGAATATAATCCTCACTTTTCCATTAAATTCATGGCAGGAAGGAACCGTGAGTAAGGTTAAGAATTGTATGGAGGTAGTAAATGCAAGATCAACCAGTATAATTACTATGCATGTAAACACGAAATTTAGGACTCTTGTTTTGCACAAGCAGCAGCTAGCGGAGGGCGTATATATGGGAGAAACCATAACGCACGTTGACAAGGGTAAGGTGTACGCTTGCGTACTCAACGCATCGGAAAAGGACTGTCTGATGGATGAGGATTTTAGGAATAAGTTCACTAGTTACGATAATTTTAAGGAACTGAATTATAGATCGGTAAATCAGATTAAACAAGTTGATATAAGAAAAAGAATGGAGAGAGTGCTAGAATCACTGAAGTTAGACCCAAGCGTAAATTCAGAAGAGAAGGCATCCATAGAAGCCCTTTGTTCGTCATTCCATGACATCTTTTTGCTGGAAGGAGACCAGTTGACATATACACCAGAGGTAGAGCATGAAATACCTATTAGAGTGGATCAAGCACCAATTAACCAGAAACAGTACAGATTGCCGCAAGCTCACACAGATAAGGTAAATAGGCAAGTGGAAGGAATGTTAAAGGATAACATAATTTCACCGAGTATCTCGCCTTGGAATTCACAAATAATTTTGGTACCAAAGATGGGAGGTGCTCAGGGTCAAAAGAAGTGGAGAATGGTCGTCGATTTTAGGAAATTGAACGACGCCACTATCAAGCAGGTGCTCCCTATACCAAGGATAGAAGAGATTCTGGATCAATTGGGGCATAGTAGATATTTTTCTACACTTGATTTAGCGAGTGGCTACCACCAAGTTCTGGTGGATACCAAAGATAAGCAGAAATTCGCGTTCAGCACCGGTTTAGGGCATTATGAGTTTAACAGAATGCCGTTTGGATTAACAGGAGCACCAGCTACCTTCCAACGGCTAATGAACCATGTGCTAATAGGCTTGCAAGGGTTAGTTTTTTTTGTGTATCTCGATGATATTGTAATTTATGGGAAGAACTTGCAGCAGCATTCGCAACGCTTGTGCAAGGTGCTTCAGAAATTACAAGATCACAATTTGAAATTGAACACGGAGAAGTGTCAATTTTTGCGAAGAGAGGTGGTTTATTTAGGCCATCGTTGCTCAGAGGCAGGAGCACTGCCTGACCCGCAGAAGGTGGAATGCGTTAAAAATTTAGCGGTTCCAAGAAATAGAAAGGAAGTGCAAGCATTCCTAGGACTAGTGAACTATTATAGAAAGTTCGTGGAAGGACTAGCCGGAATTGCGTTGCCAGTGAATAAGTTGCTACGAAAAGAAGCAAAGTTCGAATGGACAGAGAGATGTCAGCAAGCATTCGAGAGACTAAAGGAAATCATTAGCTCGCCACCAATTTTGGCGTACCCCGACTTTGAGCAAACTTTTTTGTTGACCACTGATGCTAGCAATGAAGCAGTAGGGGCAGTATTGTCACAAGGGGAAGTCGGTAATGACCGACCAATAGCATTCACACAATAGAGAAGAAATTCCTACTCCACAATAGAGAAGAAATTCCTAGCTATAGTGTGGGCTACGAAGAATTTTAGGACATATTTGCTAGGACGCCCATTTAAGATATATACTGATCACCAGCCGTTGAGAGGCATAGCCAATTTGAAAGACCGAACGTCTAGGATAGCCAGGTTCAGACACAAATTGTCTGAGTATGATTTTGAAATCATATACAAACCTGGGAAAAAGAATCTGAATGCGGACGCACTCAGTAGAGTACCGCAGGCACAGGCGGTATCAGTAGTGCAAGCGAGGGCCAAAGCACGGTAAGAATGTGGAATGGCTGGAAGATAAAAAAGATATCCAGGCTGTGTTAAAGGGTTTCCATGATTCACCTCTAGGTGGACACCAGGGATTCTGGAAAACCCATGACAGAATTAGGCGAGTATACGGATGGAAAGGTATGCTCCGAGATATTAAAAAATATGTAAAGAGTTGCCCAAAATGCCAGGCCAATAAGAGTTCAAGGCTAACAATGGTGTTAACTGACACACCAAAACAGCCATTTGATAAAGTTCATATGGATATTGTAGGTATTTTACCTGAGACAGTTTCGGGAAATAAATACATTTTGACGTTCCAAGACGATTTTTCAAAGTATATGACGTGCGTGGCTATACCCGATGCTGAAGCTGGTACGGTGGCCAAGGCATTCTTTGATGAAATAATAGCACGGTACAACATACCTAAGGCTTTGATAACCGACAATGGTTCCAATTTTGTATCGAAACTATTCTCAGAAACGTTTAAAATGCTGGGAATCAAGAAGTTGCACATAACACCATATCATCCACAGGCGAATGGCTCATTGGAGCGTAGTCATCGTCCTCTGGCCGAGTACTTGCGCAGTTTTGCCAAGGAGACGACTCGAATTGCGATCAATGGTTGACCATTGCAATGCATGTACACAACACTACTGTGCATGTATCAACGAAGCAAACTCCGTTTAGAACACAATGCGGGTTTTTTTTTTCACAAGCCAGCAAATTTGAAGCGCAAATGTGCACCTGTATACAATGCTGATGACCCGAATAAAGTGCAAAAGTATCAGTTACAGCGAGCGCACGAATTGATTAGATAAAACCAGGATAGCGCTAAACGAGTAGCCAGGGAAGCCTATAACAAGGTACTAAACCCAGTCGTTCTTAAGGTGGGTGACCAGGTACTAATGAAGAATCAGGCTAGGAGAAACAAATTCTCACCTGTGTGGATAGGTCCGTATGTAGTAGCAGAGATCCGAAGCCCAGTTACAATAGTCGTAACAATTAAGGGCAAAAATAAAAAGCTACATAATAATTTGTTGAAGTTATTCCACGTTAGACCACACAACTAGATTCATGTGTTAACAGTGTTTTACAAGTGTAAACACAATAATAACAACATAAACTAGTACGTGTGTGTATCAAATAACACACACAGTGCCGATTTTCAAAGTCAATGCCAGCAGAAGTGTGCCAATTAAACTCGAGCCAGTATGATTGACGTAATGAAAATGTCCTTATTAGGCACTATGGCCGAATGAAGACAGTAGGGAAAAATATTTTTTAAATATTAAATGATAAAAAAGGTGTTCATTGCACGTAATTAAAAAATAAAATAAAATAATAAGACAGTCGTGGGTAAGTAATATAAAACTTAACTTCAAATATGTACATACTCGTACATACATACGGCAGTGTATGTACTGAAATTCGACGCATAAGCGTTAACGCCAGGCAACGGAAGTGCAAACTCGTATATATATATATGTGTATGTGTATAAGATAAAGAATGATTGTACGAATGTATATTTAAAGAAGTAAGTATTCTAGTTAAGAGGAATGGGTATGTGCGTATGTATATTTTTGCAGATACTGCAGTAGGCTATATGTAAATATACATAGGTTTTTACTGTTTATTGATTAGGAAATTAGCTTATGGAAATTTGAATAAATGTTGTGTTGGGATATAAAAAAAAATGTATAGTTAATTGGGGAAAATAATGTTATGGGATTATTTTATATAATCTGGTTTTTGTCGGAGGACGAATGAATTCGTTCAATACTGAAATAAGTAATAGTTGACGTGTTGAAAAAGAGCACGGAAAATAAATCGAAGCAAAACTGCAGCCCTATATGGCAATAGTAACACATGGTCCAGTCCTCTTTTCCTCTAGGATGCAGTAGCGAATCCAATAATGTAAGGGGAAAGGACGAGTGGACGCAAATTGAATGATATAGCATTCAATTATAGAATAAGCATATTATAGAAATATTGTTTTTTTTTAATATATTGAAACGTGATAGCTCAGTGAAAAGGGATTGCATAATTCTAGGATCCCATCTGGAGAATGAGTGCCCCTTGTGAGTCAAGATGCGAACTATTCGAAAAAAAGCTTATTCAAGAACAATCTGTCGGTAATATCAAAAAGAATATTCTCGACTTCTGTCGAAGTGGATCAAAAATTCTAGAAAATACGAGAATGGCGTAGAATTTTCTACTCCAACCTTTTGAAAACTATAAAAGCGACAAGACTGTTCAAAGTCGAATGCAGTAGATCAGAGACCGTAACAGTGTGTACATCTAGCATTATAATCAAAGCAGCAGTATTTGTAATTGTGTAAAGTGATGAAATTCATTAGTAAATAAAGTGACTAATGGTTTGTGAAATAAAGTGCAAATAATAACTAAGTAAACTTTAAGCCTAATATTAAATGTGTAAATAGCAATAATTAAATAAAGCTAATTATTTTAATTTAACCAGCGATTGTTTGATTACTACACAATCCAGTGGTACGAGTCCGAGTACAGAGAGTTAGAGGAATTGTCAGGAGGGCAATTTTGTAACAGAGTAAATTGTCAAGAGGGCAATTTTGTAACAATATATTCAGGAATAGCGTATGTTTAAGAAAAGTTATAAATTAAAAAATTATTATCTGTGTAAAAGTTCAGATTAAAATTAAAGGTAGTTTAGAAAATTATTAGAGTTACAAAAATTAATTATTTAAAATCTAACTTTATAATGAAATAAGTGTTATAATAAAAAAATACAAATCATACTAAATCGGAAAATTATACCCAAGAGTATATATAGTACATATAGTGTATTTATTTAAATATTATATAATTTTGAAATTAATCTATTAAATTGACTTATGAAATGTTCGACAAAAATTAAACATAGAAGAAATATCAAACTAAAATGTATATTAGGAAATTAAGAAAATTATTATAGATGTTCTCTAAATAGCTCTGATGATGTGAAGCGAAGCAGGAAGTTCCGGGAAGAACGGATATTGGAATACGGTGCGGACGAAGGGACCAACATAGTATTCGGGAAGATGTGTTTTGGAAAATCAAGGATTTCTGGCAGCTATCTAAGGTTTGGGAATCCGGTTGTGACCGCAAGGATGCCAATATATTGGATTGGGGATGAATGGTGACGGATTTGCTTTTCTTTGCGAAACGGCATATGGCCGCAGCATTTGAACGCGTTGTGGATGAGTTATTGACAAGCAACGAAAAATGAAAAGTTTCCTTGCGGAGCCATGTTTTGAATTGGACAATTTTATATTACAATGTCCACCCAGTGTATCACAATCTCAATAGAATTAATTTTGGAGAAGTTGAAGATGGGTAAAAGCTTAAAGAGAGTGACTGAAACCACCACCAAATATAATAAGCAGAAGAAATTTGGCTCACGGAAGTTAATTGCTTCATTGAAGTATATGTCCAATTTAGAGTATGAACATATGAAATGAGATTTACATATGAAATATGAATTAATACAAGAAGACACAGACTCTGGTATCCGATCAGAGTACACAGATTACCGCATTAAGAGTGTATCTCAGAGAAATACCGATTGTCTCCACATCAAAGCCAAACGATGTCAAATACCATTATGAGGAAGCTCAAGAGAAACACTTCCACCATAAAACGCATTGCTGCAAAGTAAGAAGGAGTATTGTAATCTCTCATGTATTCCAAATACTTTTTACAAGTTGAATACTATAAGCAGAGGCAGTACCACCTAAAGCCGTGGGGCACGCTATATAAATGGAAAGAAGAAGGCCACTAAAAGCAAAGTTTTAATGGCAAACCAAATCGCCAACCTATAACATCTTTGTACGTACCGATCCAGAAAGAAGGGAGGGGTATGCAGAATTCATCGAGGGACTTCACTCTCACAGGACGGGCGTTACCAGGACCAACAATTGCAGAGGACCGTATTTATAAGAAGCGTAGCTAAATATGTAACTAGTTTTTAATTTTGTTTGTATATACGCCAGTGAGAAAAGAGTCGATGAGAGACCAAACATAAAAAGGGGAATATAACTAAAAAAAAAAAGAGGAAAGAAAAATAGAAATAAAAGAACAAAATAAAACAAAAAAAAAAACTATAAAAGAAGAAGTAATAAGAGAGAAAAAAAGAATACAAACGTAAAAAGAAAAGAATAGAATAATAGAACCCAAATAAGGCGAATTTGAAAAAAAAGAAAAATTATACATATGTACTATAGGTTTAAGAAAATGCACAGATTGTTTAAAGTGCAGAAATGATTGTAAACTTTCATTAGAAGTTAGTTGCACTAACTTCTTTTAGAAAGAGGGGAGGGATGATGTGAGTTAGAACCAAGCTATATACGAGTAGTTGACTCACAGCATCGACTCCTAATAGATGCCACACTCTGTGGGATTAGCATATGCTAAAAGTTATTTAAGAATAGAACATACTTTTAGGGTCCAATTATATTATAGTTAATATGATCTGTGTAATGTTATTATGTAAACTTTTAGGATATTACAGTTCCGCAGTCGAGTCGACCAGGGCAGTGTAATACACCGTCGACAATTTCATAGTAGGTCAGTTGGCTTGACCAACTGACACCAATTAGCATGTTCGGAACTGGAACACCAGAAAGGTCAGTTCACAGACTGAGATGAGCATTAAGAAATAGTATATAAGAATTAGTATTTGTAAGAAATAAAGGCTTGTGATTTTTATCTTGAAACCGGAAAGTGTCTGTGTGTTCTCATTTAGAGCTAGTGATTTTAAAGTTTTCAGCTACGCGCCCAGCGAACCGCGACAGGACGTCTCTCGACGACAAGCAAGGACACCACCCCAACAAGTACAAAATTTGTGAATACTATTTCTGATTAATAATTTTGATCATTACTAATATTAAGTGCACTACTCTATATGCTAAAATAAATTTATTAAAACTATTATTTAATTCTTATATTAATTTATAATTTGTTTGGCTTGTTTATTCTTTTTAATGAACTTAATGCTCCTCCCCCAGTGATCGGCGCACGAGGCGCGGAGAACGATACCCATTTCGTCGCTCGACTCCCCGGCTGTAGTGAGGGTTGGTGCCCTGAGCGGGGCATTGGTTGACTCCTCAGATGACTCCTTGGATGGACCGCTGGCGGGTCATTTGTCGCTGACGATGACGACGATTGCGGCGATGGCGCTCGGGTTGGCGATGGTGATCGGGATATCTGCAGCGATGGAGACGATGTTGGATCACTCACCTCGAGGTGGGCCGGCTTCAAGCAGTCCGTAGTGATGGCTTTCTCGACGCCGTTCAAGTCGATGATGAAACTCTTGTCATTGACCCGGCGAACTACCTTATGGGGGCCCGTATATAGCGGCTCGAGTGGCCTCCGGATTTTGTCCAGCTTGCAGAAGACGTGCGTGCAGGTGCGCAATTCTTTGAAGACGAACGGCTTCTGTCTCGAGTGTTTGGACGCTGGTACTGGCCTGGTCGCTTTTACCAGCTTGCGCAACTGATCGACGAAAACCGGTTGGGTGGTAGGGTCGTTCTCTTGTCCGAAGAATTCCCCCGGCAGGCGGAGTTGGGTGCCGAAGAGCATCTCGGCTGGAGTTGCTTTGAGGTCCTCTTTGTACGCCATCCGCATCCCCAATAGCACTGTTAGCAATGCGTCTGGCCATGGTGTGTCTGGACTGCACATCAAGGCCGCTTTTAGTGTGCGGTGTGGTCTCTCCACCATGCTGTTTGACTGTGGGTGGTAAGGCGTTGTGTGAACATGGTTAGCACTCGTCATTTTCGCGAGAGCCGTGAATAGCTCCCCCTCGAATTGACCCCCCTGGTCGGAGGTGATGGTGAGTGGCCGAAAGTGCAGACCCAACTGTGGAAGAACGCTCGTGCGACGGTCACAGCTCGAATGTCCGGGAGTGGGACAGCCACCGGCCATCGGGAAAAGCAGTCGATGATGGTCAGGCAGTGCGACAGTCCTCTGACCATCGGTAGCTTGATCAGGTCAACATGAACGTGGCCTGTCATCTGTCTCCCCGAAGCTTTGCAACTCGGCGCGATTGTGGCGATGGACCTTCGCGCGTTGGCATGATTGGCATTCACGAGCCCAGCGGAGCGCGTCTTTGCGCATGCTTGGCCAGAAGTATTTCGCCACCAGACATTTCGCCGTTGCTCGACCACTCGGGTGGGATGATCCCTGTACGATGCCAAATGCCGCTCGACGCAGGTTGGGTGGCAAATAGGGCCGTGTCGCCCCATCGGTAACCAGACAGTAGATCTCGCTGTCGTTGAAAGCGAGGCGATCCAGTTGGATACGCGGATTCTCCAGCAGGTGAGGCAGCTCTACGTCAGAGGCTTGCTCCAGGCTGATAGTGGCTTCGTCGAGGATGGAAGGCATCGAGACCGTACAGGTTCATGAAAGTGCGTCTGCCACAACGTTTTCTCCCCCGGGAACTTACACAAATCGTGTGTTGAACTGGAGGATGTAGTCCAGGTGTCGGCTCTGCCTCGGCGTTGCCTTGTCCGAGCGTTGGTGTACGGCGAAGGCGAGCGGCTTGTGCGGGAGTAGGCGAGAGGAAAGCTGAATTTGTGGCCGCTGCGATACTCGCCTTACACTGCTGGAATCCCTGCTCTTTTTGCGTCGTCCAGCTAATCGCCGCCTTCTTCTTCGTGAGGTTCCTCAGAAGTTCGTTGAGCGGGGCCTGTAGTTCCGCGGCGTGCGGTATACACCTGCGGTAATAATTAAGCATACCCAGGAAACGTCTCAGCTGGGTAGAGTCTGTCGGGCTTGGAAAGGCGTCGATCACCTCGATCTTTGGGCGCGGGGGCCTAAACCCCTCTTTCGAGTCCCGATACCCAGCGAATGTAACTTCCTGAGCACCGAGTTGGCATTTGTCCAAGCTGATTCGTAGATTCGCCCCTTTCAGCGTCTCCAACAATTGACTCAAATGGTGCAGGTGCTCGTCATGCGTCTCGGATGCGATGAGCAAGTCGTCTACGTAGCCCTTCACGAAGGGGAGTTTCCTCAGTAGGTGATTAATTACCCGCTGAAGCGTTTGCGCGGAGTTACGCAGGCCTAATGGCATACTCACGAACTCGAAGAGGCCGAAAGGTATTGTGACTGCCGTTTTCGGGATGTCAGCTTTGGAAACCGGGATTTGGTAGAAGGCTTTCTGCAGATCGATTACAGAGAAGCATTTTCCGCGGCTCTCCTGGATCAGGTCCTCGATGATCGGTAGAGGATATCGGTCTGGCAAGGTGCAAGCGTTGAGGCGGCGGTAGTCGCCAGTGGCTCGCCAGCTTCCATTCAGCTTTTATACCATGTGTAGCGGAATAGCCCATGGGCTCGATGATGGGCGTACCACCCCCTTGTCGAGGAGGTCAGCGAACTCTTCTTTGGCAGCAGCGAGTCGTTCACCGACGAGTCTACGGAGGCGCTCGAAAACGGGAGGGCCCTCCGTGACGATGAAGTATTGTACCGGCAAGTCTGGTACAGTGGCCATGACCCCTGCTGGTGAAGCGAGTTGCAGGAAGCGCTGGACGAGCTCTCTATACCGGTCGCCGTGTGGTCCCACAGGTGAATCAATGCGAGCCACTGTGGAGATGCCGTAGATTCGAGCCGAGTCCATGCGGCCCGTTGCCGCGATATTGGTAAGGGGGTGTACGATGCGTCGTCCCCTCAAGTCTACCAGGAGCCCATATTATGCCAGAAAGTCCGCCCCGAGAATGGCGGTTTGCACATCGGCCACAGTGAACGCCCAAGTAAAATCCCGCCGCAGGGCGAGGTTCAGCTTCAGTGTGAGCTGCCCGTATGTGGCTATCGGCGACGAGTTGGTGGCATACAGTGTGAGGCTGTTTCGCTGTAGCTTGCGGGCGACCGTTCCCCTCGGCAGTAAGGAGACCACTGAACCCGAGTCCACGAGAAAGCGAGTGGATGTTGTTCGATCCGTTACGTGTAGGCGTTTTTCGGTTGGTGGTCGGCCGGCGTCGTTCGCCCAAGTCGGCGTCTGCAGCGCTAGTTTCCCGACGGCGTCGAGGCGGCGGCCATGGCGGCAGCAAAAACACACGGTGGTCGGCACTGCTGTGCTGTCGCCCCGTATTTCAGGTGGTACCAACATTGGCCAGGCGCTGTAGAGCGATCTCGGTACCGGCTGGGGCTGCGGCGTTATTTTACGCAGCAGCTCCTGATTCTCTCGCTTTAGTGCCACGAGCTGTGCCACTGAATGGCGCAGTGTGGCAAGCTCTGCGTGCACGGAGTTACCCGTTGAATCGTGCGACGATCTGTTCGCGAATGGAGAGCGGGGTCTCGGAGACGAGAGTGGAGGTGACGTAGCCGCCACTGTAGGTCCATTGTCGACCAGCTCGTCAGCTACCTATGCGAGCTCCTCCAGGCTGGTACCTTTCAAAATCTTCAGAAGCCGTCGCGTTGACGGCGGCATCAAGTCGAGCCACTTCACTCGGATGACGTCATCCGTGGCCCTGTCATCTGCCAAGGCGCGCATCTGCCGCAGGAGTTGAGACGGCTTCCTGTCACCCAGCTCGAGTTGGGTGAGCAGCTTGTGGAGCTGTCGATCCGCCGAGTCGGTGAGGCGATTTAGTATGGCTGCCTTCAGTGCCTCATACTTCCCCACGGGCGGCACTGTGCGGAGTACATCCGCAACCTCGGAAATGGTCTCCGGGTCGAGCGCCGCAACTACTAAATTGTAACGGCTGTTGTCGTTGCCCACATGGTGGACCTGGAACGCGGCCTCGATCTGATTAAACCACAGATCGGGGTTACTCCTCCAGAAAGGTGGGAGCCGGCAGCTGTTCTCCGCCTCGATCGCGTGCGGCGACGAAAAGGAGGCGTGTCCCCCTGCACGGTGTGGCGGCGGGTGTGTCGGTAGCAGCAAGGGCGTTTGCATAGCCAGCTGTGCGTGCGCCTGCACGTGCGTTGGTTGTGGCTGCTGGTGCGGAGCGTACGTTGGCTGTAGTGGCTGCTGCAGGGCCGCGTACGAGGCTTGAGTCGGCGGTTGCTCCAGTGGTGCCGGCGGCGCCGGTCCTGAGGCCGTTGGAGAGTGGAGCAACATGTGCGTCGTGTACTGGTTATATCGTACCCCTCTGGGTGGGGCGAATGCGTGCTTAGATCACGTCTGGGTGGCCAATTTGGCTGCTCGCGTGCTCAACGTAGCGTTTCCAATAAAAGACAGAAATATTAGTTATATCGTATATATAATATATGATAAAAATACGTTCCTGCGAATTTATTTGTTGTATCGTACATATAATATATGATGGAATACGTTTCTGCAAATTTCTAGAGATTGTTTTAAGTCCAGTAATTAATATAACCTTTAATTGCACAAAACGCTCTATAACACGTCACCACAGCTTCAGCACAGAAAAAGAAAGAGGGTTGAATGAAAGGTCGGAAACACGAAGTGTGCTGTTCAGCAGCCAACACAGGCTAGTTCCGGTTTTTCATAAACACGCTGTGCGACAGCGACAGCGTGTTAATAGATGGCGCGCGGAACTAACCTGCTTACGTTGGCGTACCCGACAACTGGGTGGGGGTAGTGGTGTCGCCACATATATATATATATGATGCTTCTGCGAAAGCATATCTACATTTAACAATTATTTCAATTACTAATTTTCATAAAAATATATTTTGATAGTTTATATAATTACGTTATTTTATTTATTATTATTGAGAATTCATTTCACAAACACCCAATTAGCTAAATTACAAATAACAAATACCATGTAGCGTACAAAATCTTATCTACATGGAATTACTCAACACGTTGTCAAAATTCATACAATTTAATGAATCGCTCAGTGCCGCGTATGAAAGCAATACTATAATATAGTGTAATTTTATTACTATAGTCTTGCAAGAAACATTTAATTAAATACGTTGACTTCTCTTAGTTAAATATTGCTTCAGAATTTATCAAAAAACTATATAAAAATCAAACAATTGAATATCATAATAAAAATAAAAAAAATTCTTAACAACCAATTAAGAAAAGTAATCGTAGTGGGCAATCCAGGTCGAGCTCGGAGAAAAAGTTCACCATTTTCGATTCTAGCGTCCATTGCCTTAAACGGAAACTAAAGCATTTAATATTTTGTAGAGTGAAGTAGTGATTGAGAGTGATTTTAAAAGTGAAATTAAAAAGTGTAATTTCAGAAGCAGTGAGTTATAATTATAAATTGTTTGAAAATTTGTAATTGAAGATAAACTTATTATTACAGAGCAAATATTTAGATGTCTGAACAGCGGAAGTGTGTCCTTCGATGCAATGGGTGGCAAGATTGCTTTAAATTTCCTAAGGAAGGTCCGGATGGAAGGTCATATAAAAATATATGTTTTTTGTTTGTTAAAATGTCTTGTATTATAGTGCTGCATTTGGCTTAGTAGAAGCGATACATATTTCCTTTTTTCGTGTGTTACTTAGTTGGTTTTGACAAAAAAAAAGGGATTTTATTGTATGTATGTACATATATTAAAGTTTTCCCAGTAAACTATTGATTTACAGGCAGATTAATATTGATTTATATAGGCAGAATAATACAAATTAAGATATTTCCTTATTTTAAAATAGGAAAGCCATATGGATGGAGATTTTGGGTGCGGTTTTTCGGGTTTTTATTTATTTAGATATAGATTTATTTTTAGATATGTAATGTATAAAAAAGCTAACTTTGCTTCAATATATATATGGAACTGGACCAAAAACAATTTAAATATTGTTGCTTACCCTACGTCTCCACGGGCAATTTTTGATGGCATAACATCTGTCAAATTTGATTGCAATGGTTGGCAATATTTTAATGGTGGGCATTGCGATGTTATGCCATTGTCATTTTGAAAATGCCGTCAAGCAATCTAGTTCGCTGTGCCCGCGCTTGAAAATTTTTTTTATTTATACGATGAAGAGAAAAAATAAGAAAATCGAAATTGTGGGTGAATCCTTTTTTACAAAGAATGCAAATGCACAGCCTCCATTCATTTTAGCGTTTTTATTAATTTAATAGATGCGGTAAAACGAAAATGTCCGACGATGCTTCCACTGTGAGCATCACGAAAAAATGAAAAACGGCTGTCAAACAAGCAAAATGACAACTGATTGCAACACAGCACGTTGGCAATTTATGGCATAACATATTTCATAACATAAATTGCCAACTTGAATTAATTAGGAGTCTCCATTGGCAATTTGCTTGAAATTGCCAATGGCATACCATCAAAAATTGCCCGTGGAGACGTAGGGTAACCAATTTTTCTAATTATTATTATTATTTTGTATTATATTTTTATTCCTTTTTACTAAAAAAATATACTATAAAGTGATAAACTCTTTTATTCTGATTGTTCCTTTTTTCTTTTCCTACTACAGTTTCGTAATATGAAATTTTTAGTACAATGGCACCCGTTTTTTCGAGGTGAACTCACCTATAGTGTATATGTTTTTTTTTTCATACGGTAAAAAATTTGACGTTTAAGTTACGGCCCTATGCTACGTACTTTCGTACCATTTAGAGCAGAGAATATGAGAAATGAAACTTACTTATACATTCACAGAATACACTTGGTTTGCCGGCAATTTTTTCGCCACTGGATGTAAACAAACCCAGTTTTCATTCCCCACTGGATGTAAACATTGGTGTGAGTTTCGGAAAAAACACTGTTTGGGGTTGTCGTTCGTTAATATTTTAATACTATTCTCATTCCAAAAAGTACCAAATCCAATTTAGTGAATACTATTTCTGATTAATAATTTTAATCATTACTAATATTAAGTACACTACTCTATATGCTAAAAGAAATTTATTAAAACTATTATTTAATTCTTATATTAATTTATAATTTGTTTGGCTTGTTTATTCTTTTTAATGAACTTAATGCCAACAAAAGTACAAAAAATTCAAGAAAATATTTATCTATTATCATTAAACTATGCTGTTAAACTTACTTTAAATGTTTAGTAAAAAATATAAGAGAAAAAAGCAACACAATTCTGTACGTATATTTAATTAAATAAATGTTATATAATTGGTTTTTGTTTTGAAACAACTTGTTACCGCACCACTAGAATGATGCAGTGTGGTGACCGCGGCTAGCTCACAGCAATGGTCGGGGTCCTTAACCCGCCACACTGCATCGGGTGGGACAACACTACAAAAAAAAACTTCAACTCACCATTTTTCCTAGCATCCTCCTCTACGACGACAAGCGAGCCCGCCCCATATTGTCCGCCTTAGCTTAACATTTTTAACATAAAATTAAACATACTAAACATTCTACTTGCACTTAAATAAATAACATACATATACGCGTATACTTAATAATACATACATACACGCGTATACTTAATAAATATATACTTATCTCTAGGGGGCGGGCGGCAGCCTCCTTTTTCCTCCGATTCTCGAATGGGATGGGCCGGAAACAATCAGTTATCCCTCTTATGGGATGGGCCGGAAACAAGCGGTTATGGATCTATTCAGCACACTCAATAATCAAGGTAAACTTTCTAACGCCAACTCTTTAAACTAAACTAACACGTTAAATTGATTCAAAATTTTAACGTTTATTTTCTAGACATGTACATTGTACTTGAATTAAAAACCTTTTTTGGAATCTTTCACACTTTAAATATATCCGAATAAATAACAAGACCACGGACGAGACGAGAGACTATCCACACAAAATCCGACACGAATGCAAATAATAAAATCTTAATTTTCTCGCTCCAAAAAAAATCCTCCACAGTAAAACACAAAATTTAAACGCGCGCGGCAACCAAAAATTTTCGACACAACTTTCTTCCTAAACACTTAACACCTTATCTCCCCGTTTTTTCTCTACCACTGCCTTATATGATTTTTTTTCCTCTCTCCTGAAACCGTATCTTTTCCATTTCCTCGGCCTCTTCCGCTATTCCATCAGTGACCGCTCTAGCGGTCGAGCCGGTCAGTCACCTTTCTTTGGAATTTCTACTATTCTGAGGCAGCGCCATCTGTACCTCAGAATCGTCTGGTAGGTTTTAGCCTGGCCGCATTCACTAGTAAAGCGGACAAGGGGAAGGAACAAAAGAAGGAGAGAAGCAAAACAAACATATAGACGGCAGACGCCAAAAACAACGATCGCAACAAAACACACGGGTTGCCAGGAGCACTATAAACTCCGCCGGAACACGGATGGAAGCGTCGATCAGCACTTAATGCTCTACCCTGAGCTAGCCGGGCAACTATACCTACATATACCTAAACATATAAACTAACAATACTTCCTTTACAGAACCACCACACTGATGAAGATTACGGATCCCAACACCTAATTGCACGGTAATTATTCACAACACAAAATTTCCTAATCTAACTCTATACTTATTTTGTCTTCCCAGCCATTCGACTCGAAAAATCACCTTCACCACTCTACTCACTTATAAACGCTAACCTATACACCTATACTCTATCGTATAAACAGGAACATTTTTATTTATTTTACCTTAAAAAAAACACATAGTAATCAATTCTAATTTCAGATTTTTAACTCAGATTACATCTAGACCAACGAAGCTGATTTTGGGAGTAAGTTATTTTCTATGTATTATATAATCCATAATTCCCTATGATTAACTTTCCTCCACCTCCTTACTAACTATTGCTACTTCACGTACTACAGGCGCCAACGTGAGCTACGCCCACAACCCCGAGATTAAGAGTCGCGTGCTCTTGCCGGTTTAGATTCTTAGCGTGGAATAATCCCAACATCTCCCCACGCAAATTTTCCAGTAGGTACTAGAAGTGCCACAAGGCCTTCACCAATTTAACCTAAGGTTTTAACCCTTTCTAACCACTTCCCCTATCGAACACAAGATTCTGCAACCCAAAAACGCGATCTACTGCTCCTCGCAATTTCTTAATAATTCGAATATAATTTAACTTTCTTCCAGTACAATTGCTTCTGTCGAAGTATGTCGGCTGATCTGTAAGTAGTACAGTTGGATAAACAGTTGCAATCAATTTAGGTTCATTCACTATATTCACATCATTTTTATATGATGCCCCTTCGGAATGTTTTGTCTTTGATCGATTCGATGGTATACTGCTTTTATCTGCTGCAACAGCACCATTACTGTCTGAAACTAAAGATAAAGGTTTACCAGCAGATTTTATGGAGTCACTTTGACTAGTGGTTTCTGTACTCTGTTCACTATGGTCACTAAGGCTCATATTTTGTGAGAGGGGAGCTCCTACTAAATCGGTAACAAACATATCTATTGAGTCCAAAAAAGATAAATTTTCGCAACTATAACTTAATTTTGCATTACACGCTTCAGACATAATACTACCATCAACAGAATCAGCGTCTAACAATATCTCAAAAATATCTTGATCTATTGAGGCCAAGTCCTCATCGTCCTGACTTGTTGGTATATTGTCGAAAACTTCCTCTTCACAACTTAAATTATAAATGATAGTACTTTCCTCTTCAAAACTAACCTGTGAGTTGCCACTTCCCCTAACTTCTTCCCAGTTTTCAACTACTTTATTTTGGGACTTCTTCTCCAACTCTGCAGCTGCTAGGCTACTTTCCTGCACCGGTGATTGCTGCATGGGTCTCATTGCATCACTAATGAGCTTCATCAGCTCTAAATGGTTCTCCCGAACCGTTTCCCTTATCTTTCCAAATTCCACCTTCATCGCCGCCCGATAACTATTTTCACTCTCTAATATCAATAAGTTCACGGCTGACCGGTATTGACTTGGTAGTGCTGATGGCCTAGCGCCGTATTCCCCGTATTCCGCTGACATGTTTACTTAAAAAAAAAACCAACTAACTTCTAACAACAAAAAAATAACATAATACCTATAACTATGCCTGGAGATCTACCAATGCCACCCTATACCCCAAAAGAATAATACATATATACATATTTATACAAAAATTTATCCATATAAATAATCCTTTGTAAATATAGCCAAAACAAATATATTCCAATTTTCAATATACTCGTATATACTTACATATACCATAAATATATTTCTTTCCATAGTCCTTATATTCACTATGACCGTAATTTACTATTTTTTTGTAATAATAAGTAATAATACCAATCTTAATATTTACTAACAAAAAATATAATATTTTCTAATACAAATAACTGTTCGAATATACGGGGTGGGGCTCCCTTGTCTTCAATCTGTCGGAGGACTGTTTCTTCTACCAGGCGAGTTGTCATTTTTCATTAAAATTTTCCTTACATCTACTGAGACTCCGCCTCTCAGTTATCTCATCAGTGCTACGATGATCTGTTCAACAGACCACGGCCACGATGAGATAGCTGGCTTCATCTCACATTTAGCCTCCCCCTCTTGTCGTTGCAGTTGGCGTTACGCATTGACACGTCAAGTCAGCGGCAAGAGTGGAGCGCATTAACTAAACACCAACACTAAACCACAAAATGCTTCACTACAAAATCACAATACATCACAAGGAAAATTTTAATTTACCTTTCTATTATTTTTAATTGGGCGCCATTAATGTTACCGCACCACTAGAATGATGCAGTGTGGTGACCGCGGCTAGCTCACAGCAATGGTCGGGGTCCTTAACCCGCCACACTGCATCGGGTGGGACAACACTACAAAAAAAAACTTCAACTCACCATTTTTCCTAGCATCCTCCTCTACGACGACAAGCGAGCCCGCCCCATATTGTCCGCCTTAGCTTAACATTTTTAACATACAATTAAACATACTAAACATTCTACTTGCACTTAAATAAATAACATACATATACGCGTATACTTAATAATACATACATACACGCGTATACTTAATAAATATATACTTATCTCTAGGGGGCGGGCGGCAGCCTCCTTTTTCCTCCGATTCTCGAATGGGATGGGCCGGAAACAATCAGTTATCCCTCTTATGGGATGGGCCGGAAACAAGCGGTTATGGATCTATTCAGCACACTCAATAATCAAGGTAAACTTTCTAACGCCAACTCTTTAAACTAAACTAACACGTTAAATTGATTCAAAATTTTAACGTTTATTTTCTAGACATGTACATTGTACTTGAATTAAAAACCTTTTTTGGAATCTTTCACACTTTAAATATATCCGAATAAATAACAAGACCACGGACGAGACGAGAGACTATCCACACAAAATCCGACACGAATGCAAATAATAAAATCTTAATTTTCTCGCTCCAAAAAAAATCCTCCACAGTAAAACACAAAATTTAAAAGCGCGCGGCAACCAAAAATTTTCGACACAGCTTTCTTCCTAAACACTTAACACCTTATCTCCCCGTTTTTTCTCTACCACTGCCTTATATGATTTTTTTCCTCTCTCCTGAAACCGTATCTTTTCCATTTCCTCGGCCTCTTCCGCTATTCCATCAGTGACCGCTCTAGCGGTCGAGCCGGTCAGTCACCTTTCTTTGGAATTTCTACTATTCTGAGGCAGCGCCATCTGTACCTCAGAATCGTCTGGTAGGTTTTAGCCTGGCCGCATTCACTAGTAAAGCGGACAAGTGGAAGGAACAAAAGAAGGAGAGAAGCAAAACAAACATATAGACGGCAGACGCCAAAAACAACGATCGCAACAAAACACACGGGTTGCCAGGAGCACTATAAACTCCGCCGGAACACGGATGGAAGCGTCGATCAGCACTTAATGCTCTACCCTGAGCTAGCCGGGCAACTATACCTACATATACCTAAACATATAAACTAACAATACTTCCTTTACAGAACCACCACACTGATGAAGATTACGGATCCCAACACCTAATTGCACGGTAATTATTCACAACACAAAATTTCCTAATCTAACTCTATACTTATTTTGTCTTCCCAGCCATTCGACTCGAAGAATCACCTTCACCACTCTACTCACTTATAAACGCTAACCTATACACCTATACTCTATCGTATAAACAGGAACATTTTTATTTATTTTACCTTAAAAAAAACACATAGTAATCAATTCTAATTTCAGATTTTTAACTCAGATTACCTCTAGACCAACGAAGTTGATTTTGGGAGTAAGTTATTTTCTATGTATTATATAATCCATAATTCCCTATGATTAACTTTCCTCCACCTCCTTACTAACTATTGCTACTTCACGTACTACAGGCGCCAACGTGAGCTACGCCCACAACCCCGAGATTAAGAGTCGCGTGCTCTTGCCGGTTTAGATTCTTAGCGTGGAATAATCCCAACATCTCCCCACGCAAATTTTCCAGTAGGTACTAGAAGTGCCACAAGGCCTTCACCAATTTAACCTAAGGTTTTAACCCTTTCTAACCACTTCCCCTATCGAACACAAGATTCTGCAACCCAAAAACGCGATCTACTGCTCCTCGCAATTTCTTAATAATTCGAATATAATTTAACTTTCTTCCAGTACAATTGCTTCTGTCGAAGTATGTCGGCTGATCTGTAAGTAGTACAGTTGGATAAACAGTTGCAATCAATTTAGGTTCATTCACTATATTCACATCATTTTTATATGATGCCCCTTCGGAATGTTTTGTCTTTGATCGATTCGATGGTATACTGCTTTTATCTGCTGCAACAGCACCATTACTGTCTGAAACTAAAGATAAAGGTTTACCAGCAGATTTTATGGAGTCACTTTGACTAGTGGTTTCTGTACTCTGTTCACTATGGTCACTAAGGCTCATATTTTGTGAGAGGGGAGCTCCTACTAAATCGGTAACAAACATATCTATTGAGTCCAAAAAAGATAAATTTTCGCAACTATAACTTAATTTTGCATTACACGCTTCAGACATAATACTACCATCAACAGAATCAGCGTCTAACAATATCTCAAAAATATCTTGATCTATTGAGGCCAAGTCCTCATCGTCCTGACTTGTTGGTATATTGTCGAAAACTTCCTCTTCACAACTTAAATTATAAATGATAGTACTTTCCTCTTCAAAACTAACCTGTGAGTTGCCACTTCCCCTAACTTCTTCCCAGCTTTCAACTACTTTATTTTGGGACTTCTTCTCCAACTCTGCAGCTGCTAGGCTACTTTCCTGCACCGGTGATTGCTGCATGGGTCTCATTGCATCACTAATGAGCTTCATCAGCTCTAAATGGTTCTCCCGAACCGTTTCCCTTATCTTTCCAAATTCCACCTTCATCGCCGCCCGATAACTATTTTCACTCTCTAATATCAATAAGTTCACGGCTGACCGGTATTGACTTGGTAGTGCTGATGGCCTAGCGCCGTATTCCCCGTATTCCGCTGACATGTTTACTTAAAAAAAAACCAACTAACTTCTAACAACAAAAAAATAACATAATACCTATAACTATGCCTGGAGATCTACCAATGCCACCCTATACCCCAAAAGAATAATACATATATACATATTTATACAAAAATTTATCCATATAAATAATCCTTTGTAAATATAGCCAAAACAAATATATTCCAATTTTCAATATACTCGTATATACTTACATATACCATAAATATATTTCTTTCCATAGTCCTTATATTCACTATGACCGTAATTTACTATTTTTTTGTAATAATAAGTGATAATACCAATCTTAATATTTACTAACAAAAACTATAATATTTTCTAATACAAATAACTGTTCGAATATACGGGGTGGGGCTCCCTTGTCTTCAATCTGTCGGAGGACTGTTTCTTCTACCAGGCGAGTTGTCATTTTTCATTAAAATTTTCCTTACATCTACTGAGACTCCGCCTCTCAGTTATCTCATCAGTGCTACGGTGATCTGTTCAACAGACCACGGCCACGATGAGATAGCTGGCTTCATCTCACATTTAGCCTCCCCCTCTTGTCGTTGCAGTTGGCGTTACGCATTGACACGTCAAGTCAGCGGCAAGAGTGGAGCACATTAACTAAACACCAACACTAAACCACAAAATGCTTCACTACAAAATCACAATACATCACAAGGAAAATTTAAATTTACCTTTCTATTATTTTTAATTGGGCGCCATTAATGTTACCGCACCACTAGAATGATGCAGTGTGGTGACCGCGGCTAGCTCACAGCAATGGTCGGGGTCCTTAACCCGCCACACTGCATCGGGTGGGACAACACTACAAAAAAAAACTTCAACTCACCATTTTTCCTAGCATCCTCCTCTACGACGACAAGCGAGCCCGCCCCATATTGTCCGCCTTAGCTTAACATTTTTAACATAAAATTAAACATACTAAACATTCTACTTGCACTTAAATAAATAACATACATATACGCGTATACTTAATAATACATACATACACGCGTATACTTAATAAATATATACTTATCTCTAAGGGGCGGGCGGCAGCCTCCTTTTTCCTCCGATTCTCGAATGGGATGGGCCGGAAACAATCAGTTATCCCTCTTATGGGATGGGCCGGAAACAAGCGGTTATGGATCTATTCAGCACACTCAATAATCAAGGTAAACTTTCTAACGCCAACTCTTTAAACTAAACTAACACGTTAAATTGATTCAAAATTTTAACGTTTATTTTCTAGACATGTACATTGTACTTGAATTAAAAACCTTTTTTGGAATCTTTCACACTTTAAATATATCCGAATAAATAACAAGACCACGGACGAGACGAGAGACTATCCACACAAAATCCGACACGAATGCAAATAATAAAATCTTAATTTTCTCGCTCCAAAAAAAATCCTCCACAGTAAAACACAAAATTTAAACGCGCGCGGCAACCAAAAATTTTCGACACAACTTTCTTCCTAAACACTTAACACCTTATCTCCCCGTTTTTTCTCTACCACTGCCTTATATGATTTTTTTTCCTCTCTCCTGAAACCGTATCTTTTCCATTTCCTCGGCCTCTTCCGCTATTCCATCAGTGACCGCTCTAGCGGTCGAGCCGGTCAGTCACCTTTCTTTGGAATTTCTACTATTCTGAGGCAGCGCCATCTGTACCTCAGAATCGTCTGGTAGGTTTTAGCCTGGCCGCATTCACTAGTAAAGCGGACAAGTGGAAGGAACAAAAGAAGGAGAGAAGCAAAACAAACATATAGACGGCAGACGCCAAAAACAACGATCGCAACAAAACACACGGGTTGCCAGGAGCACTATAAACTCCGCCGGAACACGGATGGAAGCGTCGATCAGCACTTAATGCTCTACCCTGAGCTAGCCGGGCAACTATACCTACATATACCTAAACATATAAACTAACAATACTTCCTTTACAGAACCACCACACTGATGAAGATTACGGATCCCAACACCTAATTGCACGGTAATTATTCACAACACAAAATTTCCTAATCTAACTCTATACTTATTTTGTCTTCCCAGCCATTCGACTCGAAGAATCACCTTCACCACTCTACTCACTTATAAACGCTAACCTATACACCTATACTCTATCGTATAAACAGGAACATTTTTATTTATTTTACCTTAAAAAAAACACATAGTAATCAATTCTAATTTCAGATTTTTAACTCAGATTACCTCTAGACCAACGAAGCTGATTTTGGGAGTAAGTTATTTTCTATGTATTATATAATCCATAATTCCCTATGATTAACTTTCCTCCACCTCCTTACTAACTATTGCTACTTCACGTACTACAGGCGCCAACGTGAGCTACGCCCACAACCCCGAGATTAAGAGTCGCGTGCTCTTGCCGGTTTAGATTCTTAGCGTGGAATAATCCCAACATCTCCCCACGCAAATTTTCCAGTAGGTACTAGAAGTGCCACAAGGCCTTCACCAATTTAACCTAAGGTTTTAACCCTTTCTAACCACTTCCCCTATCGAACACAAGATTCTGCAACCCAAAAACGCGATCTACTGCTCCTCGCAATTTCTTAATAATTCGAATATAATTTAACTTTCTTCCAGTACAATTGCTTCTGTCGAAGTATGTCGGCTGATCTGTAAGTAGTACAGTTGGATAAACAGTTGCAATCAATTTAGGTTCATTCACTATATTCACATCATTTTTATATGATGCCCCTTCGGAATGTTTTGTCTTTGATCGATTCGATGGTATACTGCTTTTATCTGCTGCAACAGCACCATTACTGTCTGAAACTAAAGATAAAGGTTTACCAGCAGATTTTATGGAGTCACTTTGACTAGTGGTTTCTGTACTCTGTTCACTATGGTCACTAAGGCTCATATTTTGTGAGAGGGGAGCTCCTACTAAATCGGTAACAAACATATCTATTGAGTCCAAAAAAGATAAATTTTCGCAACTATAACTTAATTTTGCATTACACGCTTCAGACATAATACTACCATCAACAGAATCAGCGTCTAACAATATCTCAAAAATATCTTGATCTATTGAGGCCAAGTCCTCATCGTCCTGACTTGTTGGTATATTGTCGAAAACTTCCTCTTCACAACTTAAATTATAAATGATAGTACTTTCCTCTTCAAAACTAACCTGTGAGTTGCCACTTCCCCTAACTTCTTCCCAGTTTTCAACTACTTTATTTTGGGACTTCTTCTCCAACTCTGCAGCTGCTAGGCTACTTTCCTGCACCGGTGATTGCTGCATGGGTCTCATTGCATCACTAATGAGCTTCATCAGCTCTAAATGGTTCTCCCGAACCGTTTCCCTTATCTTTCCAAATTCCACCTTCATCGCCGCCCGATAACTATTTTCACTCTCTAATATCAATAAGTTCACGGCTGACCGGTATTGACTTGGTAGTGCTGATGGCCTAGCGCCGTATTCCCCGTATTCCGCTGACATGTTTACTTAAAAAAAAACCAACTAACTTCTAACAACAAAAAAATAACATAATACCTATAACTATGCCTGGAGATCTACCAATGCCACCCTATACCCCAAAAGAATAATACATATATACATATTTATACAAAAATTTATCCATATAAATAATCCTTTGTAAATATAGCCAAAACAAATATATTCCAATTTTCAATATACTCGTATATACTTACATATACCATAAATATATTTCTTTCCATAGTCCTTATATTCACTATGACCGTAATTTACTATTTTTTTGTAATAATAAGTGATAATACCAATCTTAATATTTACTAACAAAAACTATAATATTTTCTAATACAAATAACTGTTCGAATATACGGGGTGGGGCTCCCTTGTCTTCAATCTGTCGGAGGACTGTTTCTTCTACCAGGCGAGTTGTCATTTTTCATTAAAATTTTCCTTACATCTACTGAGACTCCGCCTCTCAGTTATCTCATCAGTGCTACGATGATCTGTTCAACAGACCACGGCCACGATGAGATAGCTGGCTTCATCTCACATTTAGCCTCCCCCTCTTGTCGTTGCAGTTGGCGTTACGCATTGACACGTCAAGTCAGCGGCAAGAGTGGAGCGCATTAACTAAACACCAACACTAAACCACAAAATGCTTCACTACAAAATCACAATACATCACAAGGAAAATTTAAATTTACCTTTCTATTATTTTTAATTGGGCGCCATTAATGTTACCGCACCACTAGAATGATGCAGTGTGGTGACCGCGGCTAGCTCACAGCAATGGTCGGGGTCCTTAACCCGCCACACTGCATCGGGTGGGACAACACTACAAAAAAAAAACTTCAACTCACCATTTTTCCTAGCATCCTCCTCTACGACGACAAGCGAGCCCGCCCCATATTGTCCGCCTTAGCTTAACATTTTTAACATAAAATTAAACATACTAAACATTCTACTTGCACTTAAATAAATAACATACATATACGCGTATACTTAATAATACATACATACACGCGTATACTTAATAAATATATACTTATCTCTAGGGGGCGGGCGCCAGCCTCCTTTTTCCTCCGATTCTCGAATGGGATGGGCCGGAAACAATCAGTTATCCCTCTTATGGGATGGGCCGGAAACAAGCGGTTATGGATCTATTCAGCACACTCAATAATCAAGGTAAACTTTCTAACGCCAACTCTTTAAACTAAACTAACACGTTAAATTGATTCAAAATTTTAACGTTTATTTTCTAGACATGTACATTGTACTTGAATTAAAAACCTTTTTTGGAATCTTTCACACTTTAAATATATCCGAATAAATAACAAGACCACGGACGAGACGAGAGACTATCCACACAAAATCCGACACGAATGCAAATAATAAAATCTTAATTTTCTCGCTCCAAAAAAAATCCTCCACAGTAAAACACAAAATTTAAACGCGCGCGGCAACCAAAAATTTTCGACACAACTTTCTTCCTAAACACTTAACACCTTATCTCCCCGTTTTTTCTCTACCACTGCCTTATATGATTTTTTTTCCTCTCTCCTGAAACCGTATCTTTTCCATTTCCTCGGCCTCTTCCGCTATTCCATCAGTGACCGCTCTAGCGGTCGAGCCGGTCAGTCACCTTTCTTTGGAATTTCTACTATTCTGAGGCAGCGCCATCTGTACCTCAGAATCGTCTGGTAGGTTTTAGCCTGGCCGCATTCACTAGTAAAGCGGACAAGTGGAAGGAACAAAAGAAGGAGAGAAGCAAAACAAACATATAGACGGCAGACGCCAAAAACAACGATCGCAACAAAACACACGGGTTGCCAGGAGCACTATAAACTCCGCCGGAACACGGATGGAAGCGTCGATCAGCACTTAATGCTCTACCCTGAGCTAGCCGGGCAACTATACCTACATATACCTAAACATATAAACTAACAATACTTCCTTTACAGAACCACCACACTGATGAAGATTACGGATCCCAACACCTAATTGCACGGTAATTATTCACAACACAAAATTTCCTAATCTAACTCTATACTTATTTTGTCTTCCCAGCCATTCGACTCGAAGAATCACCTTCACCACTCTACTCACTTATAAACGCTAACCTATACACCTATACTCTATCGTATAAACAGGAACATTTTTATTTATTTTACCTTAAAAAAAACACATAGTAATCAATTCTAATTTCAGATTTTTAACTCAGATTACCTCTAGACCAACGAAGCTGATTTTGGGAGTAAGTTATTTTCTATGTATTATATAATCCATAATTCCCTATGATTAACTTTCCTCCACCTCCTTACTAACTATTGCTACTTCACGTACTACAGGCGCCAACGTGAGCTACGCCCACAACCCCGAGATTAAGAGTCGCGTGCTCTTGCCGGTTTAGATTCTTAGCGTGGAATAATCCCAACATCTCCCCACGCAAATTTTCCAGTAGGTACTAGAAGTGCCACAAGGCCTTCACCAATTTAACCTAAGGTTTTAACCCTTTCTAACCACTTCCCCTATCGAACACAAGATTCTGCAACCCAAAAACGCGATCTACTGCTCCTCGCAATTTCTTAATAATTCGAATATAATTTAACTTTCTTCCAGTACAATTGCTTCTGTCGAAGTATGTCGGCTGATCTGTAAGTAGTACAGTTGGATAAACAGTTGCAATCAATTTAGGTTCATTCACTATATTCACATCATTTTTATATGATGCCCCTTCGGAATGTTTTGTCTTTGATCGATTCGATGGTATACTGCTTTTATCTGCTGCAACAGCACCATTACTGTCTGAAACTAAAGATAAAGGTTTACCAGCAGATTTTATGGAGTCACTTTGACTAGTGGTTTCTGTACTCTGTTCACTATGGTCACTAAGGCTCATATTTTGTGAGAGGGGAGCTCCTACTAAATCGGTAACAAACATATCTATTGAGTCCAAAAAAGATAAATTTTCGCAACTATAACTTAATTTTGCATTACACGCTTCAGACATAATACTACCATCAACAGAATCAGCGTCTAACAATATCTCAAAAATATCTTGATCTATTGAGGCCAAGTCCTCATCGTCCTGACTTGTTGGTATATTGTCGAAAACTTCCTCTTCACAACTTAAATTATAAATGATAGTACTTTCCTCTTCAAAACTAACCTGTGAGTTGCCACTTCCCCTAACTTCTTCCCAGTTTTCAACTACTTTATTTTGGGACTTCTTCTCCAACTCTGCAGCTGCTAGGCTACTTTCCTGCACCGGTGATTGCTGCATGGGTCTCATTGCATCACTAATGAGCTTCATCAGCTCTAAATGGTTCTCCCGAACCGTTTCCCTTATCTTTCCAAATTCCACCTTCATCGCCGCCCGATAACTATTTTCACTCTCTAATATCAATAAGTTCACGGCTGACCGGTATTGACTTGGTAGTGCTGATGGCCTAGCGCCGTATTCCCCGTATTCCGCTGACATGTTTACTTAAAAAAAAACCAACTAACTTCTAACAACAAAAAAATAACATAATACCTATAACTATGCCTGGAGATCTACCAATGCCACCCTATACCCCAAAAGAATAATACATATATACATATTTATACAAAAATTTATCCATATAAATAATCCTTTGTAAATATAGCCAAAACAAATATATTCCAATTTTCAATATACTCGTATATACTTACATATACCATAAATATATTTCTTTCCATAGTCCTTATATTCACTATGACCGTAATTTACTATTTTTTTGTAATAATAAGTGATAATACCAATCTTAATATTTACTAACAAAAACTATAATATTTTCTAATACAAATAACTGTTCGAATATACGGGGTGGGGCTCCCTTGTCTTCAATCTGTCGGAGGACTGTTTCTTCTACCAGGCGAGTTGTCATTTTTCATTAAAATTTTCCTTACATCTACTGAGACTCCGCCTCTCAGTTATCTCATCAGTGCTACGGTGATCTGTTCAACAGACCACGGCCACGATGAGATAGCTGGCTTCATCTCACATTTAGCCTCCCCCTCTTGTCGTTGCAGTTGGCGTTACGCATTGACACGTCAAGTCAGCGGCAAGAGTGGAGCACATTAACTAAACACCAACACTAAACCACAAAATGCTTCACTACAAAATCACAATACATCACAAGGAAAATTTAAATTTACCTTTCTATTATTTTTAATTGGGCGCCATTAATGTTACCGCACCACTAGAATGATGCAGTGTGGTGACCGCGGCTAGCTCACAGCAATGGTCGGGGTCCTTAACCCGCCACACTGCATCGGGTGGGACAACACTACAAAAAAAAACTTCAACTCACCATTTTTCCTAGCATCCTCCTCTACGACGACAAGCGAGCCCGCCCCATATTGTCCGCCTTAGCTTAACATTTTTAACATAAAATTAAACATACTAAACATTCTACTTGCACTTAAATAAATAACATACATATACGCGTATACTTAATAATACATACATACACGCGTATACTTAATAAATATATACTTATCTCTAAGGGGCGGGCGGCAGCCTCCTTTTTCCTCCGATTCTCGAATGGGATGGGCCGGAAACAATCAGTTATCCCTCTTATGGGATGGGCCGGAAACAAGCGGTTATGGATCTATTCAGCACACTCAATAATCAAGGTAAACTTTCTAACGCCAACTCTTTAAACTAAACTAACACGTTAAATTGATTCAAAATTTTAACGTTTATTTTCTAGACATGTACATTGTACTTGAATTAAAAACCTTTTTTGGAATCTTTCACACTTTAAATATATCCGAATAAATAACAAGACCACGGACGAGACGAGAGACTATCCACACAAAATCCGACACGAATGCAAATAATAAAATCTTAATTTTCTCGCTCCAAAAAAAATCCTCCACAGTAAAACACAAAATTTAAACGCGCGCGGCAACCAAAAATTTTCGACACAACTTTCTTCCTAAACACTTAACACCTTATCTCCCCGTTTTTTCTCTACCACTGCCTTATATGATTTTTTTTCCTCTCTCCTGAAACCGTATCTTTTCCATTTCCTCGGCCTCTTCCGCTATTCCATCAGTGACCGCTCTAGCGGTCGAGCCGGTCAGTCACCTTTCTTTGGAATTTCTACTATTCTGAGGCAGCGCCATCTGTACCTCAGAATCGTCTGGTAGGTTTTAGCCTGGCCGCATTCACTAGTAAAGCGGACAAGTGGAAGGAACAAAAGAAGGAGAGAAGCAAAACAAACATATAGACGGCAGACGCCAAAAACAACGATCGCAACAAAACACACGGGTTGCCAGGAGCACTATAAACTCCGCCGGAACACGGATGGAAGCGTCGATCAGCACTTAATGCTCTACCCTGAGCTAGCCGGGCAACTATACCTACATATACCTAAACATATAAACTAACAATACTTCCTTTACAGAACCACCACACTGATGAAGATTACGGATCCCAACACCTAATTGCACGGTAATTATTCACAACACAAAATTTCCTAATCTAACTCTATACTTATTTTGTCTTCCCAGCCATTCGACTCGAAGAATCACCTTCACCACTCTACTCACTTATAAACGCTAACCTATACACCTATACTCTATCGTATAAACAGGAACATTTTTATTTATTTTACCTTAAAAAAAACACATAGTAATCAATTCTAATTTCAGATTTTTAACTCAGATTACCTCTAGACCAACGAAGCTGATTTTGGGAGTAAGTTATTTTCTATGTATTATATAATCCATAATTCCCTATGATTAACTTTCCTCCACCTCCTTACTAACTATTGCTACTTCACGTACTACAGGCGCCAACGTGAGCTACGCCCACAACCCCGAGATTAAGAGTCGCGTGCTCTTGCCGGTTTAGATTCTTAGCGTGGAATAATCCCAACATCTCCCCACGCAAATTTTCCAGTAGGTACTAGAAGTGCCACAAGGCCTTCACCAATTTAACCTAAGGTTTTAACCCTTTCTAACCACTTCCCCTATCGAACACAAGATTCTGCAACCCAAAAACGCGATCTACTGCTCCTCGCAATTTCTTAATAATTCGAATATAATTTAACTTTCTTCCAGTACAATTGCTTCTGTCGAAGTATGTCGGCTGATCTGTAAGTAGTACAGTTGGATAAACAGTTGCAATCAATTTAGGTTCATTCACTATATTCACATCATTTTTATATGATGCCCCTTCGGAATGTTTTGTCTTTGATCGATTCGATGGTATACTGCTTTTATCTGCTGCAACAGCACCATTACTGTCTGAAACTAAAGATAAAGGTTTACCAGCAGATTTTATGGAGTCACTTTGACTAGTGGTTTCTGTACTCTGTTCACTATGGTCACTAAGGCTCATATTTTGTGAGAGGGGAGCTCCTACTAAATCGGTAACAAACATATCTATTGAGTCCAAAAAAGATAAATTTTCGCAACTATAACTTAATTTTGCATTACACGCTTCAGACATAATACTACCATCAACAGAATCAGCGTCTAACAATATCTCAAAAATATCTTGATCTATTGAGGCCAAGTCCTCATCGTCCTGACTTGTTGGTATATTGTCGAAAACTTCCTCTTCACAACTTAAATTATAAATGATAGTACTTTCCTCTTCAAAACTAACCTGTGAGTTGCCACTTCCCCTAACTTCTTCCCAGTTTTCAACTACTTTATTTTGGGACTTCTTCTCCAACTCTGCAGCTGCTAGGCTACTTTCCTGCACCGGTGATTGCTGCATGGGTCTCATTGCATCACTAATGAGCTTCATCAGCTCTAAATGGTTCTCCCGAACCGTTTCCCTTATCTTTCCAAATTCCACCTTCATCGCCGCCCGATAACTATTTTCACTCTCTAATATCAATAAGTTCACGGCTGACCGGTATTGACTTGGTAGTGCTGATGGCCTAGCGCCGTATTCCCCGTATTCCGCTGACATGTTTACTTAAAAAAAAACCAACTAACTTCTAACAACAAAAAAATAACATAATACCTATAACTATGCCTGGAGATCTACCAATGCCACCCTATACCCCAAAAGAATAATACATATATACATATTTATACAAAAATTTATCCATATAAATAATCCTTTGTAAATATAGCCAAAACAAATATATTCCAATTTTCAATATACTCGTATATACTTACATATACCATAAATATATTTCTTTCCATAGTCCTTATATTCACTATGACCGTAATTTACTATTTTTTTGTAATAATAAGTGATAATACCAATCTTAATATTTACTAACAAAAACTATAATATTTTCTAATACAAATAACTGTTCGAATATACGGGGTGGGGCTCCCTTGTCTTCAATCTGTCGGAGGACTGTTTCTTCTACCAGGCGAGTTGTCATTTTTCATTAAAATTTTCCTTACATCTACTGAGACTCCGCCTCTCAGTTATCTCATCAGTGCTACGATGATCTGTTCAACAGACCACGGCCACGATGAGATAGCTGGCTTCATCTCACATTTAGCCTCCCCCTCTTGTCGTTGCAGTTGGCGTTACGCATTGACACGTCAAGTCAGCGGCAAGAGTGGAGCGCATTAACTAAACACCAACACTAAACCACAAAATGCTTCACTACAAAATCACAATACATTACAAGGAAAATTTAAATTTACCTTTCTATTATTTTTAATTGGGCGCCATTAATGTTACCGCACCACTAGAATGATGCAGTGTGGTGACCGCGGCTAGCTCACAGCAATGGTCGGGGTCCTTAACCCGCCACACTGCATCGGGTGGGACAACACTACAAAAAAAAACTTCAACTCACCATTTTTCCTAGCATCCTCCTCTACGACGACAAGCGAGCCCGCCCCATATTGTCCGCCTTAGCTTAACATTTTTAACATAAAATTAAACATACTAAACATTCTACTTGCACTTAAATAAATAACATACATATACGCGTATACTTAATAATACATACATACACGCGTATACTTAATAAATATATACTTATCTCTAGGGGGCGGGCGCCAGCCTCCTTTTTCCTCCGATTCTCGAATGGGATGGGCCGGAAACAATCAGTTATCCCTCTTATGGGATGGGCCGGAAACAAGCGGTTATGGATCTATTCAGCACACTCAATAATCAAGGTAAACTTTCTAACGCCAACTCTTTAAACTAAACTAACACGTTAAATTGATTCAAAATTTTAACGTTTATTTTCTAGACATGTACATTGTACTTGAATTAAAAACCTTTTTTGGAATCTTTCACACTTTAAATATATCCGAATAAATAACAAGACCACGGACGAGACGAGAGACTATCCACACAAAATCCGACACGAATGCAAATAATAAAATCTTAATTTTCTCGCTCCAAAAAAAATCCTCCACAGTAAAACACAAAATTTAAACGCGCGCGGCAACCAAAAATTTTCGACACAACTTTCTTCCTAAACACTTAACACCTTATCTCCCCGTTTTTTCTCTACCACTGCCTTATATGATTTTTTTTCCTCTCTCCTGAAACCGTATCTTTTCCATTTCCTCGGCCTCTTCCGCTATTCCATCAGTGACCGCTCTAGCGGTCGAGCCGGTCAGTCACCTTTCTTTGGAATTTCTACTATTCTGAGGCAGCGCCATCTGTACCTCAGAATCGTCTGGTAGGTTTTAGCCTGGCCGCATTCACTAGTAAAGCGGACAAGTGGAAGGAACAAAAGAAGGAGAGAAGCAAAACAAACATATAGACGGCAGACGCCAAAAACAACGATCGCAACAAAACACACGGGTTGCCAGGAGCACTATAAACTCCGCCGGAACACGGATGGAAGCGTCGATCAGCACTTAATGCTCTACCCTGAGCTAGCCGGGCAACTATACCTACATATACCTAAACATATAAACTAACAATACTTCCTTTACAGAACCACCACACTGATGAAGATTACGGATCCCAACACCTAATTGCACGGTAATTATTCACAACACAAAATTTCCTAATCTAACTCTATACTTATTTTGTCTTCCCAGCCATTCGACTCGAAGAATCACCTTCACCACTCTACTCACTTATAAACGCTAACCTATACACCTATACTCTATCGTATAAACAGGAACATTTTTATTTATTTTACCTTAAAAAAAACACATAGTAATCAATTCTAATTTCAGATTTTTAACTCAGATTACCTCTAGACCAACGAAGCTGATTTTGGGAGTAAGTTATTTTCTATGTATTATATAATCCATAATTCCCTATGATTAACTTTCCTCCACCTCCTTACTAACTATTGCTACTTCACGTACTACAGGCGCCAACGTGAGCTACGCCCACAACCCCGAGATTAAGAGTCGCGTGCTCTTGCCGGTTTAGATTCTTAGCGTGGAATAATCCCAACATCTCCCCACGCAAATTTTCCAGTAGGTACTAGAAGTGCCACAAGGCCTTCACCAATTTAACCTAAGGTTTTAACCCTTTCTAACCACTTCCCCTATCGAACACAAGATTCTGCAACCCAAAAACGCGATCTACTGCTCCTCGCAATTTCTTAATAATTCGAATATAATTTAACTTTCTTCCAGTACAATTGCTTCTGTCGAAGTATGTCGGCTGATCTGTAAGTAGTACAGTTGGATAAACAGTGTTACCGCACCACTAGAATGATGCAGTGTGGTGACCACGGCTAGCTCACCGCAATGGTCGTGGTCCTTAACCCGCCACACTGCATCGGGTGGGGCAACACTACAAAAAAAAACTTCAACTCTGCAGCTGCTAGGCTACTTTCCTGCGCCGGTGATTGCTGCATGGGTCTCATTGCATCACTAATGAGCTTCATCAGCTCTAAATGGTTCGCACGGACCGTTTCCCTTATCTTTCCAAACTCCACCTTCATCGCCGCCCGATAACTATTTTCACTCTCTAATATCAATAAGTTCACGGCTGACCGATATTGACTTGGTAGTGCTGATGGCCTAGCGCCGTATTCCCCGTATTCCGCTGACATGTTTACTTTAAAAAAAACCAACTAACTTCTAATAACAAAAAAATAACATAATACCTATAAATATGCCTGGAGATCTACCAATGCCACCCTATACCCCAAAAGAATAATATATTTATATAAAAATTTCTAAAAATTACCAGCCTGTACAACCAAATATAAACAAAAACTGTAAACTTTTAAGTTATGCTTAAGGCCCATGATGCCATAGCTATATTCAAAATTAGCTTAAATTTTAATTTTAAGTTAATATATAATAATACTAATAATATATAAAATTTTTTTTAATCCAAATTAATGTTCAAATGGGTGGGGCTCCCTTGTCTTCAATCCATCGGAGGACTGTTTCTTTTACCTGGCGAGTTGTCATTTTTCTTTTTTTTTTATTAAAATTTTCCTTTACTTCTACTGAGACTCCGCCTCTCAGCTATCTCATCAGTGCTACGATGATCTGTTCAACAGACCACGGCCACGATGAGGTAGCCGGCTTCATCTCACATTTAGCCTCCCCCTCTTGTCGCTGCAGTTGGCGTTACGCATTGGCACGTCAAGTCAGCGGCAAGAGTGGAGCACATTAACTACACATCAAAACTAAACTACACAATGCTTCAGTACAACGTCACAATACATTAAAAGGAAAATTTTAATTTATATTTCTATTATTTTTAAATTGGGCGCCATTAATGTTACCGCACCACTAGAATGATGCAGTGTGGTGACCACGGCTAGCTCACCGCAATGGTCGTGGTCCTTAACCCGCCACACTGCATCGGGTGGGACAACACTACAAAAAAAAACTTCAACTCACCAGGTTTCCCAGCATCCTCCGCTACGTCGACAAGCGAGCCCGCCCCATATTGACCGCCTTAGCCTAACATTTTTAACATAAAATTAAACATAACTACACATTTTACTTAAATGAATAACATACATATACTCGAGTACTTAATAACTTAAATAAATATTTACTTATCTCTAGGGGCGGGCGGCAGCCTCCTTTTTCCTTCCCGACCTCTGCTACACGACCTTTAAATATGAGCGAGCTCAACTCGAAAAAGCAGCTTAATTACGATTATAACTCATGGAGCATATAATTTATACCACAAATAACGATTCTGTGCAATTTGCGTGGCGAATTATAACTCAAAGAAACGATATTATTCGAGGCCAACGAAATTTGACCTACACTGACCGTGCCACTAATACAGAGGACGTCCACGTTCTGCTCTGCTTTGAATCTTTATTTTTGAAAATAACTTTCACTTCATTTATTATAAGAATAGAAACACTATTTTTACACTATTGTAGTTATGCTGCGACAATTTTTCTATTGATTCAACTAAAATACGCTACTAACAAACAATCACCGGACCACGGACGAGACGACTCTTTCTGCCAATACCACCGACACGAACTAAAAAACATCCTATCTTCATTTTCCTCGGCCTCTTCCGCTATTCCATCAGTGACCGCTCCAGCGGTCGAGGCGGTCAGTCACCTTTTTTTCAAATTTCTACCATTCTGAGGCAGCGCCATCTGTACCTCAGAATCTGGTAGGTTTCAGCCTGGCCGCATTCACCAGCAAAGCGGACAAGTGGAAGGAACAACAGAAGGAGGGGAGCAAAACAACCCTACACACGGTGGACGCCAAAACAACGATCGCAACAACAGTTGCAATCAATTTAGGTTCATTCACTATATTCACATCATTTTTATATGATGCCCCTTCGGAATGTTTTGTCTTTGATCGATTCGATGGTATACTGCTTTTATCTGCTGCAACAGCACCATTACTGTCTGAAACTAAAGATAAAGGTTTACCAGCAGATTTTATGGAGTCACTTTGACTAGTGGTTTCTGTACTCTGTTCACTATGGTCACTAAGGCTCATATTTTGTGAGAGGGGAGCTCCTACTAAATCGGTAACAAACATATCTATTGAGTCCAAAAAAGATAAATTTTCGCAACTATAACTTAATTTTGCATTACACGCTTCAGACATAATACTACCATCAACAGAATCAGCGTCTAACAATATCTCAAAAATATCTTGATCTATTGAGGCCAAGTCCTCATCGTCCTGACTTGTTGGTATATTGTCGAAAACTTCCTCTTCACAACTTAAATTATAAATGATAGTACTTTCCTCTTCAAAACTAACCTGTGAGTTGCCACTTCCCCTAACTTCTTCCCAGTTTTCAACTACTTTATTTTGGGACTTCTTCTCCAACTCTGCAGCTGCTAGGCTACTTTCCTGCACCGGTGATTGCTGCATGGGTCTCATTGCATCACTAATGAGCTTCATCAGCTCTAAATGGTTCTCCCGAACCGTTTCCCTTATCTTTCCAAATTCCACCTTCATCGCCGCCCGATAACTATTTTCACTCTCTAATATCAATAAGTTCACGGCTGACCGGTATTGACTTGGTAGTGCTGATGGCCTAGCGCCGTATTCCCCGTATTCCGCTGACATGTTTACTTAAAAAAAAACCAACTAACTTCTAACAACAAAAAAATAACATAATACCTATAACTATGCCTGGAGATCTACCAATGCCACCCTATACCCCAAAAGAATAATACATATATACATATTTATACAAAAATTTATCCATATAAATAATCCTTTGTAAATATAGCCAAAACAAATATATTCCAATTTTCAATATACTCGTATATACTTACATATACCATAAATATATTTCTTTCCATAGTCCTTATATTCACTATGACCGTAATTTACTATTTTTTTGTAATAATAAGTGATAATACCAATCTTAATATTTACTAACAAAAACTATAATATTTTCTAATACAAATAACTGTTCGAATATACGGGGTGGGGCTCCCTTGTCTTCAATCTGTCGGAGGACTGTTTCTTCTACCAGGCGAGTTGTCATTTTTCATTAAAATTTTCCTTACATCTACTGAGACTCCGCCTCTCAGTTATCTCATCAGTGCTACGGTGATCTGTTCAACAGACCACGGCCACGATGAGATAGCTGGCTTCATCTCACATTTAGCCTCCCCCTCTTGTCGTTGCAGTTGGCGTTACGCATTGACACGTCAAGTCAGCGGCAAGAGTGGAGCGCATTAACTAAACACCAACACTAAACCACAAAATACTTCACTACAAAATCACAATACATCACAAGGAAAATTTAAATTTACCTTTCTATTCTTTTTAATTGGGCGCCATTAATGTTACCGCACCACTAGAATGATGCAGTGTGGTGACCGCGGCTAGCTCACAGCAATGGTCGGGGTCCTTAACCCGCCACACTGCATCGGGTGGGACAACACTACAAAAAAAAACTTCAACTCACCATTTTTCCTAGCATCCTCCTCTACGACGACAAGCGAGCCCGCCCCATATTGTCCGCCTTAGTTTAACATTTTTAACATAAAATTAAACATACTAAACATTCTACTTGCACTTAAATAAATAACATACATATACGCGTATACTTAATAATACATACATACACGCGTATACTTAATAAATATATACTTATCTCTAGGGGGCGGGCGGCAGCCTCCTTTTTCCTCCGATTCTCGAATGGGATGGGCCGGAAACAATCAGTTATCCCTCTTATGGGATGGGCCGGAAACAAGCGGTTATGGATCTATTCAGCACACTCAATAATCAAGGTAAACTTTCTAACGCCAACTCTTTAAACTAAACTAACACGTTAAATTGATTCAAAATTTTAACGTTTATTTTCTAGACATGTACATTGTACTTGAATTAAAAACCTTTTTTGGAATCTTTCACACTTTAAATATATCCGAATAAATAACAAGACCACGGACGAGACGAGAGACTATCCACACAAAATCCGACACGAATGCAAATAATAAAATCTTAATTTTCTCGCTCCAAAAAAAATCCTCCACAGTAAAACACAAAATTTAAACGCGCGCGGCAACCAAAAATTTTCGACACAACTTTCTTCCTAAACTCTTAACACCTTATCTCCCCGTTTTTTCTCTACCACTGCCTTATATGATTTTTTTTCCTCTCTCCTGAAACCGTATCTTTTCCATTTCCTCGGCCTCTTCCGCTATTCCATCAGTGACCGCTCTAGCGGTCGAGCCGGTCAGTCACCTTTCTTTGGAATTTCTACTATTCTGAGGCAGCGCCATCTGTACCTCAGAATCGTCTGGTAGGTTTTAGCCTGGCCGCATTCACTAGTAAAGCGGACAAGTGGAAGGAACAAAAGAAGGAGAGAAGCAAAACAAACATATAGACGGCAGACGCCAAAAACAACGATCGCAACAAAACACACGGGTTGCCAGGAGCACTATAAACTCCGCCGGAACACGGATGGAAGCGTCGATCAGCACTTAATGCTCTACCCTGAGCTAGCCGGGCAACTATACCTACATATACCTAAACATATAAACTAACAATACTTCCTTTACAGAACCACCACACTGATGAAGATTACGGATCCCAACACCTAATTGCACGGTAATTATTCACAACACAAAATTTCCTAATCTAACTCTATACTTATTTTGTCTTCCCAGCCATTCGACTCGAAGAATCACCTTCACCACTCTACTCACTTATAAACGCTAACCTATACACCTATACTCTATCGTATAAACAGGAACATTTTTATTTATTTTACCTTAAAAAAAACACATAGTAATCAATTCTAATTTCAGATTTTTAACTCAGATTACCTCTAGACCAACGAAGCTGATTTTGGGAGTAAGTTATTTTCTATGTATTATATAATCCATAATTCCCTATGATTAACTTTCCTCCACCTCCTTACTAACTATTGCTACTTCACGTACTACAGGCGCCAACGTGAGCTACGCCCACAACCCCGAGATTAAGAGTCGCGTGCTCTTGCCGGTTTAGATTCTTAGCGTGGAATAATCCCAACATCTCCCCACGCAAATTTTCCAGTAGGTACTAGAAGTGCCACAAGGCCTTCACCAATTTAACCTAAGGTTTTAACCCTTTCTAACCACTTCCCCTATCGAACACAAGATTCTGCAACCCAAAAACGCGATCTACTGCTCCTCGCAATTTCTTAATAATTCGAATATAATTTAACTTTCTTCCAGTACAATTGCTTCTGTCGAAGTATGTCGGCTGATCTGTAAGTAGTACAGTTGGATAAACAGTTGCAATCAATTTAGGTTCATTCACTATATTCACATCATTTTTATATGATGCCCCTTCGGAATGTTTTGTCTTTGATCGATTCGATGGTATACTGCTTTTATCTGCTGCAACAGCACCATTACTGTCTGAAACTAAAGATAAAGGTTTACCAGCAGATTTTATGGAGTCACTTTGACTAGTGGTTTCTGTACTCTGTTCACTATGGTCACTAAGGCTCATATTTTGTGAGAGGGGAGCTCCTACTAAATCGGTAACAAACATATCTATTGAGTCCAAAAAAGATAAATTTTCGCAACTATAACTTAATTTTGCATTACACGCTTCAGACATAATACTACCATCAACAGAATCAGCGTCTAACAATATCTCAAAAATATCTTGATCTATTGAGGCCAAGTCCTCATCGTCCTGACTTGTTGGTATATTGTCGAAAACTTCCTCTTCACAACTTAAATTATAAATGATAGTACTTTGCTCTTCAAAACTAACCTGTGAGTTGCCACTTCCCCTAACTTCTTCCCAGTTTTCAACTACTTTATTTTGGGACTTCTTCTCCAACTCTGCAGCTGCTAGGCTACTTTCCTGCACCGGTGATTGCTGCATGGGTCTCATTGCATCACTAATGAGCTTCATCAGCTCTAAATGGTTCTCCCGAACCGTTTCCCTTATCTTTCCAAATTCCACCTTCATCGCCGCCCGATAACTATTTTCACTCTCTAATATCAATAAGTTCACGGCTGACCGGTATTGACTTGGTAGTGCTGATGGCCTAGCGCCGTATTCCCCGTATTCCGCTGACATGTTTACTTAAAAAAAAACCAACTAACTTCTAACAACAAAAAAATAACATAATACCTATAACTATGCCTGGAGATCTACCAATGCCACCCTATACCCCAAAAGAATAATACATATATACATATTTATACAAAAATTTATCCATATAAATAATCCTTTGTAAATATAGCCAAAACAAATATATTCCAATTTTCAATATACTCGTATATACTTACATATACCATAAATATATTTCTTTCCATAGTCCTTATATTCACTATGACCGTAATTTACTATTTTTTTGTAATAATAAGTGATAATACCAATCTTAATATTTACTAACAAAAAATATAATATTTTCTAATACAAATAACTGTTCGAATATACGGGGTGGGGCTCCCTTGTCTTCAATCTGTCGGAGGACTGTTTCTTCTACCAGGCGAGTTGTCATTTTTCATTAAAATTTTCCTTACATCTACTGAGACTCCGCCTCTCAGTTATCTCATCAGTGCTACGATGATCTGTTCAACAGACCACGGCCACGATGAGATAGCTGGCTTCATCTCACATTTAGCCTCCCCCTCTTGTCGTTGCAGTTGGCGTTACGCATTGACACGTCAAGTCAGCGGCAAGAGTGGAGCGCATTAACTAAACACCAACACTAAACCACAAAATGCTTCACTACAAAATCACAATACATCACAAGGAAAATTTAAATTTACCTTTCTATTATTTTTAATTGGGCGCCATTAATGTTACCGCACCACTAGAATGATGCAGTGTGGTGACCGCGGCTAGCTCACAGCAATGGTCGGGGTCCTTAACCCGCCACACTGCATCGGGTGGGACAACACTACAAAAAAAAACTTCAACTCACCATTTTTCCTAGCATCCTCCTCTACGACGACAAGCGAGCCCGCCCCATATTGTCCGCCTTAGCTTAACATTTTTAACATAAAATTAAACATACTAAACATTCTACTTGCACTTAAATAAATAACATACATATACGCGTATACTTAATAATACATACATACACGCGTATACTTAATAAATATATACTTATCTCTAGGGGGCGGGCGGCAGCCTCCTTTTTCCTCCGATTCTCGAATGGGATGGGCCGGAAACAATCAGTTATCCCTCTTATGGGATGGGCCGGAAACAAGCGGTTATGGATCTATTCAGCACACTCAATAATCAAGGTAAACTTTCTAACGCCAACTCTTTAAACTAAACTAACACGTTAAATTAATTCAAAATTTTAACGTTTATTTTCTAGACATGTACATTGTACTTGAATTAAAAACCTTTTTTGGAATCTTTCACAATTTAAATATATCCGAATAAATAACAAGACCACGGACGAGACGAGAGACTATCCACACAAAATCCGACACGAATGCAAATAATAAAATCTTAATTTTCTCGCTCCAAAAAAAATCCTCCACAGTAAAACACAAAATTTAAACGCGCGCGGCAACCAAAAATTTTCGACACAACTTTCTTCCTAAACACTTAACACCTTATCTCCCCGTTTTTTCTCTACCACTGCCTTATATGATTTTTTTTCCTCTCTCCTGAAACCGTATCTTTTCCATTTCCTCGGCCTCTTCCGCTATTCCATCAGTGACCGCTCTAGCGGTCGAGCCGGTCAGTCACCTTTCTTTGGAATTTCTACTATTCTGAGGCAGCGCCATCTGTACCTCAGAATCGTCTGGTAGGTTTTAGCCTGGCCGCATTCACTAGTAAAGCGGACAAGGGGAAGGAACAAAAGAAGGAGAGAAGCAAAACAAACATATAGACGGCAGACGCCAAAAACAACGATCGCAACAAAACACACGGGTTGCCAGGAGCACTATAAACTCCGCCGGAACACGGATGGAAGCGTCGATCAGCACTTAATGCTCTACCCTGAGCTAGCCGGGCAACTATACCTACATATACCTAAACATATAAACTAACAATACTTCCTTTACAGAACCACCACACTGATGAAGATTACGGATCCCAACACCTAATTGCACGGTAATTATTCACAACACAAAATTTCCTAATCTAACTCTATACATATTTTGTCTTCCCAGCCATTCGACTCGAAGAATCACCTTCACCACTCTACTCACTTATAAACGCTAACCTATACACCTATACTCTATCGTATAAACAGGAACATTTTTATTTATTTTACCTTAAAAAAAACACATAGTAATCAATTCTAATTTCAGATTTTTAACTCAGATTACCTCTAGACCAACGAAGCTGATTTTGGGAGTAAGTTATTTTCTATGTATTATATAATCCATAATTCCCTATGATTAACTTTCCTCCACCTCCTTACTAACTATTGCTACTTCACGTACTACAGGCGCCAACGTGAGCTACGCCCACAACCCCGAGATTAAGAGTCGCGTGCTCTTGCCGGTTTAGATTCTTAGTGTGGAATAATCCCAACATCTCCCCACGCAAATTTTCCAGTAGGTACTAGAAGTGCCACAAGGCCTTCACCAATTTAACCGAAGGTTTTAACCCTTTCTAACCACTACCCCTATCGAACACAAGATTCTGCAACCCAAAAACGCGATCTACTGCTCCTCGCAATTTCTTAATAATTCGAATATAATTTAACTTTCTTCCAGTACAATTGCTTCTGTCGAAGTATGTCGGCTGATCTGTAAGTAGTACAGTTGGATAAACAGTTGCAATCAATTTAGGTTCATTCACTATATTCACATCATTTTTATATGATGCCCCTTCGGAATGTTTTGTCTTTGATCGATTCGATGGTATACTGCTTTTATCTGCTGCAACAGCACCATTACTGTCTGAAACTAAAGATAAAGGTTTACCAGCAGATTTTATGGAGTCACTTTGACTAGTGGTTTCTGTACTCTGTTCACTATGGTCACTAAGGCTCATAGTTTGTGAGAGGGGAGCTCCTACTAAATCGGTAACAAACATATCTATTGAGTCCAAAAAAGATAAATTTTCGCAACTATAACTTAATATTGCATTACACGCTTCAGACATAATACTACCATCAACAGAATCAGCGTCTAACAATATCTCAAAAATATCTTGATCTATTGAGGCCAAGTCCTCATCGTCCTGACTTGTTGGTATATTGTCGAAAACTTCCTCTTCACAACTTAAATTATAAATGATAGTACTTTCCTCTTCAAAACTAACCTGTGAGTTGCCACTTCCCCTAACTTCTTCCCAGTTTTCAACTACTTTATTTTGGGACTTCTTCTCCAACTCTGCAGCTGCTAGGCTACTTTCCTGCACCGGTGATTGCTGCATGGGTCTCATTGCATCACTAATGAGCTTCATCAGCTCTAAATGGTTCTCCCGAACCGTTTCCCTTATCTTTCCAAATTCCACCTTCATCGCCGCCCGATAACTATTTTCACTCTCTAATATCAATAAGTTCACGGCTGACCGGTATTGACTTGGTAGTGCTGATGGCCTAGCGCCGTATTCCCCGTATTCCGCTGACATGTTTACTTAAAAAAAAACCAACTAACTTCTAACAACAAAAAAATAACATAATACCTATAACTATGCCTGGAGATCTACCAATGCCACCCTATACCCCAAAAGAATAATACATATATACATATTTATACAAAAATTTATCCATATAAATAATCCTTTGTAAATATAGCCAAAACAAATATATTCCAATTTTCAATATACTCGTATATACTTACATATACCATAAATATATTTCTTTCCATAGTCCTTATATTCACTATGACCGTAATTTACTATTTTTTTGTAATAATAAGTAATAATACCAATCTTAATATTTACTAACAAAAAATATAATATTTTCTAATACAAATAACTGTTCGAATATACGGGGTGGGGCTCCCTTGTCTTCAATCTGTCGGAGGACTGTTTCTTCTACCAGGCGAGTTGTCATTTTTCATTAAAATTTTCCTTACATCTACTGAGACTCCGCCTCTCAGTTATCTCATCAGTGCTACGATGATCTGTTCAACAGACCACGGCCACGATGAGATAGCTGGCTTCATCTCACATTTAGCCTCCCCCTCTTGTCGTTGCAGTTGGCGTTACGCATTGACACGTCAAGTCAGCGGCAAGAGTGGAGCGCATTAACTAAACACCAACACTAAACCACAAAATGCTTCACTACAAAATCACAATACATCACAAGGAAAATTTAAATTTACCTTTCTATTATTTTTAATTGGGCGCCATTAATGTTACCGCACCACTAGAATGATGCAGTGTGGTGACCGCGGCTAGCTCACAGCAATGGTCGGGGTCCTTAACCCGCCACACTGCATCGGGTGGGACAACACTACAAAAAAAAACTTCAACTCACCATTTTTCCTAGCATCCTCCTCTACGACGACAAGCGAGCCCGCCCCATATTGTCCGCCTTAGCTTAACATTTTTAACATAAAATTAAACATACTAAACATTCTACTTGCACTTAAATAAATAACATACATATACGCGTATACTTAATAATACATACATACACGCGTATACTTAATAAATATATACTTATCTCTAGGGGGCGGGCGCCAGCCTCCTTTTTCCTCCGATTCTCGAATGGGATGGGCCGGAAACAATCAGTTATCCCTCTTATGGGATGGGCCGGAAACAAGCGGTTATGGATCTATTCAGCACACTCAATAATCAAGGTAAACTTTCTAACGCCAACTCTTTAAACTAAACTAACACGTTAAATTGATTCAAAATTTTAACGTTTATTTTCTAGACATGTACATTGTACTTGAATTAAAAACCTTTTTTGGAATCTTTCACACTTTAAATATATCCGAATAAATAACAAGACCACGGACGAGACGAGAGACTATCCACACAAAATCCGACACGAATGCAAATAATAAAATCTTAATTTTCTCGCTCCAAAAAAAATCCTCCACAGTAAAACACAAAATTTAAACGCGCGCGGCAACCAAAAATTTTCGACACAACTTTCTTCCTAAACACTTAACACCTTATCTCCCCGTTTTTTCTCTACCACTGCCTTATATGATTTTTTTTCCTCTCTCCTGAAACCGTATCTTTTCCATTTCCTCGGCCTCTTCCGCTATTCCATCAGTGACCGCTCTAGCGGTCGAGCCGGTCAGTCACCTTTCTTTGGAATTTCTACTATTCTGAGGCAGCGCCATCTGTACCTCAGAATCGTCTGGTAGGTTTTAGCCTGGCCGCATTCACTAGTAAAGCGGACAAGTGGAAGGAACAAAAGAAGGAGAGAAGCAAAACAAACATATAGACGGCAGACGCCAAAAACAACGATCGCAACAAAACACACGGGTTGCCAGGAGCACTATAAACTCCGCCGGAACACGGATGGAAGCGTCGATCAGCACTTAATGCTCTACCCTGAGCTAGCCGGGCAACTATACCTACATATACCTAAACATATAAACTAACAATACTTCCTTTACAGAACCACCACACTGATGAAGATTACGGATCCCAACACCTAATTGCACGGTAATTATTCACAACACAAAATTTCCTAATCTAACTCTATACTTATTTTGTCTTCCCAGCCATTCGACTCGAAGAATCACCTTCACCACTCTACTCACTTATAAACGCTAACCTATACACCTATACTCTATCGTATAAACAGGAACATTTTTATTTATTTTACCTTAAAAAAAACACATAGTAATCAATTCTAATTTCAGATTTTTAACTCAGATTACCTCTAGACCAACGAAGCTGATTTTGGGAGTAAGTTATTTTCTATGTATTATATAATCCATAATTCCCTATGATTAACTTTCCTCCACCTCCTTACTAACTATTGCTACTTCACGTACTACAGGCGCCAACGTGAGCTACGCCCACAACCCCGAGATTAAGAGTCGCGTGCTCTTGCCGGTTTAGATTCTTAGCGTGGAATAATCCCAACATCTCCCCACGCAAATTTTCCAGTAGGTACTAGAAGTGCCACAAGGCCTTCACCAATTTAACCTAAGGTTTTAACCCTTTCTAACCACTTCCCCTATCGAACACAAGATTCTGCAACCCAAAAACGCGATCTACTGCTCCTCGCAATTTCTTAATAATTCGAATATAATTTAACTTTCTTCCAGTACAATTGCTTCTGTCGAAGTATGTCGGCTGATCTGTAAGTAGTACAGTTGGATAAACAGTTGCAATCAATTTAGGTTCATTCACTATATTCACATCATTTTTATATGATGCCCCTTCGGAATGTTTTGTCTTTGATCGATTCGATGGTATACTGCTTTTATCTGCTGCAACAGCACCATTACTGTCTGAAACTAAAGATAAAGGTTTACCAGCAGATTTTATGGAGTCACTTTGACTAGTGGTTTCTGTACTCTGTTCACTATGGTCACTAAGGCTCATATTTTGTGAGAGGGGAGCTCCTACTAAATCGGTAACAAACATATCTATTGAGTCCAAAAAAGATAAATTTTCGCAACTATAACTTAATTTTGCATTACACGCTTCAGACATAATACTACCATCAACAGAATCAGCGTCTAACAATATCTCAAAAATATCTTGATCTATTGAGGCCAAGTCCTCATCGTCCTGACTTGTTGGTATATTGTCGAAAACTTCCTCTTCACAACTTAAATTATAAATGATAGTACTTTCCTCTTCAAAACTAACCTGTGAGTTGCCACTTCCCCTAACTTCTTCCCAGTTTTCAACTACTTTATTTTGGGACTTCTTCTCCAACTCTGCAGCTGCTAGGCTACTTTCCTGCACCGGTGATTGCTGCATGGGTCTCATTGCATCACTAATGAGCTTCATCAGCTCTAAATGGTTCTCCCGAACCGTTTCCCTTATCTTTCCAAATTCCACCTTCATCGCCGCCCGATAACTATTTTCACTCTCTAATATCAATAAGTTCACGGCTGACCGGTATTGACTTGGTAGTGCTGATGGCCTAGCGCCGTATTCCCCGTATTCCGCTGACATGTTTACTTAAAAAAAAACCAACTAACTTCTAACAACAAAAAAATAACATAATACCTATAACTATGCCTGGAGATCTACCAATGCCACCCTATACCCCAAAAGAATAATACATATATACATATTTATACAAAAATTTATCCATATAAATAATCCTTTGTAAATATAGCCAAAACAAATATATTCCAATTTTCAATATACTCGTATATACTTACATATACCATAAATATATTTCTTTCCATAGTCCTTATATTCACTATGACCGTAATTTACTATTTTTTTGTAATAATAAGTGATAATACCAATCTTAATATTTACTAACAAAAACTATAATATTTTCTAATACAAATAACTGTTCGAATATACGGGGTGGGGCTCCCTTGTCTTCAATCTGTCGGAGGACTGTTTCTTCTACCAGGCGAGTTGTCATTTTTCATTAAAATTTTCCTTACATCTACTGAGACTCCGCCTCTCAGTTATCTCATCAGTGCTACGGTGATCTGTTCAACAGACCACGGCCACGATGAGATAGCTGGCTTCATCTCACATTTAGCCTCCCCCTCTTGTCGTTGCAGTTGGCGTTACGCATTGACACGTCAAGTCAGCGGCAAGAGTGGAGCGCATTAACTAAACACCAACACTAAACCACAAAATGCTTCACTACAAAATCACAATACATCACAAGGAAAATTTAAATTTACCTTTCTATTCTTTTTAATTGGGCGCCATTAATGTTACCGCACCACTAGAATGATGCAGTGTGGTGACCGCGGCTAGCTCACAGCAATGGTCGGGGTCCTTAACCCGCCACACTGCATCGGGTGGGACAACACTACAAAAAAAAACTTCAACTCACCATTTTTCCTAGCATCCTCCTCTACGACGACAAGCGAGCCCGCCCCATATTGTCCGCCTTAGCTTAACATTTTTAACATAAAATTAAACATACTAAACATTCTACTTGCACTTAAATAAATAACATACATATACGCGTATACTTAATAATACATACATACACGCGTATACTTAATAAATATATACTTATCTCTAGGGGGCGGGCGGCAGCCTCCTTTTTCCTCCGATTCTCGAATGGGATGGGCCGGAAACAATCAGTTATCCCTCTTATGGGATGGGCCGGAAACAAGCGGTTATGGATCTATTCAGCACACTCAATAATCAAGGTAAACTTTCTAACGCCAACTCTTTAAACTAAACTAACACGTTAAATTGATTCAAAATTTTAACGTTTATTTTCTAGACATGTACATTGTACTTGAATTAAAAACCTTTTTTGGAATCTTTCACACTTTAAATATATCCGAATAAATAACAAGACCACGGACGAGACGAGAGACTATCCACACAAAATCCGACACGAATGCAAATAATAAAATCTTAATTTTCTCGCTCCAAAAAAAATCCTCCACAGTAAAACACAAAATTTAAACGCGCGCGGCAACCAAAAATTTTCGACACAACTTTCTTCCTAAACTCTTAACACCTTATCTCCCCGTTTTTTCTCTACCACTGCCTTATATGATTTTTTTTCCTCTCTCCTGAAACCGTATCTTTTCCATTTCCTCGGCCTCTTCCGCTATTCCATCAGTGACCGCTCTAGCGGTCGAGCCGGTCAGTCACCTTTCTTTGGAATTTCTACTATTCTGAGGCAGCGCCATCTGTACCTCAGAATCGTCTGGTAGGTTTTAGCCTGGCCGCATTCACTAGTAAAGCGGACAAGTGGAAGGAACAAAAGAAGGAGAGAAGCAAAACAAACATATAGACGGCAGACGCCAAAAACAACGATCGCAACAAAACACACGGGTTGCCAGGAGCACTATAAACTCCGCCGGAACACGGATGGAAGCGTCGATCAGCACTTAATGCTCTACCCTGAGCTGGCCGGGCAACTATACCTACATATACCTAAACATATAAACTAACAATACTTCCTTTACAGAACCACCACACTGATGAAGATTACGGATCCCAACACCTAATTGCACGGTAATTATTCACAACACAAAATTTCCTAATCTAACTCTATACTTATTTTGTCTTCCCAGCCATTCGACTCGAAGAATCACCTTCACCACTCTACTCACTTATAAACGCTAACCTATACACCTATACTCTATCGTATAAACAGGAACATTTTTATTTATTTTACCTTAAAAAAAACACATAGTAATCAATTCTAATTTCAGATTTTTAACTCAGATTACCTCTAGACCAACGAAGCTGATTTTGGGAGTAAGTTATTTTCTATGTATTATATAATCCATAATTCCCTATGATTAACTTTCCTCCACCTCCTTACTAACTATTGCTACTTCACGTACTACAGGCGCCAACGTGAGCTACGCCCACAACCCCGAGATTAAGAGTCGCGTGCTCTTGCCGGTTTAGATTCTTAGCGTGGAATAATCCCAACATCTCCCCACGCAAATTTTCCAGTAGGTACTAGAAGTGCCACAAGGCCTTCACCAATTTAACCTAAGGTTTTAACCCTTTCTAACCACTTCCCCTATCGAACACAAGATTCTGCAACCCAAAAACGCGATCTACTGCTCCTCGCAATTTCTTAATAATTCGAATATAATTTAACTTTCTTCCAGTACAATTGCTTCTGTCGAAGTATGTCGGCTGATCTGTAAGTAGTACAGTTGGATAAACAGTTGCAATCAATTTAGGTTCATTCACTATATTCACATCATTTTTATATGATGCCCCTTCGGAATGTTTTGTCTTTGATCGATTCGATGGTATACTGCTTTTATCTGCTGCAACAGCACCATTACTGTCTGAAACTAAAGATAAAGGTTTACCAGCAGATTTTATGGAGTCACTTTGACTAGTGGTTTCTGTACTCTGTTCACTATGGTCACTAAGGCTCATATTTTGTGAGAGGGGAGCTCCTACTAAATCGGTAACAAACATATCTATTGAGTCCAAAAAAGATAAATTTTCGCAACTATAACTTAATTTTGCATTACACGCTTCAGACATAATACTACCATCAACAGAATCAGCGTCTAACAATATCTCAAAAATATCTTGATCTATTGAGGCCAAGTCCTCATCGTCCTGACTTGTTGGTATATTGTCGAAAACTTCCTCTTCACAACTTAAATTATAAATGATAGTACTTTGCTCTTCAAAACTAACCTGTGAGTTGCCACTTCCCCTAACTTCTTCCCAGTTTTCAACTACTTTATTTTGGGACTTCTTCTCCAACTCTGCAGCTGCTAGGCTACTTTCCTGCACCGGTGATTGCTGCATGGGTCTCATTGCATCACTAATGAGCTTCATCAGCTCTAAATGGTTCTCCCGAACCGTTTCCCTTATCTTTCCAAATTCCACCTTCATCGCCGCCCGATAACTATTTTCACTCTCTAATATCAATAAGTTCACGGCTGACCGGTATTGACTTGGTAGTGCTGATGGCCTAGCGCCGTATTCCCCGTATTCCGCTGACATGTTTACTTAAAAAAAAACCAACTAACTTCTAACAACAAAAAAATAACATAATACCTATAACTATGCCTGGAGATCTACCAATGCCACCCTATACCCCAAAAGAATAATACATATATACATATTTATACAAAAATTTATCCATATAAATAATCCTTTGTAAATATAGCCAAAACAAATATATTCCAATTTTCAATATACTCGTATATACTTACATATACCATAAATATATTTCTTTCCATAGTCCTTATATTCACTATGACCGTAATTTACTATTTTTTTGTAATAATAAGTGATAATACCAATCTTAATATTTACTAACAAAAAATATAATATTTTCTAATACAAATAACTGTTCGAATATACGGGGTGGGGCTCCCTTGTCTTCAATCTGTCGGAGGACTGTTTCTTCTACCAGGCGAGTTGTCATTTTTCATTAAAATTTTCCTTACATCTACTGAGACTCCGCCTCTCAGTTATCTCATCAGTGCTACGATGATCTGTTCAACAGACCACGGCCACGATGAGATAGCTGGCTTCATCTCACATTTAGCCTCCCCCTCTTGTCGTTGCAGTTGGCGTTACGCATTGACACGTCAAGTCAGCGGCAAGAGTGGAGCGCATTAACTAAACACCAACACTAAACCACAAAATGCTTCACTACAAAATCACAATACATCACAAGGAAAATTTAAATTTACCTTTCTATTATTTTTAATTGGGCGCCATTAATGTTACCGCACCACTAGAATGATGCAGTGTGGTGACCGCGGCTAGCTCACAGCAATGGTCGGGGTCCTTAACCCGCCACACTGCATCGGGTGGGACAACACTACAAAAAAAAACTTCAACTCACCATTTTTCCTAGCATCCTCCTCTACGACGACAAGCGAGCCCGCCCCATATTGTCCGCCTTAGCTTAACATTTTTAACATAAAATTAAACATACTAAACATTCTACTTGCACTTAAATAAATAACATACATATACGCGTATACTTAATAATACATACATACACGCGTATACTTAATAAATATATACTTATCTCTAGGGGGCGGGCGGCAGCCTCCTTTTTCCTCCGATTCTCGAATGGGATGGGCCGGAAACAATCAGTTATCCCTCTTATGGGATGGGCCGGAAACAAGCGGTTATGGATCTATTCAGCACACTCAATAATCAAGGTAAACTTTCTAACGCCAACTCTTTAAACTAAACTAACACGTTAAATTGATTCAAAATTTTAACGTTTATTTTCTAGACATGTACATTGTACTTGAATTAAAAACCTTTTTTGGAATCTTTCACAATTTAAATATATCCGAATAAATAACAAGACCACGGACGAGACGAGAGACTATCCACACAAAATCCGACACGAATGCAAATAATAAAATCTTAATTTTCTCGCTCCAAAAAAAATCCTCCACAGTAAAACACAAAATTTAAACGCGCGCGGCAACCAAAAATTTTCGACACAACTTTCTTCCTAAACACTTAACACCTTATCTCCCCGTTTTTTCTCTACCACTGCCTTATATGATTTTTTTTCCTCTCTCCTGAAACCGTATCTTTTCCATTTCCTCGGCCTCTTCCGCTATTCCATCAGTGACCGCTCTAGCGGTCGAGCCGGTCAGTCACCTTTCTTTGGAATTTCTACTATTCTGAGGCAGCGCCATCTGTACCTCAGAATCGTCTGGTAGGTTTTAGCCTGGCCGCATTCACTAGTAAAGCGGACAAGGGGAAGAAACAAAAGAAGGAGAGAAGCAAAACAAACATATAGACGGCAGACGCCAAAAACAACGATCGCAACAAAACACACGGGTTGCCAGGAGCACTATAAACTCCGCCGGAACACGGATGGAAGCGTCGATCAGCACTTAATGCTCTACCCTGAGCTAGCCGGGCAACTATACCTACATATACCTAAACATATAAACTAACAATACTTCCTTTACAGAACCACCACACTGATGAAGATTACGGATCCCAACACCTAATTGCACGGTAATTATTCACAACACAAAATTTCCTAATCTAACTCTATACTTATTTTGTCTTCCCAGCCATTCGACTCGAAGAATCACCTTCACCACTCTACTCACTTATAAACGCTAACCTATACACCTATACTCTATCGTATAAACAGGAACATTTTTATTTATTTTACCTTAAAAAAAACACATAGTAATCAATTCTAATTTCAGATTTTTAACTCAGATTACCTCTAGACCAACGAAGCTGATTTTGGGAGTAAGTTATTTTCTATGTATTATATAATCCATAATTCCCTATGATTAACTTTCCTCCACCTCCTTACTAACTATTGCTACTTCACGTACTACAGGCGCCAACGTGAGCTACGCCCACAACCCCGAGATTAAGAGTCGCGTGCTCTTGCCGGTTTAGATTCTTAGCGTGGAATAATCCCAACATCTCCCCACGCAAATTTTCCAGTAGGTACTAGAAGTGCCACAAGGCCTTCACCAATTTAACCGAAGGTTTTAACCCTTTCTAACCACTACCCCTATCGAACACAAGATTCTGCAACCCAAAAACGCGATCTACTGCTCCTCGCAATTTCTTAATAATTCGAATATAATTTAACTTTCTTCCAGTACAATTGCTTCTGTCGAAGTATGTCGGCTGATCTGTAAGTAGTACAGTTGGATAAACAGTTGCAATCAATTTAGGTTCATTCACTATATTCACATCATTTTTATATGATGCCCCTTCGGAATGTTTTGTCTTTGATCGATTCGATGGTATACTGCTTTTATCTGCTGCAACAGCACCATTACTGTCTGAAACTAAAGATAAAGGTTTACCAGCAGATTTTATGGAGTCACTTTGACTAGTGGTTTCTGTACTCTGTTCACTATGGTCACTAAGGCTCATAGTTTGTGAGAGGGGAGCTCCTACTAAATCGGTAACAAACATATCTATTGAGTCCAAAAAAGATAAATTTTCGCAACTATAACTTAATTTTGCATTACACGCTTCAGACATAATACTACCATCAACAGAATCAGCGTCTAACAATATCTCAAAAATATCTTGATCTATTGAGGCCAAGTCCTCATCGTCCTGACTTGTTGGTATATTGTCGAAAACTTCCTCTTCACAACTTAAATTATAAATGATAGTACTTTGCTCTTCAAAACTAACCTGTGAGTTGCCACTTCCCCTAACTTCTTCCCAGTTTTCAACTACTTTATTTTGGGACTTCTTCTCCAACTCTGCAGCTGCTAGGCTACTTTCCTGCACCGGTGATTGCTGCATGGGTCTCATTGCATCACTAATGAGCTTCATCAGCTCTAAATGGTTCTCCCGAACCGTTTCCCTTATCTTTCCAAATTCCACCTTCATCGCCGCCCGATAACTATTTTCACTCTCTAATATCAATAAGTTCACGGCTGACCGGTATTGACTTGGTAGTGCTGATGGCCTAGCGCCGTATTCCCCGTATTCCGCTGACATGTTTACTTAAAAAAAAACCAACTAACTTCTAACAACAAAAAAATAACATAATACCTATAACTATGCCTGGAGATCTACCAATGCCACCCTATACCCCAAAAGAATAATACATATATACATATTTATACAAAAATTTATCCATATAAATAATCCTTTGTAAATATAGCCAAAACAAATATATTCCAATTTTCAATATACTCGTATATACTTACATATACCATAAATATATTTCTTTCCATAGTCCTTATATTCACTATGACCGTAATTTACTATTTTTTTGTAATAATAAGTGATAATACCAATCTTAATATTTACTAACAAAAAATATAATATTTTCTAATACAAATAACTGTTCGAATATACGGGGTGGGGCTCCCTTGTCTTCAATCTGTCGGAGGACTGTTTCTTCTACCAGGCGAGTTGTCATTTTTCATTAAAATTTTCCTTACATCTACTGAGACTCCGCCTCTCAGTTATCTCATCAGTGCTACGATGATCTGTTCAACAGACCACGGCCACGATGAGATAGCTGGCTTCATCTCACATTTAGCCTCCCCCTCTTGTCGTTGCAGTTGGCGTTACGCATTGACACGTCAAGTCAGCGGCAAGAGTGGAGCGCATTAACTAAACACCAACACTAAACCACAAAATGCTTCACTACAAAATCACAATACATCACAAGGAAAATTTAAATTTACCTTTCTATTATTTTTAATTGGGCGCCATTAATGTTACCGCACCACTAGAATGATGCAGTGTGGTGACCGCGGCTAGCTCACAGCAATGGTCGGGGTCCTTAACCCGCCACACTGCATCGGGTGGGACAACACTACAAAAAAAAAACTTCAACTCACCATTTTTCCTAGCATCCTCCTCTACGACGACAAGCGAGCCCGCCCCATATTGTCCGCCTTAGCTTAACATTTTTAACATAAAATTAAACATACTAAACATTCTACTTGCACTTAAATAAATAACATACATATACGCGTATACTTAATAATACATACATACACGCGTATACTTAATAAATATATACTTATCTCTAGGGGGCGGGCGGCAGCCTCCTTTTTCCTCCGATTCTCGAATGGGATGGGCCGGAAACAATCAGTTATCCCTCTTATGGGATGGGCCGGAAACAAGCGGTTATGGATCTATTCAGCACACTCAATAATCAAGGTAAACTTTCTAACGCCAACTCTTTAAACTAAACTAACACGTTAAATTGATTCAAAATTTTAACGTTTATTTTCTAGACATGTACATTGTACTTGAATTAAAAACCTTTTTTGGAATCTTTCACAATTTAAATATATCCGAATAAATAACAAGACCACGGACGAGACGAGAGACTATCCACACAAAATCCGACACGAATGCAAATAATAAAATCTTAATTTTCTCGCTCCAAAAAAAATCCTCCACAGTAAAACACAAAATTTAAACGCGCGCGGCAACCAAAAATTTTCGACACAACTTTCTTCCTAAACACTTAACACCTTATCTCCCCGTTTTTTCTCTACCACTGCCTTATATGATTTTTTTTCCTCTCTCCTGAAACCGTATCTTTTCCATTTCCTCGGCCTCTTCCGCTATTCCATCAGTGACCGCTCTAGCGGTCGAGCCGGTCAGTCACCTTTCTTTGGAATTTCTACTATTCTGAGGCAGCGCCATCTGTACCTCAGAATCGTCTGGTAGGTTTTAGCCTGGCCGCATTCACTAGTAAAGCGGACAAGGGGAAGAAACAAAAGAAGGAGAGAAGCAAAACAAACATATAGACGGCAGACGCCAAAAACAACGATCGCAACAAAACACACGGGTTGCCAGGAGCACTATAAACTCCGCCGGAACACGGATGGAAGCGTCGATCAGCACTTAATGCTCTACCCTGAGCTAGCCGGGCAACTATACCTACATATACCTAAACATATAAACTAACAATACTTCCTTTACAGAACCACCACACTGATGAAGATTACGGATCCCAACACCTAATTGCACGGTAATTATTCACAACACAAAATTTCCTAATCTAACTCTATACTTATTTTGTCTTCCCAGCCATTCGACTCGAAGAATCACCTTCACCACTCTACTCACTTATAAACGCTAACCTATACACCTATACTCTATCGTATAAACAGGAACATTTTTATTTATTTTACCTTAAAAAAAACACATAGTAATCAATTCTAATTTCAGATTTTTAACTCAGATTACCTCTAGACCAACGAAGCTGATTTTGGGAGTAAGTTATTTTCTATGTATTATATAATCCATAATTCCCTATGATTAACTTTCCTCCACCTCCTTACTAACTATTGCTACTTCACGTACTACAGGCGCCAACGTGAGCTACGCCCACAACCCCGAGATTAAGAGTCGCGTGCTCTTGCCGGTTTAGATTCTTAGCGTGGAATAATCCCAACATCTCCCCACGCAAATTTTCCAGTAGGTACTAGAAGTGCCACAAGGCCTTCACCAATTTAACCGAAGGTTTTAACCCTTTCTAACCACTACCCCTATCGAACACAAGATTCTGCAACCCAAAAACGCGATCTACTGCTCCTCGCAATTTCTTAATAATTCGAATATAATTTAACTTTCTTCCAGTACAATTGCTTCTGTCGAAGTATGTCGGCTGATCTGTAAGTAGTACAGTTGGATAAACAGTTGCAATCAATTTAGGTTCATTCACTATATTCACATCATTTTTATATGATGCCCCTTCGGAATGTTTTGTCTTTGATCGATTCGATGGTATACTGCTTTTATCTGCTGCAACAGCACCATTACTGTCTGAAACTAAAGATAAAGGTTTACCAGCAGATTTTATGGAGTCACTTTGACTAGTGGTTTCTGTACTCTGTTCACTATGGTCACTAAGGCTCATAGTTTGTGAGAGGGGAGCTCCTACTAAATCGGTAACAAACATATCTATTGAGTCCAAAAAAGATAAATTTTCGCAACTATAACTTAATTTTGCATTACACGCTTCAGACATAATACTACCATCAACAGAATCAGCGTCTAACAATATCTCAAAAATATCTTGATCTATTGAGGCCAAGTCCTCATCGTCCTGACTTGTTGGTATATTGTCGAAAACTTCCTCTTCACAACTTAAATTATAAATGATAGTACTTTCCTCTTCAAAACTAACCTGTGAGTTGCCACTTCCCCTAACTTCTTCCCAGTTTTCAACTACTTTATTTTGGGACTTCTTCTCCAACTCTGCAGCTGCTAGGCTACTTTCCTGCACCGGTGATTGCTGCATGGGTCTCATTGCATCACTAATGAGCTTCATCAGCTCTAAATGGTTCTCCCGAACCGTTTCCCTTATCTTTCCAAATTCCACCTTCATCGCCGCCCGATAACTATTTTCACTCTCTAATATCAATAAGTTCACGGCTGACCGGTATTGACTTGGTAGTGCTGATGGCCTAGCGCCGTATTCCCCGTATTCCGCTGACATGTTTACTTAAAAAAAAACCAACTAACTTCTAACAACAAAAAAATAACATAATACCTATAACTATGCCTGGAGATCTACCAATGCCACCCTATACCCCAAAAGAATAATACATATATACATATTTATACAAAAATTTATCCATATAAATAATCCTTTGTAAATATAGCCAAAACAAATATATTCCAATTTTCAATATACTCGTATATACTTACATATACCATAAATATATTTCTTTCCATAGTCCTTATATTCACTATGACCGTAATTTACTATTTTTTTGTAATAATAAGTAATAATACCAATCTTAATATTTACTAACAAAAAATATAATATTTTCTAATACAAATAACTGTTCGAATATACGGGGTGGGGCTCCCTTGTCTTCAATCTGTCGGAGGACTGTTTCTTCTACCAGGCGAGTTGTCATTTTTCATTAAAATTTTCCTTACATCTACTGAGACTCCGCCTCTCAGTTATCTCATCAGTGCTACGATGATCTGTTCAACAGACCACGGCCACGATGAGATAGCTGGCTTCATCTCACATTTAGCCTCCCCCTCTTGTCGTTGCAGTTGGCGTTACGCATTGACACGTCAAGTCAGCGGCAAGAGTGGAGCGCATTAACTAAACACCAACACTAAACCACAAAATGCTTCACTACAAAATCACAATACATCACAAGGAAAATTTAAATTTACCTTTCTATTATTTTTAATTGGGCGCCATTAATGTTACCGCACCACTAGAATGATGCAGTGTGGTGACCGCGGCTAGCTCACAGCAATGGTCGGGGTCCTTAACCCGCCACACTGCATCGGGTGGGACAACACTACAAAAAAAAACTTCAACTCACCATTTTTCCTAGCATCCTCCTCTACGACGACAAGCGAGCCCGCCCCATATTGTCCGCCTTAGCTTAACATTTTTAACATAAAATTAAACATACTAAACATTCTACTTGCACTTAAATAAATAACATACATATACGCGTATACTTAATAATACATACATACACGCGTATACTTAATAAATATATACTTATCTCTAGGGGGCGGGCGGCAGCCTCCTTTTTCCTCCGATTCTCGAATGGGATGGGCCGGAAACAATCAGTTATCCCTCTTATGGGATGGGCCGGAAACAAGCGGTTATGGATCTATTCAGCACACTCAATAATCAAGGTAAACTTTCTAACGCCAACTCTTTAAACTAAACTAACACGATAAATTGATTCAAAATTTTAACGTTTATTTTCTAGACATGTACATTGTACTTGAATTAAAAACCTTTTTTGGAATCTTTCACACTTTAAATATATCCGAATAAATAACAAGACCACGGACGAGACGAGAGACTATCCACACAAAATCCGACACGAATTCAAATAATAAAATCTTAGTTTTCTAGCTCCAAAAAAAATCCTCCACAGTAAAACACAAAATTTAAACGCGCGCGGCAACCAAAAATTTTCGACACAACTTTCTTCCTAAACACTTAACACCTTATCTCCCCGTTTTTTCTCTACCACTGCCTTATATGATTTTTTTTCCTCTCTCCTGAAACCGTATCTTTTCCATTTCCTCGGCCTCTTCCGCTATTCCATCAGTGACCGCTCTAGCGGTCGAGCCGGTCAGTCACCTTTCTTTGGAATTTCTACTATTCTGAGGCAGCGCCATCTGTACCTCAGAATCGTCTGGTAGGTTTTAGCCTGGCCGCATTCACTAGTAAAGCGGACAAGTGGAAGGAACAAAAGAAGGAGAGAAGCAAAACAAACATATAGACGGCAGACGCCAAAAACAACGATCGCAACAAACTATTTACATTTTAATTTCAATTCATAGCTAAAAATCTAATGAATACACAATATATTCTAGGCAAATTACAATGTATTAGTCAAATTATGAAATACCAAAGCAGAAAGCAGCATATAAATATATGAATTCTGCGGAATTTTGAAAATGCAAATATATATAATGCTTCTGCGAAAGCATGTCTACATTTAACAATGAATTCAGTATTATTTTAAATACTAATTTGCATCTATAGTTGATAGATAGATTTGATAGTTTATATAATTACGTTATTTTGTTTATTATTATTGAGAATTCATTTCACAAACATCCAATTAGCTAAATTATAACAAATACCATGTAGCGTACAAAATCTTATCTACATGGTATTACTCAACACCTTGTCAAAATTTATACAATTTAATGGATCGCTCAGTGCCGCGTATGAAAGCAATACTATAATACAGTGTAATTTTAGTACTATAGTCTTGCAAGAAACATTTAATTAAATACGTTGACTTCTTTTAGTTAAATATTGCTTCAAAATGTATTAAAAAACTATATAAAAATCAATCAATTGAATATCATAATAAAAATAAACAATTCTTAACAACCAATTAAGAAAAATAATCGTAATGGGCAATCCAGGTCGAGCTCGGAGAAAAAGTTCACCATATTCGAATCTGGCGTCCAGTGCCTTAAATGGAAACTAAAGCATTTAATATTTTGTAGAGTGAAGTAGTGATTGAGAGTGATTTTAAAAGTGAAATTAGAAAGTGTAATTTCAGAAGCAGTGAGTTATAATTATAAATTGTTTATAAATTTGTAATTGAAGATAAACTTATTATTACAGAGCAAATATTTAGATGTCTGAACAGCGGGAGTGTGTCCTTCGATGCAATGGGTGGCAAAAGTGCTTTAAATTTCATAAGGAAGGTGTTTGGGGACATTGTCCAAATAAGAAACGAAGAGATTGTTTATATTTAAACCGTTTACTAATCACTTAATATTTTAACAACTTTCAACTAATAATACCGCGTGTACTCTAAATCCACCAAAACCGGAAGTCAAAAAAAGAGAGAAACATGTAAATAATATAACACAAAAATGAAACTTAGAATAAAAATAATAATATAAAACAGGGCTGCATTTACATAGTTTTAGACAATCTGTAACAGAAGGTCCGGATGGAAGGTAATATTAAAATATATGTTTTTTGTTTGTTAAAATGTCTTGTATTATAGTGCTGCATTTGGCTTAAAAGATGCGATACATATTTCCTTTTTGCGTGTGTTGATTAGTTTGTTTTGAAAAAAAGGTATTTTATTGTATATATGTACATTATTAAAGTTTTCCCAGTAAACTATTGATTTACAGACAGATTAATATTGATTTATATAGGCAGATTAATACAAATTAAGATATTTCCTTATTTCAAAATAGGAGAGCCAAATGGATGGAGATTTTGGGTGCGGGTTTTCCGGGAAAAATAATTTTCCTTATTATTATTATTATTATTCTGTATTATATTTTTATTCCATTTTACTAATAAAAAATAGTATAAAGTGATAAACTCTTTTATTCCGATTGTTCCTTTTTTTCTTTTCCTACTACAATTTCGAAATATGAAATTTTTAGTACAATGGCACCCGTTTTTTCGAGGTGAACTCACATATAGTGTAAATGTTTTTTTTCATACGGTAAAAAATCTGACGTTTAAGCTACGGCCCTATGATTTAGAGTACCTTTTTGTATGGCGCATAAAAAGAACAGTTGTTTTGGTACTAGTACTTTTTCATTGTTTTCAAACTATTATAAATTTTTTATTTTTTTTTTGGAGTACCAAAATGTCCAACACTTACATTACAGCAAAAAATTTTGTGAAAATAATAATTGTAGTTGGTGTTCTTTAAACATTTTTTAAATTCGAGAGTACTTTTTTACTTCTCTCTCTTGCATCATTCATTCGAAGATTTCGCAAGAGACATTCTGTTCTCTATATTTCTGATAAAAACGGATTTTGACATTTCATTGTGAATAACATACAATTGAAAGAAGTCGACCAACACTTCCAATTATTTTTCTCGGCTTATAAATATATTTCATTATGGTATTTTTTTATAATGTAAATTTTAGTTAACATGTATATTGGGATATATTATTTCTTAGGAAACCAACTGGAACGAACTGAAAAGTATGATAGCCAACCGAAATTCAGCGGACCAACAAGAAGCCCTCATTCGGATCAAAGATGCAGTGATTGGTAGTAACAGGCAAAAAGGTGCACTAATTTCATGTGGATTAGTTCCTGTCATTCTTAATATATGTACCGCCAGGGATGAAAATGTGGAGGACAAAATAAATGCATTTATTATATTAGGTAAGATAATGTTTTATAATTATGTTCCAAAATTGTAGGTATTTTTAAGAACTTAATATTTGAACAAAATCAGCAGTAATGTATATACATTACATATTATATTAATGCTTTAAATTCTGAAAATTATGTTGAATTCATTTAAAATTTAAATTAAGTCTTGAGTCTAAATTGTCTTGAAATTATGAGGTTTAGACCAGAATTTTCTACAATTATGTTTTCTGATACAGTTTGTTAAGCCACTCCTTCCAGCTGAGAAGAGGCGTCAGGTTCTACCTCAACTCCTGCAAGGTCCATTGTGTTGGAGACGTTCACGTCCTTTTTGTAGACCCTCAATGTTATGAACGAGAATCCATAGCTAACGCACCATCGGTACGCGACAGTGATTCCAACGAGTCCATGCTCATCACAAAAGTAGCATTGCGGTACTCGCCTTTTGGCTCCTTCATTTTCGTGAATTTCCACGATGATTCAGGATTACATAACCGTAACATCTCCAGAACCATTTGAGGGTCAGATGGTTCAGCTGGTATCCAGGCCCTCGCTCTTGGCAGATTAGGGATATCCACTCTTGAGTTTTCCCCGAGCTTAGACCAAGGCCAAGCTGCACCGATTCTGGATATGGCTATTCTATATAAATCAGTTAATCTCTGAACGGCACATGCGATTAGCTTCACGTAGTTTTGATGCCATCCACTATCGCGACAAAAAAAGGGCTGGACCAGCATGTTCCTTCAAAATATGGAAGAAAGTGCTCGAGAGCCTAGCTTCCACTTTTCCAGTTCTCAACCGAAATGGTGCCGTCAAGGTTGCTTTTGTCTACAACGGCCCATAAATGTTGACCTCGCACAGCTTCGCTGAAGGTTTTTGGTGCGGGTGAAGTCTCATGATATCGAGGCTTCTTAATAGTGCTGGGCATTTTGGGCGAGCCGTTCGACAGCTGGCGTTTTGGCGGCGGGTTCGGTTTCGGAACCTGTGAGAGTCCCTCCGTAACCCTCGTTGCCCAGCTAGTAGAGGACTTTTGTTTTTCAGATCTCTCTCCATCTGGGACGCTTCTGAAACATTCCAGCAGCTTCAAAGCAGCGAATCTCTCCTTGTAGTTGTGCCGTGTAGGCTTTAACACCGAGGGGGCATTAGTCGTTTTAGACGTCATTATACCATCACGTCTACCAAGGCCAATCCTCAAAAATCAAAAATTGTTTTAGTACTGCCACTTCCACTAGAACCAGGCTTCCACCATACGACATGGGCTAGCCGTGCTTGGCTTATTTGTACCGCCACTTCCACTAGACTGGCTTGAGCCAGATTCAGAATTGAAGGCAATAGCCTCCGTTGTATTTAGGGACTACTTGCCCAAAGAAATTTTTAAATTTGTATTGTAGTCCATATTTTTCTTACGATCACCGTTTACCGTAGCAGACATGGTGATCTTCAATTTATAGGGGGAAACATAGTGGTCGACCGTGACAGCAAGGTCATGAATATACCTCGAGGTGACCCGGTATCGAGCTAGTTCCGTAAAAATACAGCCGGTATTGCCGCTGGCTGCAAACAAACTATTAGCCACGGGTCGCTAACACCTTCTGTTAGGTTGGATTTTTTACCAGGGTTTAGTCCATCCGCCCGACATCTTAGCCAACTGTACATGAGATGCGCTGTGGGATCCATTAACAGGAATGGATCGTACCTCACACCCGTGGAGGTGATAGGCCCAGTTTCCGCCAGAACTCAATTACGGCATGTACTCATATGCAAGTTAGTCCCATTGAATAACTGACGGCACAACGGCCAAATTCGAATTAACAAACGCAACATTTGGTGCCTCCTGTGAAGATTTTTCCTGGTAATTGATTTCATAATTTAGTAGCAGTGCAACGTGCAATTTTGGACATAGGTTGGATTAGGTTATCGTGACAGTCGGTCTGCAGACCAACTCATTCAGACCATTATGGGTCCATTGCGATACCACCACACCTCTACTTTACTAGTCAAACCATTTTGAAGCCCTAAAATATCGCAGTATTTGTTTGACCTTTGCGCCGGACACTTACGTAAGAGAGTTGAAAGAGTATGTGCCTAAAGAGCCCGCTCTGTTTGTAGACAGAGCCGGGCGCCTACAGAAGAGATATTCCACAGTCTCCTCCTCCGCATATCCACAGACACTGCTGAATTCAGGAGAGAATACTCCCAGCCTGAGAGCGTGCCTGCCGAATAGCCAATGACCAGTTATACAAGCCACGACCTTAGAGATATCTTCTCTCGATAGGGAAAGCAAATCTCTAGATTTCCTTCTATCAAGCTCTGGCCACATTAGCCTAGTCGTTAAGCAAGTGCCTTCGTGGGGTTGAAGCGTAAGTTTCACAGGATGCGAATATACGATTATAGTTCTAGGAACATTAGCCTCTATCCCATCTAGACCGATAGTGCGTGGCGAAGAGTCATATCCTGCCTGAGGTAACCCTGCTATTCCTAACAGAACACTACGGATCTAGACTGAGGAGCCAATAAACACCTCCCCGGATACTGAGGAATCAATAAACACCTCTGCACGTATACAAACAAATATATTTTCTATATAACTAATATGAAGATATATTCCACAGTCTCCTCCTCCGCATCTCCACAGAAACCGCTGAATTTATGAGAGAATACTCCCAGCCTGAGAGCATGCCTGCCGAATAGCCAATGACCAGTTATACAAGCCACGAACTTAGAGATATCTTCTCTCGACAGGGAAAGCAAGTCTCTAGATTTCCTTCTATCAAGCTCTGGCCACATTAGCCTAGTCGTTAAGCAAGTGCCTTCGTGGGGTTGAAGCGTAAGTTTCACAGGATGCGAATATACGATTATAGTTCTAGGAACATTAGCCTCTATCCCATCTAGACCGATAGTGCGTGGCGAAGAGTCATATCCTGCCTGAGGTAACCCTGCTATTCCTAACAGAACACTACGGATCTAGACTGAGGAGCCAATAAACACCTCCCCGGATACTGAGGAACAATAAACACCTCTGCACGTATACAAACAAATATATTTTATATATAACTACTATGTGTGTGTAGTAACATATGGACTACCTGCTATGATTGTTTTGCACTGTTTTGAAATAGGAGAGGACTGCATTGGAATCATTGAGTTTAAAATGAGAAATGTGTAGCAATTAAATTGAAAAGTAAAGTTTGTTCAAATCATTGCAAATTGTATTGCACTCATGCAGATCTCTGGTACATACATTACATACACATATAAATGTTTTTAAATTTTGAAAATTATGTTGAATTCATTTAAAATTTAAATTAAGTCTTGAGTCTAAATTGTCTTGAAATTATAAGGTTTAGACCAGAATTTTCTACAATTATGTTTTCTGATACAGTTTGTCAAGTAATTGTTTGCAAAATAAAAGAGCAATAAAATTTTCACTTTAATATTGATTTAAAACCAGAAATGCACATATTTAATAAAACAAAATTTTGTATTTAAAATTAATAAATAAATACAAAAAGGAAAGTTTCTGTAGCAAAAGAAAAAACAATAGCCATTTCATGGTGTTAAATAATTCTTTGGAAAGTTCAAGGAACATACAAAGAAACTAATCCAGTAACATTAAATAATTTAATACTTACTCTGTCCACCATTCGCATCAATAACGGCTTGCAACCCTGTTGATATAGACCCAATAAGTTATTGTATATCGTATTCTTTTGGCACCTTTTCCCATTCCTCCCTTATAACTCTTATTAGAAGCGTTTTTATTAATTGAAGGCCGTTTTGCAACTTTTTTTTTAAGGCGGATGGGGTTCATCGATAATAGAACGCATTTTGATAAGAAAAGTTGTCGAAAATCCGCAGTTTTCAACCAGAACCCTTGATCCCAGAACTTAAAAAAGAGTGTGATGTTGCGGTTACCTCCTGATAAATAACCAATATATGTAAAGAGATGGTCGAAAAACCACTGCTTTCAACACAACACATTGAAAAGCGGCTACTGGGATGACGTTTTGCTTTGAAACCAAAATTATGCTTTATTATAATGATGGACTCAATAGAGTGTGGAGACTACAGTTAAAAGCATTGTGAAACTGTAATGTAATTCCAACTGTTAAGTTCGGCAATCTTTTTGTCATGGGATGGAAGCATATCCAGCAAAGGAGTTAGAGAACTACCTTTCATAGAGAACACAATGGATGCAAAACAATATTTGGATATTTTAAAATGTTATTTGATATATAAGGCAAATTATTTTGGGTTCAATGTTGATAATAAGCCACAATTTAAATTTTACTAAGACCCAAAACTGGCGCATATGGTAAAGATGTAGCTTCTTTACAAATGCAAAAAAGTGTTAAATACGGCTTATCAGAGTCCAGACTTGAACCCCATTGGAAATTTGTGGGCACATTTAAAAAAAAAAGCAAAAAGCAAGAAGCAACCGAAAGCTCGAGCAGAGCTCAAAAATACAATACTAGAGGAATGTAAAAAAACAAAACAAGCTAGTATGATGTACAGGATTTGGTTTAATCCAGTAGGAGAAGATATATATGATAATGAGGGTCATAGAAAGTAGTAAATACTTTCTAGTGCTAATTTTCTTTTCTTCCATTCATTTGTATAAAGTTATCATTTGTAAAAACACTTTCTGGACAGCTAATGCGTAGCGCAACCGCCTTGTCAGAATGAGAGCCAGGTTCCACGCTCCATCTCCGCCAGCAGAAGTGGTGTGGGCCACTCCTTCCAGCTGAGAAGAGGCATCCGGTTCTACCTCAACTCCTGCAAGGTCCATTGTGTTGGAGACGTTCACGTCCTTCTTGTAGACCCTCAATGTTATGGACGAGAATCCATAGCTCACGCACCATCGGAACGCGACAGAGATTCCAACGAGTCCATGCTCACCACAAAAGTAGCACTGCGGTACTCGCCTTTTGGCTCCTTCATTTTCGTGATTTTCCACGATGATTCAGAATTACATAACCGTAACATCTCCAGAACCATTTGAGGGTCAGATGGTTCAGCTGGTATCCAGGCCCTCGCTCTTGGCAGATTAGGGATATCCACTCTTGAGTTTTCCCCGAGCTTAGACCAAGGCCAAACTTCACCGATTCTGGATATGGCTATTCTATATAAATCAGTTAATCTGCGATTAGTTTCACTTACTTTTGATGCCATCCACTATCGCGACAAAAAAGGGCTGGACTAGGATGTTCCTTCAAAATCTGGAAGAAAGTGCTCGAGAGCCAAGCTTCCACTTTTCCAGTTCTCAACCGAAATGGTGCCGTCAAGGTTGCTTTTGTCTACAACGGCCCATAAATGTTGACCTCGCACAGCTTCGCTGAAGGTTTTTGGTGCGGGTGAAGTCTCATGATATCGAGGCTTCTTAATAGTGCTGGGCATTTTGAGCGAGCCGTTCGACAGCTGGCGTTTTGGCGGCGGGTTCGGTTTCGGAACCTGTGAGAGTCCCTCCGTAACCCTCGTTGCCCAGCTAGTAGAGGACTTTTGTTTTTCAGACCTGTCTCCATCTGGGACGCTTCTGCAACATTCCAGCAGCTTCAAAGCAGCGAATCTCTCCTTGTAGTTGTGCCGTGTAGGCTTTAACACCGAGGGGGCCTTAGTCGTTTTAGACGTCATTATACCGTCACGTCTACCAAGGCCAATCCTCAAAAATCAAAAATTGTTTTAGTACTGCCACTTCCACTAGAACCAGGCTTCCACCATACGACATGGGCTAGCCGTGCTTGGCTTATTTGTACCGCCACTTCCACTAGACTGGCTTGAGCCAGATTCAGAATTGAAAGCAATAGCCTCCGTTGCATATAGGGACTACTTGCCCAAAGAAATTTTTAAATTTGTATTGTAGTCCATATTTTTCTTACGATCAACGTCTACCGTAGCAGACATGGTGATCTTCAATTTATAGGGGGAAACATAGTGGTCGACCGTGACAGCAAGGTCATGAATATACCTCGAGGTGACCCGGTATCGAGCTAGTTCCGTAAAAATACAGCCGGTATTGCCGCTGGCTGCAAACAAACTATTAGCCACGGGTCGCTAACACCTTCTGTTAGGTTGGATTTTTTACCAGGGTTTAGTCCATCCGCCCGACATCTTAGCCAACTGTACATGAGATGCGCTGTGGGATCCATTAACAGGAATGGATCGTACCTCACACCCGTGGAGGTGATAGGCCCAGTTTCCGCCAGAACTCAATTACGGCATGTACTCATATACAAGTTAGTCCCATTGAATAACTGACGGCACAACGGCCAAATTCGAATTAACAAACGCAACATTTGGTGCCTCCTGTGAAGATTTTTCCTGGTAATTGATTTCATAATTTAGTAGCAGTGCAACGTACAATTTTGGACCTAGGTTGGATTAGGTTATCGTGACAGTCGGTCTGCAGACCAACTCATTCAGACCATTATGGGTCCATTGCGATACCATCGCGTAGCACCACACCTCTACTTTACTAGTCAAACCATTTTGAAGCCCTAAAATATCGCAGTATTTGTTTGACCTTTGCGCCGGACACTTACGTAAGAGAGTTGAAAGAGTATGTGCCTAAAGAGCCCGCTCTGTTTGTAGACAGAGCCGGGCGCCTACAGAAGAGATATTCCACAGTCTCCTCCTCCGCATATCCACAGACACCGCTGAATTCATGAGAGAATACTCCCAGCCTGAGAGCATGCCTGCCGAATAGCCAATGACCAGTTATACAAGCCACGACCTTAGAGATATCTTCTCCCGACAGGGAAAGCAAGTCTCTAGATTTCCTTCTATCAAGCTCTGGCCACATTAGCCTAGTCGTTAAGCAAGTGCCTTCGTGGGGTTGAAGCGTAAGTTTCACAGGATGCGAATATACGATTATAGTTCTAGGAACATTAACCTCTATCACATCTAGACCGATAGTGCGTGGCGAAGAGTCATATCCTGCCCGAGGTAGCCCTGCTATTCCTAACAGAACACTACGGATCTAGACTGAGGAGCCAATAAACACCTCCCCGGATACTGAGGAATCAATAAACACCTCTGCACGTATACAAACAAATATATTTTATATATAACTACTATGTGTGTGTAGTAACATATGGACTACCTGCTATGATTGTTTTGCACTGTTTTGAAATAGGAGAGGACTGCATTGGAATCATTGAGTTTAAAATGAGAAATGTGTAGCAATTAAATTGAAAAGTAAAGTTTGTTCAAATCATTGCAAATTGTATTGCACTCATGCAGATCTCTGGTACATATGTACATTACATACACATATTAATGTTTTTAAATTTTGAAAATTATGTTGAATTCATTTAAAATTTAAATTAAGTTTTGAGTCTAAATTGTCTTGAAATTATAAGGTTTAGACCAGAATTTTCTACAATTATGTTTTCTGATACAGTTTGTCAAGTAATTGTTTGCAAAATAAAAGAGCAATAAAATTTTCACTTTAATATTGATTTAAATCCAGAAATACACATATTTAATAAAACAAAATTTTGTATTTAAAATTAATAAATAAATACAAAAAGGAAAGTTTCTGTAGCAAAAGAAAAAACAATAGCCATTTCATGGTGTTAAATAATTCTTTGGAAAGTTCAAGGAACATACAAAGAAACTAATACAGTAACATTAAATAATTTAATACTTACTCTGTCCACCATTCGCATCAATAACGGCTTGCAACCCTGTTGATATAGACCCAATAAGTTATTGTATATCGTATTCTTTTGGCACCTTTTCCCATTCCTCCCTTATAACTCTTATTAGAAGCGTTTTTATTAATTGAAGGCCGTTTTACAACTTTTTTTTAAGGCGGATGGGGTTCATCGATAATAGAACGCATTTTGGTAAGAAAAGTTGTCGAAAATCCGCAGTTTTCAACCAGAACCCTTGATCCCAGACCTTAAAAAAGAGTGTGATGTTGCGGTTACCTCCTGATAAATAACCAATATATGTAAAGAGATGGTCGAAAAACCACTGCTTTCAACACAACACATTGAAAAGCGGCTACTGGGATGACGTTTTGCGTTGAAACCAAAATTATGCTTTATTATAATGATGGACTCAATAGAGTGTGGAGACTACAGTTAAAAGCATTGGAAAACTGTAATGTAATTCCAACTGTTAAGTTCGGCAATCTTTTTGTCATGGGATGGAAGCATATCCAGCAAAGGAGTTAGAGAACTACCTTTCATAGAGAACACAATGGATGCAAAATAATATTTGGATATTTTAAAATGTTATTTGATATATAAGGCAAATTATTTTGGGTTCAATGTTGATAATAAGCCACAATTTAAATTTTACTAAGACCCAAAACTGGCGCATATGGTAAAGATGTAGCTTCTTTACAAATGCAAAAAAGTGTTAAATACGGCTTATCAGAGTCCAGACTTGAACCCCATTGGAAATTTGTGGGCACATTTAAAAAAAAAAGCAAAAAGCAAGAAGCAACCGAAAGCTCGAGCAGAGCTCAAAAATACAATACTAGAGGAATGTAAAAAAACAAAACAAGCTAGTATGATGTACAGGATTTGGTTTAATCCAGTAGGAGAAGATATATATGATAATGAGGGTCATAGAAAGTAGTAAATACTTTCTAGTGCTAATTTTCTTTTCTTCCATTCATTTGTATAAAGTTATCATTTGTAAAAACACTTTCTGGACAGCTAATGCGTAGCGCAACCGCCTTGTCAGAATGAGAGCCAGGTTCCACGCTCCATCTCCGCCAGCAGAAGTGGTGTGGGCCACTCCTTCCAGCTGAGAAGAGGCATCCGGTTCTACCTCAACTCCTGCAAGGTCCATTGTGTTGGAGACGTTCACGTCCTTCTTGTAGACCCTCAATGTTATGGACGAGAATCCATAGCTCACGCACCATCGGAACGCGACAGAGATTCCAACGAGTCCATGCTCACCACAAAAGTAGCACTGCGGTACTCGCCTTTTGGCTCCTTCATTTTCGTGATTTTCCACGATGATTCAGAATTACATAACCGTAACATCTCCAGAACCATTTGAGGGTCAGATGGTTCAGCTGGTATCCAGGCCCTCGCTCTTGGCAGATTAGGGATATCCACTCTTGAGTTTTCCCCGAGCTTAGACCAAGGCCAAACTTCACCGATTCTGGATATGGCTATTCTATATAAATCAGTTAATCTGCGATTAGTTTCACGTACTTTTGATGCCATCCACTATCGCGACAAAAAAGGGCTGGACTAGGATGTTCCTTCAAAATCTGGAAGAAAGTGCTCGAGAGCCAAGCTTCCACTTTTCCAGTTCTCAACCGAAATGGGGCCGTCAAGGTTGCTTTTGTCTACAACGGCCCATAAATGTTGACCTCGCACAGCTTCGCTGAAGGTTTTTGGTGCGGGTGAAGTCTCATGATATCGAGGCTTCTTAATAGTGCTGGGCATTTTGGGCGAGCCGTTCGACAGCTGTCGTTTTGGCGGCGGGTTCGGTTTCGGAACCTGTGAGAGTCCCTCCGTAACCCTCGTTGCCCAGCTAGTAGAGGACTTTTGTTTTTCAGACCTGTCTCCATCTGGGACGCTTCTGAAACATTCCAGCAGCTTCAAAGCAGCGAATCTCTCCTTGTAGTTGTGCCGTGTAGGCTTTAATACCGAGGGGGCATTAGTCGTTTTAGACGTCATTATACCGTCACGTCTACCATGGCCAATCCTCAAAAATCAAAAATTGTTTTAGTACTGCCACTTCCACTAGAACCAGGCTTCCACCATACGACATGGGCTAGCCGTGCTTGGCTTATTTGTACCGCCATTTCCACTAGACTGGCTTGAGCCAGATTCAGAATTGAAGGCAATAGCCTCCGTTGCATTTAGGGACTACTTGCCCAAAGAAATTTTTAAATTTGTATTGTAGTCCATATTTTTCTTACGATCACCGTCTACCGTAGCAGACATGGTGATCTTCAATTTATAGGGGGAAACATAGTGGTCGACCGTGACAGCGAGGTCATGAATATACCTCGAGGTGACCCGGTATCGAGCTAGTTCCGTAAAAATACAGCCGGTATTGCCGCTGGCTGCAAACAAACTATTAGCCACGGGTCGCTAACACCTTCTGTTAGGTTGGATTTTTTACCAGGGTTTAGTCCATCCGCCCGACTTATCTTAGCCAACTGTACATGAGATGCGCTGTGGGATCCATTAACAGGAATGGATCGTACCTCACACCCGTGGAGGTGATAGGCCCAGTTTCCGCCAGAACTCAATTACGGCATGTACTGATATACAAGTTAGTCCCATTGAATAACTGACGGCACAACGGCCAAATTCGAATTAACAAACGCAACATTTGGTGCCTCCTGTGAAGATTTTTCCTGGTAATTGATTTCATAATTTAGTAGCAGTGCAACGTGCAATTTTGGACCTAGGTTGGATTAGGTTATCGTGACAGTCGGTCTACAGACCAACTCATTCAGACCATTATGGGTCCATTGCGATACCATCGCGTAGCACCACACCTCTACTTTACTAGTCAAACCATTTTGAAGCCCTAAAATATCGCAGTATTTGTTTGACCTTTGCGCCGGACACTTACGTAAGAGAGTTGAAAGAGTATGTGCCTAAAGAGCCCGCTCTGCTTCTAGACAGAGCCGGGCGCCTACAGAAGAGATATTCCACAGTCTCCTCCTCCGCATATCCACAGACACCGCTGAATTCATGAGAGAATACTCCCAGCCTGAGAGCATGCCTGCCGAATAGCCAATGACCAGTTATACAAGCCACGACCTTAGAGATATCTTCTCCCGACAGGGAAAGCAAGTCTCTAGATTTCCTTCTATCAAGCTCTGGCCACATTAGCCTAGTCGTTAAGCAAGTGCCTTCGTGGGGTTGAAGCGTAAGTTTCACAGGATGCGAATATACGATTATAGTTCTAGGAACATTAGCCTCTATCCCATCTAGACCGATAGTGCGTGGCGAAGAGTAATATCCTGCCCGAGGTAACCCTGCTCTTCCTAACAGAACACTACGGATCTAGACTGAGGAGCCAATAAACACCTCCCCGGATACTGAGCAATCAATAAACACCTCTGCACGTATACAAACAAATATATTTTATATATAACTACTATGTGTGTGTAGTAACATATGGGCTACCTGCTATGATTGTTTTGCACTGTTTTGAAATAGGAGAGGACTGCATTGGAATCATTGAGTTTAAAATGAGAAATGTGTAGCAATTAAATTGAAAAGTAAAGTTTGTTCAAATCATTGCAAATTGTATTGCACTCATGCAGATCTCTGGTTACATACACATATTAATGTTTTTAAATTTTGAAAATTATGTTGAATTCATTTAAAATTTAAATTAAGTCTTCAGTCTAAATTGTCTTGAAATTATAAGGTTTAGACCAGAATTTTCTACAATTATTTTTTCTGATACAGTTTGTCAAGTAATTGTTTGCAAAATAAAAGAGCAATACAATTTTCACTTTAATATTGATTTAAAACCAGAAATGCACATATTTAATAAAACAAAATTTTGTATTTAAAATTAATAAATAAAGACAAAAAGGAAAGTTTCTGTAGCAAAAGCAAAAACAATAGCCATTTCATGGTGTCAAATAATTCTTTGGAAAATTCAAGGAACATACAAAGAAACTAATACAGTAACATTCAATAATTTAATACTTACTCTGTCCACCATTCAAATCAATAACGGCTTGCAACCCTGTTGATATAGGCCCAATAAGTTATTGTATATCGTATTCTTCGGGCACCTTTTCCCATTCCTCCCTTATAACTCTTATTAGAAGCGTTTTTATTAATTGAAGGCCGTTTTGCAACTTTTTTTTTAAGGCGGATGGGGTTCATCGATAATAGAACGCATTTTGGTAAGAAAAGGTGTCGAAAATCCGCAGTTTTCAACCAGAACCCTTGATCCCAGAAGTTAAAAAAGAGTGTGATGTTGCGGTTACCTCCTGATAAATAACCAATATATGTAAAGAGATGGTCGAAAAACCACTGCTTTCAACACAACACATTGAAAAGCGGCTACTGGGATGACGTTTTGCGTTGAAACCAAAATTATGCTTTACTATAATGATGGACTCAATAAAGTGTGGAGACTACCGTTAAAAGCATTGGAAAATTGTAATGTAATTCCAACTGTTAAGTTCGGCAATCTTTCTGTCATGGGATGGGAGCATATCCAGCAAAGGAGTAAGAGAACTAGCTTTCATAGAGAACACAATGGATGCAAAACAATATTTGGATATTTTAAAAGGTTATTTGATATATGTATAAGGAAAATTATTTTGGGTTCAATGTTGATAATAAGCCACAATTTAAATTTTACTAAGACCCAAAACTGGCGCATATGGTAAAGATGTCGCTTCTTTACAAATGCAAAAAAGTGTTAAATACGGCTTATCAGAGTCCAGACTTGAACCCCATTGGAAATTTGTGGGCACATTTAAAAAAAAAAGCAAAAAGCAAGAAGCAACCGAAAGCTCGAGCAGAGCTCAAAAATACAATACTAGAGGAATGTAAAAAAACAAAACAAGCTAGTATGATGTACAGGATTTGGTTTAATCCAGGAGGAGAAGACTACAAGCCGTGATATATGATAATGAGGGTCATAGAAAGTACTAAATACTTTCTAGTGCTAATTTTCTTTTCTTCCATTCATTTGTATAAAGTTATCATTTGTAAAAACACTTTCTGGACAGCTAATGCGTAGCGCAACCGCCTTGTCAGAATCAGAGCCAGGTTCCACGCTCCACCTCCGCCAGCAGAAGTGGTGTGGGCCACTCCTTCAAGCTGAGAAGAGGCATCCGGTTCTACCTCAACTCCTGCAAGGTCCATTGTATTGGAGACGTTCACGTCCTTCTTGTAGACCCTCAATGTTATGGACGAGAATCCATAGCTCACGCACCATCGGAACGCGACAGAGATTCCAACGAGTCCATGCTCACCACAAAAGTAGCACTGCGGTACTCGCCTTTTGGCTCCTTCATTTTCGTGATTTTCCACGATGATTCAGAATTACGTAACCGTAACATCTCCAGAACCATTTGAGGGTCAGATGGTTCAGCTGGTATCCAGGCCCTCGCTCTTGGCAGATTAGGGATATCCACTCTTGAGTTTTCCCCGAGCTTAGACCAAGGCCAAACTTCACCAATTCTGGATATGGCTATTCTATATAAATCAGTTAATCTGCGATTAGTTTCACGTACTTTTGATGCCATCGACTATCGCGACAAAAAAGGGCTGGACCAGGATGTTCCTTCAAAATCTGGAAGAAAGTGCTCGAGAGCCTAGCTTCCACTTTTCCAGTTCTCAACCGAAATGGTGCCGTCAAGGTTGCTTTTGTCTACAACGGCCCATAAATGTTGACCTCGCACAGCTTCGCTGAAGGTTTTTGGTATGGGTGAAGTCTCATGATATCGAGGCTTCTTAATAGTGCTGGGGTTTTTGGCCGAGCCGTTCGACAGCTGGCGTTTTGGCGGCGGGTTCGGTTTCGGAACCTGTGAGAGTCCCTCCGTAACCCTCGTTGCCCAGCTAGTAGAGGACTTTTGTTTTTCAGACCTGTCTCCATCTGGGACGCTTCTGAAACATTCCAGCAGCTTCAAAGCAGCGAATCTCTCCTTGTAGTTGTGCCGTGTAGGCTTTAACACCGAGGAGGCATTAGTCGTTTTAGACGTCATTTTACCGTCACGTCTAGCAGGGCCAATCCTCAAAAATCAACAAAAATTGTTTTAGTACTGCCACTTCCACTAGAACCAGGTTTGTCCCCGGGGCAGCTTCCACCATACGTCATGGGCTAGCCGTGCTTGGCTTATTTGTACCGCCACTTCCACTATACTGGCTTGAGCCAGATTCAGAATTGAAGGCAATAGCCTCCGTTGCATTTAGGGACTACTTGCCCAAAGAAATTTTTAAATTTGTATTGTAGTCCATATTTTTCTTACGATCACCGTCTACCGTAGCAGACATGGTGATCTTCAATTTATAGGGGGAAACATAGTGGTCGACCGTGACAGCGAGGTCATGAATATACCTCGAGGTGACCCGGTATCGAGCTAGTTCCGTAAAAATACAGCCGGTATTGCCGCTGGCTGCAAACAAACTATTAGCCACGGGTCGCTAACACCTTCTGTTAGGTTGGATTTTTTACCAGGGTTTAGTCCATCCGCCCGACTTATCTTAGCCAACTGTATATGAGATGCGCTGTGGGATCCATTAACAGGAATGGATCGTACCTCACACCCGTGGAGGTGATAGGCCCAGTTTCCGCCAGAACTCAATTACGGCATGTACTGATATACAAGTTAGTCCCATTGAATAACTGACGGCACAACGGCCAAATTCGAATTAACAAACGCAACATTTGGTGCCTCCTGTGAAGATTTTTCCTGGTAATTGATTTCATAATTTAGTAGCAGTGCAACGTGCAATTTTGGACCTAGGTTGGATTAGGTTATCGTGACAGTCGGTCTACAGACCAACTCATTCAGACCATTATGGGTCCATTGCGATACCATCGCGTAGCACCACACCTCTACTTTACTAGTCAAACCATTTTGAAGCCCTAAAATATCGCAGTATTTGTTTGACCTTTGCGCCGGACACTTACGTAAGAGAGTTGAAAGAGTATGTGCCTAAAGAGCCCGCTCTGCTTCTAGACAGAGCCGGGCGCCTACAGAAGAGATATTCCACAGTCTCCTCCTCCGCATATCCACAGACACCGCTGAATTCATGAGAGAATACTCCCAGCCTGAGAGCATGCCTGCCGAATAGCCAATGACCAGTTATACAAGCCACGACCTTAGAGATATCTTCTCCCGACAGGGAAAGCAAGTCTCTAGATTTCCTTCTATCAAGCTCTGGCCACATTAGCCTAGTCGTTAAGCAAGTGCCTTCGTGGGGTTGAAGCGTAAGTTTCACAGGATGCGAATATACGATTATAGTTCTAGGAACATTAGCCTCTATCCCATCTAGACCGATAGTGCGTGGCGAAGAGTAATATCCTGCCCGAGGTAACCCTGCTCTTCCTAACAGAACACTACGGATCTAGACTGAGGAGCCAATAAACACCTCCCCGGATACTGAGCAATCAATAAACACCTCTGCACGTATACAAACAAATATATTTTATATATAACTACTATGTGTGTGTAGTAACATATGGGCTACCTGCTATGATTGTTTTGCACTGTTTTGAAATAGGAGAGGACTGCATTGGAATCATTGAGTTTAAAATGAGAAATGTGTAGCAATTAAATTGAAAAGTAAAGTTTGTTCAAATCATTGCAAATTGTATTGCACTCATGCAGATCTCTGGTTACATACACATATTAATGTTTTTAAATTTTGAAAATTATGTTGAATTCATTTAAAATTTAAATTAAGTCTTCAGTCTAAATTGTCTTGAAATTATAAGGTTTAGACCAGAATTTTCTACAATTATTTTTTCTGATACAGTTTGTCAAGTAATTGTTTGCAAAATAAAAGAGCAATACAATTTTCACTTTAATATTGATTTAAAACCAGAAATGCACATATTTAATAAAACAAAATTTTGTATTTAAAATTAATAAATAAAGACAAAAAGGAAAGTTTCTGTAGCAAAAGCAAAAACAATAGCCATTTCATGGTGTCAAATAATTCTTTGGAAAATTCAAGGAACATACAAAGAAACTAATACAGTAACATTCAATAATTTAATACTTACTCTGTCCACCATTCAAATCAATAACGGCTTGCAACCCTGTTGATATAGGCCCAATAAGTTATTGTATATCGTATTCTTCGGGCACCTTTTCCCATTCCTCCCTTATAACTCTTATTAGAAGCGTTTTTATTAATTGAAGGCCGTTTTGCAACTTTTTTTTTAAGGCGGATGGGGTTCATCGATAATAGAACGCATTTTGGTAAGAAAAGTTGTCGAAAATCCGCAGTTTTCAACCAGAACCCTTGATCCCAGAAGTTAAAAAAGAGTGTGATGTTGCGGTTACCTCCTGATAAATAACCAATATATGTAAAGAGATGGTCGAAAAACCACTGCTTTCAACACAACACATTGAAAAGCGGCTACTGGGATGACGTTTTGCGTTGAAACCAAAATTATGCTTTACTATAATGATGGACTCAATAAAGTGTGGAGACTACCGTTAAAAGCATTGGAAAATTGTAATGTAATTCCAACTGTTAAGTTCGGCAATCTTTCTGTCATGGGATGGGAGCATATCCAGCAAAGGAGTAAGAGAACTAGCTTTCATAGAGAACACAATGGATGCAAAACAATATTTGGATATTTTAAAAGGTTATTTGATATATGTATAAGGAAAATTATTTTGGGTTCAATGTTGATAATAAGCCACAATTTAAATTTTACTAAGACCCAAAACTGGCGCATATGGTAAAGATGTCGCTTCTTTACAAATGCAAAAAAGTGTTAAATACGGCTTATCAGAGTCCAGACTTGAACTCCATTGGAAATTTGTGGGCACAATTAAAAAAAAAAGCAAAAAGCAAGAAGCAACCGAAAACTCGAGCAGAGCTCAAAAATACAATACTAGAGGAATGTAAAAAAACAAAACAAGCTAGTATGATGTACAGGATTTGGTTTAATCCAGGAGGAGAAGACTACAAGCCGTGATATATGATAATGAGGGTCATAGAAAGTACTAAATACTTTCTAGTGCTAATTTTCTTTTCTTCCATTCATTTGTATAAAGTTATCATTTGTAAAAACACTTTCTGGACAGCTAATGCGTAGCGCAACCGCCTTGTCAGAATCAGAGCCAGGTTCCACGCTCCACCTCCGCCAGCAGAAGTGGTGTGGGCCACTCCTTCAAGCTGAGAAGAGGCATCCGGTTCTACCTCAACTCCTGCAAGGTCCATTGTATTGGAGACGTTCACGTCCTTCTTGTAGACCCTCAATGTTATGGACGAGAATCCATAACTCACGCACCATCGGAACGCGACAGAGATTCCAACGAGTCCATGCTCACCACAAAAGTAGCACTGCGGTACTCGCCTTTTGGCTCCTTCATTTTCGTGATTTTCCACGATGATTCAGAATTACGTAACCGTAACATCTCCAGAACCATTTGAGGGTCAGATGGTTCAGCTGGTATCCAGGCCCTCGCTCTTGGCAGATTAGGGATATCCACTCTTGAGTTTTCCCCGAGCTTAGACCAAGGCCAAACTTCACCAATTCTGGATATGGCTATTCTATATAAATCAGTTAATCTGCGATTAGTTTCACGTACTTTTGATGCCATCGACTATCGCGACAAAAAAGGGCTGGACCAGGATGTTCCTTCAAAATCTGGAAGAAAGTGCTCGAGAGCCTAGCTTCCACTTTTCCAGTTCTCAACCGAAATGGTGCCGTCAAGGTTGCTTTTGTCTACAACGGCCCATAAATGTTGACCTCGCACAGCTTCGCTGAAGGTTTTTGGTATGGGTGAAGTCTCATGATATCGAGGCTTCTTAATAGTGCTGGGGTTTTTGGCCGAGCCGTTCGACAGCTGGCGTTTTGGCGGCGGGTTCGGTTTCGGAACCTGTGAGAGTCCCTCCGTAACCCTCGTTGCCCAGCTAGTAGAGTACTTTTGTTTTTCAGACCTGTCTCCATCTGGGACGCTTCTGAAACATTCCAGCAGCTTCAAAGCAGCGAATCTCTCCTTGTAGTTGTGCCGTGTAGGCTTTAACACCGAGGAGGCATTAGTCGTTTTAGACGTCATTTTACCGTCACGTCTAGCAGGGCCAATCCTCAAAAATCAACAAAAATTGTTTTAGTACTGCCACTTCCACTAGAACCAGGTTTGTCCCCGGGGCAGCTTCCACCATACGACATGGGCTAGCCGTGCTTGGCTTATTTGTACCGCCACTTCCACTATACTGGCTTGAGCCAGATTCAGAATTGAAGGCTGCTTGCCCAAAGAAATTTTTAAATTTGTATTGTAGTCCATGTTTTTCTTACGATCACCGTCTACCGTAGCAGACATGGTGATCTTCAATTTATAGGGGGAAACATAGTGGTCGACCGTGACAGCAAGGTCATGAATATACCTCGAGGTGACCCGGTATCGAGCTAGTTCCGTAAAAATACAGCCGGTATTGCCGCTGGCTGCAAACAAACTATTAGCCATGGGTCGCTAACACCTTCTGTTAGGTTGGATTTTTTACCAGGGTTTAGTCCATCCGCCCGACTTATCTTAGCCAACTGTACATGAGACGCGCTGTGAGATCCATTATCAGGAATGGATCGTACCTCACACCCGTGGAGGTGATAGGCCCAGTTTCCGCCAGAACTCAATTACGGCATGTACTCATATACAAGTTAGTCCCATTGAATAACTGACGGCACAACGGCCAAATTCGAATTAACAAACGCAACATTTGGTGCCTCCTGTGAAGATTTTTCCTGGTAATTGATTTCATAATTTAGTAGCAGTGCAACGTGCAATTTTGGACCTAGGTTGGATTAGGTTATCGTGACAGTCGGTCTGCAGACCAACTCATTCAGACCATTATGGGTCCATTGCGATACCATCGCGTAGCACCACACCTCTACTTTACTAGTCAAACCATTTTGAAGCCCTAAAATATCGCAGTATTTGTTTGACCTTTGCGCCGGACACTTACGTAAGAGAGTTGAAAGAGTATTTGCCTAAAGAGCCCGCTCTGCTTCTAGACAGAGCCGGGCGCCTACAGAAGAGATATTTCACAGTCTCCTCCTCCGCATATCCACAGACACCGCTGAATTCATGAGAGAATACTCCCAGCCTGAGAGCATGCCTGCCGAATAGCCAATGACCAGTTATACAAGCCACGACCTTAGAGATATCTTCTCTCGACAGGGAAAGCAAGTCTCTAGATTTCCTTCTATCAAGCTCTGGCCACATTTGCCTAGTCGTTAAGCAAGTGCCTTCGTGGGGTTGAAGCGTAAGTTTCACAGGATGCGAATATACGATTATAGTTCTAGGAACATTAGCCTCTATCCCATCTAGACCGATAGTGCGTGGCGAAGAGTAATATCCTGCCCGAGGTAACCCTGCTCTTCCTAACAGAACACTACGGATCTAGACTGAGGAGCCAATAAACACCTCCCCGGATACTGAGGAATCAATAAACACCTCTGCACGTATACAAACAAATATATTTTATATATAACTACTATGTGTGTGTAGTAACATATGGGCTACCTGCTATGATTGTTTTGCACTGTTTTGAAATAGGAGAGGACTGCATTGGAATCATTGAGTTTAAAATGAGAAATGTGTAGCAATTAAATTGAAAAGTAAAGTTTGTTCAAATCATTGCAAATTGTATTGCACTCATGCAGATCTCTGGTACATACATTACATACACATATTAATGTTTTTAAATTTTGAAAATTATGTTGAATTCATTTAAAATTTAAATTAAGTCTTCAGTCTAAATTGTCTTGAAATTATAAGGTTTAGACCAGAATTTTCTACAATTATGTTTTCTGATACAGTTTGTCAAGTAATTGTTTGCAAAATAAAAGAGCAATACAATTTTCACTTTAATATTGATTTAAAACCAGAAATGCACATATTTAATAAAACAAAATTTTGTATTTAAAATTAATAAATAAAGACAAAAAGGAAAGTTTCTGTAGCAAAAGCAAAAACAATAGCCATTTCATGGTGTCAAATAATTCTTTGGAAAATTCAAGGAACATACAAAGAAACTAATACAGTAACATTCAATAATTTAATACTTACTCTGTCCACCATTCGAATCAATAACGGCTTGCAACCCTGTTGATATAGGCCCAATAAGCTATTGTATATCGTATTCTTCGGGCACCTTTTCCCATTCCTCCCTTATAACTCTTATTAGAAGCGTTTTTATTAATTGAAGGCCGTTTTGCAACTTTTTTTTTAAGGCGGATGGGGTTCATCGATAATAGAACGCATTTTGGTAAGAAAAGTTGTCGAAAATCCGCAGTTTTCAACCAGAACCCTTGATCCCAGAAGTTAAAAAAGAGTGTGATGTTGCGGTTACCTCCTGATAAATAACCAATATATGTAAAGAGATGGTCGAAAAACCACTGCTTTCAACACAACACATTGAAAAGCGGCTACTGGGATGACGTTTTGCGTTGAAACCAAAATTATGCTTTACTATAATGATGGACTCAATAAAGTGCGGAGACTACCGTTAAAAGCATTGGAAAATTGTAATGTAATTCCAACTGTTAAGTTCGGCAATCTTTCTGTCATGGGATGGGAGCATATCCAGCAAAGGAGTAAGAGAACTAGCTTTCATAGAGAACACAATGGATGCAAAACAATATTTGGATATTTTAAAAGGTTATTTGATATATGTATAAGGAAAATTATTTTGGGTTCAATGTTGATAATAAGCCACAATTTAAATTTTACTAAGACCCAAAACTGGCGCATATGGTAAAGATGTCGCTTCTTTACAAATGCAAAAAAGTGTTAAATACGGCTTATCAGAGTCCAGACTTGAACTCCATTGGAAATTTGTGGGCACATTTAAAAAAAAAAGCAAAAAGCAAGAAGCAACCGAAAACTCGAGCAGAGCTCAAAAATACAATACTAGAGGAATGTAAAAAAACAAAACAAGCTAGTATGATGTACAGGATTTGGTTTAATCCAGGAGGAGAAGACTACAAGCCGTGATATATGATAATGAGGGTCATAGAAAGTACTAAATACTTTCTAGTGCTAATTTTCTTTTCTTCCATTCATTTGTATAAAGTTATCATTTGTAAAAACACTTTCTGGACAGCTAATGCGTAGCGCAACCGCCTTGTCAGAATCAGAGCCAGGTTCCACGCTCCACCTCCGCCAGCAGAAGTGGTGTGGGCCACTCCTTCAAGCTGAGAAGAGGCATCCGGTTCTACCTCAACTCCTGCAAGGTCCATTGTATTGGAGACGTTCACGTCCTTCTTGTAGACCCTCAATGTTATGGACGAGAATCCATAGCTCACGCACCATCGGAACGCGACAGAGATTTCAACGAGTCCATGCTCACCACAAAAGTAGCACTGCGGTACTCGCCTTTTGGCTCCTTCATTTTCGTGATTTTCCACGATGATTCAGAATTACGTAACCGTAACATCTCCAGAACCATTTGAGGGTCAGATGGTTCAGCTGGTATCCAGGCCCTCGCTCTTGGCAGATTAGGGATATCCACTCTTGAGTTTTCCCCGAGCTTAGACCAAGGCCAAACTTCACCGATTCTGGATATGGCTATTCTATATAAATCAGTTAATCTGCGATTAGTTTCACGTACTTTTGATGCCATCGACTATCGCGACAAAAAAGGGCTGGACCAGGATGTTCCTTCAAAATCTGGAAGAAAGTGCTCGAGAGCCTAGCTTCCACTTTTCCAGTTCTCAACCGAAATGGTGCCGTCAAGGTTGCTTTTGTGTACAACGGCCCATAAATGTTGACCTCGCACAGCTTCGCTGAAGGTTTTTGGTATGGGTGAAGTCTCATGATATCGAGGCTTCTTAATAGTGCTGGGGTTTTTGGCCGAGCCGTTCGACAGCTGGCGTTTTGGCGGCGGGTTCGGTTTCGGAACCTGTGAGAGTCCCTCCGTAACCCTCGTTGCCCAGCTAGTAGAGGACTTTTGTTTTTCAGACCTGTCTCCATCTGGGACGCTTCTGAAACATTCCAGCAGCTTCAAAGCAGCGAATCTCTCCTTGTAGTTGTGCCGTGTAGGCTTTAACACCGAGGAGGCATTAGTCGTTTTAGACGTCATTTTACCGTCACGTCTAGCAGGGCCAATCCTCAAAAATCAACCAAAATTGTTTTAGTACTGCCACTTCCACTAGAACCAGGTTTGTCCCCGGGGCAGCTTCCACCATACGACATGGGCTAGCCGTGCTTGGCTTATTTGTACCGCCACTTCCACTATACTGGCTTGAGCCAGATTCAGAATTGAAGGCTGCTTGCCCAAAGAAATTTTTAAATTTGTATTGTAGTCCATGTTTTTCTTACGATCACCGTCAACCGTAGCAGACATGGTGATCTTCAATTTATAGGGGGAAACATAGTGGTCGACCGTGACAGCAAGGTCATGAATATACCTCGAGGTGACCCGGTATCGAGCTAGTTCCGTAAAAATGCAGCCGGTATTGCCGCTGGCTGCAAACAAACTATTAGCCACGGGTCGCTAACACCTTCTGTTAGGTTGGATTTTTTACCAGGGTTTAGTCCATCCGCCCGACTTATCTTAGCCAACTGTACATGAGATGCGCTGTGGGATCCATTAACAGGAATGGATCGTACCTCACACCCGTGGAGGTGATAGGCCCAGTTTCCGCCAGAACTCAATTACGGCATGTACTCATATACAAGTTAGTCCCATTGAATAACTGACGGCACAACGGCCAAATTCGAATTAACAAACGCAACATTTGGTGCCTCCTGTGAAGATTTTCCCTGGTAATTGATTTCATAATTTAGTAGCAGTGCAACGTGCAATTTTGGACCTAGGTTGGATTAGGTTATCGTGACAGTCGGTCTACAGACCAACTCATTCAGACCATTATGGGTCCATTGCGATACCATCGCGTAGCACCACACCTCTACTTTACTAGTCAAACCATTTTGAAGCCCTAAAATATCGCAGTATTTGTTTGACCTTTGCGCCGGACACTTACGTAAGAGAGTTGAAAGAGTATGTGCCTAAAGAGCCCGCTCTGCTTCTAGACAGAGCCGGGCGCCTACAGAAGAGATATTCCACAGTCTCCTCCTCCGCATATCCACAGACACCGCTGAATTCATGAGAGAATACTCCCAGCCTGAGAGCATGCCTGCCGAATAGCCAATGACCAGTTATACAAGCCACGACCTTAGAGATATCTTCTCCCGACAGGGAAAGCAAGTCTCTAGATTTCCTTCTATCAAGCTCTGGCCACATTAGCCTAGTCGTTAAGCAAGTGCCTTCGTGGGGTTGAAGCGTAAGTTTCACAGGATGCGAATATACGATTATAGTTCTAGGAACATTAGCCTCTATCCCATCTAGACCGATAGTGCGTGGCGAAGAGTAATATCCTGCCCGAGGTAACCCTGCTCTTCCTAACAGAACACTACGGATCTAGACTGAGGAGCCAATAAACACCTCCCCGGATACTGAGCAATCAATAAACACCTCTGCACGTATACAAACAAATATATTTTATATATAACTACTATGTGTGTGTAGTAACATATGGGCTACCTGCTATGATTGTTTTGCACTGTTTTGAAATAGGAGAGGACTGCATTGGAATCATTGAGTTTAAAATGAGAAATGTGTAGCAATTAAATTGAAAAGTAAAGTTTGTTCAAATCATTGCAAATTGTATTGCACTCATGCAGATCTCTGGTACATACATTACATACACATATTAATGTTTTTAAATTTTGAAAATTATGTTGAATTCATTTAAAATTTAAATTAAGTCTTCAGTCTAAATTGTCTTGAAATTATAAGGTTTAGACCAGAATTTTCTACAATTATGTTTTCTGATACAGTTTGTCAAGTAATTGTTTGCAAAATAAAAGAGCAATACAATTTTCACTTTAATATTGATTTAAAACCAGAAATGCACATATTTAATAAAACAAAATTTTGTATTTAAAATTAATAAATAAAGACAAAAAGGAAAGTTTCTGTAGCAAAAGCAAAAACAATAGCCATTTCATGGTGTCAAATAATTCTTTGGAAAATTCAAGGAACACACAAAGAAACTAATACAGTAACATTCAATAATTTAATACTTACTCTGTCCACCATTCGAATCAATAACGGCTTGCAACCCTGTTGATATAGGCCCAATAAGTTATTGTATATCGTATTCTTCGGGCACCTTTTCCCATTCCTCCCTTATAACTCTTATTAGAAGCGTTTTTATTAATTGAAGGCCGTTTTGCAACTTTTTTTTTAAGGCGGATGGGGTTCATCGATAATAGAACGCATTTTGGTAAGAAAAGTTGTCGAAAATCCGCAGTTTTCAACCAGAACCCTTGATCCCAGAAGTTAAAAAAGAGTGTGATGTTGCGGTTACCTCCTGATAAATAACCAATATATGTAAAGAGATGGTCGAAAAACCACTGCTTTCAACACAACACATTGAAAAGCGGCTACTGGGATGACGTTTTGCGTTGAAACCAAAATTATGCTTTACTATAATGATGGACTCAATAAAGTGCGGAGACTACCGTTAAAAGCATTGGAAAATTGTAATGTAATTCCAACTGTTAAGTTCGGCAATCTTTCTGTCATGGGATGGGAGCATATCCAGCAAAGGAGTAAGAGAACTAGCTTTCATAGAGAACACAATGGATGCAAAACAATATTTGGATATTTTAAAAGGTTATTTGATATATGTATAAGGAAAATTATTTTGGGTTCAATGTTGATAATAAGCCACAATTTAAATTTTACTAAGACCCAAAACTGGCGCATATGGTAAAGATGTCGCTTCTTTACAAATGCAAAAAAGTGTTAAATACGGCTTATCAGAGTCCAGACTTGAACTCCATTGGAAATTTGTGGGCACATTTAAAAAAAAAAGCAAAAAGCAAGAAGCAACCGAAAACTCGAGCAGAGCTCAAAAATACAATACTAGAGAAGACTAGAAGCCGTGATATATGATAATGAGGGTCATAGAAAGTACTAAATACTTTCTAGTGCTAATTTTCTTTTCTTCCATTCATTTGTATAAAGTTATCATTTGTAAAAACACTTTCTGGACAGCTAATGCGTAGCGCAACCGCCTTGTCAGAATCAGAGCCAGGTTCCACGCTCCACCTCCGCCAGCAGAAGTGGTGTGGGCCACTCCTTCAAGCTGAGAAGAGGCATCCGGTTCTACCTCAACTCCTGCAAGGTCCATTGTATTGGAGACGTTCACGTCCTTCTTGTAGACCCTCAATGTTATGGACGAGAATCCATAGCTCACGCACCATCGGAACGCGACAGAGATTCCAACGAGTCCATGCTCACCACAAAAGTAGCACTGCGGTACTCGCCTTTTGGCTCCTTCATTTTCGTGATTTTCCACGATGATTCAGAATTACGTAACCGTAACATCTCCAGAACCATTTGAGGGTCAGATGGTTCAGCTGGTATCCAGGCCCTCGCTCTTGGCAGATTAGGGATATCCACTCTTGAGTTTTCCCCGAGCTTAGACCAAGGCCAAACTTCACCGATTCTGGATATGGCTATTCTATATAAATCAGTTAATCTGCGATTAGTTTCACGTACTTTTGATGCCATCGACTATCGCGACAAAAAAGGGCTGGACCAGGATGTTCCTTCAAAATCTGGAAGAAAGTGCTCGAGAGCCTAGCTTCCACTTTTCCAGTTCTCAACCGAAATGGTGCCGTCAAGGTTGCTTTTGTCTACAACGGCCCATAAATGTTGACCTCGCACAGCTTCGCTGAAGGTTTTTGGTATGGGTGAAGTCTCATGATATCGAGGCTTCTTAATAGTGCTGGGGTTTTTGGCCGAGCCGTTCGACAGCTGGCATTTTGGCGGCGGGTTCGGTTTCGGAACCTGTGAGAGTCCCTCCGTAACCCTCGTTGCCCAGCTAGTAGAGGACTTTTGTTTTTCAGACCTGTCTCCATCTGGGACGCTTCTGAAACATTCCAGCAGCTTCAAAGCAGCGAATCTCCTTGTAGTTGTGCCGTGTAGGCTTTAACACCGAGGAGGCATTAGTCGTTTTAGACGTCATTTTACCGTCACGTCTAGCAGGGCCAATCCTCAAAAATCAACAAAAATTGTTTTAGTACTGCCACTTCCACTAGAACCAGGTTTGTCCCCGGGGCAGCTTCCACCATACGACATGGGCTAGCCGTGCTTGGCTTATTTGTACCGCTACTTCCACTATACTGGCTTGAGCCAGATTCAGAATTGAAGGCTGCTTGCCCAAAGAAATTTTTAAATTTGTATTGTAGTCCATGTTTTTCTTACGATCACCGTCTACCGTAGCAGACATGGTGATCTTCAATTTATAGGGGGAAACATAGTGGTCGACCGTGACAGCAAGGTCATGAATATACCTCGAGGTGACCCGGTATCGAGCTAGTTCCGTAAAAATACAGCCGGTATTGCCGCTGGCTGCAAACAAACTATTAGCCACGGGTCGCTAACACCTTCTGTTAGGTTGGATTTTTTACCAGGGTTTAGTCCATCCGCCCGACTTATCTTAGCCAACTGTACATGAGATGCGCTGTGGGATCCATTTACAGGAATGGATCGTACCTCACACCCGTGGAGGTGATAGGCCCAGTTTCCGCCAGAACTCAATTACGGCATGTACTCATATACAAGTTAGTCCCATTGAATAACTGACGGCACAACGGCCAAATTCGAATTAACAAACGCAACATTTGGTGCCTCCTGTGAAGATTTTTCCTGGTAATTGATTTCATAATTTAGTAGCAGTGCAACGTGCAATTTTGGACCTAGGTTGGATTAGGTTATCGTGACAGTCGGTCTACAGACCAACTCATTCAGACCATTATGGGTCCATTGCGATACCATCGCGTAGCACCACACCTCTACTTTACTAGTCAAACCATTTTGAAGCCCTAAAATATCGCAGTATTTGTTTGACCTTTGCGCCGGACACTTACGTAAGAGAGTTGAAAGAGTATGTGCCTAAAGAGCCCGCTCTGCTTCTAGACAGAGCCGGGCGCCTACAGAAGAGATATTCCACAGTCTCCTCCTCCGCATATCCACAGACACCGCTGAATTCATGAGAGAATACTCCCAGCCTGAGAGCATGCCTGCCGAATAGCCAATGACCAGTTATACAAGCCACGACCTTAGAGATATCTTCTCCCGACAGGGAAAGCAAGTCTCTAGATTTCCTTCTATCAAGCTCTGGCCACATTAGCCTAGTCGTTAAGCAAGTGCCTTCGTGGGGTTGAAGCGTAAGTTTCACAGGATGCGAATATACGATTATAGTTCTAGGAACATTAGCCTCTATCCCATCTAGACCGATAGTGCGTGGCGAAGAGTAATATCCTGCCCGAGGTAACCCTGCTCTTCCTAACAGAACACTACGGATCTAGACTGAGGAGCCAATAAACACCTCCCCGGATACTGAGCAATCAATAAACACCTCTGCACGTATACAAACAAATATATTTTATATATAACTACTATGTGTGTGTAGTAACATATGGGCTACCTGCTATGATTGTTTTGCACTGTTTTGAAATAGGAGAGGACTGCATTGGAATCATTGAGTTTAAAATGAGAAATGTGTAGCAATTAAATTGAAAAGTAAAGTTTGTTCAAATCATTGCAAATTGTATTGCACTCATGCAGATCTCTGGTACATACATTACATACACATATTAATGTTTTTAAATTTTGAAAATTATGTTGAATTCATTTAAAATTTAAATTAAGTCTTCAGTCTAAATTGTCTTGAAATTATAAGGTTTAGACCAGAATTTTCTACAATTATGTTTTCTGATACAGTTTGTCAAGTAATTGTTTGCAAAATAAAAGAGCAATGAAATTTTCACTTTAATATTGATTTAAAACCAGAAATGCACATATTTAATAAAACAAAATTTTGTATTTAAAATTAATAAATAAAGACAAAAAGGAAAGTTTCTGTAGCAAAAGAAAAAACAATAGCCATTTCATGGCGTTAAATAATTCTTTGGAAAGTTCAAGGAACATACAAAGAAACTAATACAGTAACATTCAATAATTTAATACTTACTCTGTCCACCATTCGAATCAATAACGGCTTGCAACCCTGTTGATATAGGCCCAATAAGTTATTGTATATCGTATTCTTCGGGCACCTTTTCCCATTCCTCCCTTATAACTCTTATTAGAAGCGTTTTTATTAATTGAAGGCCGTTTTGCAACTTTTTTTTTAAGGCGGATGGGGTTCATCGATAATAGAACGCATTTTGGTAAGAAAAGTTGTCGAAAATCCGCAGTTTTCAACCAGAACCCTTGATCCCAGAAGTTAAAAAAGAGTGTGATGTTGCGGTTACCTCCTGATAAATAACCAATATATGTAAAGAGATGGTCGAAAAACCACTGCTTTCAACACAACACATTGAAAAGCGGCTACTGGGATGACGTTTTGCGTTGAAACCAAAATTATGCTTTACTATAATGATGGACTCAATAAAGTGCGGAGACTACCGTTAAAAGCATTGGAAAATTGTAATGTAATTCCAACTGTTAAGTTCGGCAATCTTTCTGTCATGGGATGGGAGCATATCCAGCAAAGGAGTAAGAGAACTAGCTTTCATAGAGAACACAATGGATGCAAAACAATATTTGGATATTTTAAAAGGTTATTTGATATATGTATAAGGAAAATTATTTTGGGTTCAATGTTGATAATAAGCCACAATTTAAATTTTACTAAGACCCAAAACTGGCGCATATGGTAAAGATGTCGCTTCTTTACAAATGCAAAAAAGTGTTAAATACGGCTTATCAGAGTCCAGACTTGAACTCCATTGGAAATTTGTGGGCACATTTAAAAAAAAAAGCAAAAAGCAAGAAGCAACCGAAAACTCGAGCAGAGCTCAAAAATACAATACTAGAGAAGACTAGAAGCCGTGATATATGATAATGAGGGTCATAGAAAGTACTAAATACTTTCTAGTGCTAATTTTCTTTTCTTCCATTCATTTGTATAAAGTTATCATTTGTAAAAACACTTTCTGGACAGCTAATGCGTAGCGCAACCGCCTTGTCAGAATCAGAGCCAGGTTCCACGCTCCACCTCCGCCAGCAGAAGTGGTGTGGGCCACTCCTTCAAGCTGAGAAGAGGCATCCGGTTCTACCTCAACTCCTGCAAGGTCCATTGTATTGGAGACGTTCACGTCCTTCTTGTAGACCCTCAATGTTATGGACGAGAATCCATAGCTCACGCACCATCGGAACGCGACAGAGATTCCAACGAGTCCATGCTCACCACAAAAGTAGCACTGCGGTACTCGCCTTTTGGCTCCTTCATTTTCGTGATTTTCCACGATGATTCAGAATTACGTAACCGTAACATCTCCAGAACCATTTGAGGGTCAGATGGTTCAGCTGGTATCCAGGCCCTCGCTCTTGGCAGATTAGGGATATCCACTCTTGAGTTTTCCCCGAGCTTAGACCAAGGCCAAACTTCACCGATTCTGGATATGGCTATTCTATATAAATCAGTTAATCTGCGATTAGTTTCACGTACTTTTGATGCCATCGACTATCGCGACAAAAAAGGGCTGGACCAGGATGTTCCTTCAAAATCTGGAAGAAAGTGCTCGAGAGCCTAGCTTCCACTTTTCCAGTTCTCAACCGAAATGGTGCCGTCAAGGTTGCTTTTGTCTACAACGGCCCATAAATGTTGACCTCGCACAGCTTCGCTGAAGGTTTTTGGTATGGGTGAAGTCTCATGATATCGAGGCTTCTTAATAGTGCTGGGGTTTTTGGCCGAGCCGTTCGACAGCTGGCGTTTTGGCGGCGGGTTCGGTTTCGGAACCTGTGAGAGTCCCTCCGTAACCCTCGTTGCCCAGCTAGTAGAGGACTTTTGTTTTTCAGACCTGTCTCCATCTGGGACGCTTCTGAAACATTCCAGCAGCTTCAAAGCAGCGAATCTCTCCTTGTAGTTGTGCCGTGTAGGCTTTAACACCGAGGAGGCATTAGTCGTTTTAGACGTCATTTTACCGTCACGTCTAGCAGGGCCAATCCTCAAAAATCAACAAAAATTGTTTTAGTACTGCCACTTCCACTAGAACCAGGTTTGTCCCCGGGGCAGCTTCCACCATACGACATGGGCTAGCCGTGCTTGGCTTATTTGTACCGCCACTTCCACTATACTGGCTTGAGCCAGATTCAGAATTGAAGGCTGCTTGCCCAAAGAAATTTTTAAATTTGTATTGTAGTCCATGTTTTTCTTACGATCACCGTCTACCGTAGCAGACATGGTGATCTTCAATTTATAGGGGGAAACATAGTGGTCGACCGTGACAGCAAGGTCATGAATATACCTCGAGGTGACCCGGTATCGAGCTAGTTCCGTAAAAATACAGCCGGTATTGCCGCTGGCTGCAAACAAACTATTAGCCACGGGTCGCTAACACCTTCTGTTAGGTTGGATTTTTTACCAGGGTTTAGTCCATCCGCCCGACTTATCTTAGCCAACTGTACATGAGATGCGCTGTGGGATCCATTAACAGGAATGGATCGTACCTCACACCCGTGGAGGTGATAGGCCCAGTTTCCGCCAGAACTCAATTACGGCATGTACTCATATACAAGTTAGTCCCATTGAATAACTGACGGCACAACGGCCAAATTCGAATTAACAAACGCAACATTTGGTGCCTCCTGTGAAGATTTTTCCTGGTAATTGATTTCATAATTTAGTAGCAGTGCAACGTGCAATTTTGGACATAGGTTGGATTAGGTTATCGTGACAGTCGGTCTACAGACCAACTCATTCAGACCATTATGGGTCCATTGCGATACCATCGCGTAGCACCACACCTCTACTTTACTAGTCAAACCATTTTGAAGCCCTAAAATATCGCAGTATTTGTTTGACCTTTGCGCCGGACACTTACGTAAGAGAGTTGAAAGAGTATGTGCCTAAAGAGCCCGCTCTGCTTCTAGACAGAGCCGGGCGCCTACAGAAGAGATATTCCACAGTCTCCTCCTCCGCATATCCACAGACACCGCTGAATTCATGAGAGAATACTCCCAGCCTGAGAGCATGCCTGCCGAATAGCCAATGACCAGTTATACAAGCCACGACCTTAGAGATATCTTCTCCCGACAGGGAAAGCAAGTCTCTAGATTTCCTTCTATCAAGCTCTGGCCACATTAGCCTAGTCGTTAAGCAAGTGCCTTCGTGGGGTTGAAGCGTAAGTTTCACAGGATGCGAATATACGATTATAGTTCTAGGAACATTAGCCTCTATCCCATCTAGACCGATAGTGCGTGGCGAAGAGTAATATCCTGCCCGAGGTAACCCTGCTCTTCCTAACAGAACACTACGGATCTAGACTGAGGAGCCAATAAACACCTCCCCGGATACTGAGCAATCAATAAACACCTCTGCACGTATACAAACAAATATATTTTATATATAACTACTATGTGTGTGTAGTAACATATGGGCTACCTGCTATGATTGTTTTGCACTGTTTTGAAATAGGAGAGGACTGCATTGGAATCATTGAGTTTAAAATGAGAAATGTGTAGCAATTAAATTGAAAAGTAAAGTTTGTTCAAATCATTGCAAATTGTATTGCACTCATGCAGATCTCTGGTACATACATTACATACACATATTAATGTTTTTAAATTTTGAAAATTATGTTGAATTCATTTAAAATTTAAATTAAGTCTTCAGTCTAAATTGTCTTGAAATTATAAGGTTTAGACCAGAATTTTCTACAATTATGTTTTCTGATACAGTTTGTCAAGTAATTGTTTGCAAAATAAAAGAGCAATGAAATTTTCACTTTAATATTGATTTAAAACCAGAAATGCACATATTTAATAAAACAAAATTTTGTATTTAAAATTAATAAATAAAGACAAAAAGGAAAGTTTCTGTAGCAAAAGAAAAAACAATAGCCATTTCATGGCGTTAAATAATTCTTTGGAAAGTTCAAGGAACATACAAAGAAACTAATACAGTAACATTCAATAATTTAATACTTACTCTGTCCACCATTCGAATCAATAACGGCTTGCAACCCTGTTGATATAGGCCCAATAAGTTATTGTATATCGTATTCTTCGGGCACCTTTTCCCATTCCTCCCTTATAACTCTTATTAGAAGCGTTTTTATTAATTGAAGGCCGTTTTGCAACTTTTTTTTTAAGGCGGATGGGGTTCATCGATAATAGAACGCATTTTGGTAAGAAAAGTTGTCGAAAATCCGCAGTTTTCAACCAGAACCCTTGATCCCAGAAGTTAAAAAAGAGTGTGATGTTGCGGTTACCTCCTGATAAATAACCAATATATGTAAAGAGATGGTCGAAAAACCACTGCTTTCAACACAACACATTGAAAAGCGGCTACTGGGATGACGTTTTGCGTTGAAACCAAAATTATGCTTTACTATAATGATGGACTCAATAAAGTGCGGAGACTACCGTTAAAAGCATTGGAAAATTGTAATGTAATTCCAACTGTTAAGTTCGGCAATCTTTCTGTCATGGGATGGGAGCATATCCAGCAAAGGAGTAAGAGAACTAGCTTTCATAGAGAACACAATGGATGCAAAACAATATTTGGATATTTTAAAAGGTTATTTGATATATGTATAAGGAAAATTATTTTGGGTTCAATGTTGATAATAAGCCACAATTTAAATTTTACTAAGACCCAAAACTGGCGCATATGGTAAAGATGTCGCTTCTTTACAAATGCAAAAAAGTGTTAAATACGGCTTATCAGAGTCCAGACTTGAACTCCATTGGAAATTTGTGGGCACATTTAAAAAAAAAAGCAAAAAGCAAGAAGCAACCGAAAACTCGAGCAGAGCTCAAAAATACAATACTAGAGAAGACTAGAAGCCGTGATATATGATAATGAGGGTCATAGAAAGTACTAAATACTTTCTAGTGCTAATTTTCTTTTCTTCCATTCATTTGTATAAAGTTATCATTTGTAAAAACACTTTCTGGACAGCTAATGCGTAGCGCAACCGCCTTGTCAGAATCAGAGCCAGGTTCCACGCTCCACCTCCGCCAGCAGAAGTGGTGTGGGCCACTCCTTCAAGCTGAGAAGAGGCATCCGGTTCTACCTCAACTCCTGCAAGGTCCATTGTATTGGAGACGTTCACGTCCTTCTTGTAGACCCTCAATGTTATGGACGAGAATCCATAGCTCACGCACCATCGGAACGCGACAGAGATTCCAACGAGTCCATGCTCACCACAAAAGTAGCACTGCGGTACTCGCCTTTTGGCTCCTTCATTTTCGTGATTTTCCACGATGATTCAGAATTACGTAACCGTAACATCTCCAGAACCATTTGAGGGTCAGATGGTTCAGCTGGTATCCAGGCCCTCGCTCTTGGCAGATTAGGGATATCCACTCTTGAGTTTTCCCCGAGCTTAGACCAAGGCCAAACTTCACCGATTCTGGATATGGCTATTCTATATAAATCAGTTAATCTGCGATTAGTTTCACGTACTTTTGATGCCATCGACTATCGCGACAAAAAAGGGCTGGACCAGGATGTTCCTTCAAAATCTGGAAGAAAGTGCTCGAGAGCCTAGCTTCCACTTTTCCAGTTCTCAACCGAAATGGTGCCGTCAAGGTTGCTTTTGTCTACAACGGCCCATAAATGTTGACCTCGCACAGCTTCGCTGAAGGTTTTTGGTATGGGTGAAGTCTCATGATATCGAGGCTTCTTAATAGTGCTGGGGTTTTTGGCCGAGCCGTTCGACAGCTGGCGTTTTGGCGGCGGGTTCGGTTTCGGAACCTGTGAGAGTCCCTCCGTAACCCTCGTTGCCCAGCTAGTAGAGGACTTTTGTTTTTCAGACCTGTCTCCATCTGGGACGCTTCTGAAACATTCCAGCAGCTTCAAAGCAGCGAATCTCTCCTTGTAGTTGTGCCGTGTAGGCTTTAACACCGAGGAGGCATTAGTCGTTTTAGACGTCATTTTACCGTCACGTCTAGCAGGGCCAATCCTCAAAAATCAACAAAAATTGTTTTAGTACTGCCACTTCCACTAGAACCAGGTTTGTCCCCGGGGCAGCTTCCACCATACGACATGGGCTAGCCGTGCTTGGCTTATTTGTACCGCCACTTCCACTATACTGGCTTGAGCCAGATTCAGAATTGAAGGCTGCTTGCCCAAAGAAATTTTTAAATTTGTATTGTAGTCCATGTTTTTCTTACGATCACCGTCTACCGTAGCAGACATGGTGATCTTCAATTTATAGGGGGAAACATAGTGGTCGACCGTGACAGCAAGGTCATGAATATACCTCGAGGTGACCCGGTATCGAGCTAGTTCCGTAAAAATACAGCCGGTATTGCCGCTGGCTGCAAACAAACTATTAGCCACGGGTCGCTAACACCTTCTGTTAGGTTGGATTTTTTACCAGGGTTTAGTCCATCCGCCCGACTTATCTTAGCCAACTGTACATGAGATGCGCTGTGGGATCCATTAACAGGAATGGATCGTACCTCACACCCGTGGAGGTGATAGGCCCAGTTTCCGCCAGAACTCAATTACGGCATGTACTCATATACAAGTTAGTCCCATTGAATAACTGACGGCACAACGGCCAAATTCGAATTAACAAACGCAACATTTGGTGCCTCCTGTGAAGATTTTTCCTGGTAATTGATTTCATAATTTAGTAGCAGTGCAACGTGCAATTTTGGACATAGGTTGGATTAGGTTATCGTGACAGTCGGTCTACAGACCAACTCATTCAGACCATTATGGGTCCATTGCGATACCATCGCGTAGCACCACACCTCTACTTTACTAGTCAAACCATTTTGAAGCCCTAAAATATCGCAGTATTTGTTTGACCTTTGCGCCGGACACTTACGTAAGAGAGTTGAAAGAGTATGTGCCTAAAGAGCCCGCTCTGCTTCTAGACAGAGCCGGGCGCCTACAGAAGAGATATTCCACAGTCTCCTCCTCCGCATATCCACAGACACCGCTGAATTCATGAGAGAATACTCCCAGCCTGAGAGCATGCCTGCCGAATAGCCAATGACCAGTTATACAAGCCACGACCTTAGAGATATCTTCTCCCGACAGGGAAAGCAAGTCTCTAGATTTCCTTCTATCAAGCTCTGGCCACATTAGCCTAGTCGTTAAGCAAGTGCCTTCGTGGGGTTGAAGCGTAAGTTTCACAGGATGCGAATATACGATTATAGTTCTAGGAACATTAGCCTCTATCCCATCTAGACCGATAGTGCGTGGCGAAGAGTAATATCCTGCCCGAGGTAACCCTGCTCTTCCTAACAGAACACTACGGATCTAGACTGAGGAGCCAATAAACACCTCCCCGGATACTGAGCAATCAATAAACACCTCTGCACGTATACAAACAAATATATTTTATATATAACTACTATGTGTGTGTAGTAACATATGGGCTACCTGCTATGATTGTTTTGCACTGTTTTGAAATAGGAGAGGACTGCATTGGAATCATTGAGTTTAAAATGAGAAATGTGTAGCAATTAAATTGAAAAGTAAAGTTTGTTCAAATCATTGCAAATTGTATTGCACTCATGCAGATCTCTGGTACATTCATTACATACACATATTAATGTTTTTAAATTTTGAAAATTATGTTGAATTCATTTAAAATTTAAATTAAGTCTTCAGTCTAAATTGTCTTGAAATTATAAGGTTTAGACCAGAATTTTCTACAATTATGTTTTCTGATACAGTTTGTCAAGTAATTGTTTGCAAAATAAAAGAGCAATACAATTTTCACTTTAATATTGATTTAAAACCAGAAATGCACATATTTAATAAAACAAAATTTTGTATTTAAAATTAATAAATAAAGACAAAAAGGAAAGTTTCTGTAGCAAAAGCAAAAACAATAGCCATTTCATGGTGTCAAATAATTCTTTGGAAAATTCAGGGAACACACAAAGAAACTAATACAGTAACATTCAATAATTTAATACTTACTCTGTCCACCATTCGAATCAATAACGGCTTGCAACCCTGTTGATATAGGCCCAATAAGTTATTGTATATCGTATTCTTCGGGCACCTTTTCCCATTCCTCCCTTATAACTCTTATTAGAAGCGTTTTTATTAATTGAAGGCCGTTTTGCAACTTTTTTTTTAAGGCGGATGGGGTTCATCGATAATAGAACGCATTTTGGTAAGAAAAGTTGTCGAAAATCCGCAGTTTTCAACCAGAACCCTTGATCCCAGAAGTTAAAAAAGAGTGTGATGTTGCGGTTACCTCCTGATAAATAACCAATATATGTAAAGAGATGGTCGAAAAACCACTGCTTTCAACACAACACATTGAAAAGCGGCTACTGGGATGACGTTTTGCGTTGAAACCAAAATTATGCTTTACTATAATGATGGACTCAATAAAGTGCGGAGACTACCGTTAAAAGCATTGGAAAATTGTAATGTAATTCCAACTGTTAAGTTCGGCAATCTTTCTGTCATGGGATGGGAGCATATCCAGCAAAGGAGTAAGAGAACTAGCTTTCATAGAGAACACAATGGATGCAAAACAATATTTGGATATTTTAAAAGGTTATTTGATATATGTATAAGGAAAATTATTTTGGGTTCAATGTTGATAATAAGCCACAATTTAAATTTTACTAAGACCCAAAACTGGCGCATATGGTAAAGATGTCGCTTCTTTACAAATGCAAAAAAGTGTTAAATACGGCTTATCAGAGTCCAGACTTGAACTCCATTGGAAATTTGTGGGCACATTTAAAAAAAAAAGCAAAAAGCAAGAAGCAACCGAAAACTCGAGCAGAGCTCAAAAATACAATACTAGAGAAGACTATAAGCCGTGATATATGATAATGAGGGTCATAGAAAGTACTAAATACTTTCTAGTGCTAATTTTCTTTTCTTCCATTCATTTGTATAAAGTTATCATTTGTAAAAACACTTTCTGGACAGCTAATGCGTAGCGCAACCGCCTTGTCAGAATCAGAGCCAGGTTCCACGCTCCACCTCCGCCAGCAGAAGTGGTGTGGGCCACTCTTTCAAGCTGAGAAGAGGCATCCGGTTCTACCTCAACTCCTGCAAGGTCCATTGTATTGGAGACGTTCACGTCCTTCTTGTAGACCCTCAATGTTATGGACGAGAATCCATAGCTCACGCACCATCGGAACGCGACAGAGATTCCAACGAGTCTATGCTCACCACAAAAGTAGCACTGCGGTACTCGCCTTTTGGCTCCTTCATTTTCGTGATTTTCCACGATGATTCAGAATTACGTAACCGTAACATCTCCAGAACCATTTGAGGGTCAGATGGTTCAGCTGGTATCCAGGCCCTCGCTCTTGGCAGATTAGGGATATCCACTCTTGAGTTTTCCCCGAGCTTAGACCAAGGCCAAACTTCACCGATTCTGGATATGGCTATTCTATATAAATCAGTTAATCTGCGATTAGTTTCACGTACTTTTGATGCCATCGACTATCGCGACAAAAAAGGGCTGGACCAGGATGTTCCTTCAAAATCTGGAAGAAAGTGCTCGAGAGCCTAGCTTCCACTTTTCCAGTTCTCAACCGAAATGGTGCCGTCAAGGTTGCTTTTGTGTACAACGGCCCATAAATGTTGACCTCGCACAGCTTCGCTGAAGGTTTTTGGTATGGGTGAAGTCTCATGATATCGAGGCTTCTTAATAGTGCTGGGGTTTTTGGCCGAGCCGTTCGACAGCTGGCATTTTGGCGGCGGGTTCGGTTTCGGAACCTGTGAGAGTCCCTCCGTAACCCTCGTTGCCCAGCTAGTAGAGGACTTTTGTTTTTCAGACCTGTCTCCATCTGGGACGCTTCTGAAACATTCCAGCAGCTTCAAAGCAGCGAATCTCTCCTTGTAGTTGTGCCGTGTAGGCTTTAACACCGAGGAGGCATTAGTCGTTTTAGACGTCATTTTACCGTCACGTCTAGCAGGGCCAATCCTCAAAAATCAACAAAAATTGTTTTAGTACTGCCACTTCCACTAGAACCAGGTTTGTCCCCGGGGCAGCTTCCACCATACGACATGGGCTAGCCGTGCTTGGCTTATTTGTACCGCCACTTCCACTATACTGGCTTGAGCCAGATTCAGAATTGAAGGCTGCTTGCCCAAAGAAATTTTTAAATTTGTATTGTAGTCCATGTTTTTCTTACGATCACCGTCTACCGTAGCAGACATGGTGATCTTCAATTTATAGGGGGAAACATAGTGGTCGACCGTGACAGCAAGGTCATGAATATACCTCGAGGTGACCCGGTATCGAGCTAGTTCCGTAAAAATACAGCCGGTATTGCCGCTGGCTGCAAACAAACTATTAGCCACGGGTCGCTAACACCTTCTGTTAGGTTGGATTTTTTACCAGGGTTTAGTCCATCCGCCCGACTTATCTTAGCCAACTGTACATGAGACGCGCTGTGAGATCCATTATCAGGAATGGATCGTACCTCACACCCGTGGAGGTGATAGGCCCAGTTTCCGCCAGAACTCAATTACGGCATGTACTCATATACAAGTTAGTCCCATTGAATAACTGACGGCACAACGGCCAAATTCGAATTAACAAACGCAACATTTGGTGCCTCCTGTGAAGATTTTTCCTGGTAATTGATTTCATAATTTAGTAGCAGTGCAACGTGCAATTTTGGACCTAGGTTGGATTAGGTTATCGTGACAGTCGGTCTGCAGACCAACTCATTCAGACCATTATGGGTCCATTGCGATACCATCGCGTAGCACCACACCTCTACTTTACTAGTCAAACCATTTTGAAGCCCTAAAATATCGCAGTATTTGTTTGACCTTTGCGCCGGACACTTACGTAAGAGAGTTGAAAGAGTATTTGCCTAAAGAGCCCGCTCTGCTTCTAGACAGAGCCGGGCGCCTACAGAAGAGATATTTCACAGTCTCCTCCTCCGCATATCCACAGACACCGCTGAATTCATGAGAGAATACTCCCAGCCTGAGAGCATGCCTGCCGAATAGCCAATGACCAGTTATACAAGCCACGACCTTAGAGATATCTTCTCTCGACAGGGAAAGCAAGTCTCTAGATTTCCTTCTATCAAGCTCTGGCCACATTTGCCTAGTCGTTAAGCAAGTGCCTTCGTGGGGTTGAAGCGTAAGTTTCACAGGATGCGAATATACGATTATAGTTCTAGGAACATTAGCCTCTATCCCATCTAGACCGATAGTGCGTGGCGAAGAGTAATATCCTGCCCGAGGTAACCCTGCTCTTCCTAACAGAACACTACGGATCTAGACTGAGGAGCCAATAAACACCTCCCCGGATACTGAGGAATCAATAAACACCTCTGCACGTATACAAACAAATATATTTTATATATAACTACTATGTGTGTGTAGTAACATATGGGCTACCTGCTATGATTGTTTTGCACTGTTTTGAAATAGGAGAGGACTGCATTGGAATCATTGAGTTTAAAATGAGAAATGTGTAGCAATTAAATTGAAAAGTAAAGTTTGTTCAAATCATTGCAAATTGTATTGCACTCATGCAGATCTCTGGTACATACATTACATACACATATTAATGTTTTTAAATTTTGAAAATTATGTTGAATTCATTTAAAATTTAAATTAAGTCTTCAGTCTAAATTGTCTTGAAATTATAAGGTTTAGACCAGAATTTTCTACAATTATGTTTTCTGATACAGTTTGTCAAGTAATTGTTTGCAAAATAAAAGAGCAATACAATTTTCACTTTAATATTGATTTAAAACCAGAAATGCACATATTTAATAAAACAAAATTTTGTATTTAAAATTAATAAATAAAGACAAAAAGGAAAGTTTCTGTAGCAAAAGCAAAAACAATAGCCATTTCATGGTGTCAAATAATTCTTTGGAAAATTCAAGGAACATACAAAGAAACTAATACAGTAACATTCAATAATTTAATACTTACTCTGTCCACCATTCGAATCAATAACGGCTTGCAACCCTGTTGATATAGGCCCAATAAGCTATTGTATATCGTATTCTTCGGGCACCTTTTCCCATTCCTCCCTTATAACTCTTATTAGAAGCGTTTTTATTAATTGAAGGCCGTTTTGCAACTTTTTTTTTAAGGCGGATGGGGTTCATCGATAATAGAACGCATTTTGGTAAGAAAAGTTGTCGAAAATCCGCAGTTTTCAACCAGAACCCTTGATCCCAGAAGTTAAAAAAGAGTGTGATGTTGCGGTTACCTCCTGATAAATAACCAATATATGTAAAGAGATGGTCGAAAAACCACTGCTTTCAACACAACACATTGAAAAGCGGCTACTGGGATGACGTTTTGCGTTGAAACCAAAATTATGCTTTACTATAATGATGGACTCAATAAAGTGCGGAGACTACCGTTAAAAGCATTGGAAAATTGTAATGTAATTCCAACTGTTAAGTTCGGCAATCTTTCTGTCATGGGATGGGAGCATATCCAGCAAAGGAGTAAGAGAACTAGCTTTCATAGAGAACACAATGGATGCAAAACAATATTTGGATATTTTAAAAGGTTATTTGATATATGTATAAGGAAAATTATTTTGGGTTCAATGTTGATAATAAGCCACAATTTAAATTTTACTAAGACCCAAAACTGGCGCATATGGTAAAGATGTCGCTTCTTTACAAATGCAAAAAAGTGTTAAATACGGCTTATCAGAGTCCAGACTTGAACTCCATTGGAAATTTGTGAGCACATTTAAAAAAAAAAGCAAAAAGCAAGAAGCAACCGAAAACTCGAGCAGAGCTCAAAAATACAATACTAGAGGAATGTAAAAAAACAAAACAAGCTAGTATGATGTACAGGATTTGGTTTAATCCAGGAGGAGAAGACTACAAGCCGTGATATATGATAATGAGGGTCATAGAAAGTACTAAATACTTTCTAGTGCTAATTTTCTTTTCTTCCATTCATTTGTATAAAGTTATCATTTGTAAAAACACTTTCTGGACAGCTAATGCGTAGCGCAACCGCCTTGTCAGAATCAGAGCCAGGTTCCACGCTCCACCTCCGCCAGCAGAAGTGGTGTGGGCCACTCCTTCAAGCTGAGAAGAGGCATCCGGTTCTACCTCAACTCCTGCAAGGTCCATTGTATTGGAGACGTTCACGTCCTTCTTGTAGACCCTCAATGTTATGGACGAGAATCCATAGCTCACGCACCATCGGAACGCGACAGAGATTCCAACGAGTCCATGCTCACCACAAAAGTAGCACTGCGGTACTCGCCTTTTGGCTCCTTCATTTTCGTGATTTTCCACGATGATTCAGAATTACGTAACCGTAACATCTCCAGAACCATTTGAGGGTCAGATGGTTCAGCTGGTATCCAGGCCCTCGCTCTTGGCAGATTAGGGATATCCACTCTTGAGTTTTCCCCGAGCTTAGACCAAGGCCAAACTTCACCGATTCTGGATATGGCTATTCTATATAAATCAGTTAATCTGCGATTAGTTTCACGTACTTTTGATGCCATCGACTATCGCGACAAAAAAGGGCTGGACCAGGATGTTCCTTCAAAATCTGGAAGAAAGTGCTCGAGAGCCTAGCTTCCACTTTTCCAGTTCTCAACCGAAATGGTGCCGTCAAGGTTGCTTTTGTGTACAACGGCCCATAAATGTTGACCTCGCACAGCTTCGCTGAAGGTTTTTGGTATGGGTGAAGTCTCATGATATCGAGGCTTCTTAATAGTGCTGGGGTTTTTGGCCGAGCCGTTCGACAGCTGGCATTTTGGCGGCGGGTTCGGTTTCGGAACCTGTGAGAGTCCCTCCGTAACCCTCGTTGCCCAGCTAGTAGAGGACTTTTGTTTTTCAGACCTGTCTCCATCTGGGACGCTTCTGAAACATTCCAGCAGCTTCAAAGCAGCGAATCTCTCCTTGTAGTTGTGCCGTGTAGGCTTTAACACCGAGGAGGCATTAGTCGTTTTAGACGTCATTTTACCGTCACGTCTAGCAGGGCCAATCCTCAAAAATCAACAAAAATTGTTTTAGTACTGCCACTTCCACTAGAACCAGGTTTGTCCCCGGGGCAGCTTCCACCATACGACATGGGCTAGCCGTGCTTGGCTTATTTGTACCGCCACTTCCACTATACTGGCTTGAGCCAGATTCAGAATTGAAGGCTGCTTGCCCAAAGAAATTTTTAAATTTGTATTGTAGTCCATGTTTTTCTTACGATCACCGTCTACCGTAGCAGACATGGTGATCTTCAATTTATAGGGGGAAACATAGTGGTCGACCGTGACAGCAAGGTCATGAATATACCTCGAGGTGACCCGGTATCGAGCTAGTTCCGTAAAAATACAGCCGGTATTGCCGCTGGCTGCAAACAAACTATTAGCCACGGGTCGCTAACACCTTCTGTTAGGTTGGATTTTTTACCAGGGTTTAGTCCATCCGCCCGACTTATCTTAGCCAACTGTACATGAGACGCGCTGTGAGATCCATTATCAGGAATGGATCGTACCTCACACCCGTGGAGGTGATAGGCCCAGTTTCCGCCAGAACTCAATTACGGCATGTACTCATATACAAGTTAGTCCCATTGAATAACTGACGGCACAACGGCCAAATTCGAATTAACAAACGCAACATTTGGTGCCTCCTGTGAAGATTTTTCCTGGTAATTGATTTCATAATTTAGTAGCAGTGCAACGTGCAATTTTGGACCTAGGTTGGATTAGGTTATCGTGACAGTCGGTCTGCAGACCAACTCATTCAGACCATTATGGGTCCATTGCGATACCATCGCGTAGCACCACACCTCTACTTTACTAGTCAAACCATTTTGAAGCCCTAAAATATCGCAGTATTTGTTTGACCTTTGCGCCGGACACTTACGTAAGAGAGTTGAAAGAGTATTTGCCTAAAGAGCCCGCTCTGCTTCTAGACAGAGCCGGGCGCCTACAGAAGAGATATTTCACAGTCTCCTCCTCCGCATATCCACAGACACCGCTGAATTCATGAGAGAATACTCCCAGCCTGAGAGCATGCCTGCCGAATAGCCAATGACCAGTTATACAAGCCACGACCTTAGAGATATCTTCTCTCGACAGGGAAAGCAAGTCTCTAGATTTCCTTCTATCAAGCTCTGGCCACATTTGCCTAGTCGTTAAGCAAGTGCCTTCGTGGGGTTGAAGCGTAAGTTTCACAGGATGCGAATATACGATTATAGTTCTAGGAACATTAGCCTCTATCCCATCTAGACCGATAGTGCGTGGCGAAGAGTAATATCCTGCCCGAGGTAACCCTGCTCTTCCTAACAGAACACTACGGATCTAGACTGAGGAGCCAATAAACACCTCCCCGGATACTGAGGAATCAATAAACACCTCTGCACGTATACAAACAAATATATTTTATATATAACTACTATGTGTGTGTAGTAACATATGGGCTACCTGCTATGATTGTTTTGCACTGTTTTGAAATAGGAGAGGACTGCATTGGAATCATTGAGTTTAAAATGAGAAATGTGTAGCAATTAAATTGAAAAGTAAAGTTTGTTCAAATCATTGCAAATTGTATTGCACTCATGCAGATCTCTGGTACATACATTACATACACATATTAATGTTTTTAAATTTTGAAAATTATGTTGAATTCATTTAAAATTTAAATTAAGTCTTCAGTCTAAATTGTCTTGAAATTATAAGGTTTAGACCAGAATTTTCTACAATTATGTTTTCTGATACAGTTTGTCAAGTAATTGTTTGCAAAATAAAAGAGCAATACAATTTTCACTTTAATATTGATTTAAAACCAGAAATGCACATATTTAATAAAACAAAATTTTGTATTTAAAATTAATAAATAAAGACAAAAAGGAAAGTTTCTGTAGCAAAAGCAAAAACAATAGCCATTTCATGGTGTCAAATAATTCTTTGGAAAATTCAAGGAACATACAAAGAAACTAATACAGTAACATTCAATAATTTAATACTTACTCTGTCCACCATTCGAATCAATAACGGCTTGCAACCCTGTTGATATAGGCCCAATAAGCTATTGTATATCGTATTCTTCGGGCACCTTTTCCCATTCCTCCCTTATAACTCTTATTAGAAGCGTTTTTATTAATTGAAGGCCGTTTTGCAACTTTTTTTTTAAGGCGGATGGGGTTCATCGATAATAGAACGCATTTTGGTAAGAAAAGTTGTCGAAAATCCGCAGTTTTCAACCAGAACCCTTGATCCCAGAAGTTAAAAAAGAGTGTGATGTTGCGGTTACCTCCTGATAAATAACCAATATATGTAAAGAGATGGTCGAAAAACCACTGCTTTCAACACAACACATTGAAAAGCGGCTACTGGGATGACGTTTTGCGTTGAAACCAAAATTATGCTTTACTATAATGATGGACTCAATAAAGTGCGGAGACTACCGTTAAAAGCATTGGAAAATTGTAATGTAATTCCAACTGTTAAGTTCGGCAATCTTTCTGTCATGGGATGGGAGCATATCCAGCAAAGGAGTAAGAGAACTAGCTTTCATAGAGAACACAATGGATGCAAAACAATATTTGGATATTTTAAAAGGTTATTTGATATATGTATAAGGAAAATTATTTTGGGTTCAATGTTGATAATAAGCCACAATTTAAATTTTACTAAGACCCAAAACTGGCGCATATGGTAAAGATGTCGCTTCTTTACAAATGCAAAAAAGTGTTAAATACGGCTTATCAGAGTCCAGACTTGAACTCCATTGGAAATTTGTGAGCACATTTAAAAAAAAAAGCAAAAAGCAAGAAGCAACCGAAAACTCGAGCAGAGCTCAAAAATACAATACTAGAGGAATGTAAAAAAACAAAACAAGCTAGTATGATGTACAGGATTTGGTTTAATCCAGGAGGAGAAGACTACAAGCCGTGATATATGATAATGAGGGTCATAGAAAGTACTAAATACTTTCTAGTGCTAATTTTCTTTTCTTCCATTCATTTGTATAAAGTTATCATTTGTAAAAACACTTTCTGGACAGCTAATGCGTAGCGCAACCGCCTTGTCAGAATCAGAGCCAGGTTCCACGCTCCACCTCCGCCAGCAGAAGTGGTGTGGGCCACTCCTTCAAGCTGAGAAGAGGCATCCGGTTCTACCTCAACTCCTGCAAGGTCCATTGTATTGGAGACGTTCACGTCCTTCTTGTAGACCCTCAATGTTATGGACGAGAATCCATAGCTCACGCACCATCGGAACGCGACAGAGATTCCAACGAGTCCATGCTCACCACAAAAGTAGCACTGCGGTACTCGCCTTTTGGCTCCTTCATTTTCGTGATTTTCCACGATGATTCAGAATTACGTAACCGTAACATCTCCAGAACCATTTGAGGGTCAGATGGTTCAGCTGGTATCCAGGCCCTCGCTCTTGGCAGATTAGGGATATCCACTCTTGAGTTTTCCCCGAGCTTAGACCAAGGCCAAACTTCACCGATTCTGGATATGGCTATTCTATATAAATCAGTTAATCTGCGATTAGTTTCACGTACTTTTGATGCCATCGACTATCGCGACAAAAAAGGGCTGGACCAGGATGTTCCTTCAAAATCTGGAAGAAAGTGCTCGAGAGCCTAGCTTCCACTTTTCCAGTTCTCAACCGAAATGGTGCCGTCAAGGTTGCTTTTGTCTACAACGGCCCATAAATGTTGACCTCGCACAGCTTCGCTGAAGGTTTTTGGTATGGGTGAAGTCTCATGATATCGAGGCTTCTTAATAGTGCTGGGGTTTTTGGCCGAGCCGTTCGACAGCTGGCGTTTTGGCGGCGGGTTCGGTTTCGGAACCTGTGAGAGTCCCTCCGTAACCCTCGTTGCCCAGCTAGTAGAGGACTTTTGTTTTTCAGACCTGTCTCCATCTGGGACGCTTCTGAAACATTCCAGCAGCTTCAAAGCAGCGAATCTCTCCTTGTAGTTGTGCCGTGTAGGCTTTAACACCGAGGAGGCATTAGTCGTTTTAGACGTCATTTTACCGTCACGTCTAGCAGGGCCAATCCTCAAAAATCAACAAAAATTGTTTTAGTACTGCCACTTCCACTAGAACCAGGTTTGTCCCCGGGGCAGCTTCCACCATACGACATGGGCTAGCCGTGCTTGGCTTATTTGTACCGCCACTTCCACTATACTGGCTTGAGCCAGATTCAGAATTGAAGGCTGCTTGCCCAAAGAAATTTTTAAATTTGTATTGTAGTCCATGTTTTTCTTACGATCACCGTCTACCGTAGCAGACATGGTGATCTTCAATTTATAGGGGGAAACATAGTGGTCGACCGTGACAGCAAGGTCATGAATATACCTCGAGGTGACCCGGTATCGAGCTAGTTCCGTAAAAATACAGCCGGTATTGCCGCTGGCTGCAAACAAACTATTAGCCATGGGTCGCTAACACCTTCTGTTAGGTTGGATTTTTTACCAGGGTTTAGTCCATCCGCCCGACTTATCTTAGCCAACTGTACATGAGACGCGCTGTGAGATCCATTATCAGGAATGGATCGTACCTCACACCCGTGGAGGTGATAGGCCCAGTTTCCGCCAGAACTCAATTACGGCATGTACTCATATACAAGTTAGTCCCATTGAATAACTGACGGCACAACGGCCAAATTCGAATTAACAAACGCAACATTTGGTGCCTCCTGTGAAGATTTTTCCTGGTAATTGATTTCATAATTTAGTAGCAGTGCAACGTGCAATTTTGGACCTAGGTTGGATTAGGTTATCGTGACAGTCGGTCTGCAGACCAACTCATTCAGACCATTATGGGTCCATTGCGATACCATCGCGTAGCACCACACCTCTACTTTACTAGTCAAACCATTTTGAAGCCCTAAAATATCGCAGTATTTGTTTGACCTTTGCGCCGGACACTTACGTAAGAGAGTTGAAAGAGTATTTGCCTAAAGAGCCCGCTCTGCTTCTAGACAGAGCCGGGCGCCTACAGAAGAGATATTTCACAGTCTCCTCCTCCGCATATCCACAGACACCGCTGAATTCATGAGAGAATACTCCCAGCCTGAGAGCATGCCTGCCGAATAGCCAATGACCAGTTATACAAGCCACGACCTTAGAGATATCTTCTCTCGACAGGGAAAGCAAGTCTCTAGATTTCCTTCTATCAAGCTCTGGCCACATTTGCCTAGTCGTTAAGCAAGTGCCTTCGTGGGGTTGAAGCGTAAGTTTCACAGGATGCGAATATACGATTATAGTTCTAGGAACATTAGCCTCTATCCCATCTAGACCGATAGTGCGTGGCGAAGAGTAATATCCTGCCCGAGGTAACCCTGCTCTTCCTAACAGAACACTACGGATCTAGACTGAGGAGCCAATAAACACCTCCCCGGATACTGAGGAATCAATAAACACCTCTGCACGTATACAAACAAATATATTTTATATATAACTACTATGTGTGTGTAGTAACATATGGGCTACCTGCTATGATTGTTTTGCACTGTTTTGAAATAGGAGAGGACTGCATTGGAATCATTGAGTTTAAAATGAGAAATGTGTAGCAATTAAATTGAAAAGTAAAGTTTGTTCAAATCATTGCAAATTGTATTGCACTCATGCAGATCTCTGGTACATACATTACATACACATATTAATGTTTTTAAATTTTGAAAATTATGTTGAATTCATTTAAAATTTAAATTAAGTCTTCAGTCTAAATTGTCTTGAAATTATAAGGTTTAGACCAGAATTTTCTACAATTATGTTTTCTGATACAGTTTGTCAAGTAATTGTTTGCAAAATAAAAGAGCAATACAATTTTCACTTTAATATTGATTTAAAACCAGAAATGCACATATTTAATAAAACAAAATTTTGCATTTAAAATTAATAAATAAAGACAAAAAGGAAAGTTTCTGTAGCAAAAGCAAAAACAATAGCCATTTCATGGTGTCAAATAATTCTTTGGAAAATTCAAGGAACATACAAAGAAACTAATACAGTAACATTCAATAATTTAATACATACTCTGTCCACCATTCGAATCAATAACGGCTTGCAACCCTGTTGATATAGGCCCAATAAGCTATTGTATATCGTATTCTTCGGGCACCTTTTCCCATTCCTCCCTTATAACTCTTATTAGAAGCGTTTTTATTAATTGAAGGCCGTTTTGCAACTTTTTTTTTAAGGCGGATGGGGTTCATCGATAATAGAACGCATTTTGGTAAGAAAAGTTGTCGAAAATCCGCAGTTTTCAACCAGAACCCTTGATCCCAGAAGTTAAAAAAGAGTGTGATGTTGCGGTTACCTCCTGATAAATAACCAATATATGTAAAGAGATGGTCGAAAAACCACTGCTTTCAACACAACACATTGAAAAGCGGCTACTGGGATGACGTTTTGCGTTGAAACCAAAATTATGCTTTACTATAATGATGGACTCAATAAAGTGCGGAGACTACCGTTAAAAGCATTGGAAAATTGTAATGTAATTCCAACTGTTAAGTTCGGCAATCTTTCTGTCATGGGATGGGAGCATATCCAGCAAAGGAGTAAGAGAACTAGCTTTCATAGAGAACACAATGGATGCAAAACAATATTTGGATATTTTAAAAGGTTATTTGATATATAAGGCAAATTATTTTGGGTTCAATGTTGATAATAAGCCACAATTTAAATTTTACTAAGACCCAAAACTGGCGCATATGGTAAAGATGTCGCTTCTTTACAAATGCAAAAAAGTGTTAAATACGGCTTATCAGAGTCCAGACTTGAACTCCATTGGAAATTTGTGGGCACATTTAAAAAAAAAAGCAAAAAGCAAGAAGCAACCGAAAACTCGAGCAGAGCTCAAAAATACAATACTAGAGGAATGTAAAAAAACAAAACAAGCTAGTATGATGTACAGGATTTGGTTTAATCCAGGAGGAGAAGACTACAAGCCGTGATATATGATAATGAGGGTCATAGAAAGTACTAAATACTTTCTAGTGCTAATTTTCTTTTCTTCCATTCATTTGTATAAAGTTATCATTTGTAAAAACACTTTCTGGACAGCTAATGCGTAGCGCAACCGCCTTGTCAGAATCAGAGCCAGGTTCCACGCTCCACCTCCGCCAGCAGAAGTGGTGTGGGCCACTCCTTCAAGCTGAGAAGAGGCATCCGGTTCTACCTCAACTCCTGCAAGGTCCATTGTATTGGAGACGTTCACGTCCTTCTTGTAGACCCTCAATGTTATGGACGAGAATCCATAGCTCACGCACCATCGGAACGCGACAGAGATTCCAACGAGTCCATGCTCACCACAAAAGTAGCACTGCGGTACTCGCCTTTTGGCTCCTTCATTTTCGTGATTTTCCACGATGATTCAGAATTACGTAACCGTAACATTTCCAGAACCATTTGAGGGTCAGATGGTTCAGCTGGTATCCAGGCCCTCGCTCTTGGCAGATTAGGGATATCCACTCTTGAGTTTTCCCCGAGCTTAGACCAAGGCCAAACTTCACCGATTCTGGATATGGCTATTCTATATAAATCAGTTAATCTGCGATTAGTTTCACGTACTTTTGATGCCATCGACTATCGCGACAAAAAAGGGCTGGACCAGGATGTTCCTTCAAAATCTGGAAGAAAGTGCTCGAGAGCCTAGCTTCCACTTTTCCAGTTCTCAACCGAAATGGTGCCGTCAAGGTTGCTTTTGTCTACAACGGCCCATAAATGTTGACCTCGCACAGCTTCGCTGAAGGTTTTTGGTATGGGTGAAGTCTCATGATATCGAGGCTTCTTAATAGTGCTGGGGTTTTTGGCCGAGCCGTTCGACAGCTGGCGTTTTGGCGGCGGGTTCGGTTTCGGAACCTGTGAGAGTCCCTCCGTAACCCTCGTTGCCCAGCTAGTAGAGGACTTTTGTTTTTCAGACCTGTCTCCATCTGGGACGCTTCTGAAACATTCCAGCAGCTTCAAAGCAACGAATCTCTCCTTATAGTTGTGCCGTGTAGGCTTTAACACCGAGGAGGCATTAGTCGTTTTAGACGTCATTTTACCGTTACGTCTAGCAGGGCCAATCCTCAAAAATCAACAAAAATTGTTTTAGTACTGCCACTTCCACTAGAACCAGGTTTGTCCCCGGGGCAGCTTCCACCATACGACATGGGCTAGCCGTGCTTGGCTTATTTGTACCGCCACTTCCACTATACTGGCTTGAGCCAGATTCAGAATTGAAGGCTGCTTGCCCAAAGAAATTTTTAAATTTGTATTGTAGTCCATGTTTTTCTTACGATCACCGTCTACCGTAGCAGACATGGTGATCTTCAATTTATAGGAGGAAACATAGTGGTCGACCGTGACAGCAAGGTCATGAATATACCTCGAGGTGACCCGGTATCGAGCTAGTTCCGTAAAAATACAGCCGGTATTGCCGCTGGCTGCAAACAAACTATTAGCCACGGGTCGCTAACACCTTCTGTTAGGTTGGATTTTTTACCAGGGTTTAGTCCATCCGCCCGACTTATCTTAGCCAACTGTACATGAGACGCGCTGTGAGATCCATTATCAGGAATGGATCGTACCTCACACCCGTGGAGGTGATAGGCCCAGTTTCCGCCAGAACTCAATTACGGCATGTACTCATATACAAGTTAGTCCCATTGAATAACTGACGGCACAACGGCCAAATTCGAATTAACAAACGCAACATTTGGTGCCTCCTGTGAAGATTTTTCCTGGTAATTGATTTCATAATTTAGTAGCAGTGCAACGTGCAATTTTGGACCTAGGTTGGATTAGGTTATCGTGACAGTCGGTCTGCAGACCAACTCATTCAGACCATTATGGGTCCATTGCGATACCATCGCGTAGCACCACACCTCTACTTTACTAGTCAAACCATTTTGAAGCCCTAAAATATCGCAGTATTTGTTTGACCTTTGCGCCGGACACTTACGTAAGAGAGTTGAAAGAGTATTTGCCTAAAGAGCCCGCTCTGCTTCTAGACAGAGCCGGGCGCCTACAGAAGAGATATTTCACAGTCTCCTCCTCCGCATATCCACAGACACCGCTGAATTCATGAGAGAATACTCCCAGCCTGAGAGCATGCCTGCCGAATAGCCAATGACCAGTTATACAAGCCACGACCTTAGAGATATCTTCTCTCGACAGGGAAAGCAAGTCTCTAGATTTCCTTCTATCAAGCTCTGGCCACATTTGCCTAGTCGTTAAGCAAGTGCCTTCGTGGGGTTGAAGCGTAAGTTTCACAGGATGCGAATATACGATTATAGTTCTAGGAACATTAGCCTCTATCCCATCTAGACCGATAGTGCGTGGCGAAGAGTAATATCCTGCCCGAGGTAACCCTGCTCTTCCTAACAGAACACTACGGATCTAGACTGAGGAGCCAATAAACACCTCCCCGGATACTGAGGAATCAATAAACACCTCTGCACGTATACAAACAAATATATTTTATATATAACTACTATGTGTGTGTAGTAACATATGGACTACCTGCTATGATTGTTTTGCACTGTTTTGAAATAGGAGAGGACTGCATTGGAATCATTGAGTTTAAAATGAGAAATATGTAGCAATTAAATTGAAAAGTAAAGTTTGTTCAAAACATTGCAAATTGTATTGCACTCATGCAGATCTCTGGTACATACATTACATACACATATTAATGTTTTTAAATTTTGACAATTATGTTGAATTCATTTAAAATTTAAATTAAGTCTTCAGTCTAAATTGTCTGAAATTATAAGGTTTAGACCAGAATTTTCTACAATTATGTTTTCTGATACAGTTTGTCAAGTAATTGTTTGCAAAATAAAAGAGCAATACAATTTTCACTTTAATATTGATTTAAAACCAGAAATGCACATATTTAATAAAACAAAATTTTGTATTTAAAATTAATAAATAAAGACAAAAAGGAAAGTTTCTGTAGCAAAAGAAAAAACAATAGCCATTTCATGGTGTCAAATAATTCTTTGGAAAATTCAAGGAACATACAAAGAAACTAATACAGTAACATTCAATAATTTAATACTTACTCTGTCCACCATTCGAATCAATAACGGCTTGCAACCCTGTTGATATAGGCCCAATAAGCTATTGTATATCGTATTCTTCGGGCACCTTTTCCCATTCCTCCCTTATAACTCTTATTAGAAGCGTTTTTATTAATTGAATTACCGACAGTTATTTGATTACCGACAGCGCAGTCAATAGTGGCAGAGCAGAATTTTCCTTTCGGCAGCTATCGGCCGAAGGCTAAGCCATGAATAGGAAAATTCTGCTGTGCCACTATTGACTGCGTGTTGGCATCGTCGTCGTCGTCGTCGTCGCCACAATGTTTTATAATTTTTACTGCGCATATTTAACAACTTATTTTGCAAAAGAGTATATAAGCGCAGTAAATTTCTCAAGTAACTTAAATGAATTCTAGTAGCGAAAGTGAGTTTTCGTATAATTATTCAAGTGATGAAAATGAGACCGACGCAAAAAGTGACGATTCGCGAACCAGTTGTATTAGACGACGATTCTCCATTGGAGTCAGAAAACGAGCAGGAGAACCAACTTGGACAAAGATTAAGCGATTACGAAGAAGTATCAGTAATGCCGAATACGCAAGTAGTGGAGGAGACGATAGTGAAGGAGAAACGGAAGAAAAGGAAAGCAGAGGACAATCAGGAGATGACCAAAAAAAAGAAATTAGATGTCGAAGCAGAAATGAAAAAGGCGAGTCTTCTTCCAGAGAACTCAACGCATATTTCGCTTCTTTCATTGGTGATGCTGCTATGGACAAAGAAATTCCTTCTTCATGCGAATACAACATTGGAGATTTTGATCTCTCTCTCTCTTTGAAACAGAAGCAGTACAAGACGAAACGATCTCTACACACGTTGATGGACTCCCTCCTGTATGCACAGAAAATAATTCTTGCCCAAAAGAAAGAATTAGGCAAGTATTCGTTGAAGCATTTAATCACAATCCTATTAAACAGCGAGTGGTCCACGATGTATTTGGAACAATCTATGACGTTGGAAACATCAACATGGATTACCAACAATTATGTAGAAAATTTTCAGGGACCATCCTCATCATCGCACATCACGGGAATCACATCCATGTCATCCACGACTGCAATTACTCCAACAATTCCTGCCGATGCTCCTTCAATTCCTGCTTTCAGGAACGTATCACTAGAAGATTCGCTCGACGCGTTATTCCAAGTTGGAAATTCACGCTCCAGCACTGGATCAATTTGTCAATCTATTTGCAGAAAGATTCCAGGGAGTACATATACTATAACATCGCCGGGGGAACGTGGTTACCAAGTAGTGAAGCTAGATGTGTACGATTTTTCAAAGATCTGCAAGAAGCCGAAGAAGGAATGGTGGACGGAAGCGAATTTTCGTTCAACATTTATAATCCAATCTCCTTTGGATCCCAATTATCAAACAATAATGAAGTTATTAGTATCTGTAACGAATCAGTTACAACAGATACCAAATGTCAAAAGAGAGGAAAGGGAGACAAAATAATTGATTTTCTAAAAGAACATCCAACAGCTCCCATAAGCCATATTTTGAATACGTCAATGTGGCTATCTTCGCAATTTCGGTTCTTTGACTTAAATTCTACTTTAATAAAAAATTGTATAAGAATAGTAAATAACTATATAAATAATTTAACTTTCCAGGAAATTTTTTTATATTTACAATCTGTTGAACCACAAAATTTAATTTTTAACGCCCCAGTAGGTAATTTATATAATTATTATTATTCTATTCAAGAATCAGTAAATATTTTAGATGACTTATTAAAATTTCAATTTTATAATGATTATAATATTATTGATAAAAATATTCCTAAAAAAAATACTTTATTTATATTATCACCTCCAAATGCTGGTAAAAATTATTTCTTTGATACTTTTATTCATTTTTGTTTAAATTTTGGCCAAGTTGGCAATTTTAATCGTTATAGTTCTTTTCCATTAATGGAATACGTTGACAAGAGAATAATATTATGGAACGAACCTATACTGGAGCCGTCAGCAACTGAAACATTGAAAATGTTATTTGGTGGAGATACTGTTGCAGCTAAAGTTAAATACTCAAATGATGCTGTAGTCATGCGAACACCAATAATTGTTCTATCAAATAACGATGTATTCCCTAATGATAAAGCTTTTAGATCTAGAATGTGTACTTATAAGTCGAGATCATATAAAAATTTAAAAAATTATAATAAAAAACCACATCCTTTGTCAAGTTATCATTTATTAAAAAAATATAGTATTATTAAATAATTAATTACAATTTAATTGTTTTTGTTTTATTTATAACTTCGTATTCTGTTTCATTTTCATCATCTTCATCAGTTACAGCTGAAATTCTACCATTGTCATCATCAGTTACTCCAAATAAAGTCTGTCCATCAGTATATGCTCTGTCATAATTACTTGGGACCAGGCAACACAGTATACAAAGACGATAATAGAACGCATTTTGGTAAGAAAAGTTGTCGAAAATCCGCAGTTTTCAACCAGAACCCTTGATCCCAGAAGTTAAAAAAGAGTGTGATGTTGCGGTTACCTCCTGATAAATAACCAATATATGTAAAGAGATGGTCGAAAAACCACTGCTTTCAACACAACACATTGAAAAGCGGCTACTGGGATGACGTTTTGCGTTGAAACCAAAATGATGCTTTACTATAATGATGGACTAAATAAAGTGTGGAGACTACCGTTAAAAGCATTGGAAAATTGTAATGTGATTCCAACTGTTAAGTTCGGCAATCTTTCTGTCATGGGATGGGAGCATATCCAGCAAAGGAGTAAGAGAACTAGCTTTCATAGAGAACACAATGGATGCAAAACAATATTTGGATATTTTAAAAGGTTATTTGATATATGTATGCCTTTATAACTCTTTCTTCAATATTGGGTTTCCAGGTAAGGTTCCTATCTAGTACTAGTCTCAAATATTTGACTGTCTCCTTCATCGGAATTTCCACACCTTTGCATTTTAGCGGAGAGAGACCGTAGGAGATCTATTTTTCTTAGAGAAGAGGATTAATTCCATTTTGTTGGGATTTAACCCTAATCCCCTTCTTTCCGTCCAACAAGTAAGCGGATCAAACTGGCTAGAGAGGAGGACAAAAACCACTGTCTGGCGATGGACAACTTTGGATTGAATACTCCAGGTGGAAATCCACCCGCTTCGGCGGCAGGGGCACGGATTCTGGAGGCCCCAACCATCGCTAAAGTCTCTCGCCTTTATCAGCGAGAGCGCATCCTGGAGGAGACGGGGATTGTTACCGCAATCTCTTCTTCTTCAGAGACGGAGGAACGTACCCTGGATCCAGATGGCCTGCGTCGGGAAGTCACCACAGAGGCGGAATGACCGACCAGTGGTTCTAGGGCAACGCGAACTCAAGCGAGGAGACAGAAAGAAGCGGCTTGATAGGCTCGTGCAGGAGAAATCCTCACGTGGCTCTGCCGGCCCTTCTGTGTCAACTCCCTCCAAGAGGCCCAGGTCGGCGGAAGTGACACCCACGGAAGCCACCGAGCCTGCGGAGGTATTGACCGCTCCGAAAGCTCGCTCGCGAGGTAAGCGGCGGAAGATTGTTGCTGAAAACAGCATTCCCACCTGCCCTGCAGCTGTTACTGCTGGTGGCGCCACGACCCCAGAGGGTACGAGCGAAACCTCGGTGGCGGCTAATGTGGCGGGGAAGAATGTTGCCAATAAGCTGCAGCTTGCCCAGCACCTCGTATCCAGCAAAACCATCTGCCCGGCGAAATCTTTGCCAGTGGCGGGTGGTGAGCTGGACTTTCGCCCAAGCACTTCCAAAGGTGCAGCCAAGCCATCCTACAGCGAGAAGGCTAACGGCCCGCAACCAATGGCGGTGATTGGGAAGCTGGGGCCTGACCATCGGCTAACTGATGCAGAAATAAAACACTGCAAGGGTCATCTGATGCGTCGCGTCATTGCCTCCGGTCCTGAAGCTAATGCGAAGGTCTATGAGACAAAGGACGGCACTCTACAGGTGTCGTGCGCGTCTCGGGCGAACTTTGATTGGCTCAGGGGTGCAGTCAATGACGTGCCCCCCCCCCCCCCCCCCCATGGGGACCACTCGCTTCGCGGTCTATAGCGAAGCAGGCGTGTCCCTCAAGAAGGCCATCTGCTGGATTCCGGATCTCGATCTGACGACCACAGATGTCCTTTCTTGTCTGCGTGATCAGAGCCCTGGCATCAATACGAGGCTTTGGAGAGTTCTTTCGCACACCAGGGGTAGCAACCGGGATGGTAAAGAAGGTGCTAGTCTTGTGGTGCGAGTGGATGAGGCCACTGTTGATGTCATGGTTTCTCGGTACCGGAGCCGTCTGAGTCATCTCTTTGGGATTGTAGCCTTTCATGTCTTTCCCAGATGAGTGGCTCGGACGATTCTCGTAGCTATCGCCCTTTGACGGTAACGCAGATCAACTTGCAGCATTCTAAAGCCGCTACTGTACTCCTAAGTAGACGACTCACACAGCTGCACACATCACCCCACATAACAACATTACAAGAGACCTGGGTCTTTAGGGGTCGCCTCTGTGGCCTTGGCTCGTTGAAAGGGGCCACGATATTATATGACAGAAACTCGATTAGACCTAGAGCCGGTCTTATAATATCATCCCATCTCGCAGCGACCTGCCTTGACGCATTTTGTTGTCAGGATCTGGTTGCGGCAGAGATTAGTTTCAAGAGTATGCACGGATGGTCGAGGTTCGTGATTGCATCTGCTTACTTTCCTTACGATGCTTTGGAGGCGCCACCACCTGGGAAGGTCGCTACTCTCGTAGGGTTCTGTGAGCGGCGCAGTCTTGGTCTGGTTCTTTGCTGCGATGCTAATGCCCAGCATACGATCTGGGGCAGCAGCAAGTGCAATGAGCGGGGCTCTCGACTTTTCGAGTATATTGCCTCCTCCAGCCTGAACATCCACAATGTAGGCAGGCAGCAGGCAGCCTACTTTTGTGACTACGAGAAGGCAAGAGGTAATTGACGTCACCCTGTCAAACCCAAGACTAGGATGGTCGATCAACAACTGGAGGGTCCTCGCCGAAGACTCGTGCTCGGACCACAGATACATTGAGTTCCAGTGTGGCGAGCAGGCGCAGATGCCATTGCCCACCAGAAACCCAAGAAAAACAGACTGGCCAAAGTTCAGGGAGGCACTGCGTAGCAATTACGTGACGCCACTGAAACTTCGCAAGGAGCAGAACATTGAGGCGGCTGTTGAACATCTCAACACCGCTCTAACAAACAGCTTCGAGCTAGCCTGTCCAACTAGACCTCCTCTTAGCCGGACTCCTGTTCCATGGTGGAATCGAGAGCTTCAGGTGCTGAGGCGTGAGTCTAGAAAACTCCTCAACCGGGCCCTCAAGACGAATCTTGATGAGGACTGGGAACGATATCGACGTGTTCAGAGGGACTACAAGAAGCTAATTCGGGACTCGAAAAGGACTTCTTTTAGAGACTTCTGCAGTGATATCGAATCCCTGAGTGACACGGCAAAACTGGTGAAAGTCCTGAAAAAGGACCAAACCGCTAAGCTGGGGTCGCTCAGGAAACCTGATGGCTCCTATACGGAGAGGCAGAGTGAGACGCTCAGCTTGCTGTTGGAGTCACACTTTCCAGGAAATCAGGTAAGCATAGCCGTCAACAACCACCTTTGGTCGGAACTGTTGTCAGGGCAGCTGCACCCTCTCGACATGATTGGTATGTCGCCAGAACTGTGGCGAGTGACGCTGCTATTAGATTTGCTATCAAATCCTTTGACAGCTTTAAATCGCCCGGACTGGATGGCATATATCCGATTGTGTTGAAGGAAGGCATTGAGTTAGTGTTGGCAGCACTGAAGAAGATCTTCACTGCATGTCTCGCACTGGCCTATATACCACGCTCTTGGAGGATGGTGAGGGTTGCTTTCATTCCAAAAGTTGGAAGAGACGACTACACCAATCCCAAAAGCTTCAGACCTATTAGTATGACCTCGTTCATGCTAAAGAGTTTAGAACGGCTGGTGGAGCTTCGCATGCGTAGGGAGTCTCTGAAGACGCCTCCACTCTCTCCATTTCAGCATGCCTATCAAAGCGGAAAATCCTGCGAGACGGCTCTGCAAACCCTTGTTGGAAGGATAGAGCGAGCCATCGACAGGAAAGAATACGCAATAGGCATCTTTGTGGACATAGAGGGTGCGTTTGACAATGCTACTTTCGATAGTATGTGCGGCTCTGCTAGGCGGCATGGCGTAGACCGGGCTCTAGTAAATTGGATACGTTCAATGCTGGCTCAGAGAATCATAACGGTGCGGGCGGAGGAAGATTTGCTGATGTCGTCTGGGGTTAATAGAGGCTGTCCCCAAGGTGGTGTACTGTCTCCATTGCTCTGGTGCATGGTCATCGATCCCCTGCTTAACGCCATAAATGACTGGGGTGTATACGCTCAGGCATATGCGGATGATGTTGGCTGTCTTGTGACAGGTCCATCCCTTATGATTGTCTGCAGAAGGGTGCAGAAAACTCTGGATATGATTGACACTTGGTGCAGTGCGAATGGGCTATCGGCTAATCTTGTCAAGACTGGTATTGTCCTCTTTACCAGAAGGAGAAAGCTTGATGGACTTATTCTGCCTACACTAAAAGGAGTCACTATCCAGCTATCCAAGGAAATCAAATATCTTGGAGTCATCCTTGATAACAAACTTCTTTGGAAAACACATGTCGAACTGAAGACATCCAAAGCACTGTCAGTTTTCTGGCAGTGTAAGGGTATTTTTGGTAAGACATGGGGTCTTTCCCCTAGTAAGGTCCTATGGATCTATACAGCATGGTAAGACCTATTATCAGCTATGCATCGATGGTTTGGATGAGCAGACTCTCTCTTGTAGGGGTCAAAAAAGCTATCAAAACTGCAACGTGCTGTGGCCATATGTTGTACCGGAGCATTTCCGACTACTCCAGGCCCGGCACTTGATGCTTTGGTGAATCTCCCGCCACTAGATGTCTTCATCCGCGGAGAGGCCGTTAAGGCCATCTGCAGAGTGAAACATAGTGGCCACTGGTATGGGGTGTACTCAATATTGGACGACGGCGCAGGCACTGACATCGATTCTGCAATCCTGTCTATGCCCCCGGACTCCATGTCGTCAACCGTCATACTAGAAAAGCGGTACAATGTGTTGCTGCCAGAGGCTCGTTCATGGTTAGATCCCGGAACGAGCCCGGCAAACACTGCTGCCGTATTTTCACTGATGGCTCCAGGACTGAAGAAGGTTCAGGTTCTGGTGTCTTCGTGGAATCTTGTGGGACCCGTCGGTTCTTTGCCCTTGGTCTGCATGCGTCTGTGTTTCAGGCGGAGGTGTATGCGAAACTTGAGGCGATGGACTTTGTTGTGGAAAACAGGTGGAAAGGCAAATCTATTTGTGTCTGCAGTGGCAGCCAAGCTGCGCTCATGGCCTTGGATAGTCCGACCACCACTTCCACGATAGTCAGGTCCTGCAAATCCAGGCTAAATTGTGTTGGAAAACATAATAGTCTGACGCTGACTTGGGTCCCGGGACACGCTGGCATTGCGGGTAACGAGACCTCTGACTCTTTGGCCAGGATGGGCTCCGAGGCTGTTTTTATTGGCCCTGAGCCTGTTCTGCCACTCCCTTCTGCTGTCATCAAAGCCACTGCAAACAAGTGGGTTGTTTCGACCCACAAGCGAGCATGGCGGGCTGAGAGAGGCTGCGGATGGACGAAAATTATGCTACCTGCTATCTCTGATCAATGGTCACGGTTCCTTCTATCTTTAGGTAGGAGGGACTGCAGGCTGTTGGTTGGCGTGATGACAGGGCACTTTCTATGGGCTAGGCACATGGAAAGGATTGGCATATCAGACAGTGCGCTGTGCCCAGCCTGTGGAGAGGAAGACGAGACGGCGGACCATTTTCTTTGCGTCTGCCCTGCCTTTGCTCGAATCAGGTTTGGGATTTTTGGCACTGATGTGCTGAGGAGTAACCAACTTGGCTCCTTGGCACCACAGTATCTACTTCTATTTCTTCGGAGGTCGGGGAGATTTAAAGCCGAGTAAAATGGAACCTTAAGTGCAGTACAATGGATATATACTCTGTCTGAGTGCTGCGCTCACTAGATTTTTCCGACAAAAAAAAAGAAGCTTTTAAAGTCAAATATTCAGAACAATTTGAAAACAATTTAAACAATTTTATAAACAATATACGAGTAAATGTCCCTATCGACAACCAAAAACAAATCCCCTACAAAAGAAATCCTCACAGCTAAGACGACACACATAGACCGGCCGATCATACTGACGGTTTATGGTTGCCCATACAAAGCTGCGTGCAACAGCGCAAACGCGCCTATAGGTTGCGACTTCTTTGACTAGCGCTACGGCGCCTTCAGGGTCGCAGAAGTATCTACATAAATTACGCTACTATACACTCTACGAACCATTATCTTGTCTGATGACATCTTTTTTCTTAGGGTCCTTCGAATTTGTTGCAGGATGCTTCACTGCTTCAGGGTTCCTTGCCCTGGGATTCCTCCTGTAGGTCCTTAAGACCGGCTGCGCCAAAATGTTGGGGACCGTATTTGATTGTTGTCGGGAACGTCCTCTTGCTGCTTGTCCTGCTGTTGTACCTGCAAACCTAAATCACTCTTTTCAATTAACACTACATCATTTTTGGTTTAAAAACAACAAGAAGCTTTATTCTTAAAATACTAGTTCTTATATACTATTTACAACGAACAATTACAGTCTACGTGTTGACTTTTCTGGTGTTCCAGTTACGCAATTGTTGTTTGGTGTCAGTTGCTCAAGCCAACTAACCTACTGAAAGTAAAAGTGTCGGCAGTGCAGTCTAAATGCCCCTCGTCAGCTTGACTGCGGAACTGTGAAATTTTAGCTTTGAACGTTGCTGGACAAAAGAAAATTGGAAGGTTTGGGATTAGCGACGACTGGACGGAAATCGACATTACAGGATCGACTAATGGAACACTTCGGCCTGAATGTGGACTATGATGCTGCGCTTACTAGATTGTTCCGACAAAAAAAAAGCGTGGCCATGCTAGAGCGCAAAATATCCATAAGAGTGTTTGGAGATTTCCCTCTAATCACATTTGCCAAATCGTCAGCATAGGCGAGGATGTGGAAACCCCCTCTCTAGGGCTAGTATTGAGGAATTTACCGCCAAAATCCAAAGCAGGGGGAGAGAACTCCTCCCTGAGGAATACCTATGTATACCTGTCTGCTTAAAGTGTAGGTACCTAAGCTGGCTTACCTTCGTGTTGACGAGTATAGTCCCTATCAGTGCAACCACATTAGGATCAACGCCCAGGGCTTCTAACGCTCCCGTAATGGCGTTCGCAGTCATATTGTCAAAAGAGCTTTCTATGTCAATGAACGCCGCTAGTGCGAAATCCTTCTGCTGGATGGGTTTTTCCACTATACCAATAAGTACGTGTAATGCTGTCTCTGTCGTTTTGCCCTTCGTGTATGCATGTTGTGCCGAGGAGATTCTACCAGTTGGTATGGCTTCCCGCAAGTGTGGATCCATCAATATCTCCAGTGTTTTTAGGAGGAAACACGTGAGACTGGTCTGAAGTCTTTAGGATTTACATGTGAGGACCTGCCCGCTTTGGGTGTGAAGGAAACCTTCGTTTCTCTCCATCTTAGCGGAATATAGCCCATGTTAAGACAGCTTCTAATTGCAGTCACAAGCCAGGCCGTAATTATGTCCCGTGATTGTTGCAGTTCTGCTCGATAAATTCCATCCGGGCCCGGAGATTTATATGGTGTTAATGGCCCACTCAACTTTCTCGGCTGTAACTATCACATTCCTTATCTCAGACTGCCTGCCCCTAGGTGTCGAGTTATCACCCTCCACCGTGCTCCTACCTGGAAAATGCGTATCTAAGAGAAGAACCAATGATTCCTCGCTCGATTCGCTCCACACATCTCCCGGAACTTTTAGGTAGCCCAGGTTGTATAATGTCATCGCTGGGATTCTCATGAGTCTGGCTGCTTCCGATATTTCTTCCCCATCCCTACAATAATTTTGCCAAGACTCTCGTTGCGCAGTTCTGGTTGCTTTTTTATATATTTTTAGTTCAGCCTTATAGGCTTCACAGTCCGAGGGCAGACCCGAAGTTTTAGACCTGTTGAATAACCTATTAGGCTTCCGGAGAAGGCCTAGATCCATCGACCACCAAGGTGGTTTATTCTTGCATCTCAGTTTTACAACCGGGCACCCGGTTCTCAGTGAACTATTCAAGGCTCTGGTAACCTGATTAATCAGCCCGTCCACAGGGTATGTGGGGTCAGACGGGGGATTCTTTGGCAGTGAGGCCCTGAGAGCCTTCCTATACTTTCCCCAGTCCGTTCTCCGTATATTTCTATACGTCTTCACTGGAGATACTGGTGAGTTCAATTCGAATTCTATATAACAATGGTCAAAGTAGAAATTTTCATTCGAAACTCTCCATCTTTTTACATTACTCACGAAATGATCGCAGGTCAGAGTAATATCCATAACTTCCTTTCTATTCTGTGTTATAAAAGACGGCACTGAGCCTAAATTTAGGTCACTAAGCTTATTTTCTATAACAAAGTCTAAAATTGACTCACCTCTTGCATTGGTGTCGGTACTTCCTCACAATGGATTGTTTTTTTTTTTTATTGAACTATTTATTTCTTATTGTATCTTACTCCATTGGAAACTAACAATAAGTTATCAAATCTTAAAACTAATGTATTATTATATATGCTCTTTGCCTATTGCTTGGAGCTATTTGGGTTCTACTAGTGAATTCATATATATTAATTACTTATAATTTGAAAAAGAAGATGGAAACAAAATTTAATATAGATACATATTACCCTACGTCTCCACGGGCAATTTTTGATGGCATGCCATTGGCAATTTCAAGCAAATTGCCAATGGAGACTGCAAATTGCTTCAAGTTGGCAATTTATGTTATGAAATATGTTATGCCATAAATTGCCAACGTGCTGTGTTGCAATCAGTTGTCATTTTGCTTGTTTGACAGCCGTTTTTCATTTTTTCGTGATGCTCACAGTGGAAGCATCGTCGGACATTTTCATTTTACCACATCTATTAAAGTAATAAAAGCGCTTATAATGAATGGAGACTGCGCATTTGCATTCTTTGTAATAAGGGATTCACCCAGAATTTCGGCTTCTTTCTTTTTCGTCTTCATCGTATAAATAAAAAATTTTTTCAAGCGTTGGCACAGCGAACTAGATTGCTTGACGACATTTTAAAAATGACGATGGCATAACATCGCAATGCCCACCATTAAAATATTGCCAACCTTTGCAATCAAATTTGACAGCTGGTATGCCATCAAAAATTGCCCGTGGAGACGTGGGGTTACAGATAAGTTTGTAAATAAGTTTAGAAACATGGTTTCTTTAGACGTGAAGCAGAATTCTGCTGGTGTAGACTTCTTGCAAGTATGCTCGGAAGATTTTGCAGGCGATTCAGATATTTCTGCCTTAATTCTATGATTTCTTCTTCTATAGTGGATATATGTATATCATTGTGAATGCTTTTATTTTTGACAAACCATGGTGCGCCGGTAATTGTTCTTAGGATTTTCGACTGTGCCCTTTGGATAAGTTTTAGGTTTGAGGTTCTCGCACTACCCCAAAGTTGCACCCCATATGCCCATATGGGCTTTATTATAGCTTTGTATAGAAGGACTTTGTATTCCAAGCGCATCTTTGATTTTTTGTTGATTAACCAATTCAGAGAGTTAGCTTTTAGTTTCATTTGAGTTCTTTTCGCTTCTATGTGCTTCCTCCAAGTTAATCTTCGGTCAAGATGGATTCCTAAATACTTCACCTCTGTTGCTTGCGATATTTTTAGGTCATTTAGTGACACAGTTGGACAGGTGCTGGTTCTGAGGGAGAGCGTTATGTGTGTACATTTCGCTTCGTTGACTTTAATACGCCAGTTTGCCAGCCAAATTTCTGCATCTTTAAGGTGTTCTTTTAGGTCACGAGAGGCGATATGCGGATTTTGATGGGTACTTAAAATAGCTGTGTCGTCAGCAAATGTGGAAGTAACTAGGCAGTTATTTATTGGTAGGTCAGACGTATATATTAGGTAGAGAATAGGACCAAACACACTCCCTTGTGGTACTCCAGCCAATATTTGAAATTCGGGTTACAAATTGCCTGTATTTCACTTTGTACTTCCGATTCGCTAAGTAAGATTCCAGCACTCTGTGTATGTTGTATGGCAGAAACTTTTTAATCTTGTGCACTCGAAGACTTGGGTAATGTCTAGAAATATTGCTGAACAGTATTCTTCTGTTCGAAAGCTCTTCTAATTTCGCTTGTTTTACGGTGCACCTGCTCTATTGTACCGTGCTCTTTTCTGAATCCGAATTTATGAGTAGGTATGTTGCCATTTTGATTTAGTTAGGGCATAATTTTCCCAAGTAACAATTTTCCCAAGGACACCTGCGTTGGATCTTTTCCTGGTTTAGGAACCATCTGAGCTTGCGATATCTTACATATATGCGGGAAATGACCCAAGCGAAGGATACCATTGAACAATTTGGTGAGGTGTATAACGCTATATGTGGTAATTCCATGACCATCTTATTTGTGATTAGGTCATACCCAGGAGACTTTTTCATTAAGGCCTGTTTTAATGACACACTCTATATCTTTGATTTTTAGTTGAAGCGGCTGAGTCACTTTGGTTCTAGGGAAAGTAGGGATCTCGAAGTTATTGTACGGAGCATTAGGGCAAAAAACTGTTTGTAGATGCGCAGCAAACGCTGCTCCTTTTTTTCGTCGCTTTTGGCCCAACTTCCATTTCCAAGCCTTACTGGTGGCTCACTTTCCTTTGCAACCTTTGTAGCTCTCCAAAGTGAGTAATTGGCGTATTTAAGTGGGCCCAGATCTTTAATATAGGTGTCAATACTTGCTTCAGCTTCCTTTTGAAGTACATCTCAAGGTGATTTTGTAACAATTTTAATTTCCTCTTTAGGGCAGGTGACCTATATTTCTGCCATTCTCGTCTTAGGCGTCTTTTCTCCTTAACGAGGCACTGCACATGGGTTGAAGTTATATAACGGGTAGCAACCTGCATCGTTTTTTCTGCTGATGTTGCGCACGCAGCCGCTGATGCTAACAACGAATTAAACTCGTGGAACACTCTCTCTAAGTCATCCTTTTTTTAGGAGGATATTCCAGACAAATATGTGTACTCACCTATTTCTTATACTTGAGCCAGTTCGTTTTGTTGGTGGTCAATTAGGGCGATTTATGTACAAGTTCAGGAGTTTTGTTGAAGAATATGATTACAGGTGAGTGGTCGGAGGACACGTCGAAAATTGCTTCAGAGGAAAACAGTGCCCTGTGTATGTTTTTGATCACAGCGAAATCAATAAGATCAGGAATTTTACGCTGGTCCGCTGGCCAGTACGTGGGTTGACCACTTGAGACAAAGTCTAGATGATTTCGATGATCAATTAACACATTGTAAAACTGTTTGCCTTCAAGCGGCCCCGACACGTTACTGCATTACTTACATCATACTCACATGTTTGTGCAGTATCTCAGCACCGACATGTTACTGCATACTCTTCAAACATTCATTATACCCTTTACCTTTAAAAAAGGTAAAAAGGGTATACTAATTTTGTGCTTTTGAAAGGGGTTGCAATTTCAAGAAGGCGGCGTGGTGGGTATGGACATATATATACAGATATGATCAGAATCACTTTCTAAGCAATTTTTATTTTTTCTGTCCGCCTGTCCGTCTGTGGCCACTTTTTTTCTACACCGTTAGAGCTATGTTAATGAAATTTTCCAAAAGTGTATCCTGGACAAAGATACAGAACCAGATTACTATATGGGCCGATTTGGACAAGGACCACGCCTACCTCCCATATAAGGAACTTTTTTCATCTTTTTTATAATGACTATAACTTCGGTCCAATTGACGGAATCGTGACATTATTTGGCAGTTATGGAGATGTGGGTCCTACTAAACACAGCAAAAAGTGGGCGGTATATATTAACTGACACGCCCACTATTAACAGATGTTAATAACTTAAGATCTGGTAGAGATTTACGGACGAAATTTTACGGGAAGGAACATGTGGACATTATAAAGCTATTTGCAACAATTGGGACTGATCAGAGAAAAGACACGCCCAGTTTTGATATAAGGAACTTTCGGGTCTAAAATTAAAATTAGCCTACCTATGCTCGTATTGATGCCAGCGGAATAAAAATTTGCAGAAATATACATGGGGTCCATAATAGTATGTGTGCAGAATATGGAGATCATAATACAACTGCCACGCCCACAATTATCCAAAAATCATTACTGTGTTCCTATTAGAGATTTATCAACGAAATTTCACAGGAATGTTGCAGGTACTAACATTAAACACCACACAAAAAATGGGCGTGTTATTTCTACAGCCACGCCTAGTATTCACAAATTTATATAACTTACGAACTAAACAATATTTTTGGACGAAATTCTACATTAGTACGCATATGGACCCTACAAAGTCATATACAAGATTCGGGGTCGATCAGAGGAAGGATACGCCTCCCTCTCATATTATGAAGTTTAGGGACCCCACTTAAAGACAGTTACCCTATCTATGGTTCTAGTGATGATATATGAAAACAAATTGGTAGATGTATACCCTGGGTCTGTACTAGCATGCATTCCAAATATGGGCAGATTATTACTACTGCCACGCCCACAATAAACCAAAAATCATTACTAGGTTCCTATTAAAGATTTATCAATGAAATTTCACAGGAATGTTGCGGGTACTAACATTAAATACCGCACAAAAAATGGTCGTGTTATTTTTACAGCCACGTATATACTCGTATATGTATATTTTACAGCCCCACTATTGGCATATTATTATAATTTTCGACCTATACAATATTTTTTGTCGAAATTTTATATTAGTGGTTATATTGACACTACAAAGCCATACACAAGAAATGGGGCCGATATAATCATTTCAAGGTACCCTACCAAAAATTACCGTGAATATGCTCCTAATGATGATTTATGAAGAATCCCCATTGTTGAACTTGCACGCACAAGAAAAGGTAAAGGGTATTTCGAAGTCGGTCTAACCCGACTTCAGACGTCTGTACTCGTTTTTCGTTTACTCTTTCGGTGTGCGGACGACAATGTCAGATGCGGATAAAATAATTTTGACTGCGGTTGCGGTTGTTGGAAAACAAAAGCACCGAAAAAAAAGAATTTGGATGAAAAATTGGTACAGAAAAAGGAATGAGTTTACTCATAAAAATTTACTTATCAAAATTTAGTGGTAAATTCAATAAATTCGATGAGAAATGTTTTTCTCCGCATTCCGCCATGACATCCGCACGCTATGCAATTCTGCTTCGAATGACGTATTGACTGAACATACCGCATGGATTTTGCTTACTGCATGGCTTCAATTATTGTATGTGAGACGCATACATAGCTATTTCACTAATACATCTTTTAGATTCTGTACATCATGCAGTATCATGTCGAGGCCGCTTTAGTAAGAAAGTGCCTAAAATGAGTACACAAAAATTACAAGATAAAAACAATAGCACTGGACCGAACTCGTAACACCTGTCAAACAATCCTAACAGAAAAGTTTGAATGATACTGGGAATTGACGAATCAAAAGGTAATCAAAGTACAACAACAAAATACACAGGTACAATGCTATTGCACTATAATTTATCTGACACAGCCGAATATCACTATCCAAATAACTTCACAGTTCAAGTTAAACACTTTAACGATTACGCACTGTGAATAAATAAATAGACCGCACTGCACAGAATTTAACAGCTAATTTAAAATATAATTAAAAAATTATTAAAAAATTTGAGGAACGCTTAAATTTCACGACAGATTAGAACAGTGTTGCCAAGTATTGGTACAATAATTTTCAAATCTATATTTATAAAGTCCTGAGGTATTTTAATAGCAATTACAATTTTGTTGTTATTAAAATCAAAATACCCAGCTTAAATAATTTTAATTTGATAAAATCTAGGTTATATTTGTCTATCTCTTCTGTTGATAGAATGTTAGGATGGAACATGCTAAATTTTGTTGAAACAATATTATTATCTTGTATTACATTTATTTGTATTTCAATAGATTTCAATTTGTGCATTTGATCAGAATACAGTAGTGCCGATTTCAGTATCTCCATTCTTTAATTCATTGAGTACTTTGTCGAAAAAACTATACAAGACTATAATGGTTCTACTGTAAGTGAAAACTGTCCTATTTATATGAAAATTCTTCCAAATGAAAATATGAAACACTTTCGACATTCTCCAAGTAGACTGTCCATTGAGGAGGAAGATGCAGTAAATAAGCAAGTGGAAGAATGGCTGAAAAGTGGTATAATAAGAAAGTCATTTTCCGATAGAGCAAGTCGTGGTAATTTTCGCTAGTTAAACAAAATGGTTCTTAAAGATGGTTTTCGAGTACCAGTTATTGATGAGGTACTACAAAAATCACAGGAAGCAAAATATTTTACAGTACAGATCTACGCAATGGTTCTTTCCATGTACCAATCGAGGAAAGCACCAAAAAAGTTACCGCGTTTGTAACGAAAAGGGGTCTTTTTGAATTCAACAGAGCGCCTTTTGGGTTTTGTAACTCAGCAGCTTGTTTTATTAGATATATAAGCCATATTTTTCAAGACTTAATAAACGACAATATTATAATATTACGTAGATGACATAGTAGTATTCGGAGAAACTGCGGGAGAAAGTTTGAATAAATTAAAACTGGTACTGCAGACAGCTGCAAAGTATGGATTCGATTTTAATTGGAAAAAATCCATGTTTATGAAAACAAAAATCGAGTATCTGGGACATATCATTGAGAATGGGACAATAACTCCTGCAAATACAAAGTGCAATGCGGTGTAAAATTTCGCTAGACCCATAAACGTAAGGATGTGCAATCATTCCTAGGGCTCACGGGCTATTTTCGAAAATTTGTTGAACGATATGCCCAAAGTGTTTGTCCCTTAAAAGATCTATTAAAAAAAGATGTGTCGTTTAAGATTGATGTTGAGCAAATCAACGCGATAGATATCATTAAAAGAAAATTATCCAGTGAACCAGTACTCAGAATATATAAAAGAGATGCTGAAACTGAGGTACACACAGACGCTTCGAAACACGGTTTTGGCGCTGCAATCATGCAAAAGTATAATAGTCGCTTCCATCCAGTTTTCTTCTGGAGCATAGCTAAATTCTAGAATTAAAGCAGCCTATTTAACCTTCAAAAAGTTTCGACACTATTTGCTAGGCGTCAGTTTTATGTTGGTCAAAGATTCTTCTCTCTCTCTGGTCAGATCTCTGATGAGGACAAGTGGCGTGTCCGAAATAGCTATAAGATCTGCCAAAAAATGTTTCAATAATTCTTCTTCTTCTGCTGAAAATCATTACGGTGGCATAACCACACATTGCATCTACTGTTGCAACTTTTCTTATCAATAAATTCGTTGAAAAATAATCTTCATGTTCATAGAATTGACGACTATCGACTTACTCACATAAATATATGATAAATAAAATATTTTATTATACATACATATGCGACGACGGCATTTTGAATATAAATTGAATACCATCTTGCCCATCAAGTTGATTGCAGCCTACGTCACAGACGCGACTTGAACAGGTTTTGAAAGGATATACATGTGAGTACTTCTCATTTATTATTTATTGTATCTCAGAAGCAATCGCAGAAACTATATTTTTTCGACTAGCATTGGCTGGACTTAATAATAAGTTTTAGAGTTAAGATTTGATTACTTATTGTTCGTCCAATTTATATTGAAGATACAATAAATAATAAATGAGAATGTGAGTACTTGATGGGCAAGAAATTGATCGTGTGGCCGCAGTGTAAGGCACTGGGCGCCAGAATTGAGAATGGTGAACTTTTTCTCCAACCTCGACCTGGGTTATCCATTACGATTATTTTTCTTAATTGGTCGTTAAGAATTTTTTTATTTTTATTGTGATATTCAATTGTTTAATTTTTATATAGTTTTTGAAAATTTCTGAAGCAATATTTAACTAAATGAAGCCAACGTATTTAATTAAATGTTTCTTGCAAGACTATAGTCTTAGAATTAGGCTATAATTGTTTGTAATCCTTGCATACACGGCACTGAGCGATTCTTTAAATTGTATAAATTTTGACGTGTTGAGTAATTCAGTGGAGATAAGATTTTGTACGCTACATGGTATTTGTTATAATTTAGCTAATTAAGTGTTTTTGAAATTAATTCTTAATAATAATAAATAAAATAACGTAATTATAATAACTATCAAATCTATTTAAATGCAAATTAGTAATTAAAATAATACTGAATACATTGTTAAATGTAGACATGCTTTCGCAGGAGCATTATATATACATTTTCGTTCTCAAAATTCCTCAGAATTCATATATTTAAATACTGCTTTCTGCTTTGGCATTTCATAATTTGACTAATACATTGTAATTTGCCTGGAATATATTTCGTATTCATTCGATTTTTAGCTATGAATTAAAATTAAAATGCCCTCAAAAATAGTTGTTTCAAAACAAAAACAAATACGTACATAACATTTATTTAATTAAATATAGGCACAAAATTTAATTTTTTTTTATTAAACCATTTATTTGTTTATTGTATCTTACTCCATTGGAAACTAACAATAATTTATCAAATCTTAAAACTAATGTATTATTAAATAGACTCTTTGCCTATTGCTTGGAGCTATTTGGGTTCTACTAGTGAATTCATATATATTAATTACTTATAATTTGAAAAGAAGCTGGAAACAAAATTTAATATAGATACGAGTACATATTACAGATTAGTTTGTAAATAAGTTTAGAAACATGGTTTCTTTAGACGTGAAGCAGAATTCTGCTGGAGTAGACTTTTTGCAAGTATGTTCGGATGATTTTGCAGGCGATTCAAGTATTTCTGCCTTAATTCTATGATTTCTTCTTCTATAGTGGATATATGTACGAGTATATCATTGTGAATAATTTTATTTTTGACAAGCCATGATGCGCCGGTAATTGTTCTTAGGATTTTCGACTGTACCCTTTGGATAAGTTCTAGGTTTGAGGTTCTTGCACTACCCCTAATTTGCACCCGAATATGTCCATATGGGTTTTATTATAGCTTTGTATAGAAGGACTTTGTATTCCATGCACATCTTTGATTTTTTGTTGATTAACCAATTCAGAGAGTTAGCTTTTAGTTTCATTTGAGTTCGTTTCGATTCTATGTGCTTCCTCCACGTTAATCTACGGTCAAGATGGATTCGCAAATACTTCACTTCTGTTGCTTGTGGTATTTTTATGTCATTAAGTGACACAGTTGGACAGGTGCTGGTTCTGAGGGAGAGCGTTATGTGTGTACATTTCGCTTCGTTAACTTTAATACGCCAGTTTACCAGCCAAATTTCTACAACTTTGAGGTGTTTGTTTAGGTCACAAGAGGCGATATACGGATTTTGATGGGTACTTAAAATAGCTGTGTCGTCAGCAAATGTAATGGAAGTAACTAGGCTGTTATTTATTGGTAGAGAATAGGCCAAGCACACTCCCTTGTAGTACTCCAGCTAATATTTGAAATTCGAGAGTTACAAATTAATTGTATTTCACTTTGTACTTCCGATTCGCTAAGTAAGATTCCAGCACTCTGTGTATGTTGTATGGCAGAAACTTTTTAATCTTGTGCACTCGAAGACTTGGGTAATGTCTAGAAATATTGCTGAACAGTATTCTTCTGTTTGAAAGCTCTTCTAATTTCGCTTGTTATACGGTGCACCTGCTCTATTGTACCGTGCTCTTTACTGAATCCGAATTGATGAGTAGAAATATTGCCATTTTGATTTAGGTAGAGCATAATTTTTCCAAGTAACAATTTTTCAAATATTTTTGAGAGGGTGGGTAGAAGGCTTATGGGCCGATATGAGGACACCTGCGTTAGATCTTTTCCTGGTTTAGGAATCATCGTAATTTGCGATATCTTCCATATATGCGGGAAATGACCCAAGCGAAGGATAGCATTGAACAATTTGGTGAGGTGTATTAACGCTATGTTTGGTAATTCCATGACCATCTTATTTGTGATTGGGTTATATCCAGGGGACTTTTTTGCATTAAGACCTGTTTTAATGACACAAAGTCTTTGATTTTTAGTTGAAGCGGCTGAGTCACTTTGGTTCTAGGTAAAGTAGGGACCTCGAAGTTATTGCACGGAGCATTAGGCCAAAAAACCATTTGTAGATGCGCAGCAAACGCTGCTCCTTTTTCTTCGTCGCTTTTGACCCAACTTCCATTTCCAAGCCTTAGTGGCGACTCACTTTCCTTTTGGGCTTTTTGCAACCTTTGTAGCTCTCCAAAGTGAGTAATTGGTGTATTTAAGCGGGACCAGATCTTTAATACAGGTGTCAATATTTGCTTCAGCTTTCTTATCAAGTACATCTCTAAGGTGGTTTTGTGACAATTTTAATTTCCTCTTTAGGGCAGGTGACCTATATTTTTGCCATTCTCGTCTTAGGCGTCTTTTCTCCTTAACGAGGCACTGCACATGGGTTGAAGTTATAAACCAGGTAGCAACCTGCATCATTTTTTCTGCTGGTGTTGCGCACGCAGCCGCTGATGCTAACAAGGAATTAAACTCGTGGAGCACTCTCTCTAAGTCATCATTGTTTTTAGGAGGATATTCCAGACAAATATGTGTACTCACCTATTTCTTATATTTGAGCCAGTTCGTTTTGTTGGTGGTCAATTAGGGCGATTTATGTACAAGTTCAGGAGTTTTGTTGAAGTATATGATGACAGGTGAGTGATCGGAGGACAAGTCGAAAATTGCTTCAGAGGAAAACAGTGCCCTGTTTATGTTTTTGATCGCAGCGAAATCAATAAGATCATGGATTTTACGCTGGTCCGCTGGCCAGTACGTGGGTTGGTCACTTGAGACAAAATCTAGATGATTTGGAAGATCCATTAACACATCGTACAACTGTTTGCCAGACGAGAGCCCCAGTAGGTATGCTTAGAATTATAAGTCTCCAGCTGCTATAAATTTTTTTCGAGTGTTTGAAAAAACTGCAGGAATTTTTCTGACGCTACTTGGAATCTAGGCAGAAATTGTTATACTCGCCCCAGCACTGAAGGGAGATTAAAGTGGCTTGGATGTGTCTTTCGGCATGTTTTTCACTTAGGAAATGTTTTATACGGGCATTAATGAGAATTCCTGCGCCTCCGTGCGCTTTATCGTCTGGATTGTAGGAATTGAAACCGGCAATACTGAAGTTGTACTTATCTGTTAAATGGGTTTCGGAGATAAGCATTATGTCAATTTCGCTGTTGTACAAAAAATTCTTGATTTCTTTTTTGTGTTGGATAATACCGTTGGCCAGTAGCATAACTTCAATTGATTCATTTATTTTTGAGAGAGCAGTGTTTTCATCAGTAGGTTCTGATTTTGTATGAGTTCATGTATCATTGTTTACATGGTTGACATAAATTGGGTCATACAGTGCGTTAGGTTACAAATCAACGCTTCTAGTAGGTGCTTTTTTCAATACGTTTGTGTACGTCATTGAGGAGGACGAGGGCGCAGCATTGGCTGGATTTATACTAGGGTAGTTAGGTGCAATATTGCTACGTTCACAGCGAGCTAGCTTTTGTGTTTTGCGCGCCTTCATCTTCAGGTCTGTGTAAACTGGACACCCCCCAGTTGCTGCATTTTTTTACATTTTTATCGAATTTGTCAAATTTACATTCAACTGAGGGGTGAAAATCGCCGCAAGCGACACATATTGTGCGTAGAGTGCAGTAAGATTTCGTGTGCCCATATTCCTGGCAATTTGAGCATTGTGCCGGACCTTTGCGCTTGTGGGGCTCCTCAATTGAAATTCTACCATGTATTAAGTAACGTAGACTATAAACAGGGTGGAACGAGCTCAACCTTAAATAATGGTTGAGGTATTTTATCCCTATTTTTTATGTTAAATATTTTTTTTGCATTGAATCCGGCCTGCCAGCGCTTCCATTATTTCATCTGTTTCGACTTCTGGTTCTATTCCTTTTATTACAAAAGTTATGCCTTTGCTGCTTTTCAATTGGTACGTGTTTTTTTTGTTATCGTCCATGTAATTAGCTATTGAGCGATAATTTTTATCGTTGTATTTTTTAATTTTAGTCTCTTGTATGTTGCTTTTTTTGAGTGAGATTATATGAAAATTATTCCCGCCTATTAGGCGAGCAATATTTTCAACCAGAACATATTTTTTCACGCAAGTAGATTGGTGGCGGTTTAACGATTTTTTCAAATGAATTTATTTTACTTGAAATTATTTCATTTTCTTTGGTTGGCTCATCATTAAGTGCGGCAAACCTGTTGTGATAGGTTGATCAATTTCATTTCTTTTATATATTTTTGTTGACTTATTATTTGAATTTTTTGGGAGGCTGAGTTTCCATTTAATTTGAATATACCGATCCATGCCTGTTTGTATAGTTGCAGACTGAGCGGAAATTGTTGTATTTGCTGTATTTGTTGTTTTTGATTGTTTCTCAGACGATATTGAGCTTAGCAAGCGTATGTTAGCGGTATTTGCATGAGAATGCATTTGTGTGTTTGGGTAGGTGCGAGAGCGGTTGCTTTTATTATCATTGAGAGAGTTTTGTTCACTTACCGTCTGATTTGACATAGGTGATTTGCTCTAGTGGAGCAGTAGTTTGTTATTTGTTTTACCATTATTTGTACTTTTGCTTATTTTAATTTAATTAATTTTGATTTCCGGTTTACACATTCATTTAAACAAAGGTGCAATCTCAAACCAGTGGAACAGTCACTATATCGGCGATTTGCGTGATCACTTTAAGTGTTTATAATTTATTGTTTCCCTTTTTTTTATGAAACTATGAGGAACGTTTTAAAAACACATCCGCACAGTATAAACGGCTGTGAACTATTTTTCATTCGAAACTCTCCATCTTTTTACATTACTCACGAAATGATCGCAGGTCAGAGTAATATCCATAACTTCCTTTCTATTCTGTGTTATAAAAGACGGCACTGAGCCTAAATTTAGGTCACTAAGCTTATTTTCTATAACAAAGTCTAAAATTGACTCACCTCTTGCATTGGTGTCGGTACTTCCCCACAATGTATTGTGGGCGTTAATATCGCTGGAGACAACCATGTTCTTGTTGGCTGCGGGTGCCTCCATCACCAATGCCCGAGCGTCCTTCGGTGGGGTGTCCTTGTCATGGGGCATATAGGCAGAGACTATCCAGAAACTGATATTTTGCAGCTCAATGCTTGTCGCCACTGTATCGCCATTGCTTAACTGTGGGAGCAAGAAGATGTTAATGTTATCCTTTGGTAATATACAAGCACGAGGCCTGTACTCTTAGCGGTTAGCGGCTTGAAACCTCTTATCTTTAGACCGCAGATTTTGTTGCCGCATATCCACGGTTCTTGGATAAGGGCCACGTCGAAACAACCGGAATCCAAGCGGACCATCAAATTCGCGGAGGCGAGTTTAGAATGATGGACGTTGATTTCAAATAACTTCATATGAATCCGTTCTTCTAACCTCCATCATCGTCACCTCAGCGTCCTCTTCTCCTTCGGTATTGTCGAGGAGATCGTCTTCCTCAAAGAGTAGCTCGACCCTGCTCAGCTGCTCTGAGTCAGTCGATCTTTGGCGCTGGACAACCCTTCATCACCGCAACACACGCTAGCTTTGTCACCCTGTATCTCCTCTGGTTCCAAAGCTTGTCCGTCACTGCGGTAGTTCCGAATGGTTGTGTCTACCCTCTACTGGCTCCTCCAATTTCCCTCCTACTCTCCAGTTATGAGTTGGCAGGTCCCTGTTGCAAGATCTAGAGAGCTCCTCTATTTTTGCTGGTTCAGCTGGCTTACCAGGGATCCAGACCCGAACTCTGGGTCTGCTGGGAACTTCTTCGCTCCTATCAGCTTCTAGCTTGGCACACGGCCAAATCTTGCCAAGCTTGCATACCGCGATCTTGTAGAGCATAGCTGTCCTGCTGTCATCGCATGCGATGAGCTTGGCCCTGCCCTGAGCCCGCATCATGACAGAAAGGAGGGGGTCCAGGGTTTTCCTACAAGACGTGGAGGTAGACTTCGGCAATAGCTTGCTCCACCCACCTCCACTTCTGCTTGGGTATAACCCCTTCCTCCTCATTCCGGACTATGATGAAAGGCATACAATACAGTTGGTACAGGGATCCTGTAAATAATCGATTTTACCCAATATCGCCAATGGTATTACAATGCCTATATGCTAAGGTGGACGCAATGATAAAGTTGGGTGTCATAGAGGAAAGTTTCGCCCCTGGAGTAATTGGGTCACATTAGTCAGGAAGCCCGGGAATGTTTGGATGCTCAAAAATTGAATAAGCCTAAAGGATGCGTATTATAAGCGTAAAGGATGTGTATTATAAGCGTAAAGGATGCGATTGAGTCGCATAGACGAGATGATTACATATCAGCAAACTGTATTTAGAGTTTGCCTTCTGGCAGATATATTTGGAGGAAGGGAAAGGCCGCTATACAACTTCAAGGTGATACCATTCGAACTCTGCAGTACGGCGCAACGTCTATATCGACTAATGGGTAAAGTGATTCCGGAGCGAATCAAGAGCGATGGATTTGTTTGTCTTGAGAACCTGTGGGTAGTATCGCAGAGTTTCGAGACACATGAAATTATTTGAAGACAACAGGAATTTACTACAGTAAATGGGACATATTTATTTAGGAAAATTTAATATTAAACATTTCTATTTTAATGTTGTATATTAAAAAAATTTAAATGAAAATTAATTGTCATCATATTATTATAGTTTTGTTCCTATTTTATACGTTTTTTTTAGGTTAGTTAATTAAATGGTATCTTATTTTCCGTTTAGCTTGTTCCAAAAGCTTAAGAAAACGCTGCATACAATTTCTCATCTCTACACATCTCCAATTATTTTTCCGTGTCCGCGCTGTATATTATTTCCCTTTTCAATAAATATAATGGAAAAATTCACTATCGTCCGCGCTACAAATGCGATACAATTTTACATAATTTCTCGTGAATTTTGCTTCTATCTCCGCGTCTGTTTCTGTTTTATGTGGCTGCACGAGCAACGCAAACAGAAACAGAATTTGCTCTAGAAATAAAAATATTTTCTGTTCTCTTTATTTCTGTTAACGCACTCTGCACCTTTACAGGAGAGGATTAGTGAAGCACAAATTCTTGTAATAGATCGTACATTTGTTGTGAGTCAAACTCACAATGTCCACTAAAATCCAAGTTAGATTTTATTATTAATAAATAATAAACGTGCATACCCCTAAGGTGCACGTATAATGTAATAAAAATGTTATTATTAAGTAAAAGTCGATTGCATTTTTTTAGGTGCGCGCATTTGACAATTGAACGGCAATGAACTTTCACTACTGACTGGTCAGCACTTTCCCAAAAACTCGATGATTGCATTAGCGGACAGTAGCAGAATGTGCAAACTAAAAAGTAGGGCAATTTGAAATATGATGATTGCATTAGCAGACAATAGTAGAATGTGCAAACTAAAGAGTAGGGCAATTAGAAATAACAATGTAGGGCAATTAGAAATATTAAAGTAGAACGTTAAGATACCACAATATAAATAGTATATACTCGTAAGCAGGGTTTTATGAATAAACAAGGTATTTTTACTAAGAACAAATTCGAACACGTTTCTATACGCGCGGGTAGAAAGTGGACTCAGGCTGCTGAGAAGCGCCCAGCTAACGTCCCTCAGTGCATAAACACGAGGATAAAAATATATCTAACGGGTAATATCTATTCGCATATATACCCCAACATAATTGGCGCAGCCAGTAGGATGCGACAAACATGAGGATAAATGTTGAGGATATCCCCAACACAATTGGCGCATCCTGAATATGGACTTACCATCCCAGGCAATCTTCGAGGCGAAAAGATAACATCACAATAAGGCACGAACATCGAAGGAAAATGAAGGGAACAAAGGGAAAATTGTAAGTATTTATTTATTATAGCGTAGTTTAAGTATATACTTCTGCGACCCTGAAAGCGCCGTAGCGCTGGTCAAAGAAGTTGCAACGTACAGGCGCGATTGCGCTGTTGCACCCAGCTTTGTGTGGGCAAAGCTGGGTGCAATAGTTGTCAGTAGGAGGACGGTCTATGTATGTCGTCCTGGCTGTGAGGATTTTTTTGGTAGGGGCATGTGTGTGTGTGTGTCGATAGGGACATTTATTTTGTTTTAGCACTGACTTGAATATTTGACAGTGTAAGCTTAGGGTATTAGGTAAGAATATTTCAAGAGGTGCATACAAAGTTTGTGTAGTTCCGAAACTATAATTTGCGCAAAAATGTTTTATTAATATTTTGCACGGAAGAACAAAATAAAGAAATTGGAAATTATGCTGAAAATAAAGACGTTTTAGTAATGTTGTAATCATTCTTTATGCTTCACCAATTTTTGCTCATATCTTTGTCCAATAATAAATGGCATCAACTTAAGTGGAAACAATAATATAAATACATGGCTATCCAACACTGTTACAAACTGGGTAACGTTTCGCAAGTACATCAGTTCTCACCTTTACGAAAACATACCATTGCAAATCAACTCAAAAAGAGATAAAGCTGTATTCAAGTTTACCAACGTTTTAACAAAAGCTGCACAACATTCTACACAAATACAAACTAATCCTATTAAAAAAACAATAGCTTCAATTGAAATTCACCAACTAGTCAAAGCAAAAATAAAATTGCAAAGCGGGTGGCAAAAGACCAGATCACCAGTACTCGAAAGTTCAAATTGAAAAATGTAGATTAAAACTTTGGAAAACCTCACATCACGAGAAGGAAAAGGACTTGCAGTACTACCTCCAGAATTTGTAATCCTCAACAGCAACTGGGAAGCGCCAAAAAAATTAAAATACCGATACAGTTCTTGACTCCAATGCGTACTTATAGCGGTAGTTGGACCCGACTGATGCCGAAAAGGGTAGTGGTTTTCCTGAAAATCTAAATAATGTTTTTCAGCAAAATTCAACAAACAGGAAAACCACACTCAACATTGATTAGTTAAGCACCTACATGGACCACAAACCTAACAATAAGAGAATTTACGAAAATAATAAATAAGCAATTAAACCCCAGAAAGCCTCCTGAATATGACCTCATAAATAACAAGATGATTATCGAGCTTCCAAGAATTGGGATCAGGTAGCTTAAGCTCGTATACTCGTATATTCAATGCAGTCCTCAGACGCAATTCACTGTGATACATAAACCTGACAAATATCCAATGCTTCTATCCTCTTGCAGGCCTATTAGCCTCATACCAACGCTCTCTAAGATATTCGAAAAAATAATATTGCGAAAACTGCAACCATATGTGGAGCCTTATAATGTAATCCCACACCATCAATTTGGCTTCGGAGAAAAGCATGGGTGGTTTGGCAGGTACACAGAACTGTATCAGAAAATCATTCTACCCTAGAGACTAAAAAGGTTTGCACAGTAACATTTTTAGACGAACCTCAGGCATTTGAAAAGGATTGGCGCGAGGAACATACATACATACATAAGTGGCACTACAACCGCATGTTGGTTTTGGCCGAGTCCAGATAAGCGCGCCAGCTGGTTCTGTCCTATGCTCGCTGGCGCCAGTTAGAGATGCCCAAAGTTGACAGGTCCTGCATAACTTGGTCTCTCCAACGGAGATGTGATCTTCCTCGCCTTCCACCCTGAGGTGCCGTCTCGTAGGTCTGCCTTGCTGGAGCTTCTTCGTTCATACGCGAAACATATCCAAGCCGCTGTATTTTTATGCGCTTCGCTATGTCCATGTCCTTGTATAGCTCATACAGCTCGTTGTTCCAACGAATACGGTACTCATCGCCCATGCGAAGAGGACCGAAGATCTTACGGAGTACTTTTCTCTCGAACGTCTTCAATGCATTCTCATCGCTATTCGTCAACGTCCAAGATTCTGCGCCATACATCAAGACGGGGATGATGAGTGCCCTGTTGGTCTGTCGAGAGAGGGCCCTGCTTTTCAATTGCCTAGAGAGCGCGTCAATTGATCAGGGGAAAAGCCAGTAAGTAGCTTTGTGTATATTCCGATGCTAGAATCTGGTGCTACTGACTACCATGTTCCGCGCCGCGGCGAAGTCGATCAGCGTCATACCGTTGTCGGTGGTTTGGTTGTGGAGGATGAATTTTCCGACTGTAGGGCCAAACACGCCTTCCTTGCCCCCCCTGGCATTGAAGTCGCCAAGCACGATTTTAATGTCGTGGCTGGGGCAGCGCTCGTACGCTTGCTCCAAGCGCTCGAAGAAGCAGGTAGATATAAGAAAGTGGATATAAAGAGTACTTGAATCACTGAAGTTAGATCCAAACGTAAATTCAGAAGAGAAGGCATCAATAGAAGCCATATGTACGTCATTCCATGACACATTTTTGTTGGAAGGAGATAGCCAACATATACACCGGAAGTAGAGCATGAAATACCTACTAGAGTGGATCAACCACCAATCGATCGCAAACACAAAGCTGTAAACAGGCAGACTAAGAATAAATATTTTAACAACAAAACCACTATAGCGATCGAAGGCTGAACACAGAGGAAAACGAGAGCGCACCACACCGACTCTCCCTGGAGACTAGCACAAAACCACGGACACTACCACGAACACACAGACAGAGTAGGGTAGCAGTAAAATATATGTATATATGTATAGGAAATAGCTAGTAAGAAATCTATTTGATTCAATTTTTAAATTAAATGAAGACATTTAATAAAACCAATACAACAGCGATTAAATTTCTGTAAGCGACCCTGGAACCCGCTGAGTATTTACCCAGCGAATTACAGTGGCGCCCGAGCAGGGACTTGACTTGAAAAAAAACAAAAAAATTCAACGCATCAGGTTGTAAAACAGTGGTTCAACGTATAGAACTCCTAGGAAATAAATCCACAGAGTGATAAAGAACTACGTCGATTTACGCAGTCACGCAGAGGAGTGCCGAATTAGCACCAGCTTACAACACACACACACCCATTATTTTCATCATCATCTAAGACGAACACACGATGGTGAAAACTCGCTGGTGGTTTTATCTGCGAAATTCGGCGTAGAAGCTACAGGAACCGTGGAAGAACTCCGTAAGCAACTATCAGAGTTCTTCACGGAGACAGAATTGACTCAAGAGCAACAAAAGCGTCTAGAGAAGCTAAAATCCATATACGTTAGGAGCACGTCACCAAAGCTGGCTACGTCCATAGGTACCCACGATACGCTGGGTGTGGACAGGCCAGGGATATTCACAGGTGAAATACCAGCGGCATGGGAGACAGAGTTTCGGAGGACATCACTGCATCGCGCTGTGTCACCAACGGCCATGGAACAACCACACCATGTAGCTGCACCACACGCCGTTATCATTGATCATGTGAGGAAATGGTCCATGAAGTATGATGGTGGTAGTGGCCCCCTGGCATATCTGGAACGAGTGAAGGAGCTGTCGGAAGTTTACGTGCTCAACAAGAATCTGCTCCCGCGTACCATGCCAGAATTATTGAAAGAACGTGCGTTATTATTGTACAGAAACAACAACAGAGCGTGGAGGAACTGGAACTCGTTCAGGAAAGATTTATTGAAATTCTTTCTACCAGCAAGGTACTTTGAGAAACTCGATGATGAGATTCGCCAGCGAAGACAAAAGCCCCGGGAACCATTTAAACAATATGTGGTAGAAGTGCAAGACTTCATGCGACACGCTGGATATACGGAAGAAAAAAAATTAGAACAAATATTCAAGAATAGTCTGGAGGAGTACCAATGGTACGTGCGCCGAAAAGATTTTACGACGCTGGAGGAATTAGTAAGCATGGCGAAAGTCTTGGAGGGCATACGGAGTGACCATGATGCACCTAGAACACCCACGCCACAACCCATAAAACCTATGCCACAACCAAGAGCACCTACACCACAACCAAGAGGACTTATTCCACAAATCAGAATCGAGCATACCACACAAAGGGAGACACGGAGTCGGCAAGTCCTGCCAACGGCCGATACCAATGCTAACACCGTGATAGACGTGCGCACTGCCTATCGGCGTTGCGGACATTATGGGCACGTCGCACGCTACTGCCGTAATGCACAGATTATATTCTGTTGGGACTGTGGCAAGCTGGGAACCAGGACTGTTAAGTGCTGCAGAGCCCAAACGGGGAACTGGCAAAGCTGTCGCCAGGAACGAGGCCCGACACAGCCCACAAGCAACCGGCCTCACCAACAATAAGTGCGCTGCGCTGCGATGGGCAGCGCATCTGTGCCACTGTCTCCATTGGCACCCACGCCACCACCGCCACCATCGACACAGGAGCCACTCAAAGTTGCATTAGCGAAAGCCTTAGCCGCCAGTTACGTGCAACCACCGGTAGGGTAACTTTTACACACATACGTGCACGTATGGCCGACGGACGCACACGAGAGATCACGGAGCTGCTCCGAGTAAACATACAGTTAGGGGGGTGAAACTGCGAATTAGAGCTACTCACAATGCCTGACGCCACAGACGACCTCCTTCTGGGACTTGATTGCATGTCGACAATGGCAACAAAAATCGAATGCGGTGACCAAGAAACCATGCTAGGACCTCAGGTTGGGGGCGTGCAAAACACCGACTCACGACCATTCAAGAAGAGGCCATCACGGAGAAGGAGACTATCTAAGCATTTCTGAGCTAGATAAGTTTGAAGAAAAACCTGGAGTAGCCAACATTACAACACACAAAATTGTAATGCAGGATGACAGGCCAATAAAGCAACGTTATTACCCCAGCAACCCCGCACAGCAGGAAGTAATCAACGCCGAAGTGGAGGAACTGCTGAAAAAGGGATGTATAGAGCCTTCACATAGCCCACATAGTGCACCAATAGTCCTCGTGCGCAAGAAAGATGGGAGGTGGAGATTGTGCATAGATTACAACTGAATTCCAGATATATACCGGATGCATATCCGTTGCCCAGGATACAGCACGTACTGGACCGCTTACGGGAGGCGAAATACATCAGCAGCATCGATCTGAAGAATGGGTACTGGCAGATACCCATGGATGCCAACAGCAAAGAGTATACCGCATTCACGGTGCCAGGCCGCGGACTCTTCCAGTGGAAGGTAATGCCATTATGGGTACATTCAGCACCTGCGACATTTCAACGAGCGTTAGACCAAGTAATAGGTCCCGAAATGGAGCCGCACGCTTTCGCATACCTGGATGATATCATCATCACAGGGCGGACACTGGAGGAGCATCAACAGAATGTAGCCGAAGTATTCCGACTCCTTCGAAAAGCCAACCTTAAATTGAATAAGGACAAATGCGTGTTCTTCCAGAAGAAATTGAAGTATATGGGGCACGTGGTCAGTGACCAAGGCATCCACACTGATCCAGATAAAATCGCGGCCATCAGATAGCTCAAACCACCCCAAAATATACGAGAGGTACGACGCTGCCTGGGAGTAGCGTCATGGTATCGGTGTTTTGTCCCAGACTTCGCCAAGACAGTACACCCATTAACACTATTGCTAAAAAAGGGTAAGCATTTCAAGTGGGCTGGAGAGCAGCAAGACGCGTTCGAACAGTTGAAGCAGAAACTGACAGAAGCACCAGTCCTGGCGTGTCCGGAAGTTTGTGCTCCAGACCGACGCAAGCGGCTACGGACTGGGCGTGGTGCTCACCGCGTGATAGCCTACGCCAGCCGTCACTTAAATAATGCAGAGCAAAACTATTCACCCACAGAGAAAGAGTGCTTAGCCATCGTATGGGGTATCAGAAAGATGCGCCCTTGCCTTGAGGGATACCACTTCACGGTCATAACGGATCACCTGTCACTGAAGTGGTTGAACTCCATAGAAAGCCCTGCAGGTCGTATCGCAAAATGGGCCCTTGAACTACAACAGTACACATTCACCGTGCAATACAGAAAGGCAAAATTAAACGTGTTAGCCGACGCCTTGTCTAGACAGCCAACAGAAGCCGCCTGCACTGTTACCATTAAGGACCGAACAGAACCAGGCTGCCCCTGGTGGAAGAAACGTAAAGCAGAGGTCATCGCTAGCCCCGAGAAATATGCTGACTACCAGTTGGAAGGTGGACAGTTATACCGGCACATCCCGAGTTAGCGCGGCGACGAAGATTGTATCCCGTGGAAACTGTGTGTACCAAGAACGCTCAGGAACCGGGCCTACAGGAAAACCACGATGCACGTAGGTGGGACACTTAGGCATCAGAAAAACAATAGCACAGATAGCAAACCGATATTACTGGCCGGGGCTATTCCGCGATATAAGTCGATACGTGCATCAATGCTGCTCCTGCCAACGATATAAAAGCAGCCAGCTGGGAAAATGTTGAGCCATGTTGAAAATGTTTGGTAGGACCGCCCTCCTGTGGTTTTGGATTTTTTGAAGTTTGAACATATGTGGTCCCACGAGTATTGGAAAAGAGAGGTCCGCTCGCGCAGAGGTCCGTGTGCGCGGGTAAGGCTAGATAGAACCGGAGGACGCCAAGTATCCGGAGCACTCCGTTAGAGACTGGGCTTGTTTTTAATTTGTGTCCCCAGCCAGGTTGAACATCGACCCGAGTCGTATGACATTTTGCTCCAAACCAGAGGTTTTTTATAGAGGTTATCTCCTCCGCACCCTGTATCCGGGGAGGTATTTATTGACTCTTCAGTCTGGATCCGTAGTGTTCTGTTAAAAATAGCAGGGTTACCTCGGGCAGGATATGACTCTTCGCCACGCCCTATCGGTTTAGATGGGATGGAGGCTAATGTTCCTAGAAATATAATCGCATATTCCCATCCTAGGAAACTTACGCTTCAACCCCTGACTATCGTGCGTACCTGGAGTTGTTTTATCCAACACATTGACCACTCTATCTAATCCCAACTTTGAGAGGCACTTCTAGACACATATTCCGTCTAGAAGAGAGTGGCAAACACTCATGCCATGGAAAAGGGGGGAACTCAATTTCTACACCGACGGATCCAAACTTGACGATAGTGTCGGCTTTGGAGTTTTCTCAAAAGAACTGGGACTGGAGCTTTCGTTCCGTCTCTCCGAAAGGCAGTGTTTATCAAGCAGAGGTCTTAGCCATAAAGGAGGTAGCCGTCTACTTAAGTAGACACGCCGAAACAAAGACCATTATAAATATATACTTGGATAGTCAGGTGGCCATCTAGTCAATGAACTCGGTGGCACTGAAATCAAAGGATGCTCAGGACTGCCGAGCAGCTCTAAATGATATCTGTACCGTTTTCAGTGTACGCCTAATATGGGTTCCGGGACATAGGGATATTGAGGGGAACTGTAGGGCTGATGAGTTAGCCAGACGGAGCACCAACCTTCCTTTATGCACGGACAGATGCGAGGTTGGAATAGCAATTACCACCTGTAAGCTGATGCCGAAGGATAGGTTCGTGCGTGAGGCCAATGGGACTTGGGTACACGAGGACATTTGCTTAACGACTAGGCTAATATGGCTGGAGCTTAATAGGAGGAAATCTAGAGACTTGTTTGCCCTGTCGAGAAAAGATATCTCAAAGGTCGTGGCTTGTATAACTGGTCATTGGCTATTCGGCATGCATGCTCTCAGGCTGGGAGTATTTTCTCATGAATACTGTAGAAGCTGTGGGGATGAGGAGGAGACTGTGGAACATCTCTTCTGTAGGTGCTTCTAGCCAGAGCGGGCTCTTTAGGCAAATACGCTTTCAACTCTCTTACAGAAGTGTCTGGCGCGAAGGTTAAACAAATCCGTCGCTTTATTAGGGCTTCAAAATGGTTCGACGAATGAATCGGAAGTGCGTTGTTACGCGGTGGTATCACAATGGCCCATGGTGGTCTGAGTGAGTTGCTCTGTAGACCGGCTACCACGATCACCTAACATAAACTTTAAATTGTGAATATAGAGTAGAATATAGAAGGCTGTGCCGTGATATTGTCGGTTGAGAACTATCTTGTCTACGGTACGACGTAGTACCGAGTCAGACCTTTTCCCGTGCAATGAAAATTACTATTGTCGGTTGAGAACCATCTTGTCGACGGTAAAGAAAAATAACTTATATACAGATCACACAAACAATTCGAAAATAATCGATTCAAAACTTTATTAGTAAAATTTTGTCCAGTTCTAAAAATGATAGGCTATAAATAACAGTTATATTTTGCCTCTTACAGTAAAATACATGCAATTAAAATGCATCCTAAGTTCGAGGAGAGGAAGTTACAAGGAGCACACGACTATTTTCCAATGCGTCCTCTGATAAATCCTACTATTTTCTTCTTTCCTTAAATAATTACTGAAAACTGTTATTTTCAGCCCTAGATTAAAAATTATAAAAGGAACATCTTTATAACTCTTATCATTATAATTTTTATAACTCTTATCATTCTAATTTTTTAATACTCTCGATTGTAGACATTGCATTTATGGGAGTTGTTGGGTCACCGACTATTAACAGAATTTATTTCTCTTCTGTATTATAGTACTCTTTGCATTTCTTTAGTGCTCTTTAACATCTATTTCCAACCATCATGCATTCAATAATCTATTTCTAACTATCTGGCTCTATTTGCCTAAGTATCAGTAATGCCATTTACCATTGAATTGTCTCTATGCATACATACCTACTTGCTGACCATACATAATGTCTAAACTCTCTTCTACTCTTATATTGTCTTACTTATTCCAATCCTGACTCTAAGCGAACCAATTTGAATTATAAATAAAACAGTTGAAGCATAACCACAGAACGAACGTGTTGTTTGATTTGCCTTCGCGCTAGTGCATTAGTTTATTTAATCATTTTGCCCTTATCACAGCCTCACACATTTTCAGCTGCTGTTACAACTTCGAATCAATTTCAAATACATAACAATTTGCGGCTCAGACCATTATAATTCCTTGGTCTCAACATTTTGGCGCCCAACGTGGGGCTCGATTAAATATAAATAATTAAATAAATTAACGTTCGAAAAAGAACGAAAAACTACTGAAATATAAATGCAAAATATACATAAATGTTCAAAAACATTTATGAGCAAAAGCATATTCGCAACGTTCGAACACTTTTAAAATATAAAACACATTGTAACAACAACAACAAAGGAATAAATTCTTTTGTTTAACAACAACAAACAACACATCACTAGCGGTAGTGGGTGCGCTACATTAAATGAATTGGCATATTCATTTTTGAGGCAGCGTTGGGAACATTATTTTACACATAATTCTGGGCTTCAATTCTACTGATGCTTTGGAACCTACTTATTTCTGCTCGAGAACCTTTGTTAGCAACCTTTTGCTGTAAAAGAAAAAAGACAAAGGAGAATTACGTTCATCGCTTACAAGTTCTGGCTCACAGGGTGCCCTTGTACTGCATATAACGTCATCGTTTGGACTTGCTGCACGGCTGAACTAGTAAAATCATCGAGAGTATATATTTGTTGTTGGTTACATACAATAGCTGGTTGGCACATAGGAAGCCGCTATTACGGTTTATAGTCATTGCCCTTGGACTTTGTCGCTGCTCATATTTCGCTCTTCATCTCGAGTTTTTTTTAGCAGCATGTCTCTCGAAGAAGTAAAGCAGCAGCGCGCCAACACAAAGAAAAGCATGTCTCGGATCAAAAACCTCACAGAGGCCAATGGTCGTGGTGAAGGTAAAACTCTCTCGGCAACCGAACTCAAATGTCTGCTCTCTATTGCCGAAGCCTATTTCAAGCAAATCCTCACATATCAATACAAGATCGAATGCTTGGATCCAGAAGACAACTCTCGTGCCGAATTAGAAGACATCATAATTGCCATTCAATAATCGTGCAAGAACAAATTGGTGGTGACATGCATGATTCAACAGTTGCTGAGAGTACTTTACCTTCGGCCAATCGCAACCACAGCAAATTGCCGTCTCTCCAACTGCCTACATTTTCTGGAAAGTACTCTGAGTACAAAAACTTTATTACCTCATTCAAGCAAGTGATTGACAGAGAAATTGGGCTCTCGAACATAGAGAAATTCAACCACCTTCGTAATTGTCTCGAAGGTCAAGTATTGGAAACAATAAATGCCTTTCAAATCACCAATGAAAATTACACCAAGGCTCTCGACAGACTTAAAGCTAGATATGACAACAATATTTTAATATTTCTTGAAAATATTACGTCTCTTTTTGATTTGCCCGCAACTTGGCAACCAGATGGCAATTAGTTAAGAAGCATTGTGGATAATGCATCTGCTCTTGATTCATCTCTCTCATCATTGGGAACTGATCGTGAAATATCTGATGCACTGCTAATACATATTACTATGAGTAAAATTGATGAAGATTCACGAAACAAATGGAAAAATTCTCTCGATTACTCCAAATTGCCAACATGGGATGATTTTACCAAATTATTAGATAGACGCTGTCAATATCTAAAGTCAATAGATGTACCATGCTCTTCTGTACTTAAACCAGCCCCTGGTAAGCCACAAAAACCAAAAAGGGTATCTAGTTTTGCTGTTGCCAAGCGCTGTTGTTCAATATTCAACGCCAGTGATCATTATGTGACTAATTGTAATCAATTTAGAGGCATGGAGATTTCCAAAAGGTTTGATAAGGTAAAGCAGTTACGCCTCTGCATGAATTGCCTTTCAAATAAACATCAAGTGGCTCAATGCACCTCCAATTTCAAATGCAGAATTTGCTCCAAATCTCATCATAGCTTATTGCACCGCCAACAAGTGCAATCTCAGGCACCACAAACAACAATTTGCTCCTGCAGTTTCAACAACAACAATCTCCTGCTCCCGCTGCTCAATCCTATGGCATTTCACACTCTCATTTCCAAAAATCATCATTTGAGCAAGTCATACTCGCTACTGCCATAGTTTTGGTTCGAGGTGCAGATGGAACATATCATCCTGGAAGAGCACTCCTGGATTCATGCTCACAGGTGAATTTTATCACGGACAGATTTTCGCAGGCTCATAAATCCATCAGGAAGAAGCAAAACGTCAAGATTTATGGTATTGGTGAGTCATCTACAAACATTAAGCATACAATTTGCTCCACCATTAAATCTAGATTCACCGATTTTAAGATGCCTCTTGATTTTTGTGTAACTGCACATATCTCATATCAGCCTGAGCCTGAAATTGACATTTCATTAAAATATCTCGTTGGCTGATGAGAATTTCCATAAATCTAAAGCTTTTTCGATTTACTTTCAGTGGGTCAGATCAAACTTGGTCCAGATAAGCCCACTCTTCAGAAAACTCTGCTCGGTTGGGTTGTTTCCGGTAGATATAACCATGGTTCCAAAATTGTCACACCCCAAAAATGCCTCATGACTTTTGAGCCAGCTGTTGATGCTAAACTAGAACGTTTATAGTTATTAGAGGAAGTGAATCGTGAGAAGAAGCCTTGGACTCCAGAGCAAATTGATTGCGAATCTAATTTTTTGAAGACTGTCTCCAGAAATCCTGAGGGCAGAATTATTGTTCGTTTGCCTTTCAAAGACAACATTTCTTCCCTTGGTCAATCCTTTGAAGTTGTAATGAGAAGATTCCTATCACAAGAGAAGAGATTAAGTCATCAACCTGCTTTAAAGGCACAATATGTGGATTTTATGGATGAGTTTCAAAATTTGAAACATATGAGTCTTGTCACAAACCCAAATCGTCTCAAGCCTCACTACTACATCCCACATCATTGCGTCTTAAAGCCCACCAGCACATCAACTAAGCTGCGTGTAGTATTTGAGGCATCTTACAAAACTACATCGCAAAAATCGCTCAATGACATACTGCTTGTTGGCCCAACCATCCAAGATGACTTATACATTTTGCTGCTAAAATTTCGGCTATATCAGTTCGCTATCTCAGCAGATATAGTCAAGATGTTTCGACAAGTGCTTATCCATGAAGATGATCGCTCATTTCAGTCCATACTTTGGCGAAACAAGACCCAAGACGAAATCTCAACGTACCATATCAATACTGTGGCATATGGTACAGCCTCCGCCACCTACCTCGCAGTAAGAGCTCTGCATTTTCTGGCCGATACTTATGCTGCTGAGATGCCAATCGGAGCACAGGTAATAAAAAATCTATTTTACGCTGATGATTTTCTTTGTGGCGCAGATACACTGGCTGAACTGGCTCGCATCAAAACAGAGGTCACTGAAATCCTGCGAAGAGGTTGCTTCGAAATGGCAAAATGGCACTCCAATCACCCCGAATTTGTTAATGACAAAACCTTCAAAAATATTAGTATGATGATGCTCACATAACCCGTGCGTTGGGCATTATTTGGGATCAAAGGCGCGATGAGTTTTTGTTTGCTTTTAAACCTCCATCAAAAATCGATGGCCCAATCAACAAGTGCAGCATCCTCTCCATAGCATCATCGTTATTTTATCCGCTTGGGCTATTATCACCTCTGATCATCAGGTCCAAGATCATCATGCAGGAGTTATGGCTCTTAAAAATCAGCTGGGATGAGTCAGTTCCACAATTCATTCATATCAGCCTGAGCCTGAAATTGACATTTCATTAAAATATCTCGTTGGCTGATGAGAATTTCCATAAATCTAAAGCTTTTTCGATTTACTTTCAGTGGGTCAGATCAAACTTGGTCCAGATAAGCCCACTCTTCAGAAAACTCTGCTCGGTTGGGTTGTTTCCGGTAGATATAACCATGGTTCCAAAATTGTCACACCCCAAAAATGCCTCATGACTTTTGAGCCAGCTGTTGATGCTAAACTAGAACGTTTATAGTTATTAGAGGAAGTGAATCGTGAGAAGAAGCCTTGGACTCCAGAGCAAATTGATTGCGAATCTAATTTTTTGAAGACTGTCTCCAGAAATCCTGAGGGCAGAATTATTGTTCGTTTGCCTTTCAAAGACAACATTTCTTCCCTTGGTCAATCCTTTGAAGTTGTAATGAGAAGATTCCTATCACAAGAGAAGAGATTAAGTCATCAACCTGCTTTAAAGGCACAATATGTGGATTTTATGGATGAGTTTCAAAATTTGAAACATATGAGTCTTGTCACAAACCCAAATCGTCTCAAGCCTCACTACTACATCCCACATCATTGCGTCTTAAAGCCCACCAGCACATCAACTAAGCTGCGTGTAGTATTTGAGGCATCTTACAAAACTACATCGCAAAAATCGCTCAATGACATACTGCTTGTTGGCCCAACCATCCAAGATGACTTATACATTTTGCTGCTAAAATTTCGGCTATATCAGTTCGCTATCTCAGCAGATATAGTCAAGATGTTTCGACAAGTGCTTATCCATGAAGATGATCGCTCATTTCAGTCCATACTTTGGCGAAACAAGACCCAAGACGAAATCTCAACGTACCATATCAATACTGTGGCATATGGTACAGCCTCCGCCACCTACCTCGCAGTAAGAGCTCTGCATTTTCTGGCCGATACTTATGCTGCTGAGATGCCAATCGGAGCACAGGTAATAAAAAATCTATTTTACGCTGATGATTTTCTTTGTGGCGCAGATACACTGGCTGAACTGGCTCGCATCAAAACAGAGGTCACTGAAATCCTGCGAAGAGGTTGCTTCGAAATGGCAAAATGGCACTCCAATCACCCCGAATTTGTTAATGACAAAACCTTCAAAAATATTAGTATGATGATGCTCACATAACCCGTGCGTTGGGCATTATTTGGGATCAAAGGCGCGATGAGTTTTTGTTTGCTTTTAAACCTCCATCAAAAATCGATGGCCCAATCAACAAGTGCAGCATCCTCTCCATAGCATCATCGTTATTTTATCCGCTTGGGCTATTATCACCTCTGATCATCAGGTCCAAGATCATCATGCAGGAGTTATGGCTCTTAAAAATCAGCTGGGATGAGTCAGTTCCACAATTCATTCATTACGCTTGGGAAGACTTTGTAGCGGATTTAAATTCACTAACAGCATTATTGGTGCCCAGATATTGTTCGACTCCAAATGCGCACAACATACAGCTGCATGGTTTTTGTGATTCCTCAATCCGAGGATATGGCTGCTGCCTTTATATGCGTGTTGTGGATACAATGGGTCATCTGCCTCCTGCACGCGTTAATGAATGTCGCCCATTCCAAAGCTCTGCTGTCGACTTCTGTGGCCCTATCAACACTTATTTGCGCATACGAGGAAAGGTGCCATACAAAACATATGTGGCAGTTTTTGTATGCATGGTCACCAAGGCAGTACACATTGAGGTAGTGTCAGACCTCTCCACTGATGCGTTTCTTGCAGCATTGAAACGGCTGATTGCCAGAAGAGGCCCACCAGATGACATTTATTGTGACAATGCCACAAACTTCGTTGGGGCCAGAAACAAGCTGGCTGAGCTTAAAACGTTTCTCTTTAAGAAAGAAACACAAAATGATATATATAATTATTGTTGTAATGAATTTATTAACTTTCATTTTATTCCCCCTAGAGCCCCACATTTTGGCGGCTTGTGGGAAGCCGCGGTGAAAGCAGCAAAAACCCACTTCAATCGCACCATGATGAACACTCGCCTTACATTTGAAGAGCTTTACACTGCACTAGTGGAGATAGAAGCTGTCTTAAATTCGAGGCCCATATCACCATACTCCTCGGATCCTAGTGATATACGCGCCCTCACTCCAGCTGACCTTCTTTATGGGTGCCCACAGAAGTCCTTGCCAGAAAAACGGCCAACTATTCCCCAAGAGATTTGTTACATGGATCATTGGGCACGTATTTCTGCTATCAAACAGAGATTTTGGCAGCAATGGTCCCATGACTATTTGAACGAGCTGCAATGTCGCACAAAATGGTCCAAGGAAGCTCCAAATGTCACTGTTGGCTCAATGGTGGTAGTCCACGAGGACAATCTACCCCCTCTTAAAAGGGCGGTGGGCAGAGTGATCGACTGCATCCCTGGCAAAGATCAGAAGACCAGGGTAGTGGACATCGGTACATCTAAAGGCACCATAAGACGTCCCATACACAAAATTGCTTTGCTGCCTGATTGAAAATTGTATTTTCAAGGAGGGCCGGGATGTTGGGTCACCGACTATTAACAGAATTTATTTCTCTTCTGTATTATAGTACTCTTTGCATTTCTTTAGTGCTCTTTAACATCTATTTCCAACCATCATGCATTCAATAATCTATTTCTAACTATCTGGCTCTATTTGCCTAAGTATCAGTAATGCCATTTACCATTGAATTGTCTCTGTGCATACATACCTACTTGCTGACCATACATAATGTCTAAACTCTCTTCTACTCTTATATTGTCTTACTTATTCCAATCCTGACTCTAAGCGAACCAATTTGAATTATAAATAAAACAGTTGAAGCATAACCACAGAACGAACGTGTTGTTTGATTTGCCTTCGCGCTAGTGCATTAGTTTATTTAATCATTTTGCCCTTATCACAGCCTCACACATTTTCAGCTGCTGTTACAACTTCGAATCAATTTCAAATACATAACAATTTGCGGCTCAGACCATTATAATTCCTTGGTCTCAACAGGAGTGTTCAAGGGAGAACACTTTGTAGATTATAACAAAGATTTTTATATATTTTACAGAACATTTTTTTTATAATTATTAAAACATTTTTTCCTTTTCTATTTATAAGGTTCTTTGGCGAAAGGTTCAGTTGATCAAATTGGCACATTGGTACAGAACTACAACGTAATCGCTATTTTAATAGAAGGAATCATTTCTGAAAATAGCGATAAAAGATGTATTGAAATTTGCCTCAGCACAATGCGATCTATTTATGAACAACCCTTTGTTTCAGCGGATGTTTTCTTTACTGATACATTCTCTTTGACGTACTTTTTAAGTGAGTAAATTGGATTAAAAATTGGTCGTTTCATAGTATATGATATATCGTTAATATCTACTTAAGATATATTTTAGTAGAACATCGAACTCATTGTTCCACGCAAATTATTTATAAAAAATTATACTCCAATGGAATTTAGATTCAAATGGATTAATGCTTTATGTGTGCACTTTTATAATTATTACAAATTGATTGATAAATGCTTATAAGCATTAATAAACATTTATCAATAAATTTTTAATAATTATAATTTTGGATACATTTATATACTCACAGTCATAAGTGAATAAGCAACCAATATAAAAATGTTTGCTAGAATATATTATAAAAAGTAATGAATTTATTAAATTCAAATTTTATTTTTCATATAAAATATTCGATACACAATGTTGACGCCAATTTTCTTTGCATTGTCTGCAAAACACGGCACGGAGAGAACCACATGGTAAGCTATAGAAGTTGTCCTGTGTATTTAGCACTCAAAAATAAATTACAACAGAAACGGCAACAGATTTTCATTATACAGAGAGTGCCAAATCAATACGCAACTGACCAGTGACATCGCTTCTACATCAAGGACATATGCCAAAGTTGTAAAGTCTGAATTCCTAGCTGTGCAAATCCTATGCAAAATTTAGAATGTATGATATCCAAATTAACAAATTGTATGACAGAATTAATTACATCAATGCAAAGCATGCTGCACACGTTATCAAACACTCAAAACCAACTTACAATTGTTGATCTCTAAAAAATTATTTATACTAAGCTATGTCATTGGAATGCATGCGGCATTAGCCAACATAAACTCGAAATTCAACACTTTCCCGCATACTAGGCACATTGGAAGTTAATTTAAAAAAAAATATATATACGAGTATATATTTTTTTATATAGAATGACTATGTCGACGACTTTCAATATTGAAAAATTTAACGAGTCGAATTACGATTCGTGGAGTATACAAGTCAAAAGTGTACTCAAATCAGGAGTTATGGTGTGTTGTCTGGAGAATCACCTTGCCCGACTTCTGAGGGCGATCAGAAAGATGTGCTTTTATGGAAAGCCAAAGACGACAAAGCTAATGCAACAATAATTCTTTCTATTACACCGATGCGGATAAATCACGTTAAGAATTGTAAAACGGCAAATGAGACGTGTAATACACTTCGCGAAGTTCATAGACCAATAGGAGCCATAAGGAAAGTCACATTGATCAAGCAGCTAATTGGAATGCGTATGAGTGACGGTGAGTGTCTACAGCAATATGTTTGCAATTTCACCACAATTTCCGAGAAACTGGCTGAGACTGGAGTTCAGCTCCAAGACGAGTTATTTGTTATAATGCTCCTCGCAAGCTGGCCTAAGTCGTATGAGAATGTGGCCGTCGCATTGGAATCTCACGATGAGCTACCAGCGCTAAGTGTGCTTAAAATAAAGCTAATAGAGGAGAGTCAGCGACGAAAAACCTACAGTTCGAACTATACCGAAAGTAGCGAGCAAGCGTTTATGGTACATGACAATAAGCATCTAGAAAATATATATTGCGAACGCAAAACACAACGAGAGCGCTTGTACCGCAAGCAAGAACAAAGAGCATAAACTGTACAATCTTAAATGCTACACATTTGGCAAAAAGAGACACTTTGCTGCTCAGTGCAAAGAAAAGCGACGAGAACAAAAGCAAGTTACAAACAACAACAATAAGAATGGTTTGTTTGCAATTATCAGCAACGAAGTCTTACATGCCTACGTTTGGTGCGTAGACAGTGGCGCCTCTTCACCTTTGTGTTGCAACCGGAAAGTGTTCGATGAGTTCGAAACATATGAAGAAGAGATCATGCTTGCCGGTGACAGCAAAATTTTAGCGACAGGCATAGGAGTAGTAAGGTTTAAAACAAAACAAGCTGACATTACACTCGTTGAAGTTTTGTTTGTTCCTGGTTTACAATGCAACTTTATGTCAGTTACTAAAGCAGTCAACAGCGGTTACATCGTTAAATTTCGGGAGAAGATATTAACGATTGAGGACGAGCACGGAGCGATACATTTACGTGCAAGCAAGCTCAGTGATCTTTTCTTATTTCAGTAAAATATAAACCAATTACTTATTGCAAGAAAAAATGTTGATGACGCAATGAGATGGCACCACCGCTACTGTCATTTAAACTTCGGAAGTATGCGGTAGTTGAAAAACAAGCGGATGGTGAAAGCAGCGCAGCAAATCGCGCAACTGATATACTAGGAGTGGTACATGCAGATGTTTGCGGCCCTGTAAACAAGGCGTCCATTGGTAGAGCAAAGTACCTACTAACGTTTATTGATGACAATACGCGCTACGTCTTTGGTTATTTTTTGCGTCGCAAAGATGAAGTTTTTGAGAAATTCAAAAATTATGGCAAAGCGTCTAACGGGCAACAAATTGAAAATATTAAGAAGCGACAACGGTTCCGAATTTGTCATCAATGCGTTCGATTATTTTTTGAAGCAAAATGGCATTCTGCGACAATTGGCACTTCCTATACGCCACAACAAAAAGCGTGGCAAAGAGACTAAATCGTACGTTGATTGAAATGGCTCGATGCATGCTACTAGGTGCAGGGGTGGACGAATCGCTGTGGGCTGAGGCAGTTCACTCTGCAGCATATTTGCGAAATCGTGCCCTGACGAAGGCATTAGACGACATGACGCCATTCGAAGCATGGCAGGGCTACAAACAAACAGTAGCACACTTGCGAACATTTGGTTCATTCGCAGTTGCCTTGAATAAATGTCAACACAGTAAATTCAAACCGAGAGGCAAACAGTACACTATGGTCGGTTACTCTGACACTTCAAAGGAATACCGTCTGTATGATCACGAAGCAAGGCGATTAATTATAAGTAGAGATGTCTATTTTATTGAATCTACAGAATCAAAACAGAATAATGCGCTTGGTACGCAGGTATTAGAAGACACTGTATGCGCTAAAACCACAGGCATTGACGATAACGTAGTCAGTGTAAAAATCGCCAGAGGTAATGACGAGATTGACACTACATATTGTAATGTATTTCGCATAAACTAAAATAACTAATATTTACTCTCGAGTGTAAACTCATAAATTACTATAATGCATTGCGTTGATGATTACATTCTTGAGTATCGATTGCTCGCTAGTTTAGTTTTATGAAAACCACTGAACTGTACTCATCTATTTCTCTCTGAATAAATATACTCAATAGTAAAGACCAAAAACCAGTTGTTAATAATTTAATGATGGACCAGAGGACATAATAATTTTGGCGACGAGGAACACTGGAAAACGTGTAATAGTAAAAGAAACAAAAAAATCAAACAACAAAAGTAAAAGTAAAAAGTAAAAATAAATGACAGATTCTCAAACTGTAAAAACTGAAAATAGTGAACATTTAGAACAGCCAGTACAAAAAGTTACAAAGATGATTGGTCACATGGATCCTTATATAATGGGAAATGATTTTGCTGAGTACGAGATGAGACTCCAGCAATTTTTTATTGTTAATGATGTGGCAGAAGAAAAAAAAGTTGCCTTCTTCATAACATATATTGGTGCCAATGCATACTCCGTGTTAAGGAAATTGTTTTCACCTGATGATCCAAGCTCGAAGAAATACAAAGATCTGGTGCACGCCCTAAAAGCGTATTTTGCACCTTCTGTAAACGAAATTGCAGAATCTTTTAAATTTTATAATGCCCAGCAAGGTGAAAAATCAATAAGAGAATTTATCATAGAAAAGCGTTTGCAGAAAAGTGCAATTTTGGTAATTTTCTTGATCGTGCACTACGTGATAAATTCGTTTGTGGAGTTCGAGACAATCAACTAAGGTCCAAATTTCTAAAAGAATCCAGTTTGAGTTTCAAAAAAGCGTGTGAATTGGCTTTAAGTTGGGAAATGGCTGAGGATGAAACACGTGAGATGTGCAAAAAAGAATTTCATAACACGTGTTCGATACAAGAGAGTCGCAGCAAGTCACGTAATCGCAACTCTGGACAACAGAAAAAATATTATTCTTCACAAAAAGCATGCACACGATGTGGTAAAAGGGGACATAACTCGGACCAATGTTTCTGTACATCATGGGTATGTTTCCATTGCAACAAAAAAGGACACATTTCGTCCCAATGTCACTCAAAAAAAAATGGTCCAACTGAAAATCGTCATGTGAAGCTCATTAACGAAATGGTCGAAGAAGCTAACATAACCAATGTAACATGTGATGAAACCGTATGTAAAGTGAATGGGGAATCGGTGTGTGGAGCAAAGAATGTGGAGCTGATGGTCGGTGGCAAGTTAATTGAAATGGAGGTGGACACAGGGGCTTGTATGACTATTATGTCTAAAGTTAAGTAATTAAATTTATTTGAAAATTGCAAACTAGAACCAATACAAACAAAATTAACATCTGTTACCGGTAACCCATTAAAATGCATAGGTAAAATTCTTATCAATGTGAGTAAAATGTCAGGTATTGGAGATCATAAACTAAATTTGGTTATAATTGACACTGAAAGAGATTTTAAACCACTTCTGGGAAGAAACTGGTTAACAATTTTGTACCCAGCCTGGAAAAAAATATTTGATGTAAATAACATTAGCACAATTAATTCATTAGAAAACTTTAAAGTGTTAGATGAAATAAAGTCAAATTTTCAAAAAAATTGTAAGTTCTGATCCAAACCATTGCCCTGAGCATTATACAGCTGAGATAATTCTAAAACCGGAAGCTAAACCAATTTTTAGAAAAGCTTATGATGTTCCATTTAAACTAAGAGATCAAGTGGAAGATGAGTTAAATCGCCTGTGTAAGGAGGGAATTTTAGTCCCAGTTAATTTTAGTAGTTATGCATCACCAATTGTAATTGTTTCTAAACCAGGAAAAAGAATTAGAATCTGTATAGATTGCAAGGTCACAATAAATCGGTTCATCGAAACCCAACACTACCCCTTACCGAGAATAGACAACATTTTTGCAAATTTGGCAAATTGTAAAATTTTTTTGTGTGATGGATTTATCAGGAGCATATCAGCAATTAAAAATTTCCGAAACCTCAAAACAGTATGTGACAATAAATACACATAAAGGTTTATTCCAATATACTCGCTTGCCATTCGGAGTGGCGAGCGCACCTTCTATTTTCCAGTCAGTTATGGATCAGGTTCTGTTAGGAATTCCCGGAACTTCATGCTATTTGGATGATATTTTAATTGGTAGTTCGACGCCGGATGACTGTAAATGTATTCTTTTTCAAGTATTGAAAAAGCTGAATGATTTCAATATAAAAATTAATATTGATAAATGTTCTTTTTTCAAAAAAGAAATAAATTATTTAGGACACACTATTTCACAAGATGGTTTGAAACCAAATAGAGAGAAAGTTGAGGGTATTGAAAAAGCTCCAACTCCAAGAAATTTAACAGAACTTCAGTCTTATTTGGGGCTACTAAATTATTATAGTAGCTTCATACCAAATTTATCTTCAAAACTGCAGAATTTATACAGTTTGTTACAAAAAAATGCAAAGTTTGTATGGACTGAAGCGATTAATAAATGTTTTGAAAAATCCAAAAAAATTAATATTAGAAAACAATATTCTTGAATTATATGACCCAAACAAACCTATTGTAATAACTTGTGATGCCAGCCCATACGGGGTAGGGGCAGTTTTGGCTCACGTGGTAAATGGTATTGAAAAACCTGTTATTTTTGCTTCTAGCACCTTATCACCCTCAGAGCGAAACTATTCTCAAATCCACAGAGAAGCTCTCGCTGTAATATTTGCATTGAAGAAATTCCATAAATATGTCTATGGACACCGCTTTACATTATGCAGTGACAATGAAGCCTTAAAAGAGATTTTTAATCCCAACCGTGATACTTCTAACATAACAGCATCAAGATTGCAGAGATGGGCAGTAATGCTCTCAATTTATGAATATGATTTTAAATACAGGTCTGTAAAATTAAACGCTCCAGCAGACGCAATGTCACGTTTGCCAATCGAAGGAGAAACAAGAATTGAAACAATAAACAATTTAGCTGAGGCAACGGAATTGCCTATTAGTATGAGCATAGTAATAGAGAGTACGGCGAATGATTCTGAGTTAACTGAGATAATGAAATACACCAAAAAAATATGGCCTATTCAAGTAGCACTAAATTTGAAAAAATGGTATAACGTGCGTAATAATTGTTTGTGTTACAGAGATAGATTAGTTATTCCGGAAAAATATCGTAATAGGGTACTTAATATTTTGCATGAGAATCATGACGGAATTGTAAGATCAAAAATTATAGCACGTAGTTGAGTTTGGTGGCCGAAAATTGATCAGAATATAGAAGAATTTGTTTCAAAATGCTTTAGTTGCCAAACTACACAAAAAGTTCCAAGAGAACACGTGAAAACTAAGTGGCCATTGTGTGAGAAACCTCTTCAAAGGGTACACATAGATTTTTTTCATTTTGGTTCCAAAACATATTATATTTACATAGATTCATGCAGCAAATATATTATTCTTAAGTACTTGCCAAAGACAGATGCAATAAATTTGGAAAACAGTTTACTATCAATTTTTAGAATATTTGGCTATCCTATCGAAATAGTTACCGATAATGGGCCACCATTTTCATCAATCCACTTTGAACAGTTTGCACGAAAATTAAATATAAAATTAACAAAATCACCAGCTTATCATCCCCAAAGCAATGGTTTGGCTGAACGTGGAGTTCAAACAATTAAAAATTTTTTAAAAAAATATTTATCAGATGAAAAGTTGAAATATTTACCTATTCAAGTAAAATTAAATAAAATTTTAATGTGCTACAATAATACACCATGTACAACAACCAATAAAACTCCTAATAATATAATATTTTCATATCAACCTATAACATTGCTGAATTCTTTATCTAAGAAAACTGTAACATTTAAGAAAAATAATAATAACAACACTTTAGCATATCCTAAACATTATAATGAAAAATGTAAAACTAAAATTTTACAAGAGCCAATTTTTAAAAAAGGGCAAAAAGTATTATATAGGAATCATTTTAAAGATTATGTTAACTGGATTCCAGCTATAATACATGAAGTTATAAGCCCACATACCTATAAAATAAATGTTTATAATTCAGTGAGATTGGTTCAAAAAAATCAGATTAGACATTCTACATTGGAAGATAAGTATCACCCATTGATTCCAAATGAAGAACCTAGAACAAACACGGAAACTGAAACTATTGATCAGCCACAAAAGAAAAAGAAACGATATAATAAAGTATTACATGAATGTATACCTTTAAGAAGATCTAAACGCAAAATTGTTAAACCTAGTAACATTCAAAATAAATAATATTAAATTAAAAATAGTGATGTATTATAATACAATAATTTTAAATATTAAAACATATTCATGAATTATTAATTTTTATTGTAAATTGATTTAAAAATGAAATACATTTATTTTAGTAGATAAGACAAGTTTTATAAAAAAGAGGAAAATGTAATGTATTTCGCATAAACTAAAATAACTAATATTTACTCTCGAGTGTAAACTCATAAATTACTATAATGCATTGCGTTGATGATTACATTCTTGAGTATCGATTGCTCGCTAGTTTAGTTTTATGAAAACCACTGAACTGTACTCATTTCTCTCTGAATAAATATACTCAATAGTAAAGACCAAAAACCAGTTGTTAATAATTTAATGATGGACCAGAGGACATAATACAGATGAGAGTACGACAGAAGGCGACAAACCAATTACGAGCAACAAAAATCGGAAGGGCCAGCGGTGCAAGAGCTTTTGAAGAAAGGTCCAGGTAGGCCAAAGATTATACGCACTGGTGAGCCTGGTAGGCCACGAAAGCAACCCAATTATCTAAGTTTTATGCGTTTTGAAAAAATTAAAGTGCCTGAATCAGTTGACGAAGCGTGATTATGCGGACGAATGGTATGTCGCAATGGAAGATGAATACCACTCATTATTGAAAAACGGCACCTGGCAATTCACACACCTTCCTAAATGGCTTTTGCTTTCGTATAAAAAAATAAATGGGTTTTCGCTATTAAAAGAGACAAAGATGGCAATTTAGAGCGTTTCAAGGCGAGGACTGGTCGCAAAAGGATGTTCCCAGATATATGGTATTAATTACACCGAAACGTTTTCCCCAGTTGTACGGTACAGTACAATAAAGACGATTTTTGCAATTGCGGCGGAATATGGAATACACCTTCATCAAGTACCGCGTATTTGAACAGCGATTTGAATGAAGAAATATTCATGAGCCAGCCTGAAGTGTTCATCGGTAAGCGTTTCCCCAATCATTGTTTGAAGTACTACAGTACCAGTCGCTTATAGGGTCAGTTATGTACATGGCGATATGTTCGAGACTAGATATTTTGCACTCTGTGTGCAAATTAGCTCAAATAAACAACGATCCTCGCGGTAAGCACCTAGAGGCAGCAAAGTGCGAATTAAGATTTTTGCGTGCAACGCAGGACAAAAAGTTGAGGTACTACAAAACGGGCAAACCGATCGAATACTTCGTCGACGCGGACTGGGGCGGCGATGCATGCGACCACACATCGTATACAATTTTTAGGTTTTTCTTAGCTGGCGGTATATTTTCATGGGAATCATAGAAACAGCCAACTGTAGCTTTAAGCAGTACTGAGGCAGAATATATGGCGCTAACGTCTGCAGTCAAGGAAGCCGCATATTTGAAGCAGTTGATGGGCGAGATGGAGCTAGAGTGCCCAAAGGCACTTGCTGTAAACGGAGACAATTTGAGCGCCATGAACCTCGTCAAAAATCCCTTCTATCATTCAAGGAGTAAGCATATCGATATTAAATATCACTATATTCGCGACATCTATCGAATTGAACTAAAATACTGTAGCAGCAGCGAAATGGTAGCAGACATTCTTACCAAGAATTTACCGAAAGTTACCCATGAAAAATTTACAAGTATGATGGGCTTGTACTAAATTATTTTATATTGTAATGCTTGAATATGTTCATTGAGGAGGCGTGTTGAAATGTAACCCTGAAACCCACTTTCGCAACTTACATATTCTTGCAAATTCTTTTACTCGTCTGAAATAATATTATTCCTTCTTCTTTTTCTTCCGTTTTATACTTCACTTCCTTTTATACATTTGAACGTGTAACATCTCTCTAATAAAACATTTTGAAAGTCTAACTTGTTCTAACCGACATACTGGCCCTCTGACCATCAAAAAGGCCCGACCTCATCGATCTTGCATAACCAATGGTATAGATTGAGACCTGCTATCTGCAGAATCGGGTTTAGAACTCTCCTCTGATCTTTCACCAGTTATATGTCTACATAAACAAGCTCGACTCGGTAAGGGTCCTTCCGCCAGGCCAAACAGTAAATAAGGAGTGTTATGTGAGCGTACTGTAGCGTTTGTGGGAGAATCTACGTCGCAAGAAACCGCTAGTGATTTTGAGGCGATAAAGGAGAATTCGCAGAAGGAGCTGAAGGTGATTACAAAATCGGACTATGAAAATTGTTTTGAAGATTGGAAGAAGCGTTAAAATATGTGTGTTGATTACCATGGAAATTACTTTGAAGGGAAAAAATAAGTATCAGTGAATAATTGAACTGTTTTAGTTTTATTGACAAATTCCAGGTACTCTTTGAACGTAAGTTAAACATTATTAGTCCTCGAGCGCAATTCATATTGCCTCGGCATTTTTAACCATCAATTCAGTTCATCTGGAGCAATCGACTCAGCTCCGACACCTCATTATCCCACCCCACAACAATTCATACATCATCCGTAGTAATTGATAATCTTGTTAAAGAGAAAAAGCGCTTAAGAAGAGAGTGGCAAAAAAAATAGAATACCCTAAGCCAAGCAGAAATTAGCACTACCAAATAAACGCACCCGAGATGCATTGAACTGCGAGCTAAAGAACAGTTGGAAAGAGTATACTGAAACGCTAACTCCAATACAAAATACTAACTACTCTTTATGGAAAGCCAATAAAAATGTAAAGACTCCTAATGATTGTAATCCACCATTCAGCAAAATAATTGAACTTGGGCAAGATATGACGAAAAGAAAGCCTCAGTGTCAAACCAACAGTTTTGAAATTCCATTTCTGGCCCCTAAAATGCCCTGAAGGTTAAAATGAAGGAAGTGCAACATGCAATTAAAACCCAGCAAAACCCAAAAAATAGAATCGTGTTTACGTAGTCGAAGGTTTTGAGTAAAATATAAAGAGAACACATCATAAAATACTTCAATATTAATGTAGTGCTTCCACTAGTGTTTTAGGCCCAATTCACACATCATTAATTCACCCATAGACATCCCCCTCCACTCCAAGGTTTTCCAGCGATGTCTGTACCGCTTCTGTTTGAATATTGTTAAAAGCACCTTCTAGGTCCACAAAAACAAAGTATATTGTTTGTATTCGATGGACCTTTCCACCGTCCTCACCACCTCATGAAGGGCTGTCTCTGTCGATATCCCTTTGTGATAGCGGTATCAGCCCCTGATCCCAACCTTCCGTTGTGCTAAGAATTATACCCGTCATCCGTGCACTCCGGAAAGTGAGTGCCTAGCAGCAATTGCAGTGTCTCCTTCGAACAGGTTGTCCAAGAGCCGTCCGATATTTTAATAGTGGAGGGATTTGTGTGATCTCTATACAAAATCCTACTTAATCTGGCTGAGGCTTTGGTAGTTTCGATAGAAGAGCAGAAGTCCCTCCCCCCTATTTTTAGAACTTCTGATTGCTTTATTATATTTCTTTAAACTATCTTTGTAGCCCTGCCAATTACCCGAAGACTAACAAGAGTTAAACGTCTTTCGCACCTCAGCCCTGAGACATGGTGGGAAGGATTTTTTTGAATATTTAATCGGACAAGTGGTTTTGATAGTTGCTCGCATCGCTCCCTCTAACCGCCCGATATTTGTTTCCACCTCGCCCACCGAGACATTTTCGGTGATAGGTACCGTACCCATCATCTATCGGACTATAATGGAAAACCGCTTCCAGTTGCTCCGTTTTCGATTACGTTCTTTTATATAACTGGTTATAGTCGCTTCTCAGGAGCCACTCCACCTCAGTGCCCCGCACCCATGGCTCCTGGACGATGGCGATGTGCACGTCCTCCTCCGATAGCAGGACGGAAGGTTGTCCGTTGCCAACTTGGAATGTTGGAGATTGACACGGACAACTTTCAATCCCATTTTTACAAATAATGGGCTGGTTTCCGAATCGTGTAGCCTCACGTCGTCCAACAACTTTTGCGCATCAGCTCCTCCTCCTCTTCCGGATTGGAGGAGCGGCAAATTTTTAACTTCGCATGCCTTACGCCGAAAGGAAGTTTATTTTCTGCCTTCTCCAAGGCGGGGTAAACTTTCGTCGTTTATAACCAGGAAGAAGGAAATACTAGTTTTTTGCGGAGCTTCCGCCTTGATAACCTGCCAGTCAGTCATAAGTATGTCGGGATTATGAACTTGCAGGTAGGGGATAAGCGTTTCTTTGTCCAACGTCATATTGGGCAACCAAATGTAAGTTATTACCATCTTCGGGTTTTCATCTTAAAATTCCCATCTGCTTCCCAAATTTTGGAGATACAGCCTTCCAAAAATTTCTTGGAGAACCGGGCATCGCATTTGATCACCCTGTACCCCCTGACAATTTCAGTCGAGTCGAAACCGGGGAGAGGCACCTTCGGGTCTGCTGTCAGGTTGTCCATAACATGGTCCATTACCATTTGTGACAACCTGGCTTCAATCTCACCCCACCTCTCCAGGACTTCTTTGCCGCGGTTAGTGGCGGCATCGACTATCGCTACCTAGAGGTGGTTCCGGACCACGTCGCTGTAGACCCTCTTGTTCGTGGCCCCAGCCTCTGTTGTCCCGGCAACCTTGGCTTTTTTGGGTGCTGCGTTTGACAGCCGCGATTTTAGGAAGTGCCGATTGGTACACCAGATACTCGTCGACAACTTCCAGAAATCGCACTCTGTCCTCCGCGTCTTTGGGATGAACAGTGCCAGCCGCTGCGTTTTTGTTGATCCTGCCAAGGATAGCTACATCCCTCCGGTACTGTTTGTGCCTACAGGGTTCTTTGGGTCTAGCAAGTTTTTGATGGCCCTTTGACAAAGCAGTATTCTCCAGTTTAAGTGTACTGTGTCCCACAGCAGCATTCTTTATCGAAGGAATTATGGTGTCCTGGCTAAAAGCCAGGAGTTCGTCGTCCGAGGAAGTCCCCAACTTCCTCCATCCGTACTTTCCTAGTTTGTCTTGGTCCGTTTCTTAGTCTTTTTCTGTATTCATTTTCGTTTTTACTTTTAATTCATATATTGTTTTGTCCGAGGGTGTTTTTTTTTGTTGTTCATGTTACATCTCGTTCGTACGCTCCTCTGCCTAACTACGCAGGATGTGCGTTCCACCGGAGTGTTAGCGCGGTGACCTAATCTACAGAAGGGTAAAGAAATGTTAGTCACAGCAGGCCTGGTATCAGTAAGACTCCGTAGAAGTACAGTCGGTATACTCCCTGGCTGCAAACCATCCGATAGGCACGGGTCGCATGACAACTCGGATTAGGGAGATTTTGCCCAAGCTAGCCTAGCTGACCACACCAATAAACCTAATCTAGGTGCAGCCATTACCCGTCGTCAGCACTTGGAAGTGCTAACTTACACTTCTGTTAGTCAACTCAGTTACGGCACATACACCTACCGGTAATACATGTTGTCCCCCCCTGAGTGTCTGACGAACTAACGACCGTTAGTGCCGATAGTTCAATAATATTTTCACCTGTACCCCTGTTCCACAGAATGCATATGCAAAGGTTACGTTAGACTAGCCGGCGGTGAAGGCCACACATAGACCTGCAAGGGCCTTTGCGGTGCAAGATGGATATCAGTTCAAGAGCTGTATTATAAATCGTTACACAGAGAGACGCTCTTAGCAAATCTTAGGAGGGAAACTGTCCCCAATTGTGCTACCTCTTCTAGTTCTTTAAGCCAAGGCAGGGCAGTAGGAACCTTCACCAACACCTTCCTCCATCTTCGAGCCGTCCATGAATAGGTTGAAGGTTTTGCATTTAGCATTTATGCCTCTATCCACCCCTCCTTTTCAATAATTGTTTTTATTTGGTTTCCCAGGCTAAGAATAGGAGTCACATAGTTAGTGTTGACTGTGAGACTTCGACCTGCAGAGCTATGACCGAAAGATCGGAGAGAGAATTGTTTAGTGGCCAGCAACCTTCCTGCAGATATTGCCGTAGGGCTCTCCGCAAAGAAGCCGATTGGGAGTAACTTGAGAATAGTGTTAAGGGCAGCCGTTGGTGTTGTCCTTAAGGCCGTCACACACACTGCCGCAAGTCTTTAGACTCTTTCCATAGGTCTGCAGTAAGTTTTCTTCCTAATAGCATTCCAGTTGAAACCAATAAAAGCGAAATGAGAAGAACGGTGTGTATTCGATGAGTGTTTGACAGTAACTGACATTGTTTTATTTTGTATTCTCTTTTTTGCTTTGCTTTGCTTACATATGTATTTGTAACAATAATTAAATGACTTCAATTCTCCCTCGTTCTTGTTACAAATAAAAAATTATTTAAATAGATTTAATTCAATTTACAAATAGATTATTTGAATAAAATACAATTCAAATTTTAGAAGTCTATAAACATCAAGGTAAAAAGTTAAGTTTCTTTTTTAATTACATTCAATTTAAAACGAAGGTTTTCAAATTTAACTTTAGGTAATGCTTTAGTAAATATATCGGCTAACTGATTTTCGCTTGAAATTCCTTTAACGTCAAAGGCTTTTTCTTCATATTTCTCTCTCACAAAATGGTATCTGACCTCTATATGCTTAGTCCTTTTGTGTAGCACCGGATTCTTGATTAATTTTACGGCACTCTCGTTGTCCACAAATAAGGTAGGTTTCTCAGATGCCAACTGGACGCTCAGCAAGTAATCGTTGTAGCCATACCAATTCTCTTGATGCTTGTGATGCCGCGATATATTCTGATTCTGCTGTTGAATGTGACACAGAAGATTGGCGTACAGAACACCAACTGACGATACCTGTCCCAATCATAAGACAAAAACCAGTAGTTGACCTCCATAATCGGATGTCCCCTTCAGGTATCTCAAAATCCGCTTAATTGCTGTAACGTGAGTTTTTGAGGGATGCTCCATAAATCGGCTTACATAGCCAACAGCAAAACTTATGTCCGGCCTAGTTCCAATGGCCAGATATAACAGGCTGCCAACCGCTTGTCGATATGGGAAATTAACTTTGGCTTCTTCTTCCCCTTCGACTTCTTAAATTTGTTGATAATCTGCAGGTGTTGAGACTGGATGCGAATCAGCAAAACCAAAAACGTTTAATATTTTTTCGTTGTACGATGCCTGATTTAAAAGTAGAGAGCCATCAGACAGTCGATTTATCTCGAGACCAAGAAAATATTTAGCTTCAAAGGCCTTCATGCAGAAATGTTTTCCAAGATAATCAATAACAGATGTAATCAGTTGAAATTAGTAGACCATCATCCACAAAAATTGCCAAGTATGTAGTTTCAATGGCATTTTTGCGAATAAAAACGCATGAATCTGCCTCACTCTTCTTGAAGTTGAAATCGACGATGAACTTTTTGAATTTTGTGTTCCAGCAGCGTGGAGCTTGTTTAAGACCGTACAGACTTTTCACCAGCTTACATATACGACCTGTGCCATCACTGAAACCAATGGGCTGCTTCATATATACTGTTTCTTCCAAGTCGCCATACAAAAATGCAGTTTCGACATCAAACTGCTTTAAAAACATTTTCCGCTTAGCTGCTACCGCCAAGAGCGCTCGAACTGACGCAAATTTTACAACAGGACTGAAGGTTTCTGTATAATCGATGCCATAACTTTGCGAAAAACCTCGTGCAACTAACCTGGCTTTATACCTGTCCACTGTGTTGTCAGGTTTTCGTTTTATGCGATACACCCAACGGTTATCCACAATTTTTTGTCTTTGTGGTGGGAAAACTAATATCCCAGTATTGTTCTTGACCAGCGAATTATACTCCTCCTGCATCGCCTTTTGCCATTTATCACGCTCGTTTGATTTTATTGCCTGATCATAAGTGCAAGGTTCTTCCGTGGATGCCAAAAATGCGCAGCTGCTCACAATATTTGCATTCGAACATGACCTGGAGCGTAACCGACGACCGTCTAAAATGGTTGATGCAGTTATGTCATAAAAATTTCGAATGTGACTGTTACAGTTGTTGTACTTTGGCTGTCTTCGAAATCATTTGATGTTGACTGCAATGACAAATTTTCGATCTCGTCATTTTCCGCACTTCGTCCATCTACATCCACTTCACTGATTTGTTTGTTTTCACATTCTAAACGAATGACCACTTCATTGTTCTCAGCCTCGTTTTGCTCTTGAAGTTGTTTTTGTAAGTTAACGGAACATTGTTCTTTTTCCTTTTTGTTTAACACCGTTTTAACAAAGGTCAAGTCACGGACAACGCTGATTGATTTGCTTTGCAAATTATACACTCTATAGCCCTTTGTGTTTTCACTATAGCCCACAAAGAGACACTTTTCGGCTTTACGATCGAGTTTTTGCCTCTTTTGTTTTGGTATATGTGCATAAACCACTGTACCGAATTCTGGAAGTAGTTAAACTTAAGCTGCTTTTTACACCACAGCTCACACGGTTATTTGTGTATAATTGAACTTGTACCTGTGCGATTTAGTACATAAACACTTGTGTTTACACCTTCCGCCCACAGTTTCAGATCCAAATTGTTTGCATGTAGCATCGTACGCGTTGCCTCCATAATGGTTCGATTTTCACGTTCCACAGAACCATTTTGCTCAGGGGTGTAACTTACGGTCAGCTCATGTTTTATCCCCTTTTCCAGAAAATATGTTTGCAACTCTCTATTAACGAATTCAGTACCGTTGTCTGAACGTATAGCCATTAGTTTATGCTCCGTTTGATTTGAAACAAGTTCCACAAAATGCTTAATTTTTGTTGCCACCTCAGATTTCGCCTTAAGGAAATACACAAACCGCATATGCGAATAATCATCTTTTATAAGCAGGAAATAGCGTGAACCGCCAATTGAGTTGACCTGCATTGGACCGCATACATCTGCATGAAGTAACTCACCACATTTTGTTGTTGTTTGATTGTGGCCTTTATATAGAGATGTTTGTCGAACGCCCATTGCTACAATATGCTTATCATCACGAAACTCACACGTTGACGAATTTGATACCAGCATATAGCCCTTGTCCAAACAGCGACCTTGTGAAAACAAATTCATTTGTAATGCTGGAACATACATAACATTCAATAGATGTTTATCGACCCATTTTGCTCCATCATAAACCGCAACATTTATTTTTCCAGCGCCAATTCCATGTAGAATTTCACCATTGCCGATTTTGACTGGATGCGAAACTGCAAATTCTTCATATTCGCTGAAAAAATCACGACGATTTGACATATGCTCAGTCGCACCTGAGTCCAAGAACCAAGAGTCTGAGTCGGTAACCCCAATCAACGCATCGCAACACAATGCTTCTGAATTTTCGTTGAACTTCTTTTTGTTAGGGCAGTCCTTTTTTAAATGACTGCTACTGCCACATTTATAGCACTTCCACACTTTTGCCTTGCCTTTATGCTTCGACTTGCTCGAATTTTTAGCAAGAAATGCACCTGCTTCACCTTGTGACATTGTAGTTATCTGCTTCTCTTCAATCATGAGACGATTACGCAATTCAGTCAGGTTTTTCCTTTCGTCACCAGTTGACTCCCACGCACTGTGGAAATGGCCATACTCTGGAGGTAAAGCCATTAAAATTTTTGTTGTAACCATAGATTCTGGTATTTTCTCGCCCAGATCTGCCAGCTGCTGCACAATTTCTTCCAGTTTGGAAATAAAATTCGCCATGTCGTCTTCAGGCGCCTTCTCAAAACTAAAAAATTTCTGTTGAAGGAAATGAATGCCTGTCTCAGACTTTTGTTTAAATACACTATGCAGCTTTAACCACATTTCATTTGCCGTAGTACAGCTAACCACATGAAGCGACACTTGTGTACCAGCGCTGGTAAGGATCAAGCTTTGCGCCTTCACATCTTTCTTTTCCCACGCTTCAAATAGTTTATTAAAGGCACTTATCTCTTCCTGGCCGGCACCTATTCTCAATATGGGACATTTTTCACTCCCATCCACCACCTTGAACACTTCCAGGGATCTAAGCACAACTCTTGCCTGCAATTTCCACAGGGTCCAGTCCTTAGCCTCCTGCAACTTATTGATTTTAAATTCCGTGCTCATTTTGGTTTTTGTTAAAAAAAAACGACCGCGAGAAAAAACAGTTCTTTTTTTATTTTTTTTCAAAAATGCACTTGCTTCTTGAAAAAAAAAATAAAGGTTTTTTTTTTAATGCAAAACGTTTAATGCAAAACCTTTGAGTTACGACCGCGTCTCTTTCCTTCTCTTTCTAACACACTGGGCCCATAACCAGTTGAAACCAATAAAAGCGAAATGAGAAGAACTGTGTGTATTCGATGAGTGTTTGACAGTAACTGATATTGTTTTATTTTGTAATCTTTTTTTTGCTTTGCTTTGCTTACATATGTATTTGTAACAATAATTAAATGACTTCAATTATTCCACCACACCAAAATACCGTAGAGTTAAATAGGTCTTGCTATGGGCGTGTAGCACCAATATATGCAGAGAATTCACACAGCAATTAAAAGCTCAGCAGCCCACTCTATGTCGACTTTTCGTATAGTTTGGTATGAGAAAAGCTTCACCAATTTTTGCTCATATCTTTGTCCAATAATAATGGCATCAACTTAAGTGGAAACAATAATATCAATACGAGGCTATCCAACACTGTTACAAACTGGGTAAAGTTTCGCAAGTACATCAGTTCTCACCTTAACGAAAACATACCATTGCAAATCAACTCAAAAAGAGATAAAGCTGTATTAAAGTTTACCAACGTTTTAACAGAAGCTGCACAACATTCTACACAATTACAAACTAATCCTATTAAAAAAACAATAGCTTCAATTGAAATTCACCAACTAGTCAAAGCAAAAATAAAATTGCAAAGCGGGTGGCAAAAGACCAGATCACCAGTACTCGAAAGTTCAAATTGAAAAATGTAGATTAAAACTTTGGAAAACCTCACATCACGAGAAGGAAAAGGACTTGCAGTACTACCTCCAGAACTTGTACTCCTCAACAGCAACTGGGAAGCGCCAAAAAAATTAAAATACTGATACAGTTCTTGACTCCAATACGTACTTATAGCGGTAGTTGGACCCGATTACTTATAGCGGTAGTTGGACCCGATTGATGCCGAAAAGGGTAGTGGTTTTCCTGAAAATCTAAATAATGTTTTTCAGCAAAATGCAACAAACAGCAAAACCACACTCACAACATTGACTAGTTAAGCACCTACATGGACCACAAACCTAGCAATAAGAGAATTTACGAAAATAATAAATAAGCAATTACACCCCAGAAAGCCTCCTGAATATGACCTCATAAATAACTAGATGATTATCGAGCTTCCAAGAATTGGGATCAGGTAGCTTAAGCTTACCTATATATTCAATGCAGTCCTCAGACGCAAATCACCGTTATTCATAAACCTGACAAAGATCCAATGTTTCTATCCTCTTGCAGGCCTATTAGCCTCATACCAACGCTCTCTAAGATATTCGAAAAAATAATATTGCGAAAACTGCAACCATATGTGGAGCCTTAGAATGTAATCCCACACCATCAATTTGGCTTCCGAGAAAAGCATGGGTGGTTTGGCAGGTACACAGAACTGTATCAGAAAATCATTCTACCAGTAACATTTTTAGACGAACCTCAGGCATTTGAAAAGGATTGGCACGAGGAACGTACATACATACATAAGTGGCACTACAACCGCATGTTGGTTTTGGCCGAGTCCAGATAAGCGCGCCAGCTGGTTCTGTCCTATGCTCGCTGGCGCCAGTTAGAGATGCCCAAGGTTGACAGGTCCTGCATAACTTGGTCTCTCCAACGGAGATGTGGTCTTCCTCGCCTTCCACCCTGAGATGCCGTCTCGTAGGTCTGCCTTGCCGGAGCTTCTTCGTTCATACGCGAAACATGTCCAAGCCAGAGCAGCCGCTGTATTTTTATGCGCTTCACTATGTCCATGTCCTTGTATAGCTCATACAGCTCACTGTTCCAACGAATACGGTACTCATCGCCCACGCGAAGAGGACCGAAGATCTTACGGAGTACTTTTCTCTCGAGAGTCTTCAATGCATTCTCATTACTATTCGTCAACGTCCTAGATTCTGCGCCATACATCAGGACGGGGATGATGAGTGCCCTGTAGAGCGTAAGTTTGGTCTGTCGAGAGAGGGCCCTGCTTTTCAATTGCCTACTGAGCCCATAGCAGCACCTGTTGGCAAGAGTGATTCTCCGTTTGATCTCCAGGCTGACGTCGTTTTTGGCATTGATGCTGGTACCAAGATAGACAAAGTCCTTCACCACTCCAAATGTGCGGTCGCCAACAGTGACGTTTTGTCCAAGACGCGAGGACTCTTTGTTTGTTGACAGAAGATACTTTGTCTTGCCCTCGTTCACAGCAAGACCCATTTTGGCTGCTTCTCTCTCTAGACTGGAGTACGCCGAACATACGGCACGGGTGTTGTGGCCAACGATGTCGATGTCGTCGGCATATGCCAGCAACACGACACTTTTGTAGAAGATAGTGCCTTGACGGTTCAATTCGACGGCTCGTATAATTTTTTCCAGTATGAGGTTGAAGTAATCGCAGGATAGTGAATCGCCCTGTCTGAAACCTCGTTTGGTATCGAAAGACTCGGAGAGGTCCTTCCCAATTCTGACGGAGCTGATGGTGGCGCTCAACGTCATGCTACATAGCCGTATTAGTTTAGTGGGGACTCCAAATTCGGACATAGCGGCGTAGAGGCAATTCCTATCGGTGCTATCAAAAGCAGTCTTAAAATCGACGAATAGGTGGTGTGTGTCGATATTCTTTTCGTGGGTCTTCTCCAGGATTTGCCGTATTGTGAAGATCTGGTCAATGGTGGACTTACCAGGTCTGAAGCCACACTGATAGGGTCCAATCAGCTTGTTGACGATGGGCTTCAGTCTCTCACACAATACGTTTGATAGGACCTTGTATGCAATGTTAATCAGGCTAATCCCGCGGTAGTTTGGGCAGATCGCAGGATCACCCTTCTTATGAATTAGGCAGAGCACGCTTAGGTTCCAGTTTCTTGGCATGCATTCGTCCGACCATATCTTAGGTTAGGTTAGGTTAATGTGGCAGCCAGTCCAAGGACCAGCTTACTCAGACCACCATGGGTCCATTGTGATACCACCGCGCCACAACGCATCTCCGATTCACTCGTCGAACCATTTTGAAGCCCTAATAAAGCGCAGGATTTGTTTGATCTTCGCGCTAGACACCTCTGTAAAAGAACTAAAAGCGTATTTGCCTAAAGAGCCCGCTCTGCTTCTAGCCAGAGCGGGGCAACTACAGAAGAGATGTTGCACAGTCTCCTCCTCCACCTTATCCCCACAGCTTCTGCAGTATTCATGAGAGAATACTCCCAGCCTGAGAGCATGTCTGCCGAAAAGCCAGTTATACATGCCACGACCTTAGAGATATTCTCTCTCGGCAGGGCAAGCAAGTCTCTAGTTTTCCTACTATTAAGTTCCGGCCACATTAGCCTAGTCGTTAAGCAAGTGCCCTCTTGTGCCCAAGACCCATTGGTCTCACGCACGACCCTATCCTTCAGCATCAGTTTACAGGTGGCAATTGGTATCCCAATCTCACATCTGTCCGTGCCTAAAGGAAGGTTGGTACCCCGTCTGGCTAAGTCATCAGCCCTACAGTTTCCCGCAATATCTCTATGCCCCGGAACCCATATAAGGCGTACCTTGAAAACGGTACTGATATCATTTAGGGCTGCTCGGCAGTCCTGAGCAACCTTTGATTTCAGTGCCACCGAGTTCATTGACAAGATGGCCGCCTGGCTATCCGAGTAGATATTTATAATATTTTTTGTTACGGCATGTCTCTTTAAGTAGACGGCTACCTCCTTTATGGCTAGGACCTCTGCTTGATAAACACTGCAGTGGTCGGGGAGACGGAAAGAAAGTTCCAGTCCCAATTCTTGTGAGAAAACTCCAAAACCGACTCTATCGTCAAGTTTGGATCCGTCAGTGTAGAAATTAAGTTCCCCCCTTCTCCATGGCATTGGTGTTTGCCCCTCTCTTCTAGACGGAATATATGTCGGGAAGCGCCTATCGAAGTTGAGATTAGGTATAGAGTGGTCAATGTGTTGGATAGAACTACTCCAGGTATGCGCAATAGTCGAGTGACCAATCTGCAGATCATGCCATACCGCGCACATTTCAGCCTTAGTGCTGATGTGGCGGCCACTAGTTTCCCTACCAGCTCTAATGTAGGTAGGTTGCGTATTACTTCTAAAGCTTTAGTAGGCGTGGTTCTTCAGGCACCAGAGATGCCGTTCTTTGGACCTTGCTCAGAAGCTTCAAATAGCTTTGTTTGTATTCCATATAGCAATATAGGTCTGACCACCGAAATGTACAGCCCGTGCATAATTCGTGGGGATAGCCCCCATTTGATTCCGACCGCTTTTTTACATGTGTACAAAGCAATATTGGCCTTTCTGACTCTTTCTTTAATATTGGGTTTCCAGGTAAGTTTCCAATCTAGTACTAGTCCCAAATATCTAACTGTCTCCTTCATCGGAATTTCCACACCTTTGTATGCTAGCGGGGAGACGGCAGGAGATCTATTTTTCTTGGAAAAGAGGATTAATTCCATTTTATCGGAATTTAACCCTAATCCCCTTCTTCCCGTCCAACCAGTAAGCGTGGCCATGGTAGAGCGCAAAATGTCCATAAGAGTGTTTGGATATTTTCCTCTAATCACAATTGCCAAGTCATCAACATAGGCGATGACATGGCAATCCCCTCAGCAGTAATGAATTTACCGCAAAATTCCAGAGCAGGGGAAAGAGGAATCTTCCCTGAGGAGTGCCTCTGCAGACCTGTCTGCTTAAGGTGTAGGAACCTCAGCTGGTAGTTACCTCTCTGCCCTCTATCAGCGCTACCATATTAGAATCGACGCCCAGAGTATCTAACGCTCCCGTAATGTCGTTCGAATTTATGTTGTCAAAAGAGCCTTCTATGTCAATGAACGCCGCTAGTGTGAAATCCTTCTGCTGGATGGGTTTTTCCACTATACCAATAAGTACGTGTAACGCCGTCTCTGTCGATTTGCCCTTCGTGTATGTATGTTGTGCCGAGGAGATTCTACCAGTTGGTATAGCTTCCCGTAAGTGTGCATCCATCAACCTCTCCAGAGTTTTTAGGAGGAAAGACGTGAGACTGATTGGTCTGAAGTCTTTAGGATTTACATGTGAGGACCTGCCCGCTTTGGGTATGAAGGAAACCTTCGTTTCTTTCCATCTTAGCGGAATATAGCCCATGTTAAGACAGCTTCTAATTGCAGTCACAACCCAGGGCGTAATTATGTCCCGTGATTGTTGCAGTTCAGCTGGATAAATTCCATCCGGACCCGGAGATTTATATGGACCAAAGGTGTTAATGGCCTACTGAACTTTCTCGACTGTAACCATCGCATTCCCTATCTCAGACTGCCTGCCGCTAGGTGTCGGGTTGTCACCCTCCACTGTGCTACTGCCTAGAAAATGCCTATCTAAGAGAAGAGCCAAAGATTCCTCGCTCGATTCACTCCACACATCACCCGGACATTTAAGGTAGCCCAGGTTGTGTGGTGTCCTCGCTAGGATTCTTCTTAGTCTAGCTGCTTCCGATGTTTCTTCCACATCCCTACAATAGTTTTGCCAGGACTGTCGCTGCGCAATTCTGATTGCTTTCTTGTATATTTTTATCTCAGCCTTGTAGGCTTCCCAGTCCGCGGGCAGACCCGAAGTTTTAGCCCTGTTAAATAGCCGCCTGTTGGACTTCCGGAGAAGGCCTAGATCCATTGACCACCAAGATGGTTTGTCCTTGCCTCTCAGTTTTACAACCGGGCACCCGGCTGTCAGTGAACTATTCAGGGCCGTGGTTACCTGATTGATCAGCTCGTCTAATTCCACAGGGTCTGTGGGAACAGATGGGGGTTTTCTTGACAGTGAGGCCTTGAGAGTCTTCCTATACTTCCCCCAGTCCGTTCTCCGTATATTTCTAAAGGTCTTAACTGGAGCTACTGGGAATTTCACTTCGTATTCTATATAGCGATGGTCAGAGTAGGAATTTTCATTCGACACTCTCCATCTTTTTATATTGTTAGCGAAGTTGTCGAAGGTCAGGGTAATATCTAACACTTCCCTTCTATTTTGTGTTATAAACGTCGGCTCTGAGCCTAAATTTACGACACTAAGCTTATTCTCTATAATGAAGTCTAAAACTGACTCACCTCTTGCGTTAGTGTTCGAACTTCCCCACAGTGTGTTGTGTGCGTTTACGTCACTGGAGACAACCAAGTTCCTTTTGGCTGCGGCTGCCTCCATGACCAATGTCCGAACCTCCTCCGGTGGAGCGACCTTGTCATGAGGCATATATGCGGAGGCTACCCAGAGACTGCTATTTTGCAGCTCAATGCTTGCCGCCACCGTATCGCCATTACTTAACTGTGGGAGCAAAATGATGTTAATGTTATCCTTTGCTACTATACAAGCACGAGGCTTACCTGTGCTCTGAGCGGCTATCATCTTGAAGCCTCTCATCTTCAAACCGCAGATTTTGTTGCCGCATATCCACGGCTCTTGGATGAGGGCCACGTCAAAACCACCGGAACCCAGACGGACCATCAAGTTCGCAGAGGCGAGTTTACAATGGTGGAGGTTGATTTGGATCAGCTTCATAAGAATCTGTCCTTCTTACCTCCACCATCGTAACGTCCGCGTCCTGCTCTTCTTCGGTGTAGTCAAGAAGGTCGTCCTCCTCAAAAAGCTGCCCGACCCCGATCAGCTGCTCTGAGTCAGTCGACCTTTGGCTGCTGTACAACCCCTCTTCACCACCGCCACACACGCTAGCCCTGTCACCCTCTATCTCCTCCGGTTCCAAAACTTGCTCGTCGCTGCGGTAGATCCGAACGGTCGCGTCAACGAACCCGAACCTGACTACCCCATTTCTCTCTGCCAGTGGGGCAAGGGACTCAGCGTTGAGTATCATCAACACCTGCCTCCTACCTTCCACTGGCTCCTCGAGTTTCGCTACCTTCCAATTATGGGTTGGCAGCTCTCTGTTACACTGTAGGGTATGTTGAGAAGTTAGGCTAGCAGGACCGCCATGTAGGATATGTTGATTGTTGGTCACGCAGGATCGGCATTCAATTCATTTGCAGATTCTATACAATGTATAGATGCAAAAGAGCACTATAAAGAAGAAATGCCTGACACGAAGCGGAAAGACGCCCTCAGTAAAGGTTTTGACCGGCAGAGTGTGCCGTTGGCCAAGCTATTGTTTGTGCTGTTCTAAGTCTTTCCTGACTTAGAGCACGAGAGATAGAAGAATAAACTAATGCGAGTAGCAGTTTCAGTTGTCTTCAGATTAACTCTGCTTTATTTGGTGGCTCGCTGGCCCTTTTATATTATTGAATTCTTATTGTTTTCTAACTAACATAAAATATATCTACTCGTATCTTATTTCTACTAATTACAAATCATATTCCCGAAATTTGTCTCAAGTATCGGATTACCGATATTATTCATTGACGAATCATCGTCTTTGTTTTTATTAATAGTTTTGAGTGCAAGTTCAGGGCTAAAGTCACTGCACTGTCCAATATGCATACGCTGCTGCAATATAGGCAGCGTGTGTTATTGCACCACCAAAACGCTTGTCTAGCGTATTTGGTATTGAGTGCAATTGCACACGTTGCTCTATTGTCAGTTTGTCTGCATATGCGACTTGTTGCTGTGCTTATGACGATGTGTGGTCGTCAGTGTACACTTGTGTAGTACACTACAACACGATCTAAAGATCGCCTCTATTTTCTCTAGTCTTAGCTGGGATCCAGACCCGGGCTCTGGGTCTGCTGGGAACTTCTTCCCTGCTGACTGCCTCTAGCTTGGCTCCCGGCCAAATCTCGCCAACCTTGCTTACCGCGATCTTGTAAAGGTTGGCTGACCTGCTGTCATCGCATGCGATAAGCTTAGCCCTGCCCTGATACCAGCCTGCATCGTGACAGAAAGGGGGGTCCAGGGTTTTCCTCTAAGACTTGGAGGTAGACTTCGGCAATCGCTTGCTCCACCCACCTCCACTTCTCTTTGGATATGACTCCTTCCTCCTCCTTCCGGTCAATGATGGCCAGCATCTCACCCCCACCTTTGACAACTTCGCTGTAGGATGGGTATTTCTGGCCGCCGACTTTTTGTCTTTTAGCGACCTCACCCGCCTCTTCAGCCGAACATTGTCTCTTTGGGGCTGTACCCGCCGGTTTGCCCAAGCCGGATAGCACCCCCCTTGCCCACTCTACCGATTTGGCCTGCTCCTCAGTGAGCTGGTTTGGGGGTAGAGTCTCATATTTGGCCATGACCCTCATGGCCGCCTTCCTATCATAATAGGCCTGCTTTGACCGACGGACGGGTTTAAACGACCCCCCTGGCCTACCCCAGCAACCTTCTTTGAGCTGCTGGGCCCCTCTACTGTCTGCTGCCGATAGATCCCCGGGGATAGAACGGGAGGACGCCAAGTATCCGGAGCACTCCGTTAGAGACTGGGCTATTTTTTGTTTGACCTGGGTCCCCAGCCAGGCTGAGCGTCGACACGGGTCGTATGACATCTTACTCCAACCCAGAGGTTTTTTATAGAGGTTTGCTCCTCCACACCCTGTATCCGGGGAGGTGTTTATTGACTCCTCAGTCTAGATCCGTAGTGTTCTGTTATAAATAGCAGGGTTACCTCGGGCAGGATGTGACTCTTCGCCACGCACTATCGGTCTAGATGGAATAGAGGCTAATGTTCCTAGAACTATAATCGCATATTCCCATCCTGCGAAAATTTACTTTTCAACGAAACTTACGCTTCAAAGAAAACTGACGCTTCAACCATATCTTACAAAATAGTTGGTGCATACGAATCGCCACCGGTCCGTCGGCTCCAGTGGCTTTGTTGTTCTTTAGTCGCGATATTGCTATTCGCACCTCATTACGGTCGGCTGGTGGTATGACAATTCCGTCATCAGCGACCGGGTGTTCGGTGCCACCTTCGGCGTTTGCGCTGCCATCTCCACCATTGAGGAGCTGCCAGAAGTGGTTCATCCATAACCCAAGCATGCCTTGGACATCTATCACCAGATTCCGTTTTCGTCCTTGCAAGAACTGGCCCCGGTCTTGAAACCTTCAGTCTGGCGCTTGACTTTTTGGAAAAATTTTCGAGTCATGTTCCTGCACGAGGCATTGGCACGAGGAAGTAATATATAAAACAAAAAACTTCCTAAAAGCGATCACCAACTCATTGAATCATTTATAATGAACAAAGTATTTAGGATAAATTACAAAAGTTTCATATCTAGCCACTACAGAATTAGAGCAGGAGTACTACAGGGAAGCACGCTGGGCCCCTTGCTGTATCTGATCTATGCATCCGATTTGAGAACTGACATAATCTAATAACTTCAACTTTTGCAGTCTACAGATCAATATTAAGCTGTAGCTCTTGTCGTAAAAAATTTGTCCAAAATTTATATTTGCACCTACGGAGAATACACTTAGCTAACCGTTTGACTTGGAGACAAGATAGCGAAGCCAATAAATTCCAAATTAAAATAAATAATAATTGGCTGAAAGACGAGTTATGACGTCCTGTATATGAATGTTGGCAATTGATCCATCTGAGGACGTTGTGGTACTATATATCATTTTAATTCTTTGTATATTTAGCTTAATACTTTTTACCATATTTGTAGGTTTAGCAGTAAATTATACCACATCTTATTCAAGAACATTCATCTTTTTTTAATGGTAGAATCGTTGATGGAACAACATCACAATATTGAAAGGGTATACAAGCCACCACAGTATGCGTAAATGCATACTCTAGAATATACTCGAAATTTCTTTCAAGGTGTAGAGAACATTCTAGAATGTTCTAGCTCACCACACCAGAGGTATATAAGCCACCACACAATTAAAGTCGACACAGTTCAACAGTGATAGTATCAATATGTACATCGTGAATTTCAATAGTAACTGTAACAGTATTAAGAAGTAATAAAGTGATTACTGAATTATTAAATAAAGTGCAAATTGTAATAAAGTAAATTGCTATAATTAAATAAAGTTAATTATTTTAATTTAACCAAGCTATTGTTTGATTACTACACAATTCAATGGTACGAATTCGAGTATTGAAAGTGAGTATAAATTGTCAGGACGGCAATTCCGTGACAATTATTGTCAGATGTGGAATTGTGTATCAGTAATAGACAATGGTTAAATTTGAAAAACTGAAATGGGAACAGCTCAAGAAGGAGCTTGACTTGAACTTGTAAACACAGGGTTTTAAAGCGGAGCTCCAGGTGCGGTTAAGAAGCGCTTTGGAGTAGCAGGGTATAGACGTCGATGAGCATGAATTTAAATTTGAAGAACCTATGACATCTCGACACGAAGAAACATCGGAAGGAACTAATACGTGTAATTTCGACATGTAGCTGCAGATTCAACAAAGCGATGCGAAGATGCAGCAGCAATTACTACAAAGGGATGAGAAGATGCAGCAGCGGTTACAGCAGAGGAGGAATTTGGACAAAGAATAACAGCATACTAAATGCCCTCAACTCGGCAACATACAGCCAGGTTTCGGATGTCAGTGTAAGGAACTATTTCGTACGAAATAACAAGCGACTGGCGCTGAACGCTTACGAGGACGGACTATTGAATCATCACCTTCAGATATTGGTCAAGGCAAGGAACTTTGCCGATTTAAAACAAGCGGCCAATGATGGGAGTGAGCAATCAGGACGGATGCAACTAAACACACCTCCCACAACCAGACATGAAGCACGCAGCCGATAAAGTTATCATATGTAAAAAAATGGGACTCACAGCAGAGATGTGCTACCGAAATACCAGCCGCCCAAATTTCGCACACAAAGAAGTAAAACAGAAAGTACAACGCATTACCTGCACGTATTGTGGAAAGCCGAATAACTCTTATCAGGAATGCAGGAGTAGACGACAAGCAGAGCAAATGCAGCCGCACCATCCTAGTCAAGTGCGTAACAACAACCATATGACACATCGACCCGTCTGTTCCTACGGTAGAAGGAAAATTCATCACGTAGATGAATGCAGAGAGACGAATACACATCGGCAGGAGCACACGACCCCAGTTACAGAGAATAATCATCTGACACAAAGTAGAACCAGCAATACCACCTAAGGAGGGAAACAAACCACCTCAGGATATGGAAATCGGCACGTATTGACGAGTAAACACTATGGTTGATGCCACACACGGGATGTAAACTCTAACAAACCACCAAATATAAGCAATAAAATCAGCATATCGTTGTGTAATGACATAAGAGCTCCCACAATATGTTTACTATTTTCTCCTTCATGAAAAAATTTAACATTTTCAGATACAGAGGCAGAAATAAGCCTCATAAAACCAAAACAAGCTATTCACAGAAAAACAGAGTGGACAGCAGTATCAAATCCAGACTATTGCGGGGAATCCGTTCCTCAATTCGGGGTCAATAATTGGAAAATTTACCGCCACCTCTAAAATAAGTAACGAGCACACGTTCCAGGTACTAGACAACCGTGCAAAATTAAAGTACGATGGGATAATTAGGAACGACTTCCTAACCAAATATAGCTGCATCATCGCTTACAACGAAATGCAATTAACAATAGATAATCTAAATACGACATTGGACGCATAAGTCAAACCTACATAAAAAAAGCACATGAAGCCAAGGACTTCAAAGCTGAAGCAAGACAAATTAGCACGACCCAAATACAGAAAAACCATAGCAATACAACCATGGCCAAAGATCACCAACCCGGTGCACAGCATAAACGGGATATTAATTGCATTTCGTAGTAATCGATGATGCAGCTATATTTGGTTAGGAAGTCGTTCCCAATTATCCCATCGTACTTTAATTTTGCACGGTTATAATTAAGCTAGGGCCGAAATGCGAGATGGCAATCAAAGTACCTTTTCCTCATAATGGCAATGTGGTCATTATGAAAAAGGAGCTGCAACCAGGTGTGTATTTAGCAACAATTTTTTACCAAGCTAGTAATAAATCCGTGCAAGTCTGACTGTTAAAAAGCAACGAAGAACCCGTTGAAATAAACTGGAACAATCTAAACATCGAATGGGATCAGTTAGAAGATTTCGACATACATCAAATGATCCAATAGGATATAGGCCCAATAACCCAGAAAAACTACTGAAGTTGGACCATTGTAATCAAAAGGAACGTGAAACAATAAAAAAATGTGCAAAGAATTCAATGATGTGTTCTATCTAAACGGAGACTACACTAACGCCGCGAAACATACAATAACCACGGAGCCAGAGGTCCCAATATAGATAAGCCCGTACCGGCTGCCGGAGTCACAAAGGCAAGCAATTAATCGCCAAGTAAATGAAATGTTGCAAGAGGACATAATAAAACCAAGCAGGAGTCCATGGATCCACAGGTCACAGGTTGCGGATAGTGAATGGCCCCAGATATGGAGGTTAGCCGCGAATAGGTTCCCTACTAATAAGCGGTCCCGGACAGGCAGTGGGTGGCCAGCTAGGCTGTGGAAGGATGTAGTACTGGAGAGCGCTGCGTCTTCAACGAAAAGCCCACAAAATCCGCAATTGGCACTGTCAAAGCGAGTCGTTGCCGCCGCCAAAAAAGCACCTTGTCCAAATCTCTCTTGGTCTCCTATAGACGTTAAACTTGAGGGTCTCTCCTAGATTTGAAACTTAGAATGTGCGTAGGGTTTGGGTCCCAACAAATTATTTTTAGCAGTGAAAACAAGAGAAGCCTCGGATGATAATCATCCCCACTATGAAGTTCTTCAACATTAGCCTGATATGCGCGCAAGTTACGATAATACAAACTTAAACTTCGGTTTAACGTATGTAGTTTTATTTCGGAGTTCAAAATTTAGACTAGCTTAAGTTCTAATCGAACAGTTTCAACCATTTTCATTACTTATACATAAATACAAAAGAAATACTTGAATAAAAAAAAAATTGATAAAGTAAACACTTTCCATACTCGTAATTTGTTGCACTTCAAACCATATTCCGATCGCGGCGAGGTGTTAGGGGTTTAGGGTTCATTCACAAATTTGACGTTTATTTGAATGTCTTTGCATTCGAGCTGTACGAATGTCTTTCAAGCGAATGTGTTGCAAAGAATAAATTGGTCAATTGAAATACGATAAGTGACCCGCATTTGGTGTTGGTGCATTTGAATTTTACCCGAATGCCGTAAATAATAATTTGGTCAAGTGTCGATTCACTTGAGTTGCACAAATATAGTGGGAAAGAGAAAATGAACTAACTGAATTGTGAGTATGGGTACGTTGGTGCATTTCGGCAAGTGGAGGGTTTCTTTTCTTAATATGTTTCCGCCTTTGCGTACATTTATATTTTATATTGGAAATGAGTGCCAGTTGAGTAAGCAGCGTTTGTTTAGTTGCACTGCTGGCGTAACTTTTGTCGCTTTGGCGGCGTTTAATTGCGCTGCTGACGTAACTCGCACGCCCCGAAGGGAGGAGAAGGACGATGATGCCAAGTATACATTCTAAGCGAGTCTAGAGGACGTGTACAATCGTTGCCCGGTCACCAACGTAAGAATAGTCCTCAGCGACTTTAACGCGAAGGTCGGAAGGGAAAGCTCCACAGTCGGTCAGATCAGCCTCCATGAGACCACGCCGAACAACGGTCTGAGACTGACTTACTTCGCCGCGGCGCGAAACATGGTAGTCAGTAGTACCAGATTTCAACACCTCGACATCCACAAGGCCACCTGGCTGTCCCCGGATCAAATCAAATTTATCATGCTGTGATCGACGGCATGCTTCCAGTGTGCTCGACGTACGTACATTTCGGGGAGTCAACATTGACTCCGACCATTATCTTGTTGTAGCCAAAATCCGCACACGGTTATGCAATGCGAAGAATGTACTCACAGGCATGCAACGAATGCTGGATATCGCTAACCTGCAATCACAACGGACGGCCGAGGCCTACTCTGCTCAACTCTCGGTTAAGCTCAACCAACCAACCTCTGGGCCCGACGATGCCGGTGGACTCTGGGCGCACATTTCCATCTCCATACGCACATTTCACACTCCGGCAGCCACAACTCGGAAATCAATGGTACGACCAGGACTTTCCCGACGCGACTGCAGCAAAAACGCTGCATATAAGAAGATCCAACAGTCAGCTGCAACGCGACCTGTGCGAGAAAACTACCGCGAAAAGCGGAAGGAAAAGAGGCGTCTTTTCAGACGTATAAAAAGAAAGCAGGAAAAACGTGAGCGTGAGAAACTCGATGTGTATCAGGGCAAGAAGGATGCACGAAAATTCTATCCACAGGTTAAGCGGCTAACCAAAGGTTTCAAGCCCGGAGCATCCACTTGTAGAAATGAAAATGGGGACCTGGTTACAGTTACGCAGTGCGCACTGAGATTATGGAGACAGCATTTCTCAAGTCTACATACGCGGGTGACGATTCTACCAATTCCACCCAAGAGGAATGCAGTGCGATATCACCGATCGACGAGGACATAGTATAGAAGTACCACTACCTAGCCATGATGTGGTTCGAGTTGCTATCCAGCGACTCAAAAACAACAAGGCAGCGGGTGCTGACGGCCTGCCAGCCGAATTGTTTAAAACCGGCGTAGATGAATTGAAAAGGTGTATGCATCAACTCATCAGCAAAATATGGCTAGAGGAAAGCATGCCCGACGATTGGAATCTCAGCGTGCTTTGTCTTGTATTGAAGAAAGGTGACCCAACAATCTGCGCCAACTACCGAGGAATCAGTGTCACTTCCATCCCATATAAGTTTATATCGAGCGTACTGTGTGAAAGATTGAAGCCGCATACAAAAACACTGATTGGACCTTATCAGTGCGACTTTCGATCTGGTAAATTCACCAAATCCAGGAAAAGACGCAGGAAAATCAAATCGACACACATCAATGCTATTGGAAAGGAATCAGCCAAAGTGGGCTTGACGGTAAATGAGGGGAAAACGAAGTATATGCTGTCTGCAAACAGGGGAGCGCGGCGTATAGGCTGCCATGTTTCAGCGGGAAACTACAACTTTGAAGTAGTCAAGGAATTTACATAACTTGGCACCGCCGCTAACACCAATAATTATGTCAGTCTGGAGATAAAGCGAAGAATCATAATTGCTTATAGGTTATACTATGGGCTCAGTAAGCAATTGGGTTGCAGAGCCCTCTCGATCGAAGAAGCTGACACTCTATGGCGTTGAGGCATGGAGAGTATCGCAAACAAACGCAGCCGCTCTTGGGCCGTTCTTCCCAAAATCTTTAGTCCTATTCGAGTTGGCGACGACTATCGCATACGAATGAACCGCGAGGTATATGAGCTCTACGCCGAAATTGACGTAGACGTCACGTCGCTGAACGTTTTCAGCGTTTAAACATTCATTGACTACGCTGGCTGGGTCATGTTCATCGTTTTGTAACAAACTTACTTTCGCTGGGGTATACTTAGGTTCGTAATTTTAATTTTGTGGTATATTGGTACTATTAGATTATAAGTAGATTCGTAAGTAGATTATCTGTAAGCCACCTAGCATCTCTATGCATACGTAATCAGATTATCTACTAGCCATCTGGCATCTCTAAGCTAATGTCAATAAAATAAGTTGTAGATAAGAAATAACGAATAAAACGAACAGTCTATGAACAGAAATAAAAGAAGAATGATCACCAGCTTACAGTGGCGACGAGGATGAATTGGTTAAGCAAACAAAAGGCAAGTGAAGGTCAGTAACGATGCCAGAGACTGTAACAAACACTGTGAATGGAAATTCGAGGTCCATAGCAAGTGTACGTGTGCCAAATTTTGAGCTGGGAGTGAACGATTGGAATGTGTTCCAAAGGCAGCTGAGACACCTGTTTATAGCTTACGACATTACGGACGATGCCCGTAAGAAGGCGGTATTGCTCACAGCATTGTCGGAAAGTGCATATAAATTGTTGGAAAACTTGTTAAGTCCGACAGACGTGGACAGCGGTGGTGTTACTCTAACTAAATGCTTGGAGGTGATGGATAGCATTTCAAACCGACAACATCAGGGTTCACCGAACGTTACCATTTTTACAATGCAGTGAAGGCGCCGAATGAATCCATAAATGAATGGGCGGTGCGTGTACGTGCATTGGCTATTGACTGCGATTTTGGTGAGCAGCTTAATATGGTGATTAGAGACAAATTCATTATGGGTTTGGAAAAAGGTCCAACCCGTGACAAAATTTTCATGGAACCAGTTTCAATTTCCTTTGAGAGTGTGGTGGAAATCGCAAATGCAACGGAATACGTTCTGCGAAATCATCATCAGAGAGAGGTTAAATTGGAGCCGGAGGAAGTAAATTACATGAAGGGCAACGCAAGGGCAAAGTCGTACAGAGATGGACAAAAACAACAACATCAAAAGCAGCAGCGGGGGAAGGAGCATAGCAAGCAACACCAACAGCAGCCACAGTGCGAAGTATGCGGGTATGATAACCATAGTAGTAGTAAATGTAAATTTAAAAATTATAAATGTAATGCATGCAAACAGCGAGGGCATTTGAAAAAAATGTGTAAAGCGAGAAGTGTTAACTATTTAGAGAGAGATGAATTACCGTTGTATGCGATTAATAGTAGTAACGATGGTCCAATCAACGTTACAGTTTCCATTGATAACGCAGATTATGCAATGCAATTAGATACCGGGTCGGAAAATTGTGTAATTTCGAAAAAAACGTTTTATAATTCTTTTCGTAAATACGGCTTACGCGAAATTCAAACGATATTGTAGGCTTACAATGGGGCCAGCATAACACCATTAGGTGCATGTGATTTAACAGTGCAATATAAAAACGTAACAAAAGTTATTCCTTTTCTAGTAATAGAAAATGGAGGTCCACCACTGTTGGGAAGAAGTTTTTTGAAATCGTTTGAAATAGAGTTTTCGAGTTTAAATTATGCTAATGAAAGTAATTCAGAAAGTCGCATCATAGCTAAATTTAAGGATTTGTTTGAAGGATCCTTAGGATTATTTAACAAAGGCAAGGCAATGTTACGAGTAAAAGAAGATATGAAACCTAATTTTTTCAGACCAAGACCATTCCCCTTGGCAATAAAGGAAAAAGTTGAAAAAGAAATTGATAAGTTGGTTGAATTAAAGGTTTTAAAACCAGTTGAGTTTTGTGAGTGGGGGACGCCGATAGTCCCGATTATAAAAAAAAGATGGAGGCATTCGTATATGCGGTGACTTTAAGGTTACATTAAATCCACATTTACAAGTTGAAAAGTACCCATTACCTCGAATCGAGGAGATATTTGCAAAATTGCACAAGGGTGTTAAATTTACAAAATTAGATTTGAGTTCAGCATATCAGCAAATAGAGTTGGATGAGGAGTCACGTAAGTTTACCACGATTTCTACATCTAAAGGTCTGTTCCAGTACACGAGATTAATTTACGGACTTGCGTCCGCACCAGCCATTTTCCAAAAGATTATGGAGTCTTTACTTTTAGGAGTGAGAGGTGTTGTAGTTTTCCTGGTGGCAAAAAGTTGCGATGCGTGTCGCTTGACAAGTCAGAGTCCAAATAAGCAGGAGTTAATTCCTTGGAAAAGAAGTGACGAAGTCTGGTCACGCATTTACATCGATTTTTTCGGGCCGATAATGAATAGATCATGTCTGGTTGTAGTAGATAGTACGAGCAAGTGGGTCGAATGTATTGACATGGGCAATAATACAACGACTAGAGCGGTTATACAGGTACTTAGAGAAATTTTTTCACGTTTTGGGCTGCCAACTATGATTGTATCGGATAATGGGAAATCGTTTGTTTCAAAAGAGTTCAAGAATTTTCTTTTTCAAAATGGAATAGAGCATAGAACATCTCCAGTGGGAAATCCTGCTACAAATGGGCAAGCTGAAAACGCCGTTAAAACAATAAAAACAGCAATTAAAAGAAATATGCTAAATAAGCCGTTGTCAGTTTTTAACATCGTGTTAAGCCGATTTTTGTTTGACTATAGAAATACAGTACATGCTACTACAGGTGTTTCACCTGCTTTTATAATGTTTAACAAAAGGAAACTGAGAACAAGATTGTACATCTTAAATGAAAAGAGAAAAATTGAAATGCCAAGTAAGACAAATATTAAAAATTGTGTAAAAAGAAGTCAAGAAAACCAAAAAGCATGTTTCAAAAGTTCAAAAAAGAATAAATTTAAAATTAAGGATATAGTTTTCATAAAAGATTACTCAACCCCCGGAAGAGTGTGTTGGACGAAAGGTTCCATTGCAAAAATATTAGGAAAACAAACTTATATTTGTAAAACAGTAGATCAGAACTTATGGAAAAGACATGCAAATCAAATAGTTCTAAGCGAAAAAGCAAAGGTAAACTTACCAAACCAAAATATTGAAATATTACAAAGTCATATTTCCAAAACTATCAACAACGATAACGTTTTAGATATCGAGGAAACAGTTGTTACTGATCAAGTCATGATGGATAACGTTATTGATAGGTTTGGTGACGCTAATTCTCAAAGTGTAAGTGCAGATGAACTGGCTATTACACCACCAAGATATAACCTAAGACAAAGGAAACAATAATATTTAAGCTAAAATGATAAAATGTAAATAGTATCAATTATGCTTATGTACCGTGAAATATTGAATTATAAAGGGGGTACTGTGGTATATTGATACTATTAGATTATAAGTAGATTCGTAAGTAGATTATCTGTAAGCCACCTGGCATCTCTATGCATACGTAATCAGATTATCTACTAGCCATCTGGCATCTCTAAGCTAATGTTGTAGATAAGAAATAACGAATAAAACGAACAGTCTATGAATAGAAATAAAAGAAGAACGATCACCAGCTTTCAGTATTTATATTATATTTTCAATTCTTAGTTGTTGTGGAAAACTGTATATTGTAAAGAATTTCTAAAGGATTTTTATTTTGGAATACTAAGGTTCGGATGGTGGAAATGGATTGACAAGAAGAAAGGAGATGTGAGGTGGTGAGAGCTGAATTATTGCAGAAGCAACATCGGGGTTGTGGTTCCTTTCAATTTGAATAATAAAGAATGGTTATTTATCTTCAATCTGATTTCGAACTATTAGAGAGGAAGCTTAGCAACTTGAATATTCCACAAACCTCGATAACAAACTGTAAGAAGGCATTTACTTTATCATATTATAATGGTATTAAGTTTTGGTCTTAATGAAGAGATTGAAGGTGGTTTTTATATATCCTTATGGAATTATCATTCAAATATTTAATTAAAATTAATTAAATCAATTTTTCTCATTTTTCACCGAAACTCTTAGTTCACAAACAATTCTTGAACCATAGGGCCCGGGATATCATTAATGACAAAATTACCTGCTTATGAACTAAGTAAAGTTTTACAATGTTACATTATAATGTTGACAACTTTATAAGAAAATCTAAAAGGCCTTATAGAAATAAAACAGAGAATTGAAAATTTACTTATAGATTTTATACATTTCATATACCATTTATAGCACTTTTGTACTGCAATTAAATTTAAGTTCAGTGTTATCATAAAATACGTATAATGTTGGTTTGAAAATTGTTTCTCTCTTATACTACATACATATATAATTAAATTAATATTTTCGGCAACTTGTAATTATACTCGGCATATATGTGTTTTGAGTTATGATTTTTACAGAAGTACAGGCAGGCCAGTCTTATATCTGGTTAACTTATAATCTTGAAAAAAAACACTTCTAAGTTCATGACTAAATATGAATAAACTTCACGGACAAATTACGTAACACGTATTTGTAAAAATATGCATGTGGGTTATTAGCGTGTGACCCAATCGAAGTCGCGAGTAGCATATACAATATATTCTGATTTGATCGATACATTGTTACAATCATTTTGATTGCAATATTCTAATTGCTTGTTTGTCCGCTCTTTCGCTTCAAACGTAATTCGAGGAATATGAAGTAATGAATTCATTAATGGGCCAGTGGAACATTCCCAGCGTTTCGGCGTTCCAACAAAATTCTAAAGAATTTATTGACGTAAATTTATTAATGGGCTAGTAAAGCATTTGCGTTCTCTGCTATGCTTCACTTTTCGTTGTTACGACAACTTCTTACATTGGATCAAATTACTGTCCGTACAATTTCTAAAAATGTCAAGCCAATCTTTCAATTCCTAATTCATTAGGTCATTTATAAATTTTAGCTAAGTCTACACTTTTATGTTTTAAAAGATTTAAGTAATTCAAATAAAGACACATTCAATTCGATCATTCTCGGGACGTGTAACTGAGTTTTATTTGCGCATAGAGTGAGACATTAAATGGCGATACTGCCAGGAGCGTTTTCGAACAATTGAAAAACATTATAGAGTTTAGTATCGGAAGAGACAATCTATGCAAGTGAAAAATGCATAGCATAAAAAATACAAAATGAAGAACAATATTTTCATCATTTAACAAACAACGAGAACGCTGTAGTTATTGACAAGACTGCAAGACTGCAAGAAAAAAAAATTTTTTTTTTTTATAAGTTAACAATATGGCATGGTGGAAAAGAACATTAAATGCCATCTTCATTGCTTTTACCGGTTACGAAATTGGTCAGATAGTGAGAAACGAAAAAACTGAGATAAAAGATATTGTGCACTACACGCCAGTACCTGTGAAAAACGAACATCAGGAAAATGAAACCAATTACTGGGCAATAAGCCTAGTAGGGTTAGTTACTTTATTCGTCGCGTTCATAACAATTAAAAACTACATTAAAAATAGACTTCGGCAGGCACCAAGCGCACAGCGAATTTAATATAGAAATGTAAAAAAAAATATGTCACATATTTTAAAAAAAAAAATTACATCTCTAAGAAATAATGAAGAAGTGCCTCCTTGCCTTGAGGCGCCAACACCTCCCGAATCATGGACGGGGGTTGCGGTAGTAACAACAGCAACATGAACAGCACTAGCAGCAACAAAAACTATAACCAATCAAATAATATTACAACATTGGAAGACTGTGTACAATACGACATCGTTCTTCATTTCGGAAACGAGCTATTGTCAAAGGTAAAGGAAGAACAACGCGGAATCGAATCAACGGAGGAGCTAATGCAAATACTTATGGCATCAGAAAATAAAAGTTAAGATAAGTTCGTTATATTAAAGTTATCATAAGAAAAACTAGGAAATTAAAAATGAATTTTGTGTGTTGAAAGAAAATATGCGAGTATATAAATTTATCGTTTATTTACTTTCTTTGTTAAAAGTGAGTTAATAACTAAACTGTTACATTTGTTTCTTGCTTAAACTAAGGCCACCACATTGAGCTGCACTGCTGTTGTTCTGCTTACGTTTCAATTGCGCTGTCTGTCTTCGCCGCTCGTGTAGAATATCTGGTTACTCAGTTGCTAAGAACTAGGTAAACGTTGAATGTACTGATGAGTTAGCGGCTCGTGTGAATGTTTGGTTGTTTAGGTGCACTCAACTTTATGAATATGATGACCAAGCGGCTCGTGTAGTGTATTTGGTTAGTTGGGTGCTAGGTGCATCCAAATAGTGGGAATATAGGAATGCGAGGGTTTCTCACGATAACTCTTCCCCTTCTAAGTGAGGGCCGTCCACGGTCCTTGTGGCAGCATTTTTAACTGCAACTTCAACGGACTTTGTTATGAAAATCTTTCTTTTGGTCACCGTGCTGCGTCGGAGTAAATAGGCAACCAGTCCGACAACTAAGAAGACGCCAATTGTTGATAATCCTACTATGCGACCCTGGTCGACCGTACGTTGCAAATGACGGATATGTTGAAGGTTCTGTTGATTAACATGGTGTAGGTAGGACTCGCTTAGTATCTCAGTGTGTTGCTTGAGGTTAATTGCAGAAGCCCATGGAATTTCTGGTTGTAGAGGTGTCGTTGAATTTTCATTGTAATATATCGTGTCGTTGATTTTCACACGATCATTGAAGGTAACCAAGTACCATTGACTGTGATAGGAGCTTCGTTGTTTTCTTCGACAATAGCCACTTGATCGTTGATGACTACCAATCCATCGCCTATCGATGTAATCGGGGTGAGGTTATTGAATGTTGTGCTGCAATTGGCGGTGTTGCGTGTCATTAGTTGTAGAGCGCATGATGTGGCTGAAGATGGTAAGCAAAACATTGGTGTCGTGTCGCTGCAGTTTCTCACTGCTAAAGTGTGATTGTGGCATACAGCTAGAGTAGATTCTTGTAGGTGGAGAATTTGGTGGCCGTGAGCTACAGGTAAAATAGTAATTTTCTTACATCTAAACTTAGGGATAGGATATCTTATTAGAAAATATATTATGTGATTATATTGTAGAATTTTAATCTTAGCTACTGCCATAACATCGGCCACAGAGAGATTTGTGAAGTGTTCGTTTTTTATTATGAAATTTACTTCGTTACTGTCTAAAAGAATAGGGTTCAAAACTCCAATTTTTGCGAACGTGATGGAAGTAATTAAATTATCTAACTCTGTTATTATTGCTCTATTTCTAGCTAGAAGAATATCATAAAGGTTACCCGTGTCTATTTCCCTTTGTTTTTCCACTTTCAAGATCTTGTTAACTGTAGTAGTGAGACTATTGATTTCTTTTTGTACTTCTGTATTGATAGAAAACTGGCTGTCCTGTGAGTCAATTAGTTGTTCTACCGTGTTCGTTATTTTGTCAATGTCGTCATGATCGGGAGTCCCAGCGATGTATTTTAGGACCGTCCCTATAGCGTTCAAGCTTCTTGCCTGCCTGTGATGGTTATTAATGGTCTGTATTAGTCTACTTATCTGATTTATATCCGCGTCCAGCAACTTCCTCATGTGTGTTAGGGGAAAGTGGTTTGTAGCGTTGGCTGTGTCGTCCCTTATTAACTCGTAGAACGTTAATTTTGTAACGTGTTTAATATGTCCAAAGCCTTCCCAAATAACGAGGTCGCCGCCAGCCACCGGAATATATTTCGCGTTCGAGTAGTCAATTAACCGTCCGTTTGTTGCCGATATTAAATTGGCTATAACCAATATTAAGGTGATTCTAAAAACGTAAATTTTTTTTTTTTTTTTTTTAATGTATATATTTTATTGAATCTTCTAAAATATCTTAGAACTAACAATAAATCTTCATAGTATGTATATTTAACATTTCACTTTTAAATTCATTTCAATCATTACCAACCTCCCAGTGCCAATGCTTTAAGGAGTTATGGTATATGACAAGAAGTAGCGCAATACTTAAATAATAGCGTAATGAATAAGCTTAAAATCTAATTTGTTGCTAAGCGCAGCACGTCCATCCTTTTCAGGCGGGTGTGTCCTTGATGCTGTAGTAGGCGCCTCGCTAATGCATTGGGATGCTTGTCTAGCTTTGCTAAGTAAGATTCAGCAAGTCGGGAAACTTCTTTAGTTACATACGGGATATGTAAATCTCTGTGGATGTTAATGTTTTTGATGTACCAAGGAGCATTGGTAATCATTCGAAGAATTTTCGATTGGGCTTTTTGCAGCTTTTCGACATTTGAGGGTGAAGCAGTACCCCAGAGTTGGATACCGTAGGTCCATATGGGCTTGATAATTACTTGATAGAGTAGAACTTTAAAGTCCAGTTTGAGCTTGGACTGCCTGTTCAAAAGCCAGTTTAGCTCATTTATTTTGAGTTTAATTTGAGTAATTTTTGCACTTATATGCTTTGCCCAAGTAAGTCTACGATCTAAATACATTCCTAGATATTTAGTTTCTGTCGCCTGAGGGATCGGCTTGGTGTTAATTTGCACAGGGGGGCAAGTACTCCTGCATAGAGTGAATGTGACATGAACGCATTTCGACTCATTGACTTTGATTCTCCAGTGGTCAAGCCATTCCTGAAGCATGTTGACGTGTACTTGGAGAAGTTTTGACGCCTCTTTCGGATTTGTGTGAGTACACAATATGGCTGTGTCATCGGCAAAAGTATAGGTGATAGTCTTGCCGTATGTTGGCATATCTGCAGTGAACAACGTATAGAGCAGGGGGCCTAATACGCTGCCTTGCGGTACTCCAGCTTGTATAGGGTATTCAACTGAGATGAAGCTTTTTTGTTTCACCACAAAGCGTCTACCTGAGAGATAGCTTTCGAGCAATGTGTAGATGTTAAGAGGTAACATACATTTCAGTTTGTGCAAGATTCCTTCGTGCCAGACCTTATCAAATGCCTGAGTGATGTCGAGAAAAACTGCGGAACAGTATTGCTTCTTTTCGAACGTTTCTTGTATAGTGTTTACAATGCGATGAACTTGTTCGATAGTACTGTGTTTTTCTCTAAACCCAAACTGGTGGTTTGGTATAACATTAGACTGTTTGACAACGTCTTTAATACGCTTTATTAACAAACTTTCAAAGAGTTTTGAAAAAATTGATAGCAGACTAATTGGTCTGTAGGAAGAGACGCTTGTTGGGTCCTTTCCAGCTTTGGGAATCATGATAATTTGAGAAATTTTCCATGAGTAAGGAAAGAATCCAGTGCGTATTATAGCATTTAATATATGCAAGAGATGCATTGTGGCTATTGCTGGGAGCTCTTTTATCATTTGGCCCGTAATCAGATCACGCCCTGGAGATTTTTTGGCATTGAGTTGTTTGATAGCGTTTGTCAGCTCCTTTTTGGCAATCGAGATACCATTGACGCTAGGGATAGCATCAACCGCCTTTAGAGAACGGACGGAACTAGCAAGATTAGGGGTGAAAACTTGCTCCAAATGATTTGCGAATGCTATTCCCTTTTCTGCATCACTTCTTGCCCAGTTGCCGTTGGGAAGGCGTATTGGTGACTCCATTTGAATGGGTTTTTTCGAGTTTTTGGCCGTTCGCCATAGAGAATAGCTTGAGGCTTCTGTAGGACAGAGGGTCTCTACAAACTCGTGAAACTCGGAGGTTTCCTTTTCTTTTAGAAGGTGATGCAGTTTTTTAGTACATTCATTCAGTTTCTTCTTCAGAGAAGGTGATCTCTGCAATTGCCATTCTCTCCTAAGAGATCTTTTTTCGGAGAGGAGCTTCAGGATGTCTTGGGGAGTACACTCTTGTCGGGTTTGAGCTTTAGAACGTGGTGTAGCAATTTTTACTGATTGGGATAGCAATTGAGTGAAATTGAAAATAGCGGAGTTTATTTCCTGCTCAGACTTTAGGGAAGTCTTTATTTCAAGATGTGAACTTATGAACATCTTATATTTAAGCCAGTCTGTATTCTTGTAGTCGAAACTACCACTCACGTTTTTCTGATAGGAGTTTTCAGAAAAGATAGTTATTATTGTGGGAGTGTGATCAGAGGACAGCTCCAGAGAGGAATGCACAAGAGAGTGTACATTATTTATACCTCTAGTGATGGCGAAGTCAATAAGATCTGGAATCTTCTGTTTGTCGGATGGCCAGTATGTAGGCTTACCATTGGACAAGACATTAAGACCAAGAGCATTTATCGCAGAGAAGAGTTTTCTGCCTTTGGGAGTTACTAAACGTGAGCCCCAATGAGTATGCTTTGCATTAAAGTCTCCAGCAGCAATGAACTTAGCATCGAGAGTACTAAAGAATTGTTTGTACTGCTGCTCATCTATATTAAACCTGGGTGGGCAATAGATGGATGATACTGTCAAGCCTTTGACGTATTCTTCGAGCTGAATAGTCGTCGCTTGTAGATAATCGGTACAGTATCCTTGCAATGGGAAATGCTTTATTCTATTCTTGATCAGAATAGCTGTACCACCACGTGCTTTGCCACCGGGGTGTTTGGTGTCATAAACTTTGTATCCCGCTATCTGGAAACAGTTTTTCTGAGTAAGGTGAGTTTCAGAAATTAGCATCAAATCTATTGAGTTATCGTTGAGAAATAGTTTGAGCTCATTTTTGTGCTGACTTATGCCATTTGCATTCCAATGACAGATTTTCAGTGCGTTCATGGTTTAGTTAATAGGGATTGCAAAAGCATGTTCTGATTACGTATCATGTCTTGCATCATACTTTGCATTGAGTACATAAATTGCGTCATATTTGCGATGAACTCTTGTAAAGTCTTTTCAAGAGTACTCTCATCATTTTTTGGGTTTACTGGTGGGGTGCCTTTGAGAATATTTGCGTAAGATATACTTGAAGGCTGTGCTTCACGGGCAGAGATTTCGCGCAAAACTGTTACGGGAGGAACAGTTTTAACTTGTTTTGGCTGAGGTGCAAATTTCTTTTTTATATGAGCGTATACAGCCTCTGTAGTTTGCAGTGTGATTTTCACCACAGTTGCTGCATTTTTTGACACTGGAGTCGTCTTTGGGCTTTGTGCAGTTTTGTGACATGTGGAGATCACCACAAACGACACATACACTGGGAAGTGTACAGTATTTTCTAGTGTGCCCAAATTCTTGGCAGTTCAGGCATTGAACTGGTCCAATTCGCTTGTGGGGTTCTTCTACAGAGATTTTTCTATGTAGAAGATAGCGAAGGTTGTAGATCGGGTGTGATTCGCCTTTTCTGATGTTCGAGTCGACTGGCTGTAGCTCAACGCGAAAGAGCGGCAGTGGAATCTTATCTTTATTGCGTATGTTAAACACAGAGTTTGCTGCATAACCCTCTTGGGATAGGGCTTCTCTTATTTCGTTGACATCTACGTCAGCTTCGATTCCTCTAAGGACAACAACAATGCCTTTGCTACTTTTAAGTTGGTAGGTGTAATAGTTTTTTTTCTCTGTGTCAAAGAGATTTACGACTTTGCGATAGCTTGATTCGATATATACTTGAATTTTGGTTTCATGTATTTTGCCTTTTAGTATTGGGACAACATGAAAGTTTTTAGCACCAATTAGAGTAGTTAGAGTATTTACGAGAGCGTTAGAATTGCGCTCCCTTAAATAAATTGGTGGGGGCTTTACCTCTTTTAGCACTTTCTGGGTAGAATTGTCTTCGGCATTTGCAAGAGGTGCAAACCTGTTAGAAGCGAGTGGATTCTTTTCAGTAGCAGAATCATTAGATTTAATCTGCTTTGCCGATTTTTGAGACAATTTTTGAGGACTCAACTTGCGCTTAACCACAATATAGCGGTCCATACCAGTCTGTATTGCCGAACCTTTTCCTTGGTTGACTGTAGCATGCATGTTGAGAGGTTCTAATGGTGAGAGAGAGTTGCTTTGCATACTCCACGGCAAAGTGTTTACCGACCCAGAGCCAACAATAAGCGTACTTACGTTTTTGCAGCAGTCGTTACTTACTGTAATGTGCTCAAGCTGAGAGCCAGCGTTAGCAGAGCCAGAGAGGGAGAGCTGTTTATGGGAGCAGTCAGAAAAACGTTAATGATATTTTTTTTTAATTCGTGACCAACAAAAGATAAAATATTATTATAATGTAAAAAACTTCAACGAAGATTGTCCTTATGGACCCTCCTCCCTCTTATGAGAACCGTTGTGCCCAGATCTTTTTCAACTTCTTCCTCAGTATAAAGAGGTGTAAGCTTATTGCCAAGTCTTCTATTATTTTTGTCGAGAACCTTCTCTCCTACGGAAAATTCCCTATCCTGTCTATTCCTATTGTGTGTTACTAACTCTTTTTCCTGCGCGGTTCTTAAGCGCGATATTATTCGTTCATCGTCCTGTGTTGAATGAAAGACGTTAATGGGTTTCAACCCGGTCACAGTATGGATTGATTTATTGATATCATCTAAATTCTTGTCAAGTTTAAGGCATCGCGATATTTCCATTAGCGTGTTGTGAAATCGCTTTACCTGACCATTTGACGTACTATGCAGGGGTGGGGCATTCGCAATGTCTATGTCGAAATAATTTTTTAGCGTAGCCTTAATGGTGTGCGAGTTAAGTGACTTTTCACTGTCACAATAAATAGTTTTCGTACCTGGAAACATGTTAAGTAACTGCAGAAGCTGTGGCTTAACATCCACTATCGTCCTAGACTTTAACGACTGTACTATCGCAAATTTTGAAAATTTGTCAATGCAAGTCAAAAAGTATTTTGACCCGGTGGAAAATATGTCGATGTGAAGGACTTCTCCGCAATATTTCGGTATGGGTGTCTCGGCAATAAGTTGTTTCTTCGGGTGACGGTCATACTTTGCCTGAGAGCACACACGACAGTTTGCTACCAGTTGCTTAGCCTTCTTTTCCATTTTTGGAAAAAAATAGTCTTCCAGTATTTGTTTTACATTTTCCTGGGCTGCTCGGTGTGCCCGATTATGTTCAGCCGCGATAATTTCCTGTTGTTCATTAAGGTCTGATATATCGATAACTAGTTTTTCCGTATGTCTGAATTTTACAGTTGGAAAGAGCTCGATTAATTTATGCTGGAATTGTGCCAATGTGTGCAGGTCACACTTCAGAGCGTTTACTACATCTACTTTTACAGCCTCTTGCAGGAGTCTAATTAAATCATCATTGGTTCGAAATGTAATTATGTGTCTTGTCTTTTTCCCAAACATAATAAACGTTCTTCTATGTGGTTCTATGCCTTCTTCCATAAGTATCTGGTTGCGAAAGCAATTTACTGGCTTATCCGTTCTTTCGATCGTGTTAGTTGATGACTCCTCGCTGTGGATTGTCTCGACACTCGTATTGTCTAAGGCGTTTATGTGCTGCCTAGACAGTGCATCGGCGACAACGTTTTCTTTACCTGGTTTATAGATCAGCTTTGCGTTGTATTCGTCTATGAATGCTTTCCATCTTTTAATTTTTGAGTTCGGGTTTCTGTCTGAAACCGCAAAAGTTAGTGGTTGATGGTCCGTAAATACATTCAAATTTGACACGCCGCATAGATAATTTCTAAGCGTTTTTAATGCCCAAACAATGGCTAATAATTCGCGTTCATTGGTAGCGTAATGTTCTTCGCTACTCGACAAAATTCGGGAGATCATGGTAATAGGTTTTCCCTCTTGCGAAAGAACAGCACCTAAAGCGTGTGAGGACGCATCTGTAGTTAAATCGAACGGTTTCCAAAAATCTGGGTATGTTAAAGTTACATCCTCAGATGCTAGTATTTCCTTTACTGTATTGAAGGCCTTTTTCTGTTCATTGGTCAAATCAATTTTGATTTTCTTCGACTGCGATGCAGAAACTCGGCCGTATTCTCCTCTCAATATATCCGATAGTAGTTTTACTATTTTGGCGTAGTCTCTTATAAAACCGGGGCGTTCTTCAGTCCGAAGGCCAGCCTACAAAACTCATACTTTCCGTTTTTGACTGAAAATGCATTTTTTTCTCGATCAGGTTCCGATAGTTGAATCTGGTGGAAACCTGATTTCAGGTCAAGTGTAGTAAAAAATTTGCTCCCTCCAAGATTTGATAAGTTTTCTGTGATATCAGGAATTGGGTATTTGTCGCTGATAGTTTTCTCATTAAGTTTACGAAAATCTATTACCATTCGTTTTTTTTTCTTGTCCAGTTTCATCAAATCCCTTTTTTTTCACTACCCATATCGGGTTGTTGTATGATGATCTAGACTTTCGAATGATACCGTTTGCCAATAAGTCCTGGATTTCTTTATTTACAAAATCCGAAAAACCTAGTGGGTACGGGTATAGTCTTGAATAAACCGGATTTTCATCCTCGGTGCGAATCGTTGCAACTACATTTGTATTATATGGGAGTGCCTCGTTGGGATCTGCAAACACTCCATTTACATTACGAATTATCTTGAGGAAGGCTTCTTTCAAATGCTTCGGTACTCTCTGAGCTTGAAGTTGTAAATGATTTACATCATGGCTAGTTATAAATAAAATAACTTCCTTTCCGTAGTCATGAGTAATCGTGTTTGTTTTTAAATCAATAGACGCGTGTACTTTATTTAACATGTCCAGGCCAATGACACCATCGAAAGACGTCAGTTCAGGTCAAATGAAAAAATCTGCTACTACGCCGAAAATTTTAATTGCGCATTTGAGTTTGATAGGGGTATCTCCGTGTATAGATTTTACCGAAAAAGGATTTTTAACCAGTCTTATCCCTTTTAACTCCGGTAGGGGCTTGATATAGCTCCTTGATGCCCCTGTGTCGATAAGGAGCTTAACTTCTGTAGCTCCTATTGACCTTGCAATCCAAGGCAGGAGAGACCTTGCCCTAAAAAATTAAGTTCCTCACCTTCAATGTCATCTATGGCCTGCTCCGCTTCTTCGTCATAAGTTTGTACGACAGGTAACTCATATTCATCATTAAGATGGTTAACTCGTTGAATTTTAGGTCCTGTGTATCGTCCTGAACTCGTCGCTCGTTTCTGCATATTTCCATGTTGCCTGTCCTTCCGGTCATGACCTAACTTGAGACAGGGAGGGGTCCACCTCCATAGGCTCGACTCGCCTTCGATCAGAGTAGTTGTTACCGAATTGTGGCTTCTGATAACCCGTGAAATTCCGTGAATTGCCAGCCTGTCTTTGTTCATTTACCGAATAATGTGGGTTTTTATGTCCGGTATTGTGCTCATAACCAGAGGAATTGTGTGCTGAATTTACTCTTTTTTTATAGGAATTCTCATTATATCTATTTGCAAAATTTTTTGCAAAGGCGTAGCGCTCGTTATTAGCATCTACTTCTTGTGCCAAAGCTAGGGCAGATGGGAGGTCAGAAGGTCTCGAAGCGAACAGGATATCGCATAGAGGTTTCCTAAGCCCCGATATGAAAACCCTGAGTGCATCAGCCCTATATTTTTCATTTATAGTATCCGCTATACTGTTCTCGTATGACATAATGGTCTTATTTGCTAACAAAGTTAGCTTCTTTTCTACTTCGTCATAAAATTCTAAACATGACCTTGAACCCTGTCTAAGCGTCGATAGTTCCTGTTCTATAAGGTATATCGGACGTTTGTACGCATACGTGAAGTCTAGTCGTGCAATGATTGCACTAAAATTCAAAACCGTACTAAAAGACGAGAGCACTGCATCGGCGGCACCCCTCACTTTATTTCTAAGAATGGTAACTGCTGAATAGTTCGTACGCGTTGTGCGCAGCCTCACGCCAGGACACGTATGTGCCTGGTTGACCCGAAAATTCCGGAAGCGTTTTAATCGCGTCTAATGTAGTCTCGCAAGATACTAATGAGTTAATTGTGACTTTGGTGAACTTTTCCACCTTAGGTTTTGCCAAAGTAATTTGGCCCTGAATTGCCATTATTTTCCTATCGAATTCTAATTTCTGAGCACCTAGTGCTCTACTCACTTCGGCCCTAACAACCTCACTAACTTGTTCCGCGTTCATTTTTTCTTTCGAATTTTCTAGTCTAAGGTTTTGAAATAATTCTTCCAACGGTTCGCACATTCACTCACTTTTTGTTTTGTTTCACTTTATTTTTTCACTTTATAAAAGAAAACGAACACTCCACTCAACTTGCCATATTTAGTTATTAAATATATCTTCATCATCATCATAATTGGCGTACAACCATTTCTGATAATTGCCGCGTTATCAGCCTTCGCCAGTCGTCTCTGCTTTGCGCACGCTGGCGCCAATTGGAAACACCACGTGCAGCCAGGTCCTCTTGAACTTGGTCCTTCCAACGTAGTGGTGGTTTCCCCCTCCTGCGTACGCCACCCGGCGGCATCGATTCAAATACTTTTTTCGCCGGAGCACTTTCATCAATTCGCAGAACATGTCCCAGCCAGCGCAGCCGCTGTGTTTTAATGCGCTGAACTATATCAATGTCGGCGTACAGCTCATACAGCTCGTTGTTCCATCTGATTCGATACTCTCCGTAGACGCATATAGGACCATAGATCCTTCGAAGAATTTTTCTCTCGAACGCCCCCAAAGCTCGCTCATCGTTGTTTGTCATCGTCCAGGTTTCGGCTCCATAAAGCAGGACGGGAAGAATGAGGGCTTTGTAGAGCTCAATTGCCTACTGAGCCCAAAGTAACACCTGTTGGCAAGAGTGATTCTTCGCTTGATCTCCTTGCTGACATCGTTCGTGGTGTTGATGCTGGTTCCCAGATAGACGAAATCCTTCACAACTTCAAAGTTGTAGTCGCCAACAGTGACGTGGTGTCCAAGACGCTGAGACTCTTTGTGTGTTGACACCAAGTACTTCGTTTTGTCCTCGTTCACCGCTAAACCCACTCGCCTTGCTTCTCTCTCCAAGCCGGAAAATGCAGCACTCACGGCGCGGCTGTTATGGCCAATGATGTCAATATAATCAGCATACGCCAGTAACATGACACTCTTGTGGAAGATAGTGCCTGTGCGATTTAGACCTGCTGCACGTACGATTTTTTCCAACATTAGATTGAAGAAAACACACGATAAGGAGTCACCTTGTCTGAATCCTCGCTCAGTAACAAACGGCTCGGACAAGTCATTACCGATTTTAACTGAGCCAGTGGTGGTGCTTAGCGTCATTTTGCACAGCCGAATTAGCTTAGCAGGGACGCCAAATTCAGACATAGCGGCGTATAGTTGACTCCTTACGGTGCCGTTGAATGCGGCTTTGAAATCGACGAAAAGGTGGTGTATGTCAATCTGCTTCTCTAGGGTTTTCTCCAGGATTTGGCGTAGTGTGAACATTTGGTCAATGGTGCCTTTACCAGGTCTGAAGCCACACTGATAAGGCCCAATCAGTTCATTGGCGATGGGCTTCAGCCTTTCACAGAGTACGCTCGACAGGACCTTATATGCGATGTTCAGAAGGCTGATCCCGCGGTAGTTGGCACAGATTGCCGGATCACCCTTCTTGTGGATTGGGCAGAGCACACTTAAGTTCCAGTTGCTAGGCATGCATTCCTCCGACCATATTTTGCAGATGAGCTGGTGCATGCGTTTCATGACCTCATCGCCGCCAGCCTTGAATAGCTCCGCTTGTATACCATCAGCTCCGCGGCTTTGTTGTTTTTGAGCCGCCTAATAACTAGCAAGACCTCGTCATAGTCGGGGGGCGCTACTTCATGTTCGTCGTTAGCAACTGTGGGGTCGGGTTCATCTTCATTGCTATCATTAGCGCTGTCGCCATTCAGCAGCTTCGAGAAGTGTTCCCTCCATAACGTGAGTACGCTCTGGACACCCGTCACTAAATTTCCGTTTACGTCTTTGCAGGAATTGGAATTGGCTCCGGTCTTAAAACCTTCCGTTTGGCGCCTCACACGTTCGTAGAATTCTCGAGCCATATTCCTTCTGCCAAACATCTCGATTTCCTCGCATTCTCTCTTTTCGGCTTCTCGTTTCTTGCGGCTAAAAAGACGCTTCTCTTCCCTTCTCTTCTCTCGATATCGCTCCTTAGCATCTCGCGTTGCAGCCGATCGCAGGATGAGTTGGTATGCTGCGTCTTTCTCTGCTGCGCGCAAATATCGAGATCAGGGGGAGAATCCGTCAGCATATTCGAGAGCCGTGAAGCAAATGCGGTAGCTGTCTGTAGCGATTGTAGCTTTCCGACGTCAAGCTTCCTCTGCGAATTAAAGCGAACGTTTTTTGCCGCACTGAGGCGAGTGCGAACCTTAGCTACAACAAGGTAGTGGTCCGAGTCAATGTTGGCACCTCGAATTGTACGTACGTCTAACACGCTGGATGCATGCCTGCCGTCGATCACAACGTGATCAATTTGGTTCCTGGTTTTATGATCAGGGGACAGCCAGGTGGCTTTATGAATATCGGGATGCTGGAATCTAGTACTACTAACTACCATGTTCCGTGCTGCGGCGAAGTCGATCAGCCTCAAATCGTTTTCTGATGACTGCTCGTTGAGGCTGAACTTACCGACGGTTGGTTCAAAAATGCCTTCTTTGCCCACCTTGGCGTTGAAGTCACCTAGCAAAATTTTTACATCGTGGCGGGGGCACCGATCGAAGGTTTTTTCTAGTTGATCGTAGAAGGCATCCTTGGTGTTTTCGTCTTTCTCATCCGTTGGAGCATGTGCGCAGATTAGGCTGATGTTAAAGTATTTTGTAAATCCCAGGACTTCATCTCGCAGTCGTTTGCTTACCACAAAACCTACACCGAGTCTGCGCTTCGTCGCATGGCAGTTGTAGTAGATGTCACATGTAACTTTTTTTGAGCGTCCATGTCCCGTCCATCGCATTTCCTGGAGTGCGATGACGTCAGCTTTATATTTTTCGAGGACGTGAACCAATATTGAAACCCGTGATTATGTGAAAGTATCTATCTACACGTCGTGATAATGGAATCACAGCTGACGTGCTTGGACATACTCTTCACAACAGATATGCTGTTCCGTACAATCCATACCTTTTAGCTAAATTTAAGTGGAATTTAACCGTTGTAGTCTGTGCCACTGTTAAGAGTGTTACATATATTTACAAGTACGTGTATAAAGGATATGATTGTGCGACAGCAGAATTAGGAGTAGCCAACCCTGAAGTGAATAATGAATTGCAGATTAATAAGAATCAAAATTTCTTTAATTTTCGTTATGTTATGATTGTCACTTGCCTCAACGGCAAAATGTGTATTTCAGTGACGGAATGGAATAACAAGCAATTGCTAACCCATCAAGAACGAAGTTGAAATTTTTCGAATTGAATAGAACTGATACATCAGCTCACAAATTTTTATATTCTGAAATACCAGAGCATTTTGTATGGAAAGATCAAGGAAAGATTTGGACAAAGAGACAGCGAGGGGGGAAAACTTTCGCAGCCCTGTTGAAGTGTAAAGTGCGGAAAGTGCTCCTGAACTTATCAGACTATTTTTAAGGTATTTAGCGCGAAAATAACACAAAGTCGCAGTGAAATCAACTGCACTCCCTGTAAATCACTACAGCTAATAAAAGTTAATACCGGGGAAACATCAGTTAGAGAGAAGGTAAACTTTCATTTGAATTTGGCTTGTGTCCAGTTGACAGCAGGTGTGGACCTTTTGGTACCTGTGGAACCAGTGGAACATTAGCTATCAATACTAAACCAAAGGCCTATCAAGCTTACCGTCGACAACAACCAACCGTGGAATCCAAGTTGCTTTCCAAAGTTGGGTAAGCCTATTGTGGACTACAACAAACTGTTTTAACGATCTGCCTAACAGTATGATATGCTTTTCTTGAGCTACGTGAATGATGAGTGTAACAAGATCGCCTCTATGGGGTATTTATAGCCAACCCGAAAATAGGTCCCAATTCATCCAAACTTCAATTCTAATATCAACAACATCAACATTAACTTCAACAACAATAACAACAGCAAATGCATCATCACTCAATACAACAACCACACTGTAAGTAATAGTAAAGTTATAACTACACCCTCAACATCTATGTTATCAACAATCATATCAGTCGATACTACTAAAACAAACGTAATACAAACAAAAAGAAACAGGACATCCTCTGAAAAAAATAAACAGAGTAAAGCAAAAAAACTAAAAAATCAAAATAACCTAAAAAACTACTGGCTGAACCCACCTGATGATAGATCCCAAAACCGATATGATATCCTCTCAACGGATGATGAACTAGACAGACCGGGAAGTTTGCTTCCAAAAGACGGATAAGAAATCTCTAAGCCCAAGATGCCCAGATCTTTGTCAATATACGTGCCAGGGATTCGATACATACATCTTCTGATTGGCGCCCTTAACTTAACTACCTCAAAGAAAATTGAAAGCTTTACCAAATAACGAAATAAAAATTCAGTCATCAGACTTCCATAACTTATGCAAAAATCGTAAAAGTCCTTAAACTAAAAGTCACACAATATTATACATTTAAGCCTAAGGAATAGCGAAGTTTTAAAGTCATACTTCGAAATATACACCACTCTGGGGATCAGGGTGAAAAAAGGGCTATTAGAACTCGGACAGATCGTTACGAACATACATAACATACTACAACGTAGGACTAAGAAACCCCTTGACCCTTCTCCATTGAATTAGAAAACAACAAAAATAATCAAGATATTTATAACATTACTAGCCTAATGCACTGCAAAATATCTTTTGAATTACCACAACAAAAAAGGACCATCCCCCAATGTATGAATTGTCAAAAATACGGGTACACAAAGAACTTTTGTACGCTCGAACCAACCTGTGTAAAGTGTGCTGGCAAACACAGAACAACAGAATGCACGTTAAAGTCGGACTGTAATAAGTTAAAATGCGCTCTATGCGGTGAAGGGCACACTGCTAATTATAAAGGTTGTGACGTATACAAAACATTAAAGGCAGAAATATATCCGCTGCTAAGGAAAAAACATTAGAAGCGCAGAACCCACTGAACACTGATGTAACCACAACTCTCGACGAAAATAAATCTAAGAACTTCAATCTCATGGTCCAACATCAGAAAACATTTGCTGACGTCGCCAAATGTAATACCTCTCTTGATATTAGTAGAAATAATCTTCCTATAACCAATAGGCAGGGTAATTTTACAAATCCCCTAGATGAGCTAGCCGAGATGAAAGAAATTATGAAATAACTAATAATTTGATGAGCATACTAACCTTATTAATAACTAAAATAAATAATGGACACTGATCTAAAGTTAAAAATTATTATATGAAATTCAAACGGACTAATCCAACATTCTTTAGAAGTAAAAAAAATATATAATGAAGAACTCAATTGACATCCTTTTAATTTCAGAAGAACACTTCACAAATAAAAGTTTTCTAAAAATTCCTAGCTTTAAAAACTTCCACTCAAATCACCCCAGTGGACGAGTTCATGGCGGGACACCAATTGTACTCAGACAACATATAAAATGCCACGAACTAGAAGAATACGAAAAAAGATTAAATACAAGCGACAATCATTCAAATTGAAGATACATAACTGTTCACCAAAGTTTACAATTGGTACTTTAGAATATATGGAGTATATAAAACACTTGAGACCACTTTTTATCGCTGGTGGCGACTTTAACGCAAAGAATACGGACAGGCGTTTGAGACTGACAAACAAAAAAGGAAGATTACTTTTAAAAGCCCTGAACAAGTGCTATTGTAAGTTTTTAAGCTCTGGAGAACCTACTCATTGGCCAATTAACAGAAGAATACACCAGATCTTATTGACTTCTGCATAATCAAGAACATAAACTTAAACCACCTAACAATGAAATCTGACCAATTATCATTGAATACCACAAAAACCAAAAAATTGCATAAGAAATATGGCACCTCTAACAAACCACAAGACTGATTGGGGTGGATTTCGAGATTATGTTGATGGAAATATTGCACTGAGGATACCATTAAAATCCGACCAAAACATTGAGAGTGCAATAGTTCATATAAACGACATCCTTTATTCCGAGCGTTGAAGCCTGACTCGAAAGAACCAAAGAGTACTCCTATATTCACATCGAAAATTATAAGGAAAAAGGTAAAAGAAAAGCGTCAGCTACGAAAAATTAGGCAAACAACCAGATCACCTCTTGACAAACCAAGGTTTAACAAATCAACGAAAGAACTTAAGGCTATCCTCAATGAACAAAATAACAGACGTATAAACAATTACTTGGCAAACCTAACCCCAATGCAAGCAACCAATTTTTCGCTGTGGAAGCTAAACAAAAAAATTAAAAACGTAACTATCCACTAACCACCTCTCATAAACACTGACGGTACCTGTCAACGCTGTAATACGACTAAACTATTATCCAAAAGTTTGGAAGGTATCTAAAATAATCGCAGTTCCGAATCCTGGTAAAAGTCCTACGGAGCCCACATCATATAGGCCGATAACTCTATTACCAATTATATCTAAAATATTCGAAAAATTGCTACTGAACCATATTAACAAAGTTATAACACATAAAAACCTTATTCCAGAGAACCAATTTAGTTTTCGACAGAAACACTTGCTGTATAGTTGAGTTCACCGAGTAACCAACAAAATATTAGATGACTTAGATGGGGAAAACTATTGTGTGTCCATTTACCTAGATGTTGCAAAATCCTTCGATAGTGTGTTACATGAAAAACTTTTACTTAAAGTTAAAAATCTTTTACCGGAATACTTCGACCTACTTAAAAGCTACATTGACTATAGACACTTCTATGTACAATACAATGCCGAGTTACGAAAAATATACGCAGGTTTCCCCCAAGGAAGTGTGCTTGAACCAACTCTTTATCTTCTCTACACAGCGGACATACCGAATCCAGCTGATTTCATGCTGGCTACATTTGTAGAAGACACTGTAATACTATCCGCAAACAAATGCATAAAAGACGCGACAGAACAAGTCAGAGTAGCGTTGAGCCAAGTAATAAGCTGGTTTCACAAATGGGGTATCAAAATAAACGAATTAAAAACAGTACAAGTCATATACACTACAAAAAGGAAGTACATCCCTGTGAATATCTTTTTGAATAATAAAAAAATCGCTCTTGTCAATGAAGCTAAATACCTAGGTATTGTAATAGATAAAAAATTTACCTAGGAACCTCATATAATCTGCAAACGAAATCAAATAAAATACAAATTCAGAGAACTCTACTGGATCTTCTGTAGGTAAGGATAGGTTAACGTGGCAGCCGGTCCCAGGACCAGCTCACTCAGACCACCATGGGTCCATTGTGATACAACCACGCAACAACGCACTTCCGATTCACTCGTCGAACCATTTCGAAGCCCTAATAAAGCGCAGGATTTGTTTGACCTTTGCGCTAGACACCTTAGTAAGAGAGCTAAAAGCGTATTTGCCTAAAGAGCCCGCTCTGCTTCTAGCCAGAGCGGGGCAACTACAGAAGAGATGTTCCACAGTCTCCTCCTCCTCCTCCTCATCCCCACAGCTTCTGCAGTATTCAGAGAGAATACTCCCAGCCTGAGAGCATGTCTGCCGAACAGCCAGTGACCAGTTACACAAGCCACGACCTTAGTGATATTCTCTCTCGACAGGGCAAGCAAGTCTCTAGATTTCCTTCTATTAAGTTCCGGCCACATTAGCCTAGTCGTTAGGAAAGTACTCTCTTGTGCCCAAGACCCGTTGGTCTCACGCGCGACCCTATCCTTCAGCATCAATTTTCAGGTGGCAATTGGTATTCCAATCTCACATATGTCCATGCCTAAAGGACGGTTGGTACCCCGTCTTGCTAATTCATCCGCCCTACAGTTCCCCTCAATATCCCTATGCCCCGGGGCTGCTCGGCAGTGATAAACACTGCAGTGGTCGGGGAGATGGAAAGAAAGTTCCAGTCCCAGTTCTTGTGAGAAAACTCCAAAACCGACTCTATCGTCAAGTTTGGATCCGTCAGTGTAGAAAATGAGTTCCCCCTTCTCCATGGCATTGGTGTTTGCCACTCTCTTCTAGATGGAGAGTGGCAATCACCATTTGCCTATCGAAGTTGAGATTAGGTATAGAGTGGTCAATGTGTTGGATAGAACTACTCCAGGTATGCGCAATAGTCGAGTGACCCATCTGCCGATCATGCCATAACGCCGCACATTTCAGCCTTAGTGCTGATGTGGCGGCCACTTGTTTCCCTACCAGCTCTAATGTAGGTAGGTTGCGTATTGCTTCTAAAGCTTTAGTAGGCGAGGTCCTTAAAGCACTCGATGTGCATAAGAAACCATTCTTTGGACCTTGCTTAGAAGCTTCAAATAGCTTTGTAATGAATTTACCGCCAAATTCCAGAGCAGGGGGGAGAGGACTCCTCCCTGAAAAATGCCTCTGCAGACCTGTCTGCTTAAGGTGTAGGAACCTAAGCTCGCAGTTACCTCTCTGCTGACGAGTATCGTCTCTATCAGCGCTACCATATTAGAATCGACGCCCAGAGCTTCTAACGCTCCCGTAATGTCGTTCTCATTTATGTTGTTGAAAGCGCCTTCTATGTCAATGAACGCCGGTAGTGCGAAATCCTTCTGCTGGATGGCTTTTTCCAGTATACCAATAAGTACGTGCAACGCCGTCTCTGTCGATTTGCCCTTCGTGTATGCATATTGTGCCGAGGAGATTCTACTAGTTGGTATAGCTTCCCGTAAGTGTGCATCCATTAATTTCTCCAGTGTTTTTATTTTGCCAGGACTGTCGCTGCGCAGTTCTGGTTGCTTTCTTGTATATTTTTAGCTCAGCCTTGTAGGCTTCCCAGTCCGCGGGCACACCCGAAATTTTAGCCCTGTTAAATAACCGCCTATTGGAGTTCCGGAGAAGGCCTAGATCCATTGACCACCAAGGTGGTTTGTTCTTGCCTCTCAGTTTTACAACCGGAACTAATCTGGATCTTCTGTAAGAACTCAAGATTATCAACAGAAAATAGACTCCTAATCTATAAAACAATAATAATAAAACAATAATGTATGGACTTACGAGGGCGGAAGCTACCTAAGTAGGAAAAAAACATTTTTTTCAAAAACCATAGTCTCCTTTTACTTCGACACACTTAGTAAGACGATATTCCAACTTTTTTATACCATCTGAATAATACGATTTCGGGAACCCCTCAAAATACGCGTTAGTTTCGGTAATCACTTCTTCGTTTGAGATGAATCTTTTTCCTGCGAGCCATTTTTTCAAGTTTGGAAACAGGAAAAAGTCACTAGGAGCTAAATCTGGACTATAAGGTGGATGATTAACCAATTCGAAGTGTATTTCACGTAATTTTAGCATCGTATCTAATGATGTGTGAACCGGTGCGTTGTCTTGAAGAAAGAGCATTTTTTTTCTTCTTTAAATGTGGTCGTTTTTCCTTGATTGCATCAATCAATTGATCCAATAATGCACGATAATACTTTCCTGTGATTGTGGATCCTTTTTCAAGATAATCGATGAGCAATATTCCGTGTGCATCCCAAAATACAGTGGCCATAACCTTGCCAGCCGATTTCACTGCCGGCACCTTCTTCGGAGCACTTCCAGCAGCTTCCACCCATTGTTTCGATTGATTTTTGGTTTCAGGTGTGTAGTGGTGGACCCACGTTTCATCAACAGTTATTAATCGACGCCAAAAATCAACAGGATTACGCTTTATCATGTCCAAACACCGCTGTGAAGTGGTCTGTCGAACTCGTTTTTGTTCGACACTGAGCAAACGCGGCACCCATCTTTAGCTTTTTCATATGCAAATGTTCATGCAAAATGTTGAACACACGTTCATATGATATGTTTACCATTTCAACAATCTCACGCAACTTGACTCGGTGATCATTCATAACGATATCGAGGATTTTCTTGATATTTTCTTCAGTAACCACCTCTTTTGGCCTTCCTGTTGATGGTATTGTTGCAATGCTTTTAACAGCTGACGTTTGTCAGATCGCAATTTCTAAACAAAAAAAAGTTTTTGTGTTTGTGCTGTCATCTAGCGCTAGGTAGCTTCAATATCAATCCGCCCTCGTATAGGTTCCAAATATGTCCGACAAATATCAACATTATTCAATGCCTACAAACTAAAATTATTCGAACCATAGTAAATGCACCCTGGTATGTATCCAATGAGGACCTACAACGAGATATCAACATCCCTATCGTAAAGAACGAAATAAAAATAATAAGCAGATGACATCAAACCGCGTTTTGTAATCACACAAATGCCCAAATAAGAACCTTACCCGACCAAGAAACCAACACAAGAAGACCACTAGGAAGACTAAAACCAGTAGACCTCCAATATATTTAAATAAGTATACTCAATGTAAATTAGTAAATAAGTTCTTAATTTGTAATGTAATCACAAAATCACTATTACATATTGTTCAAAAATGTATTTTGAAGGGAATGGCCTGAAGTTTTAATGAATATCCCGCTAACATATATAATAAGTATTGCTAGGTGTCGATGAGAGTGATGTAATATAAATTTGGGAATAAAAAAAAAAGATAACCCATCAAGAACGAAGTTGATATTTTTCGAATTGAATAGAACTGATCAGCTCATTAATTTTTATACTCTGAAATACAAGTGCATTTTGTATGGAAAGATCAAGGAAAGATTTGAACATAGAGACAGCGAGGGGGAGGAAAAGTGATTGCTTGGTTGTATGTAGTCTCACCAAAATATATTGAATTATTTCATTTGCGTTTGCTTTTATTCCATGTTCGTGGCCCAACATCGCTTGAAGACATGCGATTGTATAATGACGTTGTGTATCCAACCTTCGTAGATGCATGTCATGCACGCGGTATTGCTACTGATGACAAAGAATGGTATGAATGTTTAAATGAAGCAAAAGAAAACCAATCACCTCGGCAGTTACGTGAATTGTTTGGTTGTATATGTGGTTTAAATGTTCCAACAAATGCTTTGAGATTATGGAATGAGTTTAAAGAGCATATGAGTGAGTATTTCTTGAGAAATTACAGTGATGGTGTTTGATTCAGCAGAACTCTTCTTGAAATTAAGGATATTCTATTGACAGATAATATTTCATGTGAATCACTTGGACTTCCACGTCCAATCGTTCTGGGTATCTCGGATGATATTGCGGAAATTTATTTTGTTGAAGAAGGTGAAAATTTTGTGAAAATATAATGATGAATGATGCGCTAAGTTTTGCATCACGATCCTGGTAGCAATGGATTTTGTCTGACGGCTCATGCATGTTGTGGTGATACCTAAATTCAAACAGCAATAATTCAAAAGTTGAGTTCGTTAAATCTTGTATGTATACGAACTGCTTTCAGTGGTATACATACATACATACACTACCACCACTCGGTTTTGGCCGAGTCCAGAAAAGCGCGCCAGCTGGTTCTGTTCTGTGCTCGCTGGCGCCAGTTTGAGATGCCCAAAGTTGACAGGTCCTGCATAACTTGGTCTCTCCAACGGATATGTGGTCTTCCTCTTCCTCGCCTTCCACCCTGGGGTGCCGTCTCGTAGGTCTGCCTTGCCGAGGCTTCTTCGTTCATACGCGAAACATGTCCAAGCCAGAGCAGCCGCTGTATTTTTATGCGCTTCACTATGTCCATGTCCTTGTATAGCTCATACAGCTCACTGTTCCAACGAATACGGTACTCATCGCCCACGCGAAGAGGACCGAAGATCTTACGGAGTACTTTTCTCTCGAACGTCTTCAATGCATTCTCATTACTATTCGTCAACGTCCTAGATTCTGCGCCATACATCAGGACGGGGATGATGAGTGCCCTGTAGAGCGTAAGTTTGGTCTGTCGAGAGAGGGCCCTGCTTTTCAATTGCCTACTGAGCCCATAGCAGCACCTGTTGGCAAGAGTGATTCTCCGTTTGATCTCCAGGCTGACGTCGTTTTTGGCGTTGATGCAGGTACCAAGATAGACAAAGACCTTCACCACTTCAAATGTGCGGTCGCCAACAGTGACGTTTTGTCCACGACGCGAGGACTCTTTGTTTGTTGACAGAAGATACTTTGTCTTGCCCTCGTTCATAGCAAGACCCATTTTAGCTGCTTCTCTCTCTAGACTGGAGTACGCCGAACATACGGTACGGGTGTTGTAGCCAACGATGTCAATGTCGTCGGCATATGCCAGCAACACGACACTTTTGTAGAAAATAGTGCCTTGACGGTTCAATTCGGCGGCTCGTATAATTTTTTCCAGTATGAGGTTGAAGAAATCGCAGGATAGTGAATCACCCTGTCTGAAACCGCGTTTGGTATCGAACGGCTCGGAGAGGTCCTTCCCAATTCTGACGGAGCTGGTGGTGGCGCTCAACGTCATACTACATAGCCGTATTAGTTTAGCGGGGACTCCAAATTCGGACATAGCGGCGTAGAGGCAATTCCTATCGGTGCTATCAAAAGCAGCATTAAAATCGACGAATAGGTGGTGTGTGTCGATATTCTTTTCGTGGGTCTTCTCCAGGATTTGCCGTATTGTGAAGATCTGGTCAATGGTTGACTTACCAGGTCTGAAGCCACACTGATAGGGTCCAATCAGCTTGTTGACGATGGGCTTCAGTCTCTCACACAATACGTTTGATAGGATCTTGTATGCAATGTTAATCAGGCTGATCCCGCGGTAGTTTGGGCAAATCGCAGGATCACCCTTTTTATGAATTGGGCAGAGCAAACTTAGGTTCCAGTCGCTTGGCATGCATTCGTCCGACCATATCTTACAAAATAGTTGGTGCATGCGAATTACCAACTCTTCGCCACCGGTTTTGAATAGTTCGGCCGACAGGCCGTCGGCTCCAGCGGCTTTGTTGTTGATATTGCTATTCGCACCTCATTACGGTCGGGTGGTGGTATGACAATTCCGTCATCAGCGACTGGTTGTTCGGTGCACCTTTGGCGTTTGCGCTGCCATCTCCACCATTGAGCAGCTGCGAGAAGTGGTTCCTCCATAACCCAAGCAAGCCTTGGACATCTGTCACCAGATGACCGTTTTCGTCCTTGCAGGAACTGGCCCCGGTCTTGAAACCTTCAGTCTGGCGCTTGACTTTTTGGAAAAATTTTCGAGTCAAGTTCCTGTCGCCCAGCATCTCAAGTTCTTCGCACTCACGTCTTTCTGCTTCTCGTTTCTTGCGCTTAAAGAGACGTCTCTCTTCCCTCCTCTTCGCGCGGTATCGCTCCGTCGTAGCACGTGTTTCAGTCGGCTGCAGGGTGTCTTGGTACGCCGCGTCTTTCTCTGCAGTGGCCTAATGCACTCGTCGTCGTACCAGGTGTTACGTTGCTGTCGTTGGAAGCCAACCACCTGTTCAGCTGTGGTACGCATGCAGCGGGAAATGGAGCTCCACTGCGCGTTTACATTGTCGAGTTGTGGAGTGCTCTGGTATAGTTGCGAAGTTCTTGGCTATCCGTTGTGATTGTATCTTTTCGACGCTTTGCCGTACATAGGCGTATGCGAACCTTGGCTGAAACAAGGTAGTGGTCCGAGTCGATGTTGGGTCCACGAATGGTGCGTACATCTACTACATTGAATGCATGTCGTCCGTCTATCACAACGTGATCAATCTGAGAGCGCGTCAATTGATCAGGGGAAAGCCAAGTAGCTTTGTGTATTTCCGATGCTGGAATCTGGTGCTACTCACTACCATGTTCCGCGCCGCAGCAAAGTCGATCAGCCTCATACCGTTGTCGGTGGTTTGGTCGTGGAGGCTGAATTTTCCGACTGTAGGGCCAAACACGCCTTCCTTGCCCACCCTGGCATTGAAGTCGCCAAGCACGATTTTAATGTCGTGGCGGGGGCAGCGCTCGTACGCTTGCTCCAAGCGCTCGAAGAAGCGTTCTTTGGCCTCATCGTCCTTCTCATTCGACGGTGCGTGCACGCAGATCAGGCTCAGGTTGTGGGACCAGGCCTGAATTCGGAAGATGGCAAGCATTCGTCCACTGGTGTGAACTGAGAGACAACCTTTCGTAGTCTCTGGCCAACCACAAATCCCACTCCGAATTGGTGCTTCGTTGCATGGCAGCTGTAGTAGATGTCGCAGGTAGCTCTTTGAGAGCTTCCCTGCCCCGTCCACCGCATTTCCTGGAGAGCGGTGATGTCAGCGCTGCATTTTCGGCTGCCTTCCCTTCAGTATTTGCCGAGCATTGTCTATCGTGTAATTACCTCTGGATGTGTGAAGTTTTGTTGTAATTCTGGTGCCGTTGTATTTTGACTACTTCTGTGCCTACGTTTTACTCTCGCTGCATTGGATTTCGATAATGCAATTAATTGGCCAGCCATTCAATGCCATCTGTATGACAGTTTATTAGTGTAGGTTTTCTGCACTCCCGACGTTGTTTGTGCATGTTTTTGCAATTAACATGGGGGCGTTTACCTTTTTTGGTAATTGTTAAACTGTGGGATGTTGGGATGATCGTGCACTTGTATAGTTGTTGGTGGATCTTTGTACACAAGTGCATGTAGCCATTTTCTTATTTGTAGTAGTAAATGTGGGAACGCAAATAAGCAATAATTTACGTTCTCACAGTATTTATGAAGAAGCTCCGGCAAGAAAGGTATTTGAACCGAGAGTCGAAGGTCGACGAGGAAGAGGGAGACCCTGCCTCCGGTGGATAGACCAAGCTGATAAAGCACTAACCACGCTTGGTGTGACTAATTGGAGAAGGCGCACGCGAAGCAGAAGCGCCTGGCAAGAGGTGGCAAATCGGTCGTAACCCGACCACGGGTTGTAATGGTCACCTAAGAAGAAGAAGATATTCCGATTCTAGTGTCCACCCTTCAGGACTGTCACACCCAACAACAAATAGTACTGCATATCGCCGAAAATCGAAACAGAGACAACCTAAACACCAACTTCTGCAGGTGCCCAATTTGCAAAAGTCACCATAAAATAAATACCTGCTAGAAATTTCACGACTGGTGTGTGGCCGATAGATGGGTCGAGGGACACCGCAACCGTTTATGCTTTTCTTGTCTGGGAGGTGGCCACGCACTACGAGAATGCCGCAATCGGACGCAGAACAAATTACTGCATGAGCCCAACACCACCGCCGCATAGCAAAAAGAGTGTTGAGCTGCGCTTCGACCACAGCTAAGAGATAGACGTAACTGTTTCTCTTTTTACCTGTGACTCTTCATGGCCCACGAAAATGCATTGCCATGCTAGATGAAGGATCATATTTTAGAATGATGTAACAAACACAACTAATAAGAGGATAAAAGGGTTTCTCTGCAGGTCTGCAAACTGACGTAATTTATACAGACTTCAGTAAGGCCTTTGACAAAGCTAACCATAACCTGCTCGATAAGAATTGAATTGGTATTCCCAGTAAACTTGTTTTTTTGGATTAAATCCGATTTAAGTGGTCGAACACAAAGGGTTTTATTCAAGGATGCTGTGTCAGAGAGAATTGACGTTACTTCTGGCGTTCCCCAGAGAAGTCATATAGCTCTAGTTCTTTTTTTACTTTTTATAAATGACCTTCCATATACAATTGAATTTTCTAACATTTTAATGTTCGCTGACGACGTCAATCTATATTTATCCCACTATTCACCTGCATTTTAGGAAATGTTACAGGATTATATATCTTCATTGTCGTCTTGGTACTCAGAAAATTTGATGAGACTAAATCTTGACAAATGTAAATATATGGTTTTCTCTAGAAGTGACCCCTTTCGTTATCAATACCCTATTTGTAAGAAGTCTGTAACAAGAGTCTTCAGTTTTGTTGATTTTGGCGTGACGATGGATCCGAAACTTCGCTACGACCTTCACATTAACTGTGTAAATAAGGCAAAGGGTGTCTCTACCTTTATAAAAAGATGGTCGAGGGAATTTATCGTTCCACATTTCACAAAAACTCTTTATATATCCATTGTTCGTCCAATTTTGGAATATGTTTCTAGCGGCTGGAAACCTCACAATAGCTGTTGTATTGCTAAAATTGAATCTGTTCAAAAGCAGATTCTGTTATTTGCTCTGCGTTCTTTCAAATGGATTCCGTTCTTTAGTCTTTTACCGTACAAACATCGTTTAAAATTATTGCAATTACCTACGTTGGAAAATAGAAGGGTAATGAATGTTTGTTTTGTAGTAAAATTTCTTAGTAGTCAGACAATTTCTTCTTTATTGTTGAGTACTATAGATTTATCTGTTACTATTCGTTCATCTAGAAATTATATTTTCATTAGATTGAATATATGGAGATCTAATTAAGCATTGTCTTATAGTCCGTGATATGCTTGATGAGTTTAACAAATAATTTTCATTGTTTGATTTTTCTTCTCCCCTATTTATTAACAAAATATCTTTACTGTCATATCTGAATAGTTTATTACTTGATCCATCCACACAGCTGTTGATTAGTTAATCTGTAGCTGTTTTAAAATGTATATCCCATTGTCTTGGTGGCGACTCCGTTCGTTATGCGGCCATGGCACTCGGTCGGATGGGTGGGTAAGTGTGCCATTGGGATACGTCGAAAAGTAAAAATTGAAAAAAATGATCCATAGAAATCCGTGCTAAAACGGGGACGAAGCCGAAAATCTTCGAAGATCGCTTCAATGGCAGAAGTACCCAAAGATGGAAATGCAGACATCCCAAGTTCCCAAATTCGTTTCGCAATTCTAGAAGATGATACGAATGATTATAACACCCTGAAAAGGTCGAGTAAACCACCCCCGATTTATTTGAGGGAGCGTAACTCTAACGAGCTAATAAAGAGCTTAATATCATTAATTGGTGAAAAAGCGTTCCACGTAACTCCAATAAAACGTGGTAATATTTTAGAAACGAAAATCCAGGTAAACCAGGAAAATGATTACCGTAAAATTGTTTCAGATTTTGAAGAACAAAACAAAAATTTCTTCACTTACCAGCTAAAAAGCGCTAAGGGTCTACAGATTGTTGTAAAAGGCATTGACTCCTGCGTGGCTCCAGAGGAGATAAAGGGGGGCTTGCAAATCAATGGCTTCAAAGTTAGAAATGTTACCAATATCAGAAACAGAGACAGAGTCCCACAACCACTATTTCGGTTGGAACTAGAACCAGGTGATATGAAACTGAAGAAGAACGAACCTCACCCCATTTATAACCTAAAATATTTGTTGCACCGTAGAGTTACTGTAGAAGAACCGCATAATCGTGCAGGACCCGTTCAATGCCTGAACTGCCAAGAATTTGGCCATACTAAGACTTACTGCAAGTTCCACTCCGTTTGCGTAGTGTGTGGGGACCTACATGGTACCGCCAAATGTGTCAAACCAAAAGATTACCCAAAAATAAAAAATGTAGCAATTGCGGTGGAAACCACACTGCCAACTATAGGGGCTGCCCTGTTTACGCGCACGTAAATCGATCTTAGACCAAAAAATCTGCTTAACTATGAATCTGCTTAACTAAAATTTCCCACAGTCAGCCCAACCATCCACCAGTCAATTTTCTTACGCAAATGTGTTAAAGTATAGCCAGACTATAGTGCAAAAAGAGTTACCAGCAAACGATATCCACAGCTTTAATTTTAGTAGTCTTCAAGCTTTAATAGAGACTTTAATTCAGTCAGTAAATAGTTTTACAACCAAAATGACCTGCATGATGCAGGAAATGTTGAAAATGCAATCTACACTGCTGCAGGCGATATTAAACAAACCATGAACCTAAAAATCTGTTTCTGGAATGCAAACGGCATCCGCCAACATAAAAACGAACTGGAATATTGCCTATTGGATAAACAAATTGACGTAATGCTGATCTCTGAGATACATTTGACGTCTAGAAGCTTTTTTAAAATAAATGGATACACTTTATACGACACCAAGGACCCCCGAGGAAGAGCTTGTGGTGGCTCGGCAATACTTATAAAGTCGCGACTCAAACACTATTCTCCGGGAGACACTCGTGAGGATTACCTTCAGGCAATAAATATTTGCGTCGAAAATTTCCACCAGGACTTGGTAATTTGATCGATTTATTCTCCTCCCAGATTTTCAATCACAGAAAGTCAATACAGGAAATTTTATAAATCACTACGACCACGTTTTCTGGCAGCTGGTGATTACAACGCTAAGCATACTTTCTGGGGATCACAGCTAATCACCCCGAAGGGACGTGTTCTGTTTGATACAATTACTAAAATGGGGTTAAAAGTAATTTCATGCGGACAACCAACCTACTGGCCATCAGATCGAAAAAAGAGTCCAGATGTTATTGATTTTGGAGTGGTAAAGGGCGTTCCCAGCGAAATGTTTCTAGTTGAGTCCTCACTAGAATTATCTTCAGATCATTCTCCCACTATTGTTACCATACGGAACCCCCGAGAAACTGGTGAGTTGGCGACGACAGTTACACAAGTTAACTGGTTGAAATACAAGAAATACCTCAGTGCCCATTGCACGGATAGCATGCTGTTAAAAACGCTTGCATACATAATGGCTCTATTAGAAAGCTAGATGAAATCATCAAGCAAGCTATTGAATATGCTACTTCTACCAATCGGCAGGTCAGATACCATAGAATCCACTCTGTAAATGTAGAATGGCTATTGTCAGAAAAAAGAAAAGTTCGAAGAGAATGGCAACGATACAGATCCCCGCAGTTAAAAATTAGGCTCAAAGAATGTACCAAACAGCTTAGAAAATTATTAGAATATAAAAAATCAGCATCTCTGCAGAAATTTCTCCAAGATCTCGATGCAACGCCACAAACAGATTATTTGCTATGGCGAGCAACCAGAGGACTTAAAAAACCTGAGATATGTAAGCCTCCCCTACGAACTTTGGGCGGAGCTTGGGCAAGAACTGATACTGAAAAAGGGAAAACCGTTTTCACTCTATCTGCTGATATACTTGAGCTGCCAACAGTGGTCGCGGAAGCAGCGATTCCTCTTGAGATTTAATATTCGGGATATTGAAAGCGCTATTGCTGGCTTAAACCCGAGGAAAGCCCCAGGTAATGACAAAATCTGTAATAAGATGCTTTTAGAACTGCCCCGTATAGTAAGAAAAATAATTCTTTTCATTTTTAATGCTATTTTACGCCTCCAACAGTATCCTACTGAATGGAAGGTTTCGTTGATTACCATGATACCTAAGCCCGGAAAAGACCATACGAAAGCAGAATCTTATAGACCTATTAGCCTATTATCTAACATGTCAAAACTATTTGAAAAATTACTTATGAGCAAGCTACTAAATCAGAATGGATGCATTCCAGATCATCAATTTGGATTCAGAAGAAAACATAGCACTATTGAACAAACACATAGACTTGTAAACGTAGTTAGAAAAACGTTCGAAGAAAAGAAATATTGTTCTGCCCTCTTCATTGACGTTTCCCAGGCTTTTGATAAAGAATGGCATGAAGGTTTAATTTTGAAATCAAAGCAAAACTTACCAGCAAACACTCATAAGCTATTTAACTGGAGGAAAATTTATCATCAAAGAAGGTAATTTTCTGAGTACACCTCAACCGATTCAAGCCGGAGTTCCCCATTTTGGGTCCTATCTTATATTTGATATACGCCTCTGATATGCCAATAAGCAATAATATCCACGTATCAACATTCGCTGATGATACAGCTTTCCTAAGCGTCCACGAAAACCCTCAAGAAGCATCCCGCAAATTACAAGAATGGCTACAGCAATGGAGGATAAAGGTGAACGAACAAAAATGTGTACATATTACATTTACATTGCGCAGGGAAACATGCCCGCCTATCCATATCAAACCCAGACTATACCGCAACACAGCGAGGTTGGGAATGTCCCACTCCTTCTGGGATGCGACGCCAACGCGAGGCACACGCTATGGGGTAGCACCGAGGATAATGAAAGGGGTGAGTCACTTTTTAACTTTATAAATAATTCGAACCTTAGAGTATGTAACAGAGGGAATACTCCCACATATACCTTCCCCAGCTCTAATAAATGTGCTGGATTGGAAGAAGTCCTAGATTTAACTCTAATTTCAGAACACGCATCAGTCCAGGTAGGAGAATGGAGGGTATCGAACAGGAAGTCCTTCTCGGACCAAAGTTGGATAGTTTTCAAGGTAAATTTGAAAACCGCAGATGCTATTTCTTACAGAAACCCCAGGAGAATAAAGTGGGATGCTTTTACGAGGGTAGCTAGCTCAAAACTTAAAATTTCTAAGACAATGAAACTCGAATCTACTGAGGCGATAGACAAAAAAGTGGAAAATCTTGAGGAAGCTCTTAATATAGCTTACAAGTGCGCTTGTCCCGTCACTAGGAGTAGAAAAACTCTTCCACCATGGTGGTCCAAAAAATTGTCGGATCTCAGGAAGAGAACCAGGAAACTGTTCAACCAATGTTATAGGGACGAAGATTGGGCACGATATAAAGGGAGTCTCAAAACTTACAAAAAATCTATCAGGGAAGACAAGAAAAATGGCTGGAGAGAATTTTGTGCATCAATTGAGGCAACCTCTACTTCAGCAAGACTCAGCAAGATACTGTCCTAGGAACACACCAGCCCCTCTTTCCTGAGAAAGACGGATGGTGCATGGACGGAAACATCTTCTGAAACACTTTCTTACTTCAAACACACTTCCCAGACTGTAAAGATACCGCTCATGTATCCCAATTACCCGTTATGGACAAGATGCCACCGGTTTGTGACCTGATATTCACGGACGAAAAAATCAAACACTCGATAAATTGTTTCTCGCCTTATAAATCGCCGGGCTTGGATGGGATTTTCCCAAGCATGCTGCAAAGGTTACAGGTTGTGGTGATCACATGGCTAAAGGGGATATATAAGGCATGTATACGCTTCAACTACATCCCCCTCAGTTGGAGGAAGGTAAAGGTAGTTTTCATACCAAAGGCGGGGAAGATTGGGCATGAGTCGGCAAAAGATTTTAGACCCATTAGTCTTACGTCGTTTCTTCTCAAAACAATGGAGAGGGCTCTGGAAAACCTACCTTAGGCATACAGTGGATCAGTTCCCCCTCTCGAAGTCGCAACACGCATATCGCAGGGGTAAATTTACGGAAACAGCTTCACATGAGGTAATTCGATCAGTAGAAAAGACAATCCACCATAAACAGTACACGTTGGCGGCCTTTCTGGACATAGAAGGGGCTTTTAACAACGTTAGTAACAAAGCAATTCTGGACTCTCTCACCAGGGAAGGGGTTAAGGAAATTCTTAGGGAGTGGATAGTTACAATGCTTAGGACTAGGGTCATTCAGTCTGAGCTGGGTAACACGGTTCTCATCAAACACGTCAGTAGAGGAACACCACAAGGTGGGGTGATTTCACCCCTATTGTGGCTATTGGTAATTGAGAACATCCTCGGCATACTAGATTCAATGGGGGTTAAGACGGTAGCATACGCGGACGATGTAGTGATAGCTGTATCAGGCAAGTTCCCCAGTGTAATAAGTGATATTATGCAAACGGGGCTGGACAAACTGAATTCCTGGGCCACAGGATGTGGACTAGGTGTGAATCCAGAAAAGACAGAACTGATACTTTTCAATAACAAGACCAAGATTCCGATCTTTACACCTCCATATCACTCACTGGATGTACGAAGCAATAGTGCGTCCAATACTAACTATAAGGGTTACTCTAGATAAGGGTTACTCTAGATATAACGTTCAGAGACTCAGTAGAGTTCAAAGAACAGCTGCCGCTGGCATTGCAGGGAGCCTGAGAACATGTCCAGCGGAGGCACTCAACGTATTGCTACACATCCTCCCTATTGACCTGTACATTAAGAACATAGCCTGAAACAGTGCGCTAAGGTTAAAAGCAACAAACTGCTGGTCTGAGCGAACGTACGGTCATGGTAAGGAGCTATACACAGTGCCGAGGGAATTAACACAAATGACGACAGATTACATAGTACCACAACTGGACTTCAAAAAGGACTTCAAGGTTAGATTTCCCTCAAGAAAATTGTGGTCGAGAAGGAAACTCCAAATGAAGTACGATACACGCCTACCCGATACAGCTACAATCAAACACCATCAACTCCAAACTGGTCAGACAGTGCAGGGAGGAACTTGGGGCGCTAGGTCACCATGCTGACATCACAATCATCTGGGTCCCCGGACACAGGAATATAGACGGAAATGAGAAGGCTGATGAATTGGCGCGCAGAGGAGCCTCTCTCGATCTAACCCATGTGGAACTAGAACCTGTTTCCATGGGTCCGATTAAGAGGGGCATCTACATGCACTGTCTTACCTTAGCGGGCAATAGATGGAGGACACTTACAACATGTAATAAATCCCGGGCGACCTGACCAGTCTTCAACACACCGAGATCTAGGCATCTCATAAACAGGTACCGCAGGGACTCCAGCCGCCTCACGGCAGCCTTTACGGGTCACTGGCTCGTGGGTACTCATGCAGAGAAATTGTAGAGACCATACAATACCCATTGTAGAAGTTGTGGAAACTTAGAAGAGAAGGAAACCTTAATACATTTTCTTTGCGAATGCCCGGCTCTGGCGGCCGCAAGAAATAGAATACTAGGAAACTATTTCCTAGCGATTTTACCGATCTCTCGGATGTAAAACCGAAAGATCTTTTAAGATAGCTAAACTCCACAAAGTGGATTTAATGAACAATCCATCGTTTTCTCCGGCGTTAGGAGAGGTTGTGGTATCAAAACGTCGCTAAGGCGATAATTGTGATCCATGTGAGGACTGACTTGGATCAGCCACTGAAACCAACCAACCAACCTCGGTGTTCATCTTGATCGTCGATTAACATGGAAAACCCACATAGAAGCAAAGTTGATCCAAATGAAACTAAAAACAGTTCAAATTAACTGGCTTATTGGGAGAAATTCTACACTAAGCCTAGACTGTAAACTTCTACTATACAACTCGATTCTAAAACCAATATGGTGCTACGGGATTCAGCTATGGGGTATTGCCTCAGCGTCAAATATAGAGAAAATTCACAGGCGACAAAATAAAATCTTCCGAATGATTACAGCCGCTTCGTGGTATATCAAAAATTCGTGCATTCACAAAGTTCTAAACGTCCCGATGTTAAAAAATGTGTTTTCAAAACATGTGACAACGTGTAAAGAAGCTTGAGTTCCACCCAAATCCACTGGCCCGCAATATTCTAAATTATAGAGGTCACACTCGGCTGAGAAGGAGGGACACCCGTGCTCTCAGCCGACTAGGAGAGTCGTGAAAGACATTCACAGAAGCAATCGTAGAAACTATATTTTTTGTCTAGCATTGACTGGACTTAATAATAAACATTTTTAGAGTTAAGATTTGATTACTTATTGTTAGTCCAATTTATATTGAAGATACAATAAATAATAAATTAGAAAAAAAACTATGTAAAAAGATGTATGTTAAGTAACAAATATCAAATTGTAAAGAGTGATAACGAGTAATACGAAACATTTTAATTTAGATTTACCATATTGACAAAAAATAAATAAATAAATTTACATTCTTAACACTCCCACTATTTGTCAATGTATGTAACAAAACAACTATCCTAATAAGTTGTTTTGTTACATACTAACACTAAAATAATCTTCATTGTTATTTTGTACATTAAAATTTATCTTGATTATGATTTCGTAAATTTCATTCCTTATTGTTAAGCTTTATATTTTACCAACTCTCATTTATGAGTTAAGACATTGAAAATTAACTCTTGGCAAAGCCTTTGTAAAAATGTCCGCAACATCATGTGTTGGATTGTACTGTAAATCAAAACAAATTTGCTCAAATTTATTTTTATCATTATTTCTCGCGAATAAAATGATACTTCACATCTATATGTTTGTTTCTCTTATGAAATTGTTGGTTTTAATGAGATTATCCATGAAAATAGTAGATTTGACATCAGGTTCACCAGATGTTAATTCAGCAAATAATCTTTGTAACCTCATTAATTCCTTAACTGCTTCGGGGGCTGCAACATACTCCGCTTTAGTCGTAGATAGAGAAACGCAATTTTGCCTGCTGCTGCTCCAGCTAATAACACATACATTGAATAACAAAACTGAACCTGATGTTGATCGACGGGTTATCACATCACCTGCATAGTCTGCATCGATGCAGTCACATAAACCACGATCATCATCAGTACGAAAAAATATTGCATGATTTGGTTAACCTAGAGGTATTGTATGTTTTACAGCCATTTTATGTACAATTGGCGGTTTTCCCTAATAACGGCTAACCACCCCAAGTGCATACCTTATGTCGGGCATTGTTGCTATGGCAAGATACATAAGGGCTCCCACCAATTGCTTGTATGGAAACCCACTTGGTGCAGATTTCTCAAAATTATTGATTCGGATCGTTGGGTATTGCTACTGGATTGCAGTTATTCAAGCAGTATTTCTCTAAAATCCTTCGTGCGTAAGCTGTTTGATGCACGAAAATTTAACTATCGGGTCTCTGCTGAACTTCCAAACCCAAGAAACATCCAACTTTTATCATCTTCACCTGAAATTGTTTTTGTAGATAATTTGTTAATTATGTAATACTTGCCATTTCATCACCAACAATAATGCCATATCTACGTATATTGCCAGTATTGTAGTGCTTTCATCTTTATGATTTACAAATACGCATGCATCTAAATCCAAAAGCTTTGATGAACGATTTAAATTTTTGGATCCAACATCGTGAAACATGTTTTAAGCCATACAGACTTTTCTGTACCTTACAAATACGCCCGCTATTGGCATCAAATCCTACTGGCTGTTGCATGTGCACTTCCTCTTGAAGAGAACCATTCAAAAAGGCTGTTTTCTCGTCGAATTGTGTGATGTGCATTTTCATTCTAGCTGCAATGCTTCAAATTGTTCTCAATGATGTAAAACGAACTACAGGACTGTATGTCTCCAAATAGTCTATGCCAAATTCTTGGGTAAATCCTCGAACTACTAAGCTTGCCTTGTATCGCTCGATTGTATTATCGAGATTTCTCTTTCTTTTAAATACACATTTGTTATCAATCACTTTTTTCTTTTCTGTATTATTCACTAATCCAAGTTTCATTCTGACAAAGTGAATCGTACTCCTCTTTCATAGCTTCCAACCATCTTTCTCGATTTTGGGAGTTGATCGCCTCCTCATAAGTTTTTGGATCCTCTGTAATAGTCAACAAAGCCAATTCCATTAATCCGACTTCCTTAAGATTTCGTAACCGTGAATCCAGAATATTTTTTTCATTTATATCACCCCAAAAATTTGGTAATCATGGTAGTGAGCCTTCCTTTTCTGCACACAGAACTTCGTTGTTATGTTCGTTGTATTCCTGGTTCTCTTGCATGTCAACTTGCTGGGTTGAATTTATCTCGACATCGTCTTCTGTAAACATTTTTTTTTAAATTTTTTATTTAAACGTTATAATTATACGTACATATACAGCGTTTATAATATTGCAACTAATTTATACATTCAAAAACTAACGAGCAATTTAAGTTTATTCATTATATTCTGCTGGATATTTCACACCGCATTGGTGCTACTAGTTTGTGAGGTCTCTCGGCTTCGTTCTCTTAAGACGTCGTTCCGTTTTGTTTAGTTCGGAGAGTTTCGATGCCTCTTCGTTTATGTGGTGTTGAAGTCGTTCGTAAGGTAAGATTGCGACTTAATTAACCGTCTTCACGCCAAGATCTCTGTGGAGGTCTGACATTCGTACGTACCAGGGTGCATTGACTATGTTCCGTAGAACTTTGTTTTGAAATTTTTGTATTCTTTTAATATTGGTTTGTGTGGTGCATCCCCAAAGTTGAATACCGTAACTCCATACAGGTTTCAAGATTTGATTATATAACAAAAGCTTGTTATATATGTAGAAAGCGTAGATGATCTGCCAATTAACCAGTACATTTTTTTATACTTTACTTCGAGTTCTTCTCTTTTCTCTTTCGCATGTGCACACCATCGGAGCTTTACGTCTAGTGTTATACCCAAATACTTAGTCATCATTTTGCTTAATTCTGAAGTGTCTTTTTTGAAGGTATGATTCGATAATTTCACAATATTCGGCAGGTAGAATCAATTGCAGTTTATGGAGCAGACCTTTATGCCAAACTTTGTCGAATGCCTGCGCTACATCTAGAAATACCGCAGAACAGACTTTTTTCTCTTCAAATGAGTTTTCAATAACTTCGACGATCCTGTGAACTTGATCTATAGTTGAGTTGGCTGGAGTTTATTGTGCAGCAGCTTCTCAAAGACTTTCGATAGTATCGGTAACAGAGAGATTGGTCTATATGATGACACTTCTTGTGGTACTTTGCCTGGTTTGGGAAGCATTATTACTTCGGCCACTTTCCAGATGCTTGGGACATGTCGAAGGTTAAATGTGACGTTATACAAAGTTGAAAGATTTTCAATACACATCTGTGGCAGCTGTTTCAAAATTTCTGCTGTTATCAGATCAAAACCTGGACTTTTTTTCAATTTTAGGTTCTTTATCTCACATTTCACTTCGGAAGGGGTACACCGCAGAGTGCCTGCGTTATTCTCATAGTTGATGTTGTAATTCGTATCAATTTCTACGCCATCATTTGGCGTAAAGGTTTTCATAAGGTGGTCTGCAAAAGTGTGAGCCTTTTCAATGTTGCTTTTGGCCCAGCCACCATTAGCAATTTTAATTGGAGGAATCGGTAATGTGGGCCTTTTTATGTTTTTCGTGGCTTTCCACAAAGAGTAGTCATTGTTTTTTTCGTGTGAGAGGTTTCGTAAGAGCCTGCTAGTCGATTCATTTTTGAAAACCTTTATTTCTTGACTTAGCTTCTTTGTAGCTTTGTTAAGCGCATGTTTATCATTGGGTGACCTACTTTGGTGCCAGCGACGCCGGAGTTTTCTTTTGTTTGTTATTAGAATTTTTATTTCTTTCGGATAGAAACATCCTTCGGATTTCCTTTTTAAAATTGGCGTGCTAGCCCAAGCAGCATTTTGAATATTTTGTGTTAGTTTTAAGGCTTCGTATTCCAGTTGTTCTTCTGTTTTTGGGCGGTTCTATGTGTCGAGTGTTTTTACCTAGCAATTCTTTGAAATAGTGCCAGTCGGTAAACTTGTTGGTTAGATATTTATTTTGCATTTTTTTTATTATATTTTCGCTTACTGATAAGAAAACCGGAGAGTGGTCGGAATTGAGATCAAAACCCTCATGTATTTGTAAATAGTTCTTTGAAACTTTTTTAATTAAAAAGAAATCTATTAAATCAGGTATCGTTCCAGGATCCCTTGGCCAATAAGTTGGCTTACCAGTCACAACCCGTCTCTCTGGCAGCTTTAAATAACTCACGCCCTTTTGTTGTGGTTAGTCTGGATCCCCAATAGATGTTTTTGGCATTGAAATCTCCTCCTACTATAAATCTGGTTTCGTGCTTATTTATAAATTTAACATACAATTCACTATTAATTTTGTGTCTCGGCGGACTGTACAATGCCGTGAGCGCTAGCGGTTGGTTGTTTGAATTTATAATGATAATGGTTGCTTGGATTTCATAAGTACAGAATTTCTCTGACGTGAATCCAGAATATTTTTTTCATTTATATCACCCCAAAAATTTGGTAATCATGGTAGTGAGCCTTCCTTTTCTGCACACAGAACTTCGTTGTTATGTTCGTTCTATTCCTGGTTCTCTTGCATGTCAACTTGCTGGGTTGAATTTATCTCGACATCGTCTTCTGTAAACATGAATGAGGAGGTATTTTCCAAAAATTGTACGCCCCGTGCTACCATTATGGAATTCGAATTATCCATAATACGAAAACCTTTATGATTATCACTGTATCCTACAAATATGCCTCAACCCAAAAATGCAAAAATGTTCAAATGGTGCTGATTTATTAATCCAAAATTCATATGGTGTCTTATTTTTCACTGTTTTTGTTCCAGTGCCATTCAAAATGTATACGGACGTTTCCGCCGCTTCTGCCCACAATCTGCCGTCGAGATTCTTTCCATGGATCAAGGATCGAGCTGCTTTCATTATGGTACAATTCTCTCGCTTTATGCTTCCATTTTGTTCTGGTGTATAAGGAACTGAGCGACGATGGTGAATTCCATTATTTTCTAAGAAAGTATTTACTTCTTCATTCGCAAACTCAGTTCCATTGTCAGTTTGCAACATTTTTATAAGATGTCCGCAATGTTTTTCTGAAATCTTTACTACGTATTGAAGCTTTTCTATTACCTCGGGCTTATTCTTGAGAAAATAGATAAATCGAAAATGACAAAGATCATCCTTAAAAATTATAAAATACCTGGAACCCCCAAATGATTTCTGCTCTAATGATCCGCAGACATCTGCATAAATAATTTCACCACACTTTGTAGACCAAAGCTTAGTCGATGTTATTTATCGAAAGCAATCAAAATCCTCATCAATGAAATCAATATAGTTAAATCTTGGAAAATTGCGAATATATCTTATATTTTGATGACCCAGTCTTTCATGCCATACTCGTAATGTATTGCATTTTATTAGAACAATTGCTATCGGTTTCTGTTTAATTACCTTAAAATCAAACAATTAAAAATAGTTTTTATTGAACCGGCCTTTTTGATCATTGTACATTGTTTTTGTTGTTGTGTTACGAACACCCCTAGTCATGATGCAGTGTGGTGGCCGCGGCTAGCTCGCAGCAACGGTCGTGGTCCTCAACCCGCCACACTGCATCGGGTGGGGCAACACTACAGAAAAAAAGCATCCAACTCACCATTTTTTCTTTCCAGCCGGGCATCCTCTTCCTCGACGTCAAGCGAGCCCGCCCCATAATCTCCGCCTTAGCCTAACCTACTGCACATATCTAAATATTATACTTTAATACTTAAATAAATAACACATACTTACAACTATTTTTTTTTTCTACTTATAATGATGAGGCGGGCGATAGCTTCCCTTTCCCTTTCTTTTATCTGCACCCAATAACGACTGTTGTTGTACCACTCACAAAATTCTGCCTCTTTAGTCTATTTTAAAAAAAAAAACAACGAATTTGAAATCGTCTCCTTAATATTTTTTTCCTGACTTTTTGCTCAATTCCACATTTTGTTGTAAAAACATAATTTCACTTATAGGAAATATTTCACTTTTGTTGCATGTCTGCAGTTTATCTTTTACGAGGCGCACCATACATATTTTTTTAAATTTAAGTTTCAATTTAACTTTCCTTCTCATTACACAACTATTATTTAATTTACAACCTTTCTTCTCATTATTTAACTTCCGCTCCGAACCCACAACCGACAAATTATAAACTTAAAAGAGCCCGTTTTCGCCGCTACCAGCGCCTTAAATCACTTTAAACTTTTTTCAAAACCCCGTTCTTTTTTTCCAATTCCTTGGACTCCTCCGCTATTCCACCATTGACCGTTTCAGCGGTCAAGCTGGTCAGTCAACTCACTTTTAAATTTTGACTAGTCTGAGGCAGCGCCATCTCTACCTCAGAATCGTCACTATACAGTTGACTGGCCGCATTCACCACAAAAGCGGAGAAGGGAAAACAAGAAAAAGAAGGGGAGAAGCAAAATAAAAATGAACATACAGACGGTGGCGGCTAAAGAAACGATCGCAACAGTTGGCGTATAGATTTGGTGCATATACTCGTAAAGCATCTTTTATAGTTTTTTCTATCCATTTCGTTCCAGTGAAGGATAATACTTGTATATCTCCACGTCCAGCTGGAAGCATGGTTTTTCCATTGCCAATCAAAACTTCAACTGGATTATCTAATTCAACAAAAGTTTGGTACCAATCACGGTTTTTACACATGAGGCACGTAGCGCCAGAATCTAAATACCAAGCGTCACTTTGGTTCTGCGATTGAAATATATTATTACTTAAAAACACTTTATTGCAGTAATTGACAGTTGTTGGAGCTTGAAAAATTTTCGTAGTCGATTTTATCTTGCAATCTCGTTTCCAATGACCAAAACCTCCGCATTTGAAGCATTTACTCTTGCTTTTGCTGTTATTGTTTTATTTTCTGAATGAGTTGTTTTGTCTCCTAGCATCTTGATTTCTCGCCAACAGTGCCTCACTGGTACCAACTAATGTTGGATACCTTGAACCTTACCTTAATGTTTTGAATACCTTGCCGATTTTCTTCCACTATCAATCGATTTGTAAAATTAGCAATTGTATGATTATCTTCATTTGTCGAATCCCATGCTGTAGCGAAATGCTTATACTTTGAGGACAGTGTCATCAATATTTTTGTGATCAGCATTGTTTCATTTATATCAACTCAAACAACTTTCAGTGTACTAACTAGACCCGCCATAGTAGAAATATGTGTTGCCATATCATGACTGCAATTCTTTTTACAAGCATAAAATTGTTCTAGCAACAAATGTTGGCAGATTCGTTGTGTTTGTTCGTTCACTGTGTGTAACTTGTCCCACAGTTCTTTCGCTGTAATGCAGTTACATAGACGAACGAGAATTTTCCCACCACATGCATTCACCATCACTCTGTGCCATTGCATACTTTTGATTAAAATCCGTACTTTCCAAACATATGCTGCCATCAAGTTCACCTTAACCTGAAGCTTCCACATCGGCCACTGTGGTAGCTCGATGAATTTCTCAATGCTCCATGGCTCCTTTTCCATTTTAGCTGCTTCTACAAAGAAAAAACTTACTTGGAAAAAACTGTAAAATCCCGTTTTACAGCGACAACAAGTAACAAAATACAGTTTATGTTATTTGTATTGATGCAATCTTTAATAAATTTAATTTTTTAATATTAAGCGTTTTGTCTGGGCCCATAACCTATTGAATAAATTAAATTTAGTTATTCAGAAAAAAGATAGAATTAATAAACTATGATGTTATTCGGCTCGCAGTTGCGGAAGTAGAGAGAGATACAATATTAGGAGTTGCATATAAGAATGATTATTATTATTATTATTATTATTTTTATTATTACCAGTCTAAAAGAACACCGCGACCTAAGAGATCTTTTGTGTAGCCTCGTACGCAACTAAAACAATCCAGAAGATTCATAAATCTCGTAACTGCTGTGGGCTTAATTTTAACTAGGTGATTTGGAGATAAGAACCCTCTGGCTAGGTAGTGTTGTTAATAGAAGTTTTAATTTGCAGTGAAATAAAACGCGTGTGTTTAACTCAGCGACTTACAACGGAAGAAGATAAGAAAGAGAACAGCTTTCATGTTTTATTGTAGTTGATATAAACCAGAGGTTGCCATATATACGAAATGTCATAATTCAATTTCAACACTTTCCCTGAATTATTATTACATTTCATTACAAAAAATTAATTAAAGAACAATTCAAATCTATATATATGCAGTACAAAGCTTTTAAATAGAAAATTCATTCTTCTTTTACATGATAAAAGTAATTCCATTTAAAAAATTCATTTTGACTTTTATACAAAGTAACATGTATTATTTATGTTACTTTGTATAAAATCATTTCAAACCAAATTTACTAGTAAGAAACGATAACTTATTTGTAGGTACTCCTTTAGTGAGAATGTCAGCTAATATTTGGTCAGTGGGAACATATAAAAGTTTTAGAGTACCATCATCAAGTTTCTCACGAATAAATTTGACTTTCACATCAATGTGTTTTGTGCGTGGAGAGTACGAATTTTTAGTAACAATATGAATTGCGCTTTTATTATCGCAAAACAGTACCATCGAATGAGATGACTCCGCAACCAATTCTCGCTCCATGCGCTTGATCCAAATTAGCTCTTGGACAGCATTCACGATTGACATAAATTCGGCCTCTGTTGATGATAGAGCGACCGTTCGTTGTCGTTTTGAACACCACGAGATCGGTGCTCCTTGAAAGGTGAACAGGTAACCCGACGTAGATCGTCTCTCATCCACATCGCTTGCCCAATCTACGTCACAATATCCAGTGATATCTGCTGCTGCTTTAGAATAGATAAGACCTTTAGCTAATGTTCCTTTCAAGAACCTCATTACACGTTTAATAGCTGTCCAATGTGGTTTGCCGGGGTTTGTACTATAACGACTCAGCATGTTTACAGAAAAACTTATATCGGGACGTGTGATCTGAGCGGCAAACAAAAAGCACCCAACAGCCTGCATGTAAGGAACTTTAGACATTTCGATTCTCTCTGCCTCTGTAGACGGTGACATGGCTGCAGTTAGTTTCTGGTTAACGTCGACTGGTTTTGACACAGGCTTGCTGTCATCCATACCAAATCGTTTAAGCATTTCCTCAATGTATTGTTGTTGATCAATTTTAATGATGCCTTCCTTCAAATTTCGGGTGATGCGGATACCCAATATGGAGGTAGCTACTCCCAGGTCTTTCATTTCAAAGTTTCTTGAAAGCTCAAGTTTTAGCGCTTCAATCACGTTTGTATTATCGCCAAAAATGAGGACGTCGTCCACATAAATTGCAACATAAAGACGACTCTTTGTGTTAACATGATAATACACGCATTGGTCTGCCTCGCTGCGTTTCAATCCATATTTCATCAAAACTGAGTTGAGTTTCGCATTCCACACGCGACTTGATTGTTTCAACCCATATACGAGGATTGTATTATCGAGATTTCTCTTTCTTTTAAATACACATTTGTTATCAATCACTTTTTTCTTTTCTGTATTATTCACTAATCCAAGTTTCATTCTGACAAAGTGAATCGTACTCCTCTTTCATAGCTTCCAACCATCTTTCTCGATTTTGGGAGTTGATCGCCTCCTCATAAGTTTTTGGATCCTCTGTAATAGTCAACAAAGCCAATTCCATTAATCCGACTTCCTTAAGATTTCGTAACCGTGAATCCAGAATATTTTTTTCATTTATATCACCCCAAAAATTTGGTAATCATGGTAGTGAGCCTTCCTTTTCTGCACACAGAACTTCGTTGTTATGTTCGTTGTATTCCTGGTTCTCTTGCATGTCAACTTGCTGGGTTGAATTTATCTCGACATCGTCTTCTGTAAACATTTTTTTTTTAAATTTTTTATTTAAACGTTATAATTATACGTACATATACAGCGTTTATAATATTGCAACTAATTTATACATTCAAAAACTAACGAGCAATTTAAGTTTATTCATTATATTCTGCTGGATATTTCACACCGCATTGGTGCTACTAGTTTGTGAGGTCTCTCGGCTTCGTTCTCTTAAGACGTCGTTCCGTTTTGTTTAGTTCGGAGAGTTTCGATGCCTCTTCGTTTATGTGGTGTTGAAGTCGTTCGTAAGGTAAGATTGCGACTTAATTAACCGTCTTCACGCCAAGATCTCTGTGGAGGTCTGACATTCGTACGTACCAGGGTGCATTGACTATGTTCCGTAGAACTTTGTTTTGAAATTTTTGTATTCTTTTAATATTGGTTTGTGTGGTGCATCCCCAAAGTTGAATACCGTAACTCCATACAGGTTTCAAGATTTGATTATATAACAAAAGCTTGTTATATATGTAGAAAGCGTAGATGATCTGCCAATTAACCAGTACATTTTTTTATACTTTATTTCGAGTTCTTCTCTTTTCTCTTTCGCATGTGCACACCATCGGAGCTTTACGTCAAGTGTTATACCCAAATACTTAGTCATCATTTTGCTTAATTCTGAAGTGTCTTTTTTGAAGGTATGATTCGATAATTTCACAATATTCGGCAGGTAGAATCAATTGCAGTTTATGGAGCAGACCTTTATGCCAAACTTTGTCGAATGCCTGCGCTACATCTAGAAATACCGCAGAACAGACTTTTTTCTCTTCAAATGAGTTTTCAATAACTTCGACGATCCTGTGAACTTGATCTATAGTTGAGTTGGCTGGAGTTTATTGTGCAGCAGCTTCTCAAAGACTTTCGATAGTATCGGTAACAGAGAGATTGGTCTATATGATGACACTTCTTGTGGTACTTTGCCTGGTTTGGGAAGCATTATTACTTCGGCCACTTTCCAGATGCTTGGGACATGTCGAAGGTTAAATGTGACGTTATACAAAGTTGAAAGATTTTCAATACACATCTGTGGCAGCTGTTTCAAAATTTCTGCTGTTATCAGATCAAAACCTGGACTTTTTTTCAATTTTAGGTTCTTTATCTCACATTTCACTTCGGAAGGGGTACACCGCAGAGTGCCTGCGTTATTCTCATAGTTGATGTTGTAATTCGTATCAATTTCTACGCCATCATTTGGCGTAAAGGTTTTCATAAGGTGGTCTGCAAAAGTGTGAGCCTTTTCAATGTTGCTTTTGGCCCAGCCACCATTAGCAATTTTAATTGGAGGAATCGGTAATGTGGGCCTTTTTATGTTTTTCGTGGCTTTCCACAAAGAGTAGTCATTGTTTTTTTCGTGTGAGAGGTTTCGTAAGTGCCTGCTAGTCGATTCATTTTTGAAAACCTTTATTTCTTGACTTAGCGTCTTTGTAGCTTTGTTAAGCGCATGTTTATCATTGGGTGACTTACTTTGGTGCCAGCGACGCAGGAGTTTTCTTTTGTTTGTTATTAGAATTTTTATTTCTTTCGGATAGAAACATCCTTCGGATTTCCTTTTTAAAATTGGCGTGCTAGCCCAAGCAGCATTTTGAATATTTTGTGTTAGTTTTAAGGCTTCGTATTCCAGTTGTTCTTCTGTTTTTGGGCGGTTCTATGTGTCGAGTGTTTTTACCTAGCAATTCTTTGAAATAGTGCCAGTCGGTAAACTTGTTGGTTAGATATTTATTTTGCATTTTTTTTATTATATTTTCGCTTACTGATAAGAAAACCGGAGAGTGGTCGGAATTGAGATCAAAACCCTCATGTATTTGTAAATAGTTCTTTGAAACTTTTTTAATTAAAAAGAAATCTATTAAATCAGGTATCGTTCCAGGATCCCTTGGCCAATAAGTTGGCTTACCAGTCACAACCCGTCTCTCTGGCAGCTTTAAATAACTCACGCCCTTTTGTTGTGGTTAGTCTGGATCCCCAATAGATGTTTTTGGCATTGAAATCTCCTCCTACTATAAATCTGGTTTCGTGCTTATTTATAAATTTAACATACAATTCACTATTAATTTTGTGTCTCGGCGGACTGTACAATGCCGTGAGCGCTAGCGGTTGGTTGTTTGAATTTATAATGATAATGGTTGCTTGGATTTCATAAGTACGGAATTTCTCTGACGTGAATCCAGAATATTTTTTTCATTTATATCACCCCAAAAATTTGGTAATCATGGTAGTGAGCCTTCCTTTTCTGCACACAGAACTTCGTTGTTATGTTCGTTCTATTCCTGGTTCTCTTGCATGTCAACTTGCTGGGTTGAATTTATCTCGACATCGTCTTCTGTAAACATGAATGAGGAGGTATTTTCCAAAAATTGTACGCCCCGTGCTACCATTATGGAATTCGAATTATCCATAATACGAAAACCTTTATGATTATCACTGTATCCTACAAATATGCCTCAACCCAAAAATGCAAAAATGTTCAAATGGTGCTGATTTATTAATCCAAAATTCATATGGTGTCTTATTTTTCACTGTTTTTGTTCCAGTGCCATTCAAAATGTATACGGTCGTTTCCGCCGCTTCTGCCCACAATCTGCCGTCGAGATTCTTTCCATGGATCAAGGATCGAGCTGCTTTCATTATGGTACAATTCGTGTACAATTGGTGTATAAGGAACTGAGCGACGATGGTGAATTCCATTATTTTCTAAGAAAGTATTTACTTCTTCATTCGCAAACTCAGTTCCATTGTCAGTTTGCAACATTTTTATAAGATGTCCGCAATGTTTTTCTGAAATCTTTACTACGTATTGAAGCTTTTCTATTACCTCGGGCTTATTCTTGAGAAAATAGATAAATCGAAAATGACAAAGATCATCCTTAAAAATTATAAAATACCTGGAACCCCCAAATGATTTCTGCTCTAATGATCCGCAGACATCTGCATAAATAATTTCACCACACTTTGTAGACCAAAGCTTAGTCGATGTTATTTATCGAAAGCAATCAAAATCCTCATCAATGAAATCAATATAGTTAAATCTTGGAAAATTGCGAACATATCTTATATTTTGATGACCCAGTCTTTCATGCCATACTCGTAATGTATTGCATTTTATTAGAACAATTGCTATCGGTTTCTGTTTAATTACCTTAAAATCAAACAATTAAAAATAGTTTTTATTGAACCGGCCTTTTTGATCATTGTACATTGTTTTTGTTATTGTGTTACGAACACCCCTAGTCATGATGCAGTGTGGTGGCCGCGGCTAGCTCGCAGCAACGGTCGTGGTCCTCAACCCGCCACACTGCATCGGGTGGGGCAACACTACAGAAAAAAAAGCATCCAACTCACCATTTGTTCTTTCCAGCCGGGCATCCTCTTCCCCGACGTCAAGCGAACTGTTGGGGTATTGTCCTTGTTTGACGGGGGACGTCCTTCTGCTGCGCGCGTGTATCTGAAAAGCCTAAGCCACTTCGTTAAATAATCACTGCACTCTTTTTACGTTTAAAATAACCAGTCTTTATTACTTAGAATACTAACTCTTATATACTATTTACAATTCATAATTACAATACAAAAACTGACCTTTCTGGTGTTCCAGTTTCGCACCTGTTAATTGGTGTCAGTTGGTCAAGCCAACTGACCTACGCCAATCTGAAATGTTGATGGTGCATTCTAACTTTGAATGCCATTCGGTGGCTCGACTGCAAAACTGTAGCACCCTAAAAGTTTACATAATAAGTATTACATAGGTAATATTAATTCTAAATACTCGCACCCTAAAAATATGTGCTTTCTTATGTAACTTTAGCACATGCTAATCACACAGAATGTGTGGCATCTGTTAGGAGTCGATGCTGTGAGACACTACGCGCAGGCAGCTTGATTTTAGCTCACAACATCCCTCCCCTCTTTCTAAAAGAAGTTAGTGCAACTAACTTCTAATGAATCTTTACAATATTTTTCTCTTTTCTGCACTTTAAACTATCTGTGCATTTTCTTAAACCTATAGTACATATGTATAGTTTTTTTCTTTTTTCAAATTCGCCTTATTTGGGTTCAATTGTTGTATTCTTTTCTTTTTACTTTTGTGTTCTTTTCTTTTTTCCTCTTTTGTTTTATTTTGTTCCTTTATTTCTATCTTTTTTTTCTTCTTTTTTTTCTTTGTTTTATTCTGTTCTTTTATTTCTATCTTTTTTTTTTTAGTTATATTCCCCTTTTTATATTTGGTCTTTCATCGACTCTTTTCTCACTGGCGTATATACAAACAAAATTACAAACTAATTACATATTTAGCTACGCTTCTTATAAATAGGGTCCTCTGCAATTGTTGGTCCTGGTAACGTCCGTCCTGCGAGAGTGAAGTCCCTCGATGAACTCTGCATACCCCTCCCTTCTTTCTGGATCGGTACGTACAAAGATATTATAAGTTGGCGATCTGGTTTGCCATTAAAACTTTGCTTTTAGTGGCCTTCTTCTATCAATTTATATAGTGTGCCCCACGGCTGTAAGTGGTACTGCCTCTGCTTATAGTATTCAACTTGTAAAAAACATTTGGAATACATGAGAGATTACAATACACCTTCTTCCTTTGCAGCAATGCGTTTTATGGTGGAAGTGTTTCTCTTGAGCTTCCTCATAATGGTATTTGACATCGTTTGGCTTTGATGTGGAGACAATCGGTATTTCTCTGAGACACACATTTAATGACGTAATTTGTGTACTCTGATCGGTAACCAGTCTCTGTGTCCTCTTGTATTAAATCATATGTCCTATGTAAATCATATTCCATATGTTCACACTCTAGATTGGACATACACTTCAATGAAGCAATTAACTTCCGTGAGCCAAATTTCTTCTGCTTATTATATTTGGTGGTGGTTTCAGTCACCCACCTTAAGCTTTTACCCATCTTCAACTTATCCAAAATCGATTCTGTTGAGATTGTGATACACTCGGTGGACATTGTACTATAATTGTCCAATTCAAAACATGACTCCGCAAGGAAACTTGTTTTTTTTTTCGTTGCTTGTCAATAACTCATCCACAACGCATTCAAATGCTGCGGCCATATGCCGTTTCGCAAAATTAAAATTACATCCGTCGCCATTCATCCCCAATCTAATATGTTGGCATCTTTGGGGTCACAAACCTTAGATAACTGCCAAAAATCTTTGTTTTTCAAAAACGCATCTTTCCGAATACTACGTTGGTCTTTTAGTCCGCACCGCCTTCTGATATCCGCTGTTCCCGGAACTTCCTGCTTCGCTTCACATCATCAGAGCTATATAGAGAACACCTATAATAATTTTCTTAATTTTCTAGTATACATTTTAGTTTGATATTTCTTCTATGTTTAATTTTTGCCGAACATTTCAAAGTCAACTTAATAAATGAATTTAAAAATTATATAACATTTAAATAAATACACTATATGTACTATGTACTATATATACTCTTGGGTATAATTTTCCAATTTAGTATGATTTTTGTTTTTTTTTATTACAAATTTATATTTTAAATAATTAATTTTTGTAACTCTAATTATTTTCTAAACTACTTTTGATTCTAATGTGAACTTTGCACAGATTATAATTTTTTAATTTATAACTTTTCTTAAACATAAGCTATTCCAAAAAACAATATTTCTACAACATGCTTTTTTTATAATTGAATCCTATATCATTCAATTTGCCATCCACTCGTCTTCTCCCCTCACATTATCGGATTCGCTACCGTATCCTGGAGGAAAAGAGGACTGGACTATGCGTTTTCATAGCCATATAGGGCATCAGTTTTGCTCTGATTAATTTTTCGTGCTCTTTTTCAACACGTGAGTTATCACTCATTTCAACTTTGAACCAATTCATTGGCCCTCCGACAAAAACCAGAATATTTAAGATAAACCCGTTTGTGTCAAAACTTTGTCCATTGCATGACTATACCTTTCATCGCATACAATTACTTTTTATTTAAATTCACTTCTAGCCTGATATGTATATATCCATTAACGATTCTATTTTCCATCCTGTAATCAGCCCGTATATGAATACATACATACATTCAAGGCGCTTTAAATTACCTAGAATTAATTGCTTATTTTCCCAATCAACCTATACTTTTTTTTTATATCCCAACATATACATTTATTCAAATTTCCATACGCTAATTTCCTAATCAATTAACCGTTAAAACCTATGTACGAGTATATCTACATATAGCCTACTGCAGTATCTGCAAATTCCCAATTCCTAATCATATGTCCCTACATACTTACTTATATGGCCATACCCATTCCTATAACTAGAATACTTACTTCTTTAAATATTCCCTCGTACATTCATTCTGTATATTATACAGTTACATACATATATATTTACTTCACCAACGGTGCCGGCGCTACTGCTTTCATTTCATTAACCGCCGTATGTATGTATGTACATATTTGAAGTTAACTTTTATATTACTTACCCACGACTGTCTTACTATTTTATTTTATTTTTTAAATACGTGCAATATTTATCATTTAATATTTAAAAAATATTTTTCCCTACTGTGCTTCGTTCGGCCATAGTGCATAATAAGCACATTTTTATTGCGTCAACTTTACTTGCTCGAGTTTAATTGGCACACTTCTGCTGGCCTTGACTTTGAAAATCGGAGCTGTGTGTGTTATTTGATACACACACGTACATGTTTACGTTGTTATTTTTGTGTTTACACTTGTAAAACACTGCTAACACATGTCTTTAGTTGTGTGGTCTTATGTGGAATAATTTCAGCAAATTATTATGTAGCTTTTTATTCTTGCCCTTAATCGTTACGACTGTTGTAACTGGGCTTCGGATCTCTGCTACCATATACGGACCTATCCACACAGGTGAGAATTTTTTTCTCCTGGCTTGATTCCTCATGAGTACCTGATCACCCACGTTCAAAACGACTGGGTTTAGTACCTTGTTATAGGCCTCCCTAGCTACTCGTTTAGCACAATCCTGGTTTTCTCTGACCAACTCGTGCGCTCGCTGTAGCTGATACTTTTGTACTTTATTAGGGTCATCAGCATTGTACACTGGCGCACATTTGCGCTTCAGATTTGCTGGCATATTAAAATCAAACCCGTAGAGCGTCCTGAACGGAGTTTGCTTCGTTGATACATGTACCGTATTATTGTGTACATGCAATGCAGTGGTCAACCATTGATCCCAATTCGAGCCGTCTTCTTTGGCAAAACTGCGCAAGTACTCGGCCAAAGGTCGATGACTACGTTCCAATGAGCCATTCGCCTGTGGATGATATGGTGTTATGTGCAACTTCTTGATTCCCAGCATTTTACACGTTTCTGAGAATAGTTTTGATACGAAATTTGAACCATTGTCGGTTATCAAAACCTTAGGTATGTTGTAACGTGCTATAATTTCATCAAAGAATGCTTTGGCTACCGTACCTGCTTCCGCATCAGGTATAGCCACGCACGCCATATACTTTGAGAAATCATCTTGGAACGTCAAGATGTATTTATTGCCCGAAACTGTCTCAGGTAAAATACCTACAATATCCATATGAACTTTATCAAATGGCTGTTTTGGTGTGTCAGTTAGCACCATGGGCATCTTGGTTAGCCTTGAACTTTTGTTGGCCTGGCACTTTGGGCAACTTCTTACATATTTTTTTATGTCTTTGAGCATACCTTTCCTCTAGAGGTGAATCATGGAAACCCTTTAACACAGCCTGGATATCCTTTATATCCTTCAGCCATTCCACACTACTGGCTCTTTGTTCATTAGCAGCGTCACCCGCATTGCTAACATTTCCTGTTGCATCAATTTTATCCCCTTGAATTCTCTCGGTCTTCTCCTTATCTGACCGTGCTTTGGCCCTCGTTTGCACTACTGATACCTTCTGTGCCTGCGGTACTCTGCTGAGTGCGTCCGCATTCAGATTCTTCTTCCCAGGTTTGTATATGATTTCAAAATCATACTCAGACAATTTGTGTCTGAACCTGGCTAGCCTAGACGTTTGGTCTTTCAAATTGGCTATGCCTCTCAACGGCTGGTGATCAGTATATATCTTAAATGGGCGTCCTAGCAGATATGCTCTAAAATTCTTCGTAGCCCACACTATGGCTAGAAATTCCTTTTCTATTGTGGAGTATCTCTTCTCCGTGTCGCTAAGCGCTCTGCTTGCGAATGCTATTGGTCGGTCATCACCGACTTCCCCTTGTGACAATACTGCCCCTAATGCTTCATTGCTAGCATCAGTGGTCAACAAAAAAGTTTGCTCAAAGTCGGGGTACGCCAAAATTGGTGGCGAGCTAATTATCTCCTTTAGCCTCTCGAATGCTTGCTGACATCTCTCTGTCCATTCGAACTTTGCTTCTTTTCGTAGCAACTTATTAATGGGCAAAGCAATTCCGGCTAGTCCTTCCACGAACTTTCTATAATAGTTCACTAGTCCTAGGAATGCTTGCACTTCCTTTCTGTTTCTCGGAATCGCTAGATTTTTAACGCATTCCACCTTCTGCGGGTCAGGCAGTGCTCCTGCTTCTGAGCAACGATGGCCTAAATAAACCACCTCTCTTCGCAAAAATTGACACTTCTCCGTGTTCAATTTCAAATTGTGTTCTCGTAATTTCTGGAGCACCTTGCACAAGCGTTGCGAATGCTGCTGCAAGTTCTTCCCATAAATTACAATATCATCGAGGTACACAAAACAATCTAACCCTTGTAAGCCTGTTAGCACATGGTTCATTAGCCGTTGGAAAGTAGCCGGTGCTCCTGTTAATCCAAACGGCATTCTATTAAACTCATAATGCCCTAAACCGGTGCTGAACGCGGTTTTCTGCTTATCTTGGGTATCCACCAGAACTTGGTGGTAGCCACTCGCTAAATCAAGTGTAGAAAAATATCTACTGTGTCCCAATTGATCCAGTATCTCTTCTATCCTTGGTATTGGGAACACCTGCTTGATAGTGGCGTCGTTCAATTTCCTAAAATCAACGACCATCCTCCACTTCTTCTGACCCTGAGCACCTCCCTTCTTTGGCACCAAAATTATTGGTGAATTCCAAGGCGAGATACTCGGCGAAATAATGTTATCTTTCAACATTCCCTCCACTTGCCTATTTACCTCATCTTTGTGAGCTTGCGGCAATCTGTACTGTTTCTGGTTAATTGGTGCTTGATCCACTCTAGTAGGTATTTCATGCTCTACCTCTGGTGTATATGTTAACTGGTCTCCTTCCAGCAAAAATATGTCATGGAATGACGCACAAATGGCTTCTATTGATGCCTTCTCTTCTGAATTCACGCTTGGGTCCAACTTCAAGGATTCTAGCACCCTCTCCATTCTTTTTCTTATATCTACCTGCTTAATCTGATTCACCGATCTATAATTCGGTTCCTTAAAATTATCATAACTAGTGAACTTGGGTCTAACATCCTCCTCCATCAGGTAGTCCTTTTCCGATGCGTTGAGTACGCAAGCGTACACCTTACCCTTGTCAACGTGCGTTATGGTTTCTCCCATATATATGCCCTCCGCTAGCTGCTGCTTGTGCAAAACAAGAGTCCTAAGTTTTGTGTTTACTTGCATAGTAACTACTCTGGTTGACCTTGCATTCACTACCTCCATACAATTCTTAACCTTATTCACGGTTCCTTCCTGCCATGACATTAATGGAAAAGTAAGGATTCTATGCTTATTGTTATCATAGAATGATAACTGCTTGTCGAGCGCATCCAGTATGGTGCGTCCCCAAAGATTATCGCGGCCAATTATCCCATCAGCGGGGATACCTTTCCTATCGACTTCCACTGCGTGCATTCTAAAACTCATACCCTTTACTCCACTGTGCCCTATTCTGAGCGACCCCAATGTCCTAATGCACCCTCCAAACGCTCCGTTAAGCGTTCTTAAGTCCATTTGATTAATGTCTAGCCCCTTCCGTAAAACACTAGATTTTACGAGGCTAGTGTCCGCCCCTGAATCTACTAATAGCACTAGCTTTCCACTCGCTGCCTCCTCGCAGGGTATCTCGATGAAGGCATCACCTATCCTGCTCATAGCGAAGCAACCTCCTTTTGTTCCCAATATGGACGTGTATCCACTCCCTAACACTTCGTGATACTGGAGAGCCTCTTGCTCCTCCTTCTCCTGGACTGTAGTTCCTATATTACTAGTCCCACGTACTTCCGGCCTTATTATTACTTCCTTTCTTTTGGCTTTCCAGTCTATTGGCCTCGACTGGGCCGCTGGAAGTTTCCCTGGTTCCTTTGTTGGGATTGTCTATCCCTGCATTCCGCTGCCCGATGTCCCATTCGTCCACATGAGAAGCATCTCAATCCCTGTATGTTATTGCCTATCCTTGGTTCACTTCTAGAATCCCAACTTGGTCGCTGCTGACCACTCCCAGTTTTGAAAGGATTTCTTCCTTGGTTAATTCCTTCTGTTGAATTAATTCTGGGACTACTGAAGTTACCCCTGCTGTCCCTCAAGGTTGGAACCGGGCGACTCGTTGCTGGCTGCCTTTTACTCTGATTCCATTTAGTGTCTACTTGGCACTGTCTACTTGCCTCATGACCGTAAGTTTGGCACTCCAAACAGTAGGGCGTGTTTTTGCGTGTAACGCATTCATCCCTTGTATGCCCTGGCTTATGACAGAATGAGCAAATGGGTTTCCTTGGCTGAAAATCTTGTTCTCTTTGTTGCGGAAATTGACCCATCAATCTACCAATTCCACATCTGTTTTGCTGCTGTACTGTTCCTACCTCTGCAGGAGCATCAGTCCAGCAGATTCCACCTGTTGTCGCTCGCTGTTGTATTGCTGCTTCAGCTAAAGAGACCGCCTCCACTAACTCTGCCATACTCCTCGGCGTGAGAGTAAGAGTATAATTAGCTAAATCCCTATTTATCAGGCCTGCCTTGAACACAGAAATCATAGTCCGTTCTACTTGAGCCTTGTATGCTGCAACATTTTCTGGAAACTGCCTGTTGGCTTCCGTCTCAGCAGCGTTCCCCAGAGACTGGAGCCTTTGTCCTCAGGCTCTCAATTCCTCCCCAGGTCTCTGAGTTGATTCCTGAATTTCCCATACAAGACAGTCGTATGACTTTTGTTTTAAATACGTCCTATCCAAAAGTGCATATAATTCTGTCAGGGTGCTTACTGAGCTATGCACCAGTAAATCAAACGCATCACCTGTGGTTCTTTGCCTAATACACTTTATTAAGTGTTCCCCGTCCGCTTCCGAAACACTCTGTTGCGCTAGCTCACAACCTTCTTTGAAGCGCCGGATCTCAGTTCTCAGGTCATACAACTGGACTCCTGAGAACATGGGCACCAACTTCTCCACCGCATGAGCAACTTGCAGAATGCCCATTTTATAGCTTTGTGTTTTCTCAATTGCTGGTAAAACCTTAGCTTTATTAATCTCTTTGGTAGTTTCCAAATTCTCTTCTCCCAGATCTGAGAGGTAATTGGTCAGTGACGGATTCAAACTAATTAGTCTTCGATCGTTTGTTCGTGCAGGCGAAATACTGCCTACAGTATCGGAACTTTGCTGCACGGGTACTGCTTCCGGCTCCTTTGGCGGATATCCCTGATTTTTATTATTTATCGGGCTTCCCGGAGAAAAAGGCTCGACACCGACTTCAGATGCGCCAAACAAAAATTCCGCTTGCTTTTCTTCATTAAGTACTAATTTTGGCTTCATCATGCGGCTTATCCCTTCTGGTGTTAAATATTCCGGCCAACGTACTTCCGGAGGCAATGTCAATACTGTCTGCGTAAATCCAGCTGATGCTGATTTTGATCTCTCCCTATTCAGTGAGGTCCTATTGGTCGCCCGTCCTCTTTTCAATTCCGCACACTCCTTTTCCAACAGCGTTGCTGCTTCCTCTGTTTCCGTCAACCTCTGAGAAAGTTCCTTTACCTTCTTCTCCAGATACTCTTTTTGTGCTCTCCAATCTTCTGCTTTCTTATGAAAACTGAACAACTTTTCCTCTGTTCTTTTTTGGATTGCCGTCAAGGCTTGATCCGCTACCTCTAACGGTGACACAGCGCCTCCGGCGTTCGCCTGCCTCCACAATTCCTGAGCTTCTTCCCTGGTCGTACTCGCTTCGAACTGGTCAACTATTTTCCCAGTAAACAGTTTCACCTCTGACTGTATTGATTTCAATCTGTTCCTTATTTCCTCGTCTGGCGAAACCAAACTCACAATCTCTTGCCCTAGTCCCTCTAATTCAGAACTAAATGTATCTGCCCATTCGTTGACCAGACTATTTATGTAGTCTGCGTAATTTTCCGCAAAATATTTTCCCTTGCCGTACTCAACTGCGTGAGGCAACAACAGTCCGTGATTATTGTTGAACTCTCTCCCCAGATCTTGCAACTGTGTTATTCGCTTGCGGTAATACACGTTGTCCTTACGTAACCTGCCGTCTTTCTTAAAATTACGGACCAGTTCTTCAATCGCTTCGCCAATTTGCTCCTGCCTCAGCAGTAATCCTTGCGCTTCCTTCGTCATATCCCAAATGCCAGAACAGATGGCGTATCCCAATTACAAATAAAAATCCAATAATTGTTAAAACTTGTTACAATATTTTATTCGATCTTACTTAATGATTCAAAACAGAGTTATTAAAAAAAAACATTCCACCGTAAATTCTATCTTTATATGCATATTCTGCTATACTTGTTTTCCATCACAAAGTTCCGCTGTCTACCGGCGTCCATTAAGTCCTTCCATCAAAGCAAATTGGTCCTTGACTTCCTCACCAATACTCCTTGTTTTCCTCTCACCATCTTTAATAAATCCATAGAAAAGGCCAAAACCGAAATTTGATTTACCGGCAAAAGTGTCTTGATTCATTCCCGGAAATTTGAATCCATATTTAAAAATAAACCCGTAACGTATGCGCCACATAATAATAGCATTTAAATGTTTTCTTCAACATTGCTACGCAAATCGTAGTTTCCGAACTACAAAAAACTTTGATGCAACAACAGGTGTTGTAAACACCTCTTGAAATATTTTTGCCTAATACCCTAAGCTCAAAAGCCAATCATTTAAATCAAACAAGAAAAATTCAGAACTTCAGAATTTAAACAATACAAAAACAATTTAACTTTCTCAACATAGACCACATGGCCTTATAAACAATATAAATGTCCCTCACGACAACCAAACTCAAATCCCCTACAAAAAAAATCCTCACAGCTAGGATGAACATACATAGACCGTCCGATCATACTGACGGTTTATGGTTGCCATTCAAAGCATTCATTGCGTGCAACAGCGCAAACGCGCCTGTAGGTTGCAACTTCTTTGACCAGCGCTACGGCGCCTTCAGGGTCGCAGAAGTATCTACTTAGATTACGCTATTATACACTCTACTCACCCAAATTTTTTTCGATGTCATCTTTATTCCACAGTGTCCTTCGATGAGGTCCTTCGAATTCGTTGCAGGATGCCTCTCTGCTTCAGGGTTCCTTGCCCTGGGATTACTCCAATAGGTCCTTTAGACCGGCTGCGCCAAAATGTTGGGGTATTGTCCTTGTTTGACGGGGGACGTCCTTCTGCTGCGCGCGTGTATCTGAAAAGCCTAAGCCACTTCGTTAAATAATCACTGCACTCTTTTTACGTTTAAAATAACCAGTCTTTATTACTTAGAATACTAACTCTTATATACTATTTACAATTCATAATTACAATACAAAAACTGACCTTTCTGGTGTTCCAGTTTCGCACCTGTTAATTGGTGTCAGTTGGTCAAGCCAACTGACCTACGCCAATCTGAAATGTTGATGGTGCATTCTAACTTTGAATGCCATTCGGTGGCTCGACTGCAAAACTGTAGCACCCTAAAAGTTTACATAATAAGTATTACATAGGTAATATTAATTCTAAATACTCGCACCCTAAAAATATGTGCTTTCTTATGTAACTTTAGCACATGCTAATCACACAGAATGTGTGGCATCTGTTAGGAGTCGATGCTGTGAGACACTACGCGCAGGCAGCTTGATTTTAGCTCACAACAGAACCCGCCCCATAATCTCCGCCTTAGCCTAACCTACTGCACATATCTAAATATTATACTTTAATACTTAAATAAATAACACATACTTACAACTATTTTTTTTTTCTATTTATACTGATGAGGCGGGCGATAGCTTCCCTTTCCCTTTCTTTTATCTGCACCCAATAACGACTGTTGTTGTACCACTCACAAAATTCTGCCTCTTTAGTCTATTTAAAAAAAAAACAACGAATTTGAAATCGTCTCCTTAATATTTTTTTCCTGACTTTTTGCTCAATTCCACATTTTGTTGTAAAAACATAATTTCACTTATAGGAAATATTTCACTTTTGTTGCATGTCTGCAGTTTATCTTTTACGAGGCGCACCATACATATTTTTTTAAATTTAAGTTTCAATTTAACTTTCCTTCTCATTACACAACTATTATTTAATTTACAACCTTTCTTCTCATTATTTAACTTCCGCTCCGAACCCACAACCGACAAATTATAAACTTAAAAGAGCCCGTTTTTGCCGCTACCAGCGCCTTAAATCACTTTAAACTTTTTTCAAAACCCCGTTCTTTTTTTCCAATTCCTTGGACTCCTCCGCTATTCCACCATTGACCGTTTCAGCGGTCAAGCTGGTCAGTCAACTCACTTTTAAATTTTGACTAGTCTGAGGCAGCGCCATCTCTACCTCAGAATCGTCACTATACAGTTGACTGGCCGCATTCACCACAAAAGCGGAGAAGGGAAAACAAGAAAAAGAAGGGGAGAAGCAAAATAAAAAATGAACATACAGACGGTGGCGGCTAAAGAAACGATCGCAACAGTTGGCGTATAGATTTGGTGCATATACTCGTAACGCATCTTTTATAGTTTTTTCTATCCATTTCGTTCCAGTGAAGGATAATACTTGTATATCTCCACGTCCAGCTGGAAGCATGGTTTTTCCATTGCCAATCAAAACTTCAACTGGATTATCTAATTCAACAAAAGTTTGGTACCAATCACGGTTTTTACACATGAGGCACGTAGCGCCAGAATCTAAATACCAAGCGTCACTTTGGTTCTGCGATTGAAATATATTATTACTTAAAAACACTTTATTGCAGTAATTGACAGTTGTTGGAGCTTGAAAAATTTTCGTAATCGATTTTATCTTGCAATCTCGTTTCCAAGGACCAAAACCTCCGCATTTGAAGCATTTACTCTTGCTTTTGCTGTTATTGTTTTATTTTCTGAATGAGTTGTTTTGTCTCCTAGCATCTTGATTTCTCGCCAACAGTGCCTCACTGGTACCAACTAATGTTGGATACCTTGAACCTTACCTTAATGTTTTGAATACCTTGCCGATTTTCTTCCACTATCAATCGATTTGTAAAATTAGCAATTGTATGATTATCTTCATTTGTCGAATCCCATGCTGTAGCGAAATGCTTATACTTTGAGGACAGTGTCATCAATATTTTTGTGATCAGCATTGTTTCATTTATATCAACTCAAACAACTTTCAGTGTACTAACTAGACCCGCCATAGTAGAAATATGTGTTGCCATATCATGACTGCAATTCTTTTTACAAGCATAAAATTGTTCTAGCAACAAATGTTGGCAGATTCGTTGTGTTTGTTCGTTCACTGTGTGTAACTTGTCCCACAGTTCTTTCGCTGTAATGCAGTTACATAGACGAACGAGAATTTTCCCACCACATGCATTCACCATCACTCTGTGCCATTGCATACTTTTGATTAAAATCCGTACTTTCCAAACATATGCTGCCATCAAGTTCACCTTAACCTGAAGCTTCCACATCGGCCACTGTGGTAGCTCGATGAATTTCTCAATGCTCCATGGCTCCTTTTCCATTTTAGCTGCTTCTACAAAGAAAAAACTTACTTGGAAAAAACTGTAAAATCCCGTTTTACAGCGACAACAAGTAACAAAATACAGTTTATGTTATTTGTATTGATGCAATCTTTAATAAATTTAAATTTTTAATATTAAGCGTTATGTCTGGGCCCATAACCTATTGAATAAATTAAATTTAGTTATTCAAAAAAAAGATAGAATTAATAAACTATGATGTTATTCGGCTCGCAGTTGCGGAAGTAGAGAGAGATACAATATTAGGAGTTGCATATAAGAATGATTATTATTATTATTATTATTATTTTTATTATTACCAGTCTAAAAGAACACCGCGACCTAAGAGATCTTTTGTGTAGCCTCGTACGCAACTAAAACAATCCTAGAAGATTCATAAATCTCGTAACTGCTGTGGGCTTAATTTTAACTAGGTGATTTGGAGATAAGAACCCTCTGGCTAGGTAGTGTTGTTAATAGAAGTTTTAATTTGCAGTGAAATAAAACACGTGTGTTTAACTCAGCGACTTACAACGGAAGAAGATAAGAAAGAGAACAGCTTTCATGTTTTATTGTAGTTGATATAAACCAGAGGTTGCCATATATACGAAATGTCATAATTCAATTTCAACACTTTCCCTGAATTATTATTACATTTCATTACAAAAAATTAATTAAAGAACAATTCAAATCTATATATATGCAGTACAAAGCTTTTAAATAGAAAATTCATTCTTCTTTTACATGATAAAAGTAATTCCATTTAAAAAATTCATTTTGACTTTTATACAAAGTAACATGTATTATTTATGTTACTTTGTATAAAATCATTTCAAACCAAATTTACTAGTAAGAAACGATAACTTATTTGTAGGTACTCCTTTAGTGAGAATGTCAGCTAATATTTGGTCAGTGGGAACATATAAAAGTTTTAGAGTACCATCATCAAGTTTCTCACGAATAAATTTGACTTTCACATCAATGTGTTTTGTGCGTGGAGAGTACGAATTTTTAGTAACAATATGAATTGCGCTTTTATTATCGCAAAACAGTACCATCGAATGAGATGACTCCGCAACCAATTCTCGCTCCATGCGCTTGATCCAAATTAGCTCTTGGACAGCATTCACGATTGACATAAATTCGGCCTCTGTTGATGATAGAGCGACCGTTCGTTGTCGTTTTGAACACCACGAGATCGGTGCTCCTTGAAAGGTGAACAGGTAACCCGACGTAGATCGTCTCTCATCCACATCGCTTGCCCAATCTACGTCACAATATCCAGTGATATCTGCTGCTGCTTTAGAATAGATAAGACCTTTAGCTAATGTTCCTTTCAAGAACCTCATTACACGTTTAATAGCTGTCCAATGTGGTTTGCCGGGGTTTGTACTATAACGACTCAGCATGTTTACAGAAAAACTTATATCGGGACGTGTGATCTGAGCGGCAAACAAAAAGCACCCAACAGCCTGCATGTAAGGAACTTTAGACATTTCGATTCTCTCTGCCTCTGTAGACGGTGACATGGCTGCAGTTAGTTTCTGGTTAACGTCGACTGGTTTTGACACAGGCTTGCTGTCATCCATACCAAATCGTTTAAGCATTTCCTCAATGTATTGTTGTTGATCAATTTTAATGATGCCTTCCTTCAAATTTCGGGTGATGCGGATACCCAATATGGAGGTAGCTACTCCCAGGTCTTTCATTTCAAAGTTTCTTGAAAGCTCAAGTTTTAGCGCTTCAATCACGTTTGTATTATCGCCAAAAATGAGGACGTCGTCCACATAAATTGCAACATAAAGACGACTCTTTGTGTTAACATGATAATACACGCATTGGTCTGCCTCGCTGCGTTTCAATCCATATTTCATCAAAACTGAGTTGAGTTTCGCATTCCACACGCGACTTGATTGTTTCAACCCATATACGAGGTTTGATAAAGAAATAACCGTTATTTTCAAGTATCTATTTATTCATCAACAACTATCTTGTCCCCTTCAAAGTAATTCCCCTCAGATATAATACACTTATGCCAGCGTTTTTTCCAATCCTCTAAACACTTCTGAAACGCTTTTTTTGGTATCGCCAACAGCTCCTGGTTCGATTTTTCTTTTATCTCCTCAATCGTAGCAAAACGCTTTCCTTTCATCGGTGTCTTCAGTTTTGGAAAGAGGAAAAAGTCAGCGGGGGCCAAGTCCGGTGAATACGGTGGTTGAGGCATGATAACGGTCTTGTTTTTGGCCAAAAACAGCTCCTGAGCGATGTCCATGCGACGTTGTTTTTGCTCAAAATTTAGCAATTTTGGAACAATCTTCGCTGCCGCACGTTTCATGCCTAAAACATCCGTAAAAATTGCTTGGCATGAGCCGAACGATATGCCAACATCATCAGCAACCTCTCTGATAGTGATTCGACGATTATCAAAAATCATTTTCTTCACTGCGTCAATGTTTTCATCGGTTGTTGACGTGCTCGGGCGACCAGAACGAGCATCGTCATTGACATCTTCTCGGCCTTCCTGAAACCGGTTATACTACAATTGAACTTATGTTCTGCTCATAGTAGACTCGCCAAAGGCCACAGTCAACATTTCAAATGTCCTTGCGCATTTAATTTCATTTTTTACACAAAACTGAATACAGTTTCTTTGATCCATTTTTTCGAATAGTACAAAAATCGAAGAGCACACCAAAACACGACTAACCTTTTTATCTGTCAAAAACAAACTGACAATCCAAAATGGTTGGTATTGCCAACATATATAACAGACATGTGTACCTACATAACAGAAAAAAAATGCGAACATCGAACATACGTAACTCACGAAATTTGAAAATAACGGTTATTTTTTGATCACACCTCGTAGAGACTTTTTAAGCGCGCACACTCTTCCAGATCCATCGTCAAATCCTTCTGGTTGGCTCATAAATATTTCTTCTTGGAGTTCGCCATTTAAAAACGCGGTCACAGCATCAAGTTGATGAATTTGCAAGTTATATTTTGTCACCAGAGCCAGTAAAAAACGAATAGAGCTATATCGCACAACAGGCGCGAAAGTTTCATTATAGTCAACACCCTCTTGCTGACTGAAGCCTCTGACAACCAGCCTTGCTTTGTGGCGGACAAAATCACCATTTGCGTCGAACTTAGTTTTAAAAACCCATTTTGAACTAATTGGCTTCTTTCCCGATGGCAGTTGCGTTAAAAACCATGTTTCGTTTACAGCTAATGATTTCATTTCGTCGTGCATAGCACGCTTCCACTTCTCTGCGTGATTCGATGCCAGAGCTTCTGCGACTATTGCTGGGTCTTCGCTTACAAAACTTGTTGCACAAAAATTATAACTTGGCTTAGGCATACTATGGATACGCTCAGACCGACGAACAGCATCATTTTCGTACAGATTTTCGCCATCAGCACCCTCGTCATCTGCATAGGGAACAGCATCGTTGGAAACATTATCAAACCCCAAAAACACATCAAAACTATCCTCTTCTTCGTCATTATTGGGTTCGAAGCAATCAGTTGGCGATTTGATCTTTCGCACAACTTCCCCTGAATTGACGACTGATACGCTGTCTTCAAGGTTAACTATAGAAGATCCAAGACGATTAGTGCTATTTGTTTCACCATAAATACCTGTTTGATGTTCGATGAAAACTACGTCACGGCTCGTCACGATTTTTCTCGTTACAGGGTTGAACAGTCGATAAGTTTTCGACTCGCTGCTATATCCAAGTAGGAAACATTCTATGCGACGTGTTTGTTTTGGCACATGAACCATGGCTTTGCTGCCAAAAACGCGGAGATGTTTCAAACTAGGTTTGCGATTCGACCATAGCTCCTCTGGGCTTTTGTTATTCCCTCTGCACGGCACACGGTTCATCAGGTACACTGCGGTGACGGCTGCTTCTGCCCAGAACCTTTCGTCTATACCAGAATCCAACAACATGCAATGCGTTCCATTATTGTTCTGTTGCAGCGCTCAGCAACGCCGTTCTGCTCAGGAGTGTACGAGGAAGTTTTTTGATGTAAAATTCCGGCGCGTTCAGAAAAAATTTTCAATTTTGAATTTATATATTCGGACCCGTTATCTGTAGGTAAAATTTTAATTTTTCTCGACGATTGGTTTTCCGCGAATGTCTTAAATTTCATGAATTCGTCAAACACTTGATGCTTATTTTTAATTGGATAGACGAAAACTTTGCGAGTGTAATCGTCAATAAACGTTAAGAGGTATTTTACGCCCGAAAGCGGTCTCAAAACATCTGAATGTATAAGATCAAGTTTATTTTCAGCACGAGAACCAATATCATTAAACGGATATCGGGTTTGTCTACCTTTGATGCAGATTGTGCGTTTGTCACCACGATTTTTCGAAAACTTTATTCCGGTCGATGCTTCCTTTACGTTTTTTAAATTTTCGTCACAGATGTGACCTAGCCTTCTATGCCATAGTTCAAAGTCTTTAGTGACTGCCATAGCCTTATTTAACACAACCGGATTTTCGATACACTTACCATTTAAACGATAAAGTCCATTGTGATCATTCGCAGTTGCAATTAAATTGTTTTTGTTGTCAAATATTTTGCAGTCGTCTTCTTTGAAGATTACTTTATTCCCGAGAGTAAATTAACACACAACTGTGGAACGTATTCTACATTTTTTACAACTGAGTTTGTTTTTGTATGTTCCGCCATTAGTTGCATTCTCACTTCTCCCGCACTGTCAACCGTAACTGTATCATTGTTCGCAACAACAATTTCTTTACATGGAACAGTTTTTAAGTTCTCTAAAAACGATTTGTCTTTTGTCATGTGTGTCGAAGCGCCCGAATCGACATACCAACTGTTCGCGTTATCGGCACCGGCGAGGAGAGAGGCGAAGAGAACTGTGTTTTTATGTTTATCAGTTTTCTCCTTTGCCTTATTTGGACAGTTTTTGCTGAAATGCCCTTTTTGCTTGCAATTGTAGCATTTGAATTTCGTATGTTTGACCTTCGATTTTGTGGAAAGGGCATTTTCGTAATGTTCACCATCGAATTTGGCATCTTGTAATAAAAGATTTTTTACCACGTCAATTGTTAATTTCGATTTCGAATTTTCTATGGCCATTACTAAAGAACGAAATTCATCCGATAAACCGGCTAACATTAAGGACGCGGTTATTTCTTCATCGATCTTAAGACCAGCATTTTGCACTTTTATCGATGTCATAACCATTTTTCCTACGTAATTGTTCATGGATTCACAATCATCAAGTCTTAGCCGTACTAATTGCTTTAGCAATTCCACTTTGCGGGTTAAACCAGTGTCCTCATACGCTGACATTAATGCATTCCATGCGTCCTTTGCACTTTCCGTTGTCGCTTTATGAGCAAAATTTCCAGGTTCGATCAGAGTTATCTCTGCCAATGCAAGTTCTTTGAGTTCCGTTTCTTTTGTCGTTGGGGGCGAAGAAAATCCATCTGTGATAATCTTCCAACAGCCTTTGATGACTAGGTAGGATTCGCGTGGCGCTTCCAAATGTCGAAATTTTCGCGAACACGAAGCTTGTCGAAAGGAAAAGCAATTGTACCTGAAGTCATTTTATTTTCGCGACGACCTTTTTTTTATTACAAAACAACGATTTCAACACGGCAAATTTACAACACACAATCTGATATATATATTAATTTTTTTTATATATATATTTTTTTTTTATTCACGTGGTCCTGGGCCCATAACCTGTTGTTAATAGAAGTTTTAACTTGCAGTGAAATAAAACGCGTGTGTTTAACTCAGCGACTTACAACGGAAGGAGATAAGAAAGAGAACAGCTTTCATATTTTATTGTATTTGATTTAGTATGTAAACCAGAGGTTGGCATATATACGAAATGTCATTATAATTCAATTTCAACAGGTAGTTATGTCTGCGTCTTGCCACCGCTGGGCAAGTGCATAGAATATGTTCTGCTGTTTCCTGCTCCTCTGGACAGAGTCGGCAGGAATCGTCTTCTACCACGTTTATTTTTCAGATGGTAATTTAGTCTACAATGTCCTGTTAAAAGTTCAGTATAGAGTTTGATGTCATTTCTGCTGACGTTTAAAGAAGCAGGGTAGATGCTTCTTTAAACCTCTGTTCAGGATCAATGAGTAGTCAGCCGCATGCCTTTTTGGGCTCTCCAGTAGTTCAGCAGACTTCGTTTTTCCGGTTCGCACAACAAGTTTGTGAAGCTACTGTTTACCCCACAGAAGGCTTCTGGACCTATGAAGGCAGTGCCTGCGCCCCTGTTGCTAAAGAGGCCGCCATTTCGTTGCCTTCATGTCCCTCATATCCCGGTACCCACATTAGCGTAACAGAGTTTCTCGCTGCTAGAGTATTGAGGTAGTTTAGAGCATTCCCAGACCAGCTTTGGTTGGAATGAGAAGTTTATTAATGATTTCAGAGCTGCCTGGCTATCCGAGAGTATGCATATTTTGTTGCTGCGTATACCCCTGCGTAGACATTCTCTAGCACATAACTCTTAAGTCGTGGACCGCCGCCTGAAAAATGGAAGCTGTTTTTCCCATTGCAATTACTTTTTGGAAATTTGGCCCATTTTGGACCCATCTGTATACCACAACTGTGAGTCCTGTTTTATTATTACTTCATTGTTTTTCCAAGCTGAACAGTCACTGATGATCACTTTGAAGTGCTTGGAGAAGTCTAATTTTCTGTCCATCTTGTCGAAGACCATGAAGAATGATAGAGAAGTTTATATTATTTTTGTGTGGCATATATAAGAAAATTGTTAACAAGTAATACACAAAAGCTTAATTAAAGCTTAGTAAGTGTTCGCGGATATGATCAAAAACACACAAACTTATGGACCATATAATGGTAGCTACCTCCGACATAGATGAACATTTTCAAATATTGAAAGAGGTATTTAAAAAACTTGTTGAAATGAAACTTGAAATCCGACTAGACAAGTGTGAATTTCTACAGTCAGAAGTAAATTACCTAGGTTATAAAGTTACGGGAGACGGAATTGTGGCGGACGAAAGATGGTTGCAAGCAATGTAAAATTTTCCAATTCTCGAAAGTCCTATTCAGTTTAAAGAGTTTTTAGGCCTATGTTTTTTCTTCAGAAGATTTGTTAACAATTTCTCAATTATGGTGAAACCGTTATACAATCTGACGAGGAAATATGCTAAATTTGTGTTGGGTCCCCGTGAATTAGAATTATTTGAAATTCTTAAACAGAAACTAGTAAAGGCGCCAGCTCTAGCATTGTATGATCCCAATGATCCAACCAAGTTGCATTGTGATGCAAGCGCTGATTGTTTTTGTACTATTCTATGCAACAGAAAAAAGATACGAATATTCACCCATATTTTTACTACTCTAATATATATATGCGGTAAAACGCTTTCGCGTATACTTTCACGAAAAGAAATGTTGACCGATTGCAGTTCACTACCCATGACACTAAATAAAAAAGAATTAAATCCAAAAAATGCTAGATTGGCATTGGAACTTCAAATTTATGAGTATGTATTAGAACACCATGCAAGTAATCGAATGCTGTATGTTATGCGTTAAGTCGGTATACTAACATTTCAATAATAGAATCGATTTTTTTTTAAGAAAACCTAGTAATCTGTCAAGGAACAGATAAAAAGCTAAGTCATTGTATGAAATTCGAAATGTCGATAACGCCCTTATTAAAGAGCCCAGGCTGCACCTTTATGTTTTTCTTATGTCGCTTTATTGTTCACCAGATGTGATGGAACAATGGAGGTGGCAAACAGTGTTGAATTGAAACTAGCCTCGGTATATATTGCCAAGTAGATCAGCTGATCCAAACTAACAGATACCAATGTCATGTGATCTCGGGTAGTAGCTCGGAGAGTAATGAACGGAAAGAGTTGTTGTTCGATTTCATAATTAGCACTAACATATTAGTTTCCAACAAAGGTAGCACTCCTACTTTCCCGATTCCCAGTAAGGAGGACATTATTTGATGGGAGGCAGTATCAACTGTAACACTACTAACAGACAATGAAATGGATAATTGGGAAGTATCCCACGAAAATATTCTTGTCGGATTACAGTTAGATACTGTTCAAAGTACATCTCCTGGTGCTGCCTACCACACTATGTAGAACTCCACAAACATCAAACAATGAAAATGCTAAAAAAGATTTTTAAAGCATGTTTAAAATTAAAACAAATCTCCTCCAACAGAAAACAGGTAATGGTTGCCTCTATATCAAAGATATATAAAAGATATGAAAGATATATCAAATAGCATTCGCATTGAGTTAATCTAGCAGTCTTTAAAATATTTGAGAGTGAACTGTTGTAGAATTACCACACCGAGTCTGGGAAATTTTAATCTTGTTAAATACGTTAATAGTGGGACTCCAATGGGCAAGGTAAATTCACATCTTTTCTGACTGTGGTAGTATCCTCTATATATACGTGTTCTCTATTAGCTTCAATGTAATTATATTTGGCCGACATGGTCAAGAGGTAACTCATGCTGTCCTCAATAGTTCTCACACGTATGGCACACAGTCGGATCAAAACTAAAAGATGAGGGAAACCGTGGCTGGAGTATAGGAACTACGTTTCCAAAATAATAAAAGAGAAAAAAAAGAAATCCGTACCAGTCACTAGAATGGCACTGTTTGCGTTTACTCTTCATTCCTGTAGATCTCTCCCATGATATGCTTTGGTAACCTAGGCCGCATGTCCACGCACCTGTTGCACTTATTAATGTTGTTGATTACTGCTTGCCGGCCTACTGACGAATATTGTAGACGAGTTACAACTAATGATGCCTGCGGCACTGCATTCGCCAATTAACTGAAAAATGCTATTACCGAATTTGTAATTCCCTTAGGGCAATATGATTGCATGCTTCGATTCCAAGTCCAGAGCTGAATAAACTCGTTTGAATCAAAGTTATCTAAAATTGGGGTGAGGGTGCCCAGGAGCTTTGAGTATTTTGTAATCTGGGAAGTACTTCTGTTGACCATTTGAATCAATAAATATGTACCCTGATGGACATCTGTAAGTAACTGTGAAGTTTAACTGTAAGTGAACCTCTTCAATACTTGCCTCGCAATATGAAACATAGCCAAATACTAAATAATTTTCTAAAAGATATAAATAAATTTGATTTTTTACGATAAGTCCAACATGTTTGATATAAAAAGCAAAATATTTTTGCGCATCTCTAGTGGTTCCTTAACATGAGCAGGGAAATATAGCCACATATCCCGATCGCCTTGGAGGAAAAGAGCGCCATGCTTCCAAAGCGTAGAGCAGCTATCAACTTAGAATCCCTCATCTTTAGGCCGCAGATTTTGTTGCCACATATCTAGTGCTCTTGGATGAGAGTAACGTTGATTCCACCGGAAACCAAGCGAACTAACAAATTGGCGGAGGCGAGTTTAGATTGATGGAGATTGATGTGGAGCTTCATAAGAATCCGTCCTTCTAACCTCCACCATCGTAACGTCAGCATCCTCATCTCCTTCGGAATAGTCGAGAAAAATGTCGTCTTCTTCAAAGAGCTGCCTGACTACAGTCAGCTGCTCTGAGTCACTTTACCCCTGACTGCCGGCCAACCCTTCTTCACCACCGTCACACACGCTAGCTTTCTCATCCTCTATCTCCTCCGTATCCAAAGCTTGTCGCTCGCTGCTGTAGATCTGAATGGTTGCGTCAACGAACCCGAACCTGATCAGCCCTATTAATTGCTTAAAGCGTGGGCTTATTTTTTATTATTTGAATAAGTACAAACTATTTTTATGGATATGTTATCATATTGTTCTATACATGGGCAGGAGGCCCATTAAATATTCTTCGATTTTCAATACATTTTGAATCTTCGTTTGAGGTTTCGTTGATGAATCTTGCATAGGGCCAAAGTAATGAATATTGGTTAATTGTGGGCGTAATCTGTCCATATTTGGCATGCACGGACCTAATGTATACTGATACGAATTTGTATTAATATTTTTTTCATTAGAAACATAGACACGGAAATTTTAAGTGGGATTCCCCAAGTTCAAAGAAGGAAGATGTATCCTTTATCTGATCGACCCCATTTCTTGTGTATGGCTTTGTAGTGTCAATATACGTCCTAATATAAAATATTGTTTAGGTCATAAGTTATAAAAATATGGCAATTGTGACCGTGGATGTACAAATAACCCGCCCATTTTTTCTGCTTTTTCCTCTCCGCATTATCAAGCTCATATGGTAAAGTTGCGTTATGAGCGGTTTAGGACTCCATTAGCAACAAACAAACAAACATTCCATTTTATATATGTATATATATAGATTGTAAATCTTTCTGTTGCATGCAAGCAGTGCTCATCTAAGCATCACACATTATTGCATTTTGATCGCATTGACCCAGCTCAAGTTACTGATATTTTTTTTTTTTTTTAAGCAATTCATATTTATTGTAACAACTCATGGTGGAGACTAACAATAAGTAAATATATCTTAAAACTAGACAACAATGTATCACTGCTCCTTACCACTGTAAGGAGAGGATATTAGTGGACACTTATTATTTTAGAAAAACAATATAAATAAAAGTAATTATAGAAATTAGTAAAGATGGCTTATTTAATAATAGTTTACGATGGCGGTAAGTCTGCTCTCTTTAAGCGGGTCGTGGGCTTGTTTGTAGTAAATTCCTAGCTAGTATATTGGGGTGGTTCGATAATTTTAGTTTGTACTTCTTTTTGACATCTGAATGCCTCTGGCCTATTAGGGGCACACCTAGATCTCGGTGAATGTTTAGGTTTTTCATGAACCACGGTGCACCAGTAATCGTGCGTAGTATTTTAGACTGGGTCCTTTGCAACAGTTCGGTGTTTGATGTTTTTGCTTCTCCCCACAGCTGAATTCCATATGTCCAGATGGGTACTATTATGGCTTTGTATAAGAGTACTTTGTAATCAAGGCTTAGTTTTGAGTTTGAATTTAAAAGCAAGTTAAGACTTGCAGCTTTTAGTTTGATGTGCGCTCTTTTCTTTTCTATGTGTTCTCCAGGTAAGGCTTCTGTCGAGGTGAATGCCTAAATATTTCACTTCCGCCTCCTGTGAGATAGTTTTATCGTTGAGTATGATTGGAGGACACGTGTGTTTGTTGAGTGTAAATGTTATATGTGTGCTTTTTTGTTCATTTACTGCGATGCGCCAGTTCAAAAGCCAATTTTCAACCACGTGTAAATGTTCGTTGAGATCACGCGATGCTATTTGACGGTGCTTGTGGCAAGATAAAATCGCAGTGTCATCGGCAAAAGTTGAGGTGAGCAGATATTTGTTTGTTGGTAAGTCTGAGGTGTATAGTGTGTACAGTATCGGTCCAAGAACACTTCCTTGAGGTACTCCAGGCAATATATCCATTTCTGGTGAAAGGTAATCTTCACATTTGACTTGAAATCGCCTACCCTTTAAGTATGATTCCAGGATACTATGGATATTTGAAGGCAGAAGTTCTCTTATTTTGTAGACGAGGCCCTCGTGCCACACTTTGTCAAAGGCTTGTGCGACATCTAGGAACACTGCTGAGCAGTATTGTTTCTCCTTTCTTCTCGCCTTTCTGATTTGGGACACTAGTCGGTGTACTTGTTCAATAGTGCCATGATTTTTTCGAAAGCCAAACTGGTGGTTAGGTATTACTTTATTATGTACCAGATATGGGGTTAATTTTGATAGCAATAATTTCTCGAATAGTTTCGAGACGACGGATAACAGGCTTATTGGTCTGTATGACGAGACTTGCGTTGGAGTTTTGCCAGGTTTGGGTATCATGATTACGTGGGACAGTTTCCAAACTTGAGGAAAGTAACTTTGTCTAAGAATTGTGTTAAATAATGTTGTTAAATGCTTTACTACAAGATGTGATTTTAAGATGTTGAGCAAAAGCTTGCCCCTTCTCCTCATTGCTTCTTGCCCATCTTCCGTCTATAAGTCTTATAGGCGAGTCCAATTCTGTAGGTTTATTCGTGTTTTTGACTGCCTTCCATAAAGAGTAGTTTGTGGATTCAAGGGGGTTCAGGTGCGAGATGTAGGCCTGTATACCTCTTTCAGTTTCGTCGCGCAATGCGTTTCGCAGTTTGTTTTTGGCTGTCGTGAATTTTTGCTTTAGCGCTGGTGACCTGTGCTTTTGCCACAGTCGTCTGAGCCGTCTCTTTGCCGTTATCAGTCTTTCAATTTCGAATGATGTTGAGCATATTGATATGCGTTGGATTTGGCCGTTTGGGGGTGTAGCGTGGATTCCTGCTGATACCAGTGTGCAGTTGAATGATTGTACTGCGGAATCTAATTCATCCGGGCTCTTAAGACTACATTTTTCAGGAAGGTGACTGCAAATATATTTACGGAATTGTAACCAATTTGTTTTACCTGTTACTAATCGAAAAAGTTGGTTTATGTCTTCTGGGTATTGTCTTAGGTGCATTATAACTGGGGAATGATCTGAACTCAGCTCAAAGCATGATTCCGTAGACAGAAGTTTTTGGTCCTTTCGTTATTGCAAAATCTAGTAAGTCCGGGATCTTCCGTTGATCCGTAGGCCAGTAAGTGGGTTTACCAGAAGACACGTAGTCAATTTTGTTACGCCGATTCGTCAAGGCGTAATATAACTGTTTACCCTTGGGATTTATAAGGCGTGAACCCCAATGCGTATGTTTAGCGTTGTAATCACCGGCTGCTATAAATTTTTCTCCCAACGACTTGAAAAAAATTTCAAACTGAGCTGTTGTGACAGTGTGTCTAGGTGGGCAATAAACAGATGATACCGTTATGTTGGCGTCCCAACATTGCAGGCAGATGGAGGTCGCTTGGAGATATTCCTTGTCGTAGTTTTCTAGTGAGTGGTGTTTTATGCGGTCTTTTATGAGTATGCCTGTCCCACCTCGAGCTTTGCCATCCGGATGCAACGTTTTGTAGACCTTATAACATTTTATTTTAAAATTGTGATTCAGGGTAAGGTGGGTTTCAGAAATGAGTAGTCTGTCTATTTTGCTGTTAATAAGAAAATATATTTAATGTTGTCTGTATATTGTTGGTAGTTTTATTTGTGAAGACGATGTGGGTTGATTTTAAGTAATTTATTTTCAGTAACCATTTGTTTGTTCATTCTTGTATCGTATGATGTTGGCTGCGTTTTGAAGTTTTATTATTACAGGCTGTTTCGTCTGTGTCTGTAGCGAATACGGCAGTATCATTTGCAAAATTTGCAACTTGAACATCCTGTGGTGTAGGAAGATCACTAGTGTACAGTAGATATAAAGTCGGCCCCAATACGCTGTCCTGTGGAACGCGAGCTTTTATTTCCACCAGTTCGGAGTAATCTTCTTCTTGTTTCACATGAAAATTTCTGCCTTTTAAATACGAAGTCAGAAACTCCACATATTGTATTGGCATTATTTTTTTCAGTTTGTAAATTCGACCGTCATGCCACACCTTATCAAATGTCTGCGCAATGCCGATGAAGACTGCTGAACATATTTGTTTGCTTTCTAGAGCTTGCTTTATAGTGTTCGTAATACGGTGTATCTGATCGATCGTTGAATGGCATTCTCTAAATCCAAATTGGAAATCTGGGATGATATACTTACTTTACAGGATAGGATTGAGGTTTTTTTTAGAAGGAGCTTTTCCGCAACTTTAGATAAGATAGGAAGTAACGAGATCGGTTGGCATAAAATTACATTGTTGGGTGGTTTACCTGGTTTATGGAGCAGAGGTTACCACTTTTCAAATATCAGGAAAATATTTTAACCTAGAGGAAGCATTTATTAGTTGAGATAAAGCATTTTTTTGGTAGTTGATTTTGTAGGTTTCATTGACACCTTGTAATGTTGCATTATTTCTCTTATTTATGTTGGGTGTGAAAACTTTGACAAGGTGGTTTGTGAATTCATCAGCTTTGTCCTTGTTAGTTTTTGGCCATGAATCATCGTTCTTCTTTACTGGTGGACTATGACATAATAATAATAATAATTTAACTTTAGTAGTTTACCCAATGGCCGACACTGCGACCTAAAAGATCTTTTGTGTCATACTACATTTGTCATCTATGATCCATGTGATCACAATTGTCCGATCTACTATGCCCTATAGGTTTAGTACCGGCGTTTCTTCCGTAATGCCATAGCATTTCGTGCGTTTGGTGATGTCAAATCGTCACAATAATTTATCAGGTTCTTTTCTACCTAGATGTTCCTTCTCTAGAGAAAGGAAGTAGCTGAAAGTCATGTTCTTTCATTATCTTTTCCGCTTTATGGATGAATTTGAGAATGTCCATAACCGGGGCATTCTTTAATTCCTCCAGAGCCAACTGGTCGCGATGGAATATATTCATTCTGGTTCTTGCCAACGCAATGCAGTCGCACAGTATGGGTTTCGTGGTTTCCTCTTCTTCTAGACAGAGCCGGCACTCCGTATCATCAAGAATGTGGTCTAGTCAGGTGATATTTCAGGTTATAATGACCTGATAGAAAACCTACTATTTTTCCTATGTCTGCTTTGCACATATTGCGCAATTCTTTATTGTAGGTGAATGGCCTTACCAGTCTTTTGGCTTGGCGAAGTCCCTCTACCCCTTCCCAGTGTGACAGTCTGAGACTATGTTCCCAGTTATCTACCCTAGATTTAGCCTCCGCCCAGTTGATACCACAGTATGGCTCCGGACCTATGAGGCTTGCTGCGGAACCGGCCCTAGCCATCTCGTCAGCAATTTCGTTGCCTTCAATCCCCTAGTGACCCGGGACCCAGCAAATTGCAACCTTATTTGTTGCCCCTAGAGATTGTAGGTTGTTGAAGCATTCTTCCACCAGTTTCGATTCTAAAGAATATGAAGCTAATGCCTGTAATGCAGCGTGACTATCTGAATAAATAGCTATGTGTGCGCCCTTGATACCCGTTTTCAGATTTGTCCTCGCGCAGATTGAGATTGCTTGAATTTCAGCCTGGAAAACGCTAGGCCACCTGCCCATTGTTTCTGAGATTTTGGTATTTGGTCCATAGACCCCTGCACCGACTCCGGTGTTTGTTTTTGAACCGTCTGTGAACCATTCTAGACTTCTAGGGTCGACCCAAGGTCCTCCTATGTCCCATTCATCACGGTCTGAGATAATAATCTGAAAATTGCGATCAAACTGTCGTTTTGGAATCATATGGTCCGTTATTGAGCAGATTATGTTTTGATCTGTTATGTTATTTGAGCAGATTATTTTCCAGTCCTCTTATCAAGAGGGCTGGAAAAATGTTATCCTCACCTGGTGTCTTGAATGGTTTAAAGGACCCAACAGCCCATTTAACCTTGTCTGGGGTAAATATTACTCCAGACAAACAGGATCTTTTGTCTAATACGGCCCATTGGTCGCATGACGGCTGATCCAGTGTCATTGACACTCTAGTTGACCCCGGGAAGTGCACTTGAAGCAGGTATTCTAAAGTGTCCCTCCTCTTCATTGTATAAGACCCATCTGGTCTTCTTAAAGTTGCAACACCGTTCGAGTGTTCTTTGCGTAAAGCTTTATGGAGTCTAGTGCTCTCTGGCGTTTCGACTATGCTTTCGCAAAATTTCCTCCAAGACTCACGCTTGGATCTTCTTAGTTCTTTGTTGTAATTTGTCAGAGCGACCCTATAGTCGTCCCACACCTTCGTGCGTTTACAACGATTGAACAATTTTCTTATCTTTTTACGCATATCTGCAAGCTTGTCATTCCACCATGGGACCTTGCGAGTCACATTGTGAGTTTTGACCACAGTGCTTTCATGATATGCTGAGATTATTATATCGTTTAGTCGATACACCGCCTCCTCGAGTTCACCAACAGAACTTATACGTGTAGGCAGCGAGTCGGATCTTGATTCTAATAATTCTCTATATAGTCTCCAATTTGTTTTTTTTTGATTCAAGACTTCGTTTTTTAATTCAGATTCACCTGGTAGGTCGAATCTTGTATGCAAGTGATCTGAAAGGGAGGGCTCGTCAGATACATGCCAATTTCTGACAAATTTGGCGATGTAAGGACTGGTTAGAGTTAGGTCTAGTACCTCTTCTCTGACCGCGCTAATAAAGGTTGGTCTTGCACCCTTATTACAAATGTTGGTGTTTTTGCTTAAGAGAAAACTTAAGAGAGACTCACCCCTGTTGTTGATGTCCGAGCTTCCCCAGACATGATGATGCGCATTTACATCGCAGCCAATCACGTACTGCAGATTGTTACCTTGGCAGTGCCCAATAAGCCCCTGCACCTCCACGGGAGGTATAATGTTGGAGTCACCTGGAAAGTAGGCGGACGCACAAACAATTTCCTGCGTTCCCTTCTCTGTTGAGACTTCAACAAGGATGGCTACTAGATCTTGACTAGTGAATTCTGAAATGAGAAAATAATTAGTATTATAATCAATCATAATCGCCGCTCTGGGCCGCGAACAGTGATAATAAACCAACTTGCATCCCTTGTTTGAAAGACCTTTGATTTGGCCCCCAATTGTCCATGGCTCTTGTATTAAGGCCGTGGATAGGTCTTCGGCGGCGAATCTCTTGCACAGGGTGGCCGATGCTCCTTTAGCATGCTGCAAGCTCGCCTGTAGCACCTTAAGAGTGCTCATTCGCGGCGGCTTTCCGCAGCGAGTTTCTGGAGCCTCGCGCCCCTAGGACCCTTATTTTTGTGGTCCCTATGACCCCCAGTATTCTTGGCTTTTGGTTTTTGGTGCTGAGGCGCTTTCGGCGCATGCCATACTGCGGGATCGCGTTTTCTTTTTGTTGTTGTTGCGCGTGCGATTTGTTCTTGTCGTTCTAGCGTGGCTTTGCTACTCGATGGTTTGTCGGCCTCCATTTCGTTGGACCTTGTGTCCCCAGCATGCCCTTCAGCACTGCTCCCGAGTGTCGGCGTTGTTTGTTCTTTTGAGCTATCGCTGGCTTTCTCTGCGCCTCTGTTGCTCTTTAAAGTGAGACGCATGTGTCCATAGCGATAAGCTATCTTCCCCTTGCACTGTGACAGTTTAGACAGTGATTCATCGTCCACCGCGATAACCAGGTGAAGTGAAGCACCTTCGGTTGACCTCTGGATCACCTTCCAATTCTTGGCTGCCATTTCATTCTGCGCCCCAATGGTCGCAAGAACTTTTTCGTTGGTGAGCTCGGTGCTTTGTGGGAAGTAGCCTCTGACCACATATGTTTTTGGAAAATTTGCTTCCTCAACGAGTGTCATCTCCAAACAACATTTCCCTCATCAGGCCGATGTGTTTTCTCATCCAAGTTGCCGTATTCTCGTTTGAGCATATGAACAGTAACCATCCGTTTCTGTGTGCTAGGCCCTCAAATACTGGCTTTTCGTTATTGTCGCTGACCTCTATCATCACGTCAATAACGGTCTCCTGGATAAGAACCAACTGTTCTTTTGAGAATGGTGCCCTTACTAAATCGGTCGGAACAATTCCCAGCCGAATAATACTGGCCACCTGACTGAACGTTGGCTTACCTACATAAGGTGACGTTTTGGTCTTTTTGACAGATGGCGTTTCTGTTGGTGACTCTACGGAGCGAGCCCTTTTCGCCGTGGACCTCCTTTTAGCAATCTCTAGAGCCTTTTCTCTAGAGTGACCACTTGTCATCGCTTGCTTGAAGGTCCTCTTCTCTGCCGACGTCATTTTTATGAAGTCCCCTTTTAAGTTCAGATTGCTTAGGTCTGAACCAATAACCGTGCACCCAGATTTCTCTGAGGTCACACTGTTGTTGTCACCACACAGTGTATCAGTGTCAGAAGAGTCCATTGACTCATGACCCGATTCAGGATTCTGTGGTGGTGGCATCGAAACCCGAAAAGTTTCATTCTTTGCACCTGCAATCAACACCGTAGATGTTGATGCGGAGCATAGTTGGTCAACAACACTTACCAAGGTAGATGTTGTTGTGATTTGGTTAGGTGCATGTCCAACAACTCTGCACGCAACAGAAGTTAGGTTCTCCATCCCTACAGCTGGCTCGGTCGCAATGACCGACGATGATTGCCCATCAGCAGATTCATCGTTTATTTTTAATTATTTTTTTTTTTTTAGATCTATATGAAATCCCACGAGTATTAGGGAATGTAGGTCTCCCATGGCATAGCCCTTGTACCATGGGAAGGCATTTAATTAAAACCGGAGGTCACCAGGTATCCGGAGTTCGCATATTCGAGACTACCCCATTAGCCACGCATCCCTCGGCATATGATGTTCCACCTTGGATGAGGAGTCTGTCTATCTTAACCAGTTATGCATTAAGATACTGATGTGTGCCATTAGATATAGCACGTCACCAGTCCCCCAACGCACCTCTGTTTCCAGCCGTCACCACGTGGAGGTGATAGATCAGGCTTCCATCAGAAACTCAATTACGGCATGTACCTAAGTACGTGTTAGTCCCCTTGAGTTACCTGCGGCTCTGACAGCCTATGGACTATGACATACTTGTTTATTGATGTTTTTTGTGGCTTTCCATAAGGAGTAGTTCGTATTTTTGTTGGCAGTTAGTTTTTCCAACTATATAGTCATTTTTTTAAATTATATTTGAATATTTCTTATTTTAGTTTTGTTGTTATTCTGTTAATTAAGTTTTTGTCTGTAGGATCTCATGAAAGATTTTTTATTACTTCCCTTATCGATATAGGATAGTACTTAGTTGTGGATTTAACTACTGATACCTTCCATGCAGCTTGTTGAATTAATCTTGTGAAATTTTCTGCTTCTTTATCGAGGTCTTCTTTAGTTTTTAGTCTAACTTTTAGGTTCATGTTACTGTCAAATTTTTTTTTTAAAGCTGTTCCAATCAATTGTAAACTTTGTAAATGTGGGCTTGGTTCATTTTAGCACCAATTTTTAACTAAGCGTGAGTGAGGCCGCTGAGTGATCCGAGTTCAGGTCAAGGTTTTCTTCTATAGTAAAGGAAATTGTTGTGATAAGTTTTTAGAAATGAAAAAATCTGGTAAATCTGGAATTTTATTTACATCTGTGGGCCAATATGTTGGTCTGTCAGTTGTATGATAGTTGCTTCCACTTGTTTCTTTGCTGCTTTTAGGTCTCTGCCTTTCGCAGTCGAGAGTCTGGATCCCCAATCAACATGCTTGGCATTGAAGTCGTCACCTAATATTAATCTGCCTTCTAAACTGTTTAAAATGTTGAGGTATTCTTGCATTTTCAGATTATATTTCGTTGGGAAATATGCTATGCCTACTACTAATTTTTGACTGTCAGACGTAATTACAATAGCGGTAAGTTGGCATTCCTCTTGCTGAATGCATTTTTCAGTGTAATCGTTGATACATTCTTTTACAAGTATTGCACTACCACCTTTGGCCAAATTATTAGGATAAATAGCGAGGTGAGTATGATATCCTTTTATTTTTAGGTACATTTGGTTTGTCATGTGCCTTTCAGTTAATAAGCATATATCTATTTTATGCATTTTTAAGAATATTTCCAATACGTGTGCTTTGTTTATTACGCCATTTGCGTTCCATATTGTTATTTTTAGGTTAGTTTGGTGTATTATGATGAAGAACTAGCGCTTGTACCTAGGAAAAATCTTTGCAGTTTGTCCATTCTGAATGATAATTTATTTACTATTTCAAGGATAATTTGCAGTAATTTTTCCTGATTTATATTATGTTCTCTACTATGATTGTCTTTTTGTGTATTCATAATAACTACTTTTGCATACGAGTATGTGGTGTTATTTGGTGTGCTATGTATATTAGTATTCAGGTGTTCATGATACCTTGTTTCAGCTATTTATTGCATTTCGTCTTTTTTGAAGCTACGTAGCTATTAATCATCCTCTATAGTCGGCAGGGTAAGCTTCTGAACAATTAGCACATTTTGCTGGTGAGTCACTGTTTTTGGAGAAGGTGTTGTCCCCGCACATTTGACACAAGCTGGTTCACGATGGTAATATTTGTGATTGTGACCACATGTTGACATATCTTGAGATATAGAGTTGTTCCTGATGGCTCAATTTTTATGTTCATGTTGGTTAAGTATCTGATTTCGAAAATCCTTCTAATATCTTCAGAATTCACGAAGGTAAGTAATTATGGTAATTTCGTGATATATACATTATAATTCACTTTTATATATATTTTAAATAAATAAAAATAAAGTAGACCGGGAAGCTGTAATCAACATCTTTAATAAGTGTTTCAGGTGTTTGCACATACGGCCTAGGTTACCAAAGCATATCATGGGAGAGATATACAGGAATGAAGAGTAAAGGGAAACAGTGCCTTAGGTGGAATTTCATGGATTTGACTCCAGCTTCCTATAATCCGCCAAAATGTTGGGCGGACGGTGGTATAAAATCCCAAGAAATTTCGTGTTGTACTGACGCGGTGCGATTCTCGTTACAATATATTCTCGGTAGACACGTTTATCACATTGTAGCTTCTTATTCGCGCCCGAGAAGTTCGTACCACAATCACTATAAAACTCACGACCGAGGCCACGCCTTTATATGAAGCAATGGAGAGCACTGATAAACTCGTACAGCAGGTAAAGTACCAATCTTCTGCTCAAAAACCTTGGGTTTGAGCCTGGAACAAAGAATGCAACGGTGAATTATGGTTCGTACGATTTTACGACCCTTCATAATCTAGAATGATTTTCTAATATGGTTTCATGTGAGAGACACGCCTCCTTGCAATGTCGTTAGATGATTGTAATTTATCACCAAATCGACAAAGTGGTAAGATGTATGGATGACGTTCATTTGCTGAAAGCAAAGCATGTCTGACCCGACCCCCAAATCGAATTACTTGTTCCTGTTCGTCAAAGAATGGCCTCAACGAAAGTAAAATGCTCTCCTTATGCAACGATTTCCCCGCTTGCAGAAATCCACTACTCGTACCAACCGTGTGTATGTTGAGAATCGCTCCACAAACCCTAATGGTGTTTGGATAGTTGAAATAGCATAACTTCGAACGGATTTCAATTCGTCGTTGATTGCCAACACCGGAGTGTTGTCCTCCTCAGGATATTGAGGCCAATTTTCTTCCTTTTTGCTTAACCATTGTGGTCCATACCACCAGAGATTGCATTGATAAGCTATTTGGCTGGAGTCCATAACTGGGATGATCAGCTGGGTTATGTTCAAAAGATATGTGACACCACTGGCTAGCTTCCGACACTTGAAGAATTTCATCAACTCTGTTACCGACAGACACTTTCCATTTGCTTGCTCCGCATCGGATCTAGCTGAGTACAATTTTTGGTACAAAAAGTTATTCCCTTGAAGTAAACTTTTGACTGACAATTTTCTTTTAAATACCTGATTATTTTCACTGGTAACACAGCAGCACATAATTCCGCTCTTGGAATTGTTAGTTGCGGTTTGATGGGTGCCACCTTACACCTTGCCAATAGCAGCTTCACTTCGTAATGGCTTTCGTTTCGCTGACCACGTAAATAAGCAGCTACTCCATAGGCTGCAGACGATGCGTCGCAAAAGATGTGTAGTTGTGTATTTTTCGACATGTTGCTGGTGATGTAACGAGGAATGCACATGTTTGCTATACACTGTAGACTATCAACAAATTTGGTCCAAAAACGCTCCAAATTACTGATGGTGGCCTAGATGGGTGTGTTATAAACGTTGCATTAAAAATTTTTGCAGATACAAGTTCTGGTGATAACCAACCCATAGGATTGAAAAGTCGATCGATAGTCGATAGCACCTTCCTCTTCGTTGTATCGCCTACAGGTGGTTCGAAGCTGAATCGAAACTCATCATCAACAGGCTTCCAATATAACCTCAAGGCTTTGATAGTCTCCTCTAAATTGAAGAGTGACAAGTTTTTCATCTGGCGATGCTCCATAGGTATGTTCTTTCATAAAGGCCGCTATGCAGTTCTCAATAAAAGCCAAAACTTCATATGCAAAAAATGCTCAAGAAATTTCCTTGAGTCATTTTTTCTTCCGATATATGCACCTCTCAAGAAATTTGATTCGGTTTTGTGCTACCTTTTTTCATTGAAAGGCAAGAAATATTTTTTATTTTTTTATTTTTTATTTATATACTCGTATATATATTTTATTGAATCTTCTAAAAAATATCTTAGAACTAACAATAAATCTTCATATTATATTTAACATTTCACTTTTAAATTCATATCAATCATTACCAACCTCCCAGTGCCAGTGCTTTGAGGAGTTATGGTATATGAAAAGAAGTAGCGCAATACTTAAATAAAACAAAAAAAAAATCATCAAAAACTCTACCCGGCATAACCATTTATTTTTTAAAGGAAATGTGACATCTGCCTAAAAGAAAGTAAAGTGTGAAAACAATTTTTCTGTTCAATGTTTATTTTCTTGCAGGCGAATAAAAAAAATCTAATGTCAATGCGGACAGGGCTTTCAAATGTTAAATTTTCTTGACTACTACTTTTTCACGCACAAGAAACATATGCTCTTTTTTCTTGAGTGATTTCTTGAGAGCTGCATATCGCCCTTAACTCTGAGCAGCTGCTGGTCCATTTACGCAATTGGAAAGGACTACAATATAACATGTCGGTGGTTTGACATTGAATCTCCTTTGCCGCTTCCACCGAACCAGCTCTTGACAATATGTCGTCAACATTAATTTCCTGGCTTATAACCTTCACTGTTAGTGGATAATATGCGCTAATCAATCGCCAGTTGCTGTATTTTTTGATGTGCGGTGAAGGGCACTGAACTTGTTTCGGACATTACCGCCACACACATGTAGTGTTCCACTTGACCAACATGCTCATCAACGATGCACCTATTCATATTTTCCACGTCGAACAGGAATACATATTTTAGCATTCGCTAATTAATAAGCATTGCTATAAAGTCTATATGCAGTTTTTGCCCACTGCCAGGATGTCATTTAGAGATTTTCCATTGCTGGAATGCATAGATCCGTCAAAAATTACCCGCACATTCGTGGTCGATGATGATTCCCTCATCACGGGATAGTGTTAGTGTGGGAGGTAACAGTGGGGGCACTCCGATCGATGCTGCTTTTTCCGTTGTGTCTCTTCACTTAGCCCAATATCAGATATTCGTAAATCGTTTGGTTGTACACAGCCTTCAGATCAGAGTTTGTTGGTAACGCCTCTTTAAATGCTGGAGTATTTTCAATGTAGGCTCTTAGGAGGACCCAATGCACACTCAACCTCACAACGTATTTACCATTATACAAACGACGGTGCGAGGACTTGTAAAATTCTTTGCACCATTTTTCTGACTCCGACGATATATGTTCCGAGTTGGCTATGCCTTCCAACTCGCAGAATTTATGCAATAAGGGCTCCAATTCCTCTGAGGTTTCATCTGATGCAACTGTAATGTTATGAATTATTTTTGAGTTACCATACTCACCAGATTTTTCCAATATAATGTACCCCAAAACAGTGTTTTGGGACGATAGGTGCACCCGTTTTACTTTGGCGGACATTATCCAACATGAGCTCATTGTAGATGTCGTTTCCAAGTAGTAAGTCGATAGCTTGGGGAATGTGATAGGTGGGATCTGCCAAACGCAATCTCTGGATATGCCGCCCATTGCTTGGTGGCGAAACGCCGATCGATCATGGTGGATGCAACATTTGGTAGGATGTATGTATTGACTTGAAATAAACCCTGACTGTTTTATTTGGACTTGAATGTCAACGTTACAAACGATGAAGCTTCAGTGATTTTCTTATTTCCTAAACCATTAATCCGTACATGCACCTTTTGTCGATACAGCTGCAACATTTGTGCTGCCCCTTCTGTTATGAATGAAGCTTGACAATCTTGGTCTAAAATCGCTCGAAAGTCGAGCATAGAGCCATCTTTAGTTTCAGTGCTAACAATAGCCGTAGGTCTCGTTTGTTATCGTAGATATTAATGAGCATCTTCCAGGCCACTTGATAGTTCGCTTCTCAAATCGAAATATGATGGATATCTCTTACTGCTTCTTCGCTTATAGAATCCTTTAAATAGTATAAGCGATAAAGATTGCTGAAGTGAACACACTTATGTACTCTTTCGTCGAAAATCCCCTTAAATGCTGGCCAGTCGGTAAATCTGCCTCTGAATACTAGCGGTTCTAAATTCCCGCTACTTGCATCTTCTTCAATTGTCGATGGCGGTGGCGGTGCCGAAGGTATGTGTAGATCACTGCACAATAGCGATACCACATCAATATACACATCTTCAAATTTGTCACCAATTTCTGTAGTTACATAACCTGCAAGAACTTCTTCATTGTCACTAGCTCGCATTAAGATTCGATGATTCTCATGAAACTCAAGGTGTAAGCGACTGATTCTAATCGCGTTCTTAGGTACACCTCAGTTTTTGGCAAAGCAAAGAATTCGCTGTCAAAGAATATTGCAGAAGATGTGAGATCGCGCAAAACATAGCTTTCAGTAAAGGTTCTGTGGATGTTTGGTATATATTAACCTAGTACTTAACTCTTCTGCATCAAAGAACCAAGTGGCAACGCTCCTCAGCAAATTTACAAGTGAGATCTCTTATTTTGATAAACGATGAAAATATTCCACCATTAAAATGGCAAATCGCAAGACCAGTTGATCATATACCTTAAAACATAGCGGCAACATTTATTTTTTTATTCATCAGTCATGTTTGTGGAAAATTAGAATTTCTATAATTTGAAAGCGGTTGGGGAAAAGGAAAGGGTTACCATTCCCCAAAACAAGCCTACCTACTTACTTATGTGGCCTAATCACAGAATCTGTGAAGACAACCCACTATCGGGTTACGGCAGAATTTAACAGCGCTCGCCAGGCGCCTTTGCTTTACGCGCGTCTTCTCCAATCCGTGATACCAAGCGTGGTTAGGGTTTCCTAGACTTGTTCCTTTCATCGGAGACATCGTCGTCCTCTACGTCGTTGTCCAGCGGCTTCCGCTTTTCGCTGGAGCTTCCTCGTCTATACGCACGACGTGTCCAAGCCAGCGCAGATTTTATTTTATTTTTTTTGCGTTGAGGTCAGGTGAAAATGCTTTATGCTCCATCAGCAAGGTCGTCACCATGCTGGTGTGTCGGACTCCTCCATGGTTACCGACTAAAAACACCTCTCTTCGGGAATTTCTTGTCCGTCCTGGACAAGACAGGGGGATTCCCTTTTCTTTGGCTATCTGCCTTGTCATCGTCCTCTTTATAGCCTATGTCTAAGCCTCCACTTAATTTTCCTTCTAGCTGTGAATCTCTTGCTGGGCATCGATATCTCTCTTCTTGGCTAGCAGAATCCCTTCTTCGTATCGGGAAATTAAGTACCAGTTTTCTTCGCATGTTAGCACTTTTTCGACAATGTTTTCAGCTGTTTGTGAACCGGTACGTCTTTCGAGTTCACATCCTTTCTCTGTCCATTTTTTGCACTTGAAAAAGTTATGCTCCGCATCATCAGCGTCTGCGTCACCGTATATGGAAGCTGGCCAGCGCAAAAGGTGTATAGTGATCCGTCTGACTATGCCAATATCAGCGTAGAGCTCGTACAGTTCATGATTTATCCGATTACGGTAGTCGTTGCTGACATAAACGGGATCGAAGATTTTACGAAGTATTTTCCCCCCGAACACCTATAACCGAGCGTGATTCTTGCCTGAAACCTCCCACGGTATTGAATGGTTCGGCGAGGTCACTTCCTACCTTGACAGAGCTGGGCGTACTGCTCAATGTCATTTTATAGAGCCATATTAGCTTTGCAGGAATTCCGAACTCAGACATGGTGGCATATAGGCAATCCCTTATGGGGCTATCGAAACTCGGACCTCTTTATGTCTTAAGTGGTGGAATAACCACTCCGTCATCGCCAATTGGCGGTATCGGGCTGAATTGTGCAGAGGCGGTATTGGTCGCATTAACGCCTGAAACTAATTTAGAGAAATGTTCTCTCCATAATCTCAGTGGTGGTGGGTGTCTGAAACTAATGTTTCTCATGGAGCGGGATATGTGCTCCCAAAGTCCGCCGGCATCTCGGGTAAAGAGTCAGGTTGGTAGAGCAGTTCCGAGAGTTGAGCGGAATAGCCCTCTGGACGTTGCTAAGCTGCAATCACAACGGACACCTGAGCGTTGTGATTGTACCTTAGCGACGTCCAGAGCGTCTCAGAGCGTGTTATTCCTATTGCATAATCGCATATCTATCTTAGCTGCAATAACATAATGGTCAGAGTCCATATTGACTCCCCGGAACGTACGAACATCTAGCACGCTGGAAGTATGCCTTGCGTCGATCAAAATATGACCAATTTGGTTGCGCGTTTGTAGATCGAGGGTAGCTTTGTAGATATCGAGGTGTCGGAATCATGCTACTAACTACTATGCTTCTCGCCTCGGCGAAGTCGGTTAGCCGTAGACCATTGTTCGATGTGCTCTTGTGAGACTGAACTGACACAGTGGGGCCAATGATGCTTTCTTGTATATCCTTTGCGTTGAAATCCTCGAGGATAATCTTCACCTCGTGGGTCGGGCAGCGGTGATATGCATCATTAACAGCAACGTCCTTTTCCTCTGTGCACCCAAATCAGGATAATGCTGAAGAACTTAGCCTTGATGCGAATCGTAACAAGTCTTTCGTTCACGGCCATAAACCTGGCCTTACCTTTTACCTTTTTTCGAAGTCTGCCGCGTACCACAAATTCGCATCCGAATTGGCGCCTCTTCGCATAGCAACTATAGTAGATATCGTAGCTCACTCGCTTAGAGCAACCATGTCCTGTCCATTTTATTTCCTGAATGGCGGTTACGTCAGCCTTTATTTTTTGAGGGCAATCGCCAATTGGATAGAGGCACCTTCCCTATTGATAGAACATTCAAAGTGTATATCCTAAACTCATAGTCCTTTTTCACTTTGCGGTGGTCGCCAATGTTAAGAGGGTTCTTATCCGCGGCGTGTTTTTCTTCACTAGAGTTGTTTTTTGAGTGGAAGGTCCCAAACCCTGCGCACAACCTTGTTAGCGTTAGGGAAATTCGCTGCACACATTAGCTCACTATCCAGTAGATGCTGAGGTAGCTACCCAGGTGGCGCCACTTAGAGGTTGTGTGCCAACTAGCTATTGTTTCTGGCCATCACCAAGTTGAAAGCTTCAGCTTGGTGATGGCCAGAAGCTTTACTCTGCTTTAATGGAAGCTTGGCCAACCAAAACAAGCATGTTTCCTTCAATATGAAGGTAACTTAAACTTAAGCTAATTTGAGTGAAACAGATGGAGCAAGTTGATGCTGCTTGCGTCTTCCAATATTCTGTTGTGAGTATCCTCTACAAGTTGCACTTGAATAGCAACCTTTGTGTTGATAGACAAATCATCTAACTCAAAGCGACATGAGTCTTTAGCAAGAATGATAGAGAAGAAGATTACGCATTGGGCAGGTCCATTACTATTTTCTTAGCGAGTTTGACAAAAAGATGATGGGTTCTGATTTTACGGCAGCCCAAAAAATTATAAACACATAGCTATTTGCACAGTTTATTTCTTCAATTGAGCATTTATGATGGACGGTTTTCCAATAGAAATAATTGCAATTTGAATTAAATATTTTCGTATATATATATTTATAATATGTTCTCGTAATTCTTTCGGAAAATGTGTCATATAAACTAATAAACTTTGCTATTTTTAATATTGCATAGTTTTGTTTACAAAATGTATGTTATTTTGACATTTCTCTTTACAACCAGGCTGCTGTGACGTAGATGCGCAGAACGAAAAATGTTTGTACACCGATTTGCGCAATCTTTGTTTCTCTCATTCTTGCGTCATTCAATACTTATTTTTGTATAGAAAGCAGTTGTTTGAAGTATGATTCAACAATTCCAAGGCGACATTTAAATTCGATTACAGACAAAGATCTCCCTTCCTCCCTGGCGCTGCTCTAAACAATATTTTTAATGCGAGTGATACTCTTCTTTGTGTTCCCTTGTTTTTGTTTGAGCTCTTCAATAGACCCAGCCATGGTTGGAGTCGAAGTTCTAATTGCGATATTGAAATATTAAATTTCCAACAACCGAATTATATGCAATTAAACACGAGCGGAATTAACTATGTTTAAACAACAATGAATGTGGATGGCCAAGATTAACGGCATAGATTAGCAGCGGAGATAAGAAATAGAATCGATGATGAGAGATCGACGTCGTTGAAAGACGTTAAATGAAGTAAATATGCAGCGACAGAGCATGCAGGCAATATAACGAACATTTTTGCGTGTTTAAGTGTATGTGCATGTTTCTACAATAATTTACCGTGAGTAGCGTGTTAAATTTGAACTGTAATTTTGTAACTTACTCTTGTATAGTTTCCAACCCAAATGCCTATGACAAATTTACAAGGTGTTGTTGTCGGTACTTCTCAATCCAGCGATGTGACGAACTGGCTTCCAATGACAACAATTATACATCCAATGATGATCACTGATGAGGGCATGAATTTTCTTATGCGACGTGGTATTCGCGCAGTTTACTTTACAAAATTAAAATCGTGCTCCACGTTGGGCGACAAAAAATGTAGGACCAGGAGGATTTTTCTAATCGCCCGAATTGCAAAAGCGAAGATTACATTAAGTATTATTTAAAATAATGCAACGAATGCAGACTACAATGTTATGCGGTAGCCGAACTAAGACTAAATTTATAGTTCAATCAATACAAATCAGTGGGATTAGACTGATAGCGTAATTAGAAAAGAGCGTAAAGAGACAAAACTGTATAAGTTTAAGTGTGTACATATATATGCAACTAGATGAGGCCTGGAGCGCTTCGATACCCTCATCGTATTTTTATTAAAACGAATGAAGTTAATTTTTATTGAGAAAAAATAGAATTGAAAAGAATACATGATGAAACGGAATGAATGTACATATATTATTGCAATGCTCGGGGATAAACAATCTGTTTGGTTTTACCATACGAAGCATAAATGAAAAGATCGGTGGGTTCTGTGAACACGCAACATAATGTTGACCAGGAGAAACATGGATTTTCCAAGGAATACCCCATATTCGTAGTGACTGACCTTGTGCTTTGTTTATTGTCATTGCAAAAGCCAATCGACCTGAAACTGTAATCTTGGAATTCTTGGTAGCAACACATCTTCACCTTTGTACTTTCCAGTAATAATGTTTGCTTCTATAAGATTGTCTTGAAGCGTTTTGACGACCAGTCGAGTGCCATTCTGGCGGATCAATGTTGCGTAGCGCAATGATAGGCACGCCAAAGTTTAATGTTAATATACATGGTTGGAAGCTTGGCATGTAGAGTGAGTTTAAAAATTCAACAGGATAGTTAACGGCATCGTCTTCCTTCGTAACAGTATCAATTGATTTGTATTTATTTACAGTTCCGTGAATTCGGTTTAAAATATAACTATTGATTTTATTACCGTATACATTTTTGGGTGCTAGTAACGTTTGTTCATACAACCAATATAATTGCGTTCGATGTTAGGAAATGCTAAATTCATCAATTGTTCTACATCTTGCATTAGTTTGCAGAAATCATTTGGAAATGTAATGCTTTTTGTTGTCTCGTCAACTGCAATTTTTCCGTTTCCCGAAGCCAATAATTGCCTGGCAAATCCACCTGCTTATGGATCACGTTGGAATAGTACACGCATATTTGTTGTTAACTTCAATGTGATAACATGACGCCAAAATGCTGAAGATTGGAGGCATGCATTCAATTCATCTGCAGCCGTCGATCGCGGAAAGATCAGCAATGTTTGGTTGTTAGAGCACCGCCAAAAGGTATTGTGTCGTTTCTTAAAGCTTGTAACGAACGATCGAGTGCTTTCAACGATTTCTTGTGTGCCATTCATCTCTTACTATAATTTTACACGTTCGCAATACTTTACCCATGCTTCATTTTTTAACATTGTATTGCGATGGCTCCTAAATGTACAAATTCAAGGCAATTAATATTTTCCCCGTTCTGCCACCGACGCAATGGCCAATGCAATATTGTTATGCGAGCGAAATTTTGCCAAAACCAACTAAAGTACCGTGCAACCTGGCGCATCAAAAAATATAATCCACCAGACTGATTTGTAAACGTTGTCGTGATAGTTTCGTACCCAGTTCGTTATTAAAGTTGTAACTTTAACAAAGATCTGTTGAAAGCGCTCGTGCATCGTAAATACTTTACCAGATCTTGATCGAATGGGTGCAATCATACCAACTTGGTTAAGTGTTTTATTGACGATTTCCAAGCATTTGTCTTCGACTTCAATCAAAGCTTCTTTGTACATTGCGTCAGAGAAATCTAACGTTTCGTCTTTGGTTGCTTGTCGAACGCGATGCAATATGTCCTCAATCATATCGATTTTTAATTGATTCCACAGTTGTTTCGAGTCGGATGGGAAATATGTGTCTCATATAATTGCGAACAATGTAAGAATCTGTCGTGGATGACTGGTAAGAGATGCATCTTGAACCGTACCATTTTCCAAAAATTGTAGCTGTTGACATGCCTCTAGAAAAGTGGATCATTTTCGCCATTCACAGTACGTAAATGTTGGAATGAAATAGGCCCGGCAGCATTAATTAACAGGATTTGTAAGTAGAAACACTCATGGTTTTGGGGATGAACAGTGTACGGTCTACCCAGTGGATCAGTGCAATATAGATTTTGCAATGTTTCAACCGCTGTTCCCTGTGTAATACGGTGGTACTTGTGCATACAATAACGTTTGAGCGATCAAATCGTCTATGCATAAATAAAAAAAAGCAGTCAATGTGGTTGATGGTGGCAATTGCTGCAGTAAAATAAACACGTTACCCATTTTTCAAATGCACAGCTAAGTGAAAACCAGCTGAATGGCGTTAATGATTTGGTTATCCAAAAATTATCCAAACAGCATCATTGCTACTGATTTACCGTGCCATTTGAAAATTTGTAATTTCATCATTTCGATTTTGCACCGAAAACATAGCCATGTCCGATTCCTTGACGACATATTTACAGATGTATTTGAGTGATTTTACCGAATTGCAATACTCCACATTTATATGTGCTTTATATGATTTTGAAAGCAGCACAATCCAGCGATTATCAACATCAATGTTATTGTTGCGCACCTTCAATACATTATTTGTTGACCGACGACGCTAACGGCGCCAGTGCCTGAAATAGTTACTTTAAACAATTGTCGCGGATATTTTTTTGTACACTTTCCATAGTTCATGCATGGTGACTTTCGATTACTGATGCTACATGGTCTATGAATCATATTTTTGTCACAATTTCATATAATTCTGGATCAATGTTGGGATCAGGTATTTCCGCAGAAATGTAATCATCGATGACATCACGTGTAATCTTATCAGCTAACTAGATGAGAAAGTCCGCACGATACAACCACATTTTTGCCATTCGACAGAATACATCCAGCACCGTGTCTCCCCAAATACATGCGATTTCAAAATGAAATCAATTAATGTTTTAAATTTTTCCTTAAAAACTCGTTCTGTAATGTCGTGACAATGTATTAATGCTTGGCCAGTGAATAATTAAGATGTAATTTCAGGGCAGGATAGAAAAAGTGATAAACAAATCAGGCCGTCCATATGCGCGAATCCGATGCGGGCTTCCTGTAAATGTCACTGGCAGAATGACAGCTTGGCCTATTTTCTTAGGATTAGGATTGATTTCGTTTGGAGTGTTAATAACATCACGAAGGTGAATCTAATCATCGGCGCGTAATTTGGCACTGCAGACGTTCTGTTTAAATATTTGCATACATGTTGACAACAAATTGATGAAATAATTCGCGATATTTGAGGATATGGTGTTTGATATTAACTATGAGTAAATACGCATAAAAATCCATGCAACTCACTTCTTTATTCGTGGGTTGTTCTGCAAAAAAATGTATCATAATGAATAATACATCAAATTTTTGTTGATTGTATGTTTATAATTTATGCAATGGAAAAACATTTCAATTTTTTGTTCGATTGATTTGCCATATTCCAAACTGGTAGCTTCACCGTAAAGGCGAATTATGGGATACTGAAGAGCATCGTATGATCGATGAGTTTCACATTTTCTTTGAATTCCTTCACTTTCGTTGCGACAATAAATAAAAATGTCACCATATTCTATTTGATCACCAACCAATAAAATTGCAACGTCTTTCATTGTGGGTGCATTGCATCGTCATGGATATTGTCCTGTCGGTGTGTCAGCATGAATTGCAATCCTATGAGCTATATGAACGTTGTTGCAAATGATGTTTCGATTGCTTGAACACATTTACTAACTAGAAGTAGGTATGGTTAATTGTAAATCGGCGTCAATGTGTTTTTTCGTGCTAGCATTGAAGTGCTGGCGGTGTTCCACGTGATCGTTATCATCAGCTTCTTCCATAATTATAGTATTATATATTAATAAAATAAATATTACAATATTAATAAATAAAATTGGAAAAATTTATGGTCTTCATCCAGGCATGGCAAAACTTATCTTATTTGACTGTAGATTTGCCCTTGAATTCAGAATGTAGGCATGAAATTGTCTCGAACTATTTTTGATGCCCCGAACGACGTTATTTGGAAGCACGAAATATGTTTCCGTATAATTTGGTGAAATTATTTGCTATCAGCGTTCGTTCCGTAGATCATTGGCAGTAATGGTTCTGGCGGTGGTAGTAATTTTGGCAATACAATTTTTCAATTGGAGCAGCATATTCCAGTAAATTCGTTTTTTGAGTGCATTACAATGTGCATAAACTTTGTTCAATGGACCAATTAGGACAGATGAATGCGATTTGTAGTCGATAGTGTGATCATATGCAGATGCGATATGATGAATATTTAAAATTTGTCGCATTCTGTTTGCAGCAACGTAACTTAGATGATTAGAAACACGTTCTTTGGCACTTTTGGAGACGCGATGCGTGTAGTGATTAGTTTTAACGGGAAGAAAAATGAGAAGATCGTCTGTCAGAACAAACAATTAGAACCTGCTTGAATTTTGTTTTATAAATTAATAAAGTGAAAAGGAAATAAAATATAAAAAAGTAAGCAGTATAGATAATAAAAATTAATAAAATGCATTTGATTTGCGAGCAAAATTTGCGAATAATTTCTTTCATGAGGGGCAGTGTCATTTCAACTTGATTTTTAATAAATAAAAATTAGTCGTCAAATATTTTCTAAGTTCGCCACCTATCTGATCAACATGACACTATAGGCGCATTCGATTCGACACTTGTATCGAGCTCGTAACGAGTTGTGCGAATAAAACAGTACTCGAGTAAGTGGTATACTTGGCAGCACTGTTTCAACTGTTTTTTTTTAATAATTTACTTTCTTTATATTTTGTATGCAAATTAATCATCTGAATATAATTTAAATCAACAGAATAATAATATTTAAAATCAAAAGAGAAAACCCAAAGATTAATTTGTGTTTTCTTTAAATTTCAACAGCTAAAATATAAAAAATCTCAGCGAATTCTTTGAGGAATTTTTAATCTCGTTGGTTTTCAAGCAATTTTCAAATTGGAAGTACTTTTCTATCGAGGATGGAAAAATTCCCTCGTTTAATCCGAGTATAATTTACTGGATATCTTTTCCATACAAATGTCTGTCCTTTCGTCGATAGAGTGGCGAATCGAATGCGCCTTATATAACCTTTCTCTAGTCGAGCTGCAAATTCTATGAAATTTTCAACTTAATCGGCGAAATGCTTTGTGACATATAAACAAACAAAGAAACATATATTGTTACGAAATTGCCCTCTTGACAATTTATTCTGTTACGAAATTGCCCTCCTGATAATTTACTCTAACTCTCTATACTCGGATTCGTACCACTGGATCATGTAGTAATCAAACAATCGCAGGTTAAATTAAAATAATTAACTTTATTTAATTCGTGCTATTTACACACTTAATCTTAGGCTTAAAGTTTACTTTATTACAATTTGCACTTTATTTAATAATTCATTTATCACTTTATTACTTCTTAATCACAATTACAAATATTGCTGCTTCGATTAAAATGCGCGATGTACACACTGTTGTTTTTCAACTATTCTCGAGTTTGAATTGCCTTAGCTTATATACTTTTTGAATGGTTCAAGTAGAAAATTCTGGAGTATTCCCTACACTATTAAAGACATTTCTGGATCATTCTCGAATTTTACCTACACTTTTCATTCAACTATCTTCGTTTTTCAGCTACTGTGACGAGCAAAATTATTGACTAATTTTGCTCACACAATAATGTCCCCAACAAAACAATATTCACTGCGATAATGAACCGTCAACATCACTCGCGGACCAAGAATTGTGATTGCCGTAGCCAATAAGCTTGCGTTTAATATTAATTATTAGAATACCTTCGCACCAATGGAAACCACGGCGAAGGCGGGAGAGCATGAAATGCACAAATTGTTAAACGTTGGTCAACAAAATGCTTGTAACTTTTTACTGGAGCGTCATAAAACCTTGAAATTTTGTGAGAATAAAGTACTTTTGTCAATTTGAGTTTCAGTATTACCACGTTATTCTTGAGTCCAAAATGAAACACTGATAAAACTTCAAATGGATTTAACTTATATACGGTGCGTCCTACACTTATTAAAGTTTGTAACATTAAAATGCTGTAACTTTTTACTGGAGCATCACAAAAACTCTGAAATTTTGTGACAGTAAAGTACTCTTGTCAATTTAATATATCGGTTTTATCACGTTATTCTTGACTCCAAAATGAAACACTGATAAAACTTCAAATGGCTCTAGCTTTTATGCGATGCGTCCTACTGCTTTCAAAGTTTGCAACATTCAAATGCTGTAGCTCTTTACTGGAGCGTCATAAAACCTTGAAATTTTGTGACAATAAAGTACTCTTGTCAATTTGGGATATCGGTTTTACTATGCTACCCTTGAGTCCAAATTGCAACACTGATAAAATTTCAAATGGCACTAACTTTTATACGGTGCGTCCTACACTGTGACGAGCAAAATTATTGACTAATTTTGCTCACACAATAATTCCCCAAAAAACATTAGCCACTGCGATCATGGACCGTCAGCATCACTCGCGTGCATTGCCGTAATCAATCAGCTTGCATGGCCCCATCAACGCTTAATATTCATTATTAGAATACCTTCGCACCAATGGAAACCACGGCGAAGGCGGGAGCGCATGAAATGCACGAAATATAGTGTTGAAACGCTGGTGGATAATTTAAATAATATTAACCACCAGCAGAAAGAAATCATGCGTGAAACAACAACAACAGGGCGTGCAACAACAACAACAGGGCGTGCAACAGCAACAACGTGCCGCTGCAACTACTTCGCGCTTGACAACAGCCGTACTTTTCCAGGAAAACGCTGAGGGTCGCCTAAGATCAAGAGGAAAACACTAACAATGCCTTGGCCGTAGCAACAGGAAGCGGCAGTCGGAGCAACGGCCAGCGGGACTGGAACAACAACTAGAGGTTCAACAGGTGGCTATAAAAGCACATGTAACCGGACATACAGTCTCTTTTCCTGCTACACATCGCGCAAGTAAGTACCTTAGAAACGTTGCCGTAAAGACGTCACGAGATTAGAAATCAGTACCAACGGACACACACACACACAAGCGCTGCATTTACTACGAATGCTGGATTTTAATCCACTCTCATAGTAAACCAGAACTTGTTCGTCAACGCTAGAACGCACAGTGGTGGCGCCCATACGACAAAAATAAAAAAATCGAAGTTAAAAAAGTGGACAGGTATCGATAAAAGTAGTCGGTAATCACAGCAAATTCCACTACACTGAAGTTCTTTTTTGGATTTCTAACGGGACTTTTGAAATATAAACAACAGAAGTACAAGTATGCTGTGAAGTGGTTAGTGGATTGAAAAAAACACGGAAATTAAGTCAAGCTTCAGTTGTAAAAATCTTAATAAAAAAGACTCCAAATTGAATATACCAAAAATGGAAGTTATTGTGAATGGTATAAGCATAAATTTTAAATATATATATATATATTGAATAAGTGTGTAGTTTTAATAAAATACTAACTTTTACAAATAGTTTTTTAACGTAATTTTTGGAGTCTACTCAAATTTTTCTTAGAGTTTTAAATTTTTTCCCCCCCGATTCCCACGACAATTTTACTTTTTTATACTGGTTCATGCCTCTATATTATGAAAAAGTTTAGTTTAAGTGCCAATATTTGCCAGAATTTGTTTCACGTGTAATACAGTAACACAACCTCATTGTTTTGAAGTTGAGTTTTTTGTGTGTTATATTACGTGTGTGTTGTTATTGATACATATAAATGAGCAAAAGTGTTATTGTTATTGTCAAATGTGATTATTCTCTTCTTTATTTATTTTTGGCTATAGGTACATCTTATCAATGCGTTTTTTCTCGATTGTTCGTTTTTGAAATTTGGTGTTCCAAAAATGGGAAGGATTCTGAGAAGGCTCGACAGGTGTTCGATGAAGTAGTCACGAAGATTGGAATAGAAAGTGGCAAAGAAATGTTTTTTGAGTTATTAAATCGTATCAATTTCATTTGTAAGAAAATTGTAGCGTTTTGGCAAAAGAACAAACGCACTAAAACATTGGTTTTAAATAACCATTCCGAATGGTTGGACTTTAGAGAAGTTATTGTCTTAGAAAGAGAACCCACCCCCTTAGAAACTACTCATAGAATGCAAGAACCATCCTCAAGTAAAAAGCGTGGGCGCCCTAAATCTAATTTTTCGAATTCTTCGAAGAGAACTAAACAACGCAGATTAGCAGAACTGGCAGAAACTGATGAGTCTGCTGCCGATGCCTGACGTGGTGCAGATTTACAACCTAAACACTGCCATGTGGAAGTAAATACTACCGAAGTGCTATCAGTCATAATGGAAACTGATCTATCAAAGCATCAATATTCAAGTATTCGGGATTTTATAAACTCAAAACTTTCATTCAGTATGTTACCAAGTTATGAGAAGGTTTTAAAGGAAAAGAGTAAAAGTTATCCCGATAAAATTACCGTGAGTGAATCGCATGCAGAAGTTGAGCTACAAAGTTTGCTTGATCACACTGCTTCGCGTATATTAGATCTCCAAAGTAAAGTGCTGGACGATATATCTGATGAATCCGTAAACAATCTTGTGTTGATAGGAAAATGGGGATTCGATGGTAGCACGGGGCACAGCGAGTATAAACAGAAATATAATAATAATAGCATACAAGACAGTAGTTTATTTGTAACATCGTATGTACCCCTTCGACTAATAACTAAATCTACTGGATTACAAGATTCTAAAATAATTTGGAAAAATCCACGCCCATCATCAACTCGTTACTGCAGACCTATTCGATTTCAATATATAAAAGAGTCCAAACAAGTTTCTATTGATGAAAGAGATTATTTTAAACAGAAAATAAGTATGTTAAAGTGCACGGAGTATTTTGCTTCTGAAAGGCAAATACACATCGAACACAGCTTGCAATTGACTATGGTGGATGGTAAAGTATGTAACGCTTTAAGTCAAACTTCATCTGCTAAATGTTACATATGCGAAGCAAAACCGACGGAAATGAACGACTTAGAAAAATGTTTGAAAAAAACGGCCCGTAAAGAAAATTATGAGTTTGGATTATCGCCATTACACTCATACATTCGGTTTTTCGAATATTTGATACATGTTTCGTATAGACTGGACATTAAAAAATGGCAAATTAGGTTGGAAAATGAACAAATAGAAATGTTAAAAAGGAAAAAGGAAATTCAAACAAAGTTTAGAGCCAGAATGGGGTTGCTAGTAGACAAACCAAAAGCAGGGGGAAGTGGGACATCAAATGATGGGAATACAGCGAGACGATTTTTCAATAATGCGGAATTGGTTGCTGAAATAACGGGGCTTGATAAAGACCTAATTCTCAGATGTGCAACATTACTGCAAGCTATGTCATCAGGATATGCAATAAATGCAAACAAATTTAACGAATATGCACTCGGAACTGCTAAGGGACTGTTAGAAAAATATCCCTGGTACTATCTTCCACCCTCAGTACACAAAGTTTTAATACATGGTTCCGATGTTATTGACCATGCATTAGTATCAATTGGTGAGCTTTCTGAGGAAGCTGCAGAAGCTAAAAATAAAGATATAAAGAGATTTAGGCTCCATCACACCAGAAAAACCTCCCGCGTTGCAACAAATACGGATTTGCTAAACCGATTACTCCTCAGCTCAGATCCATTTGTCACAGGTCAGAGAAAGTTGCCATGCACCAAAAAAACAACTTTATTAAAGTCTGTTTTTGATTTGCTGGAAGATGTCTAAAAATAGATAAAATATAAATGTGTGCACATATGTATGTATGTATATTATTTTACATTGATTGTCTTTTAAGAGTATTCATAATAATTTATTTTATATTTATAAAGTGTTTATTTCTATATGAGTTACAAATAAGTTGCGTTTTATTCCGAAAACAGATAGTGTTGTTTATTTGCTTTTCCTTTTACTTTTCATATATAATTAAATATTGAAATTAATTTTATGTGCTTTTTGGTCAAACTAATTTAAAACAGTTGTCATTATTTTAAGATATTTTAACCATAAATAGGTGTAAGGACATTTAGATCACACCCATTTAAACTGATAACTATACATGGATGTCCCAGAACATATTCTGAAAATTTCAGATCGATACCTCCATTCTAACTAATTTTGTCGCAGCCCCCATACAAACGCATCCACTGTGGAACGGTGGAAGTGGTTTGTCCACCACTGTTGAAACGAAAGACTCAAGACACGGACCTAGACACTCAGAAGTACTGCATTTGCTACGAACTCTGGGTTTTTCAATCCGCCCTCATAGCAAACCAGGGCTTGCTGTGGTTTTTCAATCCACCACCGTTGAGACTGGAGACAAGACGGCACAGTACCGCCTTCAGGAGCGGCCTTCCTAAAATCTGTAAACTATAACATGTAAACCTAGAAATAAGAATAAGGAGTTAATAAAGAAAACTTAAACATTACAGCGCCCGAGTAATTTCCTGTACACGACCCTGGCGAAAACTGAGTTTTACCCCAGCTATAAATTTGAGTCGTTACACTACATAACTGCTACATGAAACTTCCGTAGGCACCGAATTTCAGATCTGCAGGTAATCTTATATCACAACCGAAAATAGCCTTAGCTGGTCTTGTAGATGTTGTATCGTGAGGTGCAGATCGGTATGCCATTAGGAACAGGGGTATGTGTTGGTCCCAATCTTTCTGATTTCTATCCGCGACTTAGGTGTTCCTCAAGCGTACGATTAAATCTTTCAACCATTCCATCGGATTGCGGGTGCAGTGGGGTTGTGCGAGTTTTGTGTCATTTCACTCATTTCCTTGAATATCGCTGACTCGATATTTCTGCTTTTATCCAAGTGCAAATCAAGGGGAGCTCCGAATCTGCAGACCCAATTATTGATAAATGTATCTGCAACGGTCATAGCTTCTTGATCGGGGATGGGATATACTTCTGGCTATTTACTAAAATAGTCGATTACGACGAGAACATATTTGTTGCCGGAATCACTAATTGGAAACGGACGTGCGATGTCCATGGCAATACCCTGAAATGGCGGTGCCACGTTGTATAAATGCATTTTTCCCTGACTGCGACGGCTCGATCCCTTGGCAGCTGTACATTTTTCACAAGCACTAATCCAGTCAACTACTTATTGCTGCCAACCAACCCAATAAAATCGTGTTTTATTTTTCTCGACTGTTTTTATTATTCCCAAATGTCCTCCGCTTGGCCCACTATGGTATTCCTTGAGAATTTCGCTTATTCTTGCCTTGGGTACCGCAATCAAGTTCTTCGTGGTTTTTCCATCTTCGCTCTCCCACAGGCGGAATAGGCATCCATTTTGCAACTTTAAGCTATTCCATTGAGCCCAATATGCTTTAGTTACGGGACTTTCGGTCAAGTTTTCATTCCAATCTGGTCGTTTTCCTTCTTTTTTACTTGTCACGATTTTTGCCAATTCTGGGTCATTTTGTTGTTCTTGTGATAATGCATCAGCATTCCCGTGGCTTCCGCCCCTGCGATGCTCTATTGTGAAATCTTAGGGTTGGAGTCTCTCAATCCATCCCGCCACCTGAACTTCGGGATTTTTGAACTGTAATAGCCAGCGCAGAGCAGCGTGATCCGTTCCTAACAATAACTTTTGTTCATACAAGTACTTGCTCAAGTGCTTCACGCACTGCATAACCGTCAAAAGTTCTCTCCATGTTACACAAAAATCCGTCTGTATCTGTGTTGGGGCTCAGACCACAGGGATATTCCAGGGAGCCCGAATGCATCACCAAAAATTGCCATAGTCCATCACCGGCACTGAATAATGTATTTTCCTTATATTCTGCCACTTGCCAATATCCGCTTTGTAAATTCAACGTTGAGTACCAATTTGAACCAGTCTATGTGTCCAAGGTATCATCGATGCGAGGTAATGGTCTTTCTTCGTTACCTCATTAAGTTTCCGATAATCTACAAAGAAACGTGTGGAGTCATCCATCTTCTTGCTGATGGCTCAATGACGTTATTCTATGCATTTCCCTCAGCAACACATTCACCTCTTCTCTCTTCGCCAGAGGTACTCTCCTTGATGCTTGACGAATAAGTTTGGCATCACCAGTGTTCATTGTGTTTTTCACCATCTTTGTTCTGCCTTCGTTTTTACCATTTTCAACAAATACTGTCCAATGTCTTGCCAAAAGTTGGCTGGCAGTCTTCCTCTGCTCTGTGGGTAAGTCTTTACTCCATTCTTTCGTTAGATTACCTTTTTATCAGCTGGTATCTTACTTTTCGTGTCTCGCGGTTGGCTCTCACAGTTTACAATTGTCGAAATTGTCTGGCAATTTCCAATTACTTGTCCTTTTTCTCTGGTTCTAGCGGTATTTGCAAGATTGACCACTCTTACTGGCACTATTCTGCTCTGCTGTTCTTCTACGAAGGTTTTTCGAAATATGATGTCATCCAGTGCAAATTTTGCATCAGTCTCCACAACCCACAACTTGTTCTTCTCAACATCTCCGTCCATTTCAGCCCATATAACTGCTTCTGACTTTGGTTGGATTTTGTCCGCCGCGATACGATGGCTTATTGGACACCTCCATAATTATCCTCACCAACGTATAACGGTATTTAATTTTTCGCACATTTGGCTTTTCAAATCTAGCATGAATTCATTCCGTATCATAAAATCCATACCTAAGATAAATTCGTCCACAATATCCGCAACTACAAACTCATGCGTCACTGTTATGGTGCCGATAGTGATTTTCCATGTAACTTTCCCAAGTACCAGTGTATCATCTCGCGGTTCAATTCCCCAAACGAGATCCCTTCTGATTATGGAATGTGATGCGCCTGTACCCAATGTTATTACAATTTTTCTTCCACTCTTACACTGTTGACAGTTAGGCTGTGAATTGTCCGTGCCATCTGAGAATCATGCCATCATTTATATTTCAATATTAATATCAAAATTAGGAAAAATGCTATAGAGCAAAAGGACGTATAAAAAAACACTATTGTATGCACCAAGTGGTTATTCTATTTTCTGCACATTGTAAAACAATACATGCTATTTATTTTGCATTGACACAGAGAAAAGTGAATGTGAAAACGGAATATAATACAAAAAAAATTGTGGTTTACGCTCTTCCCCACAGTGTGAGCCGAGGACCTCTAGCAAAACTCTCGTGCACGGGCGTTCGGCCGCTGAGCTTGATCAACCAAGGTGTCTAATCTGCAAACATGGAAATTATTCCAGCAACTTACCAACAACAGTAAACAACATGTATATTTAATGTTATACCCCTGACTGTGGGACTACAAAAACAAGTTCGTATATCTGAAAAATTTAACAAAAACTAGCCCTATAACCACTTCAAGCAGAGTGATTACCACTATTGCTTTATCGAACAATACAACGACAACCACATCGGTCTCGGTAACTTGATAAGAATGTCAATAAGTATGAACACTGGTTATCAATCACAACTAATTACTCACACAAAAATGAAAACTCAAGTGAGAAAAATAGCTCAATTGTCAACTCCGAAAAAAAGTTTCCGAAAAGCAAGCCCCAACTGGAAACATAAAAGAAAAACAAAACCCAGCAGGAACCAAAAAATTTAATCGAAATAAATCCCCGACTAAAAGAATTCAATACTCTATTAATCCATCAATTCAATGTACTATTAATCCACAAAAGAAAAGTTCGAACAAGAAGCAATAAGCATACGAGTAGTACTCTGTAAGAACAAATCGATGGCTAATCAACAGAGTGTGCTGTTTAATCACAACAGCAGTCCAATGACATGAACGAGTTAAAGATAATGCTTAAAGGCCTTATGGTTCAAATGGGAATCATACTCAACTTGCTAACATCTCTCTAAAATATTATTATAAAAAACAGGATGAGACATACGACATACAGTACAAGAAAATCATGAAAAACCTTATATACAAGCAACTAGCATTTCTATCGAAGACAATATGGTAAACTTACGATAACATCGGTACATTAATTAGATAGATTAACAAGGGCCAATTCGAGCAGTTCTATAACACTTTTGGAGATAGGTTATTAGACTAAACCGCCAAGCGTCACTACTCCGGCTCACGGACTATTAATCATAATGGAAAACAACTATAGAAAACAATTCAAGCTAATAATCTCATGCCTGTTTCAATAGTAGAACCAACCATACTGGGCATCCGATAGAAATACGATGCTGGATATTATTGAATTTTGTGTGATGAAAGGTGTTTCTGGAAACTGCCATATGACCATTCCCCTATAATTATAACTGTAAGCTCCAATGTTCTATGTATATTAAAACCACTTACGTTACACAATAAACGTAGAAGTGTACAGATGCAAAACGAAGTCAAACCTGGAAAACTCTTCCGGGATTAAGACAGTCCAAAGCTCTTCTGGGAGATTTTAATCCTAAAAGAGCTAAGGACTTAATAAATATGCCTCGGAGTAAATTAAGAATCATCCCAGGCAATTTAAGCGGACATTGTAGACTCAACTACCATTTGAACAAGTTGGGTATATCTTCAGATGCCATCTGTCGATTCTGTGGAGAAAGTGACGAAACCTCACTGCACCTGATCACAAACTGGGGACCATTGGCACACAAAAGACACAGGTGTTTTGGAGAATATATCTTAGATATGAACAAGATCCCTCATCTTGATTCCTCCAAAATATATGAATTCCTGTCGGAAATTAACCTGACCTGATTTATGGATGAAACTATCCTCATCTTTCAAATAAATAGGGGCATCACAATAGATCCTTCAGGTCGCAGTGTATAACACCCTTAAATATATCTATCTATCTATATATCTCTGGATATACCACTCTGGGTGTTTTGAGATGTAGTGAAGAAGCGGTCGAAAATCTAAATAAAATAATATAAAACGCTGCCTGTGCCGCTAATCCGAATCTTAAAGGAAAGGATACAAATTGATGTACCCAGTTATTACGGAGATGATAGGTGCAAAACGAAAATTAAGAAAGTTGTGGCAAATTACGACACATCCAGAAAAAAGAAACGTATTAATAAGGCATAACAACTTACACACAAGAAATTGGACACTATTTGGCAAATTTTTCAGCAACAGAAGCCATGGAATATTCGTTATGGAAGGCAACAAAAAAGTTGAAGCAACTCACTACTCGATTTCCTCCTATCAAAAATGTGAATGGTTCTTCGGCAAAACTCGACATATACAAAACAGACACATTTGTTATATTTTTACATAATTTCCCAAAAATCCACAACAAAATGATGATGACATTCATGAGTTTTTGGAAGCTCTTGGTCAAATGGAAGTATCGATTTTCAAAATTTCAAATTAAGATATTTTTTAAATAAATTGGAGGACTTTGGAAGGTTGAACGGATGCTATAAAATACATCACCTATTTGTGTAATGCAGTATTGAGGTTTGCCTATTTGCCTCACCAATGGATAGTCGCTGACATAACCCTAAATCCTAAACTGTGAAGCCGGAATAAGAAGTTGCTCCCTGGCATAATGACAGAAGACTGAAATATCATCCTATGCTGACGACAACGTTATAACGGTGAATGAATTAAATAATAAATTTCTGCTTTATAAAAGTGTACTGAAACCTATATGGACATATGGAAGTCAGTTGTGGAGCACAGCAGTGAATGCTAATATAAATATTTTGGAAAGATTCAAGGCAAAATTATTACGGATAATTGTCAACGCACCATGGTTTGTTAGTAGCAACACAGTACGGAACGACCTTAACATACCGACAGTCCACGAGAAAATAAAAGTATATAGCACTAATTACTGGGCACGGCTCAGTACGCACTCTAACGTGTCTGCTGGAATCAACGGAATCAAGGCGCAGACTTAAACGAGCAGCTCCCTTGGACTGCGTCTAGAAAATGTTTCATATTTTATTTTCTTTTGTAAATAATGTAACAATGATAATAATATGGTAATGATAATAATTTAACAATGATACTTTAATAATGTAATAATGAAAATGTATTTACTTTTATTTTATTTTTTTTTATTTTATTAAAATTAATTACAATTAAAATTATAAATAATTATATAAGCTCTAGCTGCCAAGGCTATCGGCTTATGATGTTGAGATTTTATATAATAGGTGGTTAACCATATGCCGAGCGTAGCGATCCCACTGCTCCACGAACGAATATTCCAATCAAATTGCAGTTAGCTATATTTGCACATACGTATGCACAATTTTGCAAGCTAGCATTTTTATGTGTGTGAAAATTTATTTTCAATTTCTTTAATTTTAAGTAACATGATATTTCAGTTTTATTTTGTACGTAAGCATTAGTTAAATTCCTTAATTGTTATTGTAATTATATGTGTATCAATTAGTATATAAGTTCACACCTTTATGAAATAAATCAGTCAGTTTTAATAATTGACTCCATCAACCACACGAATTCGTGTTCTTTTTAAGTTATACTGGTTCATGCGCCATATAACAATCGCAACAGCTATATTGGTACAAGCACCGAAATAGCATACAAACTAATCAATTTGTGATTAACCTACGTTATACTGGTAAAAGCACCATATAACAATTCATCAGCCATTTTGGTACAAGCACCGAACTGGCAACCATTTAAGGAAAAAGATCCTTAAACATTTTTGGTGACCCCGACGTGATCAACAGGACACGGCACATCTACCATTCAGCTGAATACAGCTCATCAATAATTCATCATGACTTCCGACAACATGTCAATGGAAGAGCTGGTTCGTCAACAAGACGACCGAGTATTGACCATTCAAAAACTGACATCAAGCTATAAGAAAACAGCTCACGAACGAAGAACATTAGAATTCGTGGAAAAAAGGCTGCAAGAACTTGATAATCTATGGCAACAATTCAACCAATCTGACGTTGTGATCCGGAAAAGCTATGGGGATTACACTTCTCACCCATACTTTGCGAAGGGCATACAAGAACCACGAAAGTCTTTTGGCTATAGTTTTTTCAAAAAATTTTCTTATGCCTATGACGATAGCCTAATATCGACTAAATCCTTGTTTGGCTTTTTTATGGGTATTATTAAGTCCGTTTTGTAAATTTGGGGGATGATCCCAGTAGTATATATCTGATTATACAGAGATGTGATTCTGGAGTGCAAACCGCGAGGTAAATTCCGTACAATTTCATAAGTAATTTTGTCCTGCCCCGGAGAAGATCCGGAAACAGATTTAAGGCAAGTTGTTAGCTCATTTAAATTGATATCTGTTTCTAGCTTTGCAAATTTGTTGTTGGTGTGTGTCATCGACTCTAATTGTGTGCTCTTTTGACAGTGTAGTATAGTTTACAGTGCTTTACCCACATCTCACTACTTCTTCTGTTCTATACGAAACTTTCAATTAGCATTCAACTAATTAAGTAGTATGCAAAATAATCAACCGATCCCTTCGGGGAATCGGTTTTTGGAACTGGACATATCCAGTCCAAAAACTAAGAGAAAAAAGAAAAATTATATAAAAGACCCCTTTCGAAGTTATTTCTACACAGAAAACACACAGAAAAATCCAAAATTTGTTGTGGTTAAATCAACGGATAGCGATAAACCTCTAACTTCCTTCAGTGTTTTCGCAAAGAAAAAGGCAATTGACTCCATCCGCAATTCGTGGAATGAAAATGTAATAATGATAATGTTGTATAAAACTTTATTGTAAAAATTATATGAAAGAATAGCATTGGGTTTTCTTTCGCATGTTTATATTGTATATTATTGAACTTGCTTAGTGTACAGATTGCAAATAAAACGGAGCTATTTACAAAAAAAAAGAGATAAATGTTTCAATACTGGTCATCTGATAAAAAAAAGATCCCGGATATTATTGACTTTTGTGTGATGAAAGGTGTTTCTTGAAACTGTGTTGAAAGTGGCTTCATCTTTCGATGTGTCATCATACCATTCCCCTATCATTATAACTGTAAGGTCCAATGTTCTAAGTATATTAAAACCACCTACGCTACACAAAATAATGTATTAATAGTAATAGTATTTAGAACATTCTGAATAAAATGTACATGGCCAGGATTTAACACGCACGCCCATGAAAGGGTAAAGGATATTTCGAAGTCGATCTAACCCGACTTCAGACTTTTTGAATCGTTTTATTGTTAATTAGTGTCATTATTATTGTTCTCTTTGTCAAGTATATAAGCGAAAATAAGTTGAATAAGTAAGTCTATCAAATATATATATATATATTTATATATATATATATATATATATATATATATATATATATATATATATAATATATATATATATTTATACATATATATATATATATATATATATATATATATATATGTATAATATATATATATATATATATATATATATATATATATATATATATATATATATATATATATATATATATATATATATAAATTAATATCAATTATTTTGAAATTTATAAATTAATTTGCAGGTTTAGCTTCCTCACAAAACTCTTTGAAAAGTCAAATATGTGTAATAAGTATTTTGGTCTCATTGTGCCAAACATACGATAGCCAGATTCGTCTTCTTCATGCAGGCACCATTCATGTCTTAGCTCGGATGATAAGCGTAAAAAATCAGCACATTCAAATAGCAGCGCTTCGTTGCCTTTCCAGTATGAGCTTCTCAAATAGATCGGTTACGGATAATATTTGTGTAACAAGGTAATTTTGAAAATGTGTGTAAAATTTACTAAAAGCATTTACAGTTTGGAAGACGCTATGCGAAAATGAAAAATGGACATGCCAAGTGTTCAAGTGTTTTACCAAAAATCATGTATTTTCTTTAAAACGAAAATATTTTGAATATTTTTAAAAATAAAATCCTGCATATTTTAGAAAAAAAATTTTTTTTGATATAGATTTTTTAGATTGTTGAGCAATGAGAAAACTCTTAAGTCGATAAAAAATCATTCACTGTTTGATCAACAAACACAATTTAATAAGTGTTCGCGCATGCTATGTTCATTATTTTACGATATTCATTTACGTTTACCTCTGCATTTCTAACCCTTTATTCATGAATTGGGTTACTTCGTATTTGTCAGTTACTCTATTATTTCGTTTGTACAAGTTTGCAATGTTTTACCGATGCGGTTATAAACTGTCCCACTGTTTGAAAGTGCTGACCGTGCATAATGGTAAAAGTTCATTACTGTTCAATTTGTAAATTAGTAACAATTTTTATTTTATTATACGTGCGCCTTAAACCCATGCACGTCTTTTCTAATTATTAGCAAATAAACCTTAGCGCTATTGAGGTTTGGTTGATATTGTGAGGTTGACTCACAACACTTCACATCATGAATTATGGTTCCATGAGAGGGGTCTTGATAACGGGTATTTGTCGCGATGTCCGCATAAATGGGTTCGGCGCGAATTATGGTGTATTATGTGTCAATTGCGGAATGTACTTACTCAAATGCGTTTGGACTTGTAAGTGTTCGCTGTTGATAGGTGCGACTTGGTTGTCTCAAAATTTGGTAACCATGAGGCCAAGCTGACTTCGAATTTGATTTTTGGATAATTTGCTTCGCGCATGCTTGCTAGCACATCTAGCTATACGCTTGCCTAAATCGATTCTAAACGTTAAAGTGACTATCAAATAAAAATAAACTGGTGTATCGAAGACTAGTGGGTTTTTGTGCGTGCATGTTAATCACTATTTCTATTCGCGGCTTGGAACAGAACTGATTTCTTTTCACCACACCAACCTCCGATTGGTTGCTTGTATGGGGTGAGGTAACGATATATGACTGTACTTCAATCATTTCAGTCTTATATTTCATTTCATTTATTTAAGATAATTGATTATACATGTGAGATCAATGATCTCTATTAGCTGTATTAAGTATGAATTACATATATTTATTTACATATAAGCATATACATATATATATATATATATATATATATATATATATATATATATATATATATATATATATATATACATACAAGTACGTATTAAATAATAGTAATAGCACAGTTAATTTTCGTGAGTCAAGATTTTTCCAGAAATTCCCTTTCTTAAAATGTATTGGAGTTGAAGCCAATTATTTATTAGTCTTGTAACAACTTCTATTTAAGACTCTTTACTGTTCTATAAATATAAATATTTAGCGTACATATTTTTGCTTGGAAAATAATAAACACTTTTCCAATGGGTGGAACTTTTTGGAAACGTAGTTCCTATACTCCAGCCACGGTTTCCCTCATCTTTTAGTTTTGATCCGACTGTGTGTCATACGTGTGAGAACTATTGAGGACAGCATGAGTTACCTCTTGACCATGTCGGCCAAATATAATTACATTGAAGCTAATAGATAACACGTATATATAGAGGATACTACCACAGTCAGAAAAGATGTGAATTTACCTTGCCAATTGGAGTCCCACTATTAACGTATTTAACAAGATTAAAATTTCCTAGACTCGGTGTGGTAATCCTACAACAGTTCACTCTCAAATATTTTAAAGACTGCTAGATTAACTCAATGCGAATGCTATTTGATATATCTTTCATATCTTTTATATATCTTTGATATAGAGGCAACCATTACCTGTTTTCTGTTGGAGAAGATTTGTTTTAATTTTAAACATGCTTTAAAAATCTTTTTTAGCATTTTCATTGTTTGATCTTTGTGGAGTTCTACATAGTGTGGTAGGCAGCACCAGGAGATGTACTTTGAACAGTATCTAACTGTAATCCGACAAGAATATTTTCGTGGGATACTTCCCAATTATCCATTTCATTGTCTGCTAGTAGTGTAACAGTTGATACTGCCTCCCATCAACTAATGTCCTCCTTACTGGGAATCGGGAAAGTAGGAGTGCTACCTTTGTTGGAAGCTAATATGTTAGTGCTAATTATGAAATCGAACAACAACTCTTTCCGTTCATTACTCTCCGAGCTACTACCCGAGATCACATGACATTGGTATCTGTTAGTTTGGATCAGCTGATCTACTTGGCAATATATACCGAGGCTAGTTTCAATTCAACACTGTTTGCCACCTCCATTGTTCCATCACATCTGGTGAACAATAAAGCGACATAAGAAAAACATAAAGGTGCAGCCTGGGCTCTTTAATAAGGGCGTTATCGACATTTCGAATTTCATACAATGACTTAGCTTTTTATCTGTTCCTTGACAGATTACTAGGTTTTCTTAAAAAAAAATCGATTCTATTATTGAAATGTTAGTATACCGACTTAACGCATAACATACAGCATTCGATTACTTGCATGGTGTTCTAATACATACTCATAATTTTGAAGTTCCAATGCCAATCTAGCATTTTTTGGATTTAATTCTTTTTTATTTAGTGTCATGGGTAGTGAACTGCAATCGGTCAACATTTCTTTTCGTGAAAGTATACGCGAAAGCGTTTTACCGCATATATATATTAGAGTAGTAAAAATTCGTATCTTTTTTCTGTTGCATAGAATAGTACAAAAACAATCAGCGCTTGCATCACAATGCAACTTAGTTGGATCATTGGGATCATACAATGCTAGAGTTGGCGCCTTTACTAGTTTCTGTTTAAGAATTTCAAATAATTCTAATTCACGGGGACCCAACACAAATTTAGCATATTTCCTCGTCAGATTGTATAACGGTTTCACCATAATTGAGAAATTGTTAACAAATCTTCTGAAGAAAAAACATAGGCCTAAAAACTCTTTAAACTGAATGGGACTTTCGAGAATTGGAAAATTTTACATTGCTTGCAACCATTTTTCGTCCGCCACAATTCCGTCTGCCGTAACTTTATAACCTAGGTAATTTACTTCTGACTGTAGAAATTCACACTTGTCTAGTCGAATTTCAAGTTTCATTTCAACAAGTTTTTTAAATACCTCTTTCAATATTTGAAAATGTTCATCTATGTCGGAGGTAGCTACCATTATATCGTCCATAAGTTTGTGTGTTTTTGATCATATCCGCGAACACTTACTAAGCTTTAATTAAGCTTTTGTGTATTACTTGTTAACAATTTTCTTATATATGCCACACAAAAATAATAGAAACTTCTCTATCATTCTTCATGGTCTTCGACAAGATGGACAGAAAATTAGACTTCTCCAAGCACTTCAAAGTGATCATCAGTGACTGTTCAGCTTGGAAAAACAATGAAGTAATAATAAAACAGGACTCACAGTTGTGGTATACAGATGGGTCCAAAATGGGCCAAATTTCCAAAAAGTAATTGCAATGGGAAAAACAGCTTCCATTTTTCAGGCGGCGGTCCACGACTTAAGAGTTATGTGCTAGAGAATGTCTACGCAGGGGTATACGCAGCAACAAAATATGCATACTCTCGGATAGCCAGGCAGCTCTGAAATCATTAATAAACTTCTCATTCCAACCAAAGCTGGTCTGGGAATGCTCTAAACTACCTCAATACTCTAGCAGCGAGAAACTCTGTTACGCTAATGTGGGTACCGGGATATGAGGGACATGAAGGCAACGAAATGGCGGACTCTTTAGCAACAGGGGCGCAGGCACTGCCTTCATAGGTCCAGAAGCCTTCTGTGGGGTAAACAGTAGCTTCACAAACTTGTTGTGCGAACCGGAAAAACGAAGTCTGCTGAACTACTGGAGAGCCCAAAAAGGCATGCGGCTGACTACTCATTGATCCTGAATAGAGGTTTAAAGAAGCATCTACCCTGCTTCTTTAAACGTCAGCAGAAATGACATCAAACTCTATACTGAACTTTTAACAGGACATTGTAGACTAAATTACCATCTGAAAAATAAACGTGGTAGAAGACGATTCCTGCCGACTCTGTCAAGAGGAGCAGGAAACAGCAGAACATATTCTATGCACTTGCCCAGCGGTGGCAAGACGCAGACATAACTACCTGTTGAAATTGAATTATAATGACATTTCGTATATATGCCAACCTCTGGTTTACATACTAAATCAAATACAATAAAATATGAAAGCTGTTCTCTTTCTTATCTCCTTCCGTTGTAAGTCGCTGAGTTAAACACACGCGTTTTATTTCACTGCAAGTTAAAACTTCTATTAACAACAGGTTATGGGCCCAGGACCACGTGAATAAAAAAAAATATATACATAAAAAAAATTAATATATATATCAGATTGTGTGTTGTAAATTTGCCGTGTTGAAATCGTTGTTTTGTAATAAAAAAAAAAGGTCGTCGCGAAAATAAAATGACTTCAGGTACAATTGCTTTTCCTTTCGACAAGCTTCGTGTTCGCGAAAATTTCGACATTTGGAAGCGCCACGCGAATCCTACCTAGTCATCAAAGGCTGTTGGAAGATTATCACAGATGGATTTTCTTCGCCCCCAACGACAAAAGAAACGGAACTCAACGAACTTGCATTGGCAGAGATAACTCTGATCGAACCTGGAAATTTTGCTCATATAGCGACAACGGAAAGTGCAAAGGACGCATGGAATGCATTAATGTCAGCGTATGAGGACACTGGTTTAACCCGCAAAGTGGAATTGCTAAAGCAATTAGTACGGCTAAGACTTGATGATTGTGAATCCATGAACAAATACGTAGGAAAAATGGTTATGACATCGATAAAAGTGCAAAATGCTGGTCTTAAGATCGATGAAGAAATAACCGCGTCCTTAATGTTAGCCGGTTTATCGGATGAATTTCGTTCTTTAGTAATGGCCATAGAAAATTCGAAATCGAAATTAACAATTGATGTGGTAAAAAATCTTTTATTACAAGATGCCAAATTCGATGGTGAACATTACGAAAATGCCCTTTCCACAAAATCGAAGGTCAAACATACGAAATTCAAATGCTACAATTGCAAGCAAAAAGGGCATTTCAGCAAAAACTGTCCAAATAAGGCAAAGGAGAAAACTGATAAACATAAAAACACAGTTCTCTTCGCCTCTCTCCTCGCCGGTGCCGATAACGCGAACAGTTGGTATGTCGATTCGGGCGCTTCGACACACATGACAAAAGACAAATCGTTTTTAGAGAACTTAAAAACTGTTCCATGTAAAGAAATTGTTGTTGCGAACAATGATACAGTTACGGTTGACAGTGCGGGAGAAGTGAGAATGCAACTAATGGCGGAACATACAAAAACAAACTCAGTTGTAAAAAATGTAGAATACGTTCCACAGTTGTGTGTTAATTTACTCTCGGGAATAAAGTAATCTTCAAAGAAGACGACTGCAAAATATTTGACAACAAAAACAATTTAATTGCAACTGCGAATGATCACAATGGACTTTATCGTTTAAATGGTAAGTGTATCGAAAATCCGGTTGTGTTAAATAAGGCTATGGCAGTCACTAAAGACTTTGAACTATGGCATAGAAGGCTAGGTCACATCTGTGACGAAAATTTAAAAAACGTAAAGGAAGCATCGACCGGAATAAAGTTTTCGAAAAATCGTGGTGACAAACGCACAATCTGCATCAAAGGTAGACAAACCCGATATCCGTTTAATGATATTGGTTCTCGTGCTGAAAATAAACTTGATCTTATACATTCAGATGTTTTGAGACCGCTTTCGGGCGTAAAATACCTCTTAACGTTTATTGACGATTACACTCGCAAAGTTTTCGTCTATCCAATTAAAAATAAGCATCAAGTGTTTGACGAATTCATGAAATTTAAGACATTCGCGGAAAACCAATCGTCGAGAAAAATTAAAATTTTACCTACAGATAACGGGTCCGAATATATAAATTCAAAATTGAAAATTTTTTCTGAACGCGCCGGAATTTTACATCAAAAAACTTCCTCGTACACTCCTGAGCAGAACGGCGTTGCTGAGCGCTGCAACAGAACAATAATGGAACGCATTGCATGTTGTTGGATTCTGGTATAGACGAAAGGTTCTGGGCAGAAGCAGCCGTCACCGCAGTGTACCTGATGAACCGTGTGCCGTGCAGAGGGAATAACAAAAGCCCAGAGGAGCTATGGTCGAATCGCAAACCTAGTTTGAAACATCTCCGCGTTTTTGGCAGCAAAGCCATGGTTCATGTGCCAAAACAAACACGTCGCATAGAATGTTTCCTACTTGGATATAGCAGCGAGTCGAAAACTTATCGACTGTTCAACCCTGTAACGAGAAAAATCGTGACGAGCCGTGACGTAGTTTTCATCGAACATCAAACAGGTATTTATGGTGAAACAAATAGCACTAATCGTCTTGGATCTTCTATAGTTAACCTTGAAGACAGCGTATCAGTCGTCAATTCAGGGGAAGTTGTGCGAAAGATCAAATCGCCAACTGATTGCTTCGAACCCAATAATGACGAAGAAGAGGATAGTTTTGATGTGTTTTTGGGGTTTGATAATGTTTCCAACGATGCTGTTCCCTATGCAGATGACGAGGGTGCTGATGGCGAAAATCTGTACGAAAATGATGCTGTTCGTCGGTCTGAGCGTATCCATAGTATGCCTAAGCCAAGTTATAATTTTTGTGCAACAAGTTTTGTAAGCGAAGACCCAGCAATAGTCGCAGAAGCTCTGGCATCGAATCACGCAGAGAAGTGGAAGCGTGCTATGCACGACGAAATGAAATCATTAGCTGTAAACGAAACATGGTTTTTAACGCAACTGCCATCGGGAAAGAAGCCAATTAGTTCAAAATGGGTTTTTAAAACTAAGTTCGACGCAAATGGTGATTTTGTCCGCCACAAAGCAAGGCTGGTTGTCAGAGGCTTCAGTCAGCAAGAGGGTGTTGACTATAATGAAACTTTCGCGCCTGTTGTGCGATATAGCTCTATTCGTTTTTTACTGGCTCTGGTGACAAAATATAACTTGCAAATTCATCAACTTGATGCTGTGACCGCGTTTTTAAATGGCGAACTCCAAGAAGAAATATTTATGAGCCAACCAGAAGGATTTGACGATGGATCTGGAAGAGTGTGCGCGCTTAAAAAGTCTCTACGAGGTGTGATCAAAAAATAACCGTTATTTTCAAATTTCGTGAGTTACGTATGTTCGATGTTCGCATTTTTTTTCTGTTATGTAGGTACACATGTCTGTTATATATGTTGGCAATACCAACCATTTTGGATTGTCAGTTTGTTTTTGACAGATAAAAAGGTTAGTCGTGGTTTGGTGTGCTCTTCGATTTTTGTACTATTCGAAAAAATGGATCAAAGAAACTGTATTCAGTTTTGTGTAAAAAATGAAATTAAATGCGCAAGGACATTTGAAATGTTGACTGTGGCCTTTGGCGAGTCTACTATGAGCAGAACATAAGTTCAATTGTAGTATAACCGGTTTAAGGAAGACCGAGAAGATGTCAATGACGATGCTCGTTCTGGTCGCCCGAGCACGTCAACAACCGATGAAAACATTGACGCAGTGAAGAAAATGATTTTGGATTATCGTCGAATCAGTATCAGAGAGGTTGCTGATGATGTCGGCATATAGTTCGGCTCATGCCAAGCAATTTTTATAGATCTTTTAGGCATGAAACGTGCGGCAGCAAAGATTGTTCCAAAATTGCTAAATTTTGAGCAAAAACAATGTCGCATGGACATCGCTCAGGAGCTGTTTTTGGCCAAAAACAAAACCGTTATCATGCCTCAACCACCGTATTCACCGGACTTGGCCCCCGCTGACTTTTTCCTCTTTCCAAAACTGAAGACACCGATGAAAGGAAAGCGTTTTGCTACGATTGAGGAGATAAAAGAAAAATCGAATCAGGAGCTGTTGGCGATACCAAAAAAAGCGTTTCAGAAGTGTTTAGAGGATTGGAAAAAACGCTGGCATAAGTGTATTATATCTGAGGGGAATTACTTTGAAGGGGACAAGATAGTTGTTGATGAATAAATAGATACTTGAAAATAACGGTTATTTTTTTATCAAACCTCGTATATGGGTTGAAACAATCAAGTCGCGTGTGGAATGCGAAACTCAACTCAGTTTTGATGAAATATGGATTGAAACGCAGCGAGGCAGACCAATGCGTGTATTATCATGTTAACACAAAGAGTCGTCTTTATGTTGCAATTTATGTGGACGACGTCCGCATTTTTGGCGATAATACAAACGTGATTGAAGCGCTAAAACTTGAGCTTTCAAGAAACTTTGAAATGAAAGACCTGGGAGTAGCTACCTCCATATTGGGTATCCGCATCACCCGAAATTTGAAGGAAGGCATCATTAAAATTGATCAACAACAATACATTGAGGAAATGCTTAAACGATTTGGTATGGATGACAGCAAGCCTGTGTCAAAACCAGTCGACGTTAACCAGAAACTAACTGCAGCCATGTCACCGTCTACAGAGGCAGAGAGAATCGAAATGTCTAAAGTTCCTTACATGCAGGCTGTTGGGTGCTTTTTGTTTGCCGCTCAGATCACACGTCCCGATATAAGTTTTTCTGTAAACATGCTGAGTCGTTATAGTACAAACCCCGGCAAACCACATTGGACAGCTATTAAACGTGTAATGAGGTTCTTGAAAGGAACATTAGCTAAAGGTCTTATCTATTCTAAAGCAGCAGCAGATATCACTGGATATTGTGACGTAGATTGGGCAAGCGATGTGGATGAGAGACGATCTACGTCGGGTTACCTGTTCACCTTTCAAGGAGCACCGATCTCGTGGTGTTCAAAACGACAACGAACGGTCGCTCTATCATCAACAGAGGCCGAATTTATGTCAATCGTGAATGCTGTCCAAGAGCTAATTTGGATCAAGCGCATGGAGCGAGAATTGGTTGCGGAGTCATCTCATTCGATGGTACTGTTTTGCGATAATAAAAGCGCAATTCATATTGTTACTAAAAATTCGTACTCTCCACGCACAAAACACATTGATGTGAAAGTCAAATTTATTCGTGAGAAACTTGATGATGGTACTCTAAAACTTTTATATGTTCCCACTGACCAAATATTAGCTGACATTCTCACTAAAGGAGTACCTACAAATAAGTTATCGTTTCTTACTAGTAAATTTGGTTTGAAATGATTTTATACAAAGTAACATAAATAATACATGTTACTTTGTATAAAAGTCAAAATGAATTTTTTCAATGGAATTACTTTTATCATGTAAAAGAAGAATGAATTTTCTATTTAAAAGCTTTGTACTGCATATATATAGATTTGAATTGTTCTTTAATTAATTTTTTGTAATGAAATGTAATAATAATTCAGGGAAAGTGTTGAAATTGAATTATGACATTTCGTATATATGGCAACCTCTGGTTTATATCAACTACAATAAAACATGAAAGCTGTTCTCTTTCTTATCTTCTTCCGTTGTAAGTCGCTGAGTTAAACACACGCGTTTTATTTCACTGCAAATTAAAACTTCTATTAACAACACTACCTAGCCAGAGGGTTCTTATCTCCAAATCACCTAGTTAAAATTAAGCCCACAGCAGTTACGAGATTTATGAATATTCTAGGATTGTTTTAGTTGCGTACGAGGCTACACAATAGATCTCTTAGGTCGCGGTGTTCTTTTAGACTGGTAATAATAAAAATAATAATAATAATAATCATTCTTATATGCAACTCCTAATATTGTATCTCTCTCTACTTCCGCAACTGCGAGCCGAATAACATCATAGTTTATTAATTCTATCTTTTTTTTGAATAACTAAATTTAATTTATTCAATAGGTTATGGGCCCAGACATAACGCTTAATATTAAAAAATTAAATTTATTAAAGATTGCATCAATACAAATAACATAAACTGTATTTTGTTACTTGTTGTCGCTGTAAAACGGGATTTTACAGTTTTTTCCAAGTAAGTTTTTTCTTTGTAGAAGCAGCTAAAATGGAAAAGGAGCCATGCAGCATTGAGAAATTCATCGAGCTACCACAGTGGCCGATGTGGAAGCTTCAGGTTAAGGTGAACTTGATGGCAGCATATGTTTGGAAAGTACGGATTTTAATCAAAAGTATGCAATGGCACAGAGTGATGGTGAATGCATGTGGTGGGAAAATTCTCGTTCGTCTATGTAACTGCATTACAGCGAAAGAACTGTGGGACAAGTTACACACAGTGAACGAACAAACACAACGAATCTGCCAACATTTGTTGCTAGAACAATTTTATGCTTGTAAAAAGAATTGCAGTCATGATATGGCAACACATATTTCTACTATGGCGGGTCTAGTTAGTACACTGAAAGTTGTTTGAGTTGATATAAATGAAACAATGCTGATCACAAAAATATTGATGACACTGTCCTCAAAGTATAAGCATTTCGCTACAGCATGGGATTCGACAAATGAAGATAATCATACAATTGCTAATTTTACAAATCGATTGATAGTGGAAGAAAATCGGCAAGGTATTCAAAACATTAAGGTAAGGTTCAAGGTATCCAACATTAGTTGGTACCAGTGAGGCACTGTTGGCGAGAAATCAAGATGCTAGGAGACAAAACAACTCATTCAGAAAATAAAACAATAACAGCAAAAGCAAGAGTAAATGCTTCAAATGCGGAGGTTTTGGTCATTGGAAACGAGATTGCAAGATAAAATCGATTACGAAAATTTTTCAAGCTCCAACAACTGTCAATTACTGCAATAAAGTGTTTTTAAGGAGTAATATATTTCAATCGCAGAACCATAGTGACGCTTGGTATTTAGATTCTGGCGCTACGTGCCTCATGTGTAAAAACCGTGATTGGTACCAAACTTTTGTTGAATTAGATAATCCAGTTGAAGTTTTGATTGGCAATGGAAAAACCATGCTTCCAGCTGGACGTGGAGATATACAAGTATTATCCTTCACTGGAACGAAATGGATAGAAAAAACTATAAAAGATGCGTTACGAGTATATGCACCAAATCTATACGCCAACTGTTGCGATCGTTTCTTTAGCCGCCACCGTCTGTATGTTCATTTTTTATTTTGCTTCTCCCCTTCTTTTTCTTGTTTTCCCTTCTCCGCTTTTGTGGTGAATGCGGCCAGTCAACTGTATAGTGACGATTCTGAGGTAGAGATGGCGCTGCCTCAGACTAGTCAAAATTTAAAAGTGAGTTGACTGACCAGCTTGACCGCTGAAACGGTCAATGGTGGAATAGCGGAGGAGTCCAAGGAATTGGAAAAAAAGAACGGGGTTTTGAAAAAAGTTTAAAGTGATTTAAGGCGCTGGTAGCGGCGAAAACGGGCTCTTTTAAGTTTATAATTTGTCGGTTGTGGGTTCGGAGCGGAAGTTAAATAATGAGAAGAAAGGTTGTAAATTAAATAATAGTTGTGTAATGAGAAGGAAAGTTAAATTGAAACTTAAATTTAAAAAAATATGTATGGTGCGCCTCGTAAAAGATAAACTGCAGACATGCAACAAAAGTGAAATATTTCCTATAAGTGAAATTATGTTTTTACAACAAAATGTGGAATTGAGCAAAAAGTCAGGAAAAAAATATTAAGGAGACGATTTCAAATTCGTTGTTTTTTTTTAAAATAGACTAAAGAGGCAGATTTTTGTGAGTGGTACAACAACAGTCGTTATTGGGTGCAGATAAAAGAAAGGGAAAGGGAAGCTATCGCCCGCCTCATCAGGATAAGTAGAAAAAAAAATAGTTGTAAGTATGTGTTATTTATTTAAGTATTAAAGTATAATATTTAGATATGTGCAGTAGGTTAGGCTAAGGCGGAGATTATGGGGCGGGCTCGCTTGACGTCGAGGAAGAGGATGCCCGGCTGGAAAGAAAAAATGGTGAGTTGGATGCTTTTTTTCTGTAGTGTTGCCCCACCCGATGCAGTGTGGCGGGTTGAGGACCACGACCGTTGCTGCGAGCTAGCCGCGGCCACCACACTGCATCATGACTAGGGGTGTTCGTAACACAACAACAAAAACAATGTACAATGATCAAAAAGGCCGGTTCAATAAAAACTATTTTTAATTGTTTGATTTTAAGGTAATTAAACAGAAACCGATAGCAATTGTTCTAATAAAATGCAATACATTACGAGTATGGCATGAAAGACTGGGTCATCAAAATATAAGATATGTTCGCAATTTTCCAAGATTTAACTATATTGATTTCATTGATGAGGATTTTGATTGCTTTCGATAAATAACATCGACTAAGCTTTGGTCTACAAAGTGTGGTGAAATTATTTATGCAGATGTCTGCGGATCATTAGAGCAGAAATCATTTGGGGGTTCCAGGTATTTTATAATTTTTAAGGATGATCTTTGTCATTTTCGATTTATCTATTTTCTCAAGAATAAGCCCGAGGTAATAGAAAAGCTTCAATACGTAGTAAAGATTTCAGAAAAACATTGCGGACATCTTATAAAAATGTTGCAAACTGACAATGGAACTGAGTTTGCCAATGAAGAAGTAAATACTTTCTTAGAAAATAATGGAATTCACCATCGTCGCTCAGTTCCTTATACACAAGAACAAAATGGAAGCATAAAGCGAGAGAATTGTACCATAATGAAAGCAGCTCGATCCTTGATCCATGGAAAGAATCTCGACGGCAGATTGTGGGCAGAAGCGGCGGAAACGTCCGTATACATTTTGAATGGCACTGGAACAAAAACAGTAAAAAATAAGACACCATATGAATTTTGGATTAATAAATCAGCACCATTTGAACATTTTTGCATTTTTGGGTTGAGGCATATTTGTAGGATACAGTTATAATCATAAAGGTTTTCGTATTATGGATAATTCGAATTCCATAATGGTAGCACGGGGCGTACAATTTTTGGAAAATACCTCCTCATTCATGTTTACAGAAGACGATGTCGAGATAAATTCAACCCAGCAAGTTGACATGCAAGAGAACCAGGAATAGAACGAACATAACAACGAAGTTCTGTGTGCAGAAAAGGAAGGCTCACTACCATGATTACCAAATTTTTGGGGTGATATAAATGAAAAAAATATTCTGGATTCACGTCAGAGAAATTCCGTACTTATGAAATCCAAGCAACCATTATCATTATAAATTCAAACAACCAACCGCTAGCGCTCACGGCATTGTACAGTCCGCCGAGACACAAAATTAATAGTGAATTGTATGTTAAATTTATAAATAAGCACGAAACCAGATTTATAGTAGGAGGAGATTTCAATGCCAAAAACATCTATTGGGGATCCAGACTAACCACAACAAAAGGGCGTGAGTTATTTAAAGCTGCCAGAGAGACGGGTTGTGACTGGTAAGCCAACTTATTGGCCAAGGGATCCTGGAACGATACCTGATTTAATAGATTTCTTTTTAATTAAAAAAGTTTCAAAGAACTATTTACAAATACATGAGGGTTTTGATCTCAATTCCGACCACTCTCCGGTTTTCTTATCAGTAAGCGAAAATATAATAAAAAAAATGCAAAATAAATATCTAACCAACAAGTTTACCGACTGGCACTATTTCAAAGAATTGCTAGGTAAAAACACTCGACACATAGAACCGCCCAAAAACAGAAGAACAACTGGAATACGAAGCCTTAAAACTAACACAAAATATTCAAAATGCTGCTTGGGCTAGCACGCCAATTTTAAAAAGGAAATCCGAAGGATGTTTCTATCCGAAAGAAATAAAAATTCTAATAACAAACAAAAGAAAACTCCGGCGTCGCTGGCACCAAAGTAGGTCACCCAATGATAAACATGCGCTTAACAAAGCTACAAAGAAGCTAAGTCAAGAAATAAAGGTTTTCAAAAATGAATCGACTAGCAGGCTCTTACGAAACCTCTCACACGAAAAAAACAATGACTACTCTTTGTGGAAAGCCACGAAAAACATAAAAAGGCCCACATTACCGATTCCTCCAATTAAAATTGCTAATGGTGGCTGGGCCAAAAGCAACATTGAAAAGGCTCACACTTTTGCAGACCACCTTATGAAAACCTTTACGCCAAATGATGGCGTAGAAATTGATACGAATTACAACATCAACTATGAGAATAACGCAGGCACTCTGCGGTGTACCCCTTCCGAAGTGAAATGTGAGATAAAGAACCTAAAATTGAAAAAAAGTCCAGGTTTTGATCTGATAACAGCAGAAATTTTGAAACAGCTGCCACAGATGTGTATTGAAAATCTTTCAACTTTGTATAACGTCACATTTAACCTTCGACATGTCCCAAGCATCTGGAAAGTGGCCGAAGTAATAATGCTTCCCAAACCAGGCAAAGTACCACAAGAAGTGTCATCATATAGACCAATCTCTCTGTTACCGATACTATCGAAAGTCTTTGAGAAGCTGCTGCACAATAAACTCCAGCCAACTCAACTATAGATCAAGTTCACAGGATCGTCGAAGTTATTGAAAACTCATTTGAAGAGAAAAAAGTCTGTTCTGCGGTATTTCTAGATGTAGCGCAGGCATTCGACAAAGTTTGGCATAAAGGTCTGCTCCATAAACTGCAATTGATTCTACCTGCCGAATATTGTGAAATTATCGAATGATACTACGAAATGATGACTAAGTATTTGGGTATAACACTTGACGTAAAGCTCCGATGGTGTGCACATGCGAAAGAGAAAAGAGAAGAACTCGAAATAAAGTATAAAAAAATGTACTGGTTAATTGGCAGATCATCTACGCTTTCTACATATATAACAAGCTTTTGTTATATAATCAAATCTTGAAACCTGTATGGAGTTACGGTATTCAACTTTGGGGATGCACCACACAAACCAATATTAAAAGAATACAAAAATTTCAAAACAAAGTTCTACGGAACATAGTCAATGCACCCTGGTACGTACGAATGTCAGACCTCCACAGAGATCTTGGCGTGAAGACGGTACACAACTAAATTACTTAAGTCGCAATCTTACCTTACGAACGACTTCAACACCACATAAACGAAGAGGCATCGAAACTCTCCGAACTAAACAAAACGGAACGACGTCTTAAGAGAACGAAGCCGAGAGACCTCACAAACTAGTAGCACCAATGCGGTGTGAAATATCCAGCAGAATATAATGAATAAACTTAAATTGCTCGTTAGTTTTTGAATGTATAAATTAGTTGCAATATTATAAACGCTGTATATGTACGTATAATTATAACGTTTAAATAAAAAATTAAAAAAAAAATGTTTACAGAAGACGATGTCGAGATAAATTCAACCCAGCAAGTTGACATGCAAGAGAACCAGGAATACAACGAACATAACAACGAAGTTCTGTGTGCAGAAAAGGAAGGCTCACTACCATGATTACCAAATTTTTGGGGTGATATAAATGAAAAAAATATTCTGGATTCACGGTTACGAAATCTTAAGGAAGTCGGATTAATGGAATTGGCTTTGTTGACTATTACAGAGGATCCAAAAACTTATGAGGAGGCGATCAACTCCCAAAATCGAGAAAGATGGTTGGAAGCTATGAAAGAGGAGTACGATTCACTTTGTCAGAATGAAACTTGGATTAGTGAATAATACAGAAAAGAAAAAAGTGATTGATAACAAATGTGTATTTAAAAGAAAGAGAAATCTCGATAATACAATCGAGCGATACAAGGCAAGCTTAGTAGTTCGAGGATTTACCCAAGAATTTGGCATAGACTATTTGGAGACATACAGTCCTGTAGTTCGTTTTACATCATTGAGAACAATTTGAAGCATTGCAGCTAGAATGAAAATGCACATCACACAATTCGACGAGAAAACAGCCTTTTTGAATGGTTCTCTTCAAGAGGAAGTGCACATGCAACAGCCAGTAGGATTTGATGCCAATAGCGGGCGTATTTGTAAGGTACAGAAAAGTCTGTATGGCTTAAAACATGTTTCACGATGTTGGATCCAAAAATTTAAATCGTTCATCAAAGCTTTTGGATTTAGATGCATGCGTATTTGTAAATCATAAAGATGAAAGCACTACAATACTGGCAATATACGTAGATATGGCATTATTGTTGGTGATGAAATGGCAAGTATTACATAATTAACAAATTATCTACAAAAACAATTTCAGGTGAAGATGATAAAAGTTGGATGTTTCTTGGGTTTGGAAGTTCAGCAGAGACCCGATAGTTAAATTTTCGTGCATCAAACAGCTTACGCACGAAGGATTTTAGAGAAATACTGCTTGAATAACTGCAATCCAGTAGCAATACCCAACGATCCGAATCAATAATTTTGAGAAATCTGCACCAAGTGGGTTTCCATACAAGCAATTGGTGGGAGCCCTTATGTATCTTGCCATAGCAACAATGCCCGACATAAGTTATGCACTTGGGGTGGTTAGCCGTTATTAGGAAAAACCGCCAATTGTACATAAAATGGCTGTAAAACATACAATATCCTCTAGGTTAACCAAATCATGCAATATTTTTTCGTACTGATGATGATCGTGGTTTATGTGACTGCATCGATGCATACTATGCAGGTGATGTGATAACCCGTCGATCAACATCAGGTTCAGTTTTGTTATTCAACGTATGTGTTATTAGCTGGAGCAGCAGCAGGCAAAATTGCGTTTCTCTATCTACGACTAAAGCGGAGTATGTTGCAGCCCCCGAAGCAGTTAAGGAATTAATGAGGTTACAAAGATTATTTGCTGAATTAACATCTGGTGAACCTGATGTCAAATCTACTATTTTCATGGATAATCTCATTAAAACCAACAATTTCATAAGAGAAACAAACATATAGATGTGAAGTATCATTTTATTCGCGAGAAATAATGATAAAAATAAATTTGAGCAAAGTTGTTTTGATTTACAGTACAATCCAACACATGATGTTGCGGACATTTTTACAAAGGCTTTGCCAAGAGTTAATTTTCAATGTCCTAACTCATAAATGAGAGTTGGTAAAATATAAAGCTTAACAATAAGGAATGAAATTTACGAAATCATAATCAAGATAAATTTTAATGTACAAAATAACAATGAAGATTATTTTATTGTTAGTATGTAACAAAACAACTATCCTAATATTGACAAAGTGTGTTAAGAATGTAAATTAATTTATTTATTTTTTGTCAATATGGTAAATCTAAATTAAAATGTTTCGTATTACTCGTTATCACTCTTTACAATTTGATATTTGTTACTTAACATACATCTTTTTACATAGTTTTTTTTCTAATTTATTATTTATTGTATCTTCAATATAAATTGGACTAACAATAAGTAATCAAATCTTAACTCTAAAAATGTTTATTATTAAGTCCAGTCAATGCTAGACAAAAAATATAGTTTCTACGATTGCTTCTGTGGATGTCTTTCACGTCTCTCCTAGTCGGCTGAGAGCAAGGGTGTCCCTCCTTCTCAGCCGAGTGTGACCTCTATAATTTAGAATATTGCGGGCACGAATTTTTGACATACCACGGAGCGGCTGTAATCATTCGGAGGATTTTATTTTGTCGCCTTTGAATTTTCTCTATATTTGACGCTAAGGCAGTACTCCATAGCTGAATCCCGTAGCACCATATTGGTTTTAGAATCGAGTTGTATAGTAGAAGTTTACAGTCTAGGCTTAGTGTAGAATTTCTCCCAATAAGCCAGTTAATTTGAACTGTTTTTAGTTTCATTTGGATCAACTTTGCTTCTATGTGGGTTTTCCATGTTAATCGACGATCAAGATGAACACCGAGGTTGGTTGGTTGGTTTCAGTGGCTGATCCAAGTCAGTCCTCACATGGATCACAATTATCGCCTTAGCGACGTTTTGATACCACAACCTCTCCTAACGTCGGAGAAAACGATGGATTGTTCATTAAATCCACTTTGTGGAGTTTAGCTATCTTAAAAGACCTTTCGGTTTTACATCCGAGAGATCGGTAAAATCGCTAGGAAATAGTTTCCTAGTATTCTATTTCTTGCGGCCGCCAAAGCCGGGCATTCGCAAAGAAAATGTATTAAGGTTTCCTTCTCTTCTAAGTTTCCACAACTTCTACAATGGGTATTGTATGGTCTCTGCAATTTCTCTGCATGAGTACCCACGAGCCAGTGACCCGTAAAGGCTGCCGTGAGGCGGCTGGTGTCCCTGCGGTCCCTGTTTATGGTGGATTGTACTGTATACTGTTTATGGTGGATTGTCTTTTCTATTGATCGAATTACCTCATGTAAAGCTGTTTCCGTAGATTTACCCCTGAGATATGCGTGTTGCGACTTCGAGAGGGGGAACTGATCCACTGTATGCCTAAGGTAGGTTTTCCAGAGCCCTCTCCATTGTTTTGAGAAGAAACGACGTAAGACTAATGGGTCTAAAATCTTTTGCCGACTCATGCCCAATCTTCCCCGCCTTTGGTATGAAAACTACCTTTACCTTCCTCCAACTGAGGGGGATGTAGTTGAAGCGTATACATGCCTTATATATCCCCTTTAGCCATGTGATCACCACAACCTGTAACCTTTGCAGCATGCTTGGGAAAATCCCATCCAAGCCCGGCGATTTATAAGGCGAGAAACAATTTATCGAGTGTTTGATTTTTTCGTCCGTGAATATCAGGTCACAAACCGGTGGCATCTTGTCCATAACGGGTAATTGGGATACATGAGCGGTATCTTTACAGTCTGGGAAGTGTGTTTGAAGTAAGAAATCAAGTGTTTCAGAAGATGTTTCCGTCCATGCACCATCCGTCTTTCTTTGGAAAGAGGGGCTGGTGTGTTCCTAGGACAGTATCTTGCTGAGTCTTGCTGAAGTAGAGGTTGCCTCAATTGATGCACAAAATTCTCTCCAGCCATTTTTCTTGTCTTCCCTGATAGATTTTTTGTAAGTTTTGAGACTCTCTTTATATCGTGCCCAATCTTCGTCCCTATAACATTGGTTGAACAGTTTCCTGGTTCTCTTCCTGAGATCCGACAATTTTTTGGACCACCATGGTGGAAGAGTTTTTCTACTCCTAGTGACGGGACAAGCGCACTTGTAAGCTATATTAAGAGCTTCCTCAAGATTTTCCACTTTTTTGTCTATCGCCTCAGTAGATTCGAGTTTCATTGTCTTAGAAATTTTAAGTTTTGAGCTAGCTACCCTCGTAAAAGCATCCCACTTTATTCTCCTGGGGTTTCTGTAAGAAATAGCATCTGCGGTTTTCAAATTTACCTTGAAAACTATCCAACTTTGGTCCGAGAAGGACTTCCTGTTCGATACCCTCCATTCTCCTACCTGGACTGATGCGTGTTCTGAAATTAGAGTTAAATCTAGGACTTCTTCCAATCCAGCACATTTATTAGAGCTGGGGAAGGTATATGTGGGAGTATTCCCTCTGTTACATACTCTAAGGTTCGAATTATTTATAAAGTTAAAAAGTGACTCACCCCTTTCATTATCCTCGGTGCTACCCCATAGCGTGTGCCTCGCGTTGGCGTCGCATCCCAGAAGGAGTGGGACATTCCCAACCTCGCTGTGTTGCGGTATAGTCTGGGTTTGATATGGATAGGCGGGCATGTTTCCCTGCGCAATGTAAATGTAATATGTACACATTTTTGTTCGTTCACCTTTATCCTCCATTGCTGTAGCCATTCTTGTAATTTGCGGGATGCTTCTTGAGGGTTTTCGTGGACGCTTAGGAAAGCTGTATCATCAGCGAATGTTGATACGTGGATATTATTGCTTATTGGCATATCAGAGGCGTATATCAAATATAAGATAGGACCCAAAATGGGGAACTCCGGCTTGAATCGGTTGAGGTGTACTCAGAAAATTACCTTCTTTGATGATAAATTTTCCTCCAGTTAAATAGCTTATGAGTGTTTGCTGGTAAGTTTTGCTTTGATTTCAAAATTAAACCTTCATGCCATTCTTTATCAAAAGCCTGGGAAACGTCAATGAAGAGGGCAGAACAATATTTCTTTTCTTCGAACGTTTTTCTAACTACGTTTACAAGTCTATGTGTTTGTTCAATAGTGCTATGTTTTCTTCTGAATCCAAATTGATGATCTGGAATGCATCCATTCTGATTTAGTAGCTTGCTCATAAGTAATTTTTCAAATAGTTTTGACATGTTAGATAATAGGCTAATAGGTCTATAAGATTCTGCTTTCGTATGGTCTTTTCCGGGCTTAGGTATCATGGTAATCAACGAAACCTTCCATTCAGTAGGATACTGTTGGAGGCGTAAAATAGCATTAAAAATGAAAAGAATTATTTTTCTTACTATACGGGGCAGTTCTAAAAGCATCTTATTACAGATTTTGTCATTACCTGGGGCTTTCTTCGGGTTTAAGCCAGCAATAGCGCTTTCAATATCCCGAATATTAAATCTCAGAGGAATCGCTGCTTCCGCGACCACTGTTGGCAGCTCAAGTATATCAGCAGATATGTTTGGAGTGAAAACGGTTTTCCCTTTTTCAGTATCAGTTCTTGCCCAAGCTCCGCCCAAAGTTCGTAGGGGAGGCTTACATATCTCAGGTTTTTTAAGTCCTCTGGTTGCTCGCCATAGCAAATAATCTGTTTGTGGCGTTGCATCGAGATCTTGGAGAAATTTCTGCAGAGATGCTGATTTTTTATATTCTAATAATTTTCTAAGCTGTTTGGTACATTCTTTGAGCCTAATTTTTAACTGCGGGGATCTGTATCGTTGCCATTCTCTTCGAACTTTTCTTTTTTCTGACAATAGCCATTCTACATTTACAGAGTGGATTCTATGGTATCTGACCTGCCGATTGGTAGAAGTAGCATATTCAATAGCTTGCTTGATGATTTCATCTAGCTTTCTAATAGAGCCATTATGTATGCAAGCGTTCTTAACAGCATGCTATCCGTGAAATGGGCACTGAGGTATTTCTTGTATTTCAACCAGTTAACTTGTGTAACTGTCGTCGCCAACTCACCAGTTTCTCGGGGGTTCCGTATGGTAACAATAGTGGGAGAATGATCTGAAGATAATTCTAGTGAGGACTCAACTAGAAACATTTCGCTGGGAACGCCCTTTACCACTCCAAAATCAATAACATCTGGAGTCTTTTTTCGATCTGATGGCCAGTAGGTTGGTTGTCCGCATGAAATTACTTTTAACCCCATTTTAGTAATTGTATCAAACAGAACACGTCCCTTCGGGGTGATTAGCTGTGATCCCCAGAAAGTATGCTTAGCGTTGTAATCACCAGCTGCCAGAAAACGTGGTCGTAGTGATTTATAAAATTTCCTGTATTGACTTTCTGTGATTGAAAATCTGGGAGGAGAATAAATCGATCAAATTACCAAGTCCTGGTGGAAATTTTCGACGCAAATATTTATTGCCTGAAGGTAATCCTCACGAGTGTCTCCCGGAGAATAGTGTTTGAGTCGCGACTTTATAAGTATTGCCGAGCCACCACAAGCTCTTCCTCGGGGGTCCTTGGTGTCGTATAAAGTGTATCCATTTATTTTAAAAAAGCTTCTAGACGTCAAATGTATCTCAGAGATCAGCATTACGTCAATTTGTTTATCCAATAGGCAATATTCCAGTTCGTTTTTATGTTGGCGGATGCCGTTTGCATTCCAGAAACAGATTTTTAGGTTCATGGTTTGTTTAATATCGCCTGCAGCAGTGTAGATTGCATTTTCAACATTTCCTGCATCATGCAGGTCATTTTGGTTGTAAAACTATTTACTGACTGAATTAAAGTCTCTATTAAAGCTTGAAGACTACTAAAATTAAAGTTGTGGATATCGTTTGCTGGTAACTCTTTTTGCACTATAGTCTGGCTATACTTTAACACATTTGCGTAAGAAAATTGACTGGTGGATGGTTGGGCTGACTGTGGGAAATTTTAGTTAAGCAGATTCATAGTTAAGCAGATTTTTTGGTCTAAGATCGATTTACGTGCGCGTAAACAGGGCAGCCCCTATAGTTGGCAGTGTGGCTTCCACCGCAATTGCTACATTTTTTATTTTTGGGTAATCTTTTGGTTTGACACATTTGGCGGTACATGGTCCCCACACACTACGCAAACGTAGTGTAACTTGCAGTAAGTCTTAGTATGGCCAAATTCTTGGCAGTTCAGGCATTGAACGGGTCCTGCACGATTATGCGGTTCTTCTACAGTAACTCTACGGTGCAACAAATATTTTAGGTTATAAATGGGGTGAGGTTCGTTCTTCTTCAGTTTCATATCACCTGGTTCTAGTTCCAACCGAAATAGTGGTTGTGGGACTCTGTCTCTGTTTCTGATATTGGTAACATTTCTAACTTTGAAGCCATTGATTTGCAAGCCCCCCTTTATCTCCTCTGGAGCCACGCAGGAGTCAATGCCTTTTACAACAATCTGTAGACCCTTAGCGCTTTTTAGCTGGTAAGTGAAGAAATTTTTGTTTTGTTCTTCAAAATCTGAAACAATTTTACGGTAATCATTTTCCTGGTTTACCTGGATTTTCGTTTCTAAAATATTACCACGTTTTATTGGAGTTACGTGGAACGCTTTTTCACCAATTAATGATATTAAGCTCTTTATTAGCTCGTGAGAGTTACGCTCCCTCAAATAAATCGGGGGTGGTTTACTCGACCTTTTCAGGGTGTTATAATCATTCGTATCATCTTCTAGAATTGCGAAACGATTTTGGGAACTTGGGATGTCTGCATTTCCATCTTTGGGTACTTCTGCCATTGAAGCGATCTTCGAAGATTTTCGGCTTCGTCCCCGTTTTAGCACGGTTATATATCTGTCCAATCCAACTTGAATTTTTGATTTTTCCGGACAGTTCACTGGGGGTGTAATTTTAAGCGATACTGCCGTTGTGGGGTTAATTACATTAATTTTGTTGTTTTTCGTTTGCTTGTGGTGCTGGCATTACTAACTTACACAATGGTAAGTGCAGAATCGCTGTTTAACATTAATGCAGGAGAACATGAACGAGCCCGATTTATTGGCTTGGTTGTTAGGTACAAGTTATCCTTAGTTATTTCTTGTTTGTTTTTGCAGCAATCTTCAGCAACCACCGTCACATAAGCATTTCTGATGTTTGTAAGTTTGTTTATACTCGGGAAACTCATTGAGAAAATGAAGAATTAATAAATGGCTCAAATGCAACTCTGAGGAATTTTAAATTTAAATAAATTAAGATTAAGTGGCATCACCAATCACCTTAGAGTACTGACACAGGTGGCAACTCCTGCTAGTTGGTTTTTGGCGCGCACTTCTATTTTTAATGATATTGTTGTTTTTAAAATGTTTTGTCAATTTCACACTTCACTTTTAATCTGGTCTTGCAGAATAAAATATTAATAAATTATATAAATAAATTGCACTTTTGTATTAGCGTCTATATAGCGAAGTTTAAAGAATGAATTCAGTTTAAACACAGTGAAAAACCGTCCCAATTACGGAGCACGTATGAAATCGCGTCCGCACAGTTCAAACAAACTTTTTTTTTTTTTTTTTAATTCAACATGGATTTATTTATTGCATATTTTCAATCGAAACCAACAATAATTTTACAAAGCTGACAACTAATAAATAAATTGATGCTCCGCGCCACTGCTTAGAGCAATTTTAGTTCAAGTATTATGTAAATTATGTAGAAAAAATAAAAATAAAAATATAAATATAAAGAAACTATTTTTAAAAAAGTGGCCTTTTAAGTCGAGATGTATTCATCCTTTGAAGCAGATTCCTTGCTAGTTCGTTAGGATGACACTGAAGTTTGGATTGGTTGTTTTTAAAACTGCTAGTTCTTCTTCAACGGGTGCTATATTAAGGTCGCGGTGAATATTTTCGTTTCTGACGAACCATGGAGCGCCGCTGATCGTTCTCAGTATTTTCGATTGAGCCCTTTGAATTATTTGCAAATTTGATGCACTAGTAGTGCCCCATATCTGAATACCTTAAGTCCAAATCGGTTTAATTACAGCCTTGTATATAAGTAGTTTATACTCCAATCGCAGTTTTGATTTTCGATTGGTAAGCCAATACAAGGAACTTACCTTGAGTTTCATTTGCATTTTCTTGGCTTCTATATGTTTTTTCCATGTGAGCCGTCGGTCGAAATGCACTCCTAAGTATTTAACCTCTGTTGCTTGCGGGATTACAATGCCATTTAAGGAGAGTGCCGGACAAGAACTGGGCTTAAGGGTAAATGTCACATGTACACTTTTTTGCTCAATTACTTTGATGCGCCAATCTGCTAGCCAACTTTCTATTTTTTTAAGGTGTTCCTCTAAATCCCGGGAGGCTATCCGTGGACTTAGGTGAGAGCTCAGGATAGCTGTGTCGTCCGCGAAAGTCGAGGTAACGAGGTTTTTATCCGTTGGGAGATCGGAAGTGTACAGAGTGTAAAGCATAGGTCCAAGCACACTACTTTGTGGTACTCCAGCCATAATTTCAAAGTCTGGCGTTACAAATTCTTTATATTTAACCCTAAATTTGCGATTTGTTAAATATGACTCCAGAATCTTATGCGAACTTTTTGGCAAAAGTTTTTTAATTTTATATATGAGTCCATCGTGACAGACTTTGTCAAAGGCTTGTGCGACGTCTAGAAATATTCCGGAGCAGTACATCCTTACTTCAAATGCTCGCCTTATATCAGAGGCAATACGGTGCATCTGCTCAATAGTTCCATGATGTTTGCGGAAACCAAATTGGTGGTGAGGAATGATTAAATTGAGCTTTGGTGCTAATTTTAACAGCAATAAGCGTTCAAGCATTTTAGAGAGCGTTGGCAGGAGACTTATGGGCCGATAAGAAGATACCTGAGTAGGGTCTTTTCCGGGTTTTGGAATCATTATTATTTCCGATGTTTTCCATGTTGTAGGGAAGTAGCCCAGACGGAGTATTGCGTTAAAAATGTGAGTGGGATGTATCAGAGCTATTTGCGGCAATTCACTTACCATTTTATTGGTAATTAAGACACAACCAGGTGCCTTTTTTGGGTTTAGACTCGTTGTGCATAGGAGTATAACTTCCTTTGGTTTGAAATGAATTGGTACTGCTGACTTCTTATTTGATAAGTTCTGTATGCTAGTGTTGTTGCAGATCGGCGGGTTAGGTTGAAATACTGACCTCAGATGTGTTGCAAAGAAGTTGCCTTTTTCTTCTTCCAGTTTTTGCCCAAGTTCCATCGCTTTGTCTTAGAGGCGATTCACTATCCTTCGGTGTTTTAACCATTCTTGTCGCTCTCCAGAGTGTGTAATTGGTGACTTTGAGAGGAGCCAAATCTTCAAGGTACTTATTAAGGTTTTCTTCCTTTTCCTCCCGTAGAGTGTTTTTCAGCTGATTTTGTAATGACTTTAATTTTACTCTTAGTGCTGGAAATCTGTATTTTTGCCATTCACGCCTTAATCTCTTATTTTTTCTAACGAGGCATTCCACATAGTGTGGCGTAGTGCGCCTCACGTTAGTTTTAGTTGAGTTTTGTGCGGGCGTGGCACTAATAGCAGCTGCTTTTATTATTGATCCAAGATCCTGCGTCGCTGATTCAATGTCCTCTCCACTCTTAAGATTTTTTTAACGCACACGTGGGTACTAATATATTTGCGATATTTGAGCCAGTTTGTTTTCTTGGAGGTCAGTTTTATTGTTTTTTCATTGAACTCTGGTCTTTTTTTTAAATATATTATCACCGGTGAGTGATCGGATGATAAGTCGAAACAGGGCTCGGTTTCCAAGAAACACCTTTCAATATTTTTAGTTATGCCAAAGTCAATAAGATCGGGAATTTTTTTTTTGATTAGTTGGCCAGTATGTAGGTTTTCCAGATGATACAAAGTGTAGACCATTCCAAGAGTCTATCAGCGCATTAAACAATTACTTCCCTTTAGGGTTGATTAACCGTGAGCCCCTCTAGGTATGTTTAGAATTGAAGTCTCCGGCAGAGAGAAATTTGTTACCGAGCGATTTAAAGAAAGAAACAAAATCGGTTGTGGAAATAGGAAACCTAGGAGGACAATAGACTGAGGAAATTACTATTGGCTCACCCCAACACTGTAAAGAGATGGAAGTAGAATGGGTGTTTTTTTTTTGCATAGGATTCCAGAAAGTAATGCTTTAATCGAGCCTTAATTAGAATTCCCGTACCACCATAACCTTTTCCTTGTGGGTGGTTTGTTGAGTAAAAATTATAGCCTGCTAGTTTAAAGTTATATTTTACAGTTAAATGTGTTTCTGAGATAAGCATGATGGCTATGCTGTTACTGTCTAGAAAATTTTTTAATTCAATTTTGTGTTGGTTAATACCGTTAGCATTCCAGTGACATATTTTTAGAACATTCATTTTTGTGAAAGTAGAGTTTTCATAAGTAAGTTTTGGTTATGTACAAGCTCTTGAATCATAGATTGCATCGAGGACATGAAGTTAGTAATACACTGAGACAAGTTAAATATTAACGTTTCTAAATTTTGAGGTTGCATAGGGTGACTCGGTTTATCAGAAACGCCAGTTTTCAGTACATTCGCATAGCTAGTGGATGAAGAGATGTTTTCGGTGGTGCTTCCAATATGGTTTGTGTTGGTAGGTATAGCACTATATTTTTGGGTTCGAACTGTCTTAGCAGTTTGGTTCATACTGATTTTTAGTTGTGTATATATCGGGCAGCCCCTGTAGTTAGCAGTATGATTCCCCCCACAATTGCTGCATTTTTTTGAATCCTTCTCACTTTTGTTCAGCTTGCATTCCTTTGATGGATGGAAGTCGCCACTCGCAACGCATACAGTACGTAGGGTGCAGTACGATTTCGAATGCCCATACTCTTGACAGTTTGTGCATTGTATTGGGCCTTTTCGTTTGTGAGGCTCCTCGACTATTATTCTACAATGCATTAAAAATCGTAAGTTGTATATGGGGTGGGTTTCATTTTGTTTTAATTTAATATTTCCTGGTTCTAGTTCTATTCTGAAGAGTTGTTGCGGAATTTTTTCCCTATTACTTTTATTAAAAACAGATTTTGCTGTGAATCCAGTCTCTTGGAGTGTATCTTTTTCTACTTCAGGTTCTATACCTTTAATAACAACTGTCAACCCTTTACTACTCTTTATCAGATACGTGTAGTAATTTTTCTTTTCATTTTCAAGGAAAGAAGCAACAGCGCGATAGTTTTTTTCCAAATAAATTGGAATTTTTGTTTCTTGTATTTTACCCTTCAACAGCGGGACCACATGAAAATTATTTTTACCAATCAAGCTGAACCTTTGTTGTTTTTGATTTGTGTCGCAGGAGATGCTGTTGAATTTGGAGAGGCACATTGTCCACTCCAAGAGAGCTGTAAGTTTGCTGGCATATTTAGCGCAGCCGAGTCTGCTTGAGAATCTGTGCTTATTTTTTTTGTTGTGCAAAGAGCAATGTTGTTTTGCTTCTGTGTGTTTATTAGTTTTATTGGTGTGCGTGTGATTAGCTTAGAAGTTTGAGCGTGCTCAGTGCTTACCGTTTGCTGAATAACTGGAGGTACTTGGCGCAGAAGCAAAATGAAGAAATACAGCACTACTTGTTCAGCAAATGAGACCACAGATTACTCACTTTGGAAGGCGACAAAAAAGCTGAAGCAACCCACCACCCGTGCTCCTCCTATCAAAAGCTCAAATGGCTCCTGGGCAAAAATTGATAAGAAGAAAGCAATTACATTCGCCAAACACCTTACTGGGGTCTTTAAGCCGTTTCCACCAACTTCACAGCAAGAGGAAGACGACGTATTTAATCTTCTCAATACTCCAGGACAATTAGAGTTACCTATCACGCCCTTTACAAAAAAGGAAATACATAACGCTGTGCACAAAACACTGAATGTGAAGAAGGCACCGGGCTACGACCTGATAACAGGTGAAATATTAAAGGAACTACCAAATAAAGGAATAAAATACCTTACCTATCTCTTCAATGCAATAATTAGACGTGGATATTTTCCGCGTCAATGGAAAGTGGCCGAAATTATTGTCATCCCAAAACCCGGAAAGCCCTTGGAGGAAGCCACTTCTTATAGACCAATTAGCCTTTTGCCAATTGTTTCCAAAATGTTTGAAAAGCCCCTGTTAAACAAACTTAAACCAATTCTGCTCAAAAAGGAGATAATACCCAATCATCAATTTGGATTTAGGGAACACCATGCCACAACAGAACAAGTGCACCGAGTGTATAGCATAATAAGAAACGCTTTTGAGGAAAACCGTTATTGTACAACTGCTTTCCTAGATATAACACAGGCGTTCGATAAAGTATGGCACCCTGGCTTACTATTTAAACTGAAAAAGTTACTACCTCAGACATTTTATGATATCTTAAGATCATATCTGGAAGAGCGGCATTTCAGAGTAAAGACCAATGAAGAAGTCACTGAACTGTTCTCTATAAATTCGGGTGTACCACAAGGCAGTGTTCTAGGTCCTGTGCTCTACACTATCTACACGGCTGACCTTCCACTGACGGAGAATACAAAAATCGCAACCTACGCGGATGATACAGTCATAATGGCTACATGCAGCAACAACATAATCGCTGCAAATTATCTCCAAGAAAGCTTGGATAGCTCCAAATCTGGCTAAATAAATGGAGGATTAAGGTGAATGCAACTAAGTCTGTGCAAGTAACCTTTAGCTTAAAAAAGAAGACTTATCCTTCAGTAATATTAAATGATTGTCAACTGCCCCAATCCGAAGACGTTAAATATTTAGGGCTACATCTTGATCGACGTCTGACATGGCAGAAGCATATTCTTACGAAGAAAAAACAACTTGGAATAAAGCTTACTTCCTTATATTGGCTCTTGGGATATAAATCCCAGTTATCGCTTGAGAATAAACTGCTCGTTTATAACACAATTCTAAAACCCATATGGACATATAGTATACAGCTATAGGGTTCAGCGGCAAAGAATAATATAAAAATCTTTGAGAGATTCCAATCAAAAGTATTACGCTTGATAGTAAAGGCTCCATGGTTCGTCAGGAATGATATAATACGTCAAAACCTAAACATCCCTACTGTCGATGAGGAAATAGCAAGATACAGCAATAAATACCTGGAACGACTAAGTAAGCATCCTAACATACTAGCTTCAAATCTTCTAGAGAGGGCAGGCACAACACGGCGACTGAAGCGAGCAACACCACTAAAATTATAATAATAATTTTTTCTAACGCAATAGTTCTGAACTAACCTTATGGGAGATTAGCACTGGCTCCTCTTCCTCATGTTGATTTAAATAACTATTTTAAAAAATTACTTTGTGTATTGATTTATGTAGTTGTTTAATATTGTTATTTAATTTGATTATTGCCCCAAGGGGCAGAATGCAAATAAAACTGGAGTTAAAAAAAAAAAAAAAAAAAAAAATTGCGCATGTGCTGAACTATTGTGAGAGATCATCTCCATTGGATTTAAATTGATTTGTTGATTACTGTCTATTGTTGCATGCGGGGGACACGCGCGGGTGATATATCTCGATATCTCGCTTGTGGCGGTGAGTGTCGAATGCTCATGTAAATTGTTTTTGTTTATGTTAATTTTTTTCCTTCTTTTGTTGTTGTTTTTTGTTTGGAACAACTAATTTGAAATTTTTGTGTGTGATTTAATTAATTGTTTTTGGCTTGCCCATAATAGCTAGCCACTAAAAAATGTTTACCACTTTAATGCTAAACTTTACACTCGTATATATTTTTTATTTTTTATTTTTGATATATTAAAAAGAAAAAAGATCTACTCAATGAGCGGAGAATTGAACACCGACATTCTACTTGAAAGGAAGTTCAAATGACTTAACTTAACTTTTACATAGTGCCCGATTGAATTATAGTTGTAACAGCTCGCCTTACGTTCGTGCGCGTTTGGCGTATCATCGGATGCTTCAGTTGAATGTGCTGTTGGCCTTGGTAATTTTTTCAATGTAACTTTAGTGAAAGCCTTCAGTATTCGCATTTTGGTGACAAAATATGTTGTAGCTTGAGTGCGTAGCTGACTGTCTGATATCCCCTCTATAATTCACTCGACCAATTCATCCTCTTCGATTTGTACGTTGTTAGCCAGGATTACCTTGTCGTTGAAATTCATAGAAAAAGATTCGCCAGAATTCCATTTTTTCGCTTCGAACTTTCGCCGTAAAAGTAGTTTGTTTTCTTTCCTATCAAAGAGGTCTTGCATTTGCAAAATCAGATTTTCCACACTGCTTGAAGCGAATTTGGGCTCGGAATGTAAAGACAGTTGTGCTTTTCCCTTAAACTTGCACATCACCAACGTGCGCAGCATACTCTCGTCAAGTGACTAAACCTCTCCAACGCTTTTCAGTTGTGCTATCCACACATCAAAGTTCTATCCACCAGCATATTCAGGGAGAAACTCTTTTATCATGACGAACGAAGTGTTTAAATAGCCGTTACAAGCTGATGAATCAGCAAAGTATATGAAACGTCCTCCTGCCCCTTCTGTCAAAGGCTTCGGCAACATCTAGAAAAATAGTTGACCAAATTTTAGTATTTTCAATTTCCATAACTAAGCTGTGCACTTTTTCTACGGTGCTATACTTCTAATGATATTGATATGCTCTAAAACCGGATTGATGAGTGTAGCAGACGTCCCAAGAAGTCAAAACACGTGGAGATTACTTAACGCATTGACAGTATATTAAAGACTTAATTCTAACGTAACAAAAAGAAAATAGCATAAGAAATAGTAAAAGAGGAGATAGTGATATTCGTATTGCTAACTCATATAGATACTACTACTATTTCAACACTCCGTCTCAATACGAATATCCTCTACAAACTATATACAATAATATAATTTCAATTCACATAATTCATTTTAGACCCATCATTTCAGTTAGTTTACAATGTTTATCTTTAGATAGGTTTTTCGTCACGATATCAGCTACCATTTGATTAGTTGAGACATACTCAAATTCAACATGTTTGTTTTTAGCAACTTCACGTACATAATGATATTTTAAATCTATGTGTTTTGTTCTTGAATGATATACATGATTTTTAACAAGCGATTGAGAACTTACATTATCGCCTTTTATTGTTATAGGCATATCTCCTTCATGGAATCCAAGCTCTGTTAATAATTTCTTTAAATAAACAGCTTCTTTCGCGCTCGTACACAATGCCACGTACTCTGCTTCTGTTGTACTAAACGATATAGTACTCTGTTTCTTTGATTCCCATGCCACGGAGCCGCCACTCATCATAAAAACATAGCCAAAATATGACTTCCTATCTTTCATATCACCAGCCCAATCTGCATCCGCGTAGCCATGTATTCGCTCATTGCTGGGGCGATACCATAATTTTAACTGCCAAGTTTTCTATAAATACCTCATCACGTGTTTGACGCCAGTCTGATACTGGGTTTTTGGATTTGAATTACCCTGTGCCAATTTGCTAATAGAGTGCAGTATGTCAGGTCTTGTGCAGATCGCTACATACATTAGTCCTCCAATAATTGACTGATAAGATGTCTTGTCCACTCTTTCAGCATGCTCATCATCACATCTGATATGAAACCCAGGATCCAAAGGTGTTGAAACTGGTCGACAAGTCTTCATGTCGTACCTCTCCAATATATTGCGGATATGTTGCTTCTGACTGACCGCTATTGCGCCGGTTTCTCCACACCGCTCAGTTTCCCAACCAAGGAAATAGGAAAGAGGCCCTTTATCCACCAACTTGAATTCGCTTGCCATCTTTGCCTTAATGAATTCCATGTCTTCTTTGACCGCGCTACCTTTAATCAAATCATCAACGTACACGGCTATTAGAATTAACTTACCTTTTAACATCATTTTATATACACATGACTCCGTCTGGCACTCATGAAACCCGATGTTCTTTAGTACACCATCCAGTTTTGAGTTCCATTCACGCCCCGATTGCTTTAAACCATATATTGCCTTGTTTAATCGGAGCATCCTTTGGCGACAAGCCGCGCCTTAAATCGCTCAATTTCGCCGCTTTGGTCCGTTTTGATGCTGAATACCCATTTACAGCCAATTGCCTTTTGGTTCAGTGGTAGATCGACTAACGACCATGTGTTATTCTCAATCAGTGCAGCGTATTCTTTTTGTATTGCACATAACCATTCTCCGGAATAAGCACTATCCTTTATATCACTTACTGATTGTGGAACCTTGACATTGTCACTGTTGTTCGCCAAATAGCACAATTGTATTCTTTACGTGGACGCCCTGGCTTACCAGTTCTGATTAATTTTGGTCTTCCAGGCACAACTCGCTTTGGCTCCTCTTTGGCTGCTAGGCTCATTTATAGTATCGGCTGCTCCATCTTCAGGCTCACCTGTTGTTACTGCTGGCACTGTATAATCATTATTGGCTGCATTGTTGTTCAGATCTTTCAACAGCTCCGATAGTTGATTAGCTTCTGAACCCATAAGCGTTGTTTCATCAAACTTTACGTCTCGTTTGGTCACTACCTTTTGTGAACGTAAATCGTACAGTCAGTATGCTTTCGACTGCTGTGAGTAACCGACCATAATACACTTGGCTTGATTCCGTGCCAAATTTCGTTTGGAGTTGTATCTCCCAATACTTTTGATGACGTCCGATTCCGCAAGTATACTGCGGTTGCCGCTACTTCTACCCAAAATTTTTCTCCTAGTCCAGCATGTGCTAACATCGATCTGGCAATTTCGACTAGTGTACGGTTCGCTCGCTCTGCCACTCCATTCTGTTGGGGTGTTTGTGGAACCGTCAGTTGACGGTCTACCCTGTTTAACTTCAAAAATTGGTCGAACGCGGTATTTACAAATTCACGACCGTTCTCGCTACGAATAGCTTTAATTTTTCGACCCGTTTGGCATTCAACAAGATTTTTGAATGTTTTAAAACAATCGCACACATTGTCTTTTGATTTCATAAAAAAAATTAACATTTTCGGGATTTATCATCGACAAATGTCAAAAAATATCGCGACCCACCGATCGACTGCGTATTAAATGGGCCACATACGTCAGTATGAACCAAATCCAATAGATTGTCTGCTCTATTTTCTGATGTTTGAGGAAATGGCTGTACGCACACTTTACTTTTCATGCACGAAATGCATGAACAATTTTCTGGCATTTTAAAATTTGTAACATCACGCACAATTTCTTTTGAAGCGAGTTCGCGTAACAATTAAAATTCACATGGCCATACCTGTTATGCCACCGTACAGATTCATCGCCTCACAAGAAATTTGATTCGATTTGGTTTCGAAAAATGTACAAGTTGTTATCTTTATATGCTTTGAACGATACCGTATTGTTTTTTCTATTACTAATGATCGCACAAATGTCGGTGAAGGTCACCTCTGCACCGTACTCTACACTTTTGCTAACCGAGAATAAATTTGCTTGTAAGGAAGGAACGTATAAAACGTTCGAAGTTTTAATTTTTACCTCTCCTCCCCCTTCTGCGTCTACGAACTTATTACCCGCGACACTAACTTTTTGCTTCTCTTCGCGCATTAAAACAAAAAACTCCCGATTATTACACATGTGCGATGTCACACCACTGTCGACGCACCAAACCGACCGATCTAGCGTGCGCTTTGTATCATTTGAACTTGACAAAAGTGTAGCAAAATATGACTGCTCTTTGCCTTTTTCTTCTAAGAGTTTGACCTTGAGTGCGCTGTACTCGGGCAAAGTATCCTTCGTTTCCATGGCAATAACGAAGTTTTCGTACTGCTTTGGCAAACTGGACAACAGTATAATGGCCAAAATTTCGTTTCCTAGTTCAATGCCCACTTCGCTGGCACATTACCGTCATCCGACATACGGAGATTCAGCAAGCTCTTGTATAAAATCACCTTTCTTGCAGGGCCTTTTAGTTTATATATGCCCTCGAGCCTCGACCACGCTTCGGCTGACGTTTTGGAATTCTTAATGTGATTCAACTGATTAGGTTTGACTGACAAAACCATTGTTGCTAGGGCCTCCTCATCCAGCAATTCCCACTCGTCACCGTTAGACGCATTTTTCTTCTGCTTACCTGATACCACTTTCCACAACTCTGTACAAACTAAAACGCCGCGCATCTGTAAACACCAGGAGTCATAGTTGTGTTCATCCAATTTTTCGATGGCGTAAACACTCGATCCCATTGTTGAGCTTCGCTTTGTCACGTTTTCTATAACACTTTCTTTATCCACACAAATTTTAATTTCTGGATTTTTTCGGGCTACTTCGGACTTTTACTTCTCGTCTCAGGCATTTGGACACACCACCCCTGGGCCCATAACCTATTGTAGCAGATGTCCCAAGAAGTAAAACCACGCGGAGAGTACTTAACGCATTGACAAAAGAAAATAGCATAAGAAATAGTAAAAGAGGAGATAGTGATATTCGTGTTGCCAACTCATATAAATACTACTACTATTTCAACAAGAGTGTATTACATCTTTGTATTAGAGAATAGGAGAAAGTTCCTGGATCAAGAGTGTCTCAAACAATTTGGCGAGGAGAGTTATGGATCTGTAAGAGCTCACTGTTGATGGATCTTTCCCAGGTTTAGGAACCATTACTATTCGTTGATAATTTCCAATCATCTGGAAAGTATCTAGTGCAGAGGATACAATTCATAATCTGCAGAAGGTGTTTAACTGCAATTTGCGGTCTTTAACAATTTCCCACTTCTTTGTACAATGCTTGGTGCTTTAATTATGTTGACATTTTTTATCGTTTCATTCACAACTTTCAATTTTAGTGTAATATTATTATTATTATGTTACAAGAACTGTACCGTTCGTTGTTATCACTTTCGGTTTGCGTTTCAGCGCGCATGTTTTTCAATACGGCCGCAAGGCTTTCTTCTTCCCTCTAAGGCATGGGACTTTCTTGATCATCGACGCCTATATAATTTTTCGAAATCTCCATCGACCCCCATAAAAGTAATTTTCTGTTAATTAAAGCAAACTGTATTTTTTTACGAAAATCGTAAAATCCCCTGGCTCAGATAGCTTTTGTTAAATAGACCCCTGGGGGTCTATATATACCAATTTAGTATTTAATTCCGCAAAGGCAACTGGTTCGTAAGCCACGACGGCTGTTAGAGCTTAAGCAACCAGGGCTGCTAAGACATCTTGTAAGTTCTAAGTCTTGGCAAGAAGTCCTTGCTATCTTTAATTTGAGGGCTTTTTTATACCCAATTTTTCCTTATGTACTAATCTCTATAATATGTACAAATCAGTTCTTATTTACTAATATTGCTTATTGCACATGTTTATGCATTTCTGATATACATGCAATTATTCATGAGTTATTTATTAGCCTAAAAAACATTGACACAAATGTGTCTCAATATTACAGTCCTTAACAGTCAACGCCAATGTCTTTAACCGGCACGGCTTTCGAACGCACATTGCCGCTGCAAGTGTGACGCTTCAAATTGCATAAGTGTATTGCACCGCTAGGCAGTGCTCGCTGTTGGCGGCGTGTGGCCCGGCAGAGACAATCTGTTTGCATTGCATATTTGATGTTAGCTTGGTTACGGCATAGTTATATGCAGCAAACACGAATATCCTCTACAAACTATATACAATAATATAATTTCAATTCACATAATTCATTTTAGACCCATCATTTCAGTTAGTTTATTATGTTTATCTTTAGATAGGTTTTTCGTCAAGATATCAGCTACCATTTGATTAGTTGAGACATACTCAAATTCAACATGTTTGTTTTTAGCAACTTCACGTACATAATGATATTTTAAATCTATGTGTTTTGTTCTTGAATGATATACATGATTTTTAACAAGCGATTGAGAACTTACATTATCGCCTTTTATTGTTATAGGCATATCTCCTTCATGGAATCCAAGCTCTGTTAATAATTTCTTTAAATAAACAGCTTCTTTCGCGCTCGTACACAATGCCACGTACTCTGCTTCTGTTGTACTCAACGATATAGTACTCTGTTTCTTTGATTCCCATGCCACGGAGCCGCCACTCATCATAAAAACATAGCCAAAATATGACTTCCTATCTTTCATATCACCAGCCCAATCTGCATCCGCGTAGCCATGTATTCGCTCATTGCTGGGGCGATACCATAATTTTAACTGCCAAGTTTTCTATAAATACCTCATCACGTGTTTGACGCCAGTCTGATACTGGGTTTTTGGATTTGAATTACCCTGTGCCAATTTGCTAATAGAGTGCAGTATGTCAGGTCTTGTGCAGATCGCTACATACATTAGTCCTCCAATAATTGACTGATAAGATGTCTTGTCCACTCTTTCAGCATGCTCGTCATCACATCTGATATGAAACCCAGGATCCAAAGGTGTTGAAACTGGTCGACAAGTCTTCATGTCGTACCTCTCCAATATATTGCGGATATGTTGCTTCTGACTGACCGCTATTGCGCCGGTTTCTCCACACCGCTCAGTTTCCCAACCAAGGAAATAGGAAAGAGGCCCTTTATCCACCAACTTGAATTCGCTTGCCATCTTTGCCTTAATGAATTCCATGTCTTCTTTGACCGCGCTACCTTTAATTAAATCATCAACGTACACGGCTATTAGAATTAACTTACCTTTTAACATCATTTTATATACACATGACTCCGTCTGGCACTGATGAAACCCGATGTTCTTTAGTACACCATCCAGTTTTGAGTTCCATTCACGCCCCGATTGCTTTAAACCATATATTGCCTTGTTTAATCTGAGCATCCTTTGGCGACAAGCCGCGCCTTAAATCGCTCAATTTCGCCGCTTTGGTCCGTTTTGATGCTGAATACCCATTTACAGCCAATTGCCTTTTGGTTCAGTGGTAGATCGACTAACGACCATGTGTTATTCTCAATCAGTGCAGCGTATTCTTTTTGTATTGCACATAACCATTCTCCGGAATAAGCACTATCCTTTATATCACTTACTGATTGTGGAACCTTGACATTGTCACTGTTGTTCGCCAAATAGCACAATTGTATTCTTTACGTGGACGCCCTGGCTTACCAGTTCTGATTAATTTTGGTCTTCCAGGCACAATTCGCTTTGGCTCCTCTTTGGCTGCTAGGCTCATTTATAGTATCGGCTGCTCCATCTTCAGGCTCACCTGTTGTTACTGCTGGCACTGTATAATCATTATTGGCTGCATTGTTGTTCAGATCTTTCAACAGCTCCGATAGTTGATTAGCTTCTGAACCCATAAGCGTAGTTTCATCAAACTTTACGTCTCGTTTGGTCACTACTTTTTGTGAACGTAAATCGTACAGTCAGTATGCTTTCGACTGCTGTGAGTAACCGACCATAATACACTTGGCTTGATTCCGTGCAAAATTTCGTTTGGAGTTGTATCTCCCAATACTTTTGATGACGTCCGATTCCGCAAGTATACTGCGGTTGCCGCTGCTTCTACCCAAAATTTTTCTCCTAGTCCAGCATGTGCTAACATCGATCTGGCAATTTCGACTAGTGTACGGTTCGCTCGCTCTGCCACTCCATTCTGTTGGGGTGTTTGTGGAACCGTCAGTTGACGCTCTATCCTGTTTAACTTCAAAAATTGGTCGAACGCGGTATTTACAAATTCACGACCGTTCTCGCTACGAATAGCTTTAATTTTTCGACCCGTTTGGCATTCAACAAGATTTTTGAATGTTTTAAAACAATCGCACACATTGTCTTTTGATTTCATAAAAAAAATTAACATTTTCGGGATTTATCATCGACAAATGTCAAAAAATATCGCGACCCACCGATCGACTGCGTATTAAATGGGCCACATACGTCAGTATGAACCAAATCCAATAGATTGTCTGCTCTATTTTCTGATGTTTGAGGAAATGGCTGTACGCACACTTTACTTTTCATGCACGAAATGCATGAACAATTTTCTGGCATTTTAAAATTTGTAACATCACGCACAATTTCTTTTGAAGCGAGTTCGCGTAACAATTAAAATTCACATGGCCATACCTGTTATGCCACCGTACAGATTCATCGCCTCACAAGAAATTTGATTCGATTTGGTTTCGAAAAATGTACAAGTTGTTCTCTTTATATGCTTTGAACGATACCGTATTGTTTTTTCTATTACTAATGATCGCACAAATGTCGGTGAAGGTCACCTCTGCACCGTACTCTACGCTTTTGCTAACCGAGAATAAATTTGCTTGTAAGGAAGGAACGTATAAAACGTTCGAAGTTTTAATTTTTACCTCTCCTCCCCCTTCTGCGTCTACGAACTTATTACCCGCGACACTAACTTTTTGCTTCTCTTCGCGCATTAAAACAAAAAACTCCCGATTATTACACATGTGCGATGTCACACCACTGTCGACGCACCAAACCGACCGATCTAGCGTGCGCTTTGTATCATTTGAACTTGACAAAAGTGTAGCAAAATATGACTGCTCTTTGCCTTTTTCTTCTGTCTCTACAGTTGTTCGCGAAGTGTCCTCTTTTATTGCATTTATAGCACTTGCCGTTGTTTCTACGCCTGTTGTTATTGTAGTTGCTGTGGTGCCAAGCTTTAGTTGAATTATTGTTGTGTTGTTGTGCGACATACGCTTGGTGGTTACTTTCCACTGTTTCGTTCTTTTTTGCTCTGCGTTCGTATTCTTCTAAGAGTTTGACCTTGAGTGCGCTGTACTCGGGCAAAGTATCCTTCGTTTCCATGGCAATAACGAAGTTTTCGTACTGCTTTGGCAAACTGGACAACAGTATAATGGCCAAAATTTCGTTTCCTAGTTCAATGCCCACTTCGCTGGCACATTATCGTCATCCGACATACGGAGATTCAGCAAGCTCTTGTATAAAATCACCTTTCTTGCAGGGCCTTTTAGTTTATATATGCCCTCGAGCCTCGACCACGCTTCGGCTGACGTTTTGGAATTCTTAATGTGATTCAACTGATTAGGTTTGACTGACAAAACCATTGTTGCTAGGGCCTCCTCATCCAGCAATTCCCACTCGTCACCGTTAGACGCATTTTTCTTCTGCTTACCTGATACCACTTTCCACAACTTTGTGCAAACTAAAACGCCGCGCATCTGTAAACACCAGGAGTCATAGTTGTGTTCATCCAATTTTTCGATGGCGTAAACACTCGATCCCATTGTTGAGCTTCGCTTTGTCACGTTTTCTATAACACTTTCTTTATCCACACAAATTTTAATTTCTGGATTTTTTCGGGCTACTTCGGACTTTTACTTCTCGTCTCAGGCATTTGGACACACCACCCCTGGGCCCATAACCTATTGTAGCAGATGTCCCAAGAAGTAAAACCACGCGGAGAGTACTTAACGCATTGACAAAAGAAAATAGCATAAGAAATAGTAAAAGAGGAGATAGTGATATTCGTGTTGCCAACTCATATAAATACTACTACTATTTCAACAAGAGTGTATTACATCTTTGTATTAGAGAATAGGAGAAAGTTCCTGGATCAAGAGTGTCTCAAACAATTTGGCGAGGAGAGTTATGGATCTGTAAGAGCTCACTGTTGATGGATCTTTGCCAGGTTTAGGAACCATTACTATTCGTTGATAATTTCCAATCATCTGGAAAGTATCTAGTGCAGAGGATACAATTCATAATCTGCAGAAGGTGTTTAACTGCAATTTGCGGTCTTTAACAATTTCCCACTTCTTTGTACAATGCTTGGTGCTTTAATTATGTTGACATTTTTTATCGTTTCATTCACAACTTTCAATTTTAGTGTAATATTATTATTATTATGTTACAAGAACTGTACCGTTCGTTGGTATCACTTTCGGTTTGCGTTTCAGCGCGCATGTTTTTCAATACGGCCGCAAGGCTTTCTTCTTCCCTCTAAGGCATGGGACTTTCTTGATCATCGACGCCTATATAATTTTTCGAAATCTCCATCGACCCCCATAAAAGTAATTTTCTGTTAATTAAAGCAAACTGTATTTTTTTACGAAAATCGTAAAATCCCCTGGCTCAGATAGCTTTTGTTAAATAGACCCCTGGGGGTCTATATATACCAATTTAGTATTTCATTCCGCAAAGGCAACTGGTTCGTAAGCCACGACGGCTGTTAGAGCTTAAGCAACCAGGGCTGCTAAGACATCTTGTAAGTTCTAAGTCTTGGCAAGAAGTCCTTGCTATCTTTAATTTGAGGGCTTTTTTATACCCAATTTTTCCTTATGTACTAATCTCTATAATATGTACAAATCAATTCTTATTTACTTATATTGCTTATTGCACATGTTTATGCATTTCTGATATACATGCAATTATTCATGAGTTATTTATTAGCCTAAAAAACATTGACACAAATGTGTCTCAATATTACAGTTCTTAACAGTCAATGCCAATGTCTTTAACCGGCACGGCCTTCGAACGCACATTGCCGCTGCAAGTGTGACGCTTCAAATTGCATAAGTGTATTGCACCGCTAGGCAGTGCTCGCTGTTGGCGGCGTGTGGCCCGGCAGAGACAATCTGCTTGCATTGCATATTTGATGTTAGCTTGGTTACGGCATAGTTATATGCAGCAAACACGAATATCCTCTACAAACTATATACAATAATATAATTTCAATTCACATAATTCATTTTAGACCCATCATTTCAGTTAGTTTACAATGTTTATCTTTAGATAGGTTTTTCGTCAAGATATCAGCTACCATTTGATTAGTTGAGACATACTCAAATTCAACATGTTTGTTTTTAGCAACTTCACGTACATAATGATATTTTAAATCTATGTGTTTTGTTCTTGAATGATATACATGATTTTTAACAAGCGATTGAGAACTTACATTATCGCCTTTTATTGTTATAGGCATATCTCCTTCATGGAATCCAAGCTCTGTTAATAATTTCTTTAAATAAACAGCTTCTTTCGCGCTCGTACACAATGCCACGTACTCTGCTTCTGTTGTACTAAACGATATAGTACTCTGTTTCTTTGATTCCCATGCCACGGAGCCGCCACTCATCATAAAAACATAGCCAAAATATGACTTCCTATCTTTCATATCACCAGCCCAATCTGCATCCGCGTAGCCATGTATTCGCTCATTGCTGGGGCGATACCATAATTTTAACTGCCAAGTTTTCTATAAATACCTCATCACGTGTTTGACGCCAGTCTGATACTGGGTTTTTGGATTTGAATTACCCTGTGCCAATTTGCTAATAGAGTGCAGTATGTCAGGTCTTGTGCAGATCGCTACATACATTAGTCCTCCAATAATTGACTGATAAGATGTCTTGTCCACTCTTTCAGCATGCTCATCATCACATCTGATATGAAACCCAGGATCCAAAGGTGTTGAAACTGGTCGACAAGTCTTCATGTCGTACCTCTCCAATATATTGCGGATATGTTGCTTCTGACTGACCGCTATTGCGCCGGTTTCTCCACACCGCTCAGTTTCCCAACCAAGGAAATAGGAAAGAGGCCCTTTATCCACCAACTTGAATTCGCTTGCCATCTTTGCCTTAATGAATTCCATGTCTTCTTTGACCGCGCTACCTTTAATTAAATCATCAACGTACACGGCTATTAGAATTAACTTACCTTTTAACATCATTTTATATACACTTGACTCCGTCTGGCACTGATGAAACCCGATGTTCTTTAGTACACCATCCAGTTTTGAGTTCCATTCACGCCCCGATTGCTTTAAACCATATATTGCCTTGTTTAATCTGAGCATCCTTTGGCGACAAGCCGCGCCTTAAATCGCTCAATTTCGCCGCTTTGGTCCGTTTTGATGCTGAATACCAATTTACAGCCAATTGCCTTTTGGTTCAGTGGTAGATCGACTAACGACCATGTGTTATTCTCAATCAGTGCAGCGTATTCTTTTTGTATTGCACATAACCATTCTCCGGAATAAGCACTATCCTTTATATCACTTACTGATTGTGGAACCTTGACATTGTCACTGTTGTTCGCCAAATAGCACAATTGGTTTCTTTACGTGGACGCCCTGGCTTACCAGTTCTGATTAATTTTGGTCTTCCAGGCACAATTCGCTTTGGCTCCTCTTTGGCTGCTAGGCTCATTTATAGTATCGGCTGCTCCATCTTCAGGCTCACCTGTTGTTACTGCTGGCACTGTATAATCATTATTGGCTGCATTGTTGTTCAGATCTTTCAACAGCTCCGATAGTTGATTAGCTTCTGAACCCATAAGCGTAGTTTCATCAAACTTTACGTCTCGTTTGGTCACTACCTTTTGTGAACGTAAATCGTACAGTCAGTATGCTTTCGACTGCTGTGAGTAACCGACCATAATACACTTGGCTTGATTCCGTGCCAAATTTCGTTTGGAGTTGTATCTCCCAATACTTTTGATGACGTCCGATTCCGCAAGTATACTGCGGTTGCCGCTGCTTCTACCCAAAATTTTTCTCCTAGTCCAGCATGTGCTAACATCGATCTGGCAATTTCGACTAGTGTACGGTTCGCTCGCTCTGCCACTCCATTCTGTTGGGGTGTTTGTGGAACCGTCAGTTGACGCTCTATCCTGTTTAACTTCAAAAATTGGTCGAACGCGGTATTTACAAATTCACGACCGTTCTCGCTACGAATAGCTTTAATTTTTCGACCCGTTTGGCATTCAACAAGATTTTTGAATGTTTTAAAACAATCGCACACATTGTCTTTTGATTTCATAAAAAAAATTAACATTTTCGGGATTTATCATCGACAAATGTCAAAAAATATCGCGACCCACCGATCGACTGCGTATTAAATGGGCCACATACGTCAGTATGAACCAAATCCAATAGATTGTCTGCTCTATTTTCTGATGTTTGAGGAAATGGCTGTACGCACACTTTACTTTTCATGCACGAAATGCATGAACAATTTTCTGGCATTTTAAAATTTGTAACATCACGCACAATTTCTTTTGAAGCGAGTTCGCGTAAACAATTAAAATTCACATGGCCATACCTGTTATGCCACCGTACAGATTCATCGCCTCACAAGAAATTTGATTCGATTTGGTTTCGAAAAATGTACAAGTTGTTCTCTTTATATGCTTTGAACGATACCGTATTGTTTTTTCTATTACTAATGATCGCACAAATGTCGGTGAAGGTCACCTCTGCACCGTACTCTACGCTTTTGCTAACCGAGAATAAATTTGCTTGTAAGGAAGGAACGTATAAAACGTTCGAAGTTTTAATTTTTACCTCTCCTCCCCCTTCTGCGTCTACGAACTTATTACCCGCGACACTAACTTTTTGCTTCTCTTCGCGCATTAAAACAAAAAACTCCCGATTATTACACATGTGCGATGTCACACCACTGTCGACGCACCAAACCGACCGATCTAGCGTGCGCTTTGTATCATTTGAACTTGACAAAAGTGTAGCAAAATATGACTGCTCTTTGCCTTTTTCTTCTGTCTCTACAGTTGTTCGCGAAGTGTCCTCTTTTATTGCATTTATAGCACTTGCCGTTGTTTCTACGCCTGTTGTTATTGTAGTTGCTGTGGTGCCAAGCTTTAGTTGAATTATTGTTGTGTTGTTGTGCGACATACGCTTGGTGGTTACTTTCCACTGTTTCGTTCTTTTTTGCTCTGCGTTCGTATTCTTCTAAGAGTTTGACCTTGAGTGCGCTGTACTCGGGCAAAGTATCCTTCGTTTCCATGGCAATAACGAAGTTTTCGTACTGCTTTGGCAAACTGGACAACAGTATAATGGCCAAAATTTCGTTTCCTAGTTCAATGCCCACTTCGCTGGCACATTATCGTCATCCGACATACGGAGATTCAGCAAGCTCTTGTATAAAATCACCTTTCTTGCAGGGCCTTTTAGTTTATATATGCCCTCGAGCCTCGACCACGCTTCGGCTGACGTTTTGGAATTCTTAATGTGATTCAACTGATTAGGTTTGACTGACAAAACCATTGTTGCTAGGGCCTCCTCATCCAGCAATTCCCACTCGTCACCGTTAGACGCATTTTTCTTCTGCTTACCTGATACCACTTTCCACAACTCTGTACAAACTAAAACGCCGCGCATCTGTAAACACCAGGAGTCATAGTTGTGTTCATCCAATTTTTCGATGGCGTAAACACTCGATCCCATTGTTGAGCTTCGCTTTGTCACGTTTTCTATAACACTTTCTTTATCCACACAAATTTTAATTTCTGGATTTTTTCGGGCTACTTCGGACTTTTACTTCTCGTCTCAGGCATTTGGACACACCACCCCTGGGCCCATAACCTATTGTAGCAGATGTCCCAAGAAGTAAAACCACGCGGAGAGTACTTAACGCATTGACAAAAGAAAATAGCATAAGAAATAGTAAAAGAGGAGATAGTGATATTCGTGTTGCCAACTCATATAAATACTACGACTATTTCAACAAGAGTGTATTACATCTTTGTATTAGAGAATAGGAGAAAGTTCCTGGATCAAGAGTGTCTCAAACAATTTGGCGAGGAGAGTTATGGATCTGTAAGAGCTCACTGTTGATGGATCTTTGCCAGGTTTAGGAACCATTACTATTCGTTGATAATTTCCAATCATCTGGAAAGTATCTAGTGCAGAGGATACAATTCATAATCTGCAGAAGGTGTTTAACTGCAATTTGCGGTCTTTAACAATTTCCCACTTCTTTGTACAATGCTTGGTGCTTTAATTATGTTGACATTTTTTATCGTTTCATTCACAACTTTCAATTTTAGTGTAATATTATTATTATTATGTTACAAGAACTGTACCGTTCGTTGGTATCACTTTCGGTTTGCGTTTCAGCGCGCATGTTTTTCAATACGGCCGCAAGGCTTTCTTCTTCCCTCTAAGGCATGGGACTTTCTTGATCATCGACGCCTATATAATTTTTCGAAATCTCCATCGACCCCCATAAAAGTAATTTTCTGTTAATTAAAGCAAACTGTATTTTTTTACGAAAATCGTAAAATCCCCTGGCTCAGATAGCTTTTGTTAAATAGATCTCTGGGGGTCTATATATACCAATTTAGTATTTCATTCCGCAAAGGCAACTGGTTCGTAAGCCACGACGGCTGTTAGGGCTTAAGCAACCAGGGCTGCTAAGACATCTTGTAAGTTCTAAGTCTTGGCAAGAAGTCCTTGCTATCTTTAATTTGAGGGCTTTTTTATACCCAATTTTTCCTTATGTACTAATCTCTATAATATGTACAAATCAATTCTTATTTACTTATATTGCTTATTGCACATGTTTATGCATTTCTGATATACATGCAATTATTCATGAGTTATTTATTAGCCTAAAAAACATTGACACAAATGTGTCTCAATATTACAGTTCTTAACAGTCAATGCCAATGTCTTTAACCGGCACGGCCTTCGAACGCACATTGCCGCTGCAAGTGTGACGCTTCAAATTGCATAAGTGTATTGCACCGCTAGGCAGTGCTCGCTGTTGGCGGCGTGTGGCCCGGCAGAGACAATCTGCTTGCATTGCATATTTGATGTTAGCTTGGTTACGGCATAGTTATATGCAGCAAACACGAATATCCTCTACAAACTATATACAATAATATAATTTCAATTCACATAATTCATTTTAGACCCATCATTTCAGTTAGTTTACAATGTTTATCTTTAGATAGGTTTTTCGTCAAGATATCAGCTACCATTTGATTAGTTGAGACATACTCAAATTCAACATGTTTGTTTTTAGCAACTTCACGTACATAATGATATTTTAAATCTATGTGTTTTGTTCTTGAATGATATACATGATTTTTAACAAGCGATTGAGAACTTACATTATCGCCTTTTATTGTTATAGGCATATCTCCTTCATGGAATCCAAGCTCTGTTAATAATTTCTTTAAATAAACAGCTTCTTTCGCGCTCGTACACAATGCCACGTACTCTGCTTCTGTTGTACTCAACGATATAGTACTCTGTTTCTTTGATTCCCATGCCACGGAGCCGCCACTCATCATAAAAACATAGCCAAAATATGACTTCCTATCTTTCATATCACCAGCCCAATCTGCATCCGCGTAGCCATGTATTCGCTCATTGCTGGGGCGATACCATAATTTTAACTGCCAAGTTTTCTATAAATACCTCATCACGTGTTTGACGCCAGTCTGATACTGGGTTTTTGGATTTGAATTACCCTGTGCCAATTTGCTAATAGAGTGCAGTATGTCAGGTCTTGTGCAGATCGCTACATACATTAGTCCTCCAATAATTGACTGATAAGATGTCTTGTCCACTCTTTCAGCATGCTCATCATCACATCTGATATGAAACCCAGGATCCAAAGGTGTTGAAACTGGTCGACAAGTCTTCATGTCGTACCTCTCCAATATATTGCGGATATGTTGCTTCTGACTGACCGCTATTGCGCCGGTTTCTCCACACCGCTCAGTTTCCCAACCAAGGAAATAGGAAAGAGGCCCTTTATCCACCAACTTGAATTCGCTTGCCATCTTTGCCTTAATGAATTCCATGTCTTCTTTGACCGCGCTACCTTTAATTAAATCATCAACGTACACGGCTATTAGAATTAACTTACCTTTTAACATCATTTTATATACACATGACTCCGTCTGGAACTGATGAAACCCGATGTTCTTTAGTACACCATCCAGTTTTGAGTTCCATTCACGCCCCGATTGCTTTAAACCATATATTGCCTTGTTTAATCTGAGCATCCTTTGGCGACAAGCCGCGCCTTAAATCGCTCAATTTCGCCGCTTTGGTCCGTTTTGATGCTGAATACCCATTTACAGCCAATTGCCTTTTGGTTCAGTGGTAGATCGACTTACGACCATGTGTTATTCTCAATCAGTGCAGCGTATTCTTTTTGTATTGCACATAACCATTCTCCGGAATAAGCACTATCCTTTATATCACTTACTGATTGTGGAACCTTGACATTGTCACTGTTGTTCGCCAAATAGCACAATTGTATTCTTTACGTGGACGCCCTGGCTTACCAGTTCTGATTAATTTTGGTCTTCCAGGCACAATTCGCTTTGGCTCCTCTGTGGCTGCTAGGCTCATTTATAGTATCGGCTGCTCCATCTTCAGGCTCACCTGTTGTTACTGCTGGCACTGTATAATCATTATTGGCTGCATTGTTGTTCAGATCTTTCAACAGCTCCGATAGTTGATTAGCTTCTGAACCCATAAGCGTAGTTTCATCAAACTTTACGTCTCGTTTGGTCACTACCTTTTGTGAACGTAAATCGTACAGTCAGTATGCTTTGAACGATACCGTATTGTTTTTTCTATTACTAATGATCGCACAAATGTCGGTGAAGGTCACCTCTGCACCGTACTCTACGCTTTTGCTATCCGAGAATAAATTTGCTTGTAAGGAAGGAACGTATAAAACGTTCGAAGTTTTAATTTTTACCTCTCCTCCCCCTTCTGCGTCTACGAACTTATTACCCGCGACACTAACTTTTTGCTTCTCTTCGCGCATTAAAACAAAAAACTCCCGATTATTACACATGTGCGATGTCACACCACTGTCGACGCACCAAACCGACCGATCTAGCGTGCGCTTTGTATCATTTGAACTTGACAAAAGTGTAGCAAAATATGACTGCTCTTTGCCTTTTTCTTCTGTCTCTACAGTTGTTCGCGAAGTGTCCTCTTTTATTGCATTTATAGCACTTGCCGTTGTTTCTATTCATAATCTGCAGAAGGTGTTTAACTGCAATTTGCGGTCTTTAACAATTTCCCACTTCTTTGTACAATGCTTGGTGCTTTAATTATGTTGACATTTTTTATCGTTTCATTCACAACTTTCAATTTTAGTGTAATATTATTATTATTATGTTACAAGAACTGTACCGTTCGTTGGTATCACTTTCGGTTTGCGTTTCAGCGCGCATGTTTTTCAATACGGCCGCAAGGCTTTCTTCTTCCCTCTAAGGCATGGGACTTTCTTGATCATCGACGCCTATATAATTTTTCGAAATCTCCATCGACCCCCATAAAAGTAATTTTCTGTTAATTAAAGCAAACTGTATTTTTTTACGAAAATCGTAAAATCCCCTGGCTCAGATAGCTTTTGTTAAATAGACCCCTGGGGGTCTATATATACCAATTTAGTATTTCATTCCGCAAAGGCAACTGGTTCGTAAGCCACGACGGCTGTTAGAGCTTAAGCAACCAGGGCTGCTAAGACATCTTGTAAGTTCTAAGTCTTGGCAAGAAGTCCTTGCTATCTTTAATTTGAGGGCTTTTTTATACCCAATTTTTCCTTATGTACTAATCTCTATAATATGTACAAATCAATTCTTATTTACTAATATTGCTTATTGCACATGTTTATGCATTTCTGATATACATGCAATTATTCATGAGTTATTTATTAGCCTAAAAAACATTGACACAAATGTGTCTCAATATTACAGTTCTTAACAGTCAATGCCAATGTCTTTAACCGGCACGGCCTTCGAACGCACATTGCCGCTGCAAGTGTGACGCTTCAAATTGCATAAGTGTATTGCACCGCTAGGCAGTGCTCGCTGTTGGCGGCGTGTGGCCCGGCAGAGACAATCTGCTTGCATTGCATATTTGATGTTAGCTTGGTTACGGCATAGTTATATGCAGCAAACACGAATATCCTCTACAAACTATATACAATAATATAATTTCAATTCACATAATTCATTTTAGACCCATCATTTCAGTTAGTTTACAATGTTTATCTTTAGATAGGTTTTTCGTCAAGATATCAGCTACCATTTGATTAGTTGAGACATACTCAAATTCAACATGTTTGTTTTTAGCAACTTCACGTACATAATGATATTCTAAATCTATGTGTTTTGTTCTTGAATGATATACATGATTTTTAACAAGCGATTGAGAACTTACATTATCGCCTTTTATTGTTATAGGCATATCTCCTTCATGGAATCCAAGCTCTGTTAATAATTTCTTTAAATAAACAGCTTCTTTCGCGCTCGTACACAATGCCACGTACTCTGCTTCTGTTGTACTCAACGATATAGTACTCTGTTTCTTTGATTCCCATGCCACGGAGCCGCCACTCATCATAAAAACATAGCCAAAATATGACTTCCTATCTTTCATATCACCAGCCCAATCTGCATCCGCGTAGCCATGTATTCGCTCATTGCTGGGGCGATACCATAATTTTAACTGCCAAGTTTTCTATAAATACCTCATCACGTGTTTGACGCCAGTCTGATACTGGGTTTTTGGATTTGAATTACCCTGTGCCAATTTGCTAATAGAGTGCAGTATGTCAGGTCTTGTGCAGATCGCTACATACATTAGTCCTCCAATAATTGACTGATAAGATGTCTTGTCCACTCTTTCAGCATGCTCGTCATCACATCTGATATGAAACCCAGGATCCAAAGGTGTTGAAACTGGTCGACAAGTCTTCATGTCGTACCTCTCCAATATATTGCGGATATGTTGCTTCTGACTGACCGCTATTGCGCCGGTTTCTCCACACCGCTCAGTTTCCCAACCAAGGAAATAGGAAAGAGGCCCTTTATCCACCAACTTGAATTCGCTTGCCATCTTTGCCTTAATGAATTCCATGTCTTCTTTGACCGCGCTACCTTTAATTAAATCATCAACGTACACGGCTATTAGAATTAACTTACCTTTTAACATCATTTTATATACACATGACTCCGTCTGGCACTCATGAAACCCGATGTTCTTTAGTACACCATCCAGTTTTGAGTTCCATTCACGCCCCGATTGCTTTAAACCATATATTGCCTTGTTTAATCTGAGCATCCTTTGGCGACAAGCCGCGGCTTAAATCGCTCAATTTCGCCGCTTTGGTCCGTTTTGATGCTGAATACCCATTTACAGCCAATTGCCTTTTGGTTCAGTGGTAGATCGACTAACGACCATGTGTTATTCTCAATCAGTGCAGCGTATTCTTTTTGTATTGCACATAACCATTCTCCAGAATAAGCACTATCCTTTATATCACTTACTGATTGTGGAACCTTGACATTGTCACTGTTGTTCGCCAAATAGCACAATTGTATTCTTTACGTGGACGCCCTGGCTTACCAGTTCTGATTAATTTTGGTCTTCCAGGCACAATTCGCTTTGGCTCCTCTTTGGCTGCTAGGCTCATTTATAGTATCGGCTGCTCCATCTTCAGGCTCACCTGTTGTTACTGCTGGCACTGTATAATCATTATTGGCTGCATTGTTGTTCAGATCTTTCAACAGCTCCGATAGTTGATTAGCTTCTGAACCCATAAGCGTAGTTTCATCAAACTTTACGTCTCGTTTGGTCACTACCTTTTGTGAACGTAAATCGTACAGTCAGTATGCTTTCGACTGCTGTGAGTAACCGACCATAATACACTTGGCTTGATTCCGTGCCAAATTTCGTTTGGAGTTGTATCTCCCAATACTTTTGATGACGTCCGATTCCGCAAGTATACTGCGGTTGCCGCTGCTTCTACCCAAAATTTTTCTCCTAGTCCAGCATGTGCTAACATCGATCTGGCAATTTCGACTAGTGTACGGTTCGCTCGCTCTGCCACTCCATTCTGTTGGGGTGTTTGTGGAACCGTCAGTTGACGCTCTATCCTGTTTAACTTCAAAAATTGGTCGAACGCGGTATTTACAAATTCACGACCGTTCTCGCTACGAATAGCTTTAATTTTTCGACCCGTTTGGCATTCAACAAGATTTTTGAATGTTTTAAAACAATCGCACACATTGTCTTTTGATTTCATAAAAAAATTAACATTTTCGGGATTTATCATCGACAAATGTCAAAAAATATCGCGACCCACCGATCGACTGCGTATTAAATGGGCCACATACGTCAGTATGAACCAAATCCAATAGATTGTCTGCTCTATTTTCTGATGTTTGAGGAAATGGCTGTACGCACACTTTACTTTTCATGCACGAAATGCATGAACAATTTTCTGGCATTTTAAAATTTGTAACATCACGCACAATTTCTTTTGAAGCGAGTTCGCGTAAACAATTAAAATTCACATGGCCATACCTGTTATGCCACCGTACAGATTCATCGCCTCACAAGAAATTTGATTCGATTTGGTTTCGAAAAATGTACAAGTTGTTATCTTTATATGCTTTGAACGATACCGTATTGTTTTTTCTATTACTAATGATCGCACAAATGTCGGTGAAGGTCACCTCTGCACCGTACTCTACGCTTTTGCTAACCGAGAATAAATTTGCTTGTAAGGAAGGAACGTATAAAACGTTCGAAGTTTTAATTTTTACCTCTCCTCCCCCTTCTGCGTCTACGAACTTATTACCCGCGACACTAACTTTTTGCTTCTCTTCGCGCATTAAAACAAAAAACTCCCGATTATTACACATGTGCGATGTCACACCACTGTCGACGCACCAAACCGACCGATCTAGCGTGCGCTTTGTATCATTTGAACTTGACAAAAGTGTAGCAAAATATAACTGCTCTTTGCCTTTTTCTTCTGTCTCTACAGTTGTTCGCGAAGTGTCCTCTTTTATTGCATTTATAGCACTTGCCGTTGTTTCTATTCATAATCTGCAGAAGGTGTTTAACTGCAATTTGCGGTCTTTAACAATTTCCCACTTCTTTGTACAATGCTTGGTGCTTTAATTATGTTGACATTTTTTATCGTTTCATTCACAACTTTCAATTTTAGTGTAATATTATTATTATTATGTTACAAGAACTGTACCGTTCGTTGGTATCACTTTCGGTTTGCGTTTCAGCGCGCATGTTTTTCAATACGGCCGCAAGGCTTTCTTCTTCCCTCTAAGGCATGGGACTTTCTTGATCATCGACGCCTATATAATTTTTCGAAATCTCCATTGACCCCCATAAAAGTAATTTTCTGTTAATTAAAGCAAACTGTATTTTTTTACGAAAATCGTAAAATCCCCTGGCTCAGATAGCTTTTGTTAAATAGACCCCTGGGGGTCTATATATACCAATTTAGTATTTCATTCCGCAAAGGCAACTGGTTCGTAAGCCACGACGGCTGTTAGAGCTTAAGCAACCAGGGCTGCTAAGACATCTTGTAAGTTCTAAGTCTTGGCAAGAAGTCCTTGCTATCTTTAATTTGAGGGCTTTTTTATACCCAATTTTTCCTTATGTACTAATCTCTATAATATGTACAAATCAATTCTTATTTACTAATATTGCTTATTGCACATGTTTATGCATTTCTGATATACATGCAATTATTCATGAGTTATTTATTAGCCTAAAAAACATTGACACAAATGTGTCTCAATATTACAGTTCTTAACAGTCAATGCCAATGTCTTTAACCGGCACGGCCTTCGAACGCACATTGCCGCTGCAAGTGTGACGCTTCAAATTGCATAAGTGTATTGCACCGCTAGGCAGTGCTCGCTGTTGGCGGCGTGTGGCCCGGCAGAGACAATCTGCTTGCATTGCATATTTGATGTTAGCTTGGTTACGGCATAGTTATATGCAGCAAACACGAATATCCTCTACAAACTATATACAATAATATAATTTCAATTCACATAATTCATTTTAGACCCATCATTTCAGTTAGTTTACAATGTTTATCTTTAGATAGGTTTTTCGTCAAGATATCAGCTACCATTTGATTAGTTGAGACATACTCAAATTCAACATGTTTGTTTTTAGCAACTTCACGTACATAATGATATTTTAAATCTATGTGTTTTGTTCTTGAATGATATACATGATTTTTAACAAGCGATTGAGAACTTACATTATCGCCTTTTATTGTTATAGGCATATCTCCTTCATGGAATCCAAGCTCTGTTAATAATTTCTTTAAATAAACAGCTTCTTTCGCGCTCGTACACAATGCCACGTACTCTGCTTCTGTTGTACTCAACGATATAGTACTCTGTTTCTTTGATTCCCATGCCACGGAGCCGCCACTCATCATAAAAACATAGCCAAAATATGACTTCCTATCTTTCATATCACCAGCCCAATCTGCATCCGCGTAGCCATGTATTCGCTCATTGCTGGGGCGATACCATAATTTTAACTGCCAAGTTTTCTATAAATACCTCATCACGTGTTTGACGCCAGTCTGATACTGGGTTTTTGGATTTGAATTACCCTGTGCCAATTTGCTAATAGAGTGCAGTATGTCAGGTCTTGTGCAGATCGCTACATACATTAGTCCTCCAATAATTGACTGATAAGATGTCTTGTCCACTCTTTCAGCATGCTCATCATCACATCTGATATGAAACCCAGGATCCAAAGGTGTTGAAACTGGTCGACAAGTCTTCATGTCGTACCTCTCCAATATATTGCGGATATGTTGCTTCTGACTGACCGCTATTGCGCCGGTTTCTCCACACCGCTCAGTTTCCCAACCAAGGAAATAGGAAAGAGGCCCTTTATCCACCAACTTGAATTCGCTTGCCATCTTTGCCTTAATGAATTCCATGTCTTCTTTGACCGCGCTACCTTTAATTAAATCATCAACGTACACGGCTATTAGAATTAACTTACCTTTTAACATCATTTTATATACACATGACTCCGTCTGGCACTCATGAAACCCGATGTTCTTTAGTACACCATCCAGTTTTGAGTTCCATTCACGCCCCGATTGCTTTAAACCATATATTGCCTTGTTTAATCTGAGCATCCTTTGGCGACAAGCCGCGGCTTAAATCGCTCAATTTCGCCGCTTTGGTCCGTTTTGATGCTGAATACCCATTTACAGCCAATTGCCTTTTGGTTCAGTGGTAGATCGACTAACGACCATGTGTTATTCTCAATCAGTGCAGCGTATTCTTTTTGTATTGCACATAACCATTCTCCAGAATAAGCACTATCCTTTATATCACTTACTGATTGTGGAACCTTGACATTGTCACTGTTGTTCGCCAAATAGCACAATTGTATTCTTTACGTGGACGCCCTGGCTTACCAGTTCTGATTAATTTTGGTCTTCCAGGCACAATTCGCTTTGGCTCCTCTTTGGCTGCTAGGCTCATTTATAGTATCGGCTGCTCCATCTTCAGGCTCACCTGTTGTTACTGCTGGCACTGTATAATCATTATTGGCTGCATTGTTGTTCAGATCTTTCAACAGCTCCGATAGTTGATTAGCTTCTGAACCCATAAGCGTAGTTTCATCAAACTTTACGTCTCGTTTGGTCACTACCTTTTGTGAACGTAGATCGTACAGTCAGTATGCTTTCGACTGCTGTGAGTAACCGACCATAATACACTTGGCTTGATTCCGTGCCAAATTTCGTTTGGAGTTGTATCTCCCAATACTTTTGATGACGTCCGATTCCGCAAGTATACTGCGGTTGCCGCTGCTTCTACCCAAAATTTTTCTCCTAGTCCAGCATGTGCTAACATCGATCTGGCAATTTCGACTAGTGTACGGTTCGCTCGCTCTGCCACTCCATTCTGTTGGGGTGTTTGTGGAACCGTCAGTTGACGCTCTATCCTGTTTAACTTCAAAAATTGGTCGAACGCGGTATTTACAAATTCACGACCGTTCTCGCTACGAATAGCTTTAATTTTTCGACCCGTTTGGCATTCAACAAGATTTTTGAATGTTTTAAAACAATCGCACACATTGTCTTTTGATTTCATAAAAAAAATTAACATTTTCGGGATTTATCATCGACAAATGTCAAAAAATATCGCGACCCACCGATCGACTGCGTATTAAATGGGCCACATACGTCAGTATGAACCAAATCCAATAGATTGTCTGCTCTATTTTCTGATGTTTGAGGAAATGGCTGTACGCACACTTTACTTTTCATGCACGAAATGCATGAACAATTTTCTGGCATTTTAAAATTTGTAACATCACGCACAATTTCTTTTGAAGCGAGTTCGCGTAAACAATTAAAATTCACATGGCCATACCTGTTATGCCACCGTACAGATTCATCGCCTCACAAGAAATTTGATTCGATTTGGTTTCGAAAAATGTACAAGTTGTTCTCTTTATATGCTTTGAACGATACCGTATTGTTTTTTCTATTACTAATGATCGCACAAATGTCGGTGAAGGTCACCTCTGCACCGTACTCTACGCTTTTGCTAACCGAGAATAAATTTGCTTGTAAGGAAGGAACGTATAAAACGTTCGAAGTTTTAATTTTTACCTCTCCTCCCCCTTCTGCGTCTACGAACTTATTACCCGCGACACTAACTTTTTGCTTCTCTTCGCGCATTAAAACAAAAAACTCCCGATTATTACACATGTGCGATGTCACACCACTGTCGACGCACCAAACCGACCGATCTAGCGTGCGCTTTGTATCATTTGAACTTGACAAAAGTGTAGCAAAATATGACTGCTCTTTGCCTTTTTCTTCTGTCTCTACAGTTGTTCGCGAAGTGTCCTCTTTTATTGCATTTATAGCACTTGCCGTTGTTTCTACGCCTGTTGTTATTGTAGTTGCTGTGGTGCCAAGCTTTAGTTGAATTATTGTTGTGTTGTTGTGCGACATACGCTTGGTGGTTACTTTCCACTGTTTCGTTCTTTTTTGCTCTGCGTTCGTATTCTTCTAAAAGTTTGACCTTGAGTGCGCTGTACTCGGGCAAAGTATCCTTCGTTTCCATGGCAATAACGAAGTTTTCGTACTGCTTTGGCAAACTGGACAACAGTATAATGGCCAAAATTTCGTTTCCTAGTTCAATGCCCACTTCGCTGGCACATTATCGTCATCCGACATACGGAGATTCAGCAAGCTCTTGTATAAAATCACCTTTCTTGCAGGGCCTTTTAGTTTATATATGCCCTCGAGCCTCGACCACGCTTCGGCTGACGTTTTGGAATTCTTAATGTGATTCATCTGATTAGGTTTGACTGACAAAACCATTGTTGCTAGGGCCTCCTATCCAGCAATTCCCACTCGTCACCGTTAGACGCATTTTTCTTCTGCTTACCTGATACCACTTTCCACAACTCTGTACAAACTAAAACGCCGCGCATCTGTAAACACCAGGAGTCATAGTTGTGTTCATCCAATTTTTCGATGGCGTAAACACTCGATCCCATTGTTGAGCTTCGCTTTGTCACGTTTTCTATAACACTTTCTTTATCCACACAAATTTTAATTTCTGGATTTTTTCGGGCTACTTCGGACTTTTACTTCTCGTCTCAGGCATTTGGACACACCACCCCTGGGCCCATAACCTATTGTAGCAGATGTCCCAAGAAGTAAAACCACGCGGAGAGTACTTAACGCATTGACAAAAGAAAATAGCATAAGAAATAGTAAAAGAGGAGATAGTGATATTCGTGTTGCCAACTCATATAAATACTACTACTATTTCAACAAGAGTGTATTACATCTTTGTATTAGAGAATAGGAGAAAGTTCCTGGATCAAGAGTGTCTCAAACAATTTGGCGAGGAGAGTTATGGATCTGTAAGAGCTCACTGTTGATGGATCTTTGCCAGGTTTAGGAACCATTACTATTCGTTGATAATTTCCAATCATCTGGAAAGTATCTAGTGCAGAGGATACAATTCATAATCTGCAGAAGGTGTTTAACTGCAATTTGCGGTCTTTAACAATTTCCCACTTCTTTGTACAATGCTTGGTGCTTTAATTATGTTGACATTTTTTATCGTTTCATTCACAACTTTCAATTTTAGTGTAATATTATTATTATTATGTTACAAGAACTGTACCGTTCGTTGGTATCACTTTCGGTTTGCGTTTCAGCGCGCATGTTTTTCAATACGGCCGCAAGGCTTTCTTCTTCCCTCTAAGGCATGGGACTTTCTTGATCATCGACGCCTATATAATTTTTCGAAATCTCCATCGACCCCCATAAAAGTAATTTTCTGTTAATTAAAGCAAACTGTATTTTTTTACGAAAATCGTAACATCCCCTGGCTCAGATAGCTTTTGTTAAATAGACCCCTGGGGGTCTATATATACTAATTTAGTATTTCATTCCGCAAAGGCAACTGGTTCGTAAGCCACGACGGCTGTTAGGGCTTAAGCAACCAGGGCTGCTAAGACATCTTGTAAGTTCTAAGTCTTGGCAAGAAGTCCTTGCTATCTTTAATTTGAGGGCTTTTTTATACCCAATTTTTCCTTATGTACTAATCTCTATAATATGTACAAATCAATTCTTATTTACTAATATTGCTTATTGCACATGTTTATGCATTTCTGATATACATGCAATTATTCATGAGTTATTTATTAGCCTAAAAAACATTGACACAAATGTGTCTCAATATTACAGTTCTTAACAGTCAATGCCAATGTCTTTAACCGGCACGGCCTTCGAACGCACATTGCCGCTGCAAGTGTGACGCTTCAAATTGCATAAGTGTATTGCACCGCTAGGCAGTGCTCGCTGTTGGCGGCGTGTGGCCCGGCAGAGACAATCTGCTTGCATTGCATATTTGATGTTAGCTTGGTTACGGCATAGTTATATGCAGCAAACACGAATATCCTCTACAAACTATATACAATAATATAATTTCAATTCACATAATTCATTTTAGACCCATCATTTCAGTTAGTTTACAATGTTTATCTTTAGATAGGTTTTTCGTCAAGATATCAGCTACCATTTGATTAGTTGAGACATACTCAAATTCAACATGTTTGTTTTTAGCAACTTCACGTACATAATGATATTTTAAATCTATGTGTTTTGTTCTTGAATGATATACATGATTTTTAACAAGCGATTGAGAACTTACATTATCGCCTTTTATTGTTCTAGGCATATCTCCTTCATGGAATCCAAGCTCTGTTAATAATTTCTTTAAATAAACAGCTTCTTTCGCGCTCGTACACAATGCCACGTACTCTGCTTCTGTTGTACTCAACGATATAGTACTCTGTTTCTTTGATTCCCATGCCACGGAGCCGCCACTCATCATAAAAACATAGCCAAAATATGACTTCCTATCTTTCATATCACCAGCCCAATCTGCATCCGCGTAGCCATGTATTCGCTCATTGCTGGGGCGATACCATAATTTTAACTGCCAAGTTTTCTATAAATACCTCATCACGTGTTTGACGCCAGTCTGATACTGGGTTTTTGGATTTGAATTACCCTGTGCCAATTTGCTAATAGAGTGCAGTATGTCAGGTCTTGTGCAGATCGCTACATACATTAGTCCTCCAATAATTGACTGATAAGATGTCTTGTCCACTCTTTCAGCATGCTCGTCATCACATCTGATATGAAACCCAGGATCCAAAGGTGTTGAAACTGGTCGACAAGTCTTCATGTCGTACCTCTCCAATATATTGCGGATATGTTGCTTCTGACTGACCGCTATTGCGCCGGTTTCTCCACACCGCTCAGTTTCCCAACCAAGGAAAGAGGAAAGAGGCCCTTTATCCACCAACTTGAATTCGCTTGCCATCTTCGCCTTAATGAATTCCATGTCTTCTTTGACCGCGCTACCTTTAATTAAATCATCAACGTACACGGCTATTAGAATTAACTTACCTTTTAACATCATTTTATATACACATGACTCCGTCTGGCACTGATGAAACCCGATGTTCTTTAGTACACCATCCAGTTTTGAGTTCCATTCACGCCCCGATTGCTTTAAACCATATATTGCCTTGTTTAATCTGAGCATCCTTTGGCGACAAGCCGCGCCTTAAATCGCTCAATTTCGCCGCTTTGGTCCGTTTTGATGCTGAATACCCATTTACAGCCAATTGCCTTTTGGTTCAGTGGTAGATCGACTAACGACCATGTGTTATTCTCAATCAGTGCAGCGTATTCTTTTTGTATTGCACATAACCATTCTCCGGAATAAGCACTATCCTTTATATCACTTACTGATTGTGGAACCTTGACATTGTCACTGTTGTTCGCCAAATAGCACAATTGTATTCTTTACGTGGACGCCCTGGCTTACCAGTTCTGATTAATTTTGGTCTTCCAGGCACAATTCGCTTTGGCTCCTCTTTGGCTGCTAGGCTCATTTATAGTATCGGCTGCTCCATCTTCAGGCTCACCTGTTGTTACTGCTGGCACTGTATAATCATTATTGGCTGCATTGTTGTTCAGATCTTTCAGCTTTACGTCTCGTTTGGTCACTACCTTTTGTGAACGTAAATCGTACAGTCAGTATGCTTTCGACTGCTGTGAGTAACCGACCATAATACACTTGGCTTGATTCCGTGCCAAATTTCGTTTGGAGTTGTATCTCCCAATACTTTTGATGGCGTCCGATTCCGCAAGTATACTGCGGTTGCCGCTGCTTCTACCCAAAATTTTTCTCCTAGTCCAGCATGTGCTAACATCGATCTGGCAATTTCGACTAGTGTACGGTTCGCTCGCTCTGCCACTCCATTCTGTTGGGGTGTTTGTGGAACCGTCAGTTGACGCTCTATCCTGTTTAACTTCAAAAATTGGTCGAACGCGGTATTTACAAATTCACGACCGTTCTCGCTACGAATAGCTTTAATTTTTCGACCCGTTTGGCATTCAACAAGATTTTTGAATGTTTTAAAACAATCGCACACATTGTCTTTTGATTTCATAAAAAAAATTAACATTTTCGGGATTTATCATTGACAAATGTCAAAAAATATCGCGACCCACCGATCGACTGCGTATTAAATGGGCCACATACGTCAGTATGAACCAAATCCAATAGATTGTCTGCTCTATTTTCTGATGTTTGAGGAAATGGCTGTACGCACACTTTACTTTTCATGCACGAAATGCATGAACAATTTTCTGGCATTTTAAAATTTGTAACATCACGCACAATTTCTTTTGAAGCGAGTTCGCGTAAACAATTAAAATTCACATGGCCATACCTGTTATGCCACCGTACAGATTCATCGCCTCACAAGAAATTTGATTCGATTTGGTTTCGAAAAATGTACAAGTTGTTATCTTTATATGCTTTGAACGATACCGTATTGTTTTTTCTATTACTAATGATCGCACAAATGTCGGTGAAGGTCACCTCTGCACCGTACTCTACGCTTTTGCTAACCGAGAATAAATTTTCTTGTAAGGAAGGAACGTATAAAACGTTCGAAGTTTTAATTTTTACCTCTCCTCCCCCTTCTGCGTCTACGAACTTATTACCCGCGACACTAACTTTTTGCTTCTCTTCGCGCATTAAAACAAAAAACTCCCGATTATTACACATGTGCGATGTCACACCACTGTCGACGCACCAAACCGACCGATCTAGCGTGCGCTTTGTATCATTTGAACTTGACAAAAGTGTAGCAAAATATGACTGCTCTTTGCCTTTTTCTTCTGTCTCTACAGTTGTTCGCGAAGTGTCCTCTTTTATTGCATTTATAGCACTTGCCGTTGTTTCTATTCATAATCTGCAGAAGGTGTTTAACTGCAATTTGCGGTCTTTAACAATTTCCCACTTCTTTGTACAATGCTTGGTGCTTTAATTATGTTGACATTTTTTATCGTTTCATTCACAACTTTCAGTTTTAGTGTAATATTATTATTATTATGTTACAAGAACTGTACCGTTCGTTGGTATCACTTTCGGTTTGCGTTTCAGCGCGCATGTTTTTCAATACGGCCGCAAGGCTTTCTTCTTCCCTCTAAGGCATGGGACTTTCTTGATCATCGACGCCTATATAATTTTTCGAAATCTCCATCGACCCCCATAAAAGTAATTTTCTGTTAATTAAAGCAAACTGTATTTTTTTACGAAAATCGTAAAATCCCCTGGCTCAGATAGCTTTTGTTAAATAGACCCCTGGGGGTCTATATATACCAATTTAGTATTTCATTCCGCAAAGGCAACTGGTTCGTAAGCCACGACGGCTGTTAGAGCTTAAGCAACCAGGGCTGCTAAGACATCTTGTAAGTTCTAAGTCTTGGCAAGAAGTCCTTGCTATCTTTAATTTGAGGGCTTTTTTATACCCAATTTTTCCTTATGTACTAATCTCTATAATATGTACAAATCAATTCTTATTTACTAATATTGCTTATTGCACATGTTTATGCATTTCTGATATACATGCAATTATTCATGAGTTATTTATTAGCCTAAAAAACATTGACACAAATGTGTCTCAATATTACAGTTCTTAACAGTCAATGCCAATGTCTTTAACCGGCACGGCCTTCGAACGCACATTGCCGCTGCAAGTGTGACGCTTCAAATTGCATAAGTGTATTGCACCGCTAGGCAGTGCTCGCTGTTGGCGGCGTGTGGCCCGGCAGAGACAATCTGCTTGCATTGCATATTTGATGTTAGCTTGGTTACGGCATAGTTATATGCAGCAAACACGAATATCCTCTACAAACTATATACAATAATATAATTTCAATTCACATAATTCATTTTAGACCCATCATTTCAGTTAGTTTACAATGTTTATCTTTAGATAGGTTTTTCGTCAAGATATCAGCTACCATTTGATTAGTTGAGACATACTCAAATTCAACATGTTTGTTTTTAGCAACTTCACGTACATAATGATATTTTAAATCTATGTGTTTTGTTCTTGAATGATATACATGATTTTTAACAAGCGATTGAGAACTTACATTATCGCCTTTTATTGTTATAGGCATATCTCCTTCATGGAATCCAAGCTCTGTTAATAATTTCTTTAAATAAACAGCTTCTTTCGCGCTCGTACACAATGCCACGTACTCTGCTTCTGTTGTACTCAACGATATAGTACTCTGTTTCTTTGATTCCCATGCCACGGAGCCGCCACTCATCATAAAAACATAGCCAAAATATGACTTCCTATCTTTCATATCACCAGCCCAATCTGCATCCGCGTAGCCATGTATTCGCTCATTGCTGGGGCGATACCATAATTTTAACTGCCAAGTTTTCTATAAATACCTCATCACGTGTTTGACGCCAGTCTGATACTGGGTTTTTGGATTTGAATTACCCTGTGCTAATTTGCTAATAGAGTGCAGTATGTCAGGTCTTGTGCAGATCGCTACATACATTAGTCCTCCAATAATTGACTGATAAGATGTCTTGTCCACTCTTTCAGCATGCTCATCATCACATCTGATATGAAACCCAGGATCCAAAGGTGTTGAAACTGGTCGACAAGTCTTCATGTCGTACCTCTCCAATATATTGCGGATATGTTGCTTCTGACTGACCGCTATTGCGCCGGTTTCTCCACACCGCTCAGTTTCCCAACCAAGGAAATAGGAAAGAGGCCCTTTATCCACCAACTTGAATTCGCTTGCCATCTTTGCCTTAATGAATTCCATGTCTTCTTTGACCGCGCTACCTTTAATTAAATCATCAACGTACACGGCTATTAGAATTAACTTACCTTTTAACATCATTTTATATACACATGACTCCGTCTGCCACTCATGAAACCCGATGTTCTTTAGTACACCATCCAGTTTTGAGTTCCATTCACGCCCCGATTGCTTTAAACCATATATTGCCTTGTTTAATCTGAGCATCCTTTGGCGACAAGCCGCGCCTTAAATCGCTCAATTTCGCCGCTTTGGTCCGTTTTGATGCTGAATACCCATTTACAGCCAATTGCCTTTTGGTTCAGTGGTAGATCGACTAACGACCATGTGTTATTCTCAATCAGTGCAGCGTATTCTTTTTGTATTGCACATAACCATTCTCCAGAATAAGCACTATCCTTTATATCACTTACTGATTGTGGAACCTTGACATTGTCACTGTTGTTCGCCAAATAGCACAATTGTATTCTTTACGTGGACGCCCTGGCTTACCAGTTCTGATTAATTTTGGTCTTCCAGGCACAATTCGCTTTTGCTCCTCTTTGGCTGCTAGGCTCATTTATAGTATCGGCTGCTCCATCTTCAGGCTCACCTGTTGTTACTGCTGGCACTGTATAATCATTATTGGCTGCATTGTTGTTCAGATCTTTCAACAGCTCCGATAGTTGATTAGCTTCTGAACCCATAAGCGTAGTTTCATCAAACTTTACGTCTCGTTTGGTCACTACCTTTTGTGAACGTAGATCGTACAGTCAGTATGCTTTCGACTGCTGTGAGTAACCGACCATAATACACTTGGCTTGATTCCGTGCCAAATTTCGTTTGGAGTTGTATCTCCCAATACTTTTGATGACGTCCGATTCCGCAAGTATACTGCGGTTGCCGCTGCTTCTACCCAAAATTTTTCTCCTAGTCCAGCATGTGCTAACATCGATCTGGCAATTTCGACTAGTGTACGGTTCGCTCGCTCTGCCACTCCATTCTGTTGGGGTGTTTGTGGAACCGTCAGTTGACGCTCTATCCTGTTTAACTTCAAAAATTGGTCGAACGCGGTATTTACAAATTCACGACCGTTCTCGCTACGAATAGCTTTAATTTTTCGACCCGTTTGGCATTCAACAAGATTTTTGAATGTTTTAAAACAATCGCACACATTGTCTTTTGATTTCATAAAAAAAATTAACATTTTCGGGATTTATCATCGACAAATGTCAAAAAATATCGCGACCCACCGATCGACTGCGTATTAAATGGGCCACATACGTCAGTATGAACCAAATCCAATAGATTGTCTGCTCTATTTTCTGATGTTTGAGGAAATGGCTGTACGCACACTTTACTTTTCATGCACGAAATGCATGAACAATTTTCTGGCATTTTAAAATTTGTAACATCACGCACAATTTCTTTTGAAGCGAGTTCGCGTAAACAATTAAAATTCACATGGCCATACCTGTTATGCCACCGTACAGATTCATCGCCTCACAAGAAATTTGATTCGATTTGGTTTCGAAAAATGTACAAGTTGTTCTCTTTATATGCTTTGAACGATACCGTATTGTTTTTTCTATTACTAATGATCGCACAAATGTCGGTGAAGGTCACCTCTGCACCGTACTCTACGCTTTTGCTAACCGAGAATAAATTTGCTTGTAAGGAAGGAACGTATAAAACGTTCGAAGTTTTAATTTTTACCTCTCCTCCCCCTTCTGCGTCTACGAACTTATTACCCGCGACACTAACTTTTTGCTTCTCTTCGCGCATTAAAACAAAAAACTCCCGATTATTACACATGTGCGATGTCACACCACTGTCGACGCACCAAACCGACCGATCTAGCGTGCGCTTTGTATCATTTGAACTTGACAAAAGTGTAGCAAAATATGACTGCTCTTTGCCTTTTTCTTCTGTCTCTACAGTTGTTCGCGAAGTGTCCTCTTTTATTGCATTTATAGCACTTGCCGTTGTTTCTACGCCTGTTGTTATTGTAGTTGCTGTGGTGCCAAGCTTTAGTTGAATTATTGTTGTGTTGTTGTGCGACATACGCTTGGTGGTTACTTTCCACTGTTTCGTTCTTTTTTGCTCTGCGTTCGTATTCTTCTAAAAGTTTGACCTTGAGTGCGCTGTACTCGGGCAAAGTATCCTTCGTTTCCATGGCAATAACGAAGTTTTCGTACTGCTTTGGCAAACTGGACAACAGTATAATGGCCAAAATTTCGTTTCCTAGTTCAATGCCCACTTCGCTGGCACATTATCGTCATCCGACATACGGAGATTCAGCAAGCTCTTGTATAAAATCACCTTTCTTGCAGGGCCTTTTAGTTTATATATGCCCTCGAGCCTCGACCACGCTTCGGCTGACGTTTTGGAATTCTTAATGTGATTCATCTGATTAGGTTTGACTGACAAAACCATTGTTGCTAGGGCCTCCTCATCCAGCAATTCCCACTCGTCACCGTTAGACGCATTTTTCTTCTGCTTACCTGATACCACTTTCCACAACTCTGTACAAACTAAAACGCCGTGCATCTGTAAACACCAGGAGTCATAGTTGTGTTCATCCAATTTTTCGATGGCGTAAACACTCGATCCCATTGTTGAGCTTCGCTTTGTCACGTTTTCTATAACACTTTCTTTATCCACACAAATTTTAATTTCTGGATTTTTTCGGGCTACTTCGGACTTTTACTTCTCGTCTCAGGCATTTGGACACACCACCCCTGGGCCCATAACCTATTGTAGCAGATGTCCCAAGAAGTAAAACCACGCGGAGAGTACTTAACGCATTGACAAAAGAAAATAGCATAAGAAATAGTAAAAGAGGAGATAGTGATATTCGTGTTGCCAACTCATATAAATACTACGACTATTTCAACAAGAGTGTATTACATCTTTGTATTAGAGAATAGGAGAAAGTTCCTGGATCAAGAGTGTCTCAAACAATTTGGCGAGGAGAGTTATGGATCTGTAAGAGCTCACTGTTGATGGATCTTTGCCAGGTTTAGGAACCATTACTATTCGTTGATAATTTCCAATCATCTGGAAAGTATCTAGTGCAGAGGATACAATTCATAATCTGCAGAAGGTGTTTAACTGCAATTTGCGGTCTTTAACAATTTCCCACTTCTTTGTACAATGCTTGGTGCTTTAATTATGTTGACATTTTTTATCGTTTCATTCACAACTTTCAATTTTAGTGTAATATTATTATTATTATGTTACAAGAACTGTACCGTTCGTTGGTATCACTTTCGGTTTGCGTTTCAGCGCGCATGTTTTTCAATACGGCCGCAAGGCTTTCTTCTTCCCTCTAAGGCATGGGACTTTCTTGATCATCGACGCCTATATAATTTTTCGAAATCTCCATCGACCCCCATAAAAGTAATTTTCTGTTAATTAAAGCAAACTGTATTTTTTTACGAAAATCGTAAAATCCCCTGGCTCAGATAGCTTTTGTTAAATAGACCCCTGGGGGTCTATATATACCAATTTAGTATTTCATTCCGCAAAGGCAACTGGTTCGTAAGCCACGACGGCTGTTAGGGCTTAAGCAACCAGGGCTGCTAAGACATCTTGTAAGTTCCAAGTCTTGGCAAGAAGTCCTTGCTATCTTTAATTTGAGGGCTTTTTTATACCCAATTTTTCCTTATATACTAATCTCTATAATATGTACAAATCAATTCTTATTTACTAATATTGCTTATTGCACATGTTTATGCATTTCTGATATACATGCAATTATTCATGAGTTATTTATTAGCCTAAAAAACATTGACACAAATGTGTCTCAATATTACAGTTCTTAACAGTCAATGCCAATGTCTTTAACCGGCACGGCCTTCGAACGCACATTGCCGCTGCAAGTGTGACGCTTCAAATTGCATAAGTGTATTGCACCGCTAGGCAGTGCTCGCTGTTGGCGGCGTGTGGCCCGGCAGAGACAATCTGCTTGCATTGCATATTTGATGTTAGCTTGGTTACGGCATAGTTATATGCAGCAAACACGAATATCCTCTACAAACTATATACAATAATATAATTTCAATTCACATAATTCATTTTAGACCCATCATTTCAGTTAGTTTACAATGTTTATCTTTAGATAGGTTTTTCGTCAAGATATCAGCTACCATTTGATTAGTTGAGACATACTCAAATTCAACATGTTTGTTTTTAGCAACTTCACGTACATAATGATATTTTAAATCTATGTGTTTTGTTCTTGAATGATATACATGATTTTTAACAAGCGATTGAGAACTTACATTATCGCCTTTTATTGTTATAGGCATATCTCCTTCATGGAATCCAAGCTTTGTTAATAATTTCTTTAAATAAACAGCTTCTTTCGCGCTCGTACACAATGCCACGTACTCTGCTTCTGTTGTACTCAACGATATAGTACTCTGTTTCTTTGATTCCCATGCCACGGAGCCGCCACTCATCATAAAAACATAGCCAAAATATGACTTCCTATCTTTCATATCACCAGCCCAATCTGCATCCGCGTAGCCATGTATTCGCTCATTGCTGGGGCGATACCATAATTTTAACTGCCAAGTTTTCTATAAATACCTCATCACGTGTTTGACGCCAGTCTGATACTGGGTTTTTGGATTTGAATTACCCTGTGCCAATTTGCTAATAGAGTGCAGTATGTCAGGTCTTGTGCAGATCGCTACATACATTAGTCCTCCAATAATTGACTGATAAGATGTCTTGTCCACTCTTTCAGCATGCTCATCATCACATCTGATATGAAACCCAGGATCCAAAGGTGTTGAAACTGGTCGACAAGTCTTCATGTCGTACCTCTCCAATATATTGCGGATATGTTGCTTCTGACTGACCGCTATTGCGCCGGTTTCTCCACACCGCTCAGTTTCCCAACCAAGGAAATAGGAAAGAGGCCCTTTATCCACCAACTTGAATTCGCTTGCCATCTTTGCCTTAATGAATTCCATGTCTTCTTTGACCGCGCTACCTTTAATTAAATCATCAACGTACACGGCTATTAGAATTAACTTACCTTTTAACATCATTTTATATACACATGACTCCGTCTGCCACTCATGAAACCCGATGTTCTTTAGTACACCATCCAGTTTTGAGTTCCATTCACGCCCCGATTGCTTTAAACCATATATTGCCTTGTTTAATCTGAGCATCCTTTGGCGACAAGCCGCGCCTTAAATCGCTCAATTTCGCCGCTTTGGTCCGTTTTGATGCTGAATACCCATTTACAGCCAATTGCCTTTTGGTTCAGTGGTAGATCGACTAACGACCATGTGTTATTCTCAATCAGTGCAGCGTATTCTTTTTGTATTGCACATAACCATTCTCCGGAATAAGCACTATCCTTTATATCACTTACTGATTGTGGAACCTTGACATTGTCACTGTTGTTCGCCAAATAGCACAATTGTATTCTTTACGTGGACGCCCTGGCTTACCAGTTCTGATTAATTTTGGTCTTCCAGGCACAATTCGCTTTGGCTCCTCTTTGGCTGCTAGGCTCATTTATAGTATCGGCTGCTCCATCTTCAGGCTCACCTGTTGTTACTGCTGGCACTGTATAATCATTATTGGCTGCATTGTTGTTCAGATCTTTCAACAGCTCCGATAGTTGATTAGCTTCTGAACCCATAAGCGTAGTTTCATCAAACTTTACGTCTCGTTTGGTCACTACCTTTTGTGAACGTAAATCGTACAGTCAGTATGCTTTCGACCGCTGTGAGTAACCGACCATAATACACTTGGCTTGATTCCGTGCCAAATTTCGTTTGGAGTTGTATCTCCCAATACTTTTGATGACGTCCGATTCCGCAAGTATACTGCGGTTGCCGCTGCTTCTACCCAAAATTTTTCTCCTAGTCCAGCATGTGCTAACATCGATCTGGCAATTTCGACTAGTGTACGGTTCGCTCGCTCTGCCACTCCATTCTGTTGGGGTGTTTGTGGAACCGTCAGTTGACGCTCTATCCTGTTTAACTTCAAAAATTGGTCGAACGCGGTATTTACAAATTCACGACCGTTCTCGCTACGAATAGCTTTAATTTTTCGACCCGTTTGGCATTCAACAAGATTTTTGAATGTTTTAAAACAATCGCACACATTGTCTTTTGATTTCATAAAAAAAATTAACATTTTCGGGATTTATCATCGACAAATGTCAAAAAATATCGCGACCCACCGATCGACTGCGTATTAAATGGGCCACATACGTCAGTATGAACCAAATCCAATAGATTGTCTGCTCTATTTTCTGATGTTTGAGGAAATGGCTGTACGCACACTTTACTTTTCATGCACGAAATGCATGAACAATTTTCTGGCATTTTAAAATTTGTAACATCACGCACAATTTCTTTTGAAGCGAGTTCGCGTAAACAATTAAAATTCACATGTCCATACCTGTTATGCCACCGTACAGATTCATCGCCTCACAAGAAATTTGATTCGATTTGGTTTCGAAAAATGTACAAGTTGTTCTCTTTATATGCTTTGAACGATACCGTATTGTTTTTTCTATTACTAATGATCGCACAAATGTCGGTGAAGGTCACCTCTGCACCGTACTCTACGCTTTTGCTAACCGAGAATAAATTTTCTTGTAAGGAAGGAACGTATAAAACGTTCGAAGTTTTAATTTTTACCTCTCCTCCCCCTTCTGCGTCTACGAACTTATTACCCGCGACACTAACTTTTTGCTTCTCTTCGCGCATTAAAACAAAAAACTCCCGATTATTACACATGTGCGATGTCACACCACTGTCGACGCACCAAACCGACCGATCTAGCGTGCGCTTTGTATCATTTGAACTTGACAAAAGTGTAGCAAAATATGACTGCTCTTTGCCTTTTTCTTCTGTCTCTACAGTTGTTCGCGAAGTGTCCTCTTTTATTGCATTTATAGCACTTGCCGTTGTTTCTATTCATAATCTGCAGAAGGTGTTTAACTGCAATTTGCGGTCTTTAACAATTTCCCACTTCTTTGTACAATGCTTGGTGCTTTAATTATGTTGACATTTTTTATCGTTTCATTCACAACTTTCAGTTTTAGTGTAATATTATTATTATTATGTTACAAGAACTGTACCGTTCGTTGGTATCACTTTCGGTTTGCGTTTCAGCGCGCATGTTTTTCAATACGGCCGCAAGGCTTTCTTCTTCCCTCTAAGGCATGGGACTTTCTTGATCATCGACGCCTATATAATTTTTCGAAATCTCCATCGACCCCCATAAAAGTAATTTTCTGTTAATTAAAGCAAACTGTATTTTTTTACGAAAATCGTAAAATCCCCTGGCTCAGATAGCTTTTGTTAAATAGACCCCTGGGGGTCTATATATACCAATTTAGTATTTCATTCCGCAAAGGCAACTGGTTCGTAAGCCACGACGGCTGTTAGAGCTTAAGCAACCAGGGCTGCTAAGACATCTTGTAAGTTCTAAGTCTTGGCAAGAAGTCCTTGCTATCTTTAATTTGAGGGCTTTTTTATACCCAATTTTTCCTTATGTACTAATCTCTATAATATGTACAAATCAATTCTTATTTACTAATATTGCTTATTGCACATGTTTATGCATTTCTGATATACATGCAATTATTCATGAGTTATTTATTAGCCTAAAAAACATTGACACAAATGTGTCTCAATATTACAGTTCTTAACAGTCAATGCCAATGTCTTTAACCGGCACGGCCTTCGAACGCACATTGCCGCTGCAAGTGTGACGCTTCAAATTGCATAAGTGTATTGCACCGCTAGGCAGTGCTCGCTGTTGGCGGCGTGTGGCCCGGCAGAGACAATCTGCTTGCATTGCATATTTGATGTTAGCTTGGTTACGGCATAGTTATATGCAGCAAACACGAATATCCTCTACAAACTATATACAATAATATAATTTCAATTCACATAATTCATTTTAGACCCATCATTTCAGTTAGTTTACAATGTTTATCTTTAGATAGGTTTTTCGTCAAGATATCAGCTACCATTTGATTAGTTGAGACATACTCAAATTCAACATGTTTGTTTTTAGCAACTTCACGTACATAATGATATTTTAAATCTATGTGTTTTGTTCTTGAATGATATACATGATTTTTAACAAGCGATTGAGAACTTACATTATCGCCTTTTATTGTTATAGGCATATCTCCTTCATGGAATCCAAGCTCTGCTAATAATTTCTTTAAATAAACAGCTTCTTTCGCGCTCGTACACAATGCCACGTACTCTGCTTCTGTTGTACTCAACGATATAGTACTCTGTTTCTTTGATTCCCATGCCACGGAGCCGCCACTCATCATAAAAACATAGCCAAAATATGACTTCCTATCTTTCATATCACCAGCCCAATCTGCATCCGCGTAGCCATGTATTCGCTCATTGCTGGGGCGATACCATAATTTTAACTGCCAAGTTTTCTATAAATACCTCATCACGTGTTTGACGCCAGTCTGATACTGGGTTTTTGGATTTGAATTACCCTGTGCCAATTTGCTAATAGAGTGCAGTATGTCAGGTCTTGTGCAGATCGCTACATACATTAGTCCTCCAATAATTGACTGATAAGATGTCTTGTCCACTCTTTCAGCATGCTCGTCATCACATCTGATATGAAACCCAGGATCCAAAGGTGTTGAAACTGGTCGACAAGTCTTCATGTCGTACCTCTCCAATATATTGCGGATATGTTGCTTCTGACTGACCGCTATTGCGCCGGTTTCTCCACACCGCTCAGTTTCCCAACCAAGGAAATAGGAAAGAGGCCCTTTATCCACCAACTTGAATTCGCTTGCCATCTTTGCCTTAATGAATTTCATGTCTTCTTTGACCGCGCTACCTTTAATTAAATCATCAACGTACACGGCTATTAGAATTAACTTACCTTTTAACATCATTTTATATACACATGACTCCGTCTGGCACTCATGAAACCCGATGTTCTTTAGTACACCATCCAGTTTTGAGTTCCATTCACGCCCCGATTGCTTTTAACCATATATTGCCTTGTTTAATCTGAGCATCCTTTGGCGACAAGCCGCGCCTTAAATCGCTCAATTTCGCCGCTTTGGTCCGTTTTGATGCTGAATACCCATTTACAGCCAATTGCCTTTTGGTTCAGTGGTAGATCGACTAACGACCATGTGTTATTCTCAATCAGTGCAGCGTATTCTTTTTGTATTGCACATAACCATTCTCCAGAATAAGCACTATCCTTTATATCACTTACTGATTGTGGAACCTTGATATTGTCACTGTTGTTCGCCAAATAGCACAATTGTATTCTTTACGTGGACGCCCTGGCTTACCAGTTCTGATTAATTTTGGTCTTCCAGGCACAATTCGCTTTGGCTCCTCTTTGGCTGCTAGGCTCATTTATAGTATCGGCTGCTCCATCTTCAGGCTCACCTGTTGTTACTGCTGGCACTGTATAATCATTATTGGCTGCATTGTTGTTCAGATCTTTCAACAGCTCCGATAGTTGATTAGCTTCTGAACCCATAAGCGTAGTTTCATCAAACTTTACGTCTCGTTTGGTCACTACCTTTTGTGAACGTAAATCGTACAGTCAGTATGCTTTCGACTGCTGTGAGTAACCGACCATAATACACTTGGCTTGATTCCGTGCCAAATTTCGTTTGGAGTTGTATCTCCCAATACTTTTGATGGCGTCCGATTCCGCAAGTATACTGCGGTTGCCGCTGCTTCTTCCCAAAATTTTTCTCCTAGTCCAGCATGTGCTAACATCGATCTGGCAATTTCGACTAGTGTACGGTTCGCTCGCTCTGCCACTCCATTCTGTTGGGGTGTTTGTGGAACCGTCAGTTGACGCTCTATCCTGTTTAACTTCAAAAATTGGTCGAACGCGGTATTTACAAATTCACGACCGTTCTCGCTACGAATAGCTTTAATTTTTCGACCCGTTTGGCATTCAACAAGATTTTTGAATGTTTTAAAACAATCGCACACATTGTCTTTTGATTTCATAAAAAAAATTAACATTTTCGGGATTTATCATTGACAAATGTCAAAAAATATCGCGACCCACCGATCGACTGCGTATTAAATGGGCCACATACGTCAGTATGAACCAAATCCAATAGATTGTCTGCTCTATTTTCTGATGTTTGAGGAAATGGCTGTACGCACACTTTACTTTTCATGCACGAAATGCATGAACAATTTTCTGGCATTTTAAAATTTGTAACATCACGCACAATTTCTTTTGAAGCGAGTTCGCGTAAACAATTAAAATTCACATGGCCATACCTGTTATGCCACCGTACAGATTCATCGCCTCACAAGAAATTTGATTCGATTTGGTTTCGAAAAATGTACAAGTTGTTATCTTTATATGCTTTGAACGATACCGTATTATTTTTTCCATTACTAATGATCGCACAAATGTCGGTGAAGGTCACCTCTGCACCGTACTCTACGCTTTTGCTAACCGAGAATAAATTTGCTTGTAAGGAAGGAACGTATAAAACGTTCGAAGTTTTAATTTTTACCTCTCCTCCCCCTTCTGCGTCTACGAACTTATTACCCGCGACACTAACTTTTTGCTTCTCTTCGCGCATTAAAACAAAAAACTCCCGATTATTACACATGTGCGATGTCACACCACTGTCGACGCACCAAACCGACCGATCTAGCGTGCGCTTTGTATCATTTGAACTTGACAAAAGTGTAGCAAAATATGACTGCTCTTTGCCTTTTTCTTCTGTCTCTACAGTTGTTCGCGAAGTGTCCTCTTTTATTGCATTTATAGCACTTGCCGTTGTTTCTATTCATAATCTGCAGAAGGTGTTTAACTGCAATTTGCGGTCTTTAACAATTTCCCACTTCTTTGTACAATGCTTGGTGCTTTAATTATGTTGACATTTTTTATCGTTTCATTCACAACTTTCAATTTTAGTGTAATATTATTATTATTATGTTACAAGAACTGTACCGTTCGTTGGTATCACTTTCGGTTTGCGTTTCAGCGCGCATGTTTTTCAATACGGCCGCAAGGCTTTCTTCTTCCCTCTAAGGCATGGGACTTTCTTGATCATCGACGCCTATATAATTTTTCGAAATCTCCATCGACCCCCATAAAAGTAATTTTCTGTTAATTAAAGCAAACTGTATTTTTTTACGAAAATCGTAAAATCCCCTGGCTCAGATAGCTTTTGTTAAATAGACCCCTGGGGGTCTATATATACCAATTTAGTATTTCATTCCGCAAAGGCAACTGGTTCGTAAGCCACGACGGCTGTTAGAGCTTAAGCAACCAGGGCTGCTAAGACATCTTGTAAGTTCTAAGTCTTGGCAAGAAGTCCTTGCTATCTTTAATTTGAGGGCTTTTTTATACCCAATTTTTCCTTATGTACTAATCTCTATAATATGTACAAATCAATTCTTATTTACTAATATTGCTTATTGCACATGTTTATGCATTTCTGATATACATGCAATTATTCATGAGTTATTTATTAGCCTAAAAAACATTGACACAAATGTGTCTCAATATTACAGTTCTTAACAGTCAATGCCAATGTCTTTAACCGGCACGGCCTTCGAACGCACATTGCCGCTGCAAGTGTGACGCTTCAAATTGCATAAGTGTATTGCACCGCTAGGCAGTGCTCGCTGTTGGCGGCGTGTGGCCCGGCAGAGACAATCTGCTTGCATTGCATATTTGATGTTAGCTTGGTTACGGCATAGTTATATGCAGCAAACACGAATATCCTCTACAAACTATATACAATAATATAATTTCAATTCACATAATTCATTTTAGACCCATCATTTCAGTTAGTTTACAATGTTTATCTTTAGATAGGTTTTTCGTCAAGATATCAGCTACCATTTGATTAGTTGAGACATACTCAAATTCAACATGTTTGTTTTTAGCAACTTCACGTACATAATGATATTCTAAATCTATGTGTTTTGTTCTTGAATGATATACATGATTTTTAACAAGCGATTGAGAACTTACATTATCGCCTTTTATTGTTATAGGCATATCTCCTTCATGGAATCCAAGCTCTGTTAATAATTTCTTTAAATAAACAGCTTCTTTCGCGCTCGTACACAATGCCACGTACTCTGCTTCTGTTGTACTCAACGATATAGTACTCTGTTTCTTTGATTCCCATGCCACGGAGCCGCCACTCATCATAAAAACATAGCCAAAATATGACTTCCTATCTTTCATATCACCAGCCCAATCTGCATCCGCGTAGCCATGTATTCGCTCATTGCTGGGGCGATACCATAATTTTAACTGCCAAGTTTTCTATAAATACCTCATCACGTGTTTGACGCCAGTCTGATACTGGGTTTTTGGATTTGAATTACCCTGTGCCAATTTGCTAATAGAGTGCAGTATGTCAGGTCTTGTGCAGATCGCTACATACATTAGTCCTCCAATAATTGACTGATAAGATGTCTTGTCCACTCTTTCAGCATGCTCATCATCACATCTGATATGAAACCCAGGATCCAAAGGTGTTGAAACTGGTCGACAAGTCTTCATGTCGTACCTCTCCAATATATTGCGGATATGTTGCTTCTGACTGACCGCTATTGCGCCGGTTTCTCCACACCGCTCAGTTTCCCAACCAAGGAAATAGGAAAGAGGCCCTTTATCCACCAACTTGAATTCGCTTGCCATCTTTGCCTTAATGAATTCCATGTCTTCTTTGACCGCGCTACCTTTAATTAAATCATCAACGTACACGGCTATTAGAATTAACTTACCTTTTAACATCATTTTATATACACATGACTCCGTCTGGCACTCATGAAACCCGATGTTCTTTAGTACACCATCCAGTTTTGAGTTCCATTCACGCCCCGATTGCTTTAAATCATATATTGCCTTGTTTAATCTGAGCATCCTTTGGCGACAAGCCGCGCCTTAAATCGCTCAATTTCGCCGCTTTGGTCCGTTTTGATGCTGAATACCCATTTACAGCCAATTGCCTTTTGGTTCAGTGGTAGATCGACTAACGACCATGTGTTATTCTCAATCAGTGCAGCGTATTCTTTTTGTATTGCACATAACCATTCTCCGGAATAAGCACTATCCTTTATATCACTTACTGATTGTGGAACCTTGACATTGTCACTGTTGTTCGCCAAATAGCACAATTGTATTCTTTACGTGGACGCCCTGGCTTACCAGTTCTGATTAATTTTGGTCTTCCAGGCACAATTCGCTTTGGCTCCTCTTTGGCTGCTAGGCTCATTTATAGTATCGGCTGCTCCATCTTCAGGCTCACCTGTTGTTACAAATATAATGATATGCCAACAATTTTTGTTACGTACGTTAAACATATCACAAACATTCCTTATATAACCTAGAGATAATGCTAAGGGTATAAAAGTTGTTGGTGATAAAGAAGAAAAAGCAAACCCTCACAACAAGACAGACGAAGCCAAAGTTGCTGTGGTAAAAGCCTTTATTGAGAAGTTGCCTGCAGTGCCTTCTCATTACTGCCGCAATAAAAGTAACAAGTTGTACATTTCAAATGAGTTCCAAAATGTAGCAGGATTATATAAATGTTACGTTGAACATTTAAAAAGTATAAATCAATACTCGGCTAAGGTGTCCTTGAGGGTTTTCCGAAATATTTTTAACTAAAATTTCCATATCGGTTTTCATTTGCCTAGGTAGGTAGGAGTGGCCGCCCAGTTTGCCAAAAGCACACTTGAGCACACATAATGGCCCATTGTGATACCACGGTGTGGCGTCGTTCAAGCACTGACTAAAAAAGTTCCCATACTTGGGATGGTGATAGTCAGCGCAAGGACAGCGCCTGGAAAGGCACGACTCCCCCGTCATGTTTCAGGAAACCATCCTGATACTTTGATGAACCTGGCTATGTCCCTAATATTAATGGATGACAGCTCTACCAGGCTTGTAAGAAATGGGGCACCAAAGGTGCGAATTCTTCTTCTGCTCAAGGATGGGCAGTGGCATAAGAGGTGGAAAACCGTCTCGTCCTCCTCCTCGAAGCCACAGCCTCGGCAAAAGTCATTTGAGGGTAGGCCCAGTCTTTCTGCGTGCTGTCCCATTATGCAGTGGCCGGTCAAAACCGACACAGTTGTCGACAGTGATACGCGATCAAGTCGAAGAAGTTGATTGGTTCTGTTTTTGTCCATGCTTGCCCAAGTTAGTCTAGCCGTGTGGTAGGATTCCTCGTTAGCCCAGGATTTGTAGGCGTCAGCCAGATATTTCCGTTTGATTTCGAGCTTGGCTGTTGCCAGTGGAATGCCGATGTTTACAGAGGGGTGAATGTCGTGCATTAGCGTGCCTGCCTTGGCAAGCTCGTCCGCCTCGCAATTTCCCGGGATTTCGCTGTGTCCGGGAACCCAGACTAGGTGCACCCGAGAGTAACTTGCGAGCTCATTTAAAGATGGTCGACATTCATGAACTAGTCTTGATGTGGCCGTGGAGCCAAAAAGAGATTTAATGGCGGCCTGGCTGTCTGAGAAGATAGATACGTCAACTGCGCCGATATCACTACTCAGCATCCATTTGGCTGCGTGGTAAATGGCCATGACCTCAGCTTGAAAAACGCTGCAATGGTCTGGGAGACGTAGGGAGATGTTTAAGTCCAGCTTGTCGGAATAAATACCGCTGCCGACTCTACCTCCAAGCTTGGAACCGTAGGTGTAGATTTCGACTGTTTCACCGACGATTCGGTTTTCTGAGGTCCAGTCGCTTCGACTTGGAATAGTGAGGTCGAATTCCCTGTTCAAATCGGGATAGACCGACATATAATCGATAAAGTTGGGGACAGGTGGGTCCTGATTCAGAATTGAAGCATGGCCTGTCAGGGTTATGCGCCAGTGCGAAAGAGCATTAAGTCTAATCGCTGTCAGCTTGGCTTGTTGCTTAACCAGGATCCCCGAGGGGAGCCAGTGCAGCATGGCAAAAAGGGCTTTCGTAGGTGTGCTACGAAGAGCGCCAGTGATCAGTAGAGCAATGTATCTTCTGATTTTATCAAGGGGTTTGATATTACAGGCTTTTTCGAGAGCTTGCCACCAGAAGACCGACCCGTATAACAGGTTTGGTTCAACGATGGCCGTGTAGAGACAGAGCACGACTCGAGGACGAAGTCCCCATCGTGCACCAACTGCTCTTTTACAGCAGTATATAGCGCATGTTGCCTTACGTGCCCTCTCAGCTAGATTGGCTTTCCAATTAAGCTTTGGGTCGAGAATCAGGCCTAAGTACTTAACGTGTGTGCTCAAAGAGAGCGGAGTGCCGTTTAGACTAGGCATTGTAAACTTTGGAATTTTGTACTTCCTAGTGAAAAGCATAGTCTCGGTTTTGGATGGGTTAACCCCAAGTTCGAATTCGCGACACCAGTTCGACACAATAGAGAGTGAATAGTTAAGTTTTTCGGAAAGTGTTTGGGGTAATTTGCCGGATGCCGCGATTGCTATGTCGTCCGCATTCATTTGCCTAAAAAAGGTAAATGGTTGACTTGCGAACGGTATAAAAACTTGGAGATTGTAGAAAAAAATGTTTTTGGCCAAACAGAGGAATATCAAAATCACATTCGAGATAAAAAAAAGTCCAAAGAAATATTTCTGGAGGAATAAAAACAATGTAAAGAAAATTCGTCTATGTTATGTGTTAGTTTTGACTGTGCGTGTTGAAGTGTTGAATACTCCTCACGTGAAAAGCGTGACATTGTTCTACTCACGAAATTACGCGTACTACAATGAGAGTGTGTATGAAAATGGCACCAAAAAGGGATATTGCTTTCTGTGGGGAGAAGCTAATGGAAAACGGGGTTGCAATGAGATTAGTACAATTATTTTTCAGTATTTAACACTAGTAGATCAAAGAAAAACCCATACATTTAAATTTAAAATACGATGAGGCTGTTAAAGATGCTTTACCAGAAACAGATGAAGACGATAGTGTATAATAATTTATGTTCCAAATATGCGAAGTTTTTGTTGAGTTATAATAATTAAATGTAAATTTTCTAAGTTTTTCATTATCATTCAAAAATAAAAGTAATACTCACAAACTGATTTTTTATCATAGACATACGAGTTTTCTTTTCCTACTTTGTACAAAAAAAGAAAAAAAAAGAAATATATTAACACAGGCAATGGTTTTCTTAATGTGGTTATTTTGATGTAACCGCCAAACCTTTCAGGAGTAGCTTAACACTATGACAGCGAAAAAAATGTAAGCGACAAAATTTTTCTATCAGTACCACTGCTGTGGTACTGATAGAAAAATTTAACTTATTGCATTGATCATCTTATACAATATAAACATTGCATACCGAATTTCAGATTAAAGTGTATTTCAGGAATAACTAAAAAAAACCTTTTCCTGTAAAATCAAGTTTGTGTCGCTTACATTTTTTTTGTGGTTAGGGTGTTGGGGTCCTTATCTGCTTGTCGGCGAGAGACGTCCTCCGGAATGTCCTGTCGCGGTAACCTGTAGACCTGCACCACTTTGTTTCAAATAAAACTCACAGACACTTTTCGTTTAGAAGTCAAAATCACAAGAGACCTTTATTCTTAAAATACTAGTTCTTATATACTATTTCTTTACATCTATCTTAGTCTGTGAACCGACCTTTCTGGTGTTCCAGTTCCGCACCTGCTAATTGGTGTCAGTTGGTCAAGCCAACCGACCTACTTCAAAAGTGGCGACGGTGCATTACGCTGCCCTCGTCGACTCGACTGTAATACCCTAAAAGTTCACATGGTAGTATTTCACAAACCATTTTAGCTTAAAATACTTAGACCCTAAAAGTATGTCTTATTGTTAAACAATTTTAGCACATGCTAATCCAACAGAGTGTGGCATCTATTAGGAGTCGATGCTGTGAGACAACTACACGTAGGTAGCTTGGTTCTAACTCACAACATCCCTCCCCTCTTTCTAAAAGAAGTTAGTGCAACTAACTTCTAATGAGAGTTTACAATAATTTCTGCACTTTAAACAATCTGTGCATTTTCTTAAACATACAATACATATGTATAATTTTTTATTCTTTTGCTTTTCAAATTCGCCTTATTTTTATCTTTTGGGTTCTTTTTATTTCCTTTTTCATTCTTTTCTTTATGCTATTGTGTTTTTTTTTTTACTTTTTTGCTTTCTTATTACTTCTTCTTTTATAATTTTTTTTTCTTTTTTGTTTTATTTTGTTCTTTTATCTCTTTTTTTTCTTCTCTTTTTGTTTATGTAGTTCTATTCCCCTTTTTTATGTTTGGTCGTTCATCGACTCTTTTCTCACTGGCGTATATACAAACAAAATTACAAACTAATTACAATTTACTCCTATACTTAAGATCTTAAATTTTACTATGATATTTATATCTAAAATATTACGTTATACTTCTGCTAACTGCTGATCCGGTTGACGGCTGCCGTTGACGGAGCGAAATGAATGGACCTCGATGAACTCTGCATACCCCTCCCTTCTTTCTGGATCGGTACGTACAAAGATGTTATAGGTTGGTGATCTGGTTTGCCATTAAAACTTTGCGTTTAGTGGCCTTCTTCTTTCCATTTATATAGTGTGCCCCACGGCTGTAGGTGGTACTGCCTCTGCTTATAGTATTCAATTTGTAAAAAACATTTGGAATACATGAGAGATTACAATACTCCTTCTTACTTTGCAGCAATGCGTTTTATGGTGGAAGTGTTTCTCTTGAGCTTCCTCATAATGGTATTTGACATCGTTTGGCTTTGATGTGGAGACAATCGGTATTTTTCTGAGATACACGTTTAATGATGTAATTTGTGTACTCTGGTCGGTTACCAGCCTCTGCGTCCTCTTGTATTAAATCATATGTAAATCACATTTCATATGTTCATACCCTAGATTGGACATATACAGTGGGTCAATAAAGAAGTCGGACAAACAGGTAACCAAACATTAAGTATGAAAGAAAATTTGAAGGAAACAAAATATTGCTTTGGTTTATTTTTTATTTATTATGTATTTATATATACTATTAAAAACAATAACAACAATTTAAATTAGCTTCATTTTATAAAAAAAAAATAAAAATATAATTCGTGAACAAAATTAACATCAAAAAAGAACTCGGACATTCATACTAAATTTTAAGTATAAATAAAATTAAAAAAAAAACTTTTATTTAGTATTTTGTTGGCAAGCCTTTGCCTTTTTTAACAGCTTTTAGCCGCTTTGGCATTGACTCTACCAATTTTCTGCAGACGGAGGGATCTATTTTAGCCCATTCTTCCATTAAAGCATTTTCCAAGTCCTTTTTGTTTTTAATGGAGTGATTTTTTAATTGAATTTCCAAGTGGGCCCATAAATGTTCAATGACATTAATGTCAGGTGATTGTGGAGGAGTTTCCAGTACTTTTGGACAGTTATACAATAACCACAAACGCACATTTTGCGCCTTGTGTTTGGGGTCGTTATCTTGGTAGAAGTGAAAACTATTTTTTATCCCCAATTTTTCAGCACTATTAACCAAGTTTTCCTTTAAAATGGCTAGGTATTGCTTTTGGTCCATATTGCCTTCAACAAAACACAAATTTCCGGGCCCAGCTGCAGACATACAGCCCCAGACCATTACGGAACCACCTCCGTGTTTAACAGTTGGGCGTAAATTTTTCTCCTTCAGCTCTTCGTTTGGCTTCCTCATACATATGATTGCCCATCTGATCTGAAAATGTTGAATTTACTCTCATCAGAGAATAAAACATGACTCCAGTACTCAAAATTTTTGTTTTCATGGCTTTTTGCAAAATTAATTCTTTTTTTTCTATTGATTTCACTTACGAAGGGTTTTTTCCTTGCAACCCTTCCATGAACATTTTTTTTCCGCAGTACTAACCTTACAGTTTCTGGGCAGCAGGTGATGTTAAGATGTTTTGCCACCTCCGTTGTTAGCTTTGGTGCACTGAGGATAGGTTGTTTTTTTATTTGGCTTACTATCCAGCGTTCATCATGACTCGAGAACAATTTAGGCCTTCCAGATTTTGTCTTATTTTCCACTGATTTATTCATTTTAAAACGTTTTATAACGTCGTGAACTGTAGAACGGGGCCTGTCAACTATTTCACTGATCTGCCGAACCGTTTTTCCTTCTTCATAGTGCCGTATAATAAGTTCTCGAACTTCGATTGAGCTTTGTCCACGTTTTGTCTACCCATTTTCACTTTTATTTTGGAAAATTGTTTGCTCCGAAGCTTCAAAATACACAAAAACTGCTTTAGTTTATTGCATCTACTACAAACAAAGCAAAAACTGTGATTCCCCTTTCTCAAAATGTTTAGTAGCAAACAGCGTTGCCACATGTCCGAGTTTTTTTTTATGTTAATTTTGTTCACGAATTATATTTTTATTTTTTTTTTATAAAATAAAGCTAATTTAAATTATGTTGTTATTGTTTTTAATAGTATATATAAATACATAATAAATAAAAAATAAACCAAAGCAATATTTTGTTCCTTCAAATTTTCTTTCATACTTAATGTTTGGTTACCTGTTTGTCCGACTTCTTTATTGACCCACTGTAATTCAATGAAGCAATTAACTTCCGTGAGCCAAATCTCTTCTGCTTATTTTATTTGGTGGTGGTTTCAGTCACGCAACTTAAGCTTTTACCCATCTTCAACTTATCCAAAATCGATTCTGTTGAGATTGTGATACAATGGGTGGACATTGTAATATACAATTGTCCAATTCAAAACATGACTCCGCAAGGAAACTTGCTTATTTTTCGTTACTTGTCAATTACTCATCCACAACGCGTTCAAATGCTGCGGCCATATGCCGTTTCGCAAAGAAAAGCAAATCCGTCACCATTCATCCCCAATCCAATATATTGGCATCCTTGCGGTCACAACCGGATTCCCAAACCTTGGATAGCTGCCAGAAATCCTTGATTTTCCAAAACACATCTTCCCGAATACTATGTTGGTCCCTTCGTCCGCATCGTATTCCAATATCCGCACTTCCTGCTTCGCTTCACATCATCAGAGCTATTTAGAGAACATCTATAATAATTTTCTTAATTTTCTAATGTACATTTTAGTTTGATATTTCTTCTATGTTTAATTTTTGTCGAACATTTCAGGACGACGAGACGGTTTTCCACCCCTTATGCCACTGCCCATCCTTGAGCAGAAGAAGAATTCGCACCTTTGGTGCCCCATTTCTTACAAGCCTGACAGAGCTGTCATCCATTAATATTAGGGACTTAGGGAATTTTTGTCGAACATTTCATAAGTCAATTTAATAGATGAATTTCAAAATTATATAATATTTAAATAAATACACTATATGTACTATATATACTCTTGGGTATAATTTTCCGATCTAGTATGATTTGTATTTTTTTATTATAACACTATAATGAAATTAAAGTTAGATTTTAAATAATTAATTTTTGTAACTCTAATAATTTTCTAAACTACCTTTAATTTTAATCTGAACTTTTACACAGATTATAATTTTTTTAATCTTTAACTTTTCTTAAACATACGCTATTCCTGAATATATAAACAAAAAACAATATTTCTACAACATGCTTTTTCTATAATTGAATGCTATATCATTCAATTTGCGTCCACTCGTCTTTTCCCCTTACATTATCGGATTCGCTACCGTATCCTGGAGGAAAAGAGGACTGGACTATGTGTTTTCATAGCCATATAGGGCATCAGTTTTGCTCTGATTAATTTTTCGTGCTCTTTTTCAACACGTGAGTTATCACTCATTTCAGTTTTGAACCAATTCATTGGTCCTCCGACAAAAACCAGATTATATAAAATAATCCCGTTTGTGTCAAAACTTTGTCCATTGCACGACTATATCTTTCATCGCATACAATTACTTTTTATTTAAATTTACTTCTAGTCTGATATGTATATATCCATTAGCGATTCTATTTTCCATCCTGTAATTAGCTTGTATATGGCTACATACATACATTTGAGGCGCTTTAAATTACCTAGAATTAATTACTAACGTTATTTTCCCAATTAACTATACATTTTTTTTTATATCCCAACATATACATTTATTCAAATTTCCATACGCTAATTTCCTAATCAATAAACAGTAAAAACCTATGTACGAGTATATTTACATATAGCCGACTGCAGTATCTGCAAAAATATACAAACGCACATACCCATTCCTCTTAACTAGAATACTTACTTCTTTAAATATACATTCGTACATTCATTCTTTATCTTATACACATATATACATACTCGTATATATACTTACTTCACCAGCAGTTCCGTTGCCTTGCGTTAACGCTCAAACGTCAAAATTCAGAGCATACACCGCCGTATGTATGTACGTACATATTCGAAGTTTTATATTACTTACCCACGACTGTCTTATTATTTTATTTTATTTTTTAATTACGTGCAATATTTATCATTTAATATTAAAAAAAAAATATTTTTCCCTACTGTGCTTCGTTCGGCCATAGTGCATAATAAGCACATTTTTATTACGTCAACTTTACTTGCTCGAGTTTAATTGGCACACTTCTGCTGGCCTTGACTTTGAAAATCGGAGCTGTGTGTGTTATTTGATACGCACACGTACATGTTTACGTTGTTATTCTTGTATTTACACTTGTAAAACACTGCTAACACATGTCTTTAGTTGTGTGGTCTAATGTGGAATAATTTCAACAAATTATTATGTAGCTTTTTATTTTTTCCCTTAATCGTTACGACTGTTGTAACTGGGCTTCGGATCTCTGCTACCATATACGGACCTATCCACACAGGTGAGAATTTGTTTCTCCTAGCTTGATTCCTCATGAGTACCTGATCACCCACGTTAAAAACGACTGGGTTTAGTACCTTGTTATAGGCTTCCCTGGCTACTCGTTTAGCACAATCCTGGTTTTCTCTGACCAACTCGTGCGCTCGCTGTAGCTGATACTTTTGTACTTTATTCGGGTCATCAGCATTGTACACTGGCGCACATTTGCGCTTCAGATTTGCTGGCATATTAAAATCAAACCCGTAGAGCGTCCTGAACGGGGTTTGCTTCGTTGATACATGTACCGTATTATTGTGTACATGCATTGCAGTGGTTAACCATTGATCCCAATTCGAACCGTCTTCTTTGGCAAAACTGCGCAAGTACTCGGCCAGAGGTAGATGACTACGTTCCAGTGAGCCATTCGCCTGTGGATGATATGGTGTTATGTGCAACTTCTTAATTCCCAGCATTTTACACGTTTCCGAGAACAGTTTCGATACAAAATTAGAACCATTGTCGGTTATCAAAACCTTAGGTATGTTGTATCGTGCTATTATTTCATCAAATAATGCCTTGGCCACCGTACTTGCTTCAGCATCGGGTATAGCCACGCACGCCATATACTTTGAGAAATCGTCTTGGAACGTCAATATGTATTTATTGCCCGAAACAGTCTCAGGTAGAATACCTACAATATCCATATGAACTTTATCAAATGGTTGTTTTGGTGTGTCAGTTAACACCATTGGCATCTTTGTTAGCCTTGAACTTTTGTTGACCTGGCACTTTGGGCAACTCTTTACATATTTTTTTATGTCTTTGAGCATACCTTTCCATCCGTATACTCGCCTAATTCTGTCATGAGTTTTCCAAAATCCTTGGTGTCCACCTAGAGGTGAATCATGGAAACCCTTTAACACAGCCTGGATATCCTTTATATCCTTCAGCCATTCCACACTACTGGCTCTTTGTTCATTAGCAGCGTCACCCGCATTGCTAACATTTCTTGTTGCATCAATTTTATCCCCTTGAATTCTCTCGGCCTTCTCCTTATCTGACCGAGGCTAGCCGTCTTCGTAAAATTCTCCACTCCTCTAACAAAGCCCTTGACTGTATCCAAAAACCAGATGGCAGCTGGACTCACTCAAGCGCCGAAACCCTTGATATCCTGCTAGACACCCGCTTCCCAGGGAGTTTAGCCTCAGCGGATCAAGCACTCTACCAGGTGGAGCAGGTTTCCCATGATAGCCTCCCCACATTCCAAGTGACAAAAAGTCACCTTGAATGGTCCATTCAAACCTTTAAGCCATACAAGTCCCCCGGACCGGACGGCATCATTCCTGCCGATATCCAAAATGGGGAAGAGATTATCCTTCCATGGCTGCTTCAAATATATAATGCAAGCCTCAGATTGCAATACATTCCCTTACGCTGGCGCACGGCTCGGGTCGTCTTCATACCAAAAGTTGGGAAGGCCTCGCACACCAAACCTAAGGATTACAGACCCATAAGTCTAACATCCTTTCTTCTTAAGGTTCTAGAAAGAGCTCTTGACCTACATATCAGGACATCGATCAACCCTTCTCTTCTCTCTGTATCTCAACACGCTTACTCTAAAGGCAAATCGGTTGAAACAGCACTTCATTCTCTCATTTCTCAAGTTAACAAATCCTTGGCGCACAAGGAATTCACACTTGCCATATTTCTGGACATCGAGGGAGCATTCAACAATGTATGCCCCAACGCTGTCATTTCCGCACTCTATATCCTTAACCTGAATTCAGGTCTTCTTAAATTTATAGAGCTTCTACTAAAATCTAGGATCATCACTTCCACGATCGGCAGTGCCCAATCCAGGAGGCTGGTTAACAGGGGCACGCCACAAGGGGGTGTTTTATCACCCCTTCTCTTGAACCTGGCAGTTAACACACTACTGGAGAGATTTCAATCTACTGGATCTAAAGTGATAGCCTATGCGGACGACATGGCAATCGCGGCATCCGGCAAATTCCCCCAAACACTTTCCGAAAAACTTAACTATTCACTCTCTATTGTGTCGAAGTGGTGTCGCGAATTCGAACTTGGGGTTAAACCATCCAAAAGCACAAAAACAGCTCTCGAAAAAGCCTGTAATATCAAACCCCTTGATAAAATCAGAAGATCCATTGCTCTACTGATCACTAGCGCTCTTCGTAGCACACTTACGAAAGCCCTTTTTGCCATGCTGCACTGGCTCCCCTCGGGGATCCTGGTTAAGCAACAAGCCAAGCTGACAGCGATTAGACTTAATGCTCTTTCGCACTGGCGCATAACCCTGACAGGCCATGCTTCAATTCTGAATCAGGACCCACCTGTCCCCAACTTTATCGATTATATGTCGGTCTATCCCGATTTGAACAGGGAATTCGACCTCACTATTCCAAGTCGAAGCGACTGGACCTCAGAAAACCGAATCGTCGGTGAAACAGTCGAAATCTACACCTACGGTTCCAAGCTTGGAGGTAGAGTCGGCAGCGGTATTTATTCCGACAAGCTGGACTTAAACATCTCCCTACGTCTCCCAGACCATTGCAGCGTTTTTCAAGCTGAGGTCATGGCCATTTACCACGCAGCCAAATGGATGCTGAGTAGTGATATCGGCGCAGTTGACGTATCTATCTTCTCAGACAGCCAGGCCGCCATTAAATCTCTTTTTGGCTCCACGGCCACATCAAGACTAGTTCATGAATGCCGAACATCTTTAAATGAGCTCGCAAGTTACTCTCGGGTGCACCTAGTCTGGGTTCCCGGACACAGCGAAATCCCGGGAAACTGCGAGGCGGACGAGCTTGCCAAGGCAGGCACGCTAATGCACGACATTCAGCCCTCTGTAAACATCGGCATTCCACTGGCAACAGCCAAGCTCGAAGTCAAACGGAAATATCTGGCTGACGCCTACAAATCCTGGGCTAACGAGGAATCCTGCCACACGGCTAGACTAACTTGGGCAAGCATGGACAAAAACAGAACCAATCAACTTCTTCGACTTGATCGCGTATCACTGTCGACAACTGTGTCGGTTTTGACCGGCCACTGCATAATGGGACAGCACGCAGAAAGACTGGGCCTACCCTCAAATGACTTTTGCCGAGGCTGTGGCTTCGAGGAGGAGGACGAGACGGTTTTCCACCTCTTATGCCACTGCCCATCCTTGAGCAGAAGAAGAATTCGCACCTTTGGTGCCCCATTTCTTACAAACCTGGTAGAGCTGTCATCCATTAATATTAGGGACATAGCCAGGTTCATCAAAGTATCAGGATGGTTTCCTGAAACATGACGGGGGAGTCGTGCCTTTCCAGGCGCTGTCCTTGCGCTGACTATCACCATCCCAAGTATGGGAACCTTTTTAGTCAGTGTTTGAACGGCGCCACACCGTGGTATCACAATGGGCCATTATGTGTGCTCAAGTGTGCTTTTGGCAAACTGGGCGGCCACTCCTACCTACCTACCTACCTTATCTGACCGTGCCTTGGCCCTCGTTTGCACCCCTGATACCTTCTGTGCCTGCGGTACTCTGCTGAGTGCATCCGCATTCAGATTCTTTTTCGCAGGTTTGTATATGATTTCAAAATCATACTCAGACAATTTGTGTCTTAACCTAGCTAGCCTAGACGTTTGGCCTTTCAAATTGGTTATGCCTCTCAACGGCTGGTGATCAGTATATATTTTAAATGGGCGTCCTAGTGTTGGGGTATTGTCCTTGTTTGACGGGGGACGTCCTTCTGCTGCGCGCGTGTATCTGAAAAGCCTAAGCCACTTCGTTAAATAATCACTGCACTCCTTTTACGTTTAAAATAACCAGCCTTTATTACTTAGAATACTAACTCTTATATACTATTTACAATTCATAATTACAATACAAAAACTGACCTTTCTGGTGTTCCAGTTTCGCACCTGTTAATTGGTGTCAGTTGGTCAAGCCAACTGACCTACGCCAATCTGAAATGTTGATGGTGCATTCTAACTTTGAATGCCATTCGGTGGCTCGACTGCAAAACTGTAGCACCCTAAAAGTTTACATAATAAGTATTACATAGGTAATATTAATTCTAAATACTCGCACCCTAAAAATATGTGCTTTCTTATGTAACTTTAGCACATGCTAATCACACAGAATGTGTGGCATCTGTTAGGAGTCGATGCTGTGAGACACTACGCGCAGGCAGCTTGAGTTTAGCTCACAACATCCCTCCCCTCTTTCTAAAAGAAGTTAGTGCAACTAACTTCTAATGAATCTTTACAATATTTTTCTCTTTTCTGCACTTTAAACTATCTGTGCATTTTCTTAAACCTATAGTACATATGTATAGTTTTTTTCTTTTTTCAAATTCGCCTTATTTGGGTTCAATTGTTGTATTCTTTTCTTTTTACTTTTGTGTTCTTTTCTTTTTTCCTCTTTTGTTTTATTTTGTTCCTTTATTTCTATCTTTTTTTTCTTCTTTTTTTTCTTTGTTTTATTCTGTTCTTTTATTTCTATCTTTTTTTTTATATTCCCCTTTTTATATTTGGTCTTTCATCGACTCTTTTCTCACTGGCGTATATACAATTTTCAACAACTAGCGATAATACAATTAATCCTATACTTAAGATCTTATATTCTACTATGAGATTTATATCTAAAATATTACGTTATTCTTCTGCTATCTGCTGATCCGGTTGACGGCTGCCGTTGACGGAGTGAAATCCCTCGATGAACTCTGTATACCCCTCCCTTCTTTCTGGATCAGTACGTACAAAGATGTTATAGGTTGGCGATCTGGTTTGCCATTAAAACTTTGCTTTTAGTGGCCTTCTTCTATCCATTTATGTAGTGTGCCCCACGGCTGTAAGTGGTACTGCCTCTGCTTATAGTATTCAACTTGTAAAAAAAAACATTTGGAATACATGAGAGATTACAATACACCTTCTTCCTTTGCAACAATGCGTTTTATGGTGGAAGTGTTTCTCTTGAGCTTCCTCATAATGGTATTTGACATCGTTTGGCTTTGATGTGGAGACAATCGGTATTTCTCTGAGACACACATTTAATGACGTAATTTGTGTACTCTGATCGGTAACCAGTCTCTGTGTCCTCTTGTATTAAATCATATTTCCTATATAAATCATATTCCATATGTTCATACTCTAGATTGGACATACACTTCAATGAAGCAATTAACTTCCGTGAGCCAAATTTCCTCTGCTTATTATATTTGGTGGTGGTTTCAGTCACCCACCTTAAGCTTTTACCCATCTTCAACTTCTCCAAAATCGATTCTGTTGAGATTGTGATACACTCGGTGGACATTGTACTATAATTGTCCAATTCAAAACATGACTCCGCAAGGAAACTTGTTCTTTTTTCGTTGCTTGTCAATAACTTATCCACAACGCATTCAAATGCTGCGGCCATATGCCGTTTCGCAAAATTAAAATTACATCCGTCGCCATTCATCCCCAATCTAATATGTTGGCATCTTTGGGGTCACAAACCTTAGATAACTGCCAAAAATCTTTGTTTTTCAAAAACGCATCTTTCCGAATACTACGTTGGTCTTTTAGTCCGCACCGCCTTCTGATATCCGCTGTTCCCGGAACTTCCTGCTTCGCTTCACATCATCAGAGCTATATAGAGAACACCTATAATAATTTTCTTAATTTTCTAGTATACATTTTAGTTTGATATTTCTTCTATGTTTAATTTTTGCCGAACATTTCAAAGTCAACTTAATAAATGAATTTAAAAATTATATAACATTTAAATAAATACACTATATGTACTATGTACTATATATACTCTTGGGTATAATTTTCCAATTTAGTATGATTTTTGTTTTTTTTTATTACAAATTTATATTTTAAATAATTAATTTTTGTAACTCTAATTATTTTCTAAACTACTTTTGATTCTAATGTGAACTTTGCACAGATTATAATTTTTTAATTTATAACTTTTCTTAAACATAAGCTATTCCAAAAAACAATATTTCTACAACATGCTTTTTTTATAATTGAATGCTATATCATTCAATTTGCCATCCACTCGTCTTCTCCCCTCACATTATAGGATTCGCTACCGTATCCTGGAGGAAAAGAGGACTGGACTATGCGTTTTCATAGCCATATAGGGCATCAGTTTTGCTCTGATTAATTTTTCGTGCTCGTTTTCAACACGTGAGTTATCACTCATTTCAACTTTGAACCAATTCATTGGCCCTCCGACAAAAACCAGATTATACAAAATAATCCCGTTTGTGTCAAAACTTTGTCCATTGCATGACTATACCTTTCATCGCATACAATTACTTTTTATTTAAATTCACTTCTAGCCTGATATGTATATATCCATTAACGATTCTATTTTCCATCCTGTAATCAGCCCGTATATGAATACATACATACATTCAAGGCGCTTTAAATTACCTAGAATTAATTGCTTATTTTCCCAATCAACCTATACTTTTTTTTTTATATCCCAACATATACATTTATTCAAATTTCCATACGCTAATTTCCTAATCAATTAACAGTTAAAACCTATGTACGAGTATATCTACATATAGCCTGCTGCAGTATCTGCAATTCCCAATTCCTATAACTAGAATACTTACTTCTTTAAATATTCCCTCTTACATTCATTCTGTACATTATACAGTTATATACATATATATTTACTTCACCCGCAGTTCCGTTGCCTGGCGTCAACGCTCAAGCGTCAAAATTCAGTGCATACACCGCAGTATGTATGTATGTACATATTTGAAGTTAAGTTTTATATTATTTACCCACGACTGTCTTCTTATTATTTTATTTTATTTTTAAATTACGTGCAATATTTATCATTTAATATTTAAAAAATATTTTTCCCTACTGTGCTTCGTTCGGCCATAGTGCATAATAATAAGCACATTTTTTATTGCGTCAACTTTACTTGCTCGAGTTTAATTGGCACACTTCTGCTGGCCTTGACTTTGAAAATCGGAGCTGTGTGTGTTATTTGATACACACACGTACATGTTTACGTTGTTATTTTTGTGTTTACACTTGTAAAACACTGCTAACACATGTCTTTAGTTGTGTGGTCTAATGTGGAATAATTTCAACAAATTGTTATGTAGCTTCTTATTTTTTCCCTTAATCGTTACGACAGTTGTAACTGGGCTTCGTATCTCTGCTACCACATACGGACCTATCCACACAGGTGAGAATTTGTTTCTCCTAGCCTGATTCTTCATTAGTACTTGATCACCCACATGAAAAACTACTGGGTTTAGTACCTTGTTATAGGCTTCCCTGGCCACTCGCTTAGCATATTCCTGGTTTTCTCTAACCAATTCGTGCGCTCGTTGTAACTGATACTTTTGCACTTTATTCGGGTCATCAGCATTGTATACAGGCGCACATTTGCGCTTCAAATTCGCTGGCATGTTGAAGTCAAACCCGTAGAGTGTTCTAAACGGAGTTTGCTTCGTTGATACATGTACCGTATTATTGTGTACATGCATTGCAGTGGTCAACCATTGATCCCAATTCGAGCCGTCTTCTTTGGCAAAACTGCGCAAGTACTCGGCCAAAGGTCGATGACTACGTTCCAATGAGCCATTCGCCTGTGGATGATATGGTGTTATGTGCAACTTCTTGATTCCCAGCATTTTACACGTTTCTGAGAATAGTTCTGATACGAAATTTGAACCATTGTCGGTTATCAAAACCTTAGGTATGTTGTATCGTGCTATTATTTCATCAAAGAAAGCCTTGGCCACCGTACCTGCTTCAGCATCGGGTATAGCCACGCACGCCATATACTTTGAGAAATCATCTTGGAACGTCAAAATGTATTTATTTCCCGAAACTGTCTCAGGTAAAATACCTACAATATCCATATGAACTTTATCAAATGGTTGTTTTGGTGTGTCAGTTAACACCATTGGCATCTTTGTTAGCCTTGAACTTTTGTTGGCCTGACATTTCGGACAACTCTTCATATATTTTTTAATATCTCGGAGCATACGTTTCCATCCGTATACTCGCTTAATTCTGTCATGGGTTTTCCAGAATCCCTTGTGGCCACCTAGGGGTGAATCATGGAAACCCTTTAACACAGCCTGGATATCCTTTATATCCTCCAGCCATTCCACACTACTGGCTGTTTGCTCATTGGCATCGAAACCCGCATTGCTAACATCTCTTGTAGCATCAATTTTATCTTCTGGCATTCTCTCGACCTTCTCCTTATCTGACCGTGCTTTGGACCTCGTTTGCACTACTGATACCTTCTGTGTCTGCGGTACTCTGCTGAGTGCATCGGCATTCAGATTCTTTTTCCCAGGTTTGTATATGATTTCAAAATCATACTCAGACAATTTGTGTCTGAACCTGGCTAGCCTAGACGTTTGGTCTTTCAAATTGGCTATGCCTCTCAACGGCTGGTGATCAGTGTATATCTTAAATGGGCGTCCTAGCAGATATGCCCTAAAATTCTTTGTAGCCCACACTATGGCTAGAAATTCCTTTTCTATTGTGGAGTGTCTTTTCTCCGTATCGCTAAGCGCTCTGCTTGCGAATGCTATTGGTCGGTCATTACCGACTTCCCCTTGTGACAATACTGCCCCTAATACTTCATTGCTAGCATCAGTGGTCAACAAAAAAGTTTGCTCAAAGTCGGGGTATGCCAAAATCGGTGGCGAGCTAATTATTTCTTTTAGCCCCTCGAATGCCTGCTGACATCTCTCTGTCCATTCGAACTTTGCCTCTTTTCGTAGCAACTTGTTAATTGGCAACGCAATTCCGGCTAGTCCTTCCACGAACTTTCTATAATAGTTCACTAGTCCTAGGAATGCTTGCACTTCCTTTCTGTTTCTCGGAATCGCTAGATTTTTAACGCATTCCACCTTCTGCGGGTCAGGCAGTGCTCCTGCCTCTGAGCAACGATGGCCTAAATAAACCACCTCTCTTCGCAAAAATTGACACTTCTCCGTGTTCAATTTCAAATTGTGTTCTCGTAATTTCTGGAGCACCTTGCACAAGCGCTGCGAATGCTGCTGCAAGTTCTTCCCATAAATTACAATATCATCGAGGTACACAAAACAATCTAACCCTTGCAAGCCTGTTAGCACATGGTTCATTAGCCTTTGGAAGGTAGCCGGTGCTCCTGTTAATCCAAACGGCATTCTATTAAACTCATAATGCCCCAAACCGGTGCTGAACGCGGTTTTCTGCTTATCTTGGGTATCCACCAGGACTTGGTGGTAGCCACTCGCTAAATCAAGTGTAGAAAAATATCTACTGTGTCCCAATTGATCCAGTATCTCCTCTATCCTTGGTATCGGGAACACCTGCTTGATAGTGGCGTCGTTCAATTTCCTAAAATCAACCACCATTCTCCACTTCTTCTGACCCTGAGCACCTCCCTTCTTTGGTACCAAAATTATTGGTGAATTCCAAGGCGAGATACTCGGTGAAATTATGTTATCTTTTAACATTCCTTCCACTTGCCTATTTACCTCATCTTTGTGAGCTAGTGGCAATCTGTATTGCTTCTGGTTAATTGGTGGTTGATCCACTCTAGTAGGTATTTCATGCTCTACCTCTGGTGTATATGTTAACTGGTCTCCTTCCAGCAAAAATATGTCATGGAATGACGCACAAATGGCTTCTATTGATGCCTTCTCTTCTGAATTCACGCTTGGGTCCAACTTCAAGGATTCTAGCACCCTCTCCATTCTTTTTCTTATATCTACCTGTTTAATCTGATTCACCGATCTATAATTCGGTTCCTTAAAATTATCATAACTAGTGAACTTGGGCCTAAAATCCTCCTCCATCAGGTAGTCCTTTTCCGATGCGTTGAGTACGCAAGCGTACACCTTACCCTTGTCTACGTGCGTTATGGTTTCTCCCATATATACGCCCTCCGCTAGCTGCTGCTTGTGCAAAACAACAGTCCTAAGTTTCGTATTTACATGCATAGTAACTACTCTGGTTGACCTTGCATTCACTACCTCCATAGAATTCTTAACCTTACTCACGGTTCCTTCCTGCCATGACATTAATGGAAAAGTAAGGATTCTATGCTTATTGTTATCATAGAATGATAACTGCTTGTCGAGCGCATCCAGTATGGTGCGTCCCCAAAGATTATCGCGGCCAATTATCCCATCAGCCGGGATACCTTTCCTATCCACTTCCACTGCGTGCACTCTAAAACTCATACCTTTAACTCCACTGTGCCCTATTCTGAGCGACCCCAAAGTCCTAATGCACCCTCCAAACGCTCCGTTAAGCGTTCTTAAGTCCCTTTGATTAATGTCTAGCCCCTTTCGTAAAACACTAGATTTTACGAGGCTAGTGTCCGCCCCTGAATCTACTAATAGCACTAGCTTTCCACTCGCTGCTTCCTCGCAGGGCATCTCGATGAAGGCATCACCTATCCTGCTCATAGCGAAGCAATGTCCTTCTGTTCCCAACATGGACGCGTATCCACTTCCTAACTCTTCGTGATACTGGAGAGCCTCCTGCTCCTCCTTCTCCTGGATTGTAGTTCCTACATTACTAGTCCCACGTATTTCCGGCCTTATTATTACTCTCTTTCTTTTGGCTTTCCAGTCTACTGGCCTCGACTGGGCCGCTGGAAGTTTCCCTGGTTCCTTTGTTGGGATTGTCTATCCCTGCATTCCGCTGCCCGATGTCCCATCTGTCCACATGAGAAGCATCTCAACCCCTGTTGGGTGTTGCGTATTTTTGGTTCACTTTTGGAATTCCAATTTGGATGCTGCTGACCACTCCCAGTTTTGAAAGGATTTCTTCCTTGGTTAATTCCTTCTGTTGAATTTACTTGGGGACTACTGAAGTTACCCCTGCTGTCCCTCAAGGGTGGAACCGGGCGCCTCGTAGCTGGCAGCCTTTTACTCTGATTCCATTCTGTGTCTCCATGGCACTGTCTACTTGCCTCATGACCATATGTTTGGCACTCCATACAGTAGGGCGTGTTTTTGCGTGTAATGCACTCATCCCTTGTATGACCTTGCTTACGGCAGAACGAACATGTGGGTGCCCTCTGTACAAACCCCTTGTACGGATTTCTCGGATTCGCGGCTCTGTTGTCGGAGATACCGGGATTATATGCTCCTCTGTATATGTTTGGGACGTAATTACTTCCATCTCTGTTCACGACAGCGGCGGTGAACATGTCCTGTCTATTTTCCAACATGTGTACCTCACCTAACCCAGCCGTACTCCGTTCCACGAGAACTTGTGCTCTAATCGCTTCTTCTACTAATTCCTCCAGAGATCCTGTTTTGCTATTCAGCATATGAATCTTTAGAACGGAGTTGCGGAGCCCCACCACGAAAGTTGTCAACACCGACTCGTCAACTTCGTGTAATAACGCTGTATCTCCAATGCCATTGTACTTATTCCTGATTATTTCCTGGGCCATCATCTGAAGTGACTCTAAACGCCTGGCAAAGGCACGTATGTCTTCACTTGCCAGCTGCTTCCCGATTCTTATTTCTTGGGTTATGTCTTCCAAAGATCTCTCCTTCAGATAAGTTCTCCTTATAAGACCGTAAAGCTCGTCCACACTGGCGAATTGCTTTGGCAACACAAGGTTGTACGCGTCTCCAAATAATCTTTGCTTAACACAGTCGAAGAAATCCTGCAACTCATCAGGGCTTATGCTTCGCTTTGCAAGCTCACAACCTTGAATGAATCTGTTAACTTCTGACCGTAAATCTTCTGAAGCTGCACCAGTAAACACAGGTACTAGCCTGGCCACTGTCTTTGAAATCTCCTCTATACCCATTTTGCGTATTTTTGTTTTACTTATGACCGGTAAAACTGGAGCGCTATCTTTGTGGGTGGTTCTTAGATTCACTTCTCCCGGATCTGAGAGGTAATTGACCAATGACGGACTCAAACTAATTAGTCTTCGATCGTTTGTTCGTACAGGCGAAATATTGTCCACAGTATTGGGCTTTTCCTGTACCATTACTGCTTCTGGCTCTTTTGGCGGATATCCCTTATTTTTATTAGTTACCGGACGTTCTGGAGAAAAAGGCTCGACCCCGATTTCAGATGCGCCAAACAAAAATTCCGCTTGCCTTTCTTCATTAAGTACTAATTTTGGCTTTACCATGCGGCTTATCCCTTCTGGTGTTAAATACTCCGGCCAACGTACTTCCGGAGGCAATGTCAACACTGTCAGCGTAAATCCAGCTGATGCTGATTTTGATCTCTCCCTATTCAGTGAGGTCCTATTGGTCGCCCGTCCTCTTTTCAATTCCGCACACTCCTTTTCCAACAGCGTTGCTGCTTCCTCTGTTTCCGTCAATCTCTGAGAAAGTTCTTTTACCTTTTTCCCAAGATACTCTTTTTGTGCTCTCAAATCTTCTGTTTTCTTATGAAAACTGAATAACTTTTCTTCTGTTCTTCTTTGGATTGCCGTAAAGGCTTGATCCGCTACTTCTAATGGTGACACAGCTCCTCCGGCATTCGCCTGCTTCCACAATTCCTGAGCTTCTTCCCTGCTCGTACTCGCTTCGAACTGGTCAACTATTTTCCCAGTAAACAGTTCCACCTCTGACTGCATTGATTTCAATCTGTTCCTTACTTCCTCGTCTGGCGAAACCAAACTCACTGTTTGTTGCCCTAGTCCTTCTAATTCAGAACTAAATGTATCTGCCCATTCGTTGACCAGACTATTTACGTAGTCTGCGTAATTTTCCGCAAAATATTTTCCCTTGCCGTACTCAACTGCGTGAGGCAACAGCAGTCCGTGATTATTGTTGAACTCTCTCCCCAGATTTTGCAACTGTGTTATTCGCTTGCGGTAATACACGTTGTCCTTACGTAACCTGCCGTCTTTCTTAAAATTACGGACCAATTTTTCAATCGCTTCTCCAATTTGCTGCTGCCTCAGCAGTAATCCTTGCGCTTCCTTCGTCATATCCCAAATGCCAGAACAGATGGTGTATCCTAATTACAAATAAAAATCCAATAATTGTTAAAACTTGTTACAATATTTTATTCGATCTTACTTAATGATTCAAAACAGAGTTATTAAAAAAAAACATTCCACCGTAAATTCTATCTTTATATACATATTCTGCTATACTTGTTTTCCATCACAAAGTTCCATATCCGCTGTCTACCGGCGTCCATTAAGTCCTTCCATCAATGCAAATTGGTCCTTGACTTCCTCACCAATACTCCTTGTTTTCCTCTCACCATCTTTAATACATCCATAGAAAAGGCCATATGTTTGTAAAAACCGAAATTTGATTTACCGGCAAAAGTGTCTTGATTCATTCCCGGAAATCTGAATCCATATTTAAAAATAAACCCGTAACGTATGCGCCACATAATAATAGCATTTAAATATTTTCTTCAACATTGCTACGCAAATCGTAGTTTCCGAACTACAAAAAACTTTGATGCAACAACACGTGTTGTAAACACTTCTTGAAATATTTTTTCCTAATACCCTAAGCTCAAAAGCCAATCATTTAAATCAAACAAGAAAAATTCAGAACTTCAGAATTTAAACAATACAAAAACAATTTAACTTTCTCAACATAGACCACATGGCCTTATAAACAATATAAATGTCCCTCACGACAACCAAACTCAAATCCCCTACAAAAAAAATCCTCACAGCTAGGATGAACATACATAGACCGTCCGATCATACTGACGGTTTATGGTTGCCATTCAAAGCTGCGTGCAACAGCGCAAACGCGCCTATAGGTTGCGACTTCTTTGACCAGCGCTACGGCGCCTTCAGGGTCGCAGAAGTATCTACTTAGATTACGCTATTATACACTCTACTCACCCAAATTTTTTTCGATGTCATCTTTATTCCACAGTGTCCTTCGATGAGGTCCTTCGAATTCGTTGCAGGATGCCTCTCTGCTTCAGGGTTCCTTGCCCTGGGATTACTCCAATAGGTCCTTTAGACCGGCTGCGCCAAAATGTTGGGGTATTGTCCTTGTTTGACGGCTTCTGCTGCGCGCGTGTATCTGAAAAGCCTAAGCCACTTCGTTAAATAATCACTGCACTCTTTTTACCTTTACAATAACCAGTCTTTATTACTTAGAATACTAACATACTATTTACAATTCATAATTACAATACAAAAACTGACCTTTCTGGTGTTCCAGTTTCGCACCTGTTAATTGGTGTCAGTTGGTCAAGCCAACTGACCTACGCCAATCTGAAATGTTGATGGTGCATTCTAACTTTGAATGCCATTCGGTGGCTCGACTGCAAAACTGTAGCACCCTAAAAGTTTACATAATAAGTATTACATAGGTAATATTAATTCTAAATACTCGCACCCTAAAAATATGTGCTTTCTTATGTAACTTTAGCACATGCTAATCACACAGAATGTGTGGCATCTGTTAGGAGTCGATGCTGTGAGACACTACGCGCAGGCAGCTTGATTTTAGCTCACAACACTAGCAGATATGCCCTAAAATTCTTTGTAGCCCACACTATGGCTAGAAATTCCTTTTCTATTGTGGAGTATCTCTTCTCCGCGTCGCTAAGCGCTCTGCTTGCGAATGCTATTGGTCGGTCATTACCGACTACCCCTTGTGACAATACTGCCCCTAATGCTTCATTGCTAGCATCAGTGGTCAACAAAAAAGTTTGCTCAAAGTCGGGGTACGCCAAAATTGGTGGCGAGCTAATTATTTCCTTTAGCCTCTCGAATGCTTGCTGACATCTCTCTGTCCATTCGAACTTTGCTTCTTTTCGTAGCAACTTATTAATCGGCAACGCAATTCCGGCTAGTCCTTCCACGAACTTTCTGTAATAGTTCACTAGTCCTAGGAATGCTTGCACTTCTTTTCTATTTCTTGGAACCGCTAAATTCTTAACGCATTCCACCTTCTGCGCGTCAGGCAGTGCTCCTGCCTCTGAGCAACGATGGCCTAAATAAACCACCTCCCTTCGCAAAAATTGACACTTCTCCGCTTGCGGTCACTACCTCTATATAATTCTTAACCCTATTCACGGTTCCTTCCTGCCATGACTTTAATGGGAGAGTAAGGATCCTATTCCTATTATCATCGTAAAATGATAATTGCTTGTCTAGCGCATCCAGTATGGTGCTGCCCCAGAGATTATCGCGGCCAATTATCCCATCGGCCGGGATACCTTAACTATCCAATTCGACTGCATGCACTCCAAAGCTCACGCCCTTAACTTCACTGTGCCCTATTCTGAGTGACCCCAGTGTCCTGCAGCATCCTCCGAACACTCCATTAAGCATTCTTACATCCTTTGTGTTAACAACTAGTCCTTGCCGTAAAACACTAGATTTTACAAGGCTGGTATCCGCCCCTGAATCTACTAAAAGCACTAGCTTTCCACTAGCTGATTCCTTGCAATGTATCTCGACGAAAGCATCACCTATCCTGCTCATAAGGAAACAACGTCCTTTCGCTCTCAACATGGACGCGTATCTACTTCCTAACTCTTCCAATTTTCTCCTCCATGCACCGCAGTTATCCCTTACAGTCCTATACTCCCTCAAAATTACCCTGAATATCTTAACTATACATCCTCGTACCACATACGCGGCGATGGGCCTATACTCTCTAACCTTATTAAAACTTAATCTAAGTACTAGAATCATCACAGTTACCCAAATCAATACGCAATCAAAAATTTTCTCCCGGAGAGACTCTTGCTCCTCCGTAACTTCAACCATTGTTCTTACGTTACTTGGTACGTGGTATTGGAGAGCCTCTTGCTCCTCCTTTTCCTGGACTGTAATTCCTACATTACCAGTCACACGTACCTCCGGCCTAACTGTTACTTCCTTTCTTTTGGCTTTCCAGTCTATTGGCCTCGACTGGGCCGCTGGAAGTTTCCCTGGTTCCTCTGTTGGAACTGCCTATCCCTGCACTCCGCAGCTCGATGTCCCATCCGACCACATGAAAAGCATTTCAACCCCTGTTGGGTGTTGCCTAACCTTTGTCCCCCTCTAGTATTCCAATTTGGCCGCTGCTGACCATTCCCAGTGCTGAAAGGATTTCTTCCTTGGTTATTCCCTTCCGTTGAATTGACTCTAGGACTACTGCCCCTGCTGTCCCTTAAGGGTGGATCCGGGCGCCTCGTACCTGGCTGCCTTTCATTTTGATCCCATTTATTGTCTATTTGGCACTGTCTACTAGCCTCATGACCATATGTTTGGCACTCCATACAATAGGGCGTATTCTTGCGTGTAATACATTCATCCCTTGTATGACCTGGCTTATGGCAAAACGAACATGTGGGAGCCCTCTGTACAACCTCAATGTGCGGTTTTCTCTGATACGCGGCTCTGCTGTCGGAGACACCGGGATTATACGCTCCTCTGTATACGTTTGGGACGGAATTAATTCCTTCTCTATCCATGACAGCGGCAGTTAAACTGTCCTGTCTATTTTCGAACATATGTATCTCCCCCAAACCGGCCGTACTCCGTTCCACAAGGACTTGCGCTCTAATTGCTTCTTCTACCAATTCTTCCAGATTTCCTGTTTTGCTATTCAGCATATGAATCTTTAGAGCGGAGTTGCGGAGCCCCACTACGAAAGTCGTTAACACCGACTTGTCAACTTCGTATAATAACGCGGTATCACCAACACAATCGTACTTATTTTTGATTACGTCTTGGGCCATCATCCGAAGTGACTCCAAACGCCTAGCAAAGGCGCGTATGTCTTCCCCTGCCAGTTGTTTCCCGATTCTAATCTCTTGGGATATGTCTTCCAGAGTTCTCTCCTTTAGATAAGTTCTCTTCAGAAGGCCGTAAAGCTCATTCACACTGGCGAATTGTTTTGGCAGCACAAGGTTGTACGCATGTCCAAATAACCTTTGCTTAATACAGTCGAAGAAATCCTGTAACTCATCAGGGCTTATGCTCCGCTTTGCAAGTTCACAACCTTGAATGAACCTACTGAGTTCCGACCTTAAATCTTCTGAAGCAGCACCAGTAAACACAGGTATTAGCCTGGGCACGGTCTTGGAGATATCCTCGATACCCATTTTACGTATTTCTGTATTACTTATGACCGGTAAAATTTGAGAGTTATCCTTTTGGGTGTTTTCCAAATTCACTCCTCTTGGATTTGAAATGTATTTGACTAGCGACGGACTCAAACTTATTAGTGTACGTTTACACGTACAGGCGAAATATCGTCCACTGTAATGGGACTTTCCTGTACCGTTACTGCTTCTGGCTCCTTTGGCGGACAACCCCGATTTTTATTATTAATCGGACTTCCTGGAGAAAAAGGCTCGACACCGATTTCCGATGCGTCAAATAAAAACTCCGCTTCACTCTCTCCAGTCGATATTAATCTAGGCTTTACCACACGATTTATCCCTTCCGGAGTTAAATACTCCGGCCAGCGAACTTCTGGTGGCAGAGCTAGTCTGCGTTTGTATTTGAGAGGTTGAAGCCGCTCTCACTCTTGCTGGCTTAGTCGTTACCCCGATTCTTTTGAGCTCCAAGTTTTCCTTCTCCAGATGCAATGCGGCTTCCTCAGTTTCCCGGAGTTGCCTAGAAAGTACTCTAGTTTTATTTTCAAGAAATTCCGTATTTATCTTCAATTCTTCAGTATCCTTGAAGACTTGGAAAAATTTTTCTTCCGTCCGACTCTGAATAGTAGCTAACGCTTGGTCTGCTGCCTCCAGAGTTGACAGGTTTCCCCCGTCTCTCGCTAATCTCCAGAGTACCTGGGCTTCACTCTTGCTGGTTGCCTCTTCCAATTGTTCAAACAATTTTTCTGCGAACAATTTTACCTCAGTTTGCAGAGACCTAAGCTTGTCTCGAGCCTTGTCCTCCTGCGAACTAGGACTATCCTCCTGTGCTTCCATCTCTTCTAAATCCAACTTGAATTTAGTCAACCAGTCTCGTGTCAAACCATTGACGTGTAACGCGTAATCCCTGGTAAAGTATTCCTTGTCACCACAACAGTCCTTAAATTTTAACAACTCTTCGTTGTTGCTATTGAATACATTCAACAAGGCTTCCAACTCCGTTATGCGCTTGCGGTAGTACGCGCTGTTTTTCCTTGCTTTGCTGTCCTTCCTACAATTTCTGATTCTTTTCTGAATTGCCTCGATCTGTAGCTTTTGAGCTTCCAGCAATCTTATCGCTTCCCTTGGCGTTTCCATAGACCGAACAAATTCTTATCTATGACGCCGTAATAAATGGTACAAACTCGTTTTCTTTCTTTTTATATTCAAAAATTTTATTAATAAACAATTCTCAATTTTTTCCTATAAACAAATTAAGATAATTAAACTAACAAGTTATGGATAACACTGATATTATTCATACAGCATTCCACGTCTCCTGCATTGTTGCTCCTCCAATCGGCATACCTCTTGCCACAATCTATTAACTTGCTCCCACGGCATAGGGACCTCCACAGTTTGCTGTTCCTCCAGTATTTTCCTCAAACACGCCAGAAGCTTCCGTTCCCGCGTTTGCTCTCCTCCTCTTTTCCTAGTCCCAAACCGCTTTCCGTCTTTCAGTTACGACGTTATATCCTTCAGTTGCCGCTCAGTGCTTCCAGGTTCATTCCCAACTTTTGTTTTCTTTAAACAATAAAACAATCGTGAGTGCTTAAATTCTCACTCAACACAATTTCGTTTCCATTTTTCCCTAGTGTAATGCCGCGGAAATAAACTATATATCGAGATTATACTTATTCTAGAAAAAAAATTATACTTTCACTAGCATAAAAATTATACTTATACCAAAGAAAGAAATTTTACCGTAGAATCATACGCATTTTCATTTTCGCACAATGATATGCTTGCATGCTTCGTATTTTTAGTACGTAAAATTACTTTAACGTCGCTACGCAAATTGTAGTTTCCGAACTACATAAACTCAATGCACAACACGTGTTGCACACACTTCTTGAAATATCTTTACCTAATACCCTAAGCTCAAAATGCCAAATATTTAAATTTATATGTTTGTTTTCAAACAACATAAGTTCACAAAATCTGAATTTAAACAATATAAAAATTATTTAAATGTCTCCAAAATAGATGGCATGGCTTAATAAACAATACAAATGTCCCTCACGACAAACAAACTCAAATCCCCTACAAAAAAAAATCCTCACAGCTAGGATGAACATACATAGACCGTCCGATCATACTGACGGTTTATGGTTGCCATTCAAAGCTGCGTGCAACAGCGCAAACGCGCCTTTTTGTCGCAACTTCTTTGACCAGCGCTACGGCGCCTTCAGGGTCGCAGAAGTATCTACTTATTTTACGCTACTATACACTCTACTCACCATTATTTTTCCCGATGACATCCTGGTACTTTAAATATTGTAGTAAGATGTCCTTTGATTTTGTTGTGGTATGGTGTCCTTTGATTTTCAGTGCAGGATTCTTCCCTGCTACAGGGTTCCTTGCCCTGGGATTCCTCCTGTAGGTCCTTAAGACCGGCTGCGCCAAAATGAGAGACGTCCTCTGGAATGTCCTGTCGCGGTAACCTGTAGACCTACACCACTTTGTTTCAAATAAAATTCACAGACACTTTTCGTTTAGAAGTCAAAATCACAAGAGACCTTTATTCTTAAAATATTAGTTCTTATATACTATTTCTTTACATCTATCTTAGTCTGTGAACCGACCTTTCTGGTGTTCCAGTTCCGCACCTGCTAATTGGTGTCAGTTGGTCAAGCCAACCGACCTACTTCAAAAGTGGCGACGGTGCATTACGCTGCCCTCGTCGACTCGACTGTAATACCCTAGAAGTTCACATGGTAGTATTTCACAAACCATTTTAGCTTAAAATACTTAAACCCTAAAAGTATGTCTTATTGTTAAACAATTTTAGCACATGCTAATCCAACAGAGTGTGGCATCTATTAGGAGTCGATGCTGTGAGACAACTACACGTAGGTAGCTTGGTTCTAACTCACAACAAGGGCTCGATATGCTCCCTACTTTATTTTGTTACACACCCGCTAGGAACGTTGGTAAATCAGCTGCTTGTTCGTCTGGAGAGGGAAGGGTGCAAGGTGGTTGCGTATGCGGATGATGTTGCTATTAGTATCTCGGGTAAATACATATCTACTTTGAGGGATTTGATGCAAAACATGCTGAACATTCTTTCTAATTAGACTACTGACTGTGGGTTGGGGGTTAATCCGACCAAGACTAAGCTGGTCCTCTTCACTGGGAGGTATAAAATTTCTCAATTTATTGCTCCAAAACTAATGGGTGTAGATATTGACCTTGTCGAGGAGGCTAAATATCTGGGCGTGATCCTAGATAGGAAGCTGAACAAGAAGGCTAATATAAGCGAGCGCATTAGGAAGGCTCGGGTAGCTCTGTACTCTTGCAAAAGAATTATAGGCAAAAAATGGGGGTTACAGCCTAAGGTAGCCTATTGGATATATACAGCTGTGGTACGACCAGTCCTTTTCTATGGGGTGCTTGCTTGGTAGACAGCCCTAAGTAAGTCCACATACAATAGGCTGATAACAAAGGTACAAAGAACGGCAGAGGTATTCATAAGTAGTGCCATTAGAACGACTCCAACGGCAGCATTGGACATTATGCTCAATCTGCTGCCGGTTAGGCTTTTTGGCGAAAAAATGGCGGCAAACTCAGCTATCAGACTAAAAGCTACGCATCAATAGGTACGCATGCCAGGAATGTAGGTCATGCGTCCATTTTAAGACATTTTGAGGGTATTCCTGACTCTTTCGACTATATCACACTAATGCAAGATCTCCATTCCTTCCAGGGACGAATGGAAGAATGGCGTCCCCCCTCATGTAGAAGGGGCTCACATCTACACAGATGGATCCAAACTACAGAGTAGGGTGGGAGGTGGTGTATTCTCAGAAGATTTGGACATTAACATGTCCTTTAGGATGCCCGACCACTGCAGTGTTTTTCAGGCAGAAGTCGCGGCTATACAGGCAGTCTGTCTTGGCTAAGGAAGAAGAAGATATCTGGACTTGATATTTGCATTCTGTCCGACAGCCAAGCTGCTTTCCGCTCCCTGGATTCGGTTATTATCACCTTAAAAGCCGTCAAGAGCTGCCGCAAATCTTTAGACGAGATAGCTAAGCAGACCCGTCTGCATCTGTGCTGGGTTCCCGGTCACAGAGATATTCCAGGGAACTGCAAGGCGGATGAACTTGCCCGTGAGGGTACTACCATACCGATTGAACCAGATAGGTCGAACTTCGGTATTCTTATTGCCACATGTAAGCTCTTAGTAAATACAATATCCTTAGGAACAGCGGGCAGGCGCTGGTCTGAACTTTCAGGATGTAAAATAGCTAGACAAACCTGGCCAGAGATAAATGTCAAGCGCTCTAAGGACCTACTGGCTCTAAATAGACAAAGCATAGGTCCCGTGATTAGCGTCCTAACGGGACACTGGACTCTAGGCACACACGGGTGTAGGCTGGGGATTGCCTCTAACAACTTCCGCAGGAGTTGCATGTACGAGGAGGAGGAAGAGTCCATTGCTCACCTGTTGTGCACGTGTCCAGCTTTGTCCAGAAGGAGGCGCACTTTCCTAGACGGCTACTTTTTGGACTCCTTGGGAGATATCTCAAAAAAAAAGATTAGCTCCATCAACTGCTTCATGAAAAGCTCCAAATGGCTGGACCTTTGAAAGGGATGGGACCTGTTGTCCCATGTGGTATCACAAAGGGTCAATGTTGGCCTAAGTGCGCCCTTTTCGGGTGGCTGCCTTACCTAATTACCTACCTACTTCCAGATGTGTATTTACGCTTAGGATAACTGTGTAATAAAATAATAACAAAATATAGAATCAATTAATGTTTACAACAACTGAGCTCACTATAAACACAACTTTACTCGTCCAGTGGAAGTAATAGAGTAATAAATATATTACAAATAATTAAAGCAATCAAAGACAATATACTAGAAAGACCAATCATTGCTCTCATGAAAGAAAATCATCATATTCAAGTGTGTGGCAACCGCATTGGAAAATCATTCGGAAATTTCAAAAGAGCAGCCATAAATATGTATCAAAAACAATAGCCGAGAGCAAAACTGTTCTCTTCCCTCTTTGGAGATGTGCAATATTAGTGTGTGTGTGTGCTCACTGCAGAAGGGAATGATTTGAAATAAAAATTTTGAAATTCTGGTTTTTCGGTTTTTGGGTAAAATACACAAGAATGATATTTCTATATTTGCAAAGGTTTTTTATACGGAAAGTAGGGCTTAAAACAAGGTATTTGCGATTTTTCGTATAAAAAAGTTTTGTCATGTCATGAGAAATTAGAACAGTTGACAATATAAATTAAATATGCATGCAAATTAACACCCTATTATCCCATATAACAGCACTCCAATCTGGATTCACTTCTATCCATAGTAGAGGCAGCAAAAGCCTTGTTTCACAATTGCATAATCAATTGGATCATCTTTTTGCGTCTTAAGCTGGAGCAGTCGGCATTGTCTTTGTTGTTTATTTTGATAAACAAATAATATCTTTTAGATACACATACACAAATATATTTTGAATAATAAAATAATATCTTAAGCGGCATTGCCTTTATTCTATTTGGATAAAGAAACAATATGCTAGGCTAGAAGCTGCTGACTATGACATTTTCACTGCTCCAAATTTGCTATAAATACCAGTGTTAAACTAATTTAAGATTAGTCTTAAGCGGAAAGTGAATAATGTATTTTTTAAAAATCGTACTTTCGAATAATACAAAATAATTTACATAGAAAATATTTTACTTTTGAAGGTTTTATACATTTATGAAATAGCAATGTATTATTTGTCCCAAGTATATATGTAGTATATTTTTATTATTCTTCAGTTGCTACAGTGTAAAGAACTGTACTACAGCAATGAAAGTATTGAAAAAATTCTAAATAGCATAGCAAAACACGATTTATAACGTCACTCAATGAAATACTTTCACCTGTATAATAACAATAAGCTTGTGGAACAACAAATAATAATAAACAAATAATAATAAATAATATAAATAAATGCAAAGAGTTAGGATGGTAAGTGTACTAAATAACTTGTTGAAAGTACCATACTAATTAGAACGAAAGTGCTAATCTAATTTATGATAAGAAGCAGGCCAAAAACTAAACATCAATAAGACTCTAATATACAATTACTAGCTCCTCATTCTATTTACACAGAGTACAAAAGTTTTAGCCTGACACATCCCTAAAAAATCAAGTTCCTACATTGTACCAGCAATAGCCAACAGCTCCATTATTATAAAAATGTGCACAAGGAATTTAATACTCAGTGAAGATAATATACTCAACCACTCAACCCAAATTCAAGCTGGCAAATTTAGCAAATTTATTATTTAGGTGCCCCATGTTGTTGCTGTTAGAAGTTCTATTGCACAGCTTTTGATGCCTGATCTTCATAAAATGGTCTTGAAGCATCCATCGGCAGTGCTTTCAAAGTAACACAACTATGGGAAATTTAAGGACCTCCAGTCTATGTGTGTCGCATATTCCATGCGAAAACCAATATGGATACTTTTTATTAGTTTCGGTTAAACAAGAGACAACTATTTGTTGTTTTAAATGTCTTTTGTTACAGATGGATGGAAATATGTCTCCAAATACTTTAAAATGTATTTGGCAAATCTTGAAAAATATATTAGAAGGATTTTGAAGCAGCAGATTTGGTTTCATTTCGTCGTGAATATTAGAATTGTCAAAATTGTCTGGAAGTATGCATAACTTATCAATAATTTAGTCATTCGATACAGTATTAGCATCCGATGTAAGGAAGAGTTCCAGTTGAGATCGTGATCATCGTTGCAGTTAGTATTCAATAATAATTGATGTATGATGATTTTCATAGATAATAATCTAGCTGTCAGATATTTTATTTCTCGTATTGAGGGATTAACATTGTTTCCAAGTTTAAATCTCAATACGTAAAATAAATTTTCCAGGCAGTCCTGATTCATCCTACCAAACATAACATACTTAACTGACTTGGCGCTAAAGAAATCATTGCAGAGTGCTCGCATACTGCATAGGGTGAAATGTAATTCGTCAATGCAATGGATTGTAACATGGGACAGCACTTTGAAACTCTGGATAAACTAAATCTAAATCTACGGTTCCTGAATTAATTTAATATTATACCCTGCCGAATAAGAACATTTGTATTATTATATGTATATCTGAATCCCATGTGTTGGCTGAATGTTTCTTTTCAAACCGCTCAAAATGCATGTACACACTACAACCGGTTCCCTGTTAACACAAAGCAAATTATGAAAATGTATAATATCATACAGTGTAACAATAGTAAAAAAAAGTGCTCGAACTATACGGACGTGTTTTATACGAAGCTCTGTGTCGTGAAAATTTTAATCTCTATTTCTGCTTTGTGCGAGAGTAAGGCGATTCGTTTTACTTGTACTTGATTTGCAATTGCATCAAAAGTGCCGTGTGTATGTGATCAAAAGGTTGAGAGAGGTCAGCCTAAAATAGAATGTTTTACCAGCTAATCTGGATTACTTGCAAAAATCTGATAGTCAGTTTCGCTGTCAAGACTGTGCGATGGCGCGCCAAAACTCTATTCGTTCGCCCCCTCCATCCGCTGGCCCAGTCGAAAAAGCAGCAAAAAATGATAATTTGTGCTCTTTGAACTCTGAACACAGCAAGTGCAAAGTGAAAGAGCTAGTGCCACTATGCAAAAACAACAACAGTAACCTAAGCCGGTTTTGTCACAGCAACAAAAGTGTATTCAGCAAGAAATAACTTTGCAAGTGTATTTAACGAAATTGTCGCATTGATATCAGAAAATCATTAAAACTTAGAATCTGATAAGTAACTTTTAATTTAAAAAATTTATATTATACAATCAGAACTTCATTCCCTGCAGAGCAAACTATGCGAAAATGGCACTGCTTCTGCAATCTCTTTTGTACTTAACGATGGCATAGCTTTACAAGCAAATTTTTGTGATTTTTATGATAAAAATGGAAAAACAAAAAATGATAATCAGGTCAAACACAAACAGATCACGTTATTGATATTTGCCACTCTCTCCGCTACTAACGCGGGTGCATCGACCGCACCTGCGACCTCATATGCTGCCGCCGCCGCAGCTGCTATTTCTACAACTAATGCTACATCTAACACAAGCTTTCTCTCTACGGCGAAAGTTGTCTCCAAGTATAATCATGCGTCTGCTGCTTCTCGGACTATTAATACTAGTTCTAAAGTACCACAATATGCCGATGCCTCTGCAATACGTCCGCCTACACCTTCTCCTTTGCTGCCTTCTCAGCGTAACTCGGATTGAGTCAACGTTAAGAAAAACAAAAGAAGGAGAAAACCTCTTGTTGTTGGTTTTAATGCCAACTCTGAACTCGACGTAACTGTTCGAATGAACTGGCTACAATTGTCATCATTTGCGCGTTCTGTAACAGCGTATAATATTATTGATTATGTTTCAAATCATGCTGGGATTGATAAACATCTTCTCTTAAGCTATAAACTTGCAAAGATGGATGCTTCACTGAATTCCCTGAAGAGAGTAAATTTTAAATTGGGTATGGCTGAGGGAAGGCCTCTATGAAAAGCTGTTGGTTCCGGATCTGTGGCATGCTAATGTTAATGTGCGTCCATTTCAGTTTATTCCAAAAATCTGGGAGCAACTGACGGTCTGTTAATTGCTTAAAAAGTACAAGCAATGAGAGTAAGAAATTGTCGTTCTTATCATCAATGCTTCCATGCAATGACACTTATGATGATTGAAACACAAAGCTTTTGCGTCTCTATATATTATCAAAATGCTGGAGGAGTGAGAAAGAAAACATCTCAGTTCCAGCTTGCTACGTCTCTCCATGAATATGGATAAACGCTGTAATATATATTGTTTTACCGTATATACCACCAAATAGTCCTGTTGACTTGTATGCTTCTCATTTAAAAAATATAAGTTTTATAATAGATTCCTTATATTCAAATCAGCACTGTATAGTTTTAGGTGATTTTAACTTACGCAATATATCGTGGGGCTTTTGATGATAATAATTTATTGCATTTTAACATCAAAGCAGATGTTAAATCGAATTATTTTATTTATTTATTTATTTATTTTATTAAATTATTTTCATCATAACTTTGTAAAAAACGATCTAAACGAGATTTTAGACCTAGTGTTTGCAACAATTGAACTGAGAGCTATTTGTGAAATTAACATAGCGCCTATAATAAAGAACAGCATGCATCATAAAGCGTTGATCAAATTTCAGATTTTAAATTTGATAAACTAGCATAGGACTTTTCTGAAAAACCAGACTTTCGAAAAGGTGATTTCACCAAAAAAAATGAGTCATTAAATAGTATTAACTGGTCTGTTTTTAATTCTTTTAAGGACCCTTATGAGGCATATAATTTTATTTGCGAAGCATTTGCTAATGCGATTTTAAAATTCGTTTAAAAAAAAAAAAATAAATCAATTATTCGGCAAAATAAGCCGCCATGGTTCAATGCCAAATTAGCAATATGAAAAATCAAAAAATAAAGCTTTGGAAAAAAAAAACGGTCTAAATTCTGATCGGTCGTTATTCTTGCAAATACGAGATGAATTAGATTCTCTGAATAAGCTCTTATATAACCAATATGTTCAAAGAATTGAAACCAACTTAAAAGCAAATCCGTCGTCGTTTTGGCAATATCATCAACTTTGGAGTTAGGTTATATAATACAGTTGAATATTGCAATCTCTTTGCTAAATTCTTTCAAAGTGTATATGAAGATTATGAAGAGGCTTCGATAGTATGGAAGATTTTAAATCCGTAAATCTTGATTCTTTAGATGAATTTGTTGTGACGAAGAACGATGTTCTGTCTGCTATACCGGATTTGAAACCAAGTTACAGTTATGAACAAGGAGGTTTTCCGCTAATATTTTTTTAAAAGCACCGCTGACCATATAGCTGAATCAATCGCCCTCTTATTTTATTTTTGTCTAAGGGATTCGATTTTTCTTCAGTCCTGGAAGATATGCACAGTCGATCCATTTTTTAAATCGGGAGATCGAAGCATCCCAAGGAACTACAGAGCAATTGTGAAACAAGGAACTTTTGCTAAGTTACTCGTAAATATTATTCAAAATAAATTATTAAACCATGTAAAAGACGCAATTTCAGATTGCCAACATGGTTTTCTGCCTAATAAATCCACGTGTACAAACCAGACTTTGATTTCGAGAAATATTGTTTATGTTTTGAATAACAAGAACGAATCAGATGTAGTTTATACAGACTTTGCAAAAGTATTTGATAAGGTTGATTACAGCGTTGTTCTTAGAAAATTGCAAAAATTTGGCTTATCAGGTAAGTGATAAAATTCTTTAAATGTTTCCTAACCCATAGAAAATTATTCGTTATGATCAATGCTCTTTTCTCTGACATTGCTATAGGCGCCACAGTATGCCACAGGGGACACATAGAGGTCATCTCTTTTTTTTTAATTTTCAGAAATGATTTACCTCATTGTTTTAAATTTTCAATATGTCTAATATTCGCTGATAACGTTAAGTTGTTTCTTGAAATTTCACAGTTATCAGATTGTTCTAAGCTAGAAGATGACTTATCAAATATTCATGGATGGTGCGAATCGAACAATTTGAAGTTGAACATCAATAAATGCTGTGTAGTTACTTACACCAGATCAACAAACTCTACTTTTTATCAATATAGAGTGAATAATTGTGTGTCGGGAAGTAAAAAAGAGATGAAAGACTTGGATGTCATATTTAGCTCAAATTTTAGTTTCAACTCTCATTATAATTATATGTTCTCAAAGTCCTACTCCATCCTTGTCTTTATTAAAAGAAATACTCAAAATTTCGAAGACCCAGTAACCATAAAGGCACTTTATGTCTCGCTTTTTCAGAGCATAATGGTATATTGTTCTATTATTTGGAGCCCTTTTTATGACGAACATTCAAATCGCATGGAAGGAGTCTAAAAGAATATAACAAGATATGCGCTCAAAAAAATGTATTGGCCGGAACGATTACCTTCTTACGATAGTAGACGGAAGCTTTTAGATCTTCAATCATTGAAAGATAGGAGAATTGTAAACTCCATTTTGTTTGTGTATCATATGTTAGCAAGTAAAATTTTATGTATACAGCTATCAAATCATTTTGCATTGTTTGAAGCCCCTAAAATTCATAGAAATAACAGATTTTTATTTGATGAATTTTATAACACTAATTATGCCTCAAATGAACCTATTAGTATGTGATTCGCCTTTGTAATAATTATAGTAGCTCATTAAATTTTAATATAGATGAAAATAGTTTTAGGTTAAACCTCTTTATATTATTTAATTAAATCTGTATTCATAGTCTGTAAGATTTAATTATCAGTAGACTGAAATAAATAGATAAATAAATAATTATATGTTATTATTTCGATGTTATTGGCAATTGATTTTGACTCAAATTTCAATCTTTTTAGACGTCTTGTATTTGAAATTGATGTTGCTTCCCAAATATGAAGGTGTGCAGGCTTCACTTCTCTGGGTTGCTCATCTTTTCGTTCATTATTGGCCATATTTTTATCATTATTATCTTCATTTTTACCGGTGTCCATTTTCTTCTTAGTCGCTCTGGTGATGACATTTACTTCTGCTTCTGTTGGTAACATATCTATGTGTTTCTTGGTATTTGTGTTTATTCTTGAAAGCGCATCAGCATTTGTGTTCATTTTGCATTGCTTGAAAATGATTTCAAAATCGTAATCCATATGGTCTAGTCTTATTCTTGACAGTTTAGATTATGGATTTTTGTGTATAAAGAAAAAGAAACTGACTCAAAGTCTGCGGTCAGTAGATACTGTGAATTTCATTCCATATAAATATGGTCTGAAATAGTTTATTCTCCAGTGTATTCCAAGTGGTTATTTTTCAAAAATGGGATTGTTCAATTCATATTTAATCAGTTTTTTCTAGTGTTTTCTCCTTGTGATAGCACTCCTAGTTGGAACTGCGAGGCATCTGTTGTTAATATAAATGTTTTGTTAAAAACTGGGTATGCTAATATTTCTGGAGATATTAGTTTGTTTTTTAATGCATGGAATGCTTCATCACAGTTTTCATTCCAAATGAATAATTGGGATTTCTTCAATAATTGATTGAGTGGTCGAGCTATTTCAGCAAATTCTGTTATAAATTTTCTGTAGTAGTTGCAAAAGGCTACAAATCTTCGTGTTTCTTCAGCATTCGGTGGCTTAGGATAGTTTTGAATTACTTTATGTTTCGACAGGTATGTAGTTACTCCTTAGGATGTTATAAGGTGTCTGTTTTTAAGAATTCACATTTGCTGGGATTAAATTTCAGGTTACATTTTTGTAGTGTACTGAGTACATTCTCCAAATTTATGTTGTGATTTCTTAAACTAGAACCAAAAACTATGATGTCATCAACATTAAGAAAAGCTGATTCTTGTAATCCACTCAGTGCAATTGATAGCATTCGTTGAACACGGTTTATAGCTATTTTGAGCCCAACAGGTAATCTTTTAAAGTGATAGTGTGCAGACTGTGTAGAGAAAGCTGTAATCGGACGGGAGTTTGTTTCTATTGGGATTTTATTGAAAGAGGTAGTCATATCCAAAGTGGAGAATTATTTTGCTTCTCCCAATTTATCTAATATGTCTTTTAAGCGGATGAGTGGAAATTTGTCATTTATTATCTTCTTGTTTATGGACCGAAAATACACAACGAGTCTCCATTTCGCTGTTCCATCTATTGTTTTCTTGGGTACTATTAGTAGTGGGGAGTTGTATGGACTGAATGATGGCTCTACTATATCGTCATCTAGTAGTTCTTGTACTTGGTGCTCCATATTTTCTATTTGAGTATGCGGTAATTTATAGTTTTTAATGTATACAGGTGTTTTATCTATCAAATCTAGGTGTTAGAAATGGTTCTGTGTAACTTAATCTGTTGTTGGAATTTCTGTAGTTCTGCTGTCTGTTTCTATTGTAGATCATTACATTGAATGTGCTATTCGTATTTATGTCAATTTCTGTTGCTATTGGCACTGCTTGTGTAAATGTTTTTGTCTGTGCAGCAAGTATAACAGTTTTATATTGGTCGTTTAAACCATTTTTGAATGCGTTAATTGCTAACTAGTCATTCAATTTGACTATAATTTCTCTATTATTCTGTCCCTGTTCATTTATTTGTAATTCATTAAGTGAGGCTATTAAGTCTTTGTAATTCATTAATTGAGGCTATTCTGTTTGCGAAGTTTGTTATGCTTGCAGAGCCCTGATGTGTGTTGTGTAAGTCGTTTTGTATTTTTAGTGAATTGTTGTTTAATTTGTATGTGTTTTGTAAAGTTAAAATTAGGGATTCTATAGATATGATTGGGTTCAGTGGTAGTAATTTTTTTTTATTTTATCAGTAAGTTTTCTGCTGTTATGTATTGTCGTAGAAGCTTTTCACTTGCGTCATCAACAAGTGTTGATCCAAGTTAGTGGGGTACATTGTGACTTTCCGCCGGCACTTCATGCGCGCGTACAAGTTGTCGATCCGTCAGCGTCAGCTCTACGCTTCATGTGCCCATACAAGTTATCGATTCGTCAGCGTCAGCTCTTGCTTGCGCGTGCAAGCTGTCCGTCTGTCCGTCCACCATGCGCGTTGAGTTTTTCTGTCGCGGCTCTTTAGGTCACATAGGCCTTCAAACCGAGGCTCGTGACAAACTTAAAATTATGAATTGAAACAGTTCGATTGGGAAACCAAAGAATACTGTTGTGCGATTAAAACCCTAATTAAATATTTTATTGTTTAAAACTAAAAACCAAATTGTGAACTGTAATAATAACTTGAATTCAATATTTAATTGTTTAAATCTAAAAACCAAATTGTGAACTGTAATTGTAACTTGAATTAAATGTTTAATTGTGTAAAACTAAAAACAAAATTGCGAACTGTAATAATAATTTGAATTAAATATTTCGTAAAATTGTTTAGTGAAAACCGAATTGTGAACTCTAATTAATTATTTGAAAAACTAAACTTATGGTGTTTAATAAAATTTTAATTAAATGCTATTGTGAATTCTAATAAACTGGTTTAATTGTCGAATGCCGCTGTCGCAGTACTACCTTCCTTCGCTGTCAGACCGCACGCCTTAGCGTTCGTAGGACTGACGCGTCTGGCCTAGCCAGCAGCAGGATTTGGTAAAACATTACGCCGCGGTAGCAGTACTACCTTCCTTCGCCGTTAGACCGCACGTTTTAGCGTTCGCAGGACTGACGCGTCTTGCCTAGCCAGCAGCAGGATTTGGTAAAGTATTAATTTGCATAAAATTGTATGGTGACTAGATGTTGCCATCAAATTCGGTTATGACTTTCCTATTTCAAAATTTGCCATTGTGCTTTCGTTTTCTGCCAGAGCAATTTTGTTGTTTAAAATTCTATATATGTCTTTAATTGCGTTTTTATATTTTATAAGATATTTAACGTCAATTTCTGGAATTGATACTAATTTTCATAATTGGCTTTCTAGTGTCTGGACAGTACTTTTGTCAAACTATGTTTTAATTTGACTATTTCATATATTATGTTTTCCATATACATACATTTTCTTTTTATTGTGCATTTGTGGTTACAATCTTTTTTGCAACATATGACTTGTATTTATTTATTGTCTTTAAAAGATTAATTACTAAAAATATAATCGCTAGAATAACGAATACAACATTTCATGTTTGTTGCCATTTATAGCAACTTTTCTGTTATTTTTGTACTTGTCCTATTGCAACCATGTTGAATAGTGCTCTAAAATTTGTTATATTTACGTGTATATGTAGGCTCAGTAATAATAATATAGAAAAATTGTATGTGCATTTCTTAGACATTTTTGTGTGACTTAAAGCTATCTTGTAGGGTTTTAAGCTCTTATTAAATTGTATTTAGTTTTACCGCTACTTAAATTTATTAAACGATATAAATCATTCAGTGCACGCTATTGTTTAGTCTTTTTGCCTGCTCTGGTCCTTCGTTTTTGGGTCGGCTCCTGTGCTTGTGGTTTTATTAGCTTGCGCCTCCTATATTCATCTATCGTTAGTGGCCTGGGGCCTACAGTCTCGCTGGATCTCAGTTGTTCTTATATCGTTTTTGAGGGTGTGTATTCAGGATAGTTGTTTGCACCTTCAGGTCTGTATGGGGTAAGGGTGTCTTCTAACAGGAGCTTCTCTTATTTCTTGAATAAGTTGTTGACTTTTTCTGGTAGTTTGATTTGTTGGGTCATCTCTGGATTCCGCCAGCTTGATTTTATATGTATTTAAATCTAAATTTGATTTGGCAGGATCGCCATGCAATCTTATTATTATTATTATGTTACAAGAACTGTACCGAACGTGATACCAACAAACGGTACAGTTCTCATAACACATAATAATATTACATTAGTTTTATTTGCTGCCTTCTGACAGTAATATCAATTGGCTCCAATCGACTGAATTTAGTTTCTGGGTTGGGTGTGAAAGCATTTTGCAAGTGCTCAGCAATTATTTTCGTTTTTCTAAGTCACTTCTAGCCCAGCTACCATTAGATAATCTAATGGGCGCATCGAGAGCGATCGGCTTTTTTAGCTTTCGGGTAGCCTTCCATATTGAGTAATCAGAAGCCTGTGACACAAAATGTATTGCTGAAGATCATGCTCGGCGTGTTTTTGAAGCGTCTTCTGTAGCCTTCGAGTGCCAATAGTTGTTTAAGTTTTGGAGATCGATGGGTTTGCCATTCTCTTCTTAATCGCTTTTTTTCAGTGACCAGCTCTATGATTCTATAGGATGTTTTTATTGTTTATTTCTCCTGAACCTTACAGAGGAAGTGATCACATATATTTTCCTTAGCAATGGTTAATGCGACGAACACGTAGATGTAGGAAAAGGTGGTTGGATTCCGACGAGCTTCTTCATGCCAGCTTATCGGCCCTTCCGTTTCAATGTTCCTGTTTCCTAGTACCCAGACTAGGGACTGTACTACTGGTCGATAATTTGTTAAACTTATCCTTGCAGAGGCAAACTAGCTTAGAGCTGATAAAAGGAGAAGCCAGCGCCTATATTTTTGCTTGGCTGTCGGAGTAAATGGATATGTTTTTGGTGAGCTTGCACCCCTTCCGCGCCTTGCATGATTGCCAAATCGTTAAGGCCTCTGATTATAGATACGATATGTCGATGGTAATTTGAAGGACAGCAAAACATTTTGAGGTTCGGAAAATATGCCCGCTCCCACCGCAGATTCCATCTTGGAACCGTCGGTGAAAATTGGCGTAACCCATTTCATGAGAACCTCTCCCTTCTTTTAGTCGTTCCTATTTGGTAGAACTGTGTTTATGAAGCCCCCAAATCAGGTTTTCGAACGAATGATGAATATGACCATACAAGGCATCCTTCCAATTACCGGATTTCCTGAGTCTTAGTGCATTTTGTGCGGAATTCAAAAATTATGGAGATCAATAGAGAGAAGTTCTAGAATGGCGTCTAGTCCCAGGGCAGGTGCGACAGGCTCCTGTAACTCCAACGCACGTGGTGCACTGGAATGTTTGCATTTTTGTACGGCTGTGTCCCTGCGAGCTTCCCACCAAACCAAGCAGCCGTATATTAAAATCGATCGCACCATCTATTGTACATCCAGAGTACAATTTTTGGTCTAAGTACCCTTCTTTTGTCAAACATCGACTTGCAAGTATAGAAACTCATGTCGTCCTCCTCGTTCCTCGATGCACGCTCTCCAACTGAGTTTGGGGTCCAATATTACACCAAGATATTTGACCTTGAAAGTAAGTGAATCGTTGGCCAGTAAGCCTCAGAAGTTTAATGCATGGAGGCTTATACTTTCAGCTCCGTTTTATCAGAATTAAGTTTGCTCAGCGCCCTTTCAGTTGTATATTAATTAAGTCCTGCCGTGTGTTTTTTTTTAGAAATTTGTAATTGGTCTTCGCAAAAATAAAACCATTTGATGCCAAAAGTTTCGATTCTTGGAAATATCGTGTTGAAAATTTCCTGGAGGCGGAAGCTTTATTGATGGTTTTATTTAATATTCCGATTAAATATAAGAAGATGTTTTAGGATTAGTAATATTACTTTATTCTAGCCACGAGCCCAACTGTTTCAACTCAACTAAAATCACTTGTCAAAATCTAAGAGTTGCCACCTTATAAATATTGCATCTCTACATCCCCTCAGACTTAATTTGGAACTTGAAAGTCTTCATGGATTAAATCTCACAACCTGAGTTCGTCTTGGCTCTACTAAGGGTCTGGTAGGTTGTGTTGTTTCTAAAGCTGGTCTATATTCATTACTGGAACTAGTTGAAGGCTGTTCTACCGATGGCGAGGCTTCGACAACTGGCTGCAGGTCAACATTCTTGTCATGATTAGCGCGTAGCTGATTCTTATGTCTTTTATATACACCCTTAGTCGTCTGAACGTAATACATTTTGTTGCCCACTGTTTCTTGAACTTTACCATCTATCCATCGAGAGGTGCCAGAATAATTCCGCACCCAACCATTTTCACCCGACGCAAACTTCGTCTGCGGCACAACTGTCGCCGCCGCCTTCGGAAACAATGCAGCTAGAATCGCCGCCTTCGGAAACAATGCAGCTAGAAATCAATGCAGCTAGTGGTTGACGTCCATGCAGGAATTCAGCAGGTGATTTCCCATTTAGTGGATTTGGAGTGCTTCGGTAAGTCTGCAAATACTTCCACAGGGCCCTCAAGCATAAAATGGACCTGCAAAGTCCAAATGAATTCTTTCCCATGGCATAGTTGGCTCTGACCACGATGAGTATTCACACTGTGGATGACTGGCGGTCGATTGGCAGACTCCGCATCTGTCATGAACCCTCTCTAATTGCTTATCAATGTCGGGAAACCAAACGTAGTGTCTCGCCATTTGCTTCATTCTACTTTTCCCCCAGTGACCATCATGGAGTAAGGTTACCACCTTTGATTGCAAGGTTTCAGGTACAACTACTCTTGTGCAGAAGTACCACACCGCTCTGTAATGACAAAGAACATTTTTGATTAAAAAATGGTGCTAGTTTGTCAGACTTATGACACTTTTATGGCCAGCCCTTTTCTACATATTTAGAAACGAGCTTGAGGGTCTCATCCTCTTCGGTATACTTCTTGACCATATCGGCATTCCATGGAAAATCATCAATTACGGATTGGTAATCCGAATCAACCTCAAGCATGTTCTTCTCCTTTTCATCGAATTCAACATCATGACCCACATGCAAACGGGACAACGCATCAGCGTTGAAGTTGGCAGTTGAATTTTTTAATGTAATGGTATAGTCGTACGCCTGAAGTACGATGGCCCAGCGCTGAAGGCGTTGTATGGCCATAACTGGTAGTTTTTTCGAAGGGTGAAATAATGTCATACCCATACGGATACTGATGAAATTTCGTGACATATATTATTGCTGGTGCTTCTTTTTCAACTTGAGAATACCGGACCTGAGTGTCTTTGACGCATGTGCAATTGGCTTTTCTGTACCTTCCTCAAACTGGTGGGATATTACCGCACCTATTCCCAATTTAGAAACATCTACCGTCAATATAAAAAGAATTTTATCATCATAGTGGGCCAATTGACTTATTCGAATTATCGCACTTTTTAACACTTGGAATGAGTTTTCTTCTTCTTGGCTCCTTATTAAGAGGTGCTGCCTGTGAAGAAAAATTATCTATGAATCTGTTATAGTAGTTTATTTTGCCAAGAAAAGCTTTTATTTCTTGAACATTTTTTGGTCGGGGGATTAGTTTGATCGCTTCAATGCTCTTCTCTGAAGGAATGATACCTTTGGAACTTATCACATGTTCAATTTCTTTCTGGGCAAAACTACACTTTTCGAATTTACACCGTAACCCATGATGTTCTAGTCGCTTGAAAATTCCATCAGCGTTCTTCATTATTCCGGCCTGTAACGATGATATCGTCCAAGTAAACGTCCAATGGCTCCGCGGGGGAGCAAAAGGCCGCAACAAGGTTCTTCCATTTCCCTCTGTCATGCGCCAACCTCTTGATTTCGCTCCAGGTTTTGTTGGTCCTGAATACGTCAGCTTCCAGACTCCTCCTCCAGATCAGTGATGGCCTGCCTCTGCGACAGCTGCCTTGAGGGTTCCAGTCGATTGCGCTGCGGGTGATGTCGGTTTGGTCTCTTCTTAGCACGTGCCCGAGCCAGCCCCATTTCCTTTTCAGAATTTCCAGGCACATTGGTGTCTGGTTACAGCGATTCCACAGTGTTTGAGATCCTATCGGGCCAGAAAATTCTCAATATTTTACGCAGACAACGATTGATAAAAACCTGCAGCGTTTGGAGGTCCGAGGCTGCAAGGTTCCAGGTTTCGCAACCGTACATAAGAGTGGACTTCACATTTGAGTTAAATATTTTTATATTTTTACGCCGTGTGATGATCGTGGAGTTCCACACAGCATTTAGAGCAGCGAAAGCTTGCTTCGCTTTTTTTATACGGTTTTCGAAGTCTTCTCTTGAGCCACCATTCGCAGATATAATACTCCCCAAATAGCAAAAGGAGTCCACGTCTTCGAGATCTACGTTCCTAATTTGGAATTTTTGCGTGCAGTTAATGTTGACACGCATCACCTTTGTTTTGCCAATGTTTATTTTCAGGCCTACTTCTGCGGCAATTTGTGCTACCAGCGTTAATTTTTTTGACATGTCTGCAAAGGTGTGAGCCATAAGACAAATATCGTCAGCGTAATCAAGATTTTCGAGCCGTCCATTTAGTCCCCATGTTATTCCTTTAGTTTCGCGTGTAGCTTTGCTCATCACAACGTCCAAAACAATGTTAAAGAGTAGAGGTGATACCACACAGCCTTGACGCACTCCAGTAATAACTAGTATACGATCACTCAGCTCCTTTTTATGCAAGATGCGACAGCCAGCGTTGGTGTATAATGCTAGGTGTAGCTCGATTAGGGGTTTTGGTACACCTTTACATGCCAATGCATTACAAATCGCATAATGGTGCAGAGCATCGATTGTTTTTTGGAAATCGATGAAGATAAGGTAGAGAGGAGATCGCCCTTCTACCGACTGCTCTACTATTACTCTGAGGATATTGACGTGTTCAACGCAGGAGCATCCAGCTCGAAAGCCTGCTTGTTCCGTTCGTAGAATTGTCTTCAGAGCGCTCGATATGCGGGTGTTAATTATTTGAGCAATTATTTTGTTCACCCTGTTCAGAAGCGTTATTCCCCGCCAGTTCTTACAATCTGACAGATCACATTTCTTAGGCAGATTGATGATGGCACCTTCCTTGAACTCTACAAGCAGCTCTCCTTTAACCCAAAAGTCCATAATTATCGGGCTAATTAGGCGCGCACTGGTTTCATAGTCCGCCTTTAAAAGTTCAGGTTGTCAAGTCCTGCTGCCTTGTTTTTAAGAGTTTTTATTGCATTTGTTATTTCCTGCGTGTTTGGCACGTTTGTCTTTGTCCAGAGAACTGTATAAAGATTGTCGTTAAGCTTTGTTTCGCCGTGTTCTAGCTGTATTCAAATCGGCCTTCGCTTGCTTCCTTCGCTGTATGAGGTTCCATGTTGTATGAGATAACCAACACTTTCGATTCCGCTGCGGATACCCAACGTGCCGTTTAGCAGACTCACAGAAGATGTTTCTGATTGTCGTCCAATCACGGCATTGTTCGGCGTTTAAAGCGTTTGCGGCTACTTGCAGTGATTGGACATAGCTTTGGCGTATCACTGGGTTTTGGAGATTTTGTATGTTGAATTGCCTCTGAATCTGCGACTGGTGTGATTTGTTGATAGCGGCAACTTTAAGGCGTGTTATTACTATTAGCAGATGGTGGTCACTGGCGCAGTCAGCTCCTCGCTTATTCCGCACGTCCAGAGAGCCTATCCAAATGCGGCTTATTGCGATGTGATCGATTTGGTTTTCGGTTATGTGATCGGGTGATACCCACGTTATTTTATGTGTGGGCTTATGCGGGAATATTGTGCCTCCAATGATCAGATTATTACCCAAGCCATCTAACCCATAACACGCTCCATGTTTCTATTGTCCAGGCCGACTTGAGCATTGAAGACTCCTAATAACAGCACTACGAGTATATCACCTTTGTTCATATTTGATGATACCCTTGATAGAAGACTACAGAATGCCTCTTTTTGGACGTAGGGAGCAGCTTCTGTTGGTGCATAACATTGGATGCAGGTGATGTTTCTGACGCAGGATCGAAAACGGGCCACTATAATTCGATAGCAGTGTGGAATCCACTCCTTTTATTCCTTCGATATTCTTGTCACAGAGCTTTTGAAGCAATTCATAAGTGTTAGCGCCAATCCACGATAAAAAGCAAGCTCGCTTCAAATTCTCCTTTGAAACTCCATTTGCTGTAAAATGATGGTCGATTTGTTGAATATAGATAGACAATTTTTCAACATTTCGGTCGAAACTTTTAATATAATTAATTATGAGAGATTATAAAGTTACATCTACACCAATGGAACCAGCCCACAAATATTAATCCGAGCAATAAGATAAATGTGCACTATAGAGAGTTGATAGGAAAGCTTATTGTCGCACTAAAAGCTACGGTCTTCGCCGTAAAATGTCTCGCCGAAGTACAAACTCGCCCGGTAATTTTTAACGAACGAGTGAGTAGCAGAAGAGCAGCCGGGAAGAAAGCAGCAAATTCTAAACAACCAAGAAGCTGGCACTGAAATTTAAACCAACCACACCACAAATATAATTACAATTTGAATTAATAATTTTTAATCTTGTTAACAAATAATTACAAATATAATTACAAAAGTTTTAGAATAATTACAAATATAATTACAAAAGTTTTAGAATTTGCTTTCTTCCGCTGCCACCACAGCATTTTCACCGCCATTGTGATAATTATTAGGAATTAATATACTCCGTGCAGTCACCGCCGTACTGCTTCAGGTAATTATACTTACAGGATCGCTAGACTTGAATAGCCACCGCCGAGCTGTTTCAAGATTTGTTTGCATCGTCAAAGCCATCGCATAACAAATACTGCCGTACTTCGCCTTCGGAGCGCTAGTGCTTCCGAGAGCATTTTTGTGACGTCATCAACAAAGGTTGATAATTTGCAACAGCCATTTCTTCAAAAAATACGAACAACATTACCGACATCTGTTAATTTCAAAATTAATCGATTCTACCAGAACAAACTGCTGCAAATAATTTTCGATCGGTATTGCAGTGCCGAACCAGGCAGCTGTTGAAATTGAACAGACCTTATATAAAAGAAAAATAAATGTTGACTCGAACGAAATCAAAAAAATTAGAATCAGCAAAAGTAGACGACAGAGAGGAAAGCTCGGATTCATTGGACAGCAGAGTAATAGAAATGGCCAACGAGGGAACACAGGGCCAAGCGCAGCCGCAAGCAGTTGTAACTAGTGAACAACTGGCGCAGCTTTTCAGCTGTATAAATATACTGCGCGAATCTGTTGACGAACTACGTAAAGAGACGCATCGTGGCCAAATAGAGATTCAACAACTTCGCACTCGAGTGGATAAGGGTGCATCCGGTGTTGGGTGTAATGAATCCTCTTTTCATGGAAGTGTACAATCACCGCTGCCACAAACGTCGACGCAGTAACCACAGCAGATGCCGCAATCGCAGCCACCAAATATATCGACGCCGTATAATGGTGTTATGACCTTTATCGATAGCCCCGGCGGTAAGTTATATCCACTGCCATCTTTCGATGGAAACCCTGAAGATTGGCCCCTGTTTTTAGCCAACTTCAGAGACACGACCAATGAATTTGGTTATAATAATCGCCAGAACCTTATGCGTTTGCATAAGGCACTTCAAGGGAATGCGAAGCGCGCTGTGACGTCACTACTCATATATCCTGACGACGTGAACAAAGTCATGCAGGAGTTAGAGTTCAATTTTGGACGCTCTGACTTATTGATGCGCTCGCAGCTGCAAAAGGTGCAGCAGTTCCCACCGATTTATGAGAATCGACTTGAGCAAGTGTTGGAATTCTCAAACCGCGTCCGAAATATTGTCGCCTTTTTTAAGTCAGCAAAATGCGATCACCATTTGGCCAACCCTACTCTTCTTGAGCAGCTTATTGGAAAGCTTCCCCCCACCAAGCAATATGAATGGAGTCGACACGCCTCCAATATAACGCCTTTTGCCACCGTTGAAGCCTTTGCCGACTGGGTTAGTGAACTCGCAAAGGTAGTGAGCTTGATGCCAGCCATAGCTAGTACAGCTATGCGCCAACATCAACCCCCGCAGCCGCACCAAGGGGTGCAACAAGGTAACCTTCAGAACCGTCAGACCATATCACGAGGTGCTATTCCACGTCGCGTTTTGCATAGCACTGAACCTCAAGTGGAACAGCAACAACTCAGTTGTGTGCAATGCAATTTGAGCCACAAACTGAGCGCATATCGTCAATTTAAGGCGCTTAATACAAATGACAAATGGACTTTGGTAAAGCGTCACCGCCTTTGTTTTGCCTGCTTGCAAAGAGGGCATAACGTGCTGAGTTGCCAGGCAAGGCATGCATGTGGTATAAATGGATGCACCCGTATGCATCACAACTTACTGCACCAGACAACTAAGCCGCTAGCAGAGCTGAAACCAGAGGATGTCGAGCATGTGCTTAACTGCCGTCAACACCAGCAGTCAAGCTTATTTAAGATACTACCCGTGGTGCTGTTTGGTCCACGTGGTAGCATACCTGTATTTGCGATGTTTGATGAAGGTTCTTCGGTCTCACTTCTTGAAGAGACCATCGCAAATCAATTTGGTCTCAAAGGCCCTACTGCACAGCTGACGCTTCAGTGGTATGGAGAGAAGCAAATCACGGAGCCATCGAAAAAAGTAAGCTTGAACGTACGTGCAGAGTGTGGTGGCCAGGAGTACCCACTCAGAAACGTACGCACCGTGAAGCAGCTTAATTTACCAATGCAGACATTCATCAAGCAACAGCATGGGCACTTCACAGATGTGCCAATCGCCAACTACCAAGCCGCCAAGCCGGTCCTGCTGCTGGGATTGGATAATAGTTTTTTAGGCATGTCAGAGAAAACTGTCACCGCCGGTCCAGATCAACCTATCGCTGCGGCAACTATGTTGGGTTGGGTGGCATATGGGCCACACTCAAGCACCACCTCAATGTCAAGGGTGCTGCACGTCAAAGAAGCATCTACTTTAACACAACTGAACAGATTGGTCGAAGAGTACTTTTCTGTAGAAAGTTTTGGAGTCCGCAGCACCAGCACAGTCCTGGAGTCAGATGAGAACGCCAGAGCAAGGAAAATATTGATTGAGACCACACAAAACATCGGCCAACGCTATGAAATTGGTCTATTATAGAGCAACGATGCCACTAAGCTGCCGCAGAGCTATGTTATGGCCAAGCAGCGCTTGTTAAATATTGAGGGGAAGATGTCCCGGGATGCCGCATTTGCAGCCAGATATAAAACTGAAGTCGCCAAATACATTGACAAGGGGTACGCCAAATTGTTGTCACCAGAGGCTGCTGAGAGACATAGTCCTACAACCTGGTACCTTCCTCACTTTGGTGTAGTGAACCCGCATAAGCCGGATAAGCTTCGTATCGTCTTTGATGCTGCAGCTGCTATTTCTAATGTATCGCTCAACTCAGTATTATTAAAGGGTCCTGAGCATGCGCAGCCAGTTTTGGCCATCATGCACAAATTTCGACAAGGAGGTATCGCTGTTGCAGGAGATATTCAAGAAATGTTCTCACAAGTCCGCATACGAGCTGAAGACCAGGACTCACAGCGCTTTCTTTGGAGAGACGGAAATTCAGCCGAGCCAATCCGTGTCTACTCAATGATGTCGATGATCTTCGGAGCGATTTGTTCGCCGTGTTGTGCAGAATACATAAAAAACGTGAACGCAGCACATTTTTTGCCTCACATGCCAGGTGGCGCAAAAGCTATCATTGACAACACCTATGTGGATGACCTGGTCATAAGTTTTGATGACATACAGGAGGCCGAGAAGGTAATGTTTGAGGCCCGGAAGATAAACGCTGCCGCAGGATCCACGCTCAGAAATTTCGTATCAAACTGCAAGAAGCTGCAGGTCAAACTGAATGGTAGCCAAGTCAAGCAACAAGAAGTTGTCAACACTGAACTGCAGCCAACAACAGAGAAGGTGCTGGGTATGTTTTGGAACTCTGGAGTGGACAGGTTTGAATTCCACTTTAAGTTCCATAGAATTCCACGCCAGGTGCTGGAGTACAGGAGAACACCGACTAAGAGAGAGTTGCTGGGAATCGTTATGGCTATTTACGACCCCTTTGGCCTCCTAGCGAACATCACTATTTTCGCCAAGCTACTTCTGCAGTCGCTGTGGAAGCGGAAAATCCAGTGGGATGAGCAGCTGCCATCAGATTTGGAGAAACAGTGGTTTGCATGGTGGAACGTTTTTCAGGGCGTGAAAAACTTTTCAGTCCCGCGGTGCTTGTCGTATTTGTTGCCGAATGCCGATGATATACAGCTGCACATATTCGTTGATGCTAGTGAAAGTGCATTTACAGCAGTCGCCTTTTTGCGTGTTTGCAAAGCAAACGAGGTAGAAGTCGCATTCGTTGCTGCCAAAACGAGATGTGCACCTGCAAAGGGTATGACCGTACCGCGCCTGGAATTGCAAGCGGCCGTACTAGGAAGCCGACTGAAGACTTCGATTGAAGACTGTCATGATTTCAAGATCAACGCTACGACATTTTGGAGCGATTCCAAGACAATTCTGCTTTGGCTTCGTTCCACAACCCGTAAGTATAAGTAATTCGTTGCCTACCGTATTGCTGAGATACTTGCCACTTCCACGCCGATGCAATGGCGCTGGATACCAACATCGATGAACGTCGCCGACGATGCAACTAGAGCCAAGTTGCCACAGTATGTAGAGCAAGACAGCCGTTGGATATTGGGTCCAGAGTTCTTGTGCCAAGAAGAAATACACTGGCCTCAAGAAGCTGGGATGCTTCACTCAGAGCACTGTGTATCTGAAGAAGCTGTTAATCAGGTGTTACACATAATAAACACAGACAATATTCTTCCTAGTTTGATCAAGTTTTCATCCTACATGAAGAAGTTGAGGGTGACAGCATGGATATTTCGGTTCATTCGCAATGCCAAATCTAGATCCCGACACTTTGGAGAGCTCACAGCAGCTGAAGTTTCTGATGCTGAAAAATTTGTATGCTGTCGCGTACAATACGAGTCATTTGCAGATGAAATGTCAGCCCTACGCGCAAGTACAGGAATTCCAAAGACCAGTGCCATATTTAAGCTCACGCCGATGCTGTATCCTGATGGTCTGCTAAGAGTCAACGGAAGAATCGACGCCGCTAATTACATCCCTGAATCAGCCCGACGCCCGATAATATTACCCCAGAAACATCGCGTGTCGCAGCTGATAATGAAGCATTACCACCAAAAGAGACATCACCAGAACGACTGCCTAACAATAAATGAAATGCGGCAAAAGTTCTGGGTGCCTCATGCTCGCACATTATTAAAAAGGATCAAGCGAGATTGTGTCATTTGTATCACCGCTCGAGCCAAGCCATCTGTGCCACTTATGGGACAGTTACCCACAGACCGCCTAACACCGTACGTCCGACCTTTTGCCTACTCAGGGTGGACTACTGTGGACCATTCTGCGTTGCTAGCGGCCGCAGACGAGAGAAACGTTGGGTGGCATTATTCACTTGCCTCACCACTCGAGCCCTACATTTGGAGGTGGCAGAAGATCTGTCCACCGATGCATTTTTAATTTGTTTCAGGAATTTTGTGAACCGTCGCGGTGTGCCGATTAGAAGTCGTAGCGACAATTGCACCAACTTTATAGGTGCGCAAAAGGAGTTTCGCCAGGAGAACCGCTTATTTTGACGTAGATCGGGTTCGACGGGCAATGTCAAAGGAAAACATAGAGTGGATTTTTAATTGCCCAGCCAATCCTAGCGCTGGAGGTTGTTGGGAGCGGCTTGTCCAATGCGTGAAACGCCTGCTACAGAGAACCCTGAAGGATGAGGCACCACGCTTGGAGACCTTCCGCAGCGCACTGATTGAGGCGGAAAATATAATAAACCGCCGTCCACTTACTCCGAACCACTTCTTGAGTGGCTGCCTCAATTCCACTCAAACACCTGCACCGGAAGATGAGAAAATCTGTCTGCGCAAACAATGGAGAATTGCGCAGAACCTGAAGGATCGTCTGTGGAAAAGGTGGATTGTGGAGTACTTGCCACAACTTTTGCATCGACAAAAATGGAGGAGTACAGCCTCACCACTAAGAGTAGACCAACTGGTTGTTGTATGCGATCCTGTCTTACCTAGAAGCCAATGGGTCAAAGGGCGAATAATTGAAGTCTTCACTGCCAAGGACGGCCAAGTCCGGAGTGCCGCGGTACGCACCAGCCGCGGTATTATCCGTCGACCTGCATCTAAGCTAGCCGCTTTAAGTTTCGTGGATCCCAGTATGAATCCACCGGGAGGTGGGATGTCGCACTAAAAGCTACGGTCTTCGCCGTAAAATGTCTCGCCGAAGTACAAACTCGCCCGGTAATTTTTAACGAACGAGTGAGTAGCAGAAGAGCAGCCGGGAAGAAAGCAGCAAATTCTAAACAACCAAGAAGCTGGCACTGAAATTTAAACCAACCACACCACAAATATAATTACAATTTTAATAAATAATTTTTAATCTTGTTAACAAATAATTACAAATATCATTACAAAAGTTTTAGAATAATTACAAATATAATTACACTTATATATATTATGCTAAGTAGTAGACCAGACATATGTTTTCATTATCTCAACTTAGACGCTTTCAAGACACATCAGGTGAAGAGCACTGGAAAACCGCTGTGCGGTATTTGAAAAGAAGCGCCAATTGCGAATTGACTTATACAAAATGCTTCAATGCCCAACCTTTAGTGGGTTTTGTGGATGCAGACTACGCATCACATTGATCTCGAATCCCCAAGAAATTCTATTTCACCATGGACGGAATGTGTTTTTGCTACGTGAGATAGGAGAAGAAACCTTAAACGTAACCTGAAACGTTTTCTCTAAGGTCTCCACGCGCTAGCATCGTTCCAAAAAAAAAATTAATGATGTATTCCGATCGGATTTCAACTCGGTTGAACAGTCTTCAGTAAGTTCGTTTTGCGTCTTTGCGGGGTGATACCGTTTTCTGCACAAACTCAATAATGAAGAGGATAACACGATGATCTGACAAATAGTTCCTCAGAGAAACCACCCAGTTATCCACCGGAAGATCGGGAAAAGTTGTTAATAGTTTTTTTTTTTTTTTTAAAATTCAGTTTTTTATTGTATATTCTCAAGAGATTGACAATTGTATTAAAATCTTAACATTAATAATTAAATATATATAATATAATTCTGCACCAGTTTGCGAATTATTAGTTGACTTCATAAAATATACTATAATGATGGAAGATCTCGTCATTTCAGCCGTGATAAGCTTCGAGTGTGTTGCAGGACCTGGGCTAGCAAGTTCGGACGATGCAGAAGCCTTGCATGGTATTTTTCAGTCAGAATGACTAGTTCTTCTTTAACGGGTGCAATGTCTAGATCGCGATGAATGTTCACATTTCTCACGTTCCATGGAGCGTTCACGATGATTCTTAGTATTCTGGACTGAGCTCGAATTTTCTCTATATTAGAAGACCATAACTTAGCGCCAAATACAGAAGAACTTTGTGTTCTATCGGAAGGCGAGAATTTTTATGTAGTGAAAAATCAAATTTTAGGGCTGCTATTTTTATCTGCTTTTGCTTGGCTTCTATATGTAAACAAAACATACAGACCTTGGGGTACACCAGATTGGATGCTGTAGATGCTCGATGTCGATTCGTTGCACTTTACTAAAAATTTTCTCTCTCTAATGTACGATTCAAGGGTACTGTAAAATTCCGCAGGAAGCATTTGTTTCAACTTGCACATATGTCCGTCTTGCCAAACCTTATCGAATGCCTGAGCTACGTCTAAGAATATGGCAGAACAGAACTGCTTAGACTCAAATGCATTGCGTATTTCTTTGGCGATTCGGTGCACTTGCTCAATTGTTCCATGTTTTCTCCGAAAGCCAACTTGGTGACTGGGATCAAGTTGTCAACATACGGCTGCATCTTGTTCAAAAAGATTATTTCAAACAGCTTGGAAAGTATAGACAATTGGCTGAGCAGTCTGTATGAAGAGGAATAGGTGGGTTCTTTACCCAGCTTGCAGATCATTTTTATTACTGACAATTTCCAAATATTGGGGAAGTATGCTACTAGAAGAACTGCATTGAACAAGTTTAGAATTAATCTGATTTGGCATTTTTGTAATTGAGCTATCATCTCGGATGTTATCATGTCGTAGCCAGGAGCCTTGCTCGCTTTACAGTTAATTTTTATAGCAAGAGCCAATTCTTTAAAACTGAACTTTACCTGATGGTGAGTTTTAGGGAACTTCAATATTTGGAATTGCGAAGTTTTTTGAAGGTGGATTTGGCTTATACACACCTTTGAGGTGGTTTGTAAATATATTTGCTTTTTCAGCATCGCTTCTACCCCATTTCCCATTTTCAATTCCAAGGGGTGGATTGTGTTCTTGCGGACTTTTGGCGAATTTACACGTTTTCCACAAAAAGTAGTTTGTGTCCTTGCCTGGAGTAAGTTTTGCCTTGAATCTCTTAAACTTATATCCCTATGATTTCTAAGGGCTTCTCTTAGACGTTGATCAGCTTCAGCTAGTTTTTGCTTCAACATGGGTGATCGAGCCCTCTGCCACTCTTTTCTGATACGTCTTTTCTCTCTTGCCAGCGCGTCGTATTAATCATAGAGCGCTATAACGAGATTCTCCCCACCCACATGAATTTTCGGAACTAGAGAAAATAATGGTGGTAGAGCAGCCCTCGTTACATATACTAAGGTTGTTATTTATAATAAAATCGAAAAAAAAACTCACCGCGTTCATTCGTTTCGCTGTTAACCCACAACTTGTGTCTCGCGTTGGCGTCGCAGCCTACCAGCATAGCTTCTTTTCTTAAAGGTGATTTTGAAATGGGTTGCCTGGTGATTACGGGCCATATATGTCGAGAGGACCAGAAGTTATTGGACGCCCAGCTGTTATACTTTCATCACCATTGCATCTAAAGTGTTGTAATTAATAAAGAGGAAAACGTTTCACGTAGCTTTAGCTGGCACTCGGCTTACCTTATTCTTGAGGGTAAACAAGCTATAGAAAAAGTTGTAAGTGCTAATTGGGTTTGCTGGAGGTTAATATGAGCCACATTCAGCATCCTTCTTGCCGCCGGGGGTAGATCACCTTCAGCAAGCTCCGCCACCTCCTCCAGGTTGTCGTCCGGAGCTGCAGAGGGATTGTTAGTGTGGCCTCTCTGATGCCAAACCGTTGTTTATTTTGAGGCTTCTCGAGGATTCCCTGGCACTCCTCACTGATCAGCAGCAGAACAGGCTGCCTCTTATCCTGGGTTTCCAGTTTCTTAAGGACAGATCAGTCCTCCATCGGAACCCAGGGTTCTGCAGCTACAAACACTGGTAACCAGACGCGCCCCCTAGGTCTCTTCGGGAGGTAGGAACAAGGGATGAGTTTCGACGCAAGCCCACTCCATGATCTCAGCAAAGCATTTCTCCAGAAATTCCTAAGAGAACTCGTCCGCGCACCTGATTACCAATGTGCTCCAAGATGTGCTTAACTGCCATTTCAGATAGTCATTCCACCCAGTCCCACTCTCCCAGAACCCGTTTTTCACTGTTGCTATTTGCATCCAGAAGGCCAACTTCGAGATGGTCCCTGGCCACCTCGCTAAAAACCACTCTCGCGGATGCCGGATCACTCCCTGATTAGAGGCATACCTCCCTTTCTTTGCGGCTCGATCGATCACGTCTCCCGATCGATTTCGTTTCGCCGCGCAGGCTGGGTTTTGTGGTGACTGCGGTTCTTTATAGGCCATATCATTCTTGTACTCATTGACCATTGCATTGTATTTGTCTTATCTTCGCCATCGTGTTACGCGCCTTTAGCATCCAGCTGCAATACTTCCTATTTTTTTTTCATTCAGCAGAGCCGGCACCACTGACATCCATGCTCTCCTGACTGAATCCACTTGGAGGGTTCCCAGCACACTGTCTTCTGTTTTTTGTTTTGGCTTTTTGTGTTTGAGTTTACTTTTTGTTTTTCCATTAATTTGGTCCCACGAGTATGCTCGGAAGGGATGGTCCGCTTCGATAGAGTCAGCATACGGAGGTAAAGCACTTAAAACAGCTGACTTTGCCTGGGCATCGAAGGGGACCGTTAGAGACTGATTATTTGACCGGGCAAGGGAGGCCCTTCCAGATCGCTCAGCAGTCGACTCCAACCGGTATAGCTAAGACTCTTCATCGATGCACACAAGCCATGTCAAGGTCCAATGTGGGCGATAGGGTCACCATTCTGTCTTCTGTAAAACAGCCTAGTATTAAAGATCACTACGAGAGTATTTTGTCTTAAAATTAAGTCAAGATCTTTGATGTAAAGTTGAAGTAAGCACACATCATAGCATTTGGGGCCATCATATAGCGACCATATGCATCATCGATACTGTGAATTGTGTCTCCTGTCCGAAGGAATAACATTACTGCAATGAGCATTTCCTCTGAGTTTCTTCTGCCTATTCCATATTGAGGAGTGCAAATTAGGGTTAGATGTATTCTCATGGATAGATTTCTCAGAAAGAAACAAAGAAAATTCACTGCTCTTCTACGTCCACTTCTCATATTTCCTCTATCGTCAGGATTAAAGTATATTGGGCATCACTTGCCCCTGAGTGTTTGTATAACTCTTTCTATAGCGATTCTCCGGTTGAACTAAATTGAAATTCTGCAATTGGATTCATGGTTTGTTTATTCCTCTGCGGTTTCGGGTCCCGCTTTGGGTCTGCAGCGTAATGGCGTAACTAGCTGGTAAGATGCACCAACCAAGAATTCTTGTGGATGTAGGTTCGTTTCATGAAAATGTTGAGGGTTATTTTAATTTCAAATGAGAAAAGATTTGTTTGTTTTCATACCCATTAACCCAAAAATACACCTCGTTGATAAAAAAAAAGTGTTTAAACGGTTGTTCTGTAACATTGTTGAATTGAGTTTTGACTTAAGAAAGGTAAGCCTTTGCATGATGATTTGCAGGAGTCCTCTAAACACAGATGTTATCTGTATAAAAAAAAATACTTGTGTGGCCACAAAAACGACGTCTGCAGATGGAAAGTTTTTAATATTTTATATTTTACATTGTAGGAGTTAATTTATAATGGAGGGTATATAAATTCTGCCCAACGAGACAAGCCATATATGGTTTGAAATGGATATGGGATCTGATCCTTGTTGTCAAGAGATAATAAACTATCGATAATACCGTTTTTACATTTGAAACTTAATTTTTTATAATATATAAATTGGGTTTGTTTAAAATTACTTTTTATATATAATTGCTGGTTCAAGATAAAAGACAGAAATGTTTGAATTTCATAAATATATACTAGGATTCTTTGCCTTCAATGATGAACTAGTTTTTAGGTTTTCCATTTTTGTTGTAAAGTTTTAATAATTTATGATTATTGATAGTAGCTTATTATTGGTAGCTTATGTTGTCAGTGGTAGGTGTTATATATATTGCAGTAGAAATAGCGTTGGATAGCTCTATTTATCAGATACTATGGATCTAGTCTCTATAATAAAAGTATAGCCAGTGATAAGAAGTCATGGTAGTAATTTAAATCAGATAAGTCTGACGACCACACTCAGTAAAAAGGTGAGATATTTCCTCTATGTTTGAAATCATTGTATCGTCAATAGACGCAATTTGATCCGACTAAAAGAAGGTTGATTATATAGAAAGACTGGGTGAACCATTATTTAGAAGAGCGAGGTGGAATGAATCCAGAAACTGTTGTTGTTAACTACTCGGTATCCGTGGAATTAAACTTCAATGTGAATATTCATTGTTGGTTCGACGGTCCTAGTTGAACCTTGACCTCCCACTAATGTAGGACAGTTGTTTTTCTATGAGGAAGATTGTCGGCCTTCGCTCAACCCTTTTTTGGAGGACCGTTTCGCATCGCTTCGTTGGCCCTGACTCCGCCCTCCAAAGTGGTTTGATACACCATCTCGGACAGGGCTGCTCAGGTTTCCAGGGGTTACCGCTTGACGGTGGAGCTAGGACTTAAGTAAGAGAAGCTATGCGATTACAGCCGGAGGCCACAACGTGTTATTGGCATACACTACCTATAAATTAATATTGTCCCATTCATAAAAGCAAGCATGTTAGCACTTCTATAACATATCATATTATATCTGTATATTTTGAATAAGCTTTTTATCTTTACCTTGGTAATACGTTCAGTCAATATTAGTAGCTGACTGCTCAGTACTCTGTGTTCCGCCCCACTTACTCCTACAGTCGTGAAGTGCAAACGTCTTGTTAGCGAATTTCATTGTTAATATGAAATTATTCGCGCAAAATAAATAGATATAAATAAAAAAACTATGACAAAATTTAATTCATAATTTAAACAAATTTAATAATTGTTATTGACTTATATTGAACAATATTATGTAAATTAGAAAAGAAAAATTTGTTAGACACAATAATAAAAAATTGGTGTATAGGCCTAAAACACTCAACTGTTATAGTGTGAGCAGAAACAATAAGCGCTAAAAGAAGTGCTATGAAATGATAAAGTAACAGTGTATTCTTCCCTATACTTTACGTTTGTTTCTTGCTTAATGCGAATTACCCAGTCGAAGAAGAAAATACTATCCCATCAGGAAACTAAAACGGAATTCATCGATATATTACGGTTGTGAAGTTCTCAAACTTCAATCACATATGAAAGTTCTGAGATTATATATACTGTTCTTTTTTTTTATTCCCGTATAAATTTTACACCTGTCAGTTGGCACAAAGCAAATTGTCTTACAGTATGGGGTGTAGGTTAACAATAAATCAACATTTACGATTTCAGTGTTTTGCTCTATAATAATAGTATATATAATTTACAATTTCATTAAATTCTTACTTCCGAATTTCCATGTTATTAAGTCCGTGGGCATAGAGCGTTTGAGTCGTGTCTGCTCATTCTCCTTCATTGGTAACTGTCTTATCTCAGGATTTGAGTCGGCGTGATGCTTTATGTAATTTGCACGGGTAATTTCTTGAATAGTGGCTATGTGGAGATCACGGTGAATAGCGTCATTGGGTATATACCATACAGCATTGGTGATTGTGCGTAGTATTATTTTATTCAATCTAATTTTGTTTGATGTGCTCCAAATTTCTATTCCGTACCTCCATATAGACATGATTATTGTCTTGTAGATCAGAATTTTATTTTGTAGTTAAAGATTCTTTTTTTTTCCTAACAACCAGACAACTGTCTGCATCTATTTTTGACTTGGTTCCTCTTTTGTATTAGGTGCTCTTTCCATAATAGTTGGGCATCAATTGCCATACTAATGTATTTAGCTTTAGTCCCAATTTTGATCTGGTCATTATACAAGATTAGGTGCTCTGGCTAGTGGTGTAAATTACTTTTTTTTTCCTGTCGCCATATATTTTCATTCCTCATGTTGCAAACCAAGATAACGTTTTGTCTAGTAGATGCTGAAGATTTTTTGCAGCTATAGCCATATCTTTCTGTGATGCAAGCAGAACAGTATTGTCAGCAAATGGTGCTATCATGTTGTCATGTGTTATAGGTGTAGAGATGTCAGCTGTATATAAGACATATGGTGTTGGTCCTAGTACACTACCTTTTGGTACTCCGGTCTCCATTTTCAGTATATCAGAGCATTCCTCTGCATACTTGACAGAGAAATATCGGTTGTTAATGTAACTTTTTAGCAGTAAGTAGAAGTCTAGAGTAAGGAATTGTCTTATTATTTTTTAATTTATTTTTTAACTCTAGCTAAAATAGAGGTAAAAGCGTTTTAGTGTTTGAATGTATTATATTGTGAATGTTCATGACTTCATGGCCGAATTCAGCAAGTACTCTGATACAAGTACTCATCTACGGAACTTTCATGTAGCAGTTATGTAGCTGAAAAACGAAAACAGTTTAATGAAATTCATGGAAACATCAGAAACCGCACACAAATGATGAGTGATAAAATGAAAGCCAGATATGATGTACGAGCATGCTACAAGGGATTTCAGGAAGGTCAGCTTCATAATCCGCAAAGGAAAAAGGGACTATCGCCAAAACTGCAAACACACTAGAAAGGACCTTACAAGGTGATGAAACGGATGTAGTATACCGCACCCAGTTGGCGAGAAATGTCAGGAGCTATCTCCTTATAAAGGTTGCAGTACTATCCTTGTTCTGGACGAACAAAATTAAGTGGTGGGTAGTGAAACATATATGATTGCATATATTTAAGGTATCCTCTTATCGTTGTTGTTCACCACACGATAGGTGTATATAAGCAAAGTCACAATCTATGCGTAAAAGCATACTGTAGAACCTTCTGGAAACTTCTTTCGAAGTGTAGAGAATATTCTAGAATGTTCTCGAAACTTCTTTCGAGATGTAGGAGTATTCTAGAATGTCCTAGAAACTTCTTTCGAAGTGTAGAGAATATTCAAGAATGTCCTAGTTAAACACACGAGAGGTATATAAACCACCACAGAATTATACCACTATTGATAGTAAGCCACTAAAAAATTTCTCCTGTTTTGCTGTACACAAATCATTGAAATTAATCAGTAAAGAAATTTTAACTATCTCGGAACTTCGCGATGGTAATTTGCTTCTTTTAGTGAAAAGTGTTGAAGTTGCAAAAAAGTTTACTGCCGCAAAAGAACTCCATGGAATATGTCCAGTAAAATGCTTCTACCACGTTTGTTTAGGGTATAGTGTACGCTCCATGCCTCAACCAAGTTTCAGAAGAAGAAATTGTAAATGAACTTTCATCCCAAGGTGTTATTTCGGTATACAAATTTAATAAAATTATTGACGGTAAGCCACATCCAAGTGGTGTAGTTTTGTTGACTTTCGATCGCTACCATCTTCCAACAAAAATAGATATTTCATGGTACGCTGCGAAGGTTAGAGAATACATCCCCAATCCAATGCGATGCAAATCTTGCCAAATATTGGGACACACAGCTAAATTTTGCAGAAATGTACCTGCTTGCGTTACCTGTAATCTTCCCCCGAACAACAATACCGGCTGCTCTCGCACTCAGTGCAAATTGTCTTGAAAACCACCCGGCGTCTTCAAAAGAATGCACTAAATTCCAACAGCAAAGAGAAGTTTTGAAAATCCAAATTAAAAAGAAGTGCAGTATGCGTGAAGCAAAACAGTTATACAAAACACAACACAATACCGACCCCTCACCGAATAGCTATGCGGCTACTCTCTCAGACTCAACCAAAGCAACACAAAAACCTAAAATCAACAATCAAAACTACATAAATGTAACAAAAACACAAAATAACAACGAAAACAAATGAACAGAACAAAATGAAATAAATACCAACAACACGCCAATATCAAACAATTCCTTGCAAACTGTCTCTCCTATTAAGCACAGTGAGAAGACTATTGCAGCAATCATCGATAACTCTCAAAAAACTCCCTCTTCTTTGAAACTCACTTACACGCTGAATAATACACACTCTTCTCTTCCTTCTCACAACTCTCCTACCTACTCTAATATTTTCAATACAAAGCTTCCAAACATACAAGATAAAGACTGCAATATCTGACTAAATTACACTCTACTTTCATTATGACTATGAAAATATTGCAATGGAACATAAAAGAAAACAACTACTGTGAAAGGAGGTTTCACAATCCCGAGTCCGCGCTCGACAAGTTTTTAAAAGAAGGGTCGATTTTCAAGTGAATAAGATTTTATTCGTAAAACTATATATTACATAAAATTAAATAAGGTTTTAAACCGTTTTTGCCACGACTTTAAAAATTCTTGTTTATTTCTCCATATACAAACGCGAACTGACTGTACTCTTCCAACTCTCTAAACGCGTAAGCTATTTTTTTTAAAAACGGTATTTAACAGTTATTCCAAGGCTATCAAATATAAATGCGTATAATAGAATATATAGACAAAAGGGGGGAAAAAACTATATACATATGTAATGAGAAACATATCAAAAATTCTATGATAATCAAAACACCCAGTAGGAAAAAATAGAAATCAAATAATTTAAAATACTCCGTTCGGCGGTAACATTCTCCCCCTCGTAAGCGAGTCCAAACGCGCTTACTCCAGTTGATTACCGACGTCTAGGACAGCTATCTTGATTGCAGGGCGCTCTAGCAAGCCATGTTGCGTCTTCACTGTAGCTCGTCGTACCTGGCCATCCTTTGCGATGACAACTTCCTGAACTATACCTTTTGGCCACTTGTTTCTCGGTTGGTTGTCGTCCACGATGACCACGACGTCGCCGACCTTTAGAGGTGGTTGCTTCGTATACCATTTCGACCGCCGAGTTAGTTCAGGCGTATACTCCTTTAGCCACCTTTGCCAAAATCGGTCGGCGTATATCCGGGTTTGATGATAACGATGTCGTAGATCGCCACCGTGTCCAATCGGCTTATAACCGTTGGTTGAGCCTAGCAATAAATGGTTAGGAGTGATAGCTTCATCATCACACGACTCCAGTGAAACGAAAGTCAACGGTCTTGAATTTATTATATATTCGACCTCGAACAGTGCACTTCGGAGCGTCTCGTCGTTGAAGTTGGGCTCAGGACACATTGCTGCTAGAACGTTTTTTATCGATCTGATTAGCCGCTCCCAAGCGCCACCCATGTGGGGGGCGGCAGGTGGGTTGAACTTCCATTGGATGTCATCGAACTTGGCTTCGATTTCCGCATAATCAACGTGCCCGGCCTCTTCTTGCAGAATCTTCGCAGATGCTTTGAAATTTGTACCATTATCCGTATAAATTTCTTTTGGTACACCTCGACGCGCTACGAAATTACGAATACACAGTATGCAGGAGCTAGTGTCCAAGGTGTGGGCTACCTCAATATGCACCGCTCGAACCGTGAGGCAGGTAAATATAACGCCCCATCGTTTTTCACGCCTTCTTCCAACCGTAGCAAACATTGGGCCGAAGTAATCAATCCCGACGTAAGTGAATGGGCGCTCGAAACTCGCAAGTCTGGCAGCTGGCAATGCGGCCATTTGAGGTGTCATCGTCATCGCATTTTTATTTTTGCAGTGTTGGCAGCTGCTTCGAACAGAACGATACAGCACGCGCAGCCGTGGTATGAAATATTGACCCTTAATATCATTAATAATGGTCTCATGGGCAAGGTGATGATATTTCCCATGCATCTCCTTGACGATCAGATAGGTGATGTTACTGTTGCTGGGCAGCACGATCACGTCGTGCGGATTTAGAAATTCTGTGCGCCCTTTAACACGAATGACATCATGATCGTCTAGAAAGATATTAAAGGAAATTAATTTGCTGTTCTTCTCAATACTCTTACCACTTTTCAAGACAATTATTTCTTGGGAATATTCGCTGAGTTGCGCTTGCTTGATGAGGATCGTCTTCGCTGCTTGGATCATTTCGAACGTGGGCTTTTCGGGGAGAGCACTCACTGATCTGATTCTTGCTCTCAGCTTCTTCACGTAAAGAATGAACATTCCTAATGCGCGATACAAGCGGCGCCAGGATGAAAAATATTCAACGTTGATGGGCAGCTTATGTTTATCCATCTTTTGAATGTGAAGCAGGTGATGTCTAATTTCGGCGGTGTTCGTGGGTCCGAAGTCGTCGCGATATGGCCACTCGTTTTCAGCATTCATTAAAAAAGCAGGTCCATTGTACCACAAATGATCTGACGTTTTGGGTTCGGATTTTGTTGCAAGATCTGCCGGGTTAGATGTTGATGGGACCCACTTCCACTGGTCTGGGTTGGTGTGCTCGAGGGATTTCAGCGACTCTATACATGACGAATTGCTGGAACTGCCTGGGATCCATGCGGAGCCATTTTAAAACCGTAGCTGAGTCAGTCCAAAACACTTTTCTGCAAATACGTAATCGAGGAACGCTTTGTATTTGGTTTGCCAGGCGCACACCTGTGATTGCTGCCTGTAGCTCGAGCCGTGGAATTGATACAGGCTTAAGTGGTGTTACCTTGGACTTTGCTGCCACCAATGAAATATTCATGCTGCTGCCACATCGAACTCTCAGGTAGCATACCGCTGCATAGCCATACTCCCCTGCATCCACAAAGGTATGCAGTTCGACGTCATCAGCTTCATTTAAAGAATGTGAGAAGCATCGTGGAATTTCAACCGCTGCTATTTTCTTTAGCATCGTCTTCCACTGGCACCACTTCCGAGCTAGTTCGTCAGGAAGAGTTTCATCCCAATCGATGCTCGATCGCCAGACTTCCTGAAGAAGAATCTTTAGTGAAATAGTATATTGTGCTATGAATCCTAACGGATCAAATATAGACATCAAAACTTGAAGGAGCTCACGCTTCGTGGGTATCGCGTTGTCTGATAAAACGTTCCTTTTCAGCCTGGCAAACCTCAGCGCGTACTTGAACACGTCCTTTTTTGGGTCCCAAAATACTCCAAGTATCTTCTCGTTTGTGCTCAGCTCGACCGGTTCCTGGCTTACCGCGTGGTCGGTGCTTAAATGCGTTAGCACGAATGTGGAGTTTGAAGACCAGTTGCGTATATGAAAACCTGCTGCTGCGTGTATTTTTCTTACCGTTCCTGCCAATTGCAACGCTGCCTGCTCACTGTACTCGCTATCAATAAAGTCGTCTACATAGTGATGTTTCTTAATCGCGTCTACGGCACGGGGAAACTGCTGCGCAAACTCATCGGCATTTTTATTGCGCACGTAATGAGCAATGCATGGGGCGCAGCTTATACCAAACGTCAGCGCGCGCATGACGTACACTCCAGGGCTGTCGATCGTATCCTCTTTTTCACACCATAAAAATCTTTGAGCATGCATGTCACTGCTACGCACGCTTATCTGGTGGAACATTTCGGCGATATCTCCACAAATCGCCACTCGCCCAAGTCGAAAGCCAAGAAGAACTTCCACCAGTGGAGTCAGCAAATCAGGTCCGCTGAGGAGCATGTCGTTCAATGATACGCCTTTTGTTTTCGTGGCTGCGTCCCATACTAGTCGCACTCTGTCGGGCTTATTCGGATTCCTAGTGGTGAAAATTGGCAGATACCAGACGCGATCTGTGCTTGCATGCAACTCCTCGGCACTTAGTCGTCTTGCGTAGCCTTTATTCAGCAAGTTGTCGATTTGTTTTTGCATTGCTGCCTTCAGCGATGGGTCCTTACGAAATTGTCTATCCAAGCAAATCATACGTTTCAATGCAGTATCGTAGCTTTCCGGCATATCGATGTGCTCGTAGCGCCAGAGTAGCCCAGTTTCGAATCGGCTGCCCACCCTCTTACAAGTTGTATCGAGGATCTCCATAGCTCGCTTATCTTGGTGCGACAACAGCTGTGTGGGTGATGGTGCATCTAGCTTATAGTGCTCCTTGACAAGATCGTGGAGTTGCTCGTACTTCTCGCTGCAGCCACACGTGTGTATGTTTAAATACGAATTTGCTGACTGACTTGAGCAACGACCTTGTAGCGCCCAACCTAGCCTCGTTTTGGTGGCTATGGGCTGGTTCCAAGCACCTTCACGAATCTTGAGCGGCACAGCTAGATGCCAGTTGTTGGACCCGATGAGAATTGTTGGCTTTGCATCTACGTAGGACTTCATTGGCAACCCCGCCAAGTAGGGAAGTTGCGTGATGATTTTCTCCATGTGGACAGTTTGCATTGGAAGGCCCAAGTTTTTGACTGTGTGAACCCCTTGCATCGTGAAGCGATCATCGTTTTGGGGGTTGGACACCTTCAATGTGGTTCGCATGGAAAATTCTTCAGAACGAGTTTTATCCCCGGTCCAGCGCAAACACAAGGGATCCAGCACGCCTTTCAAGTTGAGATACTTGAAAACCTCTTCGTCAATCAACGTGACTGATGACCCTTCATCTAGAAATGCAAAGGTATCAAAAAATTTGTTCGCAGCATGGATACGAACCGGTAGTATGCGGAAAAATGAGCTATCCTCTTCGCGAGCCTTGTGGTGCGAATTCAGGGTCGCGATGGACGCAGCGCCTTCGCTCGTTGTGGTCGGTTGACTGGTGACTTTGCTTCTATGCAGGAGTTGATGGTGTTTCGCATTGCAGCCTTCGATTCCGCAGACCCGATTGACTAGGCAGCGCCTACGATGTGTGTTGAGGCACTGACGGCATAGTTTCAGTGATCGTATCACGTCCCACTTGCGATCAATATTCAGCTTCTTGAATTCCTCACATTGAGCAATTTTATGCCCGTTGCTTTTGCAGTTCCCGCAGTCATATTTCTGCTGAACATTGAGTGCTTGCATGTGCGTGTTGACATGGCCGTTGCGTTTTGTTGTTGTAGGCGAAACCACTTGACTGGCAGCTTCCGCGAGCGCATAAAGCCAATCACTAAACACCTTCACCAATGGCACTTCCTTTTGTTTAGGATGCATAGCCCAAGACATTTTGTACTGGTTCGAAAGCTTCTCTACTAGTTCTCTTACCAGCATAGGGTTGTTCATGTAGGCGTCCATGCGGCAAGCCTCCATCGTTGAGTAAACGTTGCGCACAGAAAGAGCGAAATCAATAAGTGTATCTAATCTGTCCTTTAATGGTGGCACTTTTCTTACCTTGTCGATGAGATTTTCAATTATATACTCTGGCCTACCAAAGCACATCCTTAGAGTGTGAATTATCTCTGGAACCATTGCCGGTAGTAGCAATTTGCTCCTCACCATTTCCCGTGCTTTTCCTTTAAGACAGGCCTGTAATCGCATTAAATTTTCGACATTCGTGTACCCGGCGACCTCAGTGCTGGTATCGAAGCTGCTTATGAACAGAGGCCACTCCTCAGGATCACCATGAAAATGCGGCAGCTCTCTTGGAATGGCTTGCCTAGCTGCCAGCTGCATTTTGGTAGGCATCGACTGGGGACAACTATCGCTTTTAATCAAGGAAATCCCTTGAGCTTGTGACAATATTTTATATTTTTCTTCTAAATAACTTTTTTGAAGTTTTGTCTCTTCTTCCAGCATAGCTAAACGCAATTCACATGCTTTTGCACTTTCTTCTTTTTGAGAAGCTGGATGCGAATTTGATAGAAAATGTGGCTGGCTGTCAAACGTAAACAACGAATGTTGCTGAGTATTCTTAGCAAACTCTGCGAGTTTCTCAACATTATATATGTTTGTCGCAGCATTACATCCGCTTGGCGCAACATTATATTCTCTTGGCGCAACATTATAAAAGTTCGGCTCATTTGTATACATTGGCTGCGTTCGAGTTGCAGAGCGAAAACTAACCATTGACGCCGACTGCGGCTGCTGTGCGTTTTTCTCCATTACTTCTTGTTGTGCTTCTGCTTCAACTTGGACGGCAACTTTTCCAATGTTTCCAACTGTCTGTTCGGCAACTTGTCCATTGTTCCATACGATCGTTTTAATTACTTCGGATGGATCCGATGTATTTTTTGTTTGATGTAATTGGCTGCACACGATTTGGGGGGAGGACGTCGCCTGTGGCTGAATTTGTTGGGCTTTTGGTGGAACATTATTATGCGCATTTGTCGGAGGAGCATTCGAACACGATGTGACTGCTACTGACAAGGGATTACCGCATCCGCAGCTCCAACTTATATCAGCTATGTCATGATTTACTCCGACGCAATCATAGTGGTACCACATGTCGCACTTATCACACTGCACCATACGGGAATCATCCGCTTGGTCACACTTTTTGCAGTGGTGTACGCTGTCCGACTGGTTTAGGCCATCCGTGGCGGACATATTTGCGTTTTCGAACGGATCAGTTTATAACACTTCTTTAGTTTTTTGTTTTATTTTTCGCGAAACGCGTAAAGTTCACTTTAATTATCACGAACCGTGTTTTTACAATTTAAAAGAATTTTTAAAGATTTGTGAAAGGAGGTTTGACAATCCCGAGTCCGCGCTCGACAAGTTTTTAAAAGAAGGGTCGATTTTCAAGTGAATAAGATTTTATTCGTAAAACTATATATTACATAAAATTAAATAAGGTTTTAAACCGTTTTTGCCACGACTTTAAAAATTCTTGTTTATTTCTCCATATACAAACGCGAACTGACTGTACTCTTCCAACTCTCTAAACGCGTAAGCTATTTTTTTTAAAAACGGTATTTAACAGTTATTCCAAGGCTATCAAATATAAATGCGTATAATAGAATATATAGACAAAAGGGGGGAAAAAACTATATACATATGTAATGAGAAACATATCAAAAATTCTATGATAATCAAAACACCCAGTAGGAAAAAATAGAAATCAAATAATTTAAAATACTCCGTTCGGCGGTAACAACTACATTTGATCATAAAAACTATTTCTCCTGATATCATTGCACTTCAAGAAACGCACTTACCTTACGGAAAAGATAATATAATCACCCCTAAACAATATATTGGATATTTCCACAACCTTCCTACAAACCTCTCATCTAAACAGGGAGTCGGGATTCTAATAAAGAAGCATATTCCGCATAAATTACTTAATGTACAATCTCCAATAGCATCGTTAGCATTAGAAATCAAATACGGACTAACTTTCACAATAATAAATACCTATATCCCCCCTCAACAAAACTTTTTAGTTCAGGATTTAGAGTCTTTACTAGGTTATGCCCCATCACAGTATATCTTATCCGGCGATTTCAACTCTTGGAGTCTCCTCTGGGGCTCCCCTCAAGCCAATGATAGAGGCAAAATCTTTGAGGATTTTATTCTTGCCCACGATCTCATCGTTTTAAATGATGGGTCCCCCACTCATTTTTCAACGCACAAAACCTTCACGCACATTGACCTTTCTTTATGCTCAGCACACCTTGCATCCAAATGTAGTTGGGTTACTTTAGATAATCTCCATAACAGTGATAATTTTTCCATTTGTATTGATATCATATCCAACCTCAATCCTGAAAGAATCATTCCCAAGCACAAATTCAAAACTGATTTAGCTAATTGGACTGCATTTCAGAGCGCTTGCGCCTGTAGATTTGAATGTTTCTCCCCATCCTATAATATTAACCAAGAAGCAGCTAAATTTTCCAAAGCTATTCGGTTTGCTGCCAACGTATCAATTCCACAAACTAAAAGTTTCTTTGTCAAAAAATCGGTACCATGGTGGAATAGTAATTTAAAATTATTAAGGGAAAAAAGAATATCTACCTGGCGTGATTATAAGCACTACAGAATCGATAATAACTTAGCTCTGTACAAAAAAGCAAATGCAATATTTAGAAGAGCTGTTAGAGAAGCTAAAGCCAACTCTCTTGAAAAATTTACATCTCAAATCACTCCCAAATCCAGTATCAAACAAATATGGTCCGACATTCGAGTTCTTGTTGGTACCAGCAAACCACCCCACTTCGTATCTTAACTGTTGGAGATTCTCATTTGACTTCTTCTTTTGAAATGGCAAATACCTTCGCTAATAATTGGTCTGCACTCTCTAGCGACGCAAACTTTTCTGAAGAATTCATCTCTGAGAAACGATTTTTCCTACATACGGAATATAAACCCATTCACCTATCACTGACTGCAAATAAAATTGAGGCATATATTTCCATTACCGAACTCGGAACTGCGCTACAGTCAGCAAAAGGAAAAACTCCAGGTTTAGATCACATATCCAACCCGATGTTAAATAATCTACCTGCCTCTGCCAAAAAAATATTACAGTTTTATACAATAAAATTTTAGACCACGGCATCCTTCCACAAACTTGACGCACAGCTGAAATAATACCGATACCTAAGCCTAACAAACCAATTTCTGAAATTAGTAGCTATCGCCCCATATCTCTTTTGCCTTGTATCGGGAAGGTCCTGAAAAAAATTATTGCTTAAAGATTATTATGGTATATAACCACTAACAATTTTATCAGCTCCAACCAAGTAGCTTTTAAAAAGAGGCAGGGCACAATTGATGCTCTCCTCCATCTCGAGCATTTCGTGTCAACTGCCCTTTCGAATAAAAGTCATGTGTCTGTACTGGCCACTGACTTTGAAAGAGCATTCGATCGCATAGGTGTTCAGGTTGTCCTCCAACAGCTATCGACTTGGAAGATTGGTCCAAAGATCTTTGCTTTTGTAAAGGCCTGCCTGACCCATCGCAGGTTTCGGGTGAGAGTTAACCAAACATTTTCAAATACTCGGTCTCTTGATAATGGGATACCACAGGGGTCTCCTTTGTCTGTTGTTTTATTTATAGCAGCTTTTGACCAAATCAGTAAAATAGTAGCCGATTATAAAAATATTAAATACTCTATATACGCGGATGATGCTATCTTCTTTACTAATGACAATTCTAACAATGATGTTAAATGTATTTTTTCTAAAATTTTGTATGATATTGATAAATGGTGTACTCGGTCTGGTGGCCGACTCTCTATAAACAAATGTAAATTAATTCACTTTTGTAAAAAAAGAAAATGTAAAATGTTTACTTTAAATTTTAACAACACTTCTATTGAACTAGTTTATGAATTGAAAATTCTTGGTGTCATCTTCGAAAAGAAATTTAACTTTAAGGTCCAATGTTTATATTTAAGAAAAAATATTAATGTCAGGCTTAATATTGTTAAATTCTTTTCTAATCATAGTCTAGTACATATTTCTACACTAATCAATGTCACAAGATCACTAATACTTTCCAAAATAAACTACGCTCTCCCAATTTTTGGTTGGTGCGCTCAAAGCAACTTAAAGCAGCTATACGCACCCTACCACGCAGCTGTTCGAAGAGCCATAAGAGCCTTCCCTACGTCGTCGACAAAAAATATCTTAGCCGAAGCTGGTTTACCTTCTATTATGGAGCAAGTACGTGCATCAACTTTTCACCTTATACCAAAATTATTTAACGCCAGAAATGCAACGCTTCTCAAAGACGTCCAGTGTGCCTTCAAACACACCAAAAGATATACTATAAAATCCGTAATTCGCCGCTGTATTGAGGTAGCTAAATGTCTTCTGCCTGACACAGCTCCTCGGCTAATCAAGCAGAAAAGAGACCCTCCTTGGCATCTCAAAGACTCATCATTTGTCCTAGATCTCATTTCGTACTCTAAATCTACCACAAATCCTGAAGCCTACCGACAACTTTTTGCAGAACATACAAGCAAATACACTAATAAGAATTGGACCCTTTTATTTACTGATGGCTCAAAACAAACCGAATGCACTATCTTCGCGGTAGTATCCTCTACCGCTATATATCCACTTATTCAGCAACATTGTTCAATCTTCACAGCCGAAATTTTGGCAATAAAAATAGCCACGGACTATGCTTGTTTGCACAAAGGCAGATTTCTTACATGCTCTGATAGCAAATCTTCCATAGAGGCGATTCGAAATATAAGCAATGAGGGCATCCTTGCTTCAGATATAAGAGAAGCATGCATAAAATGCGCTAATAAATTAAAAATCATGTGGGTACCCAGCCATGTTGGGATTGACGGCAACGAATTCGCTGATTCAACCGCTGTCACAGCAGTAAGGCATACCCTATTGTACTTCCATACACGAGAAAATACAGATATGCGTAAATTAATTGAGAAATCCTTGTATCTACGAAAAATGGAAGAGTGGAACATCTATACACATAATTATAAATCGTATAATCGAGAAGGAATCAAACCCACCTATCCAGGATCATGCACCGTAAATCAAATAAAAATTTTTGTTCGACTTCGGTTGGGACATGCCACATTTTCGCACGAACACTTACTGCGTCGAGATCCAGCGCCAAATTGTGATTATTGCACCGGACACAGAGCTTCAATAACTCATTTATTGAACGAATGAAGAGCTTTCAGTGCAATTAGAAGGAATGTATTTGGTACGGAAGTCCCTAGTAATCTTTTAAAAAATGTGACTCTAGATAGTATAAAATCAATAGAAACCTTTTTAAGTTGTATTATTTTCAAAAATAAAATTTAAAATAAAATAGATTAAGATCGAGTCGAAGGCCCTGGCAGCCAGTACTCATTAATTGTATTTATTGTAATAATTAATTTATTAGAATAAAGTGTAATAATAATAATAATAATAAATAAAGTGCAAAATTGTATTAAAGTAAATTTGAAGCTTAAGATTAAGTGTGTAAATCGCAATAATTCAGTAAAGTTAATTATTTTAATTTAACCAAGCGATTGTTTAATTACTACACGAATTCGAGTATTGAAAGTTTATTTAAATTATCAGGAGGGCAATTTCGTAACAGTATGTATATATTAATCAATTAAAAAGTAAAGACACGGCGGTGACTCCTGCACTCTTTTATTTTAAGTGGGTTCCTCAAAGTTGATTATACATTACTGAATTTTTGCTCATCACCAATACGAGCAGAGCTGATCAACCACATTTCTTGCAAATTTTCTATATAATGTACATATGTTGCTTCGCATTTCGTCAACAAATCTCTAATATATCCTAAGCTATGAATACTTTTTAATAGTGGGAGTGTCAGTTAATATATACCAACATCTCAATCAATTGGGCTTATATGGGATAGGCGTGGTTTTTATCCAAATGGGCCAAATTGCAATCTGGTTCTGTAATTTGGTCCCGACTACCAAAATTCTGATTCTGAGCATTTGTGTATGCTTATGTCCATACCTGCCATGCCTCCCTCTGGTATTTGCAAAACTGAATCGCATAAACTTATTATAGCTTTTTACCGTTTTTTAAGGGAAAAGGGTATAACAACAAATACGACTTTTCCATCAATTACAATTTCTTTATAAATTGGATAAGCAAACAAGTAAATAAGATTGGCGTTCACGCCGTCTCGACAAAAAAAAGGGGGTAAGGTATATTTAATATAAAGTACTAAGGTCGTGTGGCTAATCAATGTGAAAAGCCTAAGTACTTATGACCGTCCATACGTGATAAATAATCACATCCTGCACTAAATATGGCGGCTCTAGAGAGGAATCTCGATAAAAACCGTAATCTTAAGTGTCAATCGCACCGTGCTTATGAGATGAATGGCACTACGTGAATGTGTCTTCGAACGGTGGCCTCCAGATACAGGGCGACCTCTGGTTGTATCTAGCCTTCCGGGGACAATGGGGACTATGCCCCGGGGAACAATTATGGACACAAAAAAAGACACACCGTCAAGTCGCACCCGTCAAGTCGCACCCGTCAAGTCGCACCCCAAGAGAACACCCAGAATAAATGGGCAGTCAAGTAGCTCCACGGTAAATACCTATGCCCCCAAAAGCGTTGCTGGTTCGAATGCAAGTGGAATCTCGATTAGATCCACCCAGATCAAATATCGGATAATAAAAGCTTTGCGACAGTTAGGCGACACTGACGAAACATGGAGGAAGAATCGCGACTGACTTCCCGTCGATAATATGAACAATGAATGAACTCAAAATGATCCAATCCAGCATCCTGGGTAAGATCATGCAGCAGAGGAAGGGCTCTATAAATCCTAATTTTTCTAACTCCACATTCCCTGGTCGGAATTGGCTGCGGGAACAGCAACACGGGTGAATGGTTAAAGGCTACTGTGTCCTCCCTGAAACCGTGGAAGGACGCCTCGCCCACACATTTTCGCGAGCTTCTTCCCAGGCAAGGAGAGAACACCCAAAATGTAATACTTCCGTTCAAAGGGCAGATGATTGGAGAGTGCTGAACCGGGGAAAGAAAGGACAAATCTTTGAGGTCCCAATAGGCATGGACCTTATCTCCGCTATTACTCTTCGGGAGAATAGCAGCTGGTTGAACTACGAGTTCGGCCAGGTGAGCATAAGGCCGAAAACAAAACGATCTGATTATGTCACTGAGAAGGCTAGGAATGGTGCCGGCCAGGCTGCTCATCCAAAAACAGCCACGCTACTCAAAAACAATATCTACTCCCCTTAAACTTCACCAAGTACCAGCTTCGTTAAGCCAATAGGCATACAAGGACACGACAATAGGGACCACAAAGAGGTAACTGTCCGGTTTAGATCAGCTATCACAAACTAGTATGTATCAAACGATGTCTGCATGTCGGATCAACAAAATCTCATTTTCGACATTGGAGAAACCTCCTGTAATAAGCAAGTTTATCGTAATCCCAAGAAAGCTAATTGGGACGTCTATCGGTTCTACCTCGAAGAACTAGGGAACCGCTCACAGCAACGAATATAAATAAGTTACAAGCTAGACTCGGAGGCCCTAACCCTTCAATCTCAAGGATCACGTGGAGCGAGCTCAGTGAGAAATATCGGTAATCTTCCTGATGTGCCAGGCTTCAAAAAGCTCTAAGACTCGATCACTTGAATGGTATTGGTACCCTTGTAAAAACGTACAGGCAATACACTGAAACCACGGAAGATACCAGTAAATTGTTACTGGCAGGAACTTCAGCTTCACCAGAAAAATTTGCCTTCCGGAAAAGTTCGATGGGCTTTATTCTCCTTCAGTCCATACAAATCTTCAGGACCAGATAGATGTATTGGTACCTACCATTTCAAGAATTCTCAAATATGGCCTAACTCTAGGCCACAAACTAAACAATTCTGATGTGAAGGTGGTGTTCATACCAAAGGCGGGCATGTAGCCCGAATAGTTTCCAAAATCGTATCGACCCAGCAGCCTCAGCTCCTTTATTCTCAAAATAATGGAGAAATTATAAGATCTACAAATTACGGAAGCCTACATTAAAGAAAGCCCTCTTCACCGATTCCAAAATGCCTATAATAACAGCAATACAGCGAATCTACGATAACAGCAATGCGCAGCCTAACAACAATAATGAAGCTGACTTTAGATGCAAAACATGTTGCACTATGTGCTTTTATCTACATGGAAGGCGCATTTAATAACACATCTTACACAATCATCAAAAATTCAATGATCAGGAAAAATATAAGCGCAGCCTTTCATGGATACTTTCCATGTCGAAACCAAGGTAATCAGCTTTGAAATGGGAGGTCAAAACCAGAATAATGCGTGGTACTGTCTTACTTATCGACGAACTCCTTCATAAGCTAAATCCCTTTGGCTACAACCCTTAGAAATGTAGATGATATCGTCATATTAATCGCAGTCTGGGAAGACTCCACTATATGCAATGGTGCAAGCACGAGGGATTATCCTTGAACCCAGTGATACCTGCACTTGTACCATTCATCAGAAGACGACATGTACACCTTAAGAAGCATTCACTGGAAGAAAAAGATATACTCTTCTCAGATGAAGTGAAATATCGCGGAGTGATCCTTGATAAGGCGTAAGGTAGAACAGAACACTGCAGTAAACAAATTAAACGAACCTTGAAGTCAAGTTTAGGGACGTAACATGTCACATAAACACACTTAAAATCCTCGAAAATGACCCAATCCTCAAAACGGTGGAATTTTCCAAGTAATACTAAATATGTATATCAGAAAGAGAATCTTGGAGAACATATAAATTTATACCTGAACCAGGCTCACAGGTATGGTACATGGATGGATCCAAACTAGATTGTAAGTAGGAAGTGGCATTTATGGCCCTAGTTTCAGAAAATCCCCAATGGGAACATATATAAATAGGTTGGGCAGCCGCATCACCAATAAACCAGTGATGCCACTTAGATCACCAGTTGGGTCCGTTGTGAGCCGCGGATGCGAGGCATGGCTACGCTTCCCCCTACAGATTGCACAAACCTGAGCCTTTTACAAATCGAAGAAGGTTGTTAACACCTGACTGGCATAGACCATCTATACTTGTTAAGAAGTGGGATCCGAGCAAACGCTCCCTATTTCTGGCAAAAGCTGGACATGTATAGAAGAGATGCTGTATCGTTTCCAGTTTCTCCTCCTGCAGCTGCGGCAGAAATCATGTGTATAAAGTCCCATTCTTCTTGCATGATTTGCTTTTAAACAATTTCCCGTGAGGGCTCCTATTAAAGTCCTAATTTGTAGTCTATTTAATCTAATGATATTCCTAGCTAGACGCAGGTTTAGTCTCGGCCGTGTTTGCTTGGCGATTTCACAGGTAGTGGCACAGATCCACCTTTAATTGGTAGAATTAATTACTGTCTCCCTTATGAGAATCTTACAAGCCGCGAGAGATACACCCATATGCCTACCGACATTTGGCATACAAGTGCCATCTCTCGCAAATTGATCAGCCTTGCAGTTCCCTGGTATATCCCTATGTCCTGATACCCAGCACAAATAGATATGGAATTTTTTAGCCATCTCATTTAGAGATCGGCGACAGCCTAAGACACTCCTCGATGTTATTTGGAATGCATTCAAAGCTCTTAGTGCAGCTTGGCTGTCTGATAAAATACAGAAGTCCTTGATGGTTACCTCGTTTATCCTCAGCCAATTCAAGGCTTCGTGAATAGCGGTTATTTCCGCTTGAAAAACACTGCAGTGATCCATTAGTTTGATGGATTCACTGATTGAGGGCATTTCGCAATAGACTCCTGATCCTACACCGATATTCATTTTTGATACGTCTGTGTATATCTTGATGGGAGTATCTGGTGAAGGATCCCCCTCGAGCCATTCCTCTCTGGAAGGAATACCAACCCAAACATTTGTTTTGAAACAGAGGGAAGAAATAAGGTAATCAATATCACTGGATATGTCCGTATAGGATTCTAATATGCATGTCCATACGGAACACCTTTCCATTGTGAGCTCCCCTTGAGCCGAATGGCGGAGCATGCCGCTAAATATTTACAGAGGAGATCTACAGGGTGGCAGATGCAGTATGATATCCAATGCCAAGGTTGGCGTGGTTCTCATGGTCCCATTTATTGCTAATTCTGCTGATATCTGTGCTTACCAAGTATTTCATAGTAGGTCAACTGCAGCGTGAAGCCAGTGAGCTACCCTAGGCTTAGTTTCCCAGGTTTTAATTATAGCTCTTTTGCAGACATAAAAAGCCACCCCAGCTTTCCTTGCTCTATCTATGGTGTTTGACTTTCAAGTAAGCTTTCTATCAATTATAAGACCCAAGTATATCGTCTCTTCTGAAATCCCTAGAGCTTTTCCCTTAAGAGTAATTGGATCTAATTGAGGGATTTTATGTTTCCTAGTAAACAGAATGACCTTAGTCTTATCCGGATTTACTCCATGACCACAGTCCTCCGCCCACTTTGAAAAAATGTCTAGAGCATTTTGCAACAAATCTCTCAGTGTAGATGTGAATTTTCCAGAGACAGTAATGACAACATCATCGGCATAAGCCACCACCTTACATCCCACCGCCTCTAATCTTAACGTGAGTTTGTTAACAACTGTGCTCCGTGGAAACGGTGAGAGTACACCTCCCTGAGGTGTACCCCTGCTACTCACCAACTTACGTAAGACCGATTCTCCTAGATTCGCCTCAATGATTATGCTATTCGGAATTTTACCAATGAAGCCTACCAGGCCCGTTTCCACCCCAAGTTCAGTAAGTGTTGCAGTGGTGGCTTCCCCTTTGACATTATTAAAGGCCCCCTCAATATCAAGAAAGGCAGCCAGGGTGAATTCCTGCTTGTGCAATGACCCTTCTGCAATGGAAATAAGGTTGTGTAGAGCCGTCTACAGATTTCCCTTCTTCTTGTCTAAAGTTAAGCTTAAGTGGATTTCTATCACTCTCTCTCTAAAGTCTTCAAAAGAAAAGATGAGAGATATCGGTCTTAATTCCCTGGGATGAGTATGTGAGCTTTTTTCGGCTTTTGGAATGAAGACCACTCTGGCCTGTCTCCACTGAAGCGGTATATACCCAAACTTAAAGCATCCTTCAAAGATTGCTAACAGCCAGCCTTTCAGGTATCCAGTGGTTTTATGTAATTCTACTGGATAAATACCATCAGACCAAGGGACTTAAAAGGCTTAAAACTTTCAATTGAATTCATTTGAACTCGTCATTGACTTGCTCGGATCATATCAACCATGTAGTTTGCAGAATGTATATGACTCTGCGCTGTTTGAGGATGTCTGCTCGATTTACTCCCGTTGAAACCAGGCGCAGGTTGGTTGTGCAATTGCTTGTGCCTATTATTACCTACTCTGAGGTGGTGTATAGTGGTTTGGACTCTCGGTCTTTACATAAGCTGCGAGTGGCATTCAATAATGCTATTCGTTATGTGTATGGCTTGCGCAAATTTGACCATATCTCATCTTGGAGTAAAATGGTTCTGGGTTGCGATATTAAGAGCTATTTAAAGGCAAGAAATTGTATATTTATGCATAAATTAATATACTCTAAGGCTTCGCTATACCTTTATGACAAATTGCGCTTCAGCCTGTCGAATCGTTGCAATAATCTCATTATACCGAGATTTACGTTCCGAAACTCGGCTAGAATGTTTTTCGTTGGCACCACTAGACTATGGAACTCTTTACCTAATGATTTGAAAAATATTGTGGGTCACAACAATTTCAAGCATCTTCTGACGCTTTATTTCTTCTCTTTTCCTTCCAAGTTCTACTACCCTCTTTCTTTTTTATTTTTTATATATTTTTCTTGTTTTTTGTTATATTTGTTTCTTGTTTTCTAAATAATTGTCAATAGTATTAATTTTAATTTTAATTTTAGCTTTAAGTTTTAATTTAAGTTACAATTGTGGCAAAGTTAAATGTACAGCATAAGTTTTTAAAACTTATTGCATGATTAGATAAATTATTCCAATATTGAACACTTCAATAATTGCCTCCAACAGGCTGGTTGGAAGTCACCACCCACATGATCAAGCGTCCATGCACACAGATCTCTCCTCTGGTGAAAGAAAAACTGGAAGAAAAACGCAGGGCAAGAAAAAAGTGGTAACAGAGTAGACATCCTGGGGATAAGAAAAAATGAAATAACTCTCAAAAGATCTCAAGGAGCTCCTCAAAACAGAACACAACTCTCAACTTCAGTACTATCTCAGTAACCTTGATGCAAATGCTGTCACCGACTATTCCCTCTGGAACGTAATAAAACAGTCAAAGAGGCCAAGTCTGGCACAATCTGCCATCAGAATGGAAAACAAAGAATGGGTTATAAGTGATATCGAAAAATCATGCACATTTGCAGGATATTTAAAAAGAGTGTTTACCCCACACGAAATCGAACCATCTGCAATGACTGCAGAAAGAGTAAAAGAAACCTTGGTACACTCTACCAGATGGACCTGCCAAAACAAAAATTTTCAAAAGGGGAAGTCAAGGAAGCGATCAAAAAACTTAAAGCAAGGAACGCCCCCGGATACCATCTCATTAGTGGAGAAATATTAAAGCAGCTTCCAGAAGAGGGATTCAATTTCCTGATTTATATATACAACGCTGTTTTATTATCTGGTTTTGTTCCCCCTCAATGGAAAGTGGCTCAAGTAAAAATGATCCTTAAGCCCGGAAAAAGTCCAGACAAAGTTGAGTCATATCGCCCCATCAGCTTGCTGCCGATCACCTCTAAAATTTTGGCAACCCCCTCCTCAAAAGATTAATGCCAATAATAGATATAATAATTCCTAATCACCAATTCGGCTTCAGGAAACAACACAGTACAATTGAATAGGTTCATAGACTTGTAAACTGCATTCTCACTGCATTCGAGCAAAAAAAATACTGTACAGCGGCGTTTCTCGATATATCCCAAGCTTTCGACCGTGTCTGGCATGAAGGATTAGTCTACAAAATAAAGAAAACACTTCCAATAAACTATTACATATTTATCAAATCCTACCTAATCAAGTCAAATGAGTCTCTCCAGGTTACATTCACTCTCAAACGTGACACCTGCCCACCAGTAAAACTCAACGACGTGAGTATACCGCAGTGCAATGTGACTAAATACCTGGGCATGCACCTCGATAGCAAACTAAAAAAAAAATTCATATATTCACCAAACGTAAGGTGCTGGGAATAAAGCTTAGAAATTTACACTGGCTGCTGAATCGAAATTCCCAAATTTCACTCGAAAGTAGGCTCTTACTTTACTCAGCCGTCTTAAACCCGATGTGGACATATGGCATACAACTGTGGGGCATTGCGGCAACCTCTATTATCGAAATTCTCCAGAGATATATATACTCGTATATACGAGTATATATATTTTTTTGTTTTTTTTTTTGTTTTATTTTCCTTTATTTCATACAACTGTCACCATTATATTGACACCTAGTACATGATTTGACAATTTGTTTGGAAATTAATATTAAAAAACACATTTTGGCCAGTGCCAAGAAGGGATAGAACAAAAATTATTTACATTAATTATAATAGTTCACTATAATTATATTATAACAATTTATGATCAAAATTATGTTTATGATAATTATTTACATTTGCATTTATAATACTATTACTAATATGTGTAGTCTGGATTTCCTAGTTCATTAGGTCGTTTGGTTGAGTTCTCTTTAAACGGCGCATGGTGGTTTCTTCTAGATGTAGCAACTCGTTTATTTCTTCGTTATTATGCCCATGCAGTGTATCGTAGTGTTTTGTGGATATCTTTTTTATTTCTTCCTCAATTCTTGTCATATTTAGTTTGAGGTGTATATCTTCATTTCTTGTGTACCAACCAGACTTTATGATAACTCTTAATATTCTAGATTGCTGTCTTTGAATTTTTTTGTATGTGTGACCGCTTTGCCGTTCCCCATACTTGGAGTCCGTACGTCCAAATTGGCTTTATAGTACACTTGTATAACAGCAACTTCTTGTTAATTTTGAGTTTAGATTGCTTACCCATTATCCAATATAGTTGCCTAAACTTTTCTTTTATTTGTTTCGTTTTTTGTTTGATGTGGTAGTGCCAATTTAGCTTTGAGTCCATGTGTATACCAAGGTATTTAGTAGTAGACCCTATATTTATATCTTTATTGTTTATTTTAATAGGTATTGGTTTAAATTTTGTTTTAGTAGTAAAAATTATTTGTACAGTCTTATCTTCATTAATTTTCAAGCACCATTTATCAAACCATTCCTTAACATTCTCTGTGTATATCTGCAGATTTGCAGTCGCAGTATTTAGATTTTTGTCAGATGCTAAGAGGATTGTGTCGTCAGCAAAGGTAGCAATTGTGGTATTCAGTTCTTTTGGAAGTGGTATATCTGAGGTAAATATGACATATAGCAGTGGTCCTAAAACACTCTCTTGAGGAACTCCAGCTGTTGTAAGATGAATAGATGAATACTCTTCATTATATTTGACGTAAAAGTAACGATCACTAAAAAAATTTCAACAATCAAATAGTAGTCAAGTGGCAGCATCGTCTTCAGTTTATACAGCAGTCCTTTATGCCATACTTTGTCAAATGCTTTTGCAACGTCCAAGAATACAGCAACGCAGTACTGCTTATATTCTATGTCTGTTTCAATTTTGTTTGTTATACGGTGTATCTGTTGAAATATTGAATGTCGTTTTCTGAAGCCGAAGTGATGATTTGGTATAATGTTTTTTTTGTTAAGGATCTGGCTAAGTCTATCATCTAATAGTTTTTCAGCAACTTTAGCGATTATGGGAAGTAGGCTAATTGGTCTATACGACGAAGCAGTTGTAGTATCTTTCCCCTGCTTCGGGAGTCCAATAATTTCAGCAACTTGCCATACTTTGGGAAAAAATTGTAGTCGGAACATTGAGTTGATAACATTCCTTAAGTAGTTATAACCTATAGTAGGTAGCTCAGCGAGACCTTTTCCTGTCAACATATCGTATCCTGATGCTTTTTTGTGGCTTATTCGTTTTTTAATGCAATCAATTATTTCTGTTGTGTTTGTTTTCTTTATTTTGGTTGTAATGTCTATATTTAAGTCATTGCATGTTTCAATATATTTATCTTCATTTGATAGGACTTTTTCAAAGTATTTAGCCAATGTTGTTGCTTTTTCTTCATTGGTAGTAGCCCATGAGTTGTCATCTTTCCGTAGTGGTGGCTGCTACCTTATCTGAGTTTTTAATTTCTTTGTGCATTTCCATAATGAGTAGTTAGTATCCTGGGTGAGCGTCAAGTTTTTTAGGTAATTTTCCACTTCTATATTTTGTCTTTTAGTTAATATTTTCTTGAGTTTTTTGCAGGATATATTTAAATTGTGTTTATCCTCAGGCGATCTAATTAGCTGCCACCTCTTTCTCTGCTTTCTCTTCTCAATAATTTGCTTTCTTATGAAAATATCCGTTGTAGGTTTATTTCTTCTAAATTTATGCTGTTGGCTTGATTTGATTCCTGCGTCTAGGACCACATCGTTGAAGTGAATAATGGCACGTTCAATGTCTAATTGTGTTTTCAATGTGATAGACATATTCAGTTGATTTTCAATATGCTGTCGATACTCATTTCAGTTTGTTTTGTGGTTAAAAGTCTTAATTATCGGTTCTATGGGATTGATGTCAGTTGTATAGTCAAGTATTATCAGAGAGTGGTCTGAAGATAGTTCAAAACATGCTTTAATTTTTAATTGGTTACACTTTATGTTTTTTGTTATGCTGAAGTCGATTAGATCTGGTATCTTTTTCCTATCTGTTGGCCAGTATGTTGGTTCACCTGAGATTAAAAATTTGCAGTAATTTTTGTTTATAGCATTAATCAGATTTCGTCCTTTTTTTTGGTTAGCCTAGATCCCCAGTCAGTGTGTTTTGCATTCAGATCTCCAGCTGCAATGAATCTTACGCCAAGCGTCTTTATGTAGTCATCATATTGATCCGTCGTTATGAGGTGTCTGGGGGGACAGTAAACTGAGGAGATGAGTATTGTCCCACTTGTATCCTCAATTTGCACAGTAGTGGATTGAATATGAGGTGTTGCATATGGTGTGAAGACCTAAATTTTGTACAAATTTAGGTCACACAAAATACCGCCCTCATCGTATACCAACACCATGCGAGCACATGTAGCCAAACCACGCCACACGTGGTTATGCTCGAACACGACACAACGCCGAAATACGGAAATTCCGTATGCCCGAACACGACACAGTGCCGAAATACGGGACTTGTAGATGCTCGCATGAAAAAAAGGTATAAAGGGCCGGTGCACAGAGGAACCGGTCTCTCTCTTGTGATTTCAACAGCAGCGGCGACAACAGCGAACGAGCAGGCGCTCTCTTGTGATTTCAACAGCGGCGGTGACAACAGCGGACGAGCAGGCTCTCTCTTGTGATTTCGACAGCAGCGGCGACAACAGCGGACGAGCGGGCGAGTAAGTGGGTATAGTATTCGCGGACAGTGGCGACCACGGCAGACAGTTCCTGACTTTTGAGACTTCTTACGTGATTGGTGGCGTGAGGTTTTAACCGACATCACTACCACGCAAGAGAGTGCTCCACCCTAAGCGAAGTAAACGCGAGGTTTTAACCGGCGTTGAACTTCACAGCAGCTATTGCTTCAATTTAGTTATTTGAGACTTCTTACGTGATTGGTGGCGTGAGGTTTTAACCGACATCACTACCACGTAAGAGAGTGCTCCACCCTAAGCGAAGTAAACGCGAGATCTTAACCGGCGTTGAACTTCAAAGCAGCTATTGCTTCAAGTTAGACTTTTGAGACTTCTTACGTGATTGGTGGTGTGAGGTTTTAACCGACATCACTACCACGTAAGAGAGTGCTCCACCCTAGGCGAAGTAAACGCGAGGTCTTAACCGGCGTTGAACTTCAAAGCAGCTATTGATTGTCTGCCACGTCTACCCCACTTCACCGCAATTAGACGAAGCGGAAAGTATACATAATTTAGCTATAATTAGTTTAAGATGAAGTTATAGTTTACTGAATAATAAAAGAAAGTAAAACAAACTACATCAAACGTGTTGTGTTAAGGTCAATAAAATAAATATTGTACAGGACTCTGGGAAGACTGAGCATACCCCAGCTAGAGATTCCTTACACGGCGCCCGAGCAGGGATCTTAACACAACGAATCGATATGAAGCCGAAGTCAGGGTGGATCTATAGCCTACGCAAAGACCAGTTAGAACAATACGCGGTAGAATTTAAACTTGACGATACTGGAAGTATGGATGAACTGCGAAAAAGGTTCGCAGCTTTCATAGTTGATAGCACTACTGACCCGGAATTCCGCAAACGACTGGAGGAATTAGAAATAAAGCACACGCAAGGGATAGTAAGCACCACATTACCAAAAACATCGAAGTCAACGTTAACACAACCATCTCACGTCCACGTAGAGGAAATGGTACGACACCAGGAACAACCATCTGTCGGCGCAGATAACATGAACGCCTTTGTGTCAACTTAATGTGTTACCGTCATTGAACAAGTTCCTAAGTGGCCAGTAAAATACGACGGCGATAAGGATCGGTTGAGATTTATAGAGCGCGTAAAGGAACTGGCAGACATGTATGGTCTCAACCGGGACTTACTCCCTCGCACAATGCCACAGCTCCTCACAGACAAGGCATTAACCTGGCACCGGAACAACAAAAAGCAGTGGGTGACGTTTGAAGCATTCGAACGAGACTTTCTGAAAGTTTTCCTCCCCAGCCGATATTTTGAAGATCTAGACGATGAGATCCGAAAACGGGTGCAAAAGCCAAGAGAGGCCTTTAAGGATTATACCATCGCCCTGCAAAATCTGATGGGACGTGCGCAGTATGACGAAGACCGACAGAACGAACGTATCTTCCGCAATAGTTTGCCCGACTACCGCCTATACATACGGCGTGACGATTTCTCCTCGCTGGACGAACTGATCTCGTGCGCAAGAATACGAAAGTATCAGAGCGGATCAGGAAACACTGCGTGAAGCACCACAACGCAGCCGACACCAACCACCACGTGAGCAACTACCACGAGGCCAACCGGAATCTCGACGCGATCGAGCACAAACAATGGGCATCAAAATAAGTCCCAAAACAGCATGTCGACGCTGCGGTCAAGAAGGACACATTCTACGCAATTATCGGAACCCACAGGTACTGTTCTGCTGGGAGTGCGGCCAGACGAATATCCGAACAATTGTGTGCTGTCAACAGCAAGCGGGAAACGAGCAAGGACCCCCTCAGAACCGGGGACGAGTGGGGCCGTCAAATCGCAGCCCGTTCCGCCAACAGTAAAGTTGTTACGTTGCGAGCGTAACCGTATCTTCGCCACAGTTAAGGTGGACGAAGAACTAATAGATGCGACAATAGACACCGGGGCTACAAAGAGCTTCATCAATGGAAAATTTGCCAAAGAACATCGGAGTGCGAACAACGTAATCGCAGTCAACGTGAGGGCACAACTAGCAAACGGCGGTGAATGCACAAGCAACGACGTGCGAATAGGTGATAAATGTTGCCGAATGCCATTTCTCATATTTCCCCGTGCATCTGGACAAGTTATTTTAGGGTTAGATTTCTTGTACGCCATGGGAGCTACACTTTCCCTCGGAGGGAGCTCCGTTGAATTGAGAGCCGACAGGAGAAACTCACGAAACAACCCCAAACAGTTGACAGTGCGTAACAGGAATCCTAGGAAGCAACAGCAGAGGTCACCACAAAAACAACAAGGACAGCAAACTTTAACACAACAACAGTTGACAATAACAAACGACAATCAAATTAGCGAGCGGCAAGAAATTGAAGGTTTCCTGAGAAAAGAACTGTTACCATTTAATGACTTGAACGGCGTCTCAAACACCACCTCGCATAAAATCGTGATGAGTGATACCCGGCCCATAAAGCAACGCTACTTCCCACGGAACCCAGCGATGCAGGAAGTCATTAACCAAGAGATTGATGAGTTGATAGAGAAGGGTTGTATAGAACCTTCACACAGCCCTCACAGTGCTCCGATCGTGCTGGTTCGAAAGAAAACCGGACAATGGAGGCTGTGTGTCGATTAACGGCAACTCAATGCAAAATCGATACCGGATGCCTATCTGTTACCCAGAATCCATCATATTTTGGACAGACTCCGAGATGCGAAATACATAAGCATGCTTGATCTCAAGAATGGTTATTGGCAAACACCAATGGACGAGTAAACAGTATACGGCTTTTACTGTACCAGGGCAAGGTTTCTTCCAATGGCGAGTCATGCCGTTTGGCCTACATTCTGCGCCCGCCACGTTTCAACGCGCACTGGATGGGGTGATCGGGCCAGAATTAGAACCTTATGCCTTCGCCTACCTCGATGACATAATCGTGACTGGAAACTCCCTCCAGGACCACATGAAGAATTTGGGTGAAGTATTCCGAAGATTACGTGAGGCAAATTTAAAAGTCAATATCGAGAAATGTGATTTCTTTAAAAAAGAAATCAAATACTTGGGTCAGTTTGTCAGCGATCAAGGAATACATACGGACCCAGACAAAGTGTCAGCTATACGGGAACTACGACCTCCTACCACCTTACGGGAATTACGCCGTGTACTAGGAGTAGTGTCTTGGTACCGTAGGTTTGTGCCAGACTTCGCAGGTATTTCTCAACCACTTACGACACTCCTTAAAAAGGGGAAACATTGGAAGTGGACAGACGAGCAACAGAGTGCTTTCGATGAACTGAAAACACGAGTGACCAAAGCGCCTGTACTGGCGTGTCCAGATTTTTCAAGGAAATTCACCCTCCAAACAGATGCTAGCGATTATGGATTAGGAGCAGTACTCACGCAGGAGTTCGAAGGCTCGGAACGAGTAATCGCATACGCTAGCCGACACTTAAATCGGGCCGAAATGAACTACACTCCCACCGAAAAGGAATGTTTGGCCATTGTGTGGGGAATCCGCAAGATGAAGCCATATCTTGAAGGCTATCGCTTCACAATCATCACCGACCATTTATCACTGAAATGGCTGAACTCGATTGAGAGCCCCTCAGGAAGAATCGCCAGAAGGGCCCTAGAGCTCCAACAATTTACATTTGACATCCAGTACAGGAAGGGCAAACTGAATGTCGTAGCCGATGCGCTATCTAGGCAACCACTAGAAGCTCTTTACTCATGTACTGAACTGCAAGAAGAAGAGAACTGTCGTTGGATAAAAAGGTGAAGGCAAGAGATTAAAGATAACCCATCTAAATTCGCAGACTACATCGTCGAAGACGGTAAGTTATATCGACACATACCTACGCACACGCAAGACGAAGACTGCGCCTCTTGGAAGCTCTGTGTACCCACGTACCTACGGAAACGAGTTTTGGAAGAAAACCACAACAGTCCTAGTGCCGGTCACATGGGGGTAAGAAAAACAAACGATTATACGAATAAGCAATCGCTACTACTGGCCAGGTATGTTCCGGGATATTACTAAATACGTAAGGCACTGTGATTCCTGCCAAAAGTACAAAAGTAGCCAAGAAAAGACCGCCGGACGAATGTTGACACAAATCCCAGAGGAGCCATGGGCGATACTCTGTGCAGATTTTATCGGGCCATCGCCTCGGTCTACACACGGAAACTCCATGCTGCTTGTACTCTTTGACAAATTTACAAAGTGGATTGAATTGATACCCCTTCGCAAAGCTACTGGCGAGAACTTACGAAAAGCTGTACGGGAACGAATTATCGCACGCTATGGTGTACCCAAGATTTTCCTATCAGACAACGGCGTTCAATTCACTAGTCGGTTGTTCCGCAAATACATGAATGATCTGGGAGTAAAGCAACAATTTACGGCACCCTATACGCCACAAGAGAACCCAGCAGAAAGGGTAAATCGCACCATCAAGAGGATAATCTCCCAGTTGACGGGGAAAGATCAGCGAAAATGGGATGAATACCTTCCGGAAATCTCTCTAGCTATTAATACTAGCCGCTCCGATAGCACAGGATATACACCAGCTTTTCTTACCCAAGGGCGAGAATCCCGTTTACCCAAAGCACTCTATGATGAACAGACCATGGGTGATGGAAACCCCCCACAAACGCCTGAGAAGAGAAGTGCCCAAATGAGTGACGTATTCCACCTAGTCCGTCGCAACATGGAACGCGCAGCACAAGATCAAGCTTGACAAACAACCTCCGTCGACGCTCATGGAGACCAGAAATCGGACAGAAGGTGCTACTAAAACAACACTATCTCTCAAATGCGGCAAATAGTTTTAATGCAAAATTGGCGCCGAAATATGATGGACCATACCGAGTGGTCAATTTCACATCACCAGTAATTCTACAGCTAACGCGAAAAGGAGAAAGGAATATAAGAACCGCCCACGTCAGCGAAGTGAAACAATATATCGGGGAACAAACGCTCCGACAAACAGACTTAACTAACTAAACTATAGTAGGGTGCATTCAAGTACTTTCCTACCAACAAAATAAAACTCCGTTACAAAATCGCAACAGCAGAGATTCAACAGAAAATCCTCACTATCACAATGTTCTTCAACGAGTATAGTACGGAAAACTAAAAATAACAATTAACGACGAAAATAAAACAAACAACAAAAACAATAGCAACAATAATGAATATCAGCAACAATTGTGGAGGCAACGCGGCCAAGAAGCAGTGTCTGGAGGGATCGATGGTGACCCCCTACACTACCCCTACACCGTTGGATAGTGCGAACAACACGTGGGACGATAATGCCACCATACTTGTCTATCCAAAGACCAGAGGGGGAATTACTATCAGAGTCGCCGATTATAAACGGTTGGAGGAGGGCCGTTTTATGAATGATACGCTAATTGACGTTTTGATGAAATGGATGCAAGCTAACATCATTCCAGAAGGCAAACGGGAAAGAGTGGAAATCTTCAGCACGCATTTCTACGACCAGTTAACCCGGAATCCAGACTCAGCTCTAGAACGCCATGGTCGTGTGAAGAAATGGACGAAATCAGTTAATCTGTTCGAGAAACATTATCTGATCATCCCAATCAATATGGAGCTACACTGGTTTCTCGCCGTAGTAGATTTCACCGGAGATGGGGGACTCCGTCCCAAAGAGAACACCACCCCAGTCAAAGGAGCCATAATATTTTTTGATTCACTGCCTACGAGACCACACACCCAGGAAGCTGTGATAATTCGCGAATACCTTGCTGAAGAGTACCGGGATCGGATGCCCACTGACTTAGCGGAGATGTTTACTTCGACTGAGATTCCGGAGTACTCCCCGAAAGTCCCACTTCAGGAAAACCTTGTGGACTGTGGGTTTTTCCTAGTTCAATATGCGGAAAGCCTTTTCACCAAACCAGTGGAAACTACACAGTGGCCAACCATAAACCTAGGCGACTGGTTCGACAGAACAGCCTCATCACACAAACGACACGAGCTGGCCGAACTCATTCAGAAACTTTCGGAGGGCAGATACCCTCTACCCACACTCCGACTACCGCCACTGGAAAGACAGAAAATAACCGAAACGGTAAACGCTGACAGCAGTAAGCAGCAGTGCAGCAGCATTAACAGCGATAGTGGTAGGAACAACCACAGCAGCACTGAAGACACGCAGGATGAAGAGAAGGAAGAATACCACGACGGAGGTACGTGGAAGAGAGGCGCTCCATCATTGACAGCGTTATTAACTAAACGGCCCATTACAACTGTCCTAACTTTCTGCGACCTGAACGAGGTACATGGAGAGAAAGAGCAACACTTACCACAAACGGTCAAAGACGCAATAACAGCGAGGGTGCAGATAGATCATAGAACTGGGAAAATGAAACGAATGCGATTCGAAATACCACCATACTGAATCGTCAGTAACCCCACGTCAATAACCGTAAGATTGCGCACCATGAAGTAAGGGGGGGCTGTGAAGACCTAAATTTTGTACAAATTTAGATCACACAAAATACCGCCCTCACCATATACCAACACCATGCGAGCACATGTAGCCAAACCACGCCACACGTGGTTATGCTCGAACACGACACAACGCCGAAATACGGAAATTCCGTATGCGCGAACACGACACAGTGCCGAAATACGGGACTTGTCGATGCTCGCATGAAAAAAAGGTATAAAGGGCCGGTGCACAGAGGAACCGGTCTCTCTCTTGTGATTTCAACAGCAGCGGCGACAACAGCGAACGAGCAGGCTCTCTCTTGTGATTTCGACAGCAGCGGCGACAACAGCGGACGAGCGGGAGAGTAAGTGGGTATAGTATTCGCGGACAGTGGCGACCACGGCAGACAGTTCCTGACTTTTGAGACTTCTTACGTGATTGGTGGCGTGAGGTTTTAACCGACATCACTACCACGCAAGAGAGTGCTCCACCCTAAGCGAAGTAAACGCGAGGTTTTAACCGGCGTTGAACTTCACAGCAGCTATTGCTTCAATTTAGTTATTTGAGACTTCTTACGTGATTGGTGGCGTGAGGTTTTAACCGACATCACTACCACGTAAGAGAGTGCTCCACCCTAAGCGAAGTAAACGCGAGGTCTTAACCGGCGTTGAACTTCAAAGCAGCTATTGATTGTCTGCCACGTCTACCCCACTTCACCGCAATTAGACGAAGCGGAAAGTATACATAATTTAGCTATAATTAGTTTAAGATGAAGTTATAGTTTACTGAATAATAAAAGAAAGTAAAACAAACTACATCAAACGTGTTGTGTTAAGGTCAATAAAATAAATATTGTACAGGACTCTGGGAAGACTGAGCATACCCCAGCTAGAGATTCCTTACATGGCGCCCGAGCAGGGATCTTAACACAACGAATCGATATGAAGCCGAAGTCAGGGTGGATCTATAGCCTACGCAAAGACCAGTTAGAACAATACGCGGTAGAATTTAAACTTGACGATACTGGAAGTATGGATGAACTGCGAAAAAGGTTCGCAGCTTTCATAGTTGATAGCACTACTGACCCGGAATTCCGCAAACGACTGGAGGAATTAGAAATAAAGCACACGCAAGGGATAGTAAGCACCACATTACCAAAAACATCGAAGTCAACGTTAACACAACCATCTCACGTCCACGTAGAGGAAATGGTACGACACCAGGAACAACCATCTGTCGGCGCAGATAACATGAACGCCTTTGTGTCAACTTAATGTGTTACCGTCATTGAACAAGTTCCTAAGTGGCCAGTAAAATACGACGGCGATAAGGATCGGTTGAGATTTATAGAGCGCGTAAAGGAACTGGCAGACATGTATGGTCTCAACCGGGACTTACTCCCTCGCACAATGCCACAGCTCCTCACAGACAAGGCATTAACCTGGCACCGGAACAACAAAAAGCAGTGGGTGACGTTTGAAGCATTCGAACGAGACTTTCTGAAAGTTTTCCTCCCCAGCCGATATTTTGAAGATCTAGACGATGAGATCCGAAACGGGTGCAAAAGCCAAGAGAGGCCTTTAAGGATTATAACATCGCCCTGCAAAATCTGATGGGACGTGCGCAGTATGACGAAGACCGACAGAACGAACGTATCTTCCGCAATAGTTTGCCCGACTACCGCCTATACATACGGCGTGACGATTTCTCCTCGCTGGACGAACTGATCTCGTGCGCAAGAATACGAAAGTATCAGAGCGGATCAGGAAACACTGCGTGAAGCACCACAACGCAGCCGACACCAACCACCACGTGAGCAACTACCACGAGGCCAACCGGAATCTCGACGCGATCGAGCACAAACAATGGGCATCAAAATAAGTCCCAAAACAGCATGTCGACGCTGCGGTCAAGAAGGACACATTCTACGCAATTATCGGAACCCACAGGTACTGTTCTGCTGGGAGTGCGGCCAGACGAATATCCGAACAATTGTGTGCTGTCAACAGCAAGCGGGAAACGAGCAAGGACCCCCTCAGAACCGGGGACGAGTGGGGCCGTCAAATCGCAGCCCGTTCCGCCAACAGTAAAGTTGTTACGTTGCGAGCGTAACCGTATTTTCGCCACAGTTAAGGTGGACGAAGAACTAATAGATGCGACAATAGACACCGGGGCTACAAAGAGCTTCATCAATGGAAAATTTGCCAAAGAACATCGGAGTGCGAACAACGTAATCGCAGTCAACGTGAGGGCACAACTAGCAAACGGCGGTGAATGCACAAGCAAGGAAGCCCTTATGCTCGACGTGCGAATAGGTGATAAATGTTGCCGAATGCCATTTCTCATATTTCCCCGTGCATCTGGACAAGTTATTTTAGGGTTAGATTTCTTGTACGCCATGGGAGCTACACTTTCCCTCGGAGGGAGCTCCGTTGAATTGAGAGCCGACAGGAGAAACTCACGAAACAACCCCAAACAGTTGACAGTGCGTAACAGGAATCCTAGGAAGCAACAGCAGAGGTCACCACAAAAACAACAAGGACAGCAAACTCTAACACAACAACAGTTGACAATAACAAACGACAATCAAATTAGCGAGCGGCAAGAAATTGAAGGTTTACTGAGAAAAGAACTGTTACCATTTAATGACTTGAACGGCGTCTCAAACATCACCTCGCATAAAATCGTGATGAGTGATACCCGGCCCATAAAGCAACGCTACTTCCCACGGAACCCAGCGATGCAGGAAGTCATTAACCAAGAAATTGATGAGTTGATAGAGAAGGGTTGTATAGAACCTTCACACAGCCCTCACAGTGCTCCGATCGTGCTGGTTCGAAAGAAAACCGGACAATGGAGGCTGTGTGTCGATTAACGGCAACTCAATGCAAAATCGATACCGGATGCCTATCTGTTACCCAGAATCCATCATATTTTGGACAGACTCCGAGATGCGAAATACATAAGCATGCTTGATCTCAAGAATGGTTATTGGCAAACACCAATGGACGAGTAAACAGTATACGGCTTTTACTGTACCAGGGCAAGGTTTCTTCCAATGGCGAGTCATGCCGTTTGGCCTACATTCTGCGCCCGCCACGTTTCAACGCGCACTGGATGGGGTGATCGGGCCAGAATTAGAACCTTATGCCTTCGCCTACCTCGATGACATAATCGTGACTGGAAACTCCCTCCAGGACCACATGAAGAATTTGGGTGAAGTATTCCGAAGATTACGTGAGGCAAATTTAAAAGTCAATATCGAGAAATGTGATTTCTTTAAAAAAGAAATCAAATACTTGGGTCAGTTTGTCAGCGATCAAGGAATACATACGGACCCAGACAAAGTGTCAGCTATACGGGAACTACGACCTCCTACCACCTTACGGGAATTACGCCGTGTACTAGGAGTAGTGTCTTGGTACCGTAGGTTTGTGCCAGACTTCGCAGGTATTTCTCAACCACTTACGACACTCCTTAAAAAGGGGAAACATTGGAAGTGGACAGACGAGCAACAGAGTGCTTTCGATGAACTGAAAACACGAGTGACCAAAGCGCCTGTACTGGCGTGTCCAGATTTTTCAAGGAAATTCACCCTCCAAACAGATGCTAGCGATTATGGATTAGGAGCAGTACTCACGCAGGAGTTCGAAGGCTCGGAACGAGTAATCGCATACGCTAGCCGACACTTAAATCGGGCCGAAATGAACTACACTCCCACCGAAAAGGAATGTTTGGCCATTGTGTGGGGAATCCGCAAGATGAAGCCATATCTTGAAGGCTATCGCTTCACAATCATCACCGACCATTTATCACTGAAATGGCTGAACTCGATTGAGAGCCCCTCAGGAAGAATCGCCAGAAGGGCCCTAGAGCTCCAACAATTTACATTTGACATCCAGTACAGGAAGGGCAAACTGAATGTCGTAGCCGATGCGCTATCTAGGCAACCACTAGAAGCTCTTTACTCATGTACTGAACTGCAAGAAGAAGAGAACTGTCGTTGGATAAAAAGGTGAAGGCAAGAGATTAAAGATAACCCATCTAAATTCGCAGACTACATCGTCGAAGACGGTAAGTTATATCGACACATACCTACGCACACGCAAGACGAAGACTGCGCCTCTTGGAAGCTCTGTGTACCCACGTACCTACGGAAACGAGTTTTGGAAGAAAACCACAACAGTCCTAGTGCCGGTCACATGGGGGTAAGAAAAACAAACGATTATACAAATAAGCAATCGCTACTACTGGCCAGGTATGTTCCGGGATATTACTAAATACGTAAGGCACTGTGATTCCTGCCAAAAGTACAAAAGTAGCCAAGAAAAGACCGCCGGACGAATGTTGACACAAATCCCAGAGGAGCCATGGGCGATACTCTGTGCAGATTTTATCGGGCCATTGCCTCGGTCTACACACGGAAACTCCATGCTGCTTGTACTCTTTGACAAATTTACAAAGTGGATTGAATTGATACCCCTTCGCAAAGCTACTGGCGAGAACTTACGAAAAGCTGTACGGGAACGAATTATCGCACGCTATGGTGTACCCAAGATTTTCCTATCAGACAACGGCGTTCAATTCACTAGTCGGTTGTTCCGCAAATACATGAATGATCTGGGAGTAAAGCAACAATTTACGGCACCCTATACGCCACAAGAGAACCCAGCAGAAAGGGTAAATCGCACCATCAAGAGGATAATCTCCCAGTTGACGGGGAAAGATCAGCGAAAATGGGATGAATACCTTCCGGAAATCTCTCTAGCTATTAATACTAGCCGCTCCGATAGCACAGGATATACACCAGCTTTTCTTACCCAAGGGCGAGAATCCCGTTTACCCAAAGCACTCTATGATGAACAGACCATGGGTGATGGAAACCCCCCACAAACGCCTGAGAAGAGAAGTGCCCAAATGAGTGACGTATTCCACCTAGTCCGTCGCAACATGGAACGCGCAGCACAAGATCAAGCTTGACAAACAACCTCCGTCGACGCTCATGGAGACCAGAAATCGGACAGAAGGTGCTACTAAAACAACACTATCTCTCAAATGCGGCAAATAGTTTTAATGCAAAATTGGCGCCGAAATATGATGGACCATACCGAGTGGTCAATTTCACATCACCAGTAATTCTACAGCTGACGCGAAAAGGAGAAAGGAATATAAGAACCGCCCACGTCAGCGAAGTGAAACAATATATCGGGGAACAAACGCTCCGACAAACAGACTTAACTAACTAAACTATAGTAGGGTGCATTCAAGTACTTTCCTACCAACAAAATAAAACTCCGTTACAAAATCGCAACAGCAGAGATTCAACAGAAAATCCTCACTATCACAATGTTCTTCAACGAGTATAGTACGGAAAACTAAAAATAACAATTAACGACGAAAATAAAACAAACAACAAAAACAATAGCAACAATAATGAATATCAGCAACAATTGTGGAGGCAACGCGGCCAAGAAGCAGTGTCTGGAGGGATCGATGGTGACCCCCTACACTACCCCTACACCGTTGGATAGTGCGAACAACACGTGGGACGATAATGCCACCATACTTGTCTATCCAAAGACCAGAGGGGGAATTACTATCAGAGTCGCCGATTATAAACGGTTGGAGGAGGGCCGTTTTATGAATGATACGCTAATTGACGTTTTGATGAAATGGATGCAAGCTAACATCATTCCAGAAGGCAAACGGGAAAGAGTGGAAATCTTCAGCACGCATTTCTACGACCAGTTAACCCGGAATCCAGACTCAGCTCTAGAACGCCATGGTCGTGTGAAGAAATGGACGAAATCAGTTAATCTGTTCGAGAAACATTATCTGATCATCCCAATCAATATGGAGCTACACTGGTTTCTCGCCGTAGTAGATTTCACCGGAGATGGGGGACTCCGTCCCAAAGAGAACACCACCCCAGTCAAAGGAGCCATAATATTTTTTGATTCACTGCCAACGAGACCACACACCCAGGAAGCTGCGATAATTCGCGAATACCTTGCTGAAGAGTACCGGGCTCGGATGCCCACTGACTTAGCGGAGATGTTTACTTCGACTGAGATTCCGGAGTACTCCCCGAAAGTCCCACTTCAGGAAAACCTTGTGGACTGTGGGTTTTTCCTAGTTCAATATGCGGAAAGCCTTTTCACCAAACCAGTGGAAACTACACAGTGGCCAACCATAAACCTAGGCGACTGGTTCGACAGAACAGCCTCATCACACAAACGACACGAGCTGGCCGAACTCATTCAGAAACTTTCGGAGGGCAGATACCCTCTACCCACACTCCGACTACCGCCACTGGAAAGACAGAAAATAACCGAAACGGTAAACGCTGACAGCAGTAAGCAGCAGTGCAGCAGCATTAACAGCGATAGTGGTAGGAACAACCACAGCAGCACTGAAGACACGCAGGATGAAGAGAAGGAAGAATACCACGACGGAGGTACGTGGAAGAGAGGCGCTCCATCATTGACAGCGTTATTAACTAAACGGCCCATTACAACTGTCCTAACTTTCTGCGACCTGAACGAGGTACATGGAGAGAAAGAGCAACACTTACCACAAACGGTCAAAGACGCAATAACAGCGAGGGTGCAGATAGATCATAGAACTGGGAAAATGAAACGAATGCGATTCGAAATACCACCATACTGAATCGTCAGTAACCCCACGTCAATAACCGTAAGATTGCGCACCATGAAGTAAGGGGGGGCTGTGAAGACCTAAATTTTGTACAAATTTAGATCACACAAAATACCGCCCTCACCGTATACCAACACCATGCGAGCACATGTAGCCAAACCACGCCATACGTGGTTATGCTCGAACACGACACAACGCCGAAATACGGAAATTCCGTATGCGCGAACACGACACAGTGCCGAAATACGGGACTTGTCGATGCTCGCATGAAAAAAAGGTATAAAGGGCCGGTGCACAGAGGAACCGGTCTCTCTCTTGTGATTTCAACAGCAGCGGCGACAACAGCGAACGAGCAGGCGCTCTCTTGTGATTTCAACAGCGGCGGCGACAACAGCGGACGAGCAGGCTCTCTCTTGTGATTTCGACAGCAGCGGCGACAACAGCGGACGAGCGGGAGAGTAAGTGGGTATAGTATTCGCGGACAGTGGCGACCACGGCAGACAGTTCCTGACTTTTGAGACTTCTTACGTGATTGGTGGCGTGAGGTTTTAACCGACATCACTACCACGCAAGAGAGTGCTCCACCCTAAGCGAAGTAAACGCGAGGTTTTAACCGGCGTTGAACTTCACAGCAGCTATTGCTTCAATTTAGTTATTTGAGACTTCTTACGTGATTGGTGGCGTGAGGTTTTAACCGACATCACTACCACGTAAGAGAGTGCTCCACCCTAAGCGAAGTAAACGCGAGGTCTTAACCGGCGTTGAACTTCAAAGCAGCTATTGATTGTCTGCCACGTCTACCCCACTTCACCGCAATTAGACGAAGCGGAAAGTATACATAATTTAGCTATAATTAGTTTAAGATTAAGTTATAGTTTACTGAATAATAAAAGAAAGTAAAACAAACTACATCAAACGTGTTGTGTTAAGGTCAATAAAATAAATATTGTACAGGACTCTGGGAAGACTGAGCATACCCCAGCTAGAGATTCCTTACATGGCGCCCGAGCAGGGATCTTAACACAACGAATCGATATGAAGCCGAAGTCAGGGTGGATCTATAGCCTACGCAAAGACCAGTTAGAACAATACGCGGTAGAATTTAAACTTGACGATACTGGAAGTATGGATGAACTGCGAAAAAGGTTCGCAGCTTTCATAGTTGATAGCACTACTGACCCGGAATTCCGCAAACGACTGGAGGAATTAGAAATAAAGCACACGCAAGGGATAGTAAGCACCACATTACCAAAAACATCGAAGTCAACGTTAACACAACCATCTCACGTCCACGTAGAGGAAATGGTACGACACCAGGAACAACCATCTGTCGGCGCAGATAACATGAACGCCTTTGTGTCAACTTAATGTGTTACCGTCATTGAACAAGTTCCTAAGTGGCCAGTAAAATACGACGGCGATAAGGATCGGTTGGGATTTATAGAGCGCGTAAAGGAACTGGCAGACATGTATGGTCTCAACCGGGACTTACTCCCTCGCACAATGCCACAGCTCCTCACAGACAAGGCATTAACCTGGCACCGGAACAACAAAAAGCAGTGGGTGACGTTTGAAGCATTCGAACGAAACTTTCTGAAAGTTTTCCTCCCCAGCCGATATTTTGAAGATCTAGACGATGAGATCCGAAAACGGGTGCAAAAGCCAAGAGAGGCCTTTAAGGATTATACCATCGCCCTGCAAAATCTGATGGGACGTGCGCAGTATGACGAAGACCGACAGAACGAACGTATCTTCCGCAATAGTTTGCCCGACTACCGCCTATACATACGGCGTGACGATTTCTCCTCGCTGGACGAACTGATCTCGTGCGCAAGAATACGAAAGTATCAGAGCGGATCAGGAAACACTGCGTGAAGCACCACAACGCAGCCGACACCAACCACCACGTGAGCAACTACCACGAGGCCAACCGGAATCTCGACGCGATCGAGCACAAACAATGGGCATCAAAATAAGTCCCAAAACAGCATGTCGACGCTGCGGTCAAGAAGGACACATTCTACGCAATTATCGGAACCCACAGGTACTGTTCTGCTGGGAGTGCGGCCAGACGAATATCCGAACAATTGAGTGCTGTCAACAGCAAGCGGGAAACGAGCAAGGACCCCCTCAGAACCGGGGACGAGTGGGGCCGTCAAATCGCAGCCCGTTCCGCCAACAGTAAAGTTGTTACGTTGCGAGCGTAACCGTATCTTCGCCACAGTTAAGGTGGACGAAGAACTAATAGATGCGACAATAGACACCGGGGCTACAAAGAGCTTCATCAATGGAAAATTTGCCAAAGAACATCGGAGTGCGAACAACGTAATCGCAGTCAACGTGAGGGCACAACTAGCAAACGGCGGTGAATGCACAAGCAAGGAAGCCCTTATGCTCGACGTGCGAATAGGTGATAAATGTTGCCGAATGCCATTTCTCATATTTCCCCGTGCATCTGGACAAGTTATTTTAGGGTTAGATTTCTTGTACGCCATGGGAGCTACACTTTCCCTCGGAGGGAGCTCCGTTGAATTGAGAGCCGACAGGAGAAACTCACGAAACAACCCCAAACAGTTGACAGTGCGTAACAGGAATCCTAGGAAGCAACAGCAGAGGTCACCACAAAAACAACAAGGACAGCAAACTCTAACACAACAACAGTTGACAATAACAAACGACAATCAAATTAGCGAGCGGCAAGAAATTGAAGGTTTACTGAGAAAAGAACTGTTACCATTTAATGACTTGAACGGCGTCTCAAACATCACCTCGCATAAAATCGTGATGAGTGATACCCGGCCCATAAAGCAACGCTACTTCCCACGGAACCCAGCGATGCAGGAAGTCATTAACCAAGAAATTGATGAGTTGATAGAGAAGGGTTGTATAGAACCTTCACACAGCCCTCACAGTGCTCCGATCGTGCTGGTTCGAAAGAAAACCGGACAATGGAGGCTGTGTGTCGATTAACGGCAACTCAATGCAAAATCGATACCGGATGCCTATCTGTTACCCAGAATCCATCATATTTTGGACAGACTCCGAGATGCGAAATACATAAGCATGCTTGATCTCAAGAATGGTTATTGGCAAACACCAATGGACGAGTAAACAGTATACGGCTTTTACTGTACCAGGGCAAGGTTTCTTCCAATGGCGAGTCATGCCGTTTGGCCTACATTCTGCGCCCGCCACGTTTCAACGCGCACTGGATGGGGTGATCGGGCCAGAATTAGAACCTTATGCCTTCGCCTACCTCGATGACATAATCGTGACTGGAAACTCCCTCCAGGACCACATGAAGAATTTGGGTGAAGTATTCCGAAGATTACGTGAGGCAAATTTAAAAGTCAATATCGAGAAATGTGATTTCTTTAAAAAAGAAATCAAATACTTGGGTCAGTTTGTCAGCGATCAAGGAATACATACGGACCCAGACAAAGTGTCAGCTATACGGGAACTACGACCTCCTACCACCTTACGGGAATTACGCCGTGTACTAGGAGTAGTGTCTTGGTACCGTAGGTTTGTGCCAGACTTCGCAGGTATTTCTCAACCACTTACGACACTCCTTAAAAAGGGGAAACATTGGAAGTGGACAGACGAGCAACAGAGTGCTTTCGATGAACTGAAAACACGAGTGACCAAAGCGCCTGTACTGGCGTGTCCAGATTTTTCAAGGAAATTCACCCTCCAAACAGATGCTAGCGATTATGGATTAGGAGCAGTACTCACGCAGGAGTTCGAAGGCTCGGAACGAGTAATCGCATACGCTAGCCGACACTTAAATCGGGCCGAAATGAACTACACTCCCACCGAAAAGGAATGTTTGGCCATTGTGTGGGGAATCCGCAAGATGAAGCCATATCTTGAAGGCTATCGCTTCACAATCATCACCGACCATTTATCACTGAAATGGCTGAACTCGATTGAGAGCCCCTCAGGAAGAATCGCCAGAAGGGCCCTAGAGCTCCAACAATTTACATTTGACATCCAGTACAGGAAGGGCAAACTGAATGTCGTAGCCGATGCGCTATCTAGGCAACCACTAGAAGCTCTTTACTCATGTACTGAACTGCAAGAAGAAGAGAACTGTCGTTGGATAAAAAGGTGAAGGCAAGAGATTAAAGATAACCCATCTAAATTCGCAGACTACATCGTCGAAGACGGTAAGTTATATCGACACATACCTACGCACACGCAAGACGAAGACTGCGCCTCTTGGAAGCTCTGTGTACCCACGTACCTACGGAAACGAGTTTTGGAAGAAAACCACAACAGTCCTAGTGCCGGTCACATGGGGGTAAGAAAAACAAACGATTATACAAATAAGCAATCGCTACTACTGGCCAGGTATGTTCCGGGATATTACTAAATACGTAAGGCACTGTGATTCCTGCCAAAAGTACAAAAGTAGCCAAGAAAAGACCGCCGGACGAATGTTGACACAAATCCCAGAGGAGCCATGGGCGATACTCTGTGCAGATTTTATCGGGCCATTGCCTCGGTCTACACACGGAAACTCCATGCTGCTTGTACTCTTTGACAAATTTACAAAGTGGATTGAATTGATACCCCTTCGCAAAGCTACTGGCGAGAACTTACGAAAAGCTGTACGGGAACGAATTATCGCACGCTATGGTGTACCCAAGATTTTCCTATCAGACAACGGCGTTCAATTCACTAGTCGGTTGTTCCGCAAATACATGAATGATCTGGGAGTAAAGCAACAATTTACGGCACCCTATACGCCACAAGAGAACCCAGCAGAAAGGGTAAATCGCACCATCAAGAGGATAATCTCCCAGTTGACGGGGAAAGATCAGCGAAAATGGGATGAATACCTTCCGGAAATCTCTCTAGCTATTAATACTAGCCGCTCCGATAGCACAGGATATACACCAGCTTTTCTTACCCAAGGGCGAGAATCCCGTTTACCCAAAGCACTCTATGATGAACAGACCATGGGTGATGGAAACCCCCCACAAACGCCTGAGAAGAGAAGTGCCCAAATGAGTGACGTATTCCACCTAGTCCGTCGCAACATGGAACGCGCAGCACAAGATCAAGCTTGACAAACAACCTCCGTCGACGCTCATGGAGACCAGAAATCGGACAGAAGGTGCTACTAAAACAACACTATCTCTCAAATGCGGCAAATAGTTTTAATGCAAAATTGGCGCCGAAATATGATGGACCATACCGAGTGGTCAATTTCACATCACCAGTAATTCTACAGCTGACGCGAAAAGGAGAAAGGAATATAAGAACCGCCCACGTCAGCGAAGTGAAACAATATATCGGGGAACAAACGCTCCGACAAACAGACTTAACTAACTAAACTATAGTAGGGTGCATTCAAGTACTTTCCTACCAACAAAATAAAACTCCGTTACAAAATCGCAACAGCAGAGATTCAACAGAAAATCCTCACTATCACAATGTTCTTCAACGAGTATAGTACGGAAAACTAAAAATAACAATTAACGACGAAAATAAAACAAACAACAAAAACAATAGCAACAATAATGAATATCAGCAACAATTGTGGAGGCAACGCGGCCAAGAAGCAGTGTCTGGAGGGATCGATGGTGACCCCCTACACTACCCCTACACCGTTGGATAGTGCGAACAACACGTGGGACGATAATGCCACCATACTTGTCTATCCAAAGACCAGAGGGGGAATTACTATCAGAGTCGCCGATTATAAACGGTTGGAGGAGGGCCGTTTTATGAATGATACGCTAATTGACGTTTTGATGAAATGGATGCAAGCTAACATCATTCCAGAAGGCAAACGGGAAAGAGTGGAAATCTTCAGCACGCATTTCTACGACCAGTTAACCCGGAATCCAGACTCAGCTCTAGAACGCCATGGTCGTGTGAAGAAATGGACGAAATCAGTTAATCTGTTCGAGAAACATTATCTGATCATCCCAATCAATATGGAGCTACACTGGTTTCTCGCCGTAGTAGATTTCACCGGAGATGGGGGACTCCGTCCCAAAGAGAACACCACCCCAGTCAAAGGAGCCATAATATTTTTTGATTCACTGCCTACGAGACCACACACCCAGGAAGCTGTGATAATTCGCGAATACCTTGCTGAAGAGTACCGGGATCGGATGCCCACTGACTTAGCGGAGATGTTTACTTCGACTGAGATTCCGGAGTACTCCCCGAAAGTCCCACTTCAGGAAAACCTTGTGGACTGTGGGTTTTTCCTAGTTCAATATGCGGAAAGCCTTTTCACCAAACCAGTGGAAACTACACAGTGGCCAACCATAAACCTAGGCGACTGGTTCGACAGAACAGCCTCATCACACAAACGACACGAGCTGGCCGAACTCATTCAGAAACTTTCGGAGGGCAGATACCCTCTACCCACACTCCGACTACCGCCACTGGAAAGACAGAAAATAACCGAAACGGTAAACGCTGACAGCAGTAAGCAGCAGTGCAGCAGCATTAACAGCGATAGTGGTAGGAACAACCACAGCAGCACTGAAGACACGCAGGATGAAGAGAAGGAAGAATACCACGACGGAGGTACGTGGAAGAGAGGCGCTCCATCATTGACAGCGTTATTAACTAAACGGCCCATTACAACTGTCCTAACTTTCTGCGACCTGAACGAGGTACATGGAGAGAAAGAGCAACACTTACCACAAACGGTCAAAGACGCAATAACAGCGAGGGTGCAGATAGATCAAAGAACTGGGAAAATGAAACGAATGCGATTCGAAATACCACCATACTGAATCGTCAGTAACCCCACGTCAATAACCGTAAGATTGCGCACCATGAAGTAAGGGGGGGCTGTGAAGACCTAAATTTTGTACAAATTTAGATCACACAAAATACCGCCCTCACCATATACCAACACCATGCGAGCACATGTAGCCAAACCACGCCACACGTGGTTATGCTCGAACACGACACAACGCCGAAATACGGAAATTCCGTATGCGCGAACACGACACAGTGCCGAAATACGGGACTTGTCGATGCTCGCATGAAAAAAAGGTATAAAGGGCCGGTGCACAGAGGAACCGGTCTCTCTCTTGTGATTTCAACAGCAGCGGCGACAACAGCGAACGAGCAGGCTCTCTCTTGTGATTTCGACAGCAGCGGCGACAACAGCGGACGAGCGGGAGAGTAAGTGGGTATAGTATTCGCGGACAGTGGCGACCACGGCAGACAGTTCCTGACTTTTGAGACTTCTTACGTGATTGGTGGCGTGAGGTTTTAACCGACATCACTACCACGCAAGAGAGTGCTCCACCCTAAGCGAAGTAAACGCGAGGTTTTAACCGGCGTTGAACTTCACAGCAGCTATTGCTTCAATTTAGTTATTTGAGACTTCTTACGTGATTGGTGGCGTGAGGTTTTAACCGACATCACTACCACGTAAGAGAGTGCTCCACCCTAAGCGAAGTAAACGCGAGGTCTTAACCGGCGTTGAACTTCAAAGCAGCTATTGATTGTCTGCCACGTCTACCCCACTTCACCGCAATTAGACGAAGCGGAAAGTATACATAATTTAGCTATAATTAGTTTAAGATGAAGTTATAGTTTACTGAATAATAAAAGAAAGTAAAACAAACTACATCAAACGTGTTGTGTTAAGGTCAATAAAATAAATATTGTACAGGACTCTGGGAAGACTGAGCATACCCCAGCTAGAGATTCCTTACATGGCGCCCGAGCAGGGATCTTAACACAACGAATCGATATGAAGCCGAAGTCAGGGTGGATCTATAGCCTACGCAAAGACCAGTTAGAACAATACGCGGTAGAATTTAAACTTGACGATACTGGAAGTATGGATGAACTGCGAAAAAGGTTCGCAGCTTTCATAGTTGATAGCACTACTGACCCGGAATTCCGCAAACGACTGGAGGAATTAGAAATAAAGCACACGCAAGGGATAGTAAGCACCACATTACCAAAAACATCGAAGTCAACGTTAACACAACCATCTCACGTCCACGTAGAGGAAATGGTACGACACCAGGAACAACCATCTGTCGGCGCAGATAACATGAACGCCTTTGTGTCAACTTAATGTGTTACCGTCATTGAACAAGTTCCTAAGTGGCCAGTAAAATACGACGGCGATAAGGATCGGTTGAGATTTATAGAGCGCGTAAAGGAACTGGCAGACATGTATGGTCTCAACCGGGACTTACTCCCTCGCACAATGCCACAGCTCCTCACAGACAAGGCATTAACCTGGCACCGGAACAACAAAAAGCAGTGGGTGACGTTTGAAGCATTCGAACGAGACTTTCTGAAAGTTTTCCTCCCCAGCCGATATTTTGAAGATCTAGACGATGAGATCCGAAAACGGGTGCAAAAGCCAAGAGAGGCCTTTAAGGATTATACCATCGCCCTGCAAAATCTGATGGGACGTGCGCAGTATGACGAAGACCGACAGAACGAACGTATCTTCCGCAATAGTTTGCCCGACTACCGCCTATACATACGGCGTGACGATTTCTCCTCGCTGGACGAACTGATCTCGTGCGCAAGAATACGAAAGTATCAGAGCGGATCAGGAAACACTGCGTGAAGCACCACAACGCAGCCGACACCAACCACCACGTGAGCAACTACCACGAGGCCAACCGGAATCTCGACGCGATCGAGCACAAACAATGGGCATCAAAATAAGTCCCAAAACAGCATGTCGACGCTGCGGTCAAGAAGGACACATTCTACGCAATTATCGGAACCCACAGGTACTGTTCTGCTGGGAGTGCGGCCAGACGAATATCCGAACAATTGTGTGCTGTCAACAGCAAGCGGGAAACGAGCAAGGACCCCCTCAGAACCGGGGACGAGTGGGGCCGTCAAATCGCAGCCCGTTCCGCCAACAGTAAAGTTGTTACGTTGCGAGCGTAACCGTATCTTCGCCACAGTTAAGGTGGACGAAGAACTAATAGATGCGACAATAGACACCGGGGCTACAAAGAGCTTCATCAATGGAAAATTTGCCAAAGAACATCGGAGTGCGAACAACGTAATCGCAGTCAACGTGAGGGCACAACTAGCAAACGGCGGTGAATGCACAAGCAACGACGTGCGAATAGGTGATAAATGTTGCCGAATGCCATTTCTCATATTTCCCCGTGCATCTGGACAAGTTATTTTAGGGTTAGATTTCTTGTACGCCATGGGAGCTACACTTTCCCTCGGAGGGAGCTCCGTTGAATTGAGAGCCGACAGGAGAAACTCACGAAACAACCCCAAACAGTTGACAGTGCGTAACAGGAATCCTAGGAAGCAACAGCAGAGGTCACCACAAAAACAACAAGGACAGCAAACTCTAACACAACAACAGTTGACAATAACAAACGACAATCAAATTAGCGAGCGGCAAGAAATTGAAGGTTTACTGAGAAAAGAACTGTTACCATTTAATGACTTGAACGGCGTCTCAAACACCACCTCGCATAAAATCGTGATGAGTGATACCCGGCCCATAAAGCAACGCTACTTCCCACGGAACCCAGCGATGCAGGAAGTCATTAACCAAGAGATTGATGAGTTGATAGAGAAGGGTTGTATAGAACCTTCACACAGCCCTCACAGTGCTCCGATCGTGCTGGTTCGAAAGAAAACCGGACAATGGAGGCTGTGTGTCGATTAACGGCAACTCAATGCAAAATCGATACCGGATGCCTATCTGTTACCCAGAATCCATCATATTTTGGACAGACTCCGAGATGCGAAATACATAAGCATGCTTGATCTCAAGAATGGTTATTGGCAAACACCAATGGACGAGTAAACAGTATACGGCTTTTACTGTACCAGGGCAAGGTTTCTTCCAATGGCGAGTCATGCCGTTTGGCCTACATTCTGCGCCCGCCACGTTTCAACGCGCACTGGATGGGGTGATCGGGCCAGAATTAGAACCTTATGCCTTCGCCTACCTCGATGACATAATCGTGACTGGAAACTCCCTCCAGGACCACATGAAGAATTTGGGTGAAGTATTCCGAAGATTACGTGAGGCAAATTTAAAAGTCAATATCGAGAAATGTGATTTCTTTAAAAAAGAAATCAAATACTTGGGTCAGTTTGTCAGCGATCAAGGAATACATACGGACCCAGACAAAGTGTCAGCTATACGGGAACTACGACCTCCTACCACCTTACGGGAATTACGCCGTGTACTAGGAGTAGTGTCTTGGTACCGTAGGTTTGTGCCAGACTTCGCAGGTATTTCTCAACCACTTACGACACTCCTTAAAAAGGGGAAACATTGGAAGTGGACAGACGAGCAACAGAGTGCTTTCGATGAACTGAAAACACGAGTGACCAAAGCGCCTGTACTGGCGTGTCCAGATTTTTCAAGGAAATTCACCCTCCAAACAGATGCTAGCGATTATGGATTAGGAGCAGTACTCACGCAGGAGTTCGAAGGCTCGGAACGAGTAATCGCATACGCTAGCCGACACTTAAATCGGGCCGAAATGAACTACACTCCCACCGAAAAGGAATGTTTGGCCATTGTGTGGGGAATCCGCAAGATGAAGCCATATCTTGAAGGCTATCGCTTCACAATCATCACCGACCATTTATCACTGAAATGGCTGAACTCGATTGAGAGCCCCTCAGGAAGAATCGCCAGAAGGGCCCTAGAGCTCCAACAATTTACATTTGACATCCAGTACAGGAAGGGCAAACTGAATGTCGTAGCCGATGCGCTATCTAGGCAACCACTAGAAGCTCTTTACTCATGTACTGAACTGCAAGAAGAAGAGAACTGTCGTTGGATAAAAAGGTGAAGGCAAGAGATTAAAGATAACCCATCTAAATTCGCAGACTACATCGTCGAAGACGGTAAGTTATATCGACACATACCTACGCACACGCAAGACGAAGACTGCGCCTCTTGGAAGCTCTGTGTACCCACGTACCTACGGAAACGAGTTTTGGAAGAAAACCACAACAGTCCTAGTGCCGGTCACATGGGGGTAAGAAAAACAAACGATTATACAAATAAGCAATCGCTACTACTGGCCAGGTATGTTCCGGGATATTACTAAATACGTAAGGCACTGTGATTCCTGCCAAAAGTACAAAAGTAGCCAAGAAAAGACCGCCGGACGAATGTTGACACAAATCCCAGAGGAGCCATGGGCGATACTCTGTGCAGATTTTATCGGGCCATTGCCTCGGTCTACACACGGAAACTCCATGCTGCTTGTACTCTTTGACAAATTTACAAAGTGGATTGAATTGATACCCCTTCGCAAAGCTACTGGCGAGAACTTACGAAAAGCTGTACGGGAACGAATTATCGCACGCTATGGTGTACCCAAGATTTTCCTATCAGACAACGGCGTTCAATTCACTAGTCGGTTGTTCCGCAAATACATGAATGATCTGGGAGTAAAGCAACAATTTACGGCACCCTATACGCCACAAGAGAACCCAGCAGAAAGGGTAAATCGCACCATCAAGAGGATAATCTCCCAGTTGACGGGGAAAGATCAGCGAAAATGGGATGAATACCTTCCGGAAATCTCTCTAGCTATTAATACTAGCCGCTCCGATAGCACAGGATATACACCAGCTTTTCTTACCCAAGGGCGAGAATCCCGTTTACCCAAAGCACTCTATGATGAACAGACCATGGGTGATGGAAACCCCCCACAAACGCCTGAGAAGAGAAGTGCCCAAATGAGTGACGTATTCCACCTAGTCCGTCGCAACATGGAACGCGCAGCACAAGATCAAGCTTGACAAACAACCTCCGTCGACGCTCATGGAGACCAGAAATCGGACAGAAGGTGCTACTAAAACAACACTATCTCTCAAATGCGGCAAATAGTTTTAATGCAAAATTGGCGCCGAAATATGATGGACCATACCGAGTGGTCAATTTCACATCACCAGTAATTCTACAGCTGACGCGAAAAGGAGAAAGGAATATAAGAACCGCCCACGTCAGCGAAGTGAAACAATATATCGGGGAACAAACGCTCCGACAAACAGACTTAACTAACTAAACTATAGTAGGGTGCATTCAAGTACTTTCCTACCAACAAAATAAAACTCCGTTACAAAATCGCAACAGCAGAGATTCAACAGAAAATCCTCACTATCACAATGTTCTTCAACGAGTATAGTACGGAAAACTAAAAATAACAATTAACGACGAAAATAAAACAAACAACAAAAACAATAGCAACAATAATGAATATCAGCAACAATTGTGGAGGCAACGCGGCCAAGAAGCAGTGTCTGGAGGGATCGATGGTGACCCCCTACACTACCCCTACACCGTTGGATAGTGCGAACAACACGTGGGACGATAATGCCACCATACTTGTCTATCCAAAGACCAGAGGGGGAATTACTATCAGAGTCGCCGATTATAAACGGTTGGAGGAGGGCCGTTTTATGAATGATACGCTAATTGACGTTTTGATGAAATGGATGCAAGCTAACATCATTCCAGAAGGCAAACGGGAAAGAGTGGAAATCTTCAGCACGCATTTCTACGACCAGTTAACCCGGAATCCAGACTCAGCTCTAGAACGCCATGGTCGTGTGAAGAAATGGACGAAATCAGTTAATCTGTTCGAGAAACATTATCTGATCATCCCAATCAATATGGAGCTACACTGGTTTCTCGCCGTAGTAGATTTCACCGGAGATGGGGGACTCCGTCCCAAAGAGAACACCACCCCAGTCAAAGGAGCCATAATATTTTTTGATTCACTGCCAACGAGACCACACACCCAGGAAGCTGCGATAATTCGCGAATACCTTGCTGAAGAGTACCGGGCTCGGATGCCCACTGACTTAGCGGAGATGTTTACTTCGACTGAGATTCCGGAGTACTCCCCGAAAGTCCCACTTCAGGAAAACCTTGTGGACTGTGGGTTTTTCCTAGTTCAATATGCGGAAAGCCTTTTCACCAAACCAGTGGAAACTACACAGTGGCCAACCATAAACCTAGGCGACTGGTTCGACAGAACAGCCTCATCACACAAACGACACGAGCTGGCCGAACTCATTCAGAAACTTTCGGAGGGCAGATACCCTCTACCCACACTCCGACTACCGCCACTGGAAAGACAGAAAATAACCGAAACGGTAAACGCTGACAGCAGTAAGCAGCAGTGCAGCAGCATTAACAGCGATAGTGGTAGGAACAACCACAGCAGCACTGAAGACACGCAGGATGAAGAGAAGGAAGAATACCACGACGGAGGTACGTGGAAGAGAGGCGCTCCATCATTGACAGCGTTATTAACTAAACGGCCCATTACAACTGTCCTAACTTTCTGCGACCTGAACGAGGTACATGGAGAGAAAGAGCAACACTTACCACAAACGGTCAAAGACGCAATAACAGCGAGGGTGCAGATAGATCATAGAACTGGGAAAATGAAACGAATGCGATTCGAAATACCACCATACTGAATCGTCAGTAACCCCACGTCAATAACCGTAAGATTGCGCACCATGAAGTAAGGGGGGGCTGTGAAGACCTAAATTTTGTACAAATTTAGATCACACAAAATACCGCCCTCACCGTATACCAACACCATGCGAGCACATGTAGCCAAACCACGCCATACGTGGTTATGCTCGAACACGACACAACGCCGAAATACGGAAATTCCGTATGCGCGAACACGACACAGTGCCGAAATACGGGACTTGTCGATGCTCGCATGAAAAAAAGGTATAAAGGGCCGGTGCACAGAGGAACCGGTCTCTCTCTTGTGATTTCAACAGCAGCGGCGACAACAGCGAACGAGCAGGCGCTCTCTTGTGATTTCAACAGCGGCGGCGACAACAGCGGACGAGCAGGCTCTCTCTTGTGATTTCGACAGCAGCGGCGACAACAGCGGACGAGCGGGAGAGTAAGTGGGTATAGTATTCGCGGACAGTGGCGACCACGGCAGACAGTTCCTGACTTTTGAGACTTCTTACGTGATTGGTGGCGTGAGGTTTTAACCGACATCACTACCACGCAAGAGAGTGCTCCACCCTAAGCGAAGTAAACGCGAGGTTTTAACCGGCGTTGAACTTCACAGCAGCTATTGCTTCAATTTAGTTATTTGAGACTTCTTACGTGATTGGTGGCGTGAGGTTTTAACCGACATCACTACCACGTAAGAGAGTGCTCCACCCTAAGCGAAGTAAACGCGAGGTCTTAACCGGCGTTGAACTTCAAAGCAGCTATTGATTGTCTGCCACGTCTACCCCACTTCACCGCAATTAGACGAAGCGGAAAGTATACATAATTTAGCTATAATTAGTTTAAGATGAAGTTATAGTTTACTGAATAATAAAAGAAAGTAAAACAAACTACATCAAACGTGTTGTGTTAAGGTCAATAAAATAAATATTGTACAGGACTCTGGGAAGACTGAGCATACCCCAGCTAGAGATTCCTTACATGGCGCCCGAGCAGGGATCTTAACACAACGAATCGATATGAAGCCGAAGTCAGGGTGGATCTATAGCCTACGCAAAGACCAGTTAGAACAATACGCGGTAGAATTTAAACTTGACGATACTGGAAGTATGGATGAACTGCGAAAAAGGTTCGCAGCTTTCATAGTTGATAGCACTACTGACCCGGAATTCCGCAAACGACTGGAGGAATTAGAAATAAAGCACACGCAAGGGATAGTAAGCACCACATTACCAAAAACATCGAAGTCAACGTTAACACAACCATCTCACGTCCACGTAGAGGAAATGGTACGACACCAGGAACAACCATCTGTCGGCGCAGATAACATGAACGCCTTTGTGTCAACTTAATGTGTTACCGTCATTGAACAAGTTCCTAAGTGGCCAGTAAAATACGACGGCGATAAGGATCGGTTGAGATTTATAGAGCGCGTAAAGGAACTGGCAGACATGTATGGTCTCAACCGGGACTTACTCCCTCGCACAATGCCACAGCTCCTCACAGACAAGGCATTAACCTGGCACCGGAACAACAAAAAGCAGTGGGTGACGTTTGAAGCATTCGAACGAGACTTTCTGAAAGTTTTCCTCCCCAGCCGATATTTTGAAGATCTAGACGATGAGATCCGAAACGGGTGCAAAAGCCAAGAGAGGCCTTTAAGGATTATAACATCGCCCTGCAAAATCTGATGGGACGTGCGCAGTATGACGAAGACCGACAGAACGAACGTATCTTCCGCAATAGTTTGCCCGACTACCGCCTATACATACGGCGTGACGATTTCTCCTCGCTGGACGAACTGATCTCGTGCGCAAGAATACGAAAGTATCAGAGCGGATCAGGAAACACTGCGTGAAGCACCACAACGCAGCCGACACCAACCACCACGTGAGCAACTACCACGAGGCCAACCGGAATCTCGACGCGATCGAGCACAAACAATGGGCATCAAAATAAGTCCCAAAACAGCATGTCGACGCTGCGGTCAAGAAGGACACATTCTACGCAATTATCGGAACCCACAGGTACTGTTCTGCTGGGAGTGCGGCCAGACGAATATCCGAACAATTGTGTGCTGTCAACAGCAAGCGGGAAACGAGCAAGGACCCCCTCAGAACCGGGGACGAGTGGGGCCGTCAAATCGCAGCCCGTTCCGCCAACAGTAAAGTTGTTACGTTGCGAGCGTAACCGTATCTTCGCCACAGTTAAGGTGGACGAAGAACTAATAGATGCGACAATAGACACCGGGGCTACAAAGAGCTTCATCAATGGAAAATTTGCCAAAGAACATCGGAGTGCGAACAACGTAATCGCAGTCAACGTGAGGGCACAACTAGCAAACGGCGGTGAATGCACAAGCAACGACGTGCGAATAGGTGATAAATGTTGCCGAATGCCATTTCTCATATTTCCCCGTGCATCTGGACAAGTTATTTTAGGGTTAGATTTCTTGTACGCCATGGGAGCTACACTTTCCCTCGGAGGGAGCTCCGTTGAATTGAGAGCCGACAGGAGAAACTCACGAAACAACCCCAAACAGTTGACAGTGCGTAACAGGAATCCTAGGAAGCAACAGCAGAGGTCACCACAAAAACAACAAGGACAGCAAACTTTAACACAACAACAGTTGACAATAACAAACGACAATCAAATTAGCGAGCGGCAAGAAATTGAAGGTTTCCTGAGAAAAGAACTGTTACCATTTAATGACTTGAACGGCGTCTCAAACACCACCTCGCATAAAATCGTGATGAGTGATACCCGGCCCATAAAGCAACGCTACTTCCCACGGAACCCAGCGATGCAGGAAGTCATTAACCAAGAGATTGATGAGTTGATAGAGAAGGGTTGTATAGAACCTTCACACAGCCCTCACAGTGCTCCGATCGTGCTGGTTCGAAAGAAAACCGGACAATGGAGGCTGTGTGTCGATTAACGGCAACTCAATGCAAAATCGATACCGGATGCCTATCTGTTACCCAGAATCCATCATATTTTGGACAGACTCCGAGATGCGAAATACATAAGCATGCTTGATCTCAAGAATGGTTATTGGCAAACACCAATGGACGAGTAAACAGTATACGGCTTTTACTGTACCAGGGCAAGGTTTCTTCCAATGGCGAGTCATGCCGTTTGGCCTACATTCTGCGCCCGCCACGTTTCAACGCGCACTGGATGGGGTGATCGGGCCAGAATTAGAACCTTATGCCTTCGCCTACCTCGATGACATAATCGTGACTGGAAACTCCCTCCAGGACCACATGAAGAATTTGGGTGAAGTATTCCGAAGATTACGTGAGGCAAATTTAAAAGTCAATATCGAGAAATGTGATTTCTTTAAAAAAGAAATCAAATACTTGGGTCAGTTTGTCAGCGATCAAGGAATACATACGGACCCAGACAAAGTGTCAGCTATACGGGAACTACGACCTCCTACCACCTTACGGGAATTACGCCGTGTACTAGGAGTAGTGTCTTGGTACCGTAGGTTTGTGCCAGACTTCGCAGGTATTTCTCAACCACTTACGACACTCCTTAAAAAGGGGAAACATTGGAAGTGGACAGACGAGCAACAGAGTGCTTTCGATGAACTGAAAACACGAGTGACCAAAGCGCCTGTACTGGCGTGTCCAGATTTTTCAAGGAAATTCACCCTCCAAACAGATGCTAGCGATTATGGATTAGGAGCAGTACTCACGCAGGAGTTCGAAGGCTCGGAACGAGTAATCGCATACGCTAGCCGACACTTAAATCGGGCCGAAATGAACTACACTCCCACCGAAAAGGAATGTTTGGCCATTGTGTGGGGAATCCGCAAGATGAAGCCATATCTTGAAGGCTATCGCTTCACAATCATCACCGACCATTTATCACTGAAATGGCTGAACTCGATTGAGAGCCCCTCAGGAAGAATCGCCAGAAGGGCCCTAGAGCTCCAACAATTTACATTTGACATCCAGTACAGGAAGGGCAAACTGAATGTCGTAGCCGATGCGCTATCTAGGCAACCACTAGAAGCTCTTTACTCATGTACTGAACTGCAAGAAGAAGAGAACTGTCGTTGGATAAAAAGGTGAAGGCAAGAGATTAAAGATAACCCATCTAAATTCGCAGACTACATCGTCGAAGACGGTAAGTTATATCGACACATACCTACGCACACGCAAGACGAAGACTGCGCCTCTTGGAAGCTCTGTGTACCCACGTACCTACGGAAACGAGTTTTGGAAGAAAACCACAACAGTCCTAGTGCCGGTCACATGGGGGTAAGAAAAACAAACGATTATACGAATAAGCAATCGCTACTACTGGCCAGGTATGTTCCGGGATATTACTAAATACGTAAGGCACTGTGATTCCTGCCAAAAGTACAAAAGTAGCCAAGAAAAGACCGCCGGACGAATGTTGACACAAATCCCAGAGGAGCCATGGGCGATACTCTGTGCAGATTTTATCGGGCCATCGCCTCGGTCTACACACGGAAACTCCATGCTGCTTGTACTCTTTGACAAATTTACAAAGTGGATTGAATTGATACCCCTTCGCAAAGCTACTGGCGAGAACTTACGAAAAGCTGTACGGGAACGAATTATCGCACGCTATGGTGTACCCAAGATTTTCCTATCAGACAACGGCGTTCAATTCACTAGTCGGTTGTTCCGCAAATACATGAATGATCTGGGAGTAAAGCAACAATTTACGGCACCCTATACGCCACAAGAGAACCCAGCAGAAAGGGTAAATCGCACCATCAAGAGGATAATCTCCCAGTTGACGGGGAAAGATCAGCGAAAATGGGATGAATACCTTCCGGAAATCTCTCTAGCTATTAATACTAGCCGCTCCGATAGCACAGGATATACACCAGCTTTTCTTACCCAAGGGCGAGAATCCCGTTTACCCAAAGCACTCTATGATGAACAGACCATGGATGATGGAAACCCCCCACAAACGCCTGAGAAGAGAAGTGCCCAAATGAGTGACGTATTCCACCTAGTCCGTCGCAACATGGAACGCGCAGCACAAGATCAAGCTTGACAAACAACCTCCGTCGACGCTCATGGAGACCAGAAATCGGACAGAAGGTGCTACTAAAACAACACTATCTCTCAAATGCGGCAAATAGTTTTAATGCAAAATTGGCGCCGAAATATGATGGACCATACCGAGTGGTCAATTTCACATCACCAGTAATTCTACAGCTAACGCGAAAAGGAGAAAGGAATATAAGAACCGCCCACGTCAGCGAAGTGAAACAATATATCGGGGAACAAACGCTCCGACAAACAGACTTAACTAACTAAACTATAGTAGGGTGCATTCAAGTACTTTCCTACCAACAAAATAAAACTCCGTTACAAAATCGCAACAGCAGAGATTCAACAGAAAATCCTCACTATCACAATGTTCTTCAACGAGTATAGTACGGAAAACTAAAAATAACAATTAACGACGAAAATAAAACAAACAACAAAAACAATAGCAACAATAATGAATATCAGCAACAATTGTGGAGGCAACGCGGCCAAGAAGCAGTGTCTGGAGGGATCGATGGTGACCCCCTACACTACCCCTACACCGTTGGATAGTGCGAACAACACGTGGGACGATAATGCCACCATACTTGTCTATCCAAAGACCAGAGGGGGAATTACTATCAGAGTCGCCGATTATAAACGGTTGGAGGAGGGCCGTTTTATGAATGATACGCTAATTGACGTTTTGATGAAATGGATGCAAGCTAACATCATTCCAGAAGGCAAACGGGAAAGAGTGGAAATCTTCAGCACGCATTTCTACGACCAGTTAACCCGGAATCCAGACTCAGCTCTAGAACGCCATGGTCGTGTGAAGAAATGGACGAAATCAGTTAATCTGTTCGAGAAACATTATCTGATCATCCCAATCAATATGGAGCTACACTGGTTTCTCGCCGTAGTAGATTTCACCGGAGATGGGGGACTCCGTCCCAAAGAGAACACCACCCCAGTCAAAGGAGCCATAATATTTTTTGATTCACTGCCTACGAGACCACACACCCAGGAAGCTGTGATAATTCGCGAATACCTTGCTGAAGAGTACCGGGATCGGATGCCCACTGACTTAGCGGAGATGTTTACTTCGACTGAGATTCCGGAGTACTCCCCGAAAGTCCCACTTCAGGAAAACCTTGTGGACTGTGGGTTTTTCCTAGTTCAATATGCGGAAAGCCTTTTCACCAAACCAGTGGAAACTACACAGTGGCCAACCATAAACCTAGGCGACTGGTTCGACAGAACAGCCTCATCACACAAACGACACGAGCTGGCCGAACTCATTCAGAAACTTTCGGAGGGCAGATACCCTCTACCCACACTCCGACTACCGCCACTGGAAAGACAGAAAATAACCGAAACGGTAAACGCTGACAGCAGTAAGCAGCAGTGCAGCAGCATTAACAGCGATAGTGGTAGGAACAACCACAGCAGCACTGAAGACACGCAGGATGAAGAGAAGGAAGAATACCACGACGGAGGTACGTGGAAGAGAGGCGCTCCATCATTGACAGCGTTATTAACTAAACGGCCCATTACAACTGTCCTAACTTTCTGCGACCTGAACGAGGTACATGGAGAGAAAGAGCAACACTTACCACAAACGGTCAAAGACGCAATAACAGCGAGGGTGCAGATAGATCATAGAACTGGGAAAATGAAACGAATGCGATTCGAAATACCACCATACTGAATCGTCAGTAACCCCACGTCAATAACCGTAAGATTGCGCACCATGAAGTAAGGGGGGGCTGTGAAGACCTAAATTTTGTACAAATTTAGATCACACAAAATACCGCCCTCACCATATACCAACACCATGCGAGCACATGTAGCCAAACCACGCCACACGTGGTTATGCTCGAACACGACACAACGCCGAAATACGGAAATTCCGTATGCGCGAACACGACACAGTGCCGAAATACGGGACTTGTCGATGCTCGCATGAAAAAAAGGTATAAAGGGCCGGTGCACAGAGGAACCGGTCTCTCTCTTGTGATTTCAACAGCAGCGGCGACAACAGCGAACGAGCAGGCTCTCTCTTGTGATTTCGACAGCAGCGGCGACAACAGCGGACGAGCGGGAGAGTAAGTGGGTATAGTATTCGCGGACAGTGGCGACCACGGCAGACAGTTCCTGACTTTTGAGACTTCTTACGTGATTGGTGGCGTGAGGTTTTAACCGACATCACTACCACGCAAGAGAGTGCTCCACCCTAAGCGAAGTAAACGCGAGGTTTTAACCGGCGTTGAACTTCACAGCAGCTATTGCTTCAATTTAGTTATTTGAGACTTCTTACGTGATTGGTGGCGTGAGGTTTTAACCGACATCACTACCACGTAAGAGAGTGCTCCACCCTAAGCGAAGTAAACGCGAGGTCTTAACCGGCGTTGAACTTCAAAGCAGCTATTGATTGTCTGCCACGTCTACCCCACTTCACCGCAATTAGACGAAGCGGAAAGTATACATAATTTAGCTATAATTAGTTTAAGATGAAGTTATAGCTTACTGAATAATAAAAGAAAGTAAAAAAAACTACATCAAACGTGTTGTGTTAAGGTCAATAAAATAAATATTGTACAGGACTCTGGGAAGACTGAGCATACCCCAGCTAGAGGTTCCTTACAATGGTTGCCGTTCAGTATGTTTTAATAGTGAATTTATTATGATAGCTGTCCCACCACGAGCTTTGCCATCAGGATGATCTGTCACATAAATTTTATATCGAGGAAATACTAAATAGCTTTTGTTCGTAAAATGTGTTTCTGAAACTAGTGCTATATCAATTTTCTTGTCAGACAAAAATTGCTTCAACTCAAGATAATGTTTTGTTAGGCCATTTGCATTCCAGGCTACAATTATTAAACTATTACTTTCGTGCATTTAAGCTTGTTAGTAACATTGTAATGATATTCATCATATTAGTCATTTGAGTGATTAGGGATTTCACCATGTCTTTAAGTTCATTAATATCACTGTCGTTTGAATTTTTTGTATTTTCTTCAGTTTTTTTGGATTTGACGACCCTGCAATTTCGGCATAGCTTACGCCTGGTTTAACTACTGATCCATCCATATTTTTGGTCTGTAGTAATAATGGATCCTTTCTGCGTAAAGATGGAAACCTTTGAATTTTTATGGCTTTCTATATTTTAAAGCCTTTGTAGAATGATTTCCGCCACATAGGGCACATTTAATTTCAGCTGGTTGGTTATTTTTTTTGACATTCACTTTTAGATGCTTTCCAGCGCATTTCACACATACTAGATCTTTTGTACAGTAGTTTTTTTTATGTCCGTATTTTTGGCATTTAGTGCATTGCGCGACTTCTCTTTTATGTTGAGGTACCTCAAAAACTACTATGCAATGCATTAATTTGTTAATGCTATAAATATCTTTATTGTTAGTATTTGTTTCCAGTTCTATGCTAAACAGCGGTAGCGGTTTTTTTGTTGTCCGTTGAGGTATGTTAGTTATGTTTAAAACTTTTTGACCGTTTTCACCAAGCTCATTTTTAATTTCTTCTTGGTCTGCGGAGGGGTGCATATTGCGAAGAATGACTTTGAAACCCTTTTCATTTTTGGGTTTAAATGTGTACAGCTTCGTACCTTTTTGCTTTAGCATTTTGAATATTTTTGTGTATGTTTCCGAGTCATTCGATTGAACTCGTACTTCATTGTTTGTAAATATTTTAAATATGAAGTTACTGTCTGCAACAGCGGTCAGCGCATTTTTTAACGTCATAATGCATACTACGCCTTGTACGTATATAGGGGGTGGTTTGTTCAAACTTTTTTTTCGGACTAGTTGTTTTTTCTTTTTCGGACTCATTTTGATCAACTTGTCCACTGTGCGAGGGTTCAGCAAGTTCGTCATCATCAACGGTCAAAGCAGCAAATCTGTTTTTTCTTTCTGAAGTAGTATCGCTCAACCAGTAGTTTGATAACTTGCTTTGGCTTGGGGTTTTTGCTATTTTTTGCTTTTTGTTAGAGTTGGGCGTTCTTTTCGCTTTATCTGTCGTGGGTGAGGTTCGTGCTCTCTTTGGTAGCGATTGCAGTTGTCTTACCTGCACGCCTTTTGGTGGAATTTGCACACAGGCAGAAGAACATGTTGATGTCGCAGTTGTAGTCAAGAATGTAGTTGTTGTACCATACGTAGAGAAGGCAGATGTTGTTGTTGCTGACGAATTTGTTGTAGTTGTCGCACAATCCACTGCTATACTGGAGCATGACATTATTGGAGGTTTGCCATGTGCACTTCACGAAGAGTGGAGTGACTCGCTCATAGATCTCGTTCTCTCCCACGGGGGAGAGCGCTGCACACTCATGGCGATTACCGACTATACTTTGTTTATTAGTTTTTTAAAAATTTTATTTATTATTATATTTGCTATATTTTAATCTTATTTATGTATGTATGTAAAATATCACGAAAAACAAAATTTTTTGGTGTGGTAACTCTAATCACTTATTATGGCCAGAGTCCACTGTGGCAACACCACACAGAACCGGGATTATTTTTTTTGTTGTCTGTTTCAACTTTTAACTCATATATGTATATAGCTGTTCCTTTGTTTGTTTGATTGTTAGTTAATACTTTTAATAAATTTCAAATTAGTTATTATAAGTATTTAGATTATCAAAACAGAACTAGACACTTTCTTGAAAATTGCACTTTCGTTTAGCGTCTCTTTCGCGGGTTTTGTAAAATTGGTTATTTGGTTTTAAACAACGATAAATGTCACAAGGGCGGAGCTCTTGTGATTACACGTCCGTTTAGTTACACGACCGTTTTAACATCTGAAATAAAACTGAAATAAAAGAAAATAAAGTAAACGAAGTTAATATCGTCAATGTACACGAACGTCGCGAAAAAATGTTAAAGCAGATCAAAATAAACGATGAAAATTTATTTTGTTTAGTTGACAGCGGCGCAGAAATATCGGTTATTAATGAAAAAACTGCGAAAAGCATAAACGCGGAATTAAGGGAATACGAAAACGGTGTGACAGGCATAGGAAATGTTAAGGTAAAAGCAATCGGCATGTTTGAAGCTGAAATTAATGTCGACAATTTGAAGTGTATGCACAATTTTGTTGTTGTTCCGAACAATGTTTCGAAATATGAAGTCATCTTAGGCTTCGATTACATAGGCAAATGCAGTTACGATTATAGTGAAAAGGGGTATACGTTCAAAAGTTTTCTCGATGACTGCTATGAACATTCACTAATGAATATTATGATCAACAAAGAGAAATTTGAAGCGCCAATAAAACATCAGAAACAAATAGAAGAAATTGTCGAATAATACAAACCTAACAAAGATGCAAATTATATTAATCGATGAACGAATTATAAGACATACACCGAGAAGATTGCCGTTGCCGGAGTAGAAGGCGGTAAGTGAGCAGGTGGAAGATTGGCTAAAAAATGGAATAATAAGGCCATCAAACTCAGAATTTTGCAGTCGGGTAGTTGTCGCGAATAAAAAAGATGGAAGCAAGCGCGTCTGTGTTGATTATCGCGATCTCAACAAGCAGGTACAGAAGGACGTATTTCCAGTGCCATTGATGGAAGAAGTGGTTGAATCGTTGGAGAGCGCAAGAATATTTACCACATTGGACCTAGAAAACGCATTCTTCCACGTCCCTATAAGCGAAGAGTCCAAAAAATATACAGCGTTCATTACCAGAGACGGAGTTTTTGAATTTAACAGAGCACCCTTTGGTTTCTGTAATTCTCCAGCTATATTCTTACGCTTTATACATCACGTTTTTTGGAAATTAGTTCGTGAAAACATCATGCAGATGTATATGGATGACGTCATTATTTATTCAAAGGATGAAGAAGAAGATATACGCCAGCTACGTGTGGTCTTGCAGGTAGCGGCGCAATATGGATTTCGAATAAAATGGAAGAAATGTAAGTTTTTACAAACGGAAGTCATTTACTTAGGACTAAGGATTAAAAATGGCAGTATATCTCCGGATGCTGAAAAATGTTTGGCTATAAAGAATTTTCCCGTGCCAAACAACATTAAGAAACTGCAATCACTCCTCGGACTCACAGGATACTTCCGTAAATTTGTAGAAAACTACGCAATAATAACGAAACCGTTGACAGACCTGCTCCGAAAAAACTCAAAATTCGAAATAGGACAAGCTGAAATAAACGCGATTGAAGAGATTAAGAATAAACTCACGAAATAGCCGGTTTTGAGAATTTTCTCCCCGACAGCACCAATAGAATTACATACTGACGCCTGCAAAGATGGGTTTGGAGCAATTTTACTCCAGAAGTTCGACGAAAAGTTACACCCGATTTATTTTTGGAGTAAGAAGTGTACGCCAGAAGAGAGCAAGCTTCATAGTTTCTATCTGGAAATTAAAGCAGCGTATTTAGTGGTACAAAGACTAAGGCATTATTTGCTCGGAAGGAAATTTAAATTAATAACTGATTGTCAAGCATTTAAAAGCGCTACAAGTAAAAGCGACTTATCACCAGCAATAACAAGATGGATAATTTATCTACAGGACTTCCAATATACGATTGAACACAGAAAAGGTACCTCTATGAGACATTAATTAACGAAGAAATAAGTGCTCGCTTACGTAAAGCACAAGCGACAGACGAACATTTCGTGGCGATCAGAAAAATTTTGGAGCTCACACAACTCACTACGTACTGAAGAATAACGTCTTATTCAAAAACGTAAATGGTTTAATGCTTTTGGCAGTACCTCGGTTAATGGAAAACGAAGTCATCAAAAACGAACATGAAAAAGGCCATTTTGCGGCGGACAAAAAAAAAAAAAATAATAAAAAAAAAAAAAAAAAAAATATATATATATATATATATATATATATATATATATATATATATATATATATATATATATATATATATATATATATATATATATATATATATATATATATATATAACTGCTAATCACCCCGAAGGGACGTGTTTTGTTTGATACAATTACTAAAATGGGGTAATTTCATGCGGAGTGGTGAAGGGCGTTCTCAGCGAAATGTTTCTAGTTGAGGCCTCACTAGAATTATCTTCAGATCATTCTCCCACTATTGTTACCACACGAAACCCCCGAGAAACTGGTGAGTTGGCGACGACAGTTACACATGTTTACTGGTTGAAATACAAGAAATACCTCAGTGCCCATTGCACGGATAGCATGCTGTTAAGAACGCTTGCAGACATAGATGGCTCTATTAGAAAACTCGATGAAATCCTCAAGCAAGCTGTTGAACATGCTACTTCTACCAATCGACAGTTCAGATATCATAGAATCCACTCTGTAAATGTAGAATGGCTATTGTCAGAAAAAAGAAGAGTTCAAAGAGAATGGCAACGATACAGATCCCCGCAGTTAAAAATTAGGCTCAAAGAATGTACCAAACAGCTTAGAAAATTATTAAAATATAAAAAATCAGCATCTCTGCAGAAATTTCTCCAAGATCTCGATGCAACGCCACAAACAGATTATTCGCTATGGCGAGCAACCAGAGGACTTAAAAAACCTGAGATATGTAAGCCTCCCCTACGAACTTTGGGCGGAGCTTGGGCAAGAACTGACACTGAAAAAGGGAAACCCGTTTTCACTCCAAACATATCTGCTGATATACTTGAGCTGCCAACAGTGGTCGCGGAAGCAGCGATTCCTCTGAGATTTAATATTCGGGATATTGAAACCGCTATTGGTGGCTTAAACTCGAGGAAAGCCCCAGGTAATGATAAAATCAGTAATAAGATGCTTTTAGAACTGCCCCGTATAGTAAGAAAAATAATTATTTTCATTTTTAATGCTATTGTACGCCTCCAACAATATCCCACTGAATGGAAGGTTTCGTTGATTACCATGATACCTAAGTCCGGAAAAGACCATACGAAAGCAGAATCTTAGAGACCTATTAGCCTATTATCTAATATGTCAAAACTATTTAAAAAACTACTTATGAGCAAGCTGACCCCCATACTAAATGAGAATGGATGCATTCCAGATCATCAATTTGGATTCAGAAGAAAACATAGCACTATTGAACAAACACATAGACTTGTAAACGTAGTTAGAAAAACGTTCGAAGAAAAGAAATATTGTTCTGCCCTCTTCATTGACGTTTCCCAGGCTTTTGATAAAGAATGGCATGATGGTTTAATTTTGAAATTAAAGCAAAACTTACCCGCAAACACTCACAAGCTATTTAAAAACTATTTAACTGGACGAAAATTTATCATCAAAGAAGGTAATTTTCTGAGCACACCTCAACCGATTCAAGCCGGAGTTCCCCAAGGCAGCATTTTGGGTCCTATCTTATATTTGATATACGCCTCTGATATGCCAATAAGCAATAATATCCTCGTATCAACTTTCGCTGATGATACAGCTTTCCTAAGCGTCCACGAAAACCCTCAAGAAGCATCCCGCAAATTACAAGAATATGTATCTCAGTTGGAAAAATGGCTACAATAATGGAGGATAAAGGTGAACGAACAAAAATGTGTACATATTACATTTACATTGCGCAGGGAAACATGCCCGCCTATCCATATCAACACCCAGACTATACCGCAACACAGCGAGGTTAAATACCTCGGTATTCATCTTGATCGTCGATTAACATGGAAAACCCACATAGAAGCAAAGTTGATCCAAATGAAACTAAAAACAGTTCAAATTAAATGGCTTATTGGGAGAAATTCTACACTAAGCCTAGACTGTAAACTTCTACTATACGACTCGATTCTAAAACCAATATGGTGCTACGGGATTCAGCTATGGGGTACTGCCTCAGCGTCAAATATAGAGAAAATTCAAAGGCGACAAAATAAAATCCTCCGAATTATTACAGCCTATTCGCATTTTTTTCTGTTATGTTGGTACACATGTCTGTTATATGTGTTGGCAATACCAACCATTTTGGATTGTCAGTTTGTTTTTGACAGATAAAAAGGTTAGTCGTGTTTTGGTGTGCTCTTCGATTTTGTACCATTCGAAAAAATGGATCAAAGAAACTGTATTCACTCTTGTGTAAAAAATGAAATTAAATGCGCAAACACATTTGAAATGTTGACTGTGGCCTTTGGCGAGTCTACTGTGCGCAGAACACAAGTTCAATTGTGGTATAACCGGTTTAAGGAAGGCCGAGAAGATGTCAATGACGATGCTCGTCCTGGTCGCCCGAGCACGTCAACAACCGATGAAAACATTGACGCAGTGAAGAAAATGATTTTGGATAATCGTCGAATCACTATCAGAGAGGTTGCTGATGATGTTGGCATATCGTTCGGCTCATGCCAAGCAATTTTTACGGATGTTTTAGGCATGAAACGTGCGGCAGCGAAGATTGTTCCAAAATTGCTAAATTTTGAGCAAAAACAACGTCGCATGGACATCGCTCAGGAGCTGTTTTTGGCCAAAAACAAAACCGTTATCATGCCTCAACCACCGTATTCACCGGACTTGGCCCCCGCTGACTTTTTCCTCTTTCCAAAACTGAAGACACCGATGAAAGGAAAGCGTTTTGCTACGATTGAGGAGATAAAAGAAAAATCGAAACAGGAGCTGTTGGCGATACCAAAAAAAGCGTTTCAGAAGTGTTTCGAGGATTCGAAAAAATGCTGGCATAAGTGTATTGTATCTGAGGGGAATTATTTTAAAGGGGACAAGATAGTTGTTGATGAATAAATAAATACTTTATTTTTTGATCACACAATAACGGTTTTGATCACGTATATGTATATCTATATATGTATGGTTATATTTCCTTTATCGCTTCTTCCTCATTTGCAAAATCTTTAGTAAAATGGTTGTATATCACGAATCTTACAGGACTGGCAATTGGAAGGAACCCTACCAATTTTTCTTTTAGTTGATTGTATGCAATATCTTCAACTGAGGAGTGTATTGTATATTTTCCTTTGGTAATGTATCTTCGTATTATATTGGCTAATTTGGTTATGAATGAATGAATGCCTTCTCTACAAAAATACATTTGTTTTTAAATATTTGTTCAGATTTTTTTCTTTGTGATCTATTACTATGATTTGCTGTTTGAATCTATTTACTACTGTGTCTAATATAAGTATCTGATCATTTGAGGTAGCTACTTGAGAATGATCGCTTGGTTCGTCATAATCAGCTTCAGCTTGATTAATTAAATCTGGCAGTATATTCAAATTGTCAACATTAACTGTTTCTTCCAGTATATTAATCTCATTAGTATCGATGTACAATCGACTCTGAAAGTCGGCAATTTTTTTTTCTACCCTTTATGTACTCGATTTTCCCGTCATATTTTCCTAACTGGATAAGCCACTGTTGCAGCCTTGGATTTATATATTTCCCTTGATTTTTCGACTGCAACTGGTCTATTTGTAAATCAAATTCTCTTCCAAACAAATAAGGGCGACAATATTTGACCCCCATACAATGGCAAGTAGCTCTTTTTCGATAGTCGAGTACATTTTTTCATGATCATATTCAAGAAGCGCAGCAGATTGGGTACCCATCTTGTGTAAGTACGGCTCCTAGAGCGAAATTATTTGCATATGTTATTAATTTGAAGCTTTTATTGAAATTTGGGTATTTCAATATTGGAGAAGATGTTAAAATTTGCTTTAATTTTTCGTAAGCTGAAATGTAATTGGGATCATTGACGATTACTTTTCGAGTTTTTTTTTTAGATATTTTACCATCTGAAATGCTTCTTTTGGAATAGTCTTTTATAAATTTTCGGTAGAAGCCTGCAATGCCAAAATCGATTTAATTTGTTTTTGAGTAGTAAGTACTTTTAAGTTTACAATAGCAATTATTTTATTAGGATTCGGTTTAAAGCCTTGAGGTAACAAAATGTTTCCCAAATATTCAGTTTGTTTGGATACAAAATTGCACTTATCTACTTGAATTTTTAATTTCGCTTTTTAAAGTGTCGAAAATTTGTTGTAAGTTGTGGAGATGTTCTTCCAAGGGAGTATTAAATACAAGGATATTATCGAGTTATACTACACAAATTTTGTTTATTAGAATTGTATTCATAAGCGTTTGGAATGTTAGGTTAGGTAGGAGTGGCCGCCCAGTTTGCCAAAAGCACACTTGAACACACATAATGGCACACACATAATACCACGGTGTGGCGCCGTTCAAGCACTGACTGAAAAGTTCCCATACTTGGGATCTTTGGAATGTAGAGGATACATTTTTCAGACCAAATTGCATTCTGACAAATTCAAACTAACCGAAAGGAGTAGAAAAAGCGGTATTTTTCCTGTCTCCGGTTTCAATAAATACTGGAATCCTTTTGCTAAATATATCGTTGTAAATTATTGCGCTTTTCCTTATTTATCTAATATTGTATCGATATTAGGAATAGGAAATTTGTCGTTTACAGTGTCTTCGTTTAATTTCCTGTAATCTATTACAATGCGCTACTTTTTCTTTCCTGAATTATCTTCTTTTTTTGTAACAATTCAAAGTGGGCTATTATATAGGGAAGCGCTTTCTGTGATAATTCCTTGTTTGAGCATATCAGTGATTTGTGACTCGATTTCGTGCACATGTACCTTTGGGTAGTGATATATTTTTGAATAAATTTGTTTATTTGTGCTTGCCACAATATCATGCGTAAAAGAGAGTGTATCTCCCTCAAAATAAAAAAAATCTTTGTACTGTAATAAAATATTTTGCAGCTTTTGCTTTTCTTCAGAATTAAGATGGTTCAATTTTAAAAATTCGAATAGATAACTCGTTGGCTCTAGAGTGTGAATTTCGTTAATATCAAATGGGCAATAAACATATAATGTAATATAATAAATATATATATATATATATATATATATATATATATATATATATATATATATATATATATATATATATATATATATATATATATATATATATGTATATATATATATATATATATATATACATATATATATATATATATATATATATATATATATATATATATATATATATATATATATATATATATATATATATATATTATATTAATTAATCAAACAGTAAAATATTACAATTTTTTAAATAATTTCTGTGATTCACACTTGCGACATTATGAAATATATCAACAACGAAGTGCAAAAATCCACCTATTACAAAAATCCACCTATTGTAAAAAAAGTATCCAGCGAGCGACTCTCATACACAGATCTTTTTTATCAAGCGTCTTGGTAAAAGCATTGCAATCTGTTACTAACTTAAATCGTAGACCAATTAGATAAACTCGAAACTTCTTAAGTGCTCCTATAATAGCTAAAACTTCGAGTTCATAGCTTGTATACTTTCGTTCTGGATCGGTGGTTTTCTTGCTCATATAGTATACGGGATGCAAAAGGTTATCTTCAGGTGACCTTTGTAAAAGGACTGCAGCATAACCATCGATAGATGCGTGTGTATGGACCTCTGTTTCATAATTTTGGTTAAATATATTTAATGCTGGGCTATTGCTTAGAGAATGTTTAAGTAAATTAAATGACACATGTTGTTCCTTACCAAAATTATATTTAACGTTCTGCTTTTTCAAATCAGTGAGTGGTTTTGCAACCGTTGAAAAGTTCGGAATAAATTTTCGAAAGTACCCTGCCAAGTCAAGGAAACTTTCTAGCTGTTTTATAAATTTTTGGAGCTGGATAATTAATCATAGCTGTTGTCTTTTCGGGTGACGGAGATATTTGATGGTTTTCGATAACGTGACCAAGAAACTCTATTCTCTTTTTCAAAAAATGACATTTTTTGACATTAATGTCCAAGCCGTAATCTTTACTGAGTTCCAAAACAAGTTCTAATCTTTTCAAAGCTTCGTTTTCATCCTTCGCCGGAATAATGATGTCGTCGATGTATGGCAAAGCAATACCTTTACGGGTTAAGTCTCGAAAAATCGCTTTTTTGTGTCGTTGGAAAACAGCTGGAGAATTGGACAGACCAAATGGAACCTTGCAAAATTGATACTGCCCGCTATGAGTAACAAAAGAAGTGTATTTTCTACTTTCTTCGTGAACAGGAACATGGAAAAATCCATTTAGCAAATCTATAGTACTAAAGATTAATGCATCCTGCAAACGATCAAGCTGGTCCTCAATCAGCGGTAATGGAAAACGATCCTTAACGATTACTTTATTTACTCCTCTAAAGTCGACACAAAGTCTCTCCGTTAAATCTCTTTTCTTTGCCAATACTACTGGACTGCAAAAATCTGATACAGAAATTTCTACTATACCTCCGGCTAACCACTGTTCAATAAAATTATCCACAATTTCTCTTTCTTTAAATGGAAGCCGTCGGGGATTGCAAAATATTGGTTTATCGTCTGTTAGTATTATACGCATTTCAATATTTGTTGATTTGACCTTATTCGGCTTATATTCGCTTATCATTTTTACAACCTGATGTTTTGCCTCAATACTCGCCGACTCATCAATATTTATAGATACTTGAGAAGTATTCTCACAAACATCCATGATCATAATACTTTCAACTTCCTTCGACGTGTCATTTTTTATTTTTTCAATTTTAAGCCCACAAGGTGTAATTTTAATTTCGGCCAATAAACAAAATTCGTTCCCTAATACCACTTCTATATCCATACAATCATTTGGCACTACATGAAAATTCAGATCATATTCTTCTTTGTCTATTTCGACGTTAAAAACGAAATTACCTAATGGCTGTATTTTATTGTCAGCTTTATTTTTACCAAATCCCATGAGACTAAATTCTGATTTCACAAGTTTAGGCTTATTTAAACAGTTATATACTTTTTCTGTAACAATATTGTACTTACTGCCTGTATCGAACAATGCCAACCAACTTTCGACACCAAGCTTTATTTGTTTTTTCATGATACTATCCGTTAACAATTGGCGTACATTAGCTTTTTCTTGTTTTAGCGGACATTTTTTAGAAATATGTCCAAATTCGTTACAATGGAACACTTAACACCTTTATCTTTATCCTTGCAATCGGTGGACTTGTGACCTTTAGCACCACAGTTGTAGTAAGAAATTTCCGTTTTCTCACCTTTAACAATCAGTTTCTTTGTATTTTGTTTGCTGTCAACTTTTTGTTCATTTCGTTCCGTCATAGTTTCATAGCATTTAATTTTTTCTTTGAACTGTTTCAAATTATTTGCACCGTACAGTATAGCCTTATTAACATTTAAATCTTTTATGCCATCAATGACGTACTGTATCAAAGCATCGTCTTCAATTTCAGCGCGCCCAGCCAACTCTTTCATTTTCAAAAAATATTCTTGCACACCTTCGCTTTTATTAATTTTTCTGTCCATCAACATTCTATGAATCTGTGCGCTATTGGCTGTCGTTGCATATTCTTCTAATAAAGCATTTTTCAACTTTATCCATGTCGTTAAGCCTCTTTCACCGTCAACGAATAATTTAGCCAGTCCCTTCAATGATTTTTTTGCAAAAACAAACTTCTGAAAATCGTCCCAATACATAATCGCTGCAGTTTCCTCAAACTCGCTAATCCATGCCTTTACGGGTAAATTGCTGCTGCCATCAAAAGATCTAATTGAGTCTTCAATGTCTCGAAAATTCATTGAAAATCGAGGCATGTTATACTGATGTGTATGAGCTACGTCATAATCGTCGTTATACAATTCTGCTCTGCTACCACCTTCGTTCTTCTTCATATGATTTTTTACCATTTCTTGTTGTTTAATTTTTACTGCTTCAATCTTTGCGTCGTTTGCTGCGTTGTCGCTGTTTGCGCTTAGCATCGTTCTTTGATCATCATCATCATCATCGTTATTGTCGTTATCGTCATCGTCGTCGTCGTCAAACTTATTAGCACTCAGCAACATTCCTTTACGCAAATTTTTAAAGATGTGTAAGCACAAATCATCAACGTCGTAGTTTAAACCCAACAAGTTGCAAATAGACACCAAATCTGCGGCAGCTAAACCTTTTTTGACGTACTCTAACTTCATTTGAAAGCCTTCATCGTTCTCGTCGTAATCAAAGCCTTCAAAATCACGCAGACGCTGTCTGTTTGATCGATCGCCATCATAGCCAAACACAAATTTATGAAAAGCAACAATAACATTACGTTTAGCCGTTGACAAATTGCTTTTAATTGTTTCAAATTCAATTAGCTTCGACATTTTTGTTGTTTCTTATACTCTAGAGAATTCCAGAAACTTTGTTTTTATTTTGATTCTGCTTTATGCACTTATTTTTTTAGACTGGGGCTCTCCGTTTTTCTCGGTTTTTTGTTTTTGTTTCTTTTTTGCTTTACACAAAAGGAATTCGCATTTTTTTTATGTGTGAGAGTGTCTGCTTTTGTTTTTACACTTTTCTTTTTATTGCAGAATATCAAATTCGTCTCTTTCTTTCTCTTTTATTTTTTGCGAAGTTTCTATCCTTTTTTCTCTATTTTATTTTCAACTGCGTAGTAAATTTCGATTGAGTCCCCAATTTATGGTTATTTAGTTTCAAAATAATTCATTTATTTATTAAATACTAATAATAGTAAATAGTTTATTTAAATGTATTTTAAATGAAAGTTTCTTTTTTTTTTAAGTATAAATGATATTTAATGAAATTGAAGCGCTTTTATAATTTGCACGTCGTGTCGTCTTTGCATCGTAACTTCAACTAACTTCAGTTTTCTCTCTTTGGCTCATCTTAGGCTAATTCCCACATCTCGGCCCTCCTGCTAGGCTGTTGAATAAAATTCATCATCGTCGACCTCATTCGGCCAAGGTTTCATAAATTCAGCACAAGTTGTAGTACGTCTAGGGCCTTCACAATCGCCAACTTTGATTACGTCGTACGTGTCTTTGTATTTTTTCTTCCAACTTCGGAATGAAGTATTCGGTACAAACTAACTCTTTAGTTTTTTTCGTCGAAAAATGACCTCTATCGTGAACTCTTCTAATAATTTCACCTTGCATGCCTTTTGGTATAACTAGCAATTTGCGATCATCAACAATTTTGTAAAGAATATCAGATTTCAGAAAATAATCATGGTATGTTGTTTTTTCTTTCAAAATATCTTTAATAACTTGAAGATCCTCGTCTTGTGTTTGTAGAAATTTTATCTTAAGAATAAGATTATCTTCTTCAATTATCATAATTGGTGCTCGACTTAGTGCGTCGACATGGCGCATCTGTGTTCCAGGCCGATGCTCCACAACATAGTCGTATTCTTGTAAAAAAAGTATCCAGCGAGCGACTCTCGTACACAGATTTTTTTTATCAAGCGTCTTGGTAAAAGCATTGCAATCTGTTACTAACTTAAATCGTAGACCAATTAGATAAACTCGATTAATAACTGTTGATGAAACGATTAATAACACACCTGAAACCAAAAATCAATCGAAACAATGGGTGGAAGCTGGTGGAAGTGCTCCGAAGAAGGCGAAGGCAGTGAAATTGGCTGGCAAGGTTATGGCCACTGTATTTTGGGATGCACACGGAATATTTCTCATCGATTATCTTGAAAAAGGATCCACAATCACAGGAAAGTATTATCGTGCATTATTGGATCAATTGATTGATGCAATCAAGGAAAAACTACCACATTTAAAGAAGAAAAAAATGCTCTTTCTTCAAGACAATGCACCGGTTCACACAGCATTAGATACGATGCTAAAATCACGTGAAATACACTTCGAATTGGTTAATCATCCACCTTATAGTTCAGATTTAGCTCCTAGTGACTTTTTCCTGTTTCCAAACTTGAAAAAATGGCTCGCAGGAAAAAGATTCATCTCAGACGAAGAAGTGAATTTGTCTAAAAAGTTTATGAATGAATGTTTTGAATTGAAGTATGTATCGATATGGGCTATCTCATTAATATGAGTAGAGGTTTCTCTGTTTTAAAATTTATTCCTAATTGGATTCCGATCGTATTTTGCACCAGTACAGAGACCGCAACTTTTAATTACTTTGAGATTAATAAATCTACTTCCCTAATTAATAGTTTTAAATTAGGGAAGTATATTTCGCTTTTCATTCCTTCATAATTGACACAATTCCGGCGTGACCTTATTCATTTTTGTGGAAAAGTGATATTTCCTTTATCGCTTCTTCCTCATTTGCAAAATCTTTAGTAAAATGGTTGTATATCACGAATCTTACAGGACTGGCAATTGGAAGGAACCCTACCAATTTTTCTTTTAGTTGATTGTATGCAATATCTTCAACTGAGGAGTGTATTGTATATTTTCCTTTGGTAATGTATCTTCGTATTATATTGGCTAATTTGGTTATGAATGAATGAATGCCTTCTCTACAAAAATACATTTGTTTTTAAATATTTGTTCAGATTTTTTTCTTTGTGATCTATTACTATGATTTGCTGTTTGAATCTATTTACTACTGTGTCTAATATAAGTATCTGATCATTTGAGGTAGCTACTTGAGAATGATCGCTTGGTTCGTCATAATCAGCTTCAGCTTGATTAATTAAATCTGGCAGTATATTCAAATTGTCAACATTAACTGTTTCTTCCAGTATATTAATCTCATTAGTATCGATGTACAATCGACTCTGAAAGTCGGCAATTTTTTTTCTACCCTTTATGTACTCGATTTTTCCGTCATATTTTCCTAACTGGATAAGCCACTGTTGCAGCCTTGGATTTATATATTTCCCTTGATTTTTCGACTGCAACTGGTCTATTTGTAAATCAAATTCTCTTCCAAACAAATAAGGGCGACAATATTTGACCCCCATACAATGGCAAGTAGCTCTTTTTCGATAGTCGAGTACATTTTTTCATGATCATATTCAAGAAGCGCAGCAGATTGGGTACCCATCTTGTGTAAGTACGGCTCCTAGAGCGAAATTATTTGCATATGTTATTAATTTGAAGCTTTTATTGAAATTTGGGTATTTCAATATTGGAGAAGATGTTAAAATTTGCTTTAATTTTTCGTAAGCTGAAATGTAATTGGGATCATTGACGATTACTTTTCGAGTTTTTTTTTTTAGATATTTTACCATCTGAAATGCTTCTTTTGGAATAGTCTTTTATAAATTTTCGGTAGAAGCCTGCAATGCCAAAATCGATTTAATTTGTTTTTGAGTAGTAAGTACTTTTAAGTTTACAATAGCAATTATTTTATTAGGATTCGGTTTAAAGCCTTGAGGTAACAAAATGTTTCCCAAATATTCAGTTTGTTTGGATACAAAATTGCACTTATCTACTTGAATTTTTAATTTCGCTTTTTAAAGTGTCGAAAATTTGTTGTAAGTTGTGGAGATGTTCTTCCAAGGGAGTATTAAATACAAGGATATTATCGAGTTATACTACACAAATTTTGTTTATTAGAATTGTATTCATAAGCGTTTGGAATGTTAGGTTAGGTAGGAGTGGCCGCCCAGTTTGCCAAAAGCACACTTGAACACACATAATGGCACACACATAATACCACGGTGTGGCGCCGTTCAAGCACTGACTGAAAAGTTCCCATACTTGGGATCTTTGGAATGTAGAGGATACATTTTTCAGACCAAATTGCATTCTGACAAATTCAAACTAACCGAAAGGAGTAGAAAAAGCGGTATTTTTCCTGTCTCCGGTTTCAATAAATACTGGAATCCTTTTGCTAAATATATCGTTGTAAATTATTGCGCTTTTCCTTATTTATCTAATATTGTATCGATATTAGGAATAGGAAATTTGTCGTTTACAGTGTCTTCGTTTAATTTCCTGTAATCTATTACAATGCGCTACTTTTTCTTTCCTGAATTATCTTCTTTTTTTGTAACAATTCAAAGTGGGCTATTATATAGGGAAGCGCTTTCTGTGATAATTCCTTGTTTGAGCATATCAGTGATTTGTGACTCGATTTCGTGCACATGTACCTTTGGGTAGTGATATATTTTTGAATAAATTTGTTTATTTGTGCTTGCCACAATATCATGCGTAAAAGAGAGTGTATCTCCCTCAAAATAAAAAAAATCTTTGTACTGTAATAAAATATTTTGCAGCTTTTGCTTTTCTTCAGAATTAAGATGGTTCAATTTTAAAAATTCGAATAGATAACTCGTTGGCTCTAGAGTGTGAATTTCGTTAATATCAAATGGGCAATAAACATATAATGTAATATAATAAATATATATATATATATATATATATATATATATATATATATATATATATATATATATATATATATATATATATATATATATGTATATATATATATATATATATACATATATATATATATATATATATATATATATATATATATATATATATATATATATATATATATATATATATATATATATATATATATATATATATTAATTAATCAAACAGTAAAATATTACAATTTTTTAAATAATTTCTGTGATTCACACTTGCGACATTATGAAATATATCAACAACGAAGTGCAAAAATCCACCTATTACAAAAATCCACCTATTGTAAAAAAAGTATCCAGCGAGCGACTCTCATACACAGATCTTTTTTATCAAGCGTCTTGGTAAAAGCATTGCAATCTGTTACTAACTTAAATCGTAGACCAATTAGATAAACTCGAAACTTCTTAAGTGCTCCTATAATAGCTAAAACTTCGAGTTCATAGCTTGTATACTTTCGTTCTGGATCGGTGGTTTTCTTGCTCATATAGTATACGGGATGCAAAAGGTTATCTTCAGGTGACCTTTGTAAAAGGACTGCAGCATAACCATCGATAGATGCGTCTGTATGGACCTCTGTTTCATAATTTTGGTTAAATATATTTAATGCTGGGCTATTGCTTAGAGAATGTTTAAGTAAATTAAATGACACATGTTGTTCCTTACCAAAATTATATTTAACGTTCTGCTTTTTCAAATCAGTGAGTGGTTTTGCAACCGTTGAAAAGTTCGGAATAAATTTTCGAAAGTACCCTGCCAAGTCAAGGAAACTTTCTAGCTGTTTTATAAATTTTTGGAGCTGGATAATTAATCATAGCTGTTGTCTTTTCGGGTGACGGAGATATTTGATGGTTTTCGATAACGTGACCAAGAAACTCTATTCTCTTTTTCAAAAAATGACATTTTTTGACATTAATGTCCAAGCCGTAATCTTTACTGAGTTCCAAAACAAGTTCTAATCTTTTCAAAGCTTCGTTTTCATCCTTCGCCGGAATAATGATGTCGTCGATGTATGGCAAAGCAATACCTTTACGGGTTAAGTCTCGAAAAATCGCTTTTTTGTGTCGTTGGAAAACAGCTGGAGAATTGGACAGACCAAATGGAACCTTGCAAAATTGATACTGCCCGCTATGAGTAACAAAAGAAGTGTATTTTCTACTTTCTTCGTGAACAGGAACATGGAAAAATCCATTTAGCAAATCTATAGTACTAAAGATTAATGCATCCTGCAAACGATCAAGCTGGTCCTCAATCAGCGGTAATGGAAAACGATCCTTAACGATTACTTTATTTACTCCTCTAAAGTCGACACAAAGTCTCTCCGTTAAATCTCTTTTCTTTGCCAATACTACTGGACTGCAAAAATCTGATACAGAAATTTCTACTATACCTCCGGCTAACCACTGTTCAATAAAATTATCCACAATTTCTCTTTCTTTAAATGGAAGCCGTCGGGGATTGCAAAATATTGGTTTATCGTCTGTTAGTATTATACGCATTTCAATATTTGTTGATTTGACCTTATTCGGCTTATATTCGCTTATCATTTTTACAACCTGATGTTTTGCCTCAATACTCGCCGACTCATCAATATTTATAGATACTTGAGAAGTATTCTCACAAACATCCATGATCATAATACTTTCAACTTCCTTCGACGTGTCATTTTTTATTTTTTCAATTTTAAGCCCACAAGGTGTAATTTTAATTTCGGCCAATAAACAAAATTCGTTCCCTAATACCACTTCTATATCCATACAATCATTTGGCACTACATGAAAATTCAGATCATATTCTTCTTTGTCTATTTCGACGTTAAAAACGAAATTACCTAATGGCTGTATTTTATTGTCAGCTTTATTTTTACCAAATCCCATGAGACTAAATTCTGATTTCACAAGTTTAGGCTTATTTAAACAGTTATATACTTTTTCTGTAACAATATTGTACTTACTGCCTGTATCGAACAATGCCAACCAACTTTCGACACCAAGCTTTATTTGTTTTTTCATGATACTATCCGTTAACAATTGGCGTACATTAGCTTTTTCTTGTTTTAGCGGACATTTTTTAGAAATATGTCCAAATTCGTTACAATGGAACACTTAACACCTTTATCTTTATCCTTGCAATCGGTGGACTTGTGACCTTTAGCACCACAGTTGTAGTAAGAAATTTCCGTTTTCTCACCTTTAACAATCAGTTTCTTTGTATTTTGTTTGCTGTCAACTTTTTGTTCATTTCGTTCCGTCATAGTTTCATAGCATTTAATTTTTTCTTTGAACTGTTTCAAATTATTTGCACCGTACAGTATAGCCTTATTAACATTTAAATCTTTTATGCCATCAATGACGTACTGTATCAAAGCATCGTCTTCAATTTCAGCGCGCCCAGCCAACTCTTTCATTTTCAAAAAATATTCTTGCACACCTTCGCTTTTATTAATTTTTCTGTCCATCAACATTCTATGAATCTGTGCGCTATTGGCTGTCGTTGCATATTCTTCTAATAAAGCATTTTTCAACTTTATCCATGTCGTTAAGCCTCTTTCACCGTCAACGAATAATTTAGCCAGTCCCTTCAATGATTTTTTTGCAAAAACAAACTTCTGAAAATCGTCCCAATACATAATCGCTGCAGTTTCCTCAAACTCGCTAATCCATGCCTTTACGGGTAAATTGCTGCTGCCATCAAAAGATCTAATTGAGTCTTCAATGTCTCGAAAATTCATTGAAAATCGAGGCATGTTATACTGATGTGTATGAGCTACGTCATAATCGTCGTTATACAATTCTGCTCTGCTACCACCTTCGTTCTTCTTCATATGATTTTTTACCATTTCTTGTTGTTTAATTTTTACTGCTTCAATCTTTGCGTCGTTTGCTGCGTTGTCGCTGTTTGCGCTTAGCATCGTTCTTTGATCATCATCATCATCATCGTTATTGTCGTTATCGTCATCGTCGTCGTCGTCAAACTTATTAGCACTCAGCAACATTCCTTTACGCAAATTTTTAAAGATGTGTAAGCACAAATCATCAACGTCGTAGTTTAAACCCAACAAGTTGCAAATAGACACCAAATCTGCGGCAGCTAAACCTTTTTTGACGTACTCTAACTTCATTTGAAAGCCTTCATCGTTCTCGTCGTAATCAAAGCCTTCAAAATCACGCAGACGCTGTCTGTTTGATCGATCGCCATCATAGCCAAACACAAATTTATGAAAAGCAACAATAACATTACGTTTAGCCGTTGACAAATTGCTTTTAATTGTTTCAAATTCAATTAGCTTCGACATTTTTGTTGTTTCTTATACTCTAGAGAATTCCAGAAACTTTGTTTTTATTTTGATTCTGCTTTATGCACTTATTTTTTTAGACTGGGGCTCTCCGTTTTTCTCGGTTTTTTGTTTTTGTTTCTTTTTTGCTTTACACAAAAGGAATTCGCATTTTTTTTATGTGTGAGAGTGTCTGCTTTTGTTTTTACACTTTTCTTTTTATTGCAGAATATCAAATTCGTCTCTTTCTTTCTCTTTTATTTTTTGCGAAGTTTCTATCCTTTTTTCTCTATTTTATTTTCAACTGCGTAGTAAATTTCGATTGAGTCCCCAATTTATGGTTATTTAGTTTCAAAATAATTCATTTATTTATTAAATACTAATAATAGTAAATAGTTTATTTAAATGTATTTTAAATGAAAGTTTCTTTTTTTTTAAAAGTATAAATGATATTTAATGAAATTGAAGCGCTTTTATAATTTGCACGTCGTGTCGTCTTTGCATCGTAACTTCAACTAACTTCAGTTTTCTCTCTTTGGCTCATCTTAGGCTAATTCCCACATCTCGGCCCTCCTGCTAGGCTGTTGAATAAAATTCATCATCGTCGACCTCATTCGGCCAAGGTTTCATAAATTCAGCACAAGTTGTAGTACGTCTAGGGCCTTCACAATCGCCAACTTTGATTACGTCGTACGTGTCTTTGTATTTTTTCTTCCAACTTCGGAATGAAGTATTCGGTACAAACTAACTCTTTAGTTTTTTTCGTCGAAAAATGACCTCTATCGTGAACTCTTCTAATAATTTCACCTTGCATGCCTTTTGGTATAACTAGCAATTTGCGATCATCAACAATTTTGTAAAGAATATCAGATTTCAGAAAATAATCATGGTATGTTGTTTTTTCTTTCAAAATATCTTTAATAACTTGAAGATCCTCGTCTTGTGTTTGTAGAAATTTTATCTTAAGAATAAGATTATCTTCTTCAATTATCATAATTGGTGCTCGACTTAGTGCGTCGACATGGCGCATCTGTGTTCCAGGCCGATGCTCCACAACATAGTCGTATTCTTGTAAAAAAAGTATCCAGCGAGCGACTCTCGTACACAGATTTTTTTTATCAAGCGTCTTGGTAAAAGCATTGCAATCTGTTACTAACTTAAATCGTAGACCAATTAGATAAACTCGATTAATAACTGTTGATGAAACGATTAATAACACACCTGAAACCAAAAATCAATCGAAACAATGGGTGGAAGCTGGTGGAAGTGCTCCGAAGAAGGCGAAGGCAGTGAAATTGGCTGGCAAGGTTATGGCCACTGTATTTTGGGATGCACACGGAATATTTCTCATCGATTATCTTGAAAAAGGATCCACAATCACAGGAAAGTATTATCGTGCATTATTGGATCAATTGATTGATGCAATCAAGGAAAAACTACCACATTTAAAGAAGAAAAAAATGCTCTTTCTTCAAGACAATGCACCGGTTCACACAGCATTAGATACGATGCTAAAATCACGTGAAATACACTTCGAATTGGTTAATCATCCACCTTATAGTTCAGATTTAGCTCCTAGTGACTTTTTCCTGTTTCCAAACTTGAAAAAATGGCTCGCAGGAAAAAGATTCATCTCAGACGAAGAAGTGAATTTGTCTAAAAAGTTTATGAATGAATGTTTTGAATTGAAGTATGTATCGATATGGGCTATCTCATTAATATGAGTAGAGGTTTCTCTGTTTTAAAATTTATTCCTAATTGGATTCCGATCGTATTTTGCACCAGTACAGAGACCGCAACTTTTAATTACTTTGAGATTAATAAATCTACTTCCCTAATTAATAGTTTTAAATTAGGGAAGTATATTTCGCTTTTCATTCCTTCATAATTGACACAATTCCGGCGTGACCTTATTCATTTTTGTGGAAAAGTGATATTTCCTTTATCGCTTCTTCCTCATTTGCAAAATCTTTAGTAAAATGGTTGTATATCACGAATCTTACAGGACTGGCAATTGGAAGGAACCCTACCAATTTTTCTTTTAGTTGATTGTATGCAATATCTTCAACTGAGGAGTGTATTGTATATTTTCCTTTGGTAATGTATCTTCGTATTATATTGGCTAATTTGGTTATGAATGAATGAATGCCTTCTCTACAAAAATACATTTGTTTTTAAATATTTGTTCAGATTTTTTTCTTTGTGATCTATTACTATGATTTGCTGTTTGAATCTATTTACTACTGTGTCTAATATAAGTATCTGATCATTTGAGGTAGCTACTTGAGAATGATCGCTTGGTTCGTCATAATCAGTTTCAGCTTGATTAATTAAATCTGGCAGTATATTCAAATTGTCAACATTAACTGTTTCTTCCAGTATATTAATCTCATTAGTATCGATGTACAATCGACTCTGAAAGTCGGCAATTTTTTTTCTACCCTTTATGTACTCGATTTTTCCGTCATATTTTCCTAACTGGATAAGCCACTGTTGCAGCCTTGGATTTATATATTTCCCTTGATTTTTCGACTGCAACTGGTCTATTTGTAAATCAAATTCTCTTCCAAACAAATAAGGGCGACAATATTTGACCCCCATACAATGGCAAGTAGCTCTTTTTCGATAGTCGAGTACATTTTTTCATGATCATATTCAAGAAGCGCAGCAGATTGGGTACCCATCTTGTGTAAGTACGGCTCCTAGAGCGAAATTATTTGCATATGTTATTAATTTGAAGCTTTTATTGAAATTTGGGTATTTCAATATTGGAGAAGATGTTAAAATTTGCTTTAATTTTTCGTAAGCTGAAATGTAATTGGGATCATTGACGATTACTTTTCGAGTTTTTTTTTTTAGATATTTTACCATCTGAAATGCTTCTTTTGGAATAGTCTTTTATAAATTTTCGGTAGAAGCCTGCAATGCCAAAATCGATTTAATTTGTTTTTGAGTAGTAAGTACTTTTAAGTTTACAATAGCAATTATTTTATTAGGATTCGGTTTAAAGCCTTGAGGTAACAAAATGTTTCCCAAATATTCAGTTTGTTTGGATACAAAATTGCACTTATCTACTTGAATTTTTAATTTCGCTTTTTAAAGTGTCGAAAATTTGTTGTAAGTTGTGGAGATGTTCTTCCAAGGGAGTATTAAATACAAGGATATTATCGAGTTATACTACACAAATTTTGTTTATTAGAATTGTATTCATAAGCGTTTGGAATGTTAGGTTAGGTAGGAGTGGCCGCCCAGTTTGCCAAAAGCACACTTGAACACACATAATGGCACACACATAATACCACGGTGTGGCGCCGTTCAAGCACTGACTGAAAAGTTCCCATACTTGGGATCTTTGGAATGTAGAGGATACATTTTTCAGACCAAATTGCATTCTGACAAATTCAAACTAACCGAAAGGAGTAGAAAAAGCGGTATTTTTCCTGTCTCCGGTTTCAATAAATACTGGAATCCTTTTGCTAAATATATCGTTGTAAATTATTGCGCTTTTCCTTATTTATCTAATATTGTATCGATATTAGGAATAGGAAATTTGTCGTTTACAGTGTCTTCGTTTAATTTCCTGTAATCTATTACAATGCGCTACTTTTTCTTTCCTGAATTATCTTCTTTTTTTGTAACAATTCAAAGTGGGCTATTATATAGGGAAGCGCTTTCTGTGATAATTCCTTGTTTGAGCATATCAGTGATTTGTGACTCGATTTCGTGCACATGTACCTTTGGGTAGTGATATATTTTTGAATAAATTTGTTTATTTGTGCTTGCCACAATATCATGCGTAAAAGAGAGTGTATCTCCCTCAAAATAAAAAAAATCTTTGTACTGTAATAAAATATTTTGCAGCTTTTGCTTTTCTTCAGAATTAAGATGGTTCAATTTTAAAAATTCGAATAGATAACTCGTTGGCTCTAGAGTGTGAATTTCGTTAATATCAAATGGGCAATAAACATATAATGTAATATAATAAATATATATATATATATATATATATATATATATATATATATATATATATATATATATATATATATATATATATATGTATATATATATATATATATATATACATATATATATATATATATATATATATATATATATATATATATATATATATATATATATATATATATATATATTATATTAATTAATCAAACAGTAAAATATTACAATTTTTTAAATAATTTCTGTGATTCACACTTGCGACATTATGAAATATATCAACAACGAAGTGCAAAAATCCACCTATTACAAAAATCCACCTATTGTAAAAAAAGTATCCAGCGAGCGACTCTCATACACAGATCTTTTTTATCAAGCGTCTTGGTAAAAGCATTGCAATCTGTTACTAACTTAAATCGTAGACCAATTAGATAAACTCGAAACTTCTTAAGTGCTCCTATAATAGCTAAAACTTCGAGTTCATAGCTTGTATACTTTCGTTCTGGATCGGTGGTTTTCTTGCTCATATAGTATACGGGATGCAAAAGGTTATCTTCAGGTGACCTTTGTAAAAGGACTGCAGCATAACCATCGATAGATGCGTCTGTATGGACCTCTGTTTCATAATTTTGGTTAAATATATTTAATGCTGGGCTATTGCTTAGAGAATGTTTAAGTAAATTAAATGACACATGTTGTGTTCCTTACCAAAATTATATTTAACGTTCTGCTTTTTCAAATCAGTGAGTGGTTTTGCAACCGTTGAAAAGTTCGGAATAAATTTTCGAAAGTACCCTGCCAAGTCAAGGAAACTTTCTAGCTGTTTTATAAATTTTTGGAGCTGGATAATTAATCATAGCTGTTGTCTTTTCGGGTGACGGAGATATTTGATGGTTTTCGATAACGTGACCAAGAAACTCTATTCTCTTTTTCAAAAAATGACATTTTTTGACATTAATGTCCAAGCCGTAATCTTTACTGAGTTCCAAAACAAGTTCTAATCTTTTCAAAGCTTCGTTTTCATCCTTCGCCGGAATAATGATGTCGTCGATGTATGGCAAAGCAATACCTTTACGGGTTAAGTCTCGAAAAATCGCTTTTTTGTGTCGTTGGAAAACAGCTGGAGAATTGGACAGACCAAATGGAACCTTGCAAAATTGATACTGCCCGCTATGAGTAACAAAAGAAGTGTATTTTCTACTTTCTTCGTGAACAGGAACATGGAAAAATCCATTTAGCAAATCTATAGTACTAAAGATTAATGCATCCTGCAAACGATCAAGCTGGTCCTCAATCAGCGGTAATGGAAAACGATCCTTAACGATTACTTTATTTACTCCTCTAAAGTCGACACAAAGTCTCTCCGTTAAATCTCTTTTCTTTGCCAATACTACTGGACTGCAAAAATCTGATACAGAAATTTCTACTATACCTCCGGCTAACCACTGTTCAATAAAATTATCCACAATTTCTCTTTCTTTAAATGGAAGCCGTCGGGGATTGCAAAATATTGGTTTATCGTCTGTTAGTATTATACGCATTTCAATATTTGTTGATTTGACCTTATTCGGCTTATATTCGCTTATCATTTTTACAACCTGATGTTTTGCCTCAATACTCGCCGACTCATCAATATTTATAGATACTTGAGAAGTATTCTCACAAACATCCATGATCATAATACTTTCAACTTCCTTCGACGTGTCATTTTTTATTTTTTCAATTTTAAGCCCACAAGGTGTAATTTTAATTTCGGCCAATAAACAAAATTCGTTCCCTAATACCACTTCTATATCCATACAATCATTTGGCACTACATGAAAATTCAGATCATATTCTTCTTTGTCTATTTCGACGTTAAAAACGAAATTACCTAATGGCTGTATTTTATTGTCAGCTTTATTTTTACCAAATCCCATGAGACTAAATTCTGATTTCACAAGTTTAGGCTTATTTAAACAGTTATATACTTTTTCTGTAACAATATTGTACTTACTGCCTGTATCGAACAATGCCAACCAACTTTCGACACCAAGCTTTATTTGTTTTTTCATGATACTATCCGTTAACAATTGGCGTACATTAGCTTTTTCTTGTTTTAGCGGACATTTTTTAGAAATATGTCCAAATTCGTTACAATGGAACACTTAACACCTTTATCTTTATCCTTGCAATCGGTGGACTTGTGACCTTTAGCACCACAGTTGTAGTAAGAAATTTCCGTTTTCTCACCTTTAACAATCAGTTTCTTTGTATTTTGTTTGCTGTCAACTTTTTGTTCATTTCGTTCCGTCATAGTTTCATAGCATTTAATTTTTTCTTTGAACTGTTTCAAATTATTTGCACCGTACAGTATAGCCTTATTAACATTTAAATCTTTTATGCCATCAATGACGTACTGTATCAAAGCATCGTCTTCAATTTCAGCGCGCCCAGCCAACTCTTTCATTTTCAAAAAATATTCTTGCACACCTTCGCTTTTATTAATTTTTCTGTCCATCAACATTCTATGAATCTGTGCGCTATTGGCTGTCGTTGCATATTCTTCTAATAAAGCATTTTTCAACTTTATCCATGTCGTTAAGCCTCTTTCACCGTCAACGAATAATTTAGCCAGTCCCTTCAATGATTTTTTTGCAAAAACAAACTTCTGAAAATCGTCCCAATACATAATCGCTGCAGTTTCCTCAAACTCGCTAATCCATGCCTTTACGGGTAAATTGCTGCTGCCATCAAAAGATCTAATTGAGTCTTCAATGTCTCGAAAATTCATTGAAAATCGAGGCATGTTATACTGATGTGTATGAGCTACGTCATAATCGTCGTTATACAATTCTGCTCTGCTACCACCTTCGTTCTTCTTCATATGATTTTTTACCATTTCTTGTTGTTTAATTTTTACTGCTTCAATCTTTGCGTCGTTTGCTGCGTTGTCGCTGTTTGCGCTTAGCATCGTTCTTTGATCATCATCATCATCATCGTTATTGTCGTTATCGTCATCGTCGTCGTCGTCAAACTTATTAGCACTCAGCAACATTCCTTTACGCAAATTTTTAAAGATGTGTAAGCACAAATCATCAACGTCGTAGTTTAAACCCAACAAGTTGCAAATAGACACCAAATCTGCGGCAGCTAAACCTTTTTTGACGTACTCTAACTTCATTTGAAAGCCTTCATCGTTCTCGTCGTAATCAAAGCCTTCAAAATCACGCAGACGCTGTCTGTTTGATCGATCGCCATCATAGCCAAACACAAATTTATGAAAAGCAACAATAACATTACGTTTAGCCGTTGACAAATTGCTTTTAATTGTTTCAAATTCAATTAGCTTCGACATTTTTGTTGTTTCTTATACTCTAGAGAATTCCAGAAACTTTGTTTTTATTTTGATTCTGCTTTATGCACTTATTTTTTTAGACTGGGGCTCTCCGTTTTTCTCGGTTTTTTGTTTTTGTTTCTTTTTTGCTTTACACAAAAGGAATTCGCATTTTTTTTATGTGTGAGAGTGTCTGCTTTTGTTTTTACACTTTTCTTTTTATTGCAGAATATCAAATTCGTCTCTTTCTTTCTCTTTTATTTTTTGCGAAGTTTCTATCCTTTTTTCTCTATTTTATTTTCAACTGCGTAGTAAATTTCGATTGAGTCCCCAATTTATGGTTATTTAGTTTCAAAATAATTCATTTATTTATTAAATACTAATAATAGTAAATAGTTTATTTAAATGTATTTTAAATGAAAGTTTCTTTTTTTTTTAAAAGTATAAATGATATTTAATGAAATTGAAGCGCTTTTATAATTTGCACGTCGTGTCGTCTTTGCATCGTAACTTCAACTAACTTCAGTTTTCTCTCTTTGGCTCATCTTAGGCTAATTCCCACATATGTATTATTTATATATACGAGGTGTGATCAAAAAAGAACCGTTGTTGTGTGATCAAAAAATAAAGTATTTATTTATTCATCAACAACTATCTTGTCCCCTTCAAAGTAATTCCCCTCAGATATAATACACTTATGCCAGCGTTTTTTCCAATCCTCGAAACACTTCTGAAACGCTTTTTTTGGTATCGCCAACAGCTCCTGTTTCGGTTTTTCTTTTATCTCCTCATTTGTAGCAAAACGCTTTCCTTTCATCGGTGTCTTCAGTTTTGGAAAGAGGAAAAAGTCAGCGGGGGCCAAGTCCGGTGAATACGGTGGTTGAGGCATGATAACGGTTTTGTTTTTGGCCAAAAACAGCTCCTGAGCGATGTCCATGCGACGTTGTTTTTGCTCAAAATTTAGCAATTTTGGAACAATCTTCGCTGCCGCACGTTTCATGCCTAAAACATCCGTAAAAATTGCTTGGCATGAGCCGAACGATATGCCAACATCATCAGCAACCTCTCTGATAGTGATTCGACGATTATCCAAAATCATTTTCTTCACTGCGTCAATGTTTTCATCGGTTGTTGACGTGCTCGGGCGACCAGGACGAGCATCGTCATTGACATCTTCTCGGCCTTCCTTAAACCGGTTATACCACAATTGAACTTGTGTTCTGCGCACAGTAGACTCGCCAAAGGCCACAGTCAACATTTCAAATGTGCTTGCGCATTTAATTTCATATTTTACACAAAACTGAATACAGTTTGTTTGATCCATTTTTTCGAATGGTACAAAATCGAAGAGCACACCAAAACACGACTAACCTTTTTATCTGTCAAAAACAAACTGACAATCCAAAATGGTTGGTATTGCCAACATATATAACAGACATCTGTACCAACATAAAAAAAAAATGCGAACATCGAACATATGTAACTCACGAAAAGATGAAAATAACGGTTATCTTTTGATCACACCTCGTATTTGGCCACACTCATCCAGAGCTTCTGTAGCCAACCTTCTTTAGCGTCAAAGTTATTGGCCCCCATTCCTTGTATGTCTTAGTACGACGCGGGACGAATCTTAGGATGACTGATGCAGGGCTTAAGCATTGCAATCGTGATATAATGAAATAAATGATCTGTTCGGTTACGGTGGCTAACGCTGGAGGTTATAAGATGAAGAACGGAACTATAAGGACGAAGTCCTTGTCTTACGCAAAGTTCAGTGAATTCGCACTAAGAAGTGGGATACTTCGTGTATTTTCGTGAAAGGGGTTGAATTGTGTTCTAGTGCTAATTCCCAGGATCTTCTTTGTGGAAGCAGTTAATGCAATTAATGTGGGTTATTGCTTTTTGACTCTGTCGTATCCAACGCTCCGTATATTCAAAACATAAGTTGCCAGCCCACTTATATTACTGCTAGGAGAGAAGATGTAGTTAACATGATCTTATCCAAAATTGGGTGGGATGGTCGCTCTTAAACTGGAGAATCCACAATGACTATTCATTATCGACCAGGGTATATATTGGGCTCTGGTGGAGTGAGAGAATTTTGCTATCATCCACTATGAACATAAAGAAAACGGACCAACATAAGTGTAGGGAAGTATTGGAGTAGAACCTTTGATTGTGCAACTACAGTTTTTAATGAGCGAGGCTGCAGGAGTTGAAGATACACGAGACAACATTACTAAACAGAGTTGTATATGCTATCCACATCTCAGAGGAGCTCAATCACTGTATACGCTGGCCAACTCCAAAGAAAACTTTATATACACTTCAAAAGTTCTTTATTTAATCTTAGAAAATTCAACTTAATAATATAATTTAAAGTTCCGTTTTGGGGTTTCATGGTCGTAACTCGAACGATATTGTCCTTTCCTGGATGAGTCTCTGTAATCTTACCCAATGGCCATTGGTTCACGGAAGGCGGTCATCTTTAATGAGCACAATATCGTTGTTTTATATTGCGCCGAGCCTCCATTTATTTGGGCCGCCTATGTACTCGCGATAGATATTCCCGGCTCATTTTGTCGCCAGAATTGTTAAACCATAAACTGACATGATTGCCAACGATCTACTAGTCTAGCTTTGGTCATTTCAGGGGGCTAACAGTGCATCACCAATCAGAAAATGCCCTGGCGATAGTACTGTGAGATATGCGGTGTCATCAGATAAGGGGCACAAAGGTCTAGAATTCAAATATGATTAGATTAGTACAAGAAAACTGTTAAGTTATTGAAATGTTAGAACTTGATCGCCAATCTTTTGCCCTAAATAATATTTTATTCACTTGGTACTGTGTGGTACTGAAGGAGGAACGAAGTGCCAGTCAACACGATTTCATTCAGAAATGGTTTGATTTCGCTTTTATGTAGGTTTTATAAGCCGTTTGCGATGCTTGCAGTTTTCAGTATTTCAATTTAACCCCAACGCCTTCAATGTTTCTTGAGCGTTTAGAGGTAACATGTTATTACATTCGCTGTACTCGATTGCAATGTTATTCAACAGATTGGGATCGTTGCTAGCATACTTCCTGAGCACAAACGTACCTTGATTTAGCATTCCACGTACTTGTTTTTGAATATCGAATGCTTCTTCGATTGAGTGGCCGCTTGATAAAACATCATCAACGAAAGTCTGGTATTTTACTACATCAACTAGCAATGGATACGTTTCGGCTTCGTCTTCGGCCAGTTGGTGCAGCGTTCCAATTGCTAAATAAGGACCGTAACGGCTACCGAGAATATTACAGTAGAGTAGAAATATTCTTTCATATCTTCGTTGGGGCTACTACACTACAAGATTCGTTGTTATTGAGCGGCATCATGGTTGTCATCAACAAATCGATACATTTTCTCGATGTCTGTCATGAACGCATATCGGAAAACCTCCAATTAGTCAAAACTGTTGATAAATTATTTTGCAGGGTAGGTTCGATAGCTATAAAGTCGTTCCGTAATTTTCCATTGCGCGTTTTAGTGGATGCATCGAACACGACCTGTACTTTGGTAGTGGCACTAGATTCCCTTCTGACTGGATGATGCGGAAGATAACAGCATATGACCTTATGATGTATGTACAGGATGCATTTTTTCTAAACGGAGATACTCTCCGAATGTCTCTTTATAAGTGCTGTGAAGTATTGGGGTCTGGATGGTGCTTCGTTATATCGATTTGAGCCTCTTCAAAGCTACACCACGTGACATGTCAATGACGATAGACGAGTTTGATTCGGTTAATAGAGGTAGTCGTATTATATACTTTCCATTATCTCGGCGTGTCACCGTCTTTTTGTAAAAATCCTTGACCGTCTTTTTATATCCAGCTCTCAAGATATAGTTTGGGTTTGTCTACCAGCTCTTCCATTTCCCAGAATCTATGTAACGAAACTTGCGGATCTTTATATATATATGAGGGCGACACAGTCACACTCGGTGCGCTTTCGGTATCTAATTTTCCAGAAATGATATATCGCAGTCGTAGAATTTCGGGTCAGCTAGTTTCAAACTAATTAAATAAGGCCAATCCTTTTTTTTTAACTTGGGGCAATAATCAAATTAAATAACAATATTAAATAACTACATAAATAAATACACCAAGTTAATTTTTAAATAGTTATTTTTCAGTCTCCGACTGACGATCAGACAGTTTTTTCAATCGGCCTTCTCGCAAATTTTCTGTTGTTTTTAAACAACTTTTGTCTTTTCGTTTTTCTCTCAACTCTGTGCTTTTGTTACTATATTCTTTTGATAGTATTATACTAAAATTTGTGCTAGTCGGTAAGTGTGAAGAGTGAAGTTATGGTCTTCGGGCCTCCCCTCATAGGGGTAAACCGGCTTGCCACTCTGACAGACGGTCCTCAAAAAAAAAATATCACGTTACAACAAGCAACCACTCACTGATTTCCCTGGACTTCCAACGATTCAACTACCTAACCCAAAATATATTGTCATAGCCTCCACAAACGAACAAAAACCGTTATCCGAATATTCCTGTTTTGCTGTGGAAAAAGCCCTTCATTCTATCAGCAGAAAAATAATATCAATTTCGGAATTATGTGACGGCAACCTATTAGTCCTAGTCAAAGATAAAACAATTGCCAATAAATTTATCTCAGCAAAGGATTTATCTTTCATTGGATTTGTACCATTTACCACACAAAATTAATATATCATGGCACTCTGTATATGTTAGAGAATACATACCAAACCCAATGCGTTGTAAATCGTGTCAATTACTCGGGCATACAGCTAAGCGCTGCAATAACAATCCAGCATGTGTAACCTTCCCCCACACTCTCCTTCCGACTGCATACGCACATATTGTGCTAACTGCGCCGAAAATCACCTCTTCCAGAGAGTGCACATAATTTCTGCAGCAGAAAGAGAGTTTAAAAATAAAAACAAAAAACAAGTGCACAATGCGAGAAGCCAAACAAATTCACAGAGCACAGCCTACCACAAACACCTCTAATGCCAGTTATTTACAAATAGCTTCACAAAGCAACAATAAAATAAATACACAACCTTTCCCTTCTAAAATATCACCTACAGTAACCACAACCAAAACTTCAAAATACCTACCCTACCACTAATAACAAAAACAACAATGGAAAGCAAATCGATCTAGCAAACCAGTCCTCAAGTTTTCCAAACAAAACAGCAGCAACAAAAATTCAACCTACAACAAAATCCACTTTTCCTGAAATAAATATCTCTCCAACAACAAGTAACACTAACAATAACAAAAATATGAATATATCAAAATTTACACTAAAAAAATCAACAATTCCTAGCAATACATCCCAAACCGACAACACTCACCCAAACTTTAACCAATTTCAAAGCAGAACAACAACAAACTATACTATCTCCTCAACAGATGACACTAATTCAATTTCAATTAACGACGATCCCCCAAGCAATATCTACTTTAAAAAAAGCTACCAAAAAACGAACGTAAATAAAAGCGAAGACTCACAATAACATTAATCTTCGTTTTACTCATTGTAATTAATGAAATTTAAATTATTGCAATGGAATATAAAAGGCTTTATGAACAATTACCATGGAATGCAAATACTTATTAAAGAATTTAACCCGGATTTACTTGCTATTCAAGAAACTCATTTTTCACAAAAAAACGATAATATTATAACTCCTAAACCATATGTAGGGGTTTTCCACAACCTTGCAGCTAATGACTCATCTAAACAAGGTGTTGGCATCCTAATAAAAAATCATATTCCACATAAATTAATAATTTTAAATTCACCAATATCCGCAATTGCAGTGGAAAATAATATCGGCTTCACCCTCACAGCGCTTTTCGCAACAAGATATAATGTCAATCACACAACAAATAAAACAACCTTATATATTAATGGGAGATTTTAATTCATGGAGTCCTCTGTGGGGATCCCAAACTGTGAATAATAGAGGAAAAATACTTGAAGACCTAATTCTCTTCAAAAATTTAATAATATTATATGACGGCACAGCAACTAACTTTTCCACACATAAATATTTCACACATGTAGACCTGACAATTTGTTCTTCAGAACTAGCGCCAAAATGTAGTTGGGAAATCCTTGAACATCTGCATGGAAGTGATCACTTTCCGATTATTATTGACATTTTATCCCATCTTAGATTCGACAAAATTAAATGTAGATAAAAATTTAAAACGGATGCTGCCAACTGGCCATTATTTCAAAAATGGGTTCAAAACAAAAATCACTCAAGTATATCCTCAAACAACATCAATCAAGAAGCAGCCAAACTGCACAGAATCATACTTTCTGCAGCGAAAATAGCTATTCCACAATCAAAGAACGCTCTTGTTAAATCTACAGTTCTCTGGTGGTCAACCGAACTCTCAAATTTAAGAAAAGAGAAAGAAAATTATTGGCACAACTACAAACGATTTCGAACCGATTGTAATCTCATTCTTTACAAAATAGCAAATGCTTCTTTCATAAAAGCTTCAAGAAAAACTAAAAGAACCTGTTTCGAAAATCTTACCTCTCAAATAAACCCACGTTCCAGTACTACAAAAATATTAAGAATCGTTGGAAACAACTCCTACAATTCCATAAAATTAATAAAATCTGAATTAACTTCTTCCCTAGATATTGCAATCTGTTAAGCTTCCACTTGATCACTTTACTCAGATGACAACAATTTTTCTAAAAATTTCGTTTCAAATAAAGAATCAGTTCTAAAAAATGCATACCACACAAGCAAATCGTCAGCAGCCGCAAAACAAATAGACTCAGAAATCACAATCATTGAGCTTGAAAGCGCCTTAACCTTTTCCCAAGGAAAAACACCTGGCTTCGATCGAATATCCTACCCAATGCTCTATAATTTACCTACTACCCTAAAAAATAGACTTCTACCATTATACAAAAACATTTTTAGTACTGGCGTCTATCTTCAAAGTTGGCGAAGAGCTCAAATAGTACCGATTCCAAAACCTAATAAACCTGCAACTGATACTAGCGGTTATCGCCCAATCACGCTTCTTCCTTGCATGGAGAAAATTTTGGAAAAAATTCTTGCAAACCTTATTAGCCCAAACCAAGTTGCATTTAAACGGAAGCAATCCACAAATGATGAAGCAATCCACAAATATTTTAGCGACTGATTTGGAAAGAGCTTTCGATCGCATAGGTGTACACGTAGTACTAAATCACCTAGGAGCCTGGCAAGTTGGTCAGAAAATCTTTAATTTGGTTAAGGCATTCTTGACAAACCGTAAATTCCAAGCCAGAGTAAATGCAACTCTATCAACCACATACGAGGGCGGAAGCTACCTAAGTAGGAAAAAACATTTTTTTTTTCAAAAACCATTTATTTCTCAAAATAGTCTCTTTTTACTTCGACACACTTAGTAAGACGATATTCCAACTTTTTTATACCATCTGAATAATACGATTTCGGGAACCCCTCAAAATTCGCGTTAGTTTCGGTAATCACTTCTTCGTTTGAGATGAATCTTTTTCCTGCGAGCCATTTTTTCAAGTTTGGAAACAGGAAAAAGTCACTAGGAGCTAAATCTGGACTATAAGGTGGATGATTAACCAATTCGAAGTGTATTTCACGTAATTTTAGCATCATATCTAATGCTGTGTGAACCGGTGCGTTGTCTTGAAGAAAGAGGATTTTTTTCTTCTTTAAATGTGGTCGTTTTTCCTTGATTGCATCAATCAATTGATCCAATAATGCACGATAATACTTTCCGGTGATTGTGGATCCTTTTTCAAGATAATCGATGAGCAATATTCCGTGTGCATCCCAAAATACAGTGGCCATAACCTTGCCAGCCGATTTCACTGCCTTCGCCTTCTTCGGAGCACTTCCACCAGCTTCCACCCATTATTTCGATTGATGTTTGGTTTCAGGTGTGTAGTGGTGGACCCACGTTTCATCAACAGTTATTAATCGACGCCAAAAATCAACAGGATTACGCTTTATCATGTCCAAACACCGCTGTGAAGTGGTCTGTCGAACTCGTTTTTGTTCGACACTGAGCAAACGCGGCATCCATCTTGCCGATAGCTTTTTCATATGCAAATGTTCATGCAAAATGTTGAACACACGTTCATATGATATGTTTACCATTTCAGCAATCTCACGCAACTGGACTCGGCGATCATTCAGACCGATATCGAGGATTTTCTTGATATTTTCTTCAGTAACCACCTCTTTTGGCCTTCCTGTTGATGGTATTGTTGCAGTGCTTGTTCGGCCGCGTTTAAATTCAGCAATCCAATATTTTACCATGTAATCTGACGGAGCAGACTCACCGTAATGTTTATCGAGCTTTTCTTTTGTCTCTTTCACCATTTTCCCTTTCAAATAATAGTGTTTAATCACTGCACGAAATTAGCTTTTTTCCATTTTTCAAGAAACACAAAAGTTGCTTACTTCAAACGACTACAACAAAAAAACTAATCGATGAATTTGGGTGAAATTTTAACAGCTGACGTTTGACAGATCGCAATTTCTAAAAAAAAAGTTTTTGTGTTGCCATCTAGCGCTAGGTAGCTTCAATATCAATCCGCCCTCGTATCCACTCAGCAACGGAATCCCACAGGGATCTCCTTTATCAGTTATTTACAATAGCATTTGATCAGATAAGCAAATTACTAAACCAACATAAAAGTATAAATCATGCAATATATGCTGACGATGCCATTATATTTTCAAAAACCAACAAACTTGACTTGGTGGTAAAAACGTTTACCGAAATTTTAAGTGATATAAAAAATTGGGGTAATTATTCTGGAGCCACGCTCTCATTAGAAAAATGCAATGTCGTAAATTTCAACAATGTAAATATTAATTCCGTGAACTATTTCAAAATATTAGGCATTACATTTGACAACAAATTTAACTTTAAGGAACAATGTTTAGACCTAAGAAAAAAGCTTAAGCCAGGCTTAACATTATTAAGTATTTAACATCAAAACACAGTTCCATTCATATTCATATATTGACTAATGTCACTCGGTGTCTATTACTCTCCAAAATTGATTACTCTCTTCCAAAATACGGCTGGTGCGCCCAAAGCAACATTAAAAATCTAAACGATCCTTACCAGACAGCAGTTCGTAGAAGCATTAGCGCATTTCCAACATCACCTATATACTGGCAGAAGCTGGCTTACAAACAAATTATCCCCATGGTTTCACAATAGTTCATCTTTCGTCCTTGGATTATCAGAATCCCGCAAACAATCAACAGACGCTTCAATATACCGCAAGCTATTTGCTGAGCACACAACAAATTTCCTCGACAAAAATTGGAAAATCCTGTACACGGATGGATCCAAAATGAAGGAGAACACCACTTTTGCCGTAGTACACCACAATGTGAGTACAATCTCAACTGGACAGCTTGCCAAAAATGCCTCAGTTTTTACTGCGGAAGCATTAGCTATTAAAATCACTATAGATTTTGCCAGACAAAACACAGGAAAATACCTAATTTGCACGGACAGTAAATCCTCAATTGATGCCATTCGTAACATCAACAATAATAGCGAACTTATCAGGAGCATCAGGAATACATGCATTAGACACCCCCGAAAAATCAAAATCAAGTGGGTCCCTGGGCACACAGGTATATAAAGAAACGAACTCGCAGACAAAGCAGCGAAAGAATCAAATAAATCACTCTGCTATACCTTCTACACAGCCGAAAACACAGATCTATATCATGCATTAAAAAAATATATCGATACACAGCGGAGTCTTAGATGGTCTTCATATAACCACCGATATAAAAATTTTAATACCGGAGGATGATATTCTCTCACCAACACCTACTAAATGGTAGCACCTCAACAGGATGCCTAGTTTGCAATGGACCAGCCACTATAGAGCACATTCTTAATGAATTCCCAATATTCAACAAAATTAGAAATTACATTTTTGGAGACAAAACACCTACAAATTCACTAAAAGAAATTAATTATAGCAATATATCAGCAATAGAACATTATTTTAAAGCAGCTAACCAAATCAAATATATATAAAAATTATGTACATATATGTATATACATATATGCATATGCGTGGATGCGTGTGGGTTGTATGTACTCGTATGTGCGCATGCGTATGTATGTATATATAAATAAATCAGAGTCGAAAGCCCTGGCAGCTAGTACTCTTATTCAAAATTAGTTATAATAATTAATGATTGTAATTAATTATAGTAAATAAAATAAATAAATAGTTATTGAAAACAACATGAGGAGGAGGATCAAGTGCTAATCTCCCATAAGGTTAGTTTAGAATTATTGCAATAGAAAATTATAAATTGAGTGGTGTTGCTCGCTTCAGTCGTCGTGTTGTGCCTGCCGTCTCCAGAAGATTTGAAACTAGTATATTAGGATGCTTGCTTAGTCGTTCCTGGTATTTAATTCTGTATCTTGACATTTCGTCATCGACAGTAGGGATGTTAAGCTTGATTCCAAGCTGTTTTCTCTTCGTAAAAATATGCTTCTGTCATGTCAGACGTCGATCAAGATGTAGCGCTAAATATTTGACGTGTTCGGATTGGGGCAGTTGACAATCCTTTAATATCACTGATGGACAAGTCTTCTGTTTTATGCTGAAGGTTACTTGTACAGACTTAGTTGTATTCACCTTATTTCTCCACTTATTTAGCCAGATTTGAAGCTTATCCAAGCTTTCTTGGAGATAATTTGTAGCGATTATATTGTTGCTGCTTGTAGCCATTATGACAGTATCATCGGCGTAGGTTGCGATTTTTGTATTCTCCGTCAGTGGAAGGTCACCCGTGTAGATAGTGTAGAGCACAGGACCTAGAACACTGCCTTGTGGTACACCCGCCTTCATAGAGAACATTTCAGTGACTTCTACATTGGCCTTTACTTTGAAATAGCGCTCTTCAAGATATGATTTTAAGATATCATAAAAAGTCTGAGGTAGTAAATTTTTCTGTTTAAAGATAAAGCCAGGGTGCCCTAATTTATCGAACGCCTGTGTTATATCTAGGAAAGCAGTTGTACAATAACGGTTTGCCTCAAGAGCGTTTCTTATTATGCTGTACGCACGGTGCACTTGTTCTGTTGTAGCATGGTGTTTCCTAAATCCAAATTGATGATTGGGTATTATCTCCTTTTTGAGCAGAATTGGTTTAAGGTTGTTTAACAGGAGATTTTCAATTGGCAAAAGGCTAATTGGTCTATAAGAAGTAACTTCCTCCAACGGCATCCCGGCCACTTTCCATTGACGCGGAAAATATCCACAACTAAATAATGCATTGAAGAGATAGGTAGGAAAGTATTTTATTCCTTTATTTGGTAGTTCCCTAAATATTTTACCTGTTATCAGGTCGTATCCCGGTGCCTTCTTCACATTCAGTGCCCTGCTCACAGCGTTATGTGTTTTCTTTTTTGTAAAGGGCGTGATAGGTAACTCTAATTGTCCTGGAGTATTGAGAAGATTAAATACCTCCTTTTCCTCTTGCTGTGAAGTTGGTGGAAACGGCTTAAAGACCCCAGTAAGGTGTTTGGCGAATGTAATTGCTTTCTCCTTATCAGTTTTTGCCCAGGAGCCATTTGAGCTTTTGATAGGAGGAGCACGGGTGGTGGGTTGCTTCAGCTTTTTTGTCGCCTTCCAAAGTGAGTAATCTGTGGTCTCATTTGCTGATAAAGTGGACAAGTAGTGCTGTATTTCTTCATTTTGCTTCTGCGCCAAGTACCGCTTAAGGTTTTTTGTAGCTCTATTAAAATTATTTTTGTCTTTCGGATGCCTGGAACTTTGCCACGCCCTTCTTAGTTTGCGTTTTTTATCAACCATCTCCCTAATAACAGGATAGGAAGGATGCTTGTTCAGTTGATTTTTTGGCTCCGGAGTAGAGTTCCATGCAGCGTGTTGGACAGTTTTGTTAAAATTTTCAACGGCAAACTCAATATCCTCAGCACTCTTCAGATAAATATTGAGGCACAGAATGTCATCTACAATTTCCTTGAAATGGAACCAGTTTGTTTGTTTCGTATGTAGTGTGAGTGGTTTTATTGTGCATTCTACCTTCGAGTTCAGTGTTGCAATAATAGGAGAGTGGTCTGATGACAGATCCAGCGACGGGGATATCTCAACACAGCTTCTGAGAACACCTTTCATCACGCAGAAGGCAATGACATCTGGAATTTTATTTCTATCAGATGGCCAGTATGTGGGTTGACCTGTTGATACATGTGTAAGATTGTGTTCTTGCATTGTTTTTAGTAGCTCTCTTCCTTTCGGATTGATTGTCCGAAAACCCCAAAATTGGTGTTTTGCATTGTAATCACCACCAGCTAAAAGTCGTACTCCTAGTGTTTGAAAAAAATGGTATTATCGCTCTTTTTAATAGAATACCTTTGAGGGCAATACACTGATGTTATGGTTAGCGGGGTCCTGTATTGTTACGCTTGTTGCTTGAATGTGGGATTTTTCATAATTATCTTGTACTGTGTGTTTTATTTTGTTTTTAATGATGATAGCAGTGCCACCGCGTGCTGTGCCGGCTGGATGATTTGTGTGATATACATTGTACTGATTTATTTTTAAGAAGCTTTTGCTTGTGAAGTGTGTCTTAAGATATTAGCATTATGTCAATGTTATTCTGTTCCATAAAGGTTTTGACTTCATTACTATGACGAGAAAGCTCGTTCGCATTCCATACCGCAATTTTAAGTTTTTGTTCCATTAAGTCAGTTTAGAGATCACTGTTAATAAATTGAGCATTGTTCCCATTTGTTCCATAAGGCTTTTCAGCATACTCTTTAATTCAGTCATGTCATTTGATCGATGTGGGGCGAATTGATTTTCACTTTGCTGGTTTAAAGTTCGCTCTTATTGCGTTCTGTTTGGCGAACAAGCTTTCTGTTAACATAACAGATTATTTAAAGACAATTTATTTTACAGCCAATTTGTGCTCAGGAATGAGTGAACCTATCTTTGGTACCACAAAAACTGGTGTTTGATGTTCATGTCATAGCATGGATGATAATGACATTAGATCGACTATGAGCCACTTTGGAGTCCGATAGTCCATTGATGTTGATAAATATCCTCTCTCGACCTAAACGTAATAGTTGAGGTACATGCTCAGAGAGGAATGTCGCTTGTGCGCTTTGAACCAAGAACACTCTAAAATTTAAATCATTTCCATCCATTGAGTCAATGCTTACGAGAGCATTTGACAGCAAGACAATCAAGACATTAGTTGGGATTCTGGATATATTACATTGTTCCATTGATAAGTCTTTATTTCGAGTGCTAAACGGGATTTTTTCAGGTTGCTCAGATGTTCCATTGCGATCAACATGAATCAGAGTGTGGTGTCTATCGCCGCAAATGTAGCAATTTCTGGGAATACTACATTTCGTAATTGTGTGGTTATACCCTAGACAATTATAGAATAAACCGTGCCTTGCAACTACCGACTTTCTTTTTTCAACAGTCAAACTGATGAAAACTGGGGTTGTAGTCCTCAATCATGAGCTTGGATTGTCTAAGTTTTGTTAGTGAGGGCCAGTAGCGTGATCTTCTGGATTTTTCCTCCTGTCTTAATTTATCTGTTATGCTATTTGTCCCTATGCCAAAGAATGGTTCAGGTCCAAAAAAAAAGATGTGGCTGCCCCATTCCTGGCAAGAGTATCCGCTTTTTCATTTCCAGGGATCCCAGTGTGTCCTGGGACCCATATTTTGGAAAGTTTATTGAGGCTCCCTAACTTGTTTAAAAGCTCTACGCATTCCCATACGAGTTTAGAATGAATCTCGTATGAATTGAGTGCCCTTATAGCTGCTTGGTTGTCAGACATGATAGCAATGTCTGGACCCACAAGGTTACATAGGAGGTTAAAGATAACACGAGGCGAATTGCATGTATCTCTGCCTGGAATATGCTGTGTGATTTCCCCATTGGTGCGGAGTGGTTGACCCTCGGCCCAAATATGCCAGCTCCTATCCCTTCTTATGTTTTTGTACCATATGTGAACCACTTGATGGAATGACTTTAAGGATATCCTGAAGTGATTCAGGTTTCCATTCTATCTAGTTCCCAAGCACAACTATGAGGTGTTTATCAAAGTTATACATTTTGTTCATATCGTCTCTAGGTACGCCCGCGAGGGGTATAGTGGCAACGATGCTGTCTCCTTGTTTGCTACCACAAATTTTCTCGCGGTCAGCACCTTCCTTGACGATTCTTAATAGGGTTCTTTTTGCAGCCATTTCTACTGTAATATGTAGCGGAGTATGCTCCAAAAGTGTTTCCAATACTACTTTTGGACACGTTTTCATAGCTCCGGCAATACATACATGGTGAGCAATTTGGTTCTGTGAGCCCATGCCACCCTCCATATGTTAGAACTGGCTCAACTATCATGGTGTACATCCATTTCAGAATGTAAGAATTGCAACCCCAACTTCCCAGGTAAACATTAATGCTCTTATTACTTTACTAGTTACAAAATCCGCATGTGCTTTCCAGAGAAGTTTGGAATCTAGTATTATTCCTAGATATTTAACCTCCCTTGACAAACTAATCTCCACATTTCGGAGTTTGATTGGATGCATATGCGACCATTTTCCTTTTCCGAGTGAACGGTACAATGGTTATTTTTGTGGGGTTAATGTTCAGTTCCACTGAAGTACACCATTCTTGAGTCCTCTCTGCATTATGTCATAAAGAGTGCTTTCAAATTTACCTCTTGCTATTATTACAATGTCGTCGGCATATCCTTGAAAGGTGATGTAGTTGTGCTGTAGCAAATCAAGTAGTTCATAAGTAGTTCATCTACCACTAGGCTCCACATGAGTGGGGAAAGTACTCTTCCCTGCGGGCACCCTTTTATGCAGAGCACTTCTATTGCGGTATCGCCCGGATTAGTCACTATTATTCTCGTTTGAAGCATAGAACTCGATTTAGAGATGTGACTAAAGTGTGTGTTCTTAAATAATTGTCCATAATATTCGACATTGCTTTGAGTACAAAGGAGGTTAGACTTATGGGTCTGAAAGATTTTGGAGAAGTAAAATCTTTCTTTCCAACCTTCGGTATAAACGTAACTAGAGCTTTCGTCCATATTGCTGGAATATACCCTGTCGCCAAGCTTATCCTTAATAACTTTACCAGGTGCGGAGCCAATACCTTTATTCCTTTCTGTAAAAGGGCGGGCACTATGCCATCTGCTCCTGGTGTCTTGTAGGGGTCAAAAGTTCCAACAGCCCATTGTACTTGCTGTGGTGTTATTATCTTTGAAGCAAGTCTCCAATCTTCGATACTTGTGTGAATCGTTCAATGTATAGCTACCATCCTTTAGCCTCAATATTATACTTGGTTAAAGCGTTTTGCTCTATTGTAGAGGGTACGCACGTTAGATCTTTACTGTGCCAGTGTGTTATTCCATCAAGGTGTCTTCCCCCCGTTGCTAGAGCTATCTCTGCAATTAGCTTGAAATGCCTATAATATTTCCTTATCTATCTTCCCTACGATGCTTTCAATCTCTAGCGATTGAATCGTCTTGTACTGAAATTGAAATGACATTTCAGTCTGTATTTCTAGGGTTTTTCCTAAGCACCTTCTCAGGGGGTTTTCTTTAAGAGGGTACTCTATTTTACTATGATCAGAAAGAGATGGCTCCGTTGATACTCTCCAGTTTCTGATCAAGTTACCCATACTTAGTTTCCCTATCGTTAGGTCTAAGACCTCCTGCCTAGTTTTTGTTCCGGGGTCGGGGTATTTTCCACATTGTAAAATTCTAGATCATTATTTATAATAATCTCTTAATAGGTACTCACCCCTCGTCTTCGTGTCACTGCTTCCACATTCGGTGCTATGTGGGTTGGCGTCGCACCCAATTGATAGAGGCAGTGCGTTCTCCTTGCAGTATTGCACCAGTCCTTCTACTTTACAGGGTGGAATGACGTCGGAGTCCCCTGGGAAGTATGCCGATGCCAGCACAATCGATTTTTGATTACCACCGATGTAGGTGGATGCCTCAATGGCAACCAAGTCTCGACTCATAAATTCTGAAATACAAAGAGACACACACATTATTATTAATAACAAAAATTAATATTATTAATAACAAAAAGATGCGAAAAGATGCTGCCACTTGGCTTACACAGTGATCGATTTAATTTATATTAAATTCAAATATTAAATAGTTGGTCTCATTTAAAATAAGTGAAACAGTAATAATTTAATAAAAGTGCGCAAAATTAACATGTTACGATCCCCCCCGAGGGAGCGCATTCCGTCTCAATAAACGGTCGCTCTCTCTGAAGGCAAAAAGGAGAAAATACTCAGTGGTACCCAACCATCAGATGTGGATAACTCAAAATCAGTGAATCCCAGTGAATCAGTGAATCCTCAGTGAATCCCATATATATATATAGCCCACCCTCGCTACAAGCAACTGCGACTTCATTAGCTCGTGCAGCCCGAGCTGGAAATGTACCTCTTAACCAGCCGCAATCACCTACCATGGTAAGTCCAGCTTGTGCAAACTATCAAACTACTCAACCCCTGCTTTCTACAAAGACTGCGTATGAACAGCCACAACAACTAGTAAGCACCTCCAAACTAGTTGCGCTTGCAAAATCAACAGTAACAAACAAAAAAAAAACAACCAAAGCGTGTGTACGAACAATACTACTCTCTGCTCTCACGTCCAAACATAAATGGAACCATCTAAATCTTGCTCTCAGATTACATGCTCTCTCAATACACAATACCCAGTAGGAAATATGGAGGCGATTCCACGACCGAAAACTCAACACCCAGTAGGAAATGAGATAATAATGAAATCCAAACTGGTATGGACCGTTACATAGAAGTCATAAAACGAAAACGTAGCCCAAAATCTGCCAAACCAAATAAAGTTACAAAACTTCTAAAGACTGATTACGGATCCAATACAAATCGATTTGCTTTACTTAGCAATGATGATGATAAGGTGGTTCCATCGAAATCCTTTAGGCCGCCACACATTTACCTCCGAGAAAAAAGTTCAGCTGCTTTAGTGAAAAATCTAATTCAAATTAGTGGCGCCAACAGTTTCCATTTCGTACCACTTACCAAGGGCGATATCCACGAAACAAAAATCCAGATATACTCAGAAAATAATTACCGCAAGGTTGTTAACTTCCTCGAAATGAACAAGCGAAACTACTACACTTCCCAACCAAAGGGTAGCAAAGGGTTAACAGTAGTTATCAAAGGTATCGAGCCAAGCGTTCCCTTCGACGAAATCAAAGAGGCACTAAATGAAGTTGTTTATAACACTAAATCGGTATTCAACATAAAAACCGGAATAACGTACCGCAGCCACTGTTTCGGATCGAATTAGAACCAGAGCTAAAGAAACTCAAAAATGGAGAAGCTCATCCCATTTACAGCATGCGCTACCTTATGCACCGAAAAATAACGGTAGAAGAACCTCATAAACGCAATGGCCCTGTTCAGTGCTCTCTAAATCATACTGCACTCTACGTAGTGTTTGTGTCATCTGCGGAGATCTACACACTTCATCCAAGTGTCCATCTAATAAAATGGATATATCAGTGAAGAAATGCAGCAATTGCGGCGGAAAGCAAACTGCCAATTATAGAGGTTGCGCTGTGTACAGCACCATGAAACAAAATTATTCCAATACCATAGGACAATACAGCAACAAAAAGACTTCAGCTTACACTGAGCGATCACTATTCCCTAATATAACCCATTCTGCACGACCATTGCAACCTCAACTTTACTATTCATATGCAAGTATAGTAAAAAATACCACCCAGTCCGAAGCCGCAAATATCCAAGCTCAAACCGACCAACCAAATTCAGTAGAGGACTTACTCAAATCACTTGTCCAAACCATGAACCAGTTCATGGTCTCGATGTAAAATATGATGCAGGAAATGATTAGAAACCAATCCCTTCTACTACAAACCCTTTTATCCAAACCATGAGCTCGATGAAACTTTGCCAGTGGAACGCAGACGGCTTAAGCCAACACGGATTAGAATTAATTCACTTTCTAAACATCCATCAAATAGACATTATGCTTATTTCAGAAACACATTTCACAGAAAAAATAGTTTTAAAATCCCGCACTACAAACTGTATACCACAAACAATCCTCAAGGCAAAGCCTGTGGAGGTACCGCAATACTAATAAAAAGCAGAATAAAACACCATTCACTAACCAGCTTCAGTAAAGACTATTTGCATGCAACGTCAATATGCATTGAAGAGTACATCACTAATTTATCAGTCACAGCGATTTATTGTCAGCCGCGGTTCAGTATAACAGAACAGCAATACAACGACTTTTTTGCATCCCCCGGGACTAAATTCATAGTTGCCGGGGACTTCAATGCGAAACACACATACTGTGGTTCCCGCCTGATCACACCCAAAGGCAGAAAACTATGGTCAGTAAACTTGACCTAGACATAGTATCTTCCAATCAACCAACATACTGGCCCTCAGACAGGCGGAAAACACCAGATTTGATCGATTTTGGGATATTCAAAGGTCTTGCTACATCGAACATATCTGCGAAACCGTGCTACGATCTATACTCAGACCACTCGCCAACAACAATCAAAATCCACTCCACTATTACACCCCCACCAGATTCACATTTAATGCTGCATAATAAATTTACCAACTGGATAAACTACAAAAAATTCATAAGTACTCACCTTCAGCTGCAGCAGACTGTAAACTGACAAACTCCCATGATATAGATTGTGCGATAAAAACATTAAATCGGCTGATGCTTTTAAGGGCTAAAGTAGCTACTCCTGTAAAAAAAACCAATGCAGAATTAGAAACTCAATCTTCAGTTCTAATGAGATCGAAGCTCTAGTTAAACAGAAAAGGAATCTGAGAAGGAAATGGCAACAATCCAGATCACCAAACCTTAAAAATCAACTGTCATGCTGCTCCAGGAAGCTTAGAACGATCCTTAAAGCGACAAAAGTGAAAAAACTTCAGCAGAATCTTGAAAACTTATCCCCCACTATATCAACTGATTATTCCATGTGGAGAGCAGCGAGAAACTTGAGGCGTCCCGTCCTCACCGACCCGCCTCTACATTTAAGTAACGAAACCTGGGCCAGAAGTTGCAGTGAAAAGGGTACTCTGTTCGCTAGCCACCTTAAAAGAGTTTTCTTCCCAAATCCGCCGACAACGAACTTCCAGTTTCCGACTTTGATTTCGAAGCACACACAAATAACTCTCGTAATAAAAAAGAAAAAAGTATTTCAAGCGGTGTACAAAGACCTAAACATTAAAAAAGCCACGGGACATGACCAAATAACAGGTAGAATGATAAAAGAACTACCCAGTTCAGCTTGTATTCGCTTAGTGCATATCTTCAACGCTATCCTTCGATTCGGCTATTACCCAATATACTGGAAAATGTCCAATATCATTATGGTAGCGAAACCCGGCAAGGACCATACGCTCATGTCGTCTTACAGCCTCCAACCTCTGCTTTCGAAAATATTTGAAAAACTGTTTCTTAAGGCAATATCCCCTATAATAACAGATGGGCAAATGATCCCTCAACACCAGTTTGGCTTCAGAAAACATCATAGCACGATAGAAGAAGTGCATCGCATTGTCTCGATTATTAGGAAGTCATTCGAAAATAAAGAATATTGCCCAACAGTCTTCCTGGATATTACTCAGGCTTTTGACAAAGTATGGCACGAGGGCCTCTTATACAAACTTAAAAAGTTAATGCCTGGAAACGTCCACAATCTACTCACAAATTATTTGTCGCAGAGGAAATTTGTGGTAATTCATAAAGGGTTCACTTCAGACCCATGTGACATTCATGCCGGTGTCCCGCAGGGGAGTGTACTGGGTCCTCTGCTATACTTGCTCTACACATCAGACATGCCGACCAGCAGTCACACATTTACCTCGATGTTTGCGGATGATACAGCCATTTTATGCTCAAACGCTTGCCCTAAAAACGCTATCAGTCACCTCCAAAAACATCTTAACTTGCTGGAGGTCTGGCTAGCTAACTAGAGAATTAAAGTCAACGAATCCAAATGTGCTCACGTCACGTTCACTCTGAGAGTGGGAACATGCCCTTCTCTAAAAATAAACGGACAATCCATCCCACAGACCAAAAACATTAAGTACTTAGGCATTCATCTTGACCGGAGGCTCACATGGGGTAAACATATAGAAGCTAAAAAACTCAAATAAAACTAAAAATCAATCAACTTCACTGGCTTGTAAGCAAAAAATCAAAACAAACCCTATCTTACAAAATACTACTATACAAAGCCGTTGTAAAGCCAATATGAACCTACAGAATCAAACTGTGGGGAACCGCATCGCCATCTAATATTGTTAAACTCCAACGTAGCCAATCAAAATGCCTTAGGACAATTACAGGTGCACCCTAGTACTAAAAAAACGGAAAATATCCACAGAGATTTAAACGTATACACAATGAAAGAAGAAATAAAAAAATGTTGCAGAAGTTACTCAAAGAAGCTGAAACTACTCCCGAACACCTTAGCAAGGGAGCTATTGTCAAACAAATGTCACGAACGAATAAAAAGGAAAGATACCATTAACCTGCTACAATAGAAATCCACTCTGTATATATAATCTCAACTGTACTGTATAATGTAATGTGTACCTATGTAATCCTATGCTAATTCATGTTATGTTCGGACCATTGGCGAAGAACATATTAATTTTAAATTAGTTCTTAAGATTTGAAAAACTTATTGTGAGTTTCTTATATTCTAAGAAAGATTCAATAAATAATATATATGAAAGAAAAAAAACCAATAGACAAACTTGATAGACTGTGTATTACTGGAGCTCCACCTCCCTGGGAATCAGGTGACGATAATATCTTGTTGCCACACTCCTTTGCCTATACCAAAGTAGGGTTATGGCCCTATAATTGGTGTGGAAGGGACCAACCAGGCAAGCTTGTCGGCCTGTTCGTCGCCGTGGAATAATTTCTGCTTGGAAAATACTTGTATATTTTCCCCATGGGTTCTGAATATTTAGTTCGGGGTCCAAATACTCCCACCCCAGTTCTACTCTTGGTCTTTGACCCGTAAGTGTACCACAGTATTGTCCTTTTCTTGAAAGAATATGCACCGTTGAAATTTCTGCATTCCTTTTTACATCATAGCTTTACCGCAAAACGTTTCTCAACATTAAATTTCTTACTAATCCTATCTTGTGGGTAGTCTAGAAGGGTATTATTGGGATAGTTTCCTAGGTAACATTGCCCTTTGGAAGCCTTTGCTTCAACCCCTGTAGTCCTAACTATATTTGCTGTGGCTATCTTCCGTACTACTATGTGTAGTGGCGTCAAGTCCAAGATTACTTCTAGCGCTGCTATAGGACAGGTCCTCATTGCTCCGGTTAGACCTATGCAAGCTTGTCTTTTGTATTTTCGATAGCTCTAGCTGAGTTGCCTTGAGATATGTTCTTGCCCATGCAATAGCCTCATAGGTTACTATTGGTCAGACTATCATCGTGTACATCCAGTATAAGATACTTGGTTTGCACCCCCATGGTTTTCCCGCTAGTCTTTTGCATTCTTTACATTTTCCGCAATTTGCTTGACATGTATTTTCCATCTCATTTTACACACTAGTATAACCCCCAGATATTTTACCTCAGTTTTTGGCGTGATAATCTCGCCCAAGTGTTGAATGCTCTTCCACCTTTCTTTTCTTGGTAAATGGAAATATAGTGGTTTTAGTGGAACTTATATTTAATCCTACTCACCTGCACCATTGACGTACAATTCTCAGACCTCTTTGCAGGGTATCACAAAGGGTTTCTTCAAGTTTGCATCTCGCTAGTAAGACAATGTCGTCTGGATAGCCCTGGCAGTCTATGCCCGCCTCTGACAATGGTATCAGTAGTTCATCAACAACTAGGCTCCACGTTAGCGGTGAAAGAACCGCTCCCTGTGGACATCCTCTGGTCGTCGCGACGGCTATTGTTTTTTCTCCAGCGATCTTGTATAGAGAACTTCTGCCATCCATTTGGGTGTCATCGAGTATACTCCTCTTCCTCATAATGGCCTTACTACCACTTTATGCGGGATGTTCTCGAAGGCTCCCCCGATATCAAGGAATGCGCAGATTGCTATTTATTTGTCATTAAGTGACTTCTGTATGGAGTTTACTAGGCTTATAAGAACAGTTTCTGTAGATTTACTCGCCCTATAAGTATGCTGGTTTCGGTGCAATAGCACCTGTTTTAATGCTCCACATCTTATATAGTTATCCACAACTTTTGCAAGTTTTTTTTAACATAAATGATGTCAGGCTTATTAGTCTGAACGACTTTGGATGTGTGGTATCTTTCTTCCCCACTTTGGGTATGAACACCACCTTTGGCCATCTCCAGGCCGTCGGTATATACCCTAAGGCAAGGCTTTTGCGGCATATGTTTATGCCCTTTTGTAACAGGGCAGGAAATATACCATCAGTACCCAGAAACTTGACTGGTTGAAAGGTGCTTAATGACAATTTTTGCTGCCGTAGCGATGTTTCCTGTTACTTTCCTGGTTTCAGAACCGGGATTATTCGGCTTGCGCCACGACCGACTTTCCACTTCTGTCACGCTTTCTGGAAAGTGAATCCTGAGTAACAGTTCTGCCCTTTCTCGGTCGTTTATGGTGTATGTGTCTTCATCCTTTTTTTAGAGACTCCTTTAGGCCTGGCCCGGCTTTCGCAAAAGCTTTATATAGCCTGGCTCCTGCTGGTAAAGAAAAGATATTCTCACAAAAGTTTCTAAAGCTGATACGTTTGGCTTTTCTTATTTCTATATTGTATTCTGCCAGTTTTGCGACTCCTTTATGCCTGGCCCGCCTTTCGCGAAAGCCTTATATAGCCTGGCTTCTGCTGGTAAAGAAAATATATTCTAACAAAAGTTTCTATAGCTGGTACGTTTGGCTTTTCTTATTTCTATATTGTATTCTGTCAGTTTTGCTCTATAAATCTCCCGTTGCCCATTCCGTTTTGCTCTATTACCGAGCTTGCGGACTTCGGTTCTGAGGGCCGAGAGATTATTATTCCATCACACTGAATCTTTTTCTTATAAATAAATAATATTTGTCTGCAGTTCTTCCTACTTCTCTTCCGGTAGTTCCGTCGGACTTTTCCATAACTTTAGGCCTGTTGCATTTTGCTATCTGTGGTGATGTTATGGCATTGCTACTTCTCTTGCCGTTTGTTGGTTGAATGGGGCTGCTTCATCTGCCTTGTTCTTGTGCTCAGCAGCCTTCTTCCTTGATACCTCTGATGCTATCCCTTTTTCAGAGTACCTCAGATACCATCTTCCGCCCCTGAGTTCTTTCTTCAGAGGGTCATCGATTGCTCCAGGTTGGCCAGGTGGCGAGACTTTTAGACTGCGCCGCATCTCTTGACCTCGAGGTCTTCTTCTGCTCTCTGCAGCTCTTCCTACATCCTGTGTACCATTCTTAGGTATACCGCCCAGTTTAGGACGCTATGCTTTGTTGCTGCTGGATGCTTTTACTATGTTTTTCTCCATATACGAGTATATTCTTTTATATCGGGACTTGTGGTCGATCATAACAGAGCCCGTATGCCCTGAGGAGGTGATCCGGTATCCAAGAGGCTCCGTTCAAATAAAGCACGGTATTACTCCTGGCTGCAAACCATCCAATCGGCATGGAAGTCGCGTAACACCGTGAGTTAGGGGAGTCGACTCTTTCTTCCTACTCAGCATACTACCTTTCTGATGTGGGTGACCCTGGCAGGGAGTATGTGCTCCCCATCGGAATAGGTAGCTGAGTGAATGCAGCAATTCCACACCTCCATACGGTGGCTACCAATGTGAATTCTCCTGATCTATCTTAGCCAATTGCACATCGGATAACTGACGTGCCCTATTTACAGTAAAAACACACATCAATCACAATTCTTACCAGCTGTCACCACGTGAAGGTGATAGACCCAACTTACACCAGATATTTATCCACAGCACATACCTGAGTACATGCCCCCAAGTTTATCTGATGACAGCGACAGCCGAAAGAATCGTTAACTCAAACAACACTTATTATAAGGGAACTTGAAGGAAACTCATAAAATTTGCTCGTTGCACTATGGAGGAAGCTGAATCCGATTGATTGGAATGGTCGTGTTGGCAATATGTAATTCATTTACTTAATCGCGCTTTTGCTTCTGACTTAACATCCCGCTCACCATTACATTGGGAAGATCCCCATTTTGACTATTGATTCTGCTTGTTGTTTCGTTCCTTTCTAGATTTGATGCTGTATTCACATTTTCCTGAGCATTATGAGAAAGAAAAATACTTTGGTGAGCACAACAGTTGTGATAGGAATAACGGAAAGTGTATTCTTTCTGCATATATATTTTCTGAAAACAAATTTACTTACATATGTTTTCAATATCATTATGTAACTGATCCAAACTAATTGTTATTTATACAGTAAAAAGTCGCAATGTAAAGCGGTCCTGACACGTTTCATCATGACGTAAATAATCGTATGGATGTATTAGTGAAATAGCTATGTATGCGACTCACATACAATGATTGAAGCATGCAGTAAGAGAAATCCTAATGATTTGGATTTTGCTTACATGAAGTTTGCATGCATGAAGTTTGCATGCATAAAGTTTTCAGTCAATACGGCATGTGTATTTGCGTGACTGAAACTGCATTCATTCGAAGCAGAATTTCTCAGCGCCTGGATGTCATGGCGGAAAACGCAGAAAACCATATTTCGTGCCTTCTGAAGTCTGTTCAAATATTCGGTGCTCCAACGACGCCAAAATTGTTGTACAAGAAACTGGCAGTTTTGCCAACGTTTGATAGGACTCCATTTATCAATTTCTGGAACAGGCGGTGCCAACAGTGAAACACGGATTAAAACATGTCCTGGCATTTATACGAGCAAGTCGTTAGGATATTTTATTAGGGGGCATAAGTGCCTGGAGTCTAAGCAAGATTCAACCTGCACCAAAACTGTAGATAATTCTTCAAAAGTTAGGATTCGGTCTCAAAATGTTCTTTTGAGATGGTATTTCATCAAGAATGCTGCTGCCGAGTAGGCATATGCGTGTGCATCGCAAAATAAGTGAAGCGTGATGTCGCAATCCCTTGCATGAGTTTTCAGCCACCTTGGAATACGAATATTGGATATTGCTTTCAACTGCGTAAGGTAGCGGTTCGAAGAGAGTTTTATGTCATCGGGGACTACCTCAGTCCATTGTAATATCAATCAATCACCGGATTTAACCAACCCAATGGATCAAATAACCGAGCTATAATTGATTAAATTATACGTTTCGTAAGTTGAACGGGAGAAAGAATTAAGTTCACGCTATAACTAAATCAATCCGTAGCTGGATTCCAAATAATACCCAATGCTTGGTACAAATCCTTTGTAGCACGGTGTACAATAGGTATATTTTCTAAGATTTCTTTAGCATTACTAGCTAACTTTCTTAATTTAAATATTCCGCTGCTGAGTAGCCCAATCAATTGTCATTGTAGGTTGATTTCTTCCTTGATCATGTGCCCGTCATATAATTCATCTCGTAAGTTTGCCGTTTTATCACTTTGCCGGCCAATGGGAAATTGATAGATTCATCTTCCGCATGCTGATGTATCGTTTTGATTGCTGCATATGGACTGAATATGTACTAAACATTACTGTAGAGCAATAAAATTCCTGCATTTCCTCAGATGGATTAATCCGCCATCAAATTCGCTGAAACAGAGCATCATCTTTTTGCACATTAATACACCGATACATCTTTTCCACGTCAGCCATGATTGCGAATTTGAAACTAATCCACATCACACTCCTGCAAGATCGTTATGAAGTACCGGACCAGTTGCCAAAATATCATTTAAAGAATTCCCATTCATTGTCTTTGCTGACGCATCAAATACTATACGACCTTGGTAGTCGTAGTTTATTCCTTTATAATTGGATGATGTGGAAAATAGCTGACCCAATGTTAAATATCTATTAATGGTATTTTAATATTCATTTCATACCTTAGAATCTCGTCGAATGTAGGAATATTTTAAATGCGATATTTTTCGGTGGTCCGAGGCCTAAAGATGTCGTAAAGTACGAAAGAAAGGGCAATCGTACCACATATTTATCATTTTGTAATCGTTGATGAGTGTCATCACAAAAGTCTTCACACCACCGCTCTTTTTGTGATAAAGGCATTTTTCGTTCACATTCTCCAATTCCCAAAATCTTTGCAATAAATCGTACATTTCAATATCCGTATACATTGTTGTTATTGTTGAAATTGTTATCTATGGTTGTTCACGAAATTTTCCAGAAATTATGTAACCCTGAGCCGTTTTCTGAGCAACTGGTTCGCCACTTGAACCCTTTTGAATATCGTTTTCGAGAATATCATCATACACGTCATTTCCTAAAGTATGTCAAGCGGAATAACTTGGATGGTGCTATGACTTGGATGATAAAGGCTTGTTGGGCACCACATTTCCTACCTTCGGTATAATATGCGCCATAACCTTATACATAGATTTAGAGTCCCTATTGAATCCAAACTACAAAACTACCGACGATCGGCCACCTTCGCAACTTCTAGTCTAAGATGCTAAGAAAGAATTTGCTGAGCTTAAGCTGCAGCAATTCTGCTGCCCGTTCAGTTATGAACGAGGCTTACAAACCTTGATCCAGAAATGCTCTAAGAGTAATCCTTTGTTCATACGCAGACTCCACTGTAACTAAAGCTGTTGGGAACAAAACATAAAATTTTGTCGGAATAGTAGCCGCACATTGCTTACTTTCCTCAGTGGGGGCTTCCGACTCCCTCTTGGTGTCTGAATGAATGAGAGTGTGATAATTTCCTTTTCATACAGAACATGAATGACGACTATTACAGTTCGATGCAAGATGGTTATAACCCAAACTACTGAAGCATAAGTTTTGGTGATTAATTACTTCGCGCCTATTTTTTAAACTCATTTTTATAAATATTGGGCAATCTCTGGCCGAGTGGAAACCTGCTCTCAGAAGGCGCGGTCAACCTTGGTCTACATCCTATGATATGACTTTGATTTTTTCCCGTGTATCCGACGCTCCGTCTGTCGCACTTTCTGACCTAGAGGCAAGGATGAAGATGTAACTCGCATTTGAAAGAAAATACAAAATTCTAAGAAAATACAAAATTCCCTAAAAGTAGGAATGTGTTTTTGAAGATGCAATTTCGTGAAGGCGCCACATTGCTTGTAAATACTCTTCCTCAAATAATTCCTCATACTGTAGTTAACGTAATCGCTTTGCGCCGCTGGCTCATTCACCAAACGTATGAGCTGCCGATGATTTGCACGAAATTATTGCTGCAAAAGGCGTATGGATTTAATACGCGTATCAAAATATATTTCACTATAGCGATCCACTGAGTTTTTCTTGAAAGTTCGTACAATTCTTCTAAGTGAGGTTAGGATCGAAACTCTGCTATGTAACCGTATGTTGCATCTAATCGTTTGGTTTATGTCGCTGCAGCGCCTTTCGATACAGTATTCGTAGCCCAGATTGGCAAAATAATTACACCAATAGCAAATAAGAACAACAAACTTATACTCCTCTTACCTGTGCTCCTTGCCCGTCAAACTGTCCAAGTAAGATTGAATCTCCTTGCACTTTAATATTCGGCGTTGCTCCAAATGTCCGCAAATAGCTTTAACTGCACATCCTCACAGGAGGCTCCAAATGTTCAGTAGATACGGGCTTTTAATGCATCAAATTTCCGAATTTCAAATAATCTGAATTTACTTGGGTACATTGCGAGTTTAGAAATCACACGTTTTTCTGGATTTACTTTATTAGTCAACTGGTTAAGAACAACTCATTATATACTCGTACATACAATAGAATATAAAGAAAAAAGGCACAAAAACCAAACATTTATCTGAACAATCTTTTTCGAGAAATTGCAGAATGCTGCGATTACTCTGGTGTAATTCTCTCATTCACAAAATGCAAATACCTCCGCATCTGTCGTAAACACAATTTTTATACCGTAATCCACAACAATTACATAAAGTTCGAGGAAGTTGAGATCTTAAGAATTCCAGGAGTCATTTTTAATAAACGTTATAAATGGAATACACTTGTTGAAAAATTTAATTCATCATTAACATCAAAACTAAACTTAATGAAATGCTTATCTAGTAACAAATTAAATTGCAATACACACTGTATTATTAACACAGCCAAAGCACATATCGTCTCAAAAATTAGTTAGCTTTATGGATTTTCTCCCAAATCGATATTAAAAAAATTAAAACTCAATTTACCTCAGCCGCTAGAGCAGCCCTTGCCGCCTTTAAATCAACAACAATCAACAACTTGCTCTTCGAATCCAATCTGCGAAGAATCGAAGACCAACGAGATTACACAACCACAAAACTCATTTAAACACTTCTGAGATGTTATAATAGTCCTTTACACAACATAGCCAAACATCAGCAAGGTGTACTAAACTCCCAAAAACTCATATCATCATACCATCAATAAATAGAATCATCATATCATACCGTCAATAAATAGAATCATCATATCATACCGTCAATAAATAGAATCATCAAAAATTCCAAAGAAATCGATTTACCTGTAAGTCCCATAAACAATATACTCATATATGACACCTCTCTACGCCGTTTTACAAAATCCGACACCAACCCTAAAATATTCCAATCTATGTTTCTAAAAATAAAAGAACAACTTGTGAACTACTATTTTATTTATATCGACGGCTCAAAAATGGACAACAAAAATAGTTTCATTGTAACCTCCCTCAACCAAATCATTAACATCTCAATCACAATTAAAAAATTTCTAAAAACCACTAATTTATACTATCATATTTAACAACAATTAACAACACAAATTAAAAGTTTAAAAGCAAGGTTAGCACATCCAAATATTACAAATAATATTACTTTTTAGACACATCTACTGTTAGCACATAAGAATCTCCCAGCATATAAACACAATTATTTTAAAAAAAAAAACTTGTAAACACAATATCACTGTCCACACTGGACACCAAAATGTAATCTACATCTAAAGCAAGCTTAAGACCTAACCTGCCAAAGCTATATATACACAGTAGCTTACACTTTTAATATTAAGTTCATTTTTAATAATAAATAATATTTCTAGTACACTATTTGTAAATTGTTGAAAAATTTACCTAAAACATGCCAACTTCAGGGGCTGGTCTATTTTAATTTCGTGTTGCTTCATGTGGACTGCAAGTGATGCCTCGAAATTTGTAGCACAGTATAATGGGCAAAACTTAAAATATAAATTACTGTGTAAGTTTTTTTTTTACTGATTTCAGTATTATTTGTTTTTATATTTAAAGCCACCATGGGAGATCTTTACCTGACATTCTGAATTCGTTAATGTCCCGTTTGTGTACTCCTGAAATTCAGTTCACTGCGGCTAGATGTCTTACAAATATACACAGATCTGGCACTCTTCCTTCTACAGATCACAGAATTGTACATAAAACTCTTCCCGCGCTGGCGAGGTTATGCTCGGATAACTTTAACGAAATAATAAGATCAGATGCATTTGAAACTCTTGCTTATCTAATTGAGGTGAATGATGAAAAATTTCCAAATTTATAATTAAGTAATTTAAATTAATTATCAGATTGATTCGGAACTTCAACGAACTGCAGCTATTAGCAGTAATTTATTAAAGTCCTCGTCTCAACTTCTGCAAAGCCATAAAGTACCATTAAAGCAGGCTGCTCTAAAATGTTTTGCTTCTTTAGCGGCGAATGATGAATCTATAAGAAAAAGAATAATGGATGAGAATGGTCTAATGGAATCTATTCTTGAGAGTTTAGCTGATAATAATTTACAGGTAAACAGATATAATTGAATGATTCATATATATATTTTGTACCGTCTAAACCTGTTTAATATAACATATTCATTAAAAAAGTAATGTTTGCAAGGGCTGTTCATATTATCCAGGTTCATAAGACTTTCAAGGTCGATTTTCAATTTAGTGAAATGCGAGTTTTAATCGCTCAAAATACATTTGTACTCATATGTACATATACGAGTATATATTAATTTTAATATAAAATAATTTAATAATGAAAAAGAAAAATAATATTTCATACTATATAAATTGGCTCTTGCGCTTATTAAGTGCTTTCTGCACTGTTCCATCCGGAATAGAGAAACACTCCCATATATATTTGAAAAATCTGTAATATTCGCTGTGCAGCCCATTATATTCATTTGTCAAAAATTTGTATCGAACACATTTGCTTTTTAGACTTTTTGTCTGTAGGTAATAATTTTGCTCGTCATATAGAAAATTCTACATGCCAACGATTTCTTCAGATTATTTGTGTGTTAGTTACTATCCAAGTAAGCTGAAAGGAATGATCTCAACTTTATCATAACTTCTGTTGGCATTCACTTTTAAATAGATTGCATACATTTCTCTATAGGTAGGTAGGTAAAATGGCTGGCGACCTCGGGTAGCCTCAATTAGCAATAGTGCCGTTTTGTTGCCATGTCGTCGCGAGCATAAAAAAATTGTAATATACTTTAGTAACATTTACAACCAGCCGGAGTTGTCAACAAATTTGGATAGGTCTGAAAGTTCTAAACTAGAGCAATGCACTAGACTGTCTAGAAAAGTAATTCCGAAATATTTGAGTCTCAAGCGAGCGAGGGCTGGGGAATCACAAAGAAAGTGTACGACTCTTTCTTTCTCCTGTGGGTCTTTAGAGCTCCTGCAATGAGCATTGAACGGAATGCCCATTTTTTCAGCGTATGTGCCGATAATCCAATGACCCATGCAGACAGCTATAAGGTTGCGTGTCTTGGTTTATTGAGAAGATGTTTAGTTCTTTTTGCGCAGTAATCAGGCCACATCATTCTCGAAATGGCACATGTCGCAGTGTGCTCTCGCGTACCTTGCGGAGGAAGTGACTATAAATATTTCCCTTGATAGCAGTTAGGGGGACCCCCACGTCCATATAGGAAATCACTTGATCGGTTTCCGATGAGCCTCTTTAGGCCAGCTCATCAGCCCTCTCGGTGCCTTCAATGTTCCTGTGTCCCGGAACCCAGACGAGGGATATTATACAGTTTTCCGATAATGAGTTCAATTCTTCTTGCAGAGGCGAACCAGCTTTGCGCTGCTAAAAGCTAGCGCCTTTTTTTTGTCCTTGGTTGTCGGAGTAAATTGATATGTTTTTGGGGGCGCAAGCTGACCAAAAACAAATCAATCAGCGCCCTACATGCCTGCCAAATTCCAAAGAACTCTGCTTGAAAGACACTTGAAGTGGATGGAAATTTGAAGGAGAGTAGAAAATTTAGAGATTCGGATATTCCCACCATCTTAGAACCATCGGTGAAAATTGGCGTACCTCATTTTCGCGAGCGCCTTTTCCATCTTCCAGACATTCCTACTATGTAGAACTGGGTATACACAGCGCGCAAAGTTCAGATTATGAACGAAGAAGTCGGTTTTCGGGGATACTATATCTGGTGGCATCTGGTTTAAGATGCTACTATGAGCTTACAGGGCATTCCTCCAGTAGCCAGAATCCCTGAGTCTCAGTGCACTTTGGGCGGAAATACAATAAGTATGAAGATCAATAGTGGGGGAGATTTAGAATCGCCTGGAAAGCAACCCCGGGACAAGTGCGACAGGTTCCTGTAATTCCAATGCACGCGATATTGTAGCCCTTCCTGAGAACTTCCTACCAAACCACGAAGTCATATGTTAAGATTGGCCGCAGCACCTTATTATACATCCAGAGGACAATTTTGATCTAAGACACCATTTTTTGCACATTGACTTGCAAGCATAGAAAGCCACACAGGCCTTCCGTACTTGTTCATCGATGCACGCTTTCCAACTAAGTTTGGGGTCGAAAATGACACCAATATATTTTACCAGTGAGAGTCGCTGGCCATTAAGCCTCAGAAGTTTGAAGAATGGAGGATTAAATTTTTTGTGAAGAGCAACAGTTCCGTTCTATCAGAATTGAGACCCAGGTCACACCTGTTAGCCCATCTATTAAGCTTGTCCAACGCACCCTCCATAATATCAACCATCACTGTCGGGAACGATTTGGAGACCAGGACCGTTACGTTGTCAGCATACGCGACTACTTTGACTCCTTCGGACGGAGTAAAGTTTAGCGAGAATTTCATTTACTAGTCACAAACAGAGGTGAAAGAACTTCGCCCTGGATTTTACCTCTGCACACATTTTTCGCATTCTAGTCCTACCTATTTCAGTTATGAATTGTCTATTTGCCAGCAGGGATGAGATCCAATTACAAATCGGGGCTTCCACCCCTACCTTGTCAAGAGCTGATTAAATAGCTTCAGCCTCTTCGATGTCTACGAAAGCAGCCAGAGTAAATTGCTTAAATGTAGTGCAGTCTCCGTAGATCGACACCTTAGATGCGCATGCTGTGCCTTTGAAAGTGGATGATCCTCAAAGAGATCTTTAATGTGACGATCGATTACTCTCTCAAGATCTTTCAGAAAAAGGAAATAAAACTAATGGGTCTGAAATCTTTGGCCAATTCATGCCCCTTTTTTCCGACCTTCAGAATGAAAACCACCCGGGTTTTCCTCCAACTATTTGGTATATAATTTAGAGAAATACACGCAGTGAAAATTTTCTGTAACTCGAATATTATATATCCCTCTGTCTTTTCCATTATAAGCATGGTAACGTCTGGACCTGGAGATTTGTATGGTGAAACACTGTTCATTGCCCAGACGACTTTGTCCACAGACAAAATTTCCCCAAGTATCACAATTATACATGTTCTCGACACGCAGACGTACTAGTTTGCCCTGAATGATCAGTGCTGGTTGGAAAATTAGTATTTACAAGAATCATCAATGTGAATACGGAAAAAAATAATATTAAAGTTTTAAAAAATATGAATTTCCTTATTTCCAACAACGACGAAAATCGCCTTATCATCGTTTTTGAAAATCTTTTTGAGGCACATGGCAGGGTCCGTTATCGAGGTACTTTTGTTGGTAAACATTTTAGTTGCAAAAATCATTTTACCTGTAGAGATTTTTTCTATGAAACAGCTTACATAAGTTTTCTGTAGTTGATTTTCATTGTGAAACAAAACATGTTTTAAACCTGTTTATCAAAATACGTGTCATCAAACAATTTTAACAATGTCAGTATTATCAAGTAATATGAATGGCTATTATAAACGAAATTTTAATTTTAGTATGCTGAAACTCATGGATTATGTCAGTAAATATCTTCTCAAATGAATTAAACGAATTGAATATTTTACCCGCTAGAGTTAGCATTTAAACTATCTTCTTAAGTTCGCCACTCGCGATAAATAGCTTGAGTGATACAATAAACGCTTGGCCGACAGTTCGGAGACCACTTCCATATGCAGTTACTTAGGTGCGAAACATATGAATACAACGATGTAGCTTTTGGTGACGCGTGCTCAGCTTACCATGTACGTAGTCGTAAGAGGACCGCAGAGGTCTAAAGTTTTCGTGAATGGCCTCCTACATTCAATCGTTTATTGGGCGAATTCCCCATAATTTGTTGGTTGGTCAGCATGAAAAAAGGACGCAAACATTTCGTCGTCTCCTATCGTACCACCTTTCTTTCAGGCACGATTCAAAATCGCTTAGCAGTGAACGAAGTTACTATTCCCAGGTAGCAAAATAGCGTGCTTTTCGTCATACTGTAATCTTGAATTCTGTAAACTGCCTCCTAATCGCACAATATCAAAGTCGTGGCAGCTTTGTATGGGAACACTTAAGTCCTTCACCATTCTCCTCGTCCTCGTTTTTAGGTTTGTACTTTCTGCCGAAGTAGTTTTCCTGTCAGCAATATGCAATTGGAATTACCGCTTTGTATAGCATTGATACGCTGAGAGATACCCCCTCTCTCTTGCAAACTTTATTCGTCTCAAAGCTCAGAGAAAAAGTGCTTCTCGGACATTAAATCAAACACCCATGCTACGTTCACTATAAACAGCGCATTAACATTGAATGGGATGTTTGTCTCCCCTACTTCCTCTTCTATACCAACCTTGACCTTGCCAAATCGGTTGTTCAACGTATACCCATACCTTTTGATAAGTTGCATGGACGCATCATCTATTTCCACGGACAACTATCCGTTGCCCTCGTCCTTGAAACTCCACATTCTCCAGAAATTGGTTTTTAACCCAATATTCTGGGTCCAGAAAAACTTGATTGACAGCCACCTCTGTCCGGTACTACGTGGAAGGATGAGGAAGAATGTGCATCATGGTTTGTGCCACCCTGATGGCCAAATTGACACTCTTACCTCAGATACCATCTGACTCCAGCTCCACTTAGATCCTTTCTTCTCGGGCCATTTATACGCCCGGGTTGACCGGGTTGATCAGGAAGAGAAATTCCTCTCTTGGTCCTAATAGACGTCTTCTCCGAGTTGGTAGGTCGGCATGGACTACTCCCTTTACCTCACAGTTTTACCCCCAACGTCAACAGTATCTCCTTAGTGGAGATTGGAGTTTGTTCAGTGGATCCCAGTTTTGCCCCTGCAGCAGTAGAGGTGGATGGCACATCACCGAAAGAAAGTTTTCGAATTCCGTCACTACCCAACTTGGCTACTGCCATTGGGGGTTCCATAGGTCCACCCAATGCTTTGATCACGGAGGTCTTCGTTCGTTGATCGCAGCAGCACTTAGTTTGGGCTTAGCTGCTGGTCTGGCCCCACCAAGCACTGGCTCATCAAGGATACTTTGCTCCATCTGATTTGCACATTGAATTGCGGTAATGTTCCGCGGAATTATTTATTTTGTTTTATTTCTCTTCATAAGAATTCTTTTTTGCGGAGAATATAAAAACCACTCGGCCAGAGATCCGCAATATCCGAGCTAGGCTATTACCACCAAAGAGCACCGTTTTTTCGAGGCTCCGTTCACAACTAGACTATTTAACAGGGCCTGTCTGATCGTCTGCACGGGTCGCGGGTCAGCTTGATCCAGCCCTTACCTTGAAACCATACTCAAGATGTATTTCTCAATGATGTACTATTGAGGAGTATTAAGCACTGAGCGCTACATCCTGACCTTAGCTAGATCCAGTACCATCAGACAAATTAAGCCATTGTATATGTATTACCAGTATGTACCCTCGGGGAGGGTTCAGTCGAAGAATTTCTTACTGTCCAAATCCTACGATACGCAATAGGAATAATTCTGTATACAACGCCTAGTAATCCGGCGAGTTTAACCCAGTGAAAAACGTCCTTACAGTAGCACCAGAGCAGAGACTCTGAGCCATTCCACACATTAAGTTACACCAGAAGGGTCAGATTGACATTAAATCAAACACCCATACTACATTCACCATAATCAGCGCATTGAATGGTGAAAACAGGGTATTATCTGCGGAAGGGCCAACTGGTACCCAACTGCATCGCAGGACACCGTTAACGTAAAACTAGAAGATAAGTTCAATTTACAGTTTCTTGTTTTTTTTTCAATAAAACAAAAAGTTGAAATCGTACGATTTTCAATAGTAATAATTCTATATACGACCCCTGGCAATCCGGCGAACTTGCCCCAGCGAAAAGAGTCTTTACAGTGGCGCGGGAGCAGGTGCCTAAAAAATGCTTGCAAGACACACAAATTCAAGACATCTGATTCTGTGGAACAAAGTTACGTTGTCTGAGTACGTTTGACAATCGGTCAACTTTTTGAATGAAGGGTAGATAGGCATATCGCAGGACACCATAGACACGGCAAGGCCTGACTCTCTAATCGTGAGTGGACAGCGTGGGGCATATTCAGAAGGGATTTCCTCATAGTATTCTTTCCCCCCCAGATATATTGAAAAGTTGGAGGACGAAATACGTCACAAGGGGCAAAGACCGCGGCATACCCTTAAGGAATACTTAGTGGATATCCAAAATCTGATGCGGCATGCTGGGTACACTGAAGCCCAAAAACTAGGGCGCATGTTCCTGAATAGTTTGGAGGAATACCAGTGGTACATGCGCCGCAAAGACTTTGCGCCACTGGAGATCTGATCCAGATAGTTGAATATCTTGAAGGCATACGTGGTGACCGTGACACACACCGAGTTGCACCGGCACAATCCCGAATCGAGCATACAGCACCATGGGAGGCACGAAATTGACTAGTACCACCAGTTAGTCATGGGAGGACTGAAGCATGCATCGATGTATGCACAGCTTGCAAACTCAGCGGATAAGCAGAACATTTTGCGCAACACAGCCACAAATGCGTAAAGTTCTGTTCTTCTGGGAGTACGGCAAGAGGACAGTGGAGTGTTGTAGAGCGTCAGGGGAAAGTCTGCAGGGCTGGCAATGTGCAACGATAAGTACCACCATCGCCCTTGAGACACAACGAAAGGCTCGAGCAACTCGAAGCTTCGTTAGCGAGCAGCTCACTCGTCAACTATGTGCTACCACCGTACAGTGGTTCGAATGTGTATGAGGAAGTGGTCAAAAATAGATATCTCAAAAACTATTGAACCTATAAAACGAAATTTGGCTCACGTATTTAATGTAATATTAGCTTTGTTTGTGTAAATTTTCACGCATAAATTCCTAGATTTACGGATTTTATGACAGATTGAACCCAACAAATTTTTACTAGACGATCTTATATATATTTAAAGGAATTTAATTTAATAAAAAGTTATATTAATAGCAAATCAGTTATATTCTTATTTAAGGAATTTGGATTAGTTTTAGCTGATTTCTTTAGCGTAGATATGACGGGGTCGGCATGAAGTAAGAGTATGTTTATTAGGTCGTTATTTGAGATTTTTTTTATAAATTTTTCTGCTATTGCATCGTATTGAGCAGAGAAAAAATAGCCAGCGAAGTTAAACTGTATGCGGGAAAAAATAAAAGACGTGTTACCTTCTAAAATGCACAAACGGAAGAGAGAAGTATTTATAGACAGTTCAGTTGATAATCCTTATAACATACATGGTTGTATTAAACTGCATATATGTAAATGCAGTGCTGTATAAAATATTACATTCTTTTAACACCCTTCCGGTATATTTATTTTATACAAAAGCAAATATATACTTAGAGCATTTGGTCAGCAAAAAACAAGCTATAAAATTCAATGTAATTCAAAAGATTAACTTTGACCAAATGCTTTGCTTTGTTGCAAAAATATTTGAAAAAATTTAATTTAAAAAAAACTTAAATAATTTAAGCCAACTTCGCTCGTGAAAAACTGCATTTTGTTTGCATCTACAGCTTTGGTGAAGTTGTCAGCTAACATGTTTTCAGACTTGATATATTGTAGCGCAACTTCTCCATTGGCAATTTTCTCCTGAACAAATTTGGCCTTTATGTCGACATGCTTAGTGCGAGCCGAAAACGAGTTGTTTGATGCTATAAACATAGCGCTTTTGTTGTCGCAGAATAATACTATTTTCTTCGGTGCACTCGCCATTAGTTCATGTTGTGGTCTTTTAAGCCATACGGATTCTTTGATGGCGCACACAACTGACATTAGCTCGGCTTCAGTCGAAGAAAGTGCCACTGTGGGCTGCCGCTTGGTTGCCCAGGATATTGCGCCATCTTGATACATAAAAACGTACCCAGTGGTGGATCGCCTGCTGTCAATATCACCAGCCCAGTCGGCATCACAATAGCCAGTTATATCCTCAGGACTTTTTCTGTAAAATAGACATTTATTTATGGTACCTTGCAAATACCACATAATTCGTTTCAGCGCAATCCAGTACGCCTTGCCAGGATTTGTAGAAAAACGGCTCAATTTGTTAACTGCGTAACAGATGTCTGGTCTAGTAATTTGTGCAGCGTACAACAGACATCTTATTACTTCCATATACGGCACTTTAGCCATTTCCGCTCGTTCATCTCGGTCTTCGGGCACATTTCCGATATCAGCTTTTGGTTTACATCGATTGGTGTTGATATGGGATGACAAGTTTCCATCCCAAAGTGTTTTAATACATAAGCGATATATCTTGACTGATCGATTTTAATGCCGCAATCTTCACGTGTAACTCACATGCCCAAAACTGATGTTGCTTCTCCCATATCTTTCATCTTGAAAGATTTCATTAGGCTAGCTTTAAGCTTCTCGATTTTTTTGATGTCTTTGCTGAACATGAGCGCATCATCAACATGGATGGCAACAAACAACATACCATCTTCCGCACTCGTGTGGTAAATGCATTGATCAACTTCGCTTCTCTGGAGACCAAATTCCAATAGCATGGAGTTGAGTTTTTCGTTCCACACTCTGCTTGCTTGTTTTAAGCCATATAGTGACTTGTTGAGCTTGCAGACCCTTCCGGAATTGTCATCGAATTTTGCAGGTTGTACCATATAAATATCTTCTTCGAGCTCGCCGTTTAAAAATGCAGTCACAGCGTCCATTTGATGTATGGCCAAATCGTGTTGTGCAGATAAAGCCAAAAGGAATCGAAGTGAAGTATATCTGACGACTGGCGCAAACGTTTCTTGATAATCCACTCCTCTTTTTTGGCTACATCCCTTTATGACTAGTCTAGCCTAATGTCGCACCGTCTCACCATCAGCGTCTATTTTATTTTTAAAAACCCACTTGCTCTGTATGGCTTTCGGTTGGCAACTTCGTAAGCTCCCATATACAATTGGCTTTATGCGACTCCATTTCTTCTTTCATGGCAGACATCCTGTAGTGTTTGCAAGCAAGGTAATAACTTGACTGAATTTATTGTAATTAGTAATAAACGAATAAAGTGACAAGTAGGTATGTTAACTTAAAAGGTATGTTAACTTAAAAGGTATTGAAACGTGATTGCATATCAGTGAAACGGGATAGCATATTTTTAGGATCCCATCTGGAGAATGAGTGCCCCCTGTGAGTCAAGATGCGAACTATTCGAATAAAAGTTTATTCAAGAACCATCTGTCGGTAATATCAAAAAGAATATTCTCGACTTCTGTCGAAGAGTATAGAAGCTTCTAGAAACTACGAGAATAGCGTAGAAGTTTCTACCGCAACCATTCGAAAACTATAAAAGCGACAAGACTGTTCAAAGTCGAAGACAGTAGATCAGAGATCGTAAAAGTGTATACATCAGGCATTTTAATCTAAGCAGCAGTATTAGCAGTATTTGTAATTTTGCAAAGTGATGAAATTCATTATTAAATAAAGTGATGAAATTACTTATTAAATAAAGTGACTAATGGTTTGTGAAATAAAGTGCAAATAATAACTAAGTAAACTTTAAGCCTAATATTAAATGTGTAAATAGCAATAATTAAATAAAGCTAATTATTTTAATTTAACCAGCGATTGTTTGATTACTACACAATCCAGCGGTACGAGTCCGAGTACAGAGAGTTAGAGGAATTGTCAGGAGGGCAATTTTGTAACAGAGTAAATTGTCAAGAGGGCAATTTCGTAACAATTGGTGTCAGAAGTGGGATTGTGTATCTGTAATAAACAATGGTTAAATTTGAAAAACTGAGATTGGAGCAGCTCAAGAAGGAGCTTGAGCGTTTAAATTTGCAAACACAAGGGCTTAAAGCGGAGCTGCAGGTGAGACTAAGAAGCGCTTTAGAGGAGCAGGGTATAGATGTCGATGAGCATGAATTCCAATGTGAAGAGCCAACGACATCTCGACACGAAGAAACACCGCAAGAAACTAACACGGGTAACTTTGACATGAGTGCACTTATCGGGCTAATACAGATGCAGTTGCAACAAAATTCTCAAGCAGCTGAAGAGAGGATGCAGCAGCGAGATGAAAAGATGCAGCAGCGAGATGAAAAGATGCAGCAACAATTACAACAAAATGCTCAAACCGTCGAAAAGAGTGTTGCATCCGTCAAAGAGGACGTAGAAAAGAGTGCTGAATCGCTCAAACAAGCAGTCAAAGAGGATGTCAAAGAACAGTTACAGCAGAGTGAAATACGACTTACTCAACTAGTGGAAAAGAACTCACAGCAGATGAAAGAAATGTCCGAGATGGTAGACAGGAAGGTTTGTGAAATTGAGACACGGCAAGAATCGTTCGAAAAATCTTTAGTACAAAGGCAGAATGAATTTAAGCAACAAATAGAACAAAGAATTAATCTACTACAGGAAGGTGCATTGCCTGTGCCAGCTTTATCCTCAATAAAACTGAAGCCTCCTACCTATGATGGAACCACGACATTTAGTGTCTTCAGAATGCAGTTTGAGACTACCGCCAGCACAAATGGTTGGAGTGCTCGCGAAAAAGTGGCTGCATTAACCGTTTCGTTGAAAGGTGCTGCCGCTGATGTGCTTCAAACTATCTCAGAAAGTGAGCGAGACTGCTATGAAAGCTTGATGAATGCCGTTCAGCGCAAGTATGGTAGTGAACACCGGAAGCAGATGTACCAAGTAGAGCTACGAACACGGGTACAGAAGAGTGGTGAGTCTCTACAACAGTTTGCGGCGGAAGTGGAACGGTTGGCTCATCTTGCCTACCCAGGAGAGATCACTGAGAGGTGTATGATGGACACCTTCGTATATGGCATTCGCGATGCGGAGATAAAGCGTTCTGCAATAACTAATCCGAAAGCTACATATATGGAGACAGTAGATAGCGCTTTGTTATCAGAGACAGCAGCATTGGTGTGTAGGTCAGAATGCACAGCCGGTCAGATAAGAGTCGAGAACAGACAAAGTTTCACGGGCAAATGCTTTACCTGCGGTGATGTGGGGCAAATGGCTCGTGATTGTCAGTTGAGATGGAAACATTATGCAACACACGCTCCGGTAAGATTTCCAAAGCAAGACAAAGTCCGAATTAGGGAATCGGAAAAGATTGTCAAGCCGGGAAATGAACGGAATCCCACAACTGATGGCCCAAGAATCTTCGTTTCTCAGATGGCGCGGAAAAATAACAGCCTAACTGTCAACAGTGTAATAAGCGGAAGAAAAGTTGTGGTAACATTGGATACGGGGGCATCACATTCCATAATCAGAAGGGATCTCGTTCGGGGAATCGAGCCGCTTCAGGGAATAAGTTTGCGTACGGCAACTGGAGATGATGCACCGGTACTGGGAAAAGTTACACGGAAAATCACTATTTCACCACAACAGTGAAGCACGAGTTTATAGTTGCAGATATTGTGGATGAAGTAATCTTAGGTGTGGATTTCATGATTCGGAATGGATTCACACTAGATTTTAAAAGCCGAGTACTGAAATATGCGAACACCGAAATACCGTTATTTATAGGTGATGATAAGTATGGAGTTGTTAAACATGCCATTGTATCGCGACGGACAAAAATCGCACCCAAGTCAGAGGCAGTTATACGGGCCAAAATGGGCGGAGATGTTGGGAAGCATAAGAGCCGAATCGTACCAGAAAAAGTAGTGAATATTTCAAATACCGCTGAAACCATAGCGAAAAAGAAGGTAAGGTGTAAGAGAATTTCAGCAATTGTAAACTGTGAGAGTCAACCGCGAGTAACGAAAAGCAAGATACGAGCTAATAAAAAGGTACCCGACGATCTAGCGAAAGAATGGTCTAAAGAGTCATCTACAGTACTTCCATGCAGCAATTGTATACCTAAAAAACGAGGACAGTTGAATGAAATTCATGGAACCATCAGAAAGCGCACACAACTGATGAGTGATAAAATGAAAGCCAGATATGATCTACGTGCAAACTCCAAGGGATTTCAGGAAGGGCAGCTAGTTATGCTTCATAATCCGCAAAGGAAAAAGGGATTATCGCCAAAACTGCAAACACACTGGGAAGGCCCTTATAAGGTGATAAAGCGGCTCAACGATGTAGTATACCGCATCCAGTTGGCGAGAAATGCCAGGAGCAAAATGAAAGTCGTTCATTTAGAGAGGTTATCTCCTTATAAAGGTTGCAGTACTATCCTTGTTCGGGACGAACAAGATTAAGCGGAGGGCAGTGAAACGTGATTGCATATCAGTGAAACGGGATAGCATATTTTTAGGATCCCATCTGGAGAATGAGTGCCCCCTGTGAGTCAAGATGCGAACTATTCGAATAAAAGTTTATTCAAGAACCATCTGTCGGTAATATCAAAAAGAATATTCTCGACTTCTGTCGAAGAGTATAGAAGCTTCTAGAAACTACGAGAATAGCGTAGAAGTTTCTACCGCAACCATTCGAAAACTATAAAAGCGACAAGACTGTTCAAAGTCGAAGACAGTAGATCAGAGATCGTAAAAGTGTATACATCAGGCATTTTAATCTAAGCAGCAGTATTAGCAGTATTTGTAATTTTGCAAAGTGATGAAATTCATTATTAAATAAAGTGATGAAATTACTTATTAAATAAAGTGACTAATGGTTTGTGAAATAAAGTGCAAATAATAACTAAGAAAACTTTAAGCCTAATATTAAATGTGTAAATAGCAATAATTAAATAAAGCTAATTATTTTAATTTAACCAGCGATTGTTTGATTACTACACAATCCAGCGGTACGAGTCCGAGTACAGAGAGTTAGAGGAATTGTCAGGAGGGCAATTTTGTAACAGAGTAAATTGTCAAGAGGGCAATTTCGTAACATTATGTTAACTTAAAAGTATGTTAACTTAAAAGTATTAAAAAGGAAGATAATTTATAGTGTAAGTAATACAATTATTTCTTCAATATATATCATTTATCCACCCTTTTATTTTCGAAAGTCTTCTGGCTGGAAACGGTTGACAGGATTACGGCTCCGTTCGCTTCTGCGTAATGGTGTCGGATTAGACCGTTCGTCGCGAAGCTGAGTGGTTTCGGCAGAGATCGGCTCTTGCGGAGCTACCTCACCTTCGGTTGGTTGTGTCAGCAGTTCTTGACGAATGTTGACTTGTGGGCGCTGAGGTGAGTCAACAGTATTACTTCGACGAGGTTGTAGTTGGTTTTGGTGGCGTTTACAAAACCCGGAAGGAGTTTTTACAGCATACATCATATTGCCAAGTAGTCTGTCAATTTCGCCTTTTATCCACTTAGGACCTCTCGAGTAGTTGCGTAGGAACACTGGTTGAGCAGGTGTGAACTTCGGAGTGAACGAAGTGTTTGGAAGTTCCTGGAAATGGGTTGGAGTTAGCAATGATAAAGGCGTGCGCATCTGACGACCATGCAGTAGTTCGGCTGGAGATTTTCCATCAGCGTTGGGAATTGCGCGATACGACGATAAATACTTAATTATAGCAGCATTTAGATTCAAGCCATCCTCCATATTTTTTCGCGTTGCTGTTTTAAACGTTCTAACGAAGCGTTCGGCGAGTCCGTTTGACGCTGGGTGGAATGGCGCTGTGGTTATGTGCTTTATGCCGTTTTCCGTACAAAATTGTTTGAAGTTGTCAGATGTTAACTGTGGCCCGTTGTCACTTACGATGGTTTCTGGCAAACTTTCCATGGCAAATATAGCTGATAACGCCGAAATTGTATCGGCAGTCGTCGTACTGTTAAGTTGTGAGACAAATGGATATTGTGAATGCGCATCTACACAAATAAGCCACATGTGGTTAAAGTTAGGTCCAGCAAAATCGATATGTATGCGTTCCCAAGGGCGTTGGGCCTCGGGCCAGCTATTGTATTGTTTCACTGGGCTCGAAGACGCAATTTTGCAGACCTCACAGTTAGCTGCGAGCTTCTCGATGTCCTTATCGATGTTATGCCACCAGCAATGGTTACGAGCTAGCTGCTTTATCTTGACTACGCCCCAATGGCCCTCGTGTAACAGGTTCAGAGTACGTTGACGTAATACGGCGGGTCCTACTACTCGCTTCAAATGGCCCTGTAAGCAAATAAGGTCTTTAAAAATACTCAATGATAGTTTTCTATTTAAATAAGATAAAATGCCGCTGTTTTCGATACCCAGATGGTTTGGCCAACCATTTTGAATAAAATCGCGAACTTTTTTGAGTGTAGCATCGTTTTTGATGTGCTTGCGAATTAAATTTGCGTCGATAGGAGTATCAATGACATCTAAGTTGTAGCAGGCTTCATATTGGTCGAACTTGGGGTCAGGACCCCAGGGCAGTCGCGATAATGCATCAGCATTTCCATGTTGTGCAGTTGGTTTGTATCTTATGTCAAATTGATAAGCCATTAAAATAATGGCCCAGCGTTGAAAACGGTGCGAACTCATCGTGGGAAGATGCTTTTCCGGACTAAATATACTGACCAGTGGCTTGTGGTCAGTGATGAGAGTGAATTTGTGACCATACAAATATTGATGAAAGCGCTGAACTCCAAAGATTAGATTAGCGAGACCCTCTTTCTCTATTTGGCTATATTTTGTTTGGTGCTGATCGAGCGTTTTCGAGGCAAATGCAATCGGTCTTTCAGTACCGTCAGGGTACACATGTGAGATAACAGCTCCGATTCCGAATGAAGATGCGTCAGTGGCTAGCAGAATCGGCAGATGTTCTTGAAAATATGCTGCTGTTGGTGTCCTCACTCGAATTTGACATTTTTCCGCCGTAGTTTGTTGATCGGCGCAGCGATTTGTGAAAAGTTAGGTATAAACTGGTGGTAATAGTTCACCTTGCCCAAAAAGGCTTCTACATCTTTGAGTGTTTTAGGGTGTCGAAGGAGGCGCACTGCTTTTACGCCAGAGTCATCTGGTAAAATACCATTCGCACTGATTTGTCGTCCTAAATACTCGATCTTTTCTTGCAAAAAGAAACATTTTTCTTTCTTGCTCTTAATCTCGCTGGTTTGAAGACGCGAGAGCACTTTGTCGAGGCGTTCGATGTACTGCTCGATGGTTGGCGCTGTAACAATAATGTCGTCCAAATAGTTGCCACACCCATCGATGCCTTGCAGAAGTTGCTCTAAAAATTTCTGAAAAATCGCATGTGCACTTGCTATGCCGTAAGGTAAGCGTTGATATTGGAACAACCCCTGCGGAGTATTGACGACTAAAACTTTGATTCCTCGTCCAGCTCCATCTGTAAATACGCATCTTTTAGATCAATTTTAGAGAAATGCTGGCCATAACGAATAGTGTGTAACAAATTTTCGCGCGTTGGTAGGGGGTATCGTTCGATATCAATTTGCTTATTTATGGTTACCTTAAAATCTCCACATGTTCGAATAGAGCCATTAGGCTTTGGCGCTAGAACGATAGGTGATGCCCACTCGCTGAATTGGAGCGGCTTCCAAATTCCAGCTTCCACTAATCGATCCGATTCAGTTTTGAATTTTTGCATTAGGGCGAAAGGAATTGGCCTGGATTTGAAGAATTTCGGTGACGCATCTGGCTTAAACTGAATGTTGGCTTTAAAATTGTGTACTGTGCCCAGTGCCGGCTCAAAAAGTTCCTCATATTTTTCAAGTAGATTATTGGCAGGGTAGAGCCCTGCGAACACACTTGTATTTTAAAACCAAAAGCTTCAAAGAGGTCTGCACCAAAAATATTGTTGCCAGAATCTACACACGCGACCACCAAAAGCACTGTTTGTTGTTTTATGCCCCACTTAACCTTTGCATAAAATTCACCACAAGTTTTAGTTTTTTTATTTCCAAATCCAAACAGAGAGCGATGACAAGGATTAAGTGTTGGCTTATTTAGAATTCCGTAAGTTTCCAATGTAATAATCGAGACGGAGGCTCCCGAATCTATTTGGAATGTGATTAATTTATTATATATTTCCAAATCAACAAAGTTTTTTAAATTTATTTTCTTCACTTCCCCTGTAATGTTGTAGATCGTCTCAATTGCGCCAATACTTGCATTCACCTGCGTTTTATTTCTCTGGTTGTTGTGTTGTTGTTTGTTGGAACTGTTTTTTGACATACAGACGACTGCTATGTGTCCAACACGACCGCATTTAAAACAGACAGCGTTTTTAAATTTACAATCGTCGCGGTAGTGCGAGGAGCCACAACCAGAGCACGATGTGTACAGCGGTGTCTTATTCGGTTTTGAAGGCCGCGAGCGCGAATTGGACTGGAAATGTCGCACATTATGTTTAATCTCGTTGACAAAAGGTGCTAGATAATTTTCCGTTAAGCTACTCTCTTTTATAACCTGTACTGCTTTTGTTGTTGCCTCGAATGATTCTGCAATTAGTAATATGTCATTTAACGTTGGCTGCACTTTTTGCAGCGCCGAAGATCGAACGGTTTCGTGTGGTGTATGTAAAATTAACATGTCACGTATCATCTCATCAACATATTGATGCTGGCATGATTCGGCATTGCACACGAACTTACTCTCACGAGCCAAGCCACGAAGATCGGCCACCCACTCTTTGTAGGTCTGCTTCGGCTTCATTATGCATTTATGAAAATTATACCTCGCCGCAACCACATGAACTTCTTTCTTGAAGTGCTCTGTCAATTTTCCCGTTAGTTCCGCATATTGTTGTTGTTGCAAATCGTTGCTGCCAAACAGCTTTTTTAGCAACTCAAACATATCGGCACCGACCCACGACAAAAAAAATGACTTAAGTTTTTCCGGCTTCGTTACTGCATACGCCGAAAAATGTTGATTCAACTGCTCCAAATAGGAATCCCAGTTTTGAAGCTCGTTATTGAATGTGTGGAATGATGGCACCATGGCAAACTCGCACGACGCGCCAGCTTGGTTTTTTAAAACCGTTTGCATCCACTGCTGTTGTTCCGAAAGCAATTTTTGCGAAAACTCTTGTTGCTGTTTCACAAGCAGTTTAAAAAATTCTTCCGTCGCCATTTCAGTTCCGCACGTAGATTATTTGTTTCTCGTCGCCAATTGTAGTGTTTGCAAGCAAGGTAATAACTTGACTGAATTTATTGTAATTAGTAATAAACGAATAAAGTGATAAGTAGGTATGTTAACTTAAAAGGTATGTTAACTTAAAAGGTATGTTAACTTAAAAGGTATGTTAACTTAAAAGTATGTTAACTTAAAAGTATTAAAAAGGAAGATAATTAATAGTGTAAGTAATACAATTATTTCTTCAATATATATCACATCCAGTCATCAGCATTTTCACACGACAATGCATCTTCAACCGTTTGAGGCTCTTCTAGGATAAAGCTCATTGCACAGAAATTATGCGAAGTACGCAACTGATTTAGGCGTTCAGATTTACGTACCTGTGTATTTTCAACGGTCACACTTTCATCCGGCATATACGTTTCATCTTTATCGTCATCGGTTGGTATATACGATTCTTCAGTCACCTCACCTCTGCTGTTTTCAAAACTGCTGCATTCAATTACAGTATCGCCACTGGTTGCACTGGAGTTGTCGTCAGCTGTTGAAGTGTCTTCTTGTGATGGCGATTCTATGTTACCACCTCGCCCTTCTGAATTGACATCACACGATTGTTGCCAAAAGTCATTGATAAAATTGTTTTGGGGTGAAACAATTGTAATTGGTTTCTCATCTTCAAGAAAAACGACATCACGACTAATAACAATGGATTTTGTAGTAGGTTCGAACAAGCGGTATGCTTTTGCGGTTTCGCTGTACCCAACGAATATATATTCTGTAGACTTTGCTGCAAATTTACTTGTTCGTTTCTGTTTCGGAATGTGGGCTAGGGCTCTGCATCCAAACACGCGCAAATGCTTCAAATTAACCTTTTTGCCCGTCCACAGCTCTTCAGGAGACACTGAATCCGACTTACGTACCGTGCGATTTAGAACATACGCTGCCGTGTTCGCCGCTTCTGCCCAAGAAACTTCTTCAAGATTAGAGTCTATAAGCATGCATCGATCCCTCTCCATGAGCGTTCTGTTCATACGTTCGGCGACGCCGTTCTGTTGAGGCGTATATGGGGTGGTGGTTTGACGTAAAATACCAAATTTTTCTGGGTATTTCTTAAAGTTTGCATTGACATATTCCGTCCCATTGCCCGATCGAAAGATTTTTATGCGCCTCGAGCTCTGATTTTCAACAAAATTCTTGAGTTTTACGAACTCTTCAAACATGTCGGTTTTCGCTTTAATTGGTCTCACAAAAACTTTACGTGTATAGTCATCCACAAATGTGAGTAAGTATCGTGCACCGGCGTGCGACGCAGTATGAAATGGTCCCATTAAATCGCTGTGTAGTATGCCCAAGACATCATTTGCAGAATTCTCACTTTCAACAAATGGTAATCTAGTGTGTTTGCCTTTCACACATACTATGCACTTTGTTTTGGCTTTTGTACTAATTTTCAATTCATTTGCCGTCGCTGTCGCACTCACCAAATCACAACTTATGTGGCCAAGCCTTTTGTGCAATAAATCATAGTTGACCATAGTAAACACATTACCAACAACACTGTTTTTTTGTTTATTTTCGTTTTGTGCACAATTTAGTTTATAAAGGCCGTTTATTAAATTCGCCGAAGCAAACACTTTATTATTGTTTTTGTTAATTATTTTACAATAATCTTCTTCAAAAACTATTTGCTCGCCATTTTTGGCCATTTGGCTTACCGACAGTAAATTTGCAGCTAAATTTGGTACGGGTTGTACGTCTTTGCCAGTGATCTTTTCATCTTTGTTATTATTGTAAACACACAGTTCAATGTCGCCAACACATTCGACGTTGAGCTTATTGTTGTCAGCCGCCGTTACATACATAAAGGGTCCGCCAAAAAACTTTTTTTCTTTGAAAATTCTATAAAAAAAAACTACTGGATATTTTCTCAAATTTCTTTTTTTATTTGAAAGTACAATCCTTCCGGTTAATAATGGAAAATAATTTCATTCAAATGGCTGCCTCGGCTGGCCATGCAGTAGCCTACACGATCGGTCCAATTTTTAAGCACATTATCGATTGTGTGCAGCTGTATTTCACCAATGGCTTCACGAATATTGTCCTTTAAAGCGTCAATTGTCTCTGGCTTGTCGGCGTAACACTTATCTTTGAGTTCACCCCACAAATAATAGTCAAACGGTGTCAAATCGCAGCTCCGAGGTGGCCAAACGACATCAGCTCTGCGGCTGATAATGCGATCTTCAAAAACAGGGCGCAAAACATCGAGTGTAGCTTCGGCTGTGTGGCACGTAGCGCCGTCCTGTTGAAACCAAATGTTGCCAATATCCTCCTCTTAAATTTTTGTGAACAAAAATTCGTTCAACATGGCACGATAACGATCGCCATTGACTGTAAAGGCTCCTTGCTCATTTTCGAAGAAAAATGGCCCAATTATGCCTCTGGACCAAAATCCGCACCAAACAGTGACTCGTTTTGGGTGCATCGGCTTTCCAATGTATGCGTGCGGGTTTTCTGTGCCCCAAATGCGACAATTTTGCTTGTTTACATACCCGCCAAGATCAAAATGAGCTTCATCTGAAAAGATGATTTTTTTGGCAAATGATTTTTTTGGCAAATGATTTTTTTGGCATTCTGCAACATTACCATGATTTTCAAAGTAATGTCGCAATATTTTCCAGCGTTGTTTAAGCGTATACACAACCATATTCGTTCAGCGGAAGGATAAAACTAATTATCTGTCAAATCAGACATGAGCTAAGTGTTACCATTCACGAAATAAGCACTAGTTGACAAAAAAAAACGTTAGATGGCGGACCCGCGACTGTCTGCATCTTTATCAGCTTGCGTAGCATTTTCACGTAGACCCTCTTCAATTGTTTTCCACAATCCCTTGATCACCATGTAAGATTTTGCTTGTTAATTCCATGTGTCGAAATTGTCTCTGCCTCGTAGTTTTTCGAATGGAAAGCACAAAGCGCTCGAAGACATTTTGCAGCAAATTCTTCTTCTAGAATTATCAGCAGCACGTAAATGAAAAAAAAATTATTTTTCACAAAACAAACTATATCTTTGCGTGATTAACGCCCCATAACCTATTGAGCAGAGAAAAAATAGCCAGCGAAGTGGAACTGTATGCGGGAAAAAATAAAAGACGTGTTACCTTCTAGAATGTACAAACGGAAGAGAGAAGTATTTATAGACAGTTCAGTTGCTAATCCTTATAACATACATAGTTGCATTAAACTGCATATATGTAAATGCAGTGCTGTATAAAATATTACATTCTTTTAACACATCGTCTAAACATTTTAATGTTCTTATTGTGAGCTTCGGCAGCTTCCTCTGATAATTGCGCTGCTTATCTACAAATTCAGCTGGATTTATTTGGGAAATTTGCTACCGTGGCGTCGCTGAAAGTCTGTTTATATTGATTAAAATTCTTTTTGCACGTCCCCGTAATCTTTAATTTTTCTGTTTTGAGCTGCTTGAGATTAGCATTGATAACTTTATGATTTCCTCAACATCGAAATAATTTGCATTTTGTAATTTTTTAGTCCAGTATTTTGAAATTACTCTCCATACATCATTAACCTTGTTTTTTTAAATATTCACAGTCAATATTTTTATTTTTGAGTGCCTCTAAAATGGTATTGATGACTTGAGAATCCTTTTCCAGGGGGATTCCTTCAAAAGAGCTCCAATTATTTAAAATGTAGCTTCGACGGTTTTTACAATTGATATAGTTATCTGAGAATATCCAAATATTTCCAATTAGTCTTTTTAGGCATTGCAATTCCAGCCAAAAGTTGGTTTTTTAAGGTGGTCTAAGAAAGAAAATTTGGTGAATTCGTGACTTTTTGCACATTTTATGTAAAAGAGCATAATAACAATAACTATACTGTGTGTAGTGTCTTCTAGGAGCTAACTACGAGGGTTCATGCTGTGAGTTAACTAAACGCTTGGTTGGTAGCTTGGATTTGACTCACAACATCCCCTCAAGTTCTTATTCTCGTATATCTCTAAAATCAATCATGTATTGAAAATTTATAAAATTTTTTCATTCATGTTTTGTTTTTTTTTATTTTTCATTTTCTTTTGGTTTTTATTTCTCTTTCGTCTTGTTTCTTTTTTTTTATTTGGCTCTTTCGTCATATTTCTTCTTTTGGTTTTCTATTTATTTGTGAATTTAATGGAATTTGTTTCTTTAAATTTCATACAACTTATTTTTATTACATTTTTTGCCTCTGCTATTTCGTGCGGTGTGGATGCTTGTCGAACTTCTACTTTTGATTCGTGCCGGACGAAATGGTCACGCTTACAGGATTTGACAGATAAATACATAACTATCATTACTATTACTAATAGTAAAGCGACTGTACCGGTCCCTCCCTTCTTTAACCAGTCGTGAGTCCTCTCGTAGGACTTGGTCAGTGGTTAGTATTTTTCGCAGATCCTGATGATGTGGTAGCGGGAATGCTGCTGGCGTGGTGAGAGTGTGGTTTGAGTGGTATGTTTTTCGGAGATTTTTTATTAACTCCTGGAGTTTTCATTTTGTTCCCATAACGCCGTTGAGAAATTGTACCGTGATTCTTCTAGTATTCTGAGTACCAATAGTATTCCTCTTGTTATTGCTTCATACGTGTTGCCGTAAACGCTATTGGTTCTTTAAATTGATAGAGCCATCTATTTATGGATTTGATGGGTAACAGAAGTCCATCCGATGCTGGAACTGCCACGTTTTCGCACTGGTCCTATTCATGCTTTAGAACTTCTATCTTGCAACAGTTACTTGTTCGGTTGGTAGCATAATCGTTTTGCTAGATCCATACTAAGGCAATTCTTCTCTTCCTCTGCGGACAAACCAATGTAATGTTCGTGCGATTGGCTTTCGGTTATGTAGTCATACCTGGTTTTTAGTGATAGCTTCGGGATAGGATACAACTTGTACATCGTAAATAATTCCAGTAGTGCGAGACCCTTTTCTGTCTTCGTGGTTCGAACTTAGTACGAATAGCCGTCCGGAACTTCATTGTACCAAGCGGTGTCTTTCATAGGTGGTGGTCTTGCCTCGAGTAACTCGTCCGCTATTTCTGTTTGCTGGCGTTCCTGAATGTCTATTAATTCCTCGGTAATAATGTTCCCCAAGGTAAAGAACTGTGATAAATCAATAAGTGCTTCCGTTTGTCTCTTTCCCATGTCTTCAAGAACTGAGTGGATTTCCTAAATTTCTGTGAATCTACTTAATATCGCTCCTTCAGGTGACCATAAATGCGGTACGCGTCTTGGTGGTCCGTAGTAATAAAAATAGAAACAAACATTGCGCAACGCGGTGTACAAACATTTTTCGTTATGCGCATCTACGTCACACCAGTTTGGTTGCAAAGAGAAATGCCAAACTAGCATACATTTTGTAAACAAAAAAGTAAAAATTAGTGTGAAATATTAAAAATATCAAAATTTATTATTTTATACGAAACAGTTTTCGGCGAAATAAATATAACAATATATTACATATACGAGGTGTGATCAAAAAAGAACCGTTATTGTGTGATCAAAAAATAAAGTATTTATTTATTCATCAACAACTATCTTGTCCCCTTTAAAGTAATTCCCCTCAGATACAATACACTTATGCCAGCATTTTTTCGAATCCTTGAAACACTTCTGAAACGCTTTTTTTGGTATCGCCAACAGCTCCTGTTTCGATTTTTCTTTTATCTCCTCAATCGTAGCAAAACGCTTTCCTTTCATCGGTGTCTTCAGTTTTGGAAAGAGGAAAAAGTCAGCGGGGGCCAAGTCCGGTGAATACGGTGGTTGAGGCATGATAACGGTTTTGTTTTTGGCCAAAAAATTACGCACAAGCATCGATGTGTGAGCTGGTGCGTTATCATGGTGCAAAATCCATGATTGGTTTTTCCACAATTCTGGGCGTTTCTGACGAATTGCTTCTCGCAAACGGCGCATAACTTCAATTATTCCTTGTTGACCGTACGACCTTGTGGCAAGAATTCATGATGCACCACGCAATTGCAATCAAAGAAAACTGTCAGCAAAACCTTTACGTTCGACCGAACTTGACGTGCTTTTTTCGGTCTTGGCTCATCTGGACGTTTCCATTGGGATGATTGGGCTTTGGTTTCAATGTCATAGCCATACACCCACGACTCGTCACCAATTTTGATCTTTTTGAGGAAATCTGGATCGTCGTTGACGATGTTCAACAGCTCCTGAGCGATGTCTATGCGACGTTGTTTTTGCTCAAAATTTAGCAATTTTGGAACAATCTTCGCTGCCGCACGTTTCATGCCTAAAACATCCGTAAAAATTGCTCGGCATGAGCCGAACGATATGCCAACATCATCAGCAACCTCTCTGATAGTGATTCGACGATTATCCAAAATCATTTTCTTCACTGCGTCAATGTTTTCATCGGTTGTTGACGTGCTCGGGCGACCAGGACGAGCATCGTCATTGACATCTTCTCGGCCTTCCTTAAACCGGTTATACCCGAACTTGTGTTCTGCTCATAGTAGACTCGCCAAAGGCCACAGTCAACATTTCAAATGTCCTTGCCCATTTAATTTCATTTTTTACACAAAACTGAATACAGTTTCTTTGATCCATTTTTTCGAATAGTACAAAATCGAAGAGCACACCAAAACACGACTAACCTTTTTATCAGTCAATAACAAACTGACAATCCAAAATGGTTGGTATTGCCAACACATATAACAGACATGTGTACCAACATAACAGAAAAAAAAATGCGAACAACGAACATACGTAACTCACGAAAAGATGAAAATAACGGTTATCTTTTGATCACACCTCGTATATTGACGCAAATATTTCATGAAAATTGCAATTATTTTAAGTGGAAACCCGACCATCATAAATGCTCAATTGAGGAAATAAACTGCGGAAAGAAAAGTGAAGTGGGTGTTTTTTTTTCAATTAGTTTATTACGAAGAATAATAGAAGTAATAATAATAATAATAACTGTATAATAGTGATAGTAATATAATAGTAATAATATCAAAACTATGTTAATATTTTACAAAATTTTCTTTTTCGTTGACTCTCCAAGTTTATAAGCATTCTTCAGTACAATGAGCTCCCTGCGATTCTTCTTTTGTGCCTGTCGCAGACGCCAATTTTCCCCCTTAGTGTCTTGCTGTATGAGTAGTATTAAATATACATATTATATATTTGAAAATAATTATTCTTTGAATCTTCCTTTTATTATTACACTTACATTTGATTTTGCAAATATGTACTCCACTTCGTCAAATACATTTATGTTATTTTATACGACTCCTCGTGATTGAGGAGGCATCTATGAGTCTATTTGTAGGATAGAGGAAAGAGTTTTCCTTGTTCTCATCTACTGGACGCGGATCTTCTGCGGCCACACTAAGAACCACTTTGGGCTCACAGCTCTCGACCAAAAGCTCCTCTAAAACTTACAACTTCAATAATTGATGATTTTTGTTTCCATTATGAGATGCGACAACATTTTTCTCTTGGAGTAGCTTAGCGGCAATCTTTTTATTTTCTCTCCGTTCAACGTATTGAGTACGCTCCGGATTTTCAAAAGTCGCTTGAAAATTGTTGGCACAGGGCCGCGGTTCAACAATCTCCACGTAGTGAAGCTTGGAAGAATTGTAGAATTTCAGCAATACAAATGCAATTTAAATAATTTATATTTTACCCATTTGATACTTCAAGCTATTTGCAAAGTCATCACTTGTGAAATGCTCCATGCAAATGAAACTGGTCTTCGGATTGAAAACTTTTTTTCGCCGGCAGAAACTTATCCAGTTTTTCCAAACAGTCGCATCAGACGGAAAGGAAAAAAACTGCACTTCGACGCTTTACTTCCATTCCAGTTGTTGCAACCTTCCACCGCACATTTCATTTTTCATTGTCTCTCTACTTTCTTATTTATTTAATTATTATTTTTTAAAAATGCTATACCATTCACCTTTGGTTCACTCGTACATTACAAGGTTCATTACTTCGTTACTATGTACCAGAGGGGAAGAGCAATGAACCAGTAATTTACTTTATCGCCGTATAGGACTCTGACTGATGAATTTAATTAAATTGTATTTATTCTGTATTCTTTGGAAATTGAGAGTAAATTTATTGGAATACGAGAATATCCTCGATATTCTGGGTTATATCTATATATTGTCAATTGTGTGACTATGCATTTTGCTGAACGTAATTTGACCACACATGACACGTATATATTCAGAAACAAGTGTATTTCCTCACACCCTGTAACTTTCATATATATGAATACATACATATCTTACATGTGGTATCCTCTCGTAATACTTCTAGACTGATCCCAAGTTGGTTTTTCATCATGCATTTCGCTATGCAATATGCTTGCGTTTCTGCTAAACCCAATTTTTCATTGTTTATGTTGTTAATCTGTTTATCTAATATGCAGTTCCTATCCTTAATTTCTTACTGTTAGTAAATATATTATTACCTTCCTATAATGTCTCTTATATATGGCTTATCTAACTATAATTATTATTCATATATAAGAGTATAAATATGGTATCTACATACATAATATTTTAGTAATAAAATAGTTGACATTGAAGTCTCAAACGTGTGAGTCTCAAAGTTTATCACTGGTGACGAGTGTAAAAAAGAAAACGTTTTTTTCAAGTGTTCAACTCAAGCGCATCGCTTCATGCAAATTTCATTCCGTTTTCTATGCTAATCTCACATAAAATAAACAATCATGCCGGCCGAAAGTGAAATCCTAAAACAATTGCTTAAAGAGCAGCAAGAATTTTCCAGAAATATGTTGCAACAACAAAAACAGTGGATGGAATCAATTCTCGCGAACAAAGCTGATGGTGCAGTTGGTGCAAATCACACCATAGTGCCTGCAGTTCATAATTTTTCAAAAGAGCAGCAAACCTGGAAATCGTACCTAGAGCAGCTCATTCAGTATTTTTGAGCATATTCAGTTCAGTGCGCGGAAAAGCAAAAATCATTCTTCTTGTCATGGATTGGCACAGAAAATTTCGAACTTCTAAAAAATCTTTTCGGTAGTGTGCCATTACAAGAACAATCGTAGAAAAATGTAACGGACAAATTAACGGAACATTTCCAGTCAAAGCGACATGTAGTCGCCGCGCGCTACGATTTCTTCAAGAGAGAAATGAAACCACAGCAATCGTATAGAGAGTGGATAGCCGATCTAAGCGGACTGGCAAGAGAGTATAACTTCGCCTGTTCTGTCGAAAATTGTACTCATAAGTTCGTGGACGATATGATTCGTGACCAAATAATTACTCACACGCCACACGATGCTGTGCGCTCTGCTGCGTTGCAGAAGCTACAGCCAACATTTGCTGACGTCTTGCTCAACCACCGTCGTACGAATCAACCACCGTCGTACGAATCAACCACCAAAACAGTTGCAGCGATAAAAGAACAAGTGACTGGAAAACAAATTCCAGTGAACGCTGTAAATGCATTTGCAAAAAAAAATCGCGTGTTAACAGCAACAACAACATTGTAAAATTCAAATCCTGCTCGGGCTGTGGAGACTCTCACTCAAGAGGAAGCTGCAAATTTAGAAATGCCGTGTGTAACAAATGTAACAAAATTGGGCATATTGCTCCGGTGTGCATGTCAAAGCAAAAGAAAAACAACAAAAACAATTTCAGTGACGAAAACAAAAAGAAAGATTACCGCCGCAAAAATCATAGCATTATCATGATCGAGACAATATATAATTTGACCGGTGTGGTAAAAACCGAAAGCAATAAAAATTACATTGATCTACAAATCCTAAACAAAATTGTGTCTTTTCAAATGAACTCGGGGGCAACAGTGTCAATAATAAATGCGAAAACATACAAGCAGTTAAACAGGCCGCAGTTGCGAAATTGCTGACGAGTGTTGTTCGGTTTCGGTCAAAATAAAATTCCAGTGCTTGGCGAACTCTGTGCAAATGTCAAGTGCGGCGAAAAAGAAGTGGTAATCGTTGTCGTTGATGTTGAAAATGGAAGCAATTTATTCGGTTTCGATTTATTCAAAGAATTAGGTTTTGAGATTCAGAAAGTATCTAACATAAACGCAGTTGAAACAAGCAAAGTAAACGAACTGTATAATAAATATCGCGATGTTTTTGAACCAGCTCTTGGTACAACCTAAAATTTTAAAGCAAGTGTTTACTTAAAAGAAAATGCACATCCGAAATTTTATAAAAGCCGACAAATCCCTTTTTCGCAAATGCCACTATTCAAAAATGAAGTCGAGCGACTCACAAGTGCCGGTATTTGGAAGCCAGTGACATTTTCTCAATGGGCTTCACCTATCGTTCTAGCGCATAAATCTGACGGTTCAATAAGAATTTGTGGAGATTTTAAACTAGCTTCTAATGCACAAATTGACATCGAGCAGTATCTACTGCCTACTTGTGAAAGTTTGTTCCACAAAATGAGTTGCGGTCAACATTTTTCTAAAATCGACCTTAAAGACGCTTACCTGCAAATGGAACTTGACGATGAATCTAAAGCAATTATGGTTGTCAATACACTCAATTATGGTTATTCCAATACCAACATCTTCCTTATGCTATAACCAGTGCTCCGGCTCCAAAAATATCTTGAGTAGCTTCTTCAAGGCGTAGAAGGTTGCGGAAATTATCTCGACGATATCATCATTACCGCGTCTACATTTCACAAACAAATCAGCCGCCTGGAGAAAGTGCTACAAATTTTACAACAAAATGGTATCAAGTGCAAGCAAGAAAAGTGTTTTTTTCTACGAGAAAAAATCGAGTTCCTTGGTCGTCAAGTCAGCGCTTAAGGAATATTACCAGACGAGTCAGGACTCAAAGCAGTGAAAGATCTTTAGCCGCCAAAAGATCTGAAGCAAGCGTTTCCACCAATATTTATATGGGAGGATATTTATATTGGTTATAGACCACAAGCCGCTTGTAATCATTTATAATCCGAATCATCAATTGCCATTAATGACGTCACATCGACTACAACGCTGGACGATTATACTCATGGCTTATCAATATGATGTACGATATCGCAAAACTACCGAGCATGGTAATGCTGATGCTTTATCACGTTTACCACTGGGCTCGGACAAACAGTTTCCACACGAACCATTGATGATTTGGCCTGCTTCAACATTGATGAGCTAAACACCCCAATTGATGCTGAAATTATTTGTAAACACACCGAAAACGACAAAATTCTTCAACGCGTTCGTTTTTTCGTCCAAAATGGAAGGCCTGAGAAACTAAATCCTCAAGATGTTGATCTGCAATCATTTTTTTAACCACCAATTTGCCTTAACAGTTACCAACAATTTACTTTGCCTTGAAACGGCGTATAATCGCGTCATCATTCCTGCCTCCCTCAAGCGAAAAGTTCTTCAACTTCTTCATGATGGTCACTGGCGCGTATCCAAAATAAAGCAGCTGGAACGACAGCATGTATGGTGGGTCAATATTGACAAATACATTGCACAGCTAACTGAAAGCTGCGATGTTTGTAAAGTAGCAAATCCTGCACCTGCACAGGAGTATGAAAGCTGGCCTGAAGCTAACCGACCTTGGGAAAGGATACACATTGATTTCGCTGGCCCATTTTGTGATTTTATGTGGCTCATTTGTGTCGACGCTTTTTCCCAGTTCCCGTTCATCATTCAACTAACTACAACAACAACTGCTGATACAATATCCGCCGTATCATCAATTTCTTCCATTGAAGGTATACCTGAGACGATCGTAAGTGACAATGGTCCTCAACTTACAGCTGATTCAATCAAAATTTTTTGCGCGCAACTTGGTATCAAGTATGTTACTACTGCACCGTTTCATCCCGCTTCGAACGGGTTAGCCGAACGCTTCGTCGGAACTTTCAAAACTGCTGTTAAGAAAAACATCGATGATGGATTAAATTTAAAATCTGCTGTAGTAAAATACCTAGCAACTTATCGTTTTATGCCAAACGCTACTAGCAAAACACCAGCCGAACTACTGCATGGCAGACCTGGTCGTACCCTTTTGATTCAACTATTGGTATCACCAAAACAATCCGACAAATCTCAAACAAGCAAGCAGAAGTTCCATTAAAATCAATCTGTTTTCGCTCGAAACTACGCAAGAGGAGTAAAATGGGTAAAAGGTGCGACAGCTGGGTAGAATGGTTTATCTGGTTCACACAACTAATGGCTATTACAAGCGACACACTAATCAGCTGAAAACTAGATGCAGTTCCGACTTAAATTCTACGCAATCACCAAACGATATCGATTTTTCATATATACCAAAAACCAACAATTCAACACAGGTTTCAAGTAGCCAACTAACACAATCACCGGTTCAAGAGCCTCCTACCGAAGAGAGAGCATTAGCCGAGATACCTCAACTTCGAAAGAGTATACTTATTCGGAAAGAAGTTAACCGATATGAAACCGCCGACTTTAGAAAAACTTAAGTATCATATTTGTATTACGTTTCAAACATTAATCACTTTTCATTTTTCCATTACATTCATGAATTCATTTAACTTAATTTACGTTTTATTTCATAAAATAAGGGTGGAGAAGTGTTATATCCAACAATAAAATAAATATCCATCCTTGATATCGTATATCATACTTAATACTCTTAAATGCAACCCTTCGTTCTATTACTTTTAATTACTATTTTTATGTAACTCTGCTATGGAATAAGCTTTAATTCTTTTAATAAATCAGTTGACATTGAAGTCTCAAAGTTCGTCATATTTAGCAGCTGAAAATGGATGAACCACCAAAAAAGAAAAGCAAAGAGGCAAAAAAGAAGTGGAAGGAAAGCGAGCTGCTCCTCATCATTGAGTATCTGCATGAGGAGCTAGATTTTGAGGTAGATTCAGCGTTTTTATAAAATTTATGTATTCATCCTTATTAATTCTGATAATTTTTATTCAGAATCCCACGGCCCAATTCTGTTTTAAAAAACTAGTAGAAAAGACTCAGTTGAATGCAACGTGGCGCCTTGTGTGGTGAAAGGTGTGGCACCTGAAAACGCTGTTTAAAAAGGCCAACGACTGGGTTGCGTCTACGGGGGCAGGAGTGCTGTTGGAAGACGAGAGTGGAAGTGTCGAAGGTAATTAACATTTGTATCATGGAAAAGAAGTAATACAATAAATTATTTCAGCAAGCGTATTTAAAATATGTCCACACTTCAACCGGCTGAGGAAATTTTTCGCGAAGAGAACTGTGGTGTTGGCCCCAATTTTGTGCATCAATTCAATGCCGTTGTCTCCACCACCACCTTCGCCTCTTTCTTGTCCAGTTACTCCAGCATCGTCATTGCAATGTTTTGAGGAGCCATCTGCATCGGCCTTGTTTTCTGATGCATCGCGTTTCACCGCATCTATGCCGAAAACTGCAACACCAACAACAAAACAACCAAGAACACCCAGCTGGGAAAAATTCATCAGCAAAGAATAGAATTTGAAAAGAAAAAATTAGAATTGGACGAAAAGAAGGTGGAAAGAGAAATGGAAATTAAAGAAAGGAAGTTTATATTAGAAGAAAAGCGTATTATATTAGTAGGTAAAAGGAAAGGAAGAAGAGAAGGCAGGAACAAGTGGCTGAGTTCAGAAAACTGGAATTAGATATGAAAGAGATGGTGTCGAAATATGAAATAAAAAGAATGAGAAAAATAAATACATTTGGCATTGTTTTATTAATCGTCACACATAATTCTATATAATGCTTGTATTTTTTCCACTGCTTCGGTTGTTCTTATGTAATTTTTGGTTGGAGCATTTTCGTCTTCTCTGTCATCCTGAACTAAGCTGTATAAGTTGTCCTGAATTTTGTCCGAAGGGAGCGATTAGAGTCGTTTGCAAGGAGTAAGCAGAATCGCCTGCTATCTACTGCTCGGATGAAAAAAAATCCTTCCTCTTGAGTGAAAAAATTAACTTGTCCGAAACCTGGACACTGTCGAAATGGCCTACTGTAAAATGGCGAATCTGCTGGTTGTCGCATACGACTTCCGTTTTAATTGAAAATTTGCGGCTTTTCGAAAAATTGTATGTGTGTTTTACCTATCCTATGCAATGTGGCAACTCATGATATCTTTTGTTGACTATATCATGCCTTTCAGTTTGATCAGCCCATGCAATATATTTTGGTTGAAGACTCAGAAAAGACTGAAAACCTCTTTTAGTCATTTTTTAAATAGTTTCGCCATCTCCAACTCGAAACATGGTGGCTATTTTTCGAATGGCCGTGTATTCACCGGATGAGCCCAGGTGGTATAGAACAATCCCCAACTGGACATCAATTGGGTATTGTCTCTGCGTGTGGGAATTTACAAATTGTGGACTATTGCTGATTAATTATAATAGTAATCCAAACTGATCTCTTGTCACACGTAACATCTGCCGAAAGCGACCCTTATCGAATTCCTTAAGCACGGTAGATATCCATGCCAAAGACTTAGGAACACTGTGAAAGGTGCCATAGAGGCTGGATAAAATGGCGAAAAGGTCTTCATCTTCTTCAACCACTATCCTCCAATAAGACTGCTCATCTAGAAAATCAGTCTACATTACATAATTATGTCGACAGAAATAGGCATTAATAAATACAACCATCTTCAAAAATCATATTAAACGCGTCACTTTCAATTAGAAAATCAACAATTTTCTAATTTTCCCTCTGTTCGTGTCATTTTTGCAAAGCTTGCAATATTTCCGCTTTTGTGCGTTCTCGAGGTGTTGCATTCTTCAGTCTTGCAATTATTTTTGCAAATTATGTTTACCCTTGCTTTTGCGGTTCATTCATAAATGTATTATGCTGACTTGCTCATTTGGCTGTGCTTGATACTTAAATTATACCAACAATGAGATTTAAATCATATGTCATATGCATGTTGCGAGTCTATTGTAGAGAGCGGATGTGATTTTGTTTGCTCCTCATTTGTTGGTGATTTAGTGAATAATTTATTGGTTTAAATTGTAAACCAAGCGAAAGAAACGCATAGAACTGATAATTTTACAATCAGCAGAAGCAGTGAATGAAAAAAGAAGAACGAAAATACTGAGAACTAAACTTTTAAATTTAAATTTAAAATAGTGTAAGCTTCTAATAAAGAAGCGGAATTATAGCAACAAAATCTGACTTTACCGTCACAGACGCTTTCGGAGCAGCATCGGGTGATCGTGCATGTGAGTGAATCCAACATGTTTCCGTCTCTTCCCAAAGTGAAGACTGACAACGTCAGCATTCCTCTGCCAAAAAATATTCCGAATTTATTTAATAAAAATAAAATTGGTGGTTCTCCCGTGCATAACAACACATAGGCAGGCGCTTAACAATGCCCTCAGTGATTATACACTCTGCTCAGTATTCGTGGAAATCTCAACGCGCTTCACCATACACAACTGAGCAAGAAAACATGAACAGACAGACTGAGAATATATTAAAAACAGAAGAGCGTAACACAAATACACCAACAAAGGAAAATAAAATATCGTAATCTCAGGTGAATAAATTGCAGCTAGGGCGACAGTACAGACAGGCATAGATCGCTACATGCATGTAAAGCGTAAGTTAAGTCCTCAAACTAAATTGAGTGAACAAGCAGCAAGAATTCCTAATCCAAATGGTAGTAATAATAGCAATAAATTCTCTAAACAAAATCGTTTTGCTATTTTATCGATAATCGATGCTTTGGACATTGGAGTCCAAAATCAAATAACTTCCAAATCTTATAAGCCACAACCTATTTATCTACGTGAACCCAGCGCCAACGCATTAGTGCTAAGTTTGAGCCAGATAATCGTTGGGAATAAATTCCATATAATTCCTTTAATGAAAGGTAACATTGCAAAAATAAAATTTCAAATTTGCGAAGAATGCAAGTACCGTGTTATAATATCGTACTTCGATAAAAATAAAAAGAGCTACTACACATACCAACTAAAAAGTAGTAAGGGACTTGTGGTTGATTCTGATGTAGATCCGGACGAAATCAAAGAGGCTCTTGATGATTCTGGTTTTAGAGCGAAGTCCGTTTACAATATAAAAAATATGGATAAAATACCACAACCACTATTTCGAGTCGAGCTTGAACCTGACACGCGAAAATTGAAAAGCAATGAACCTCACCATATTTATGATAGGCTGTATTTGTTGCAACGATGAATCACTGTAGACGAACCTCACAAGAGAAAATGACCGGTTTTATGCTGAAATTGTCAAGAGTATGGCCATACAAAAACATATTGTACGCTACGTTCAGTATGTGTTGCCTGTGGTGATCTTCATCATTTGTCACAATGCTCGTTAGACAAATCCAATGTTGGAACCTAAAAATGCAGTTACTGTGGTGACAATCATACTGCCAATGGTGGGGGGGGTGGTAACACGGTCAGCGGACCACTCCTAGCTATTTCCCATTGCGCGGCTTCGCCAGTCCAGGTGGCGCAGGTCGTTCGTAATGGCGGCGGTGGTGTCACACACCGCAGCCCATTTCTCCGGGCTCTCGAGCATATGCGGCACTATGTTATCGGGCATCACGGGCTCTCCACACACTCCTTGTAGGGCCCCTCTACCACTTTCATAGCGCAATAGAAGAATACGTGTTTGGCATCTTCTATCCCTCTACCTCCACAGTTTGCACAGTAGAGGGATTCCTCCAAGTGGAATCTGTGCAGGTATGCCCGAAAACCTCCATAGCCTGTCAGCAATTGTGTGATGTAGTAATTAACCTCACCATGCGAGCTGCTTACCTATTGCTGAATATTGGGGATCAGCCTTCTTGTCCAGCGGCCGTTTGTAGAAGTGTCCCACTTGGCTTGCCATTCTTGAAGGGTCCTCCGCTTTACAATTGCCAAGAGCTCTTGCACATTTGTCGCGTGTGTCCCTTTGGCATGGTAGAGGTTCAGCGCTTCTTTCGCTAGCAGGTTCACGGGAGTCATGCCGGCTATTACCAAGGTGACATCTGTCGATACGGTGCGTTATGCTCAGATCACTCGTAGTGCACTTCTCTTGTATGCTGCCTCAATGGTGCGGACGTAAGCCTTCACATCCGCATTTTCGGCCCATATTGGCGCCCCATAGAGAATAATGGATTTGACAACCCCAGTCTTTTCCGCTGTCTGGGTCCTCCAAAGTTGGACATTATTCTACATAGGAGATATCATGTGTTCTACATAGGAGAGATCATGTGTGCCAAGGAGATCCTTCTCCATCCATCTCAGCCATTTTGGATTCAATATCCCCCCATTTCTCCAGAACTTTCTTCCCCACCTTCGATATATTATCGATAAGCCCCACATGTAGCTCGTCTTTAACCACTTCGCTGTATGGTCTTCTGGTGCTCGTCGATGGTTCGTCGGTTGTTGTTGCTTTCTTGGCAACCTTGTGTCTTTTGGAAGCCGAAAAAGTCACATCCTGTGACCTATTCTGCTTCGTCGCGTTTTCTGGGAGACAGATTATGATCTGGTACTTTTCGTACTCGTCGACCACTGCTTGGTATTTAGCCTTTTCCTCTTTGCTTAAAATGAAGAGGGCTTTATGGCACCGGCTTTTCATGACCGCTGCCTCAGACTTTGGCTTCAGAGGCTTTGTCTTAGAGTCCTTCTTCGCCGCCCCCGACATGAATGTTGTTTTTCTTGTTGTTGGTGTTGATGTTTTACCACACTTATTATCGGCGTCAATTGGAGACCAGCAACTCATCCTCTGAGTATGTGGTACTATAGAAAAAGACTTTTGATGTGTTATCTAGCTTTATTGGCAAAGAACGTCTTATCTCTTGAGCTTTACAAAAACGGAAGGATCGATGTAAAAGGAAATAAAATTGACATTACAAAAATATGACAGTTTGATGGCAATGATATAGAAACGTCAAAAGATAAACATATGATTGATGATGTTGCCATATCTTTAGAATGCCTATGTAAATGATATTTCAACAGGTACAGGCACCGGGGTGATTTTTGTGTTTTTTTTTTTTGTTGTATCCATCTGTTTCGTGCGACTACCCTCCCCCGAAGGTTTGGGCAGTCAAAGCTTTTTGTAGGGAAAGGGGCGGTTCACACCGACAGAGTCCTATGCCGCGGAAAGGCCACATTTACTCCCCGATGCGTCCCGGTTTCGGAGAAGCGCCGTTCAAATACAGTGTACGTATGTAAACCCCTGACTGCAAAACTCATCCAATTGGTGACCCATAACATACTGGATTCGCAAGCTCATTGAAGCAAAACGTACGCAAACGAAACATGAAACACAAGGAATCAATTGGTTACTTAATAAAATATCAAGTATGCGCCTAGAACACATAGTTCTACTATACAATGCAATTATATCGCTAATATGGACGTATGGAGCCCAGCTGTGGGGAAATGCTAACATTGAATTAATCCAGAGTGCAAAATCGGAAATTCTTCGAATTATTGTAAGCTCTCTCTGGTACATTAAAAATGATAACATCCACAGCGATCTTAAAACCACTAGTAAAACTAGTTAAACTAGTGAACTAATAAAAATGTAAGTGTAAATATAAATACAAATTTCGACATCATCCCAATTATGTGGCAAGACTATTACTTCAAACTAAAATACACACACGCTTACGTAGGTTAGACTGAAATTATTGGATTGAATTGTTCTCACTAGGTATAACTGTTATAAATACATATTTAAATACTTTACTTTAGTTACTTAATAAATCCAATACACTGGTTGCAGGTTAATATTTTTATTAGATTTAAGATTTGAATTTTTTTTTTGTTTATTTCCCAATTTGATTACTTTCTGTCAATGTACAACATCTAGTAATTGTGTAATGCATAATATACATATATACATACTCGTATATAGGGAGTTTTACAGTTTCTGTGACCACTGCCATATCAATCTCTACATTATATTTATTGCTTTCATAAATGCATATTTGAAAATAGATAGTACGACGTGTGATAACCGTTATTTTCAAATTTCGTGAGTTACGTATGTTCGATGTCCGCATTTTTTTTCTGTTATGTTGGTACACATGTCTGTTATATATGTTGGCAATACCAACCATTTTGGATTGTCAGTTTGTTTTTGATAGGTAAAAAGGTTAGTCGAGTTTTGGTGTGCTCTTCGATTTTGTACTATTCGAAAAAATGGATCAAAAAAACTGTATTCAGTTTTGTGTAAAAAATGAAATTAAATGCGCAAGGACATTTGAAATGTTGACTGTGGCCTTTGGCGAGTCTACTGTGCGCAGAACACAAGTTCAATTGTGGTATAATCGGTTTAAGGAAGGCCGAGAAGATGTCAATGACGATGCTCGTCCTGGTCGCCCGAGCACGTCAACAACCGATGAAAACATTGACGCAGTGAAGAAAATGATTTTGGATAATCGTCGAATCACTATCAGAGAGGTTGCTGATGATGTTGGCATATCGTTCGGCTCATGCTAAGCAATTTTTACGGATGTTTTAGGCATGAAACGTGCGGCAGCGAAGATTGTTCCAAAATTGCTAAATTTTGAGCAAAAACAACGTCGCATGGACATCGCTCAGGAGCTGTTTTTGGCCAAAAACAAGACCGTTATCATACCTCAACCACCGTATTCACCGGACTTGGCCCCCGCTGACTTTTTCTTCTTTCCAAAACTGAAGACACCGATGAAAGGAAAGCGTTTTGCTACAAATGAGGAGATAAAAGAAAAACCGAAACAGGAGCTGTTGGCGATACCAAAAAAAGCGTTTCAGAAGTGTTTCGAGGATTGGAAAAAACGCTGGCATAAGTGTATTATATCTGCGGGGAATTACTTTGAAGGGGACAAGATAGTTGTTGATAAATAAATAAATACTTTTTGAAAAATCGAAAATAACGGTTATTTTCTGATCAAACCTCGTATATATTATAATTAGTTTAAAGTCTGGCTCATAAGTCTGATGGCCGGAGTGTCTTTAACCGTCGGCTGGTGGTGTTTTTTTTCAACTATATGGCTAAGTTCATTATTAGGGTGCGAGAGTACTTTATTTTTATATCTGTGACTATTGACTCTTATCTCCTCGCTAGGCAGTGGAATTTTTAGATCACGATGTATCACGTCGTTTGGTACATACCATGGAGCATTTAAAATTGTCCGTAATATTTTGTTTTGAAACCTTTGGATCTTTTCCACATTCGTTTTTTTGGCGGGGCCCCATATTTGTCGCCAATAGGTCCGGATTGGTTGTAAAATTTGTTTATATATTAGTAGTTTATTGTGGGTTGTTAGTTTCGACTTTTTTCCTAGGAGCCAGTATAGTTGTCCGAATTTAATTTTCATTTGCTCACGTTTTTTAAGAATATGTTGTTGCCATGTCACTTTGTTATCTATATGCATTCCAAGATATTTAGCATAGTTTTCAGTATCTATTAATTTCATTTCATTTTTAGTCGTATTGGTGTGTAATTTCTTTTTGTTGTGTATATTACTTGTACTGTTTTGTTTTCATTTCTTTGGATACCCCAACAGCTGAACCAATCCATTAATTTGTCTAAGAGTTTTTGGAGGGTGATAGTCGCTTTTGCAATGCAATTATTCGAGTTAAGAATGAGAGTATCGCCGCAAATGTTACAATCATAGCGGAGTTGTCGTTTGGCTTGGGGATATCAGATGTGAATATCAGATAAAAAATTGGTCCTAGTACACTACCTTGAGGGACGCCAGCACACGCATTATATAATTGTGAGCTAGCATCATTAAATTGGACATAGAAAGCTCGGTCAGTGAGGTAGCTTTCCAGTGTCAACCAAATATCATGTGGGAGAAATCTCTTTAACTTGGCATGTAGTCCTGCATTCCAGACACTGTCAAAAGTCTTTGCAACATCAAGGTAAACGTCTATGTAGAATCTTTTTTCATCCAGGTCTGATAAGATTTTGTTGGTAACTCTATGTACTTGTTGTATGGTAGTATGTTGTCGACGAAATCCAAATTGGTGGTCAGGTAAACTTTATTTTCCATTAAGGTTGTTTAAAATTTTTTATACAGGTTTTGTAAGAGGCTGATCGGTCCGTATGAGGTCAATTTCGTTGCGTCTTTACCTGGCTTTGGGATGGCTATTATTTTTGAAACCCTCCAGACCTTTGGGAAGTATTTTTGTCTTAGAATTGCATTAAATATGTTCCTTACATAGCATATTGCACAGTCTGGTAGTTCTTTGAGGATTTCTCCAGTTATGGAGACTTTTTGGTTTTGATTTGTTTTCTTATTGCATCCTTTATTTCTTGTGTAGATATTTTCCTTATTGGCATATTTGTGTCGTTACAGGCAGTATTATGTTGATCCCGAATAGTAGTACTGGTACTGGTATTTGTGAATGTTGTTTCAAAGTATTTAGCCAGAACTTTGGCTTTGTCTTCGTTAGTTCCAGCCCAGGAGTTATTAGTTTTTATGATTGGCGGTTGATGACTATTTGCGCTTTTTAGTTTACTGTAATTTTCCATAGAGAGTATTTTGTCGATTGTGTTGCAGTAAGATTTATCAACCTATTGCAGGTTTTCTTATTGTCGTATAATTTAAGCATTTCTTTGAGTTCTTTCGTCACTTTATTTAGTTTTATCCGCTGGAAATCTTGTTCTTTTTATATATACTCGTATATTATATTTGTCTAATTTTACGCTTTTCTTTAATATTCTTCGTTGCATATAGGAGTGTTCATCCGTGTTTCTTTTTGTTTTATTGCTGGCGTGGATCTCGTATAGGTTTCATATATTACGTCATTTAGGTGGATAATTGCACTTTCAATATTGTCTGGTGCTTTGAGGGCAACGTTGAGACACAGTTCCTGCTGGACTATTTCTCTAAATGATTCCCAACCTGTTTTTTCATTATACAAGTGTATTGCTGGAAAACTAAGTGTGGGCTATTTGAGTATTCTATAATGACAGGCGAGTGGTCTGAAGAAAGTTCGAAGCACTTGTCTTGATCTGCAGAATAGTGCATGTTTCTTAAAACTACTTTGAACCCCTGTGCTCTTTTGGCTTGTACGTGTAATATTGCATGTTTTTTTGTTTCAGCATTTTAATTACTGGTTTCGTTTTTTAATATTCGTAGTTCATACTTATTTTTTGTAGTGTCGTTAAGGGCTTGATTTTTACGTGAACGATGCCTGCTTAATATTTTTATTCCTAATTAGTTTTGATTTAAACTATTACTTAAAATTATCTATTCCTATTTCTTAATCCTATCACCTCATCTTCCATATTCCCTTTCCATTGTTGAGTTAATTAATTTAATACTTACTTGTTAGAATATATGCTGAGACACTTGTTCCATAATTTCAGCTCGTTCTGGTACCACCGCGTTTCCCCCAACAATGGTGTGTATACATGTTTGAGCAACACCCTGTCGACCTGCCCATTTCGCCGTGCCGTCGTCGATACAATAAAACTGCCTCCATGATCATATTTTAATTTTCTTTTTCTACGTTATAAAGGGTGTCCCAACAAGAACGCAATTTTTAAATCTGGCAACATTCGAAGTGTCATTGTTTGACATTTGAACAATTGTTATTGTTTGCTAGTAGAAGGTACGAGGTTAGTGAAAATGGAGCACTACACGAATGAACAACGTGAAATTGTGTAATTGTTTTACCAAAATGGTGAAAGTTTTGCGGTCAATTTGGGGTCAGAATAATGCTCCAAAAGAGTCAACTGTAAAGAGATTAATGGATAAATTTGCCGAAACTGGGTCTGTTAGTGATGTAAAGACAACAACGCGCCATCGACCAGGTCGATCGACCGAAAATGTCGCAGCTGTACGTGATGATGTCGCTCAAACTCCATCCACCTCAATTCGACACCGAGCTCAGCAAATTGGTGTCTCCAAATCCACTATGCAGCGAATTTTGACGAAAGATTTGCATCTTCATGCATACAAAGTTCAATTGACTCAGGAACTGAAGCCAGCTGACCATGGACAGCGAAGGGAGTTCGTTAATTGGGTATTGGAGAGACAACATGAAAATGCTGATTTTGCCGCTAAAATCATCTTCAGTGACGAGGCCCATTTCCATCTTGATGGCTTCGTCTATAGGCAGAATTGTCGCATTTGGGGTGAGGAAAATCCTCGAGTGATTCACGAGAAGCAAATGCATCCTCAACGTGTCACTGTGTGGTGTGGTTTTTGGGCTGGAGGAATCATTGGACCTTTTTTTTATGAAAATGAGGCAGGTCAAGCGCAAACAATCAATGGTGTTCGGTATCGTGAAATGATAACAAGTTTTTTCTTGCCTCGAATTGAAGAAATGAATGTGGAGGGCATGTGGTTCCAACAAGACGGCGCCACATGTCATACAGCCAGAGAAACAATTCAATTCAATTTATTTAAAATTTAAAAATTGCGCTCTTGTTGGGACACCCTTTAGCACATACCACTTTCTGCATTTACTTTACCATTAATATTGGTATTAAAGAATGCCTATGCCCTTAGTTATTATTATTATTATTATTATTATTGACAGGCTAAAAGAACACCGCGACCTAAAAGATCTATTGTGCAGCCTCGTACCCAACTAAAACAGTCCTAGACTGTTTATAAATCTCGTAACTGCTGTGGGCTTAATGCCCTTAGTTACCTAATGTTTTATGTATTTCGTCTATGAATATGTTAAATGTTAATTATTAATTTTTCTTATTCCTTTTGAAAAAAAAAATTCCACCATTCGTACTCCAATTTCCTAAATAACTATTCACTCCTATTTAATCTATCTAAAATGTAGGATCATTTATACTTACTTATTGGAATAATTTCTTATTAAATTAGGTTAGGTTAGGTTAGCATGGCAGCCGGACTAAGGACCAGCTCACTCAGACCACCATGTCCATTGTGATACCACCGCGTAACAACGCACTCCGATTCACTCGTCGAGCCATTTCGAAGCCCTAATAAAGCGCAGGATTTGTTTGACCTTTGCGCTAGAGACTTCTGTAAGTCTTTAGCGCAAAGGTTTGCCTATGTCTGGAAGTGCCTATCGAAGTTGAGATTAGGTATAGAGTGGTCAATGTGTTGGGTAGAACTACTCCAGGTATGCGCAATAGTCGAGTGACCAATCTGCCAAACATGCCATAACGCCGCACATTTCAGCCTTAGTGCTGCTGTGGCGGCCACTTGTTTCCCTACCAGTTCTAATGTAGGTAGGTTGCGTATTACTTCTAAAGCTTTAGTAGGCGTGGTCCTTAAAGCACCAGATATGCATAAAAAAACCGTTCTTTCATGGCACCCCCCCTCTCTAGGTCTAGCAGTAATGAATTTACCGCCAAATTCCAGTGCAGGGGGAAGAGGACTCCTCCCTGAGGAGTGCCTCTGCAGACCTGTCTGCTTAAGGTGTAGGAACCTCAGCTGGTAGTTACCTCTCTGCCCTCTATCAGCGCTACCATATTAGAATCGACGCCCAGAGTTTCTAACGCTCCCGTAATGTCGTTCGCATTTATGTTGTCGAAAGAGCTTTCTATGTCAATGAACGCCGCTAGTGCGAAAGCCTTCTGCTGGATGGCTTTTTCCACTATACCAATAAGTACGTGTAACGCCGTCTCTGTCGATTTACCCTTCGTGTATGCATGTTGTGCCGAGGAGATTCTACCAGTTGGTATAGCTTCCCGTAAGTGTGCATCCATCAATCTCTCCAGTGTTTTTAGGAGGAAAGACGTGAGACTGATTGGTCTGAAGTCTTTAGGATTTACATGTGAGGACCTGCCGCTTTGGGTATGAAGGAAACCTTCGTTTCTTTCCATCTTAGCGGAATATAGCCCATGTTAAGACAGCTTCTAATTGCAGTCACAACCCAGGGCGTAATTATGTCCCGTGATTGTTGCAGTTCAGCTGGATAAATTCCATCCGGACCCGGAGATTTATATGGACCCAATGTGTTAATGGCCCATTCAACTTTCTCGACTGTAACTATCGCATTCCCTATGTCAGACTGCCTCCACTGTGCTACTAGAGCATTTGCGTTCTCTGCCATGCTTCACTTTTCGTTGTTACGATAACTTCTTACATTGGCTCAAATTATGGCTTTCAATTCGAAATTCATTAAGTAATTTATAAATGGTTGAATTACTTAAATCTTTTATGTTATAAAAGATTTAAGTAATTCAAATAAAGACACATTCAATTTGATCATTCTCGGGGACGTGTAACTGAGTTCTATTTGCGCAAAGAGCGAGACATTAAAGGTGTCTAGACTTGTCCCAGTTATTTTCGGGTTTGTACGAGGCGTGTAGCACAGTTAGTCAGTCCTAGGGTAGATGTAAATAGCTCCAGAAATGTTTCTAATTCCTCTTTAGTTTCGAGACGTGCTTTAAGAACAAGATGAGAGCTAACGTATTTTCTGTATTGTAGTCAATTGGTTCTAAGGGGTGTGAGGTATCTTATTATAGGGGAGTGATATACGTTAATAATTACAACGCGCATACACAACCGCCACCATATTAAATACAGCAACCATCATAGATAGTCTAAGGAACCTCCCACCATAGAAATTCTACCAACAACAAGTGCCATAATATGCGTTTGGAGAGCAGAAGTCTCGGCCACACGTTCAAGTGACACAGTAGAACACCGTGATAAGCGACCAAAATAATGGAACTAAGACAACCGCGTAAGATAACAAAGGAAAATATTACACAAACAATTACGCAAACGACTGACCACAGTTAAAACAATGCGCTTTACAACAACAGTGCCTAACGCAATGAAATGAGTTCACAACAGCAGTGCCTAACGCAATGAAATGAGTTTACAACAACAGTGCCTAACGGAATGAAATGAGTTTACACCAACAGATCGCGACAGAGGTTACCGACTCCACTACGAAGGCAAAGCTGGTGGAACACGACTGAACGATACCCACACGCGTCGCCAGTACGGACAAAGCACAAACAGGAGAAGTAGAAAACATATTCTATTTTTGCTGGGTAAAGTCCAACTGGACCCGGAGATTTGTATGGACCAGAGGTGTTAATGGCCCACTCAACTTTCTCGACTGCAGTTATCTTTTTTCCTATCTCAGACTGCCTGCCCCTACATGTCGAGCTATTACCATCCACCGTGCTACTGCCTGAAAAATGCGTATCTAAGAGATGAGCCATAGATTCCTCGCTCTATTCGCTGAACACATCACCCGGACCTTTTAGGTTGTGTGGTGTCATCTGCTTCCGTTGTTTCTTCCACATCCTTATAATAATTTTGCCAGGACTCTCGTTGCGCACCAAGGTGGTTTGTTCTTGCCTCTCAGTTTTACAACCGGGCACCCGGCCGTCAGTGAACTATTCAAGGCTCTGGTTACCTGATTAATCAGCCCGTCTAATTCCTCAGGGTCTGTGGGGTCAGACGGGGGATTTCTTGGCAGTGAGGTCCTATACTTTCCCCAGCCCGTTCTCCGTATATTTCTATAAGTCTTAACTGGATATACTGGGAAATTCAATTTGAATTCTATATAACGATGGTCAGAGTATGAATTTTCATTCGGCACTCTCCATCTTTTTATATTATTCGCGAAATTATCGAAGATCAGGGCAATATCTAAGATTTCCTTTCTATTCTGTGGTATAAAAGTCGGCTCTGAGCCTAAATTCAAGACACTAAGCGTATTTTCTATAACAAAGTCTAAAACTGACTCACCTCTTGCGTTAGTGTCTGTACTTCCCCACAATGTATTGTGAGCGTTTACGCCGCTGGATACAACCAAGGTCCTGTTGGCTGCGGCTGCCTCCATAACCAATGCCCGAACCTTTTTCGGTAGGGCGGCCTTATCATGGGGCATATATGCAGAGGCTACCCAGAAACTGCTTTTTTGCATCTCAATGCTTGCCGCCACTGTATCGCCATTACTTAACAATGGGAGCAAGAAGATGTTAATGTTATCCTTTGCTAATATACAAGCACGAGGCTCACCTGTGCTCTGAGCGGCTATCATCTTGAAACCTCTCACGTTTAGACCGATTTAGATTTTGTTGCCACATATCCACGGCTCTTGGATGAGGGCCACGTCAAAACTACCGGAACCCAGATGGACCATCAAATTCGTGGAGGCGAGTTTACAATGGTGGAGATTGATTTGGATCAGCTTCATAGGAATCTGTCCTGCTTACCTCCACCATCGTAACGTCCGCGTCCTCCTCTCCTTCGGTGTAGTCAAGGAGGTCGTCCTCCTCAACGAGCTGCCCGACCCCGATCAGCTGCTTTGTGTCAGTCGACCTTTGGCTGCTGGACAACCCTTCTTCACCACCGCCACACACGCTAGCCTTGTCACCCTCTATCTCCTCTGGTTCCAAAGCTTGTTCGTCGCTGCGGTAGATCCGAACGGTTGCGTCAACGACTACCCCTTTCTTCTCTGCCATTGGGCAAGGGACTCGGCGTTGATTATTAACAACACCTGTCTCCTACCTTCTACTGGCTCCTCAAGCTTCGCCACCCTCCAGTTATGGGTTGGCAAGTCTCTGCTGTAAGATCTAAAGATCTGCTCTATTTTCGACGGTTCAGCTGGCTTAGCCGGGATGCAGACCCGGGCTCTGGGTCTGCTGGGAACTTCTTCCCTGCTGACGGCTTCAAGCCAAATCCCGCCCACCTTGCTTACCGCAATCTTTTAAAGTTTGGCTGACCTGCTGTCATCACATGCGATGAGCTTGGCCCTGCCCTGATACCAGCCCGCCGGAGGTAGACTTCGGCAATCGCTTGCTCCACCCACCTCCACTTCTCTTTGGGTATGACCCCTTCCTCTTCCTTCCGCTGTATGATGACCAACATCTCGCCCCCACCTTTGACAACTTCGCTGTAGCACGGGTATTTCTGGCTGCCGACTTTTTGTCTTTTGGTGAGCTCACCCGTCTCTTCAGCCGAAGGTTGTCTCTTTGGGGCTGTACCCGCCGGTTTTCCAAGCCGGATAACATACCCCTTGCCCACTCTACCAATTTGGCCTGCTCCTCAGTGAGCTTAAAATAAATACTTACTTATACTCATGCATATTTTTTTTTAGCTCGCGCCAGAATTGTACATACGAGTATGTAAGAGTATATACATACATAGATCGCATTGCAGTCACTGACTTCAGTTGAATGCCTTCATGCATTTTTCTGTGTTAGCGGACTCATAATGTTACTTACTTTTATTGGGACATGTCAATGTTGGCTTTGAACATGAGGATACGAGTGCTTTAATGGTCATTATTTTTCTTTAAAATTTTTTTTTTGTTTTTTTTAATTTGTGCGTTTTGTTTTTATTCGAGTGCACTGCCGTTTTGCAGATTTATATTATGCAATTTTTATTTATGCAACTTGTTATTGACTTAAATTGGCACACTTTTGCGCTATTTAACATATTTTTCCATTTTATTCTGAAATTTGAGTGTTTACGAGTTAAGAAAACAATGAACACATGTTGTCTAAGTGTATTCGAGTAGTCTCAAATGGATTAATATTCACAAATTATTATGAAATTGTTTAGACTTACCATTAATAGTTACTACTATGGTAACTTGGCTACGGATCTCTGCCACCGTATGTGGGCCTATCCACACAGGAGAAACATTATTTTTCCTAGTTTGGTTCTTCATAAGTACTTGGTCACCCGCACGAACGACTACTGGGTTTATCTTAGTGTGGACCTCTCCAGCTATTCGTCTAGCACGATCTAGGGGGTCTCTAACCTGCTCGTGCGCTCACTGTAGCTGATATATCCGCACTTTGTCATAATAAAACAATTATGGCAATATTTCTAGATTTTAAAAGAGTTTTCGAAACTATTGACAGAAATATCCTGGTGCAGAAACTATATAGTTACGGGATACAGGGAAACGAACTAAAATGGTTTGAATCTTATTTAACAAACCGCAAACAAGTCACTAAAGTTAATAATTCAAAATCAATTAAAATTAATAACGAATTTGGAGTACCGCAGGGATCAATTTTAGGTGCTTTGTTGTTTATTATATATATAAATGATATGCCGAACGTTCTAGAAAAATGTGAAATTGTTTTATATGCAAACGATACACTTATTTTCACAGAAGCAAACAATGAAGAAAAATGTCAGGATAATTTATTGCACGATATGAATAATATTACTACATGGTTAAAAATGAACAAATTAAAATTAAACGAAAGTAAAACGAAATTAATGGAAATAAATATGAACAATAACACAATATTTAAAATTAATAACGAAATTATAGAAAAAGTTAAAAAAATAAAATACCTGGGTTTCATAATTGATAATGAATTAAAATTTAAAGAACACATAGATACGATGTGTAAAAAAATTGGCAAAAAAAATAGGTTTCCTTAAAAGAATAAGAAATAAAATATCAATATTAACGGCAGTCAATATTTGCAACACAATAATTAAACCTCACTTTGAGTATGGGTCCACTGTTATACACATGTTGCACAAAAACACAAATAGAAAGACTACAAAAGCTTCAAAATAAGGCAATGCGACCTATTCTTAAATGTAATCGGTACACTTCAATTCAATTTATGCTTGAATCACTTAAATGGCTAAATATTCAACAAAGAATAAAATTCAACACTTTATGCTTCATACAAAAAATCAAAAGTGGAAATGCACCAAAATATTTGGTAGATCAAATACAATATGTTGGAGACGCACAACCATATCAGCTAAGAAATGGCCAAGATTTCAGGATACAACGAGTAACAACAAGTGCTATGCAGAGACCCCTCTATTATAAAGGACTTTTGACGTACAACAATATGCCGAATGATGTCAAGAATGAAATAAATATTAATGTTTTTAAAAGAAAAATTTCAATGTTTGTTAAAAATAGTAATGAAAATGAAATGTAATGAAAATTAAATGTAAATGTAACAGATGAAGTAAATTTAAAGTATTTCAAATACTACTAATAATAAACTAATAATAATAAAAATAATAATAATAATAATATCAGCAAATTCATTCATACAAATTCCTTCGAATGGAAATATTTTCTTTTCACTTACTATACTCGTATATCATGTGCAGCGAAGTGCTTAATTTTTCCTGCATTGCGAAGAACTTCCATGTCCCCTACTATTTCATTTATTCGAAAGTGATACCTATTCCTAAGCAACGTGTTGTTTAATGTAATAAATTGTACTCTTTTTAATTAGTTGTTTTATATAATTTTAATATTTTATTTTATGTTTTAGATATTTTTTTAGTTCTTTTTATTTTTAATGTTTAATTTTTGTTTTCTTAATCATACTTTTTTCTTAATATTTGTAGCTTAAAGTATTTTAATAAAAAAAAAAAAAACTTACTAAATACACAATTAGTTAGTCCTAGGAAAAAAACAAGATACTAGCCGGCGATGCCGAATAACGAAACAAACAAAAAAATAACACAAAAATACCGCGATGAATATAATATGAAAAAGTAAGCGAACGCGCAAAGTGCTTATTTTTCGCATACAAAGGTACTTACAAAATAAAACATGAATTTTTAAGTTGAAATGCACTGATTTTGGATCAAGGAAATTCTATTGACTTACTAAATTTACCACTGGATATGTCGATGACCGTAGTCAACTACTGATCCCAGTTGGAGCCATCCTCTTTGGCGAAACTACGCAAGTATTCTGCCAGAGGTCGATGACTCCTTTCTAACAACCCGTTAGCATGCGGATGGTAAGGAGTAGTGTATAAATATTTAACCCCTAGCATTTTATACGTCTCAGAGAATAGTTTTGATACGAAATTCGAACTGTTGTCGGTCACCAACACCTTCGGTATGTTGTAACGCGCTATAATTTCGTCAAAAAATGCTTTAGCTACCGTACTGGCCGCAGCATTAGGTATGGCTGCGTATTGACTAAGCTTTGAAAAATCATCTAGGAAAGTTAAGATGTACTTATTCCCAACCATTGTTTCCGGCAAGATTCCCACAATGTCCATGTCTGCCAACTTCATTACCATCTTTGTCAACCTGGAACTTTTGTTGACCTGACATTTCTGACAATTCCTCACATTTTTCTTTAAGCCTCTGAGCAAGTCTTTCCAGGCGTATACTCGTCTGATCCTCTCGTAGGTTTTTCAAGACTCGTGGTGTCCACCTAGAGGTGAACCATGGAAGATATTCAGTAGCCCCTGGATATATTTGTCATTCTCAAGCCACTTACCCTGTTGACAGGTTGTTCGTTTCAGTTTGAACTACCCATATTTTTTGATTTTGTAGCACTTTGCTAACTGCGTCTGCATTCTTCTTCCCAGGTTTATATATGATGTCAAAATCATATTCAGACAATTTGTATCTGTGCCTGTTTAACCTAGACGTTTGGTGGAATTCCTTTTCTCAATATCGCTGAGCGTAGGTTGGTAGGTATATAGGAGTGGCCGCCCAGTTTGCCAAAAGCACATTTGAGCACACATAATGGCCCATTGTGATACCACGGTGTGGCACCGTTCAAGCACTGACTAAAAAGGTTCCCATACTTGGGATGGTGATAGTCAGCGCAAGGACAGCGCCTGGAAAGGCACGACTCCCCCGTCATGTTTCAGGAAACCATCCTGATACTTTGATGAACCTGGCTATGTCCCTAATATTAATGGATGACAGCTCTGTCAGGCTTGTAAGAAATGGGGCACCAAAGGTGCGAATTCTTCTTCTGCTCAAGGATGGGCAGTGGCATAAGAGGTGGAAAACCGTCTCGTCCTCCTCCTCGAAGCCACAGCCTCGGCAAAAGTCATTTAAGGGTAGGCCCAGTCTTTCTGCGTGCTGTCCCATTATGCAGTGGCCGGTCAAAACCGACACAGTTGTCGACAGTGATACGCGATCAAGTCGAAGAAGTTGATTGGTTCTGTTTTTGTCCATGCTTGCCCAAGTTAGTCTAGCCGTGTGGCAGGATTCCTCGTTAGCCCAGGATTTGTAGGCTTCAGCCAGATATTTCCGTTTGATTTCGAGCTTGGCTGTTGCCAGTGGTTTAAGAGATTCTGTATTGCCTGTAGTCTCCCTCAAGTCAATGTCAAAGGTGATATAGCAGTGGTCCGAAAAGGAGCATTCCTGTGAGACGAACCAATTGCTTATAATGTTGGAGTAGTTATCGCTGACGAGGGTGATGTCAAGCACTTCCTTCCTGACGGATGTAAGGAAGTTCGGCTCATTTCCCCGGTTAGCAATGCCTAAGTTATTTGAAATGATAAAGTCGAAAAGACACTCACCTCGATCATTTGTGCCGGAGCTGCCCCATATTTCGTGATGGGCATTGGCATCGGCGCCGATGATTACCGGAATCTGTTTCTGGTGGGCTACAGCAACCATTTGCTTCAGTATGTCTGGTGGCGGGGAGTCGCCATAGTCATGAGCCATGTAGTTCGAGGAGATCCAGAAGGTCCGTGGACCCATTTCAATGACCATGGAATCATTGTCTTTGTCACTGAATCTAGGGAGTAAAAGAGCGTTAACGCTGTTTTTTACCAGAATGCAGGATCTTGGTTTACCTTGATCCTCGATATATACCATACGATATCCGTATGCATTGACTCCAGAAACCCGGTCATTTATGACCCAAGGTTCTTGGACGAGAATGAGCTCCTCCCCTATATCCGAGAGGCGGAGAAGCAGGGCTGCCGAGGCAGTTTTCGAATGCTGAAGGTTAATCTGTAGTACCTTCAGCATTGTCTGGAAGAGTGATTATTGTGGAATTCAACTCCTCCTCTTCGGACATTGGAGAGATGTATCCACCAGCCGCATACGTGTCCATGTGGTCGAAGAATTCTCCGACCAGTTCGGAAGTTGAGAAGCGGCTGTTTCTGGTTGTAACGGAGCACATACTCTCATTGTCACTACCCGACAAAGGGGTGAGAGCCGGGCCCGAGCAGCTAGGCTCTTTGGCAGTGGCTTGTGGGACAGCACCAGCTGGGGGAGGCTGTTGGGGGGCTTGGGCATCGCACTTGTAGATGCGGAGAGTGATAGCTCCAAAGCCATAATTAATCACCCCCTCGCGGGAGTTGATGGGAACAAGGGATTTGCTCGTTCAAAATGATGGTGACCTCACGCAAAGTGCCTTTGGGGTCACCAACTTTCGCGACCTTCCAGCCATCGGTGGGAAGATCGGTGTTGCTGAGCTTGAGGATCTTTAAGATTGCCTCGGGCTCAGAGGGCTCGGCAGGAAGCCATGTTTTGGAGCGAGGGCGTTGGGGAACCTGGTCCAAAGGTACAGCGTTGAGCTGTGCACCCGGCCATATCTCACCTACCCTATTGATCGCTACCTTGTATAGATCCGCCGAGCGTTGGTCCGAGCAAGATACGATCTTAATATGTCCTTGATAGCACCCTGCGTCACGGCAGCTGGGTGAAGGACCAGGGTTGAGGGACATAACCTCAACGAATATTGGTAACAGTGCCATTTCGACCTGTCTCCAATTGGCAGGAGTAATGGTCCCATTGGCATTGGCAAAGTCGACCACAGCCCATGTGAGGCTCTCTTTCACAATCTCACTAAGCGGTTTGGAGAGCTTAGGCTTGGGAGTAGCCAGCCTTACGCGCTTAGGGATGCTTTGGGTGGATTGGCCCGGGCGATCGGCTGATCTCTGCCTCTTGGGGTTACCGGCTGCTTGTTCATTGGAGGTGTGGACACGCACATCAGCGTGTGCTTTTGCCCACTCAAGCTTGCCCTTGTCGTATTCTGACAGTTGAGAAGGTTCTGAAGCGTTGAGCCTCGTCAAAATACGGTAAGCCTCTCTACGCGTCCTGTACGCCCTTGTACTCGGGTTCACGTTGGTAGGTGCACCTGAAGGAGGAGCGGTACGGGGAGCAGTTACCATCGACTTGTGAGGCAATATCGAGGCGTTTGCTGAAGGGGGCCTAGGCGGAGCGACTGCTGCTGGTTTGTGAGTCAATACCCTAGCAGCCGCTGAAGAGCCTGGGGACAGCGAAGAGCTCTTGGGTGGCTTATTAGCCGAAGCTGTGGTGCTTGATGAAGGGGCAGTGCTTATGCTACTTGTCTTCGAACCAAGGGCGGGGGTGTTGCTGGTGGGCATTTGCCTAGCCAGGGTTTTGCGCGTCCGTGTTTGTGTTTGTGTTTTTATTTTTTGTTGTGTCCATGCAATAAGGGTCCCCACTCAAAGCCGCTATCTCAGTCCGAACGTGTGGTCACTAAATATGGTCCCATGGTTATCTGTGCAAGCAGGGAGGCCCTGCGAGGGTTGGCACAAGCCCTTATGGGGTCAAGTGCTCAGAGCCAGACCAGTGCTAATCGGGAGTTCCACTCAACCGAACCCACACTACCGACCTAACGGTAACAGACGTCGAACGTACTTTGAGGCCTGCCAAGGTTTTAACGGGACGGGGGCAGCTGCAACCTTAGACTGGAGCCGTTCACACTCAAGTTTCACCTTGGTGCTACCGTGACAAAAGACAGCTAGGTCCAGAAAATTACAGCTACCAGCCCAGGGCAATCAGAACAGTTACATTGGTCCAAAGAGAAGTCCGGGGACGAAGGATGGGGGTCGTGCCAATTGGTGCTACTGAACTCCCGTGCAAGAAAACAGCAGCACCTGGGGGAGTGTAGACCATTTAGCATAACCCAGGGTGCACCGCGTGGAGGCGATCTACATTACACCCCTAGTGCTGAGCGTCCTACTTGCAAAAGAATTGGACGTCCATTCCCGACTTCCCCCTGAGACAGCACTGCTCCCACTGCTTTGTTACTAGCATCGGTGGTCAACAAAAGCTTTGCTCAAAATTAGGGTACGCCAATATCGGCGGTGCGCTAATTCTCTCAAAGCCTTTTGAATGCATTTTGACAGCTCTCTGTCCATTCCAACTTTGTTTCCTTACGTAGCAATTTATTGATTGGCAACGCAATTCCGGCTAGTCCTTCTACGAACTTTCTATAATAATCACTAATGTTTTGTTTTGATGGCTATATTCCTCACGAATTCCACCTTCTGAGGATCCGGCTGTGCTCCCGCCTGTGAACAACGATGGCATTAATAAACCACATCTCGGTTTCAATTTCAAATTGTGTTCTCGTAATTTCTGGAGCACCCTGTACAAGCGTTGCGAATGCTGCTGCAAGTTCTTCCCATAAATTACAATATCATCAAGATACTGAAAACAATCTAACCCTTGTAAGCCTGTTAGCACATGACTCATTAGGCGCTGGATGGTAGCCGGTGCTCCTGTTAATCCAAACGGTATCCTATTGAACTCATAGTGCCCGAAACTGGTACTAAACGCGGTTCTCTGCTTATTAGTCCAGGATTTCTTCTATCCTTGGTATCGGGAATACCTGCTTGATAGTGGCGTCGTTCAATTTTCTAAAATCAACGACCATTTTCCACTTCTAACCTGAGTACCCCCTTCTTTGGTATCAAAATTATTGGTGAATTCCAAGGCTATATGGTTTGTTGGTTGGTTTCAGTGGCTGATCCAAGTCAGTCCTCACATGGATCACAATTATCGCCTTAGCGACGTTTTGATACCACAACCTCTCCTAACGCCGGAGAAAACGATGCATTGGTCACTAAATCCACTTTGTGGAGTTTAGCTATCTTAAAAGATCTTTCGGTTTTACACCCGAGAGATCGGATAAACTCGCTAGGAAATAGTTTCCTAGTGTTCTATTGGATTATGGATTAAGGTTTCCTTCTCTTCTGAGTTTCCACAACTTATACAATGGGTATTGTACGGTCTCTGAAATTTCTCTGCATAAGTACCACGAGCCAGTGAGCCGTAAAGGCCGCTGGTGTCCCTGCGGTGCCTGTTTATGAGATCCCTAGATCTCGCTGTGTTAAAGACTGGCCAGTTCGCCCGGGATGTATTACATGATGTGTTGTAAGTGTCCTCCATCTATTGCCCGCTAAGGTAAGACAGTGCATGTAGATGCCCCTCTTAATCGTACCCATGGAAACAGGTACTAGTGTACTAGTTCCACATGGGCTAGATCGAGAGAGGCTCCTCTTCGCGCCAATTCATCAGCCTTCTCATTTCCGTCTATATTCCTGTGTCCGGGGACCCAGATGATTGTGATGTCAGCATGGTCACCTAGCGCCCCAAGTTCCTCCCTGCACTGTCTGACCAGTTTGGAGTTGATGGTGTTTGATTGTAGCTGTATCGGGAAGGCGTGTATCGTACTTCATTTGGAGTTTCCTTCTCGACCACAATTTTCTTGAGGGAAATCCAACCCTGAAGTCCTTTTTGAAGTCCAGTTGTGGTACTATGTAATCTGTCGTCATTTGTGTTAATTCCCTCGGCACTGTGTATAGCTCCTTACCATGACCGTACGTTCGCTCAGACCAGCAGTTTGTTGCTTTTAACCTTAGCGCACTGTTGCAGGCTATGTTCTTAATGTACAGGTCAATAGGGAGGATGTGTAGCAATACGTTGAGTGCCTCCGCTGGACATGTTTTCAGGCTCCCTGCAATGCCAGCGGCAGCTGTTCTTTGAACTCTACTGAGTCTCTGAACGTTATAACCCTTATCTAGAGTAACCGTTATAGTTAGTATTGGACGCACTATTGCTTCGTACATCCAGTGAGTGATATGGAGGTGTAAAGATCGGAATCTTGGTCTTGTTAGTGAAAAGTATCAGTTCTGTCTTTTCTGGATTCACACCTAGTCCACATCCTGTGGCCCAGGAATTCAGTTTGTCCAGCCCCATTTGCATAATATCACTTATTACACTGGGGAACTTGCCTGATACAGCTATCACTACATCGTCCGCGTATGCTACCGTCTTAACCCCCATTGAATCTAGTATGCCGAGGATGTTCTCAATTACCAATAGCCACAATAGGGGTGAAATCACCCCACCTTGTGGTGTTCGTCTACTGACGTGTTTGATGAGAACCGTGTTACCTAGCTCAGACTGAATGACCCTAGTCCTAAGCATTGTAACTCCACTCCCTAAGAATTTCCTTAACCCCTTCCCTGGTGAGAGAGTCCAGAATTGCTTTGTTACTAACGTTGTTAAAAGCCCCTTCTATGTCCAGAAAGGCCGCCAACGTGTACTGTTTATGGTGGATTGTCTTTTCTACTGATCGAATTACCTCATGTGAAGCTGTTTCCGTAAATTTACCCCTGCGATATGCGTGTTGCGACTTCGAGAGGGGGAACTGATCCACTGTATGCCTAAGGTAGGTTTTCCAGAGCCCTCTCCATTGTTTTGAGAAGAAACGACGTAAGACTAATGGGTCTAAAATCTCTTGCCGACTCATGCCCAATCTTTCCCGCCTTTTGTATGAAAACTACCTTTACCTTCCTCCAACTGAGAGGGATGTAGTTGAAGCGTATACATGCCTTATATATCCCCTTTAGCCATGGGATCACCACAACCTGTAACCTTTGCAGCATGCTTGGGAAAATCCCATCCAAGCCCGGCGATTTATAAGGCGAGAAACAATTTATCGAGTGTTTGATTTTTTCGTCCGTGAATATCAGGTCACAAACCGGTGGCATCTGATTGTCCATAACGGGTAATTGGGATACATGCGCGGTATCTTTACAGTCTGGGAAGTGTGTTTGAAGTAAGAAATCAAGTGTTTCAGAAGATGTTTCCGTCCATGCACCATCCGTCTTTCTCAGGAAAGAGGGGCTGGTGTGTTCCTTGGACAGTATCTTGCTGAGTCTTGCTGAAGTAGAGATTACCTCAATTGATTCACAAAATTCTCTCCAGCCATTTTTCTTGGCTTCCCTGATCGATTTTTTGTAAGTTTTGAGACTCCCTTTATATCGTGCCCAATCTTCGTCCCTATAACATTGGTTGAACAGTTTCCTGGTTCTCGCCCTGAGATCCGATAATTTGTTGGTCCACCATGGTGGAAGAGTTTTTCTACTCCTAGTGACGGGACAAGCGCACTTGTAAGTTATATTAAGAGCTTCCTCAAGATTCCCCACTTTTTTGTCTATCGCCTCAGTAGATTCGAGTTTCATTGTCTAAGGCTATATACTTGGTGAAATTATATATTATCCTCCAACATCCCGTAAACATGTATATTTACCTAATCTTTGCCTTTGGTTAATTGGCGGCTGATCCGCCCTAGTCGTTATTTCAAGTTCTATTTAAGGTGTGTATAATAGATCTCCGTCCAGCAGAAATATGTCATGGAATGACGTACGTTCTATAGATGCCTTCTCCTCCCACTTTATGTTTGAGTCTAACTTCAGTGATTCTAGTACTCCTCAGCTAGTACTCATTCCCCCAACACCTTGCAGTCATAATTAATTATGGTGTAAGATATAATAATAATATTAATAATATTACGCTGTACTTGCTTTTAATGTATATATATAATCGGAAAACACGGCTTGTTGCATCAAAGCGTTTAATAAAAAGGGAAGAGGATATACATTTTCATTTGACATAAGACACACATTTAAAATTAATACAATTGTCAGCTTAACACATTGTTAGTATGAAGTTATACAGGGTGCAAAATTTTCAATTCTTTCCCTGAATTAACAAATGTTTTTTTTTTTAAATTCTGTAATATCTACTTATGAAACAGCATTCAGAATGATTTTAATTCATATTAAAATAATTAAGATATTTAAATATGTCTTAAACCGAATTCATTCATAGGTGAATTGAGCTCACAACACCTTTGGTCAAAATGTCAGCCAGCATTGTACGAGTTGGCAAGTAATTCAATTTTATTTGCCCTGTCTCAATTTTTTCATGAATGAATTTTGATTTGACATGAACATGATTGGTCCTGTGTGAATAAGAATTATTATCGCAATGTATTGTGATATAATTTTATTGCGTCATTCGCGCGTGTGATCCGTATACCCAAAATCGAAGATACGGCACCCCCATATCTTTCATCTTGAAATTGAATAGCAGTTTTCATTTTAAATGATTGATTGCATCATTGCATTTGTTTGAAAACAGTTATACGTCATCAACGTAAATAGGGACATATATTATATTAGTGACGTTATAGTAAACTCATGGATCAAATTCACTTCGTGTTAGACCAACCCCAATCAGAACACGGTTCAGCGTATCATTCCAAACTTTACTTGCTTGTTTAAGACCTTATAAAAATTTAAAAAGTTTACATACCTTTCCTGGGCCATCGTCAAAACCTTCTGGTGTGTACATGTCATGGTTTCTTCCTTCAGGGAACCATTCAAAAAAGCAGTCACAGCATCCATTTGATGAACTACTAAATCGTGTTCAGCAGCCAAAGCCAATACGCAATGCGCAAGTTTCATTGTAGTCAATTCCTTGCTGCTATACAAATCCCTAGGCTACCACCCGAAATTTTCTATGTAACACTTCCCCATTCTTTTTAGTTTTAAAAACCCATTTAAATAAGCTTATTGCCTTTTTATTTGTTGGTAGATCAGTCTGTGTCCATATTTTGTGTGTCAAGGGGGTTGAAATTCCTCCTTCATGGAAGCCTTCCATTCATCAGCCATAGATGATAACACCGCCGGTGACACAGTTGCAAGTTTATCTGACATGTAATCAACAGCGGAGAAATTATATGTAAACTGAGGTTTACTATTGATTCTTTTGGAGCGGCGCAATATTCCATCATCAACTGTGAAATCATTATTTTGTGCTGCTATTCCATTGTCATCAAGGTTTGGTGCATTATCATCAACCAGATCCTCGAAAACATCATCACTACTTTTTTCACCAGGGAGTTCTGGAATGTTTGATATCTATTCTTCCTGAGAGCTATTCTCCCCTGAATCGGCAGCATCGATAGCTTCTTTGCCATTAATATCAGTAACAAGAGACTCCGTTAAATTCTGATTCTTTTCAATTGTATTATTCGTTTCGATGAACATCCCATCATGCTAATTATAATGGACCTGGTTTTTGGATAGAAAATTCGGTACGCTTTCGATTCTGTACTATATCCAACCAGAATGCATTCAATTGACGTAGCGTCGAGTTTATGTAATTTTCCTTTGTACCTTCGTTTTACAGCCAAATATGCGCAAGTGCTTCAAATTTGGCTTTTTATTCGGCCATATTTCCTCTGGACACAGATCATTTCCTCTGCTAGGAATTCGATTTAACAAATATGCAGCAGTAACTGCATTATGAATTTTACCGTTTTCACTCAAACATTTTTTAAAATTTTCATTACTTATTATTTTCCATTAGCGGTATGTAAAATTTGTATTTGTTTTATTTTCTACCATTCTTTTAAAATTTAGAAATTCATTGAAAATGTCATATTTGTTTTTTATTGGGTAAACTAAGCGAATAATCATCTACAAACATAAGTAAAAAACGAGCACCATGTGATGCAGTTTTAAGAGGCCCTAAAACACCGGAATGCACTAGTTATTTTTTGCGTAGCACGCGCTCCACTTTCCCGATTGAATTTTATGGTTTGCTTGCCTTTAATGCGCGTAATACACTTTTCAAAACATTTTACATTGTATTTTACACCGCGACAGAATTTTTTACCTTTTTTAGATTTATTGCAACAATTTGCCCCATTCGTCGATGCCATATAGCTTTGCTATTATTTATAATTAGGGCCTGCTCGTTCTTTGGCAATTCACACTTCAATCTATAAGTCTTTAACGACACTCGCAGTTGCAAGTAAATTATCATTTTTATCGATAATTTCATACAAATTCTTGTCAAATATTACCTTATTCCCGTTCTTTCTAATTTTCCTAACAGAAAGCAAATTTGTACATAATTCAAAAACATACTCTACATATTCCTTCGTCGCTCTTGTTTTGTTATTATTTGTAATGAGAGAAATATTCACATTACCTGAAAAGAATCAAAGAAAATCCGCGCGATCCGAGAAAAAAAAATACAACCTGTTGAAATAATACGCGGATGTACTTGCCTTTAGTGTATACATTTAATAAAAAAAAAAACAGGTTTTGTTGAATCGAAGCGTTTAATAAAAAGGGAGGAGGATGTACATATTCATTTGACACAAGACACAAATTTAAAGTTAATACAATTGTTAGCTTAACACATTGTTAATATGAAGTTATACAGAGTGAAACATTTTCAATAAATTTACTCTGACTTAGCCTATCGTCCTGATGCACCCACTAAACGCTCCGGTAAGTGTTCTTAAGTCCGTCGGATTAATCTCCAGCCCTTGCCGTAAAACACTAGATTTTACGAGGCTGGCGTCTGCCCCTGAATCTACCAAAAGCAGTAGCTTTCGCATCGGGTGTTCTACTAACCACGAAGCAACGCCTTCTTGTTCCCAAAACGGATGTATATCTATTCTCGAACGCTCTGATACTCTCCCACCATGAGTTGTAGTTTCTCCTTATATAACTACACTCCTCATGTGCTAACCTAGTTATCTTATCATTGTACAACCAAACTTCCTAACTTTATCAAAACGCAACCCTAGTATTAGAACCACAACTACAAACCAAATCGAAACGCAATCAAGAAGAACATTTTGGAGTGCCTCATGCTGAACATATGATTGTTTGTTACCTCCTATTTAGCAGGCAACAAAATTTACCCAGTAACAGCGAACTCAGAATACGAAATAGTAACAAAATTTACTGAAAGGTAACTTTTGATACCAGGGAAAACATTATTACCTCGCTGAAATAGATACAATAATGTTATTCTATAAAAGTATAGCACAAAACTGACAACCTGCATTCCGCATAGTAATAAACTTATTCTTGTTCCCTGATCACATTACATCAAACATACCGTATTGCGCTTTCTCCTGTTACAATTCATCACAATCAAATATTGACAACATGTCATTCAACCTAGAATATATTATGAAAATTTAAATCAGAAAACCAATATAGAATCCCCAATATCCTAATACCCTGACTCAACCACTTACATTTACATATATATATTTAACTACAATCTTTCACACACACAGACCGCTGAAAAAAACCTAGGACATTCAGCTGACATACATCGCATATCCGATTAACAATGACGGAATATGGTTGCCGAGGTAGAGTTGCGTGCAACAGCGCAATGGCGCTTGTATGTTTCAACTCTTTCTTTTTCCTTGATCAACGCTACGGCGCCTTCTAGGTCGTAGAAGTATATACTTAAATTTACTTAAATACCGCTATATACCGTACTTAACATCCTGCCTGCTTCCTTAATGCCGACGTTCAGGGGTCATCCTTCTCTAGTTGCAGGTATATTCTGCCTGCTTCAGGAACGGCTTAAAACGCATCTTGGGTTTCCTCCAGTAGATGCTTTGCCGCCTTCAGGGTCGTCTTCAGAGGCCCTGGGTTTCCTCTTGTAGGCTGTTGGAGCTGAAACGTTGGTCATTCACTGGGCGCTTGTCAGCTGCCTGTGTATGCTTGTACTTACGTCGTTTCAATAGCCTTTAGCAGGCGTGGTAATGAATACAAATTCCACTTGTTTGTAAGACAGAAGATTCAAGAGTCTTCTTTATTCAGTACTAATAGTATTATTTGTAGTTCTGAATATCTAGTCACATTTATTCTTACTTGCGGAGCTGTTCTACTTTCCTGGTGCTTCAATTCTGCAATTAATTTCCAATCAATATCTTGTGGTTATTGAATGACCTACTTATTATAGAATGCCAATATAATTTTTTAAAGGCCTTGTCATAGGTAATTGCTAAATTGTAACATCCTAAAAGCTTACATAATGTCTTATTACTAATTTTTCACACTAAAAGTATGTGTGTAAATAATTAATTATAATTTACTTGCTGAGTTTTTAATAATAACTACACTGTGTGTAGTGTCTTCTAGGTGCTAATTACGAGGGTTCATGCTATGAGTCAAGTACACGCAGGTAGCTTGGTTTTGACTGACAACAAATCCTACTTTAAAAGTTTACATGAAAAAGTATTTCCCTAAAAAATTCACTTGAAAATGTTAAATTTTACATTAATAGTATTTCGCAATAATTGGAAATTTTTAGTTATATGTCTGATGAAGCTAGGTGCAACTATACAATGAGGCAACAGACCTGTGGCGTGCAATCACAGGATACCGCATCGTGCTCGACTATTCGGGCAGATTCCATAATCGAGGAGGCTATGCATTTCTGGCTATCGAGCTGAGTAAGTTTAACGAGACGCCAGGAGTGCCCAACTTAATCAGCCATAAAATGGTGATGAGGGACGACCGACAAATGCACTTACCCAGGAACCCGGCACAACAACCGCTTATCAGCAACGAAATATTGGCAAAAGTCTGCATAGAACCTCCTCACAGTACCCATAGCGCACCAATAGTCTTAGATTGAATTTCAATAGCAACAGCAAAATTAAAAAGTAATAAAGTTGATTAAATGAATTATTATAAAAGTTACTTTAAGCCGAAGATTAAGAGTGTAAATTTCAATAATTAAATAAAGTTTATCATAATTTATCCAGCGATATACAAATCGAGTATTGATTTAATTAGGCAATAACTATATATTTGAAAAAGCCTATGTCCCACACTGGACAACAGACATTTTTAAAATTAGTAGTTTAGAGTATAGGACTATCACTCGTAGCGATCAGACGTCTTTTCGGTATTCTAGTTTTCTTTTCTCTTGGTTCTTCATACCTGTTCACGCGGTGTACCTGGCAGGCACAGCCACGACCGCTGGACGCTACCCGGTGCAAGCGTCACCATGTGTCGCCTCTCAGTTCGGAGAGCGTCATGCTGCGGAGAGAGTTCCTCACACTATGTCCATCGTCGATCGGCTCTGGCAGCTTATGAGCGGTCGCACGATTGGACCCTTTTTCTTTTTAAGTACAACCAGCCGTGAAGCAACATCTCCGTTCTCTCCATTGTAAAAATAAACTCCCCAACCATAAGTATTGTATTAAATAAAACCAAACTCCCTAAAAACAAGTAAATAAAGTGCAAAAAAAATAAAATAAAAACATTATATAATCCATATTCAAATCCAGATAAAACATTGGTCCTTCGAGCCGTATTTCTTGGTAAGTTCCGCCCCATTTTCCTCCTTTTAAAACTATACAGTCCATTACATATTAAGTATATATATCTATGTTTATAGCAGGGTTCAGAAATTTTCATTAATGTGCGCTCATTTAGCTTCATTTATGAGTTTGGTCGCGAACGTGTGCGTTTCAATTTTTTCATAATGTTCTTCTTCGCCAGTAAGCGCGTAAAAAACATTTCTTTTCTCTCTCTTTCGTGTGTCCGATGGTTGAAATTTTTTTGTTGCTCATCCTTCGCGTGTGTGCGTGAATCCAATTTGGTTTTGTTCATATATGAACGGTAGCAAAAGAAAGAGCGCCCATAAATGAGCGCTCGCACATTTCTGACAGGTTGAAATTTTTTTTAGTTGTTCATCGTTCATGAATTTAATTATTTAATTTTTTAAAAATTTTAGTAAATCCATATTTTTACTTTTTCAAATGAATTACTTTACTTTTTACTTTTTTTTTACTCTTTTAAATGAATTACTTTTACTGAATTAATTTACTGCGAATAAAATGTTATGAACATATTTAATTTTTGTTGTTGTTTCTTTAAATAATAAATTGTTTTGTGGAATTTCTGCAAAAAAAAAATTTCAACCTGTCAGAAATGTGGGAGCGCTCATTTATGGGCGCTCTTTCTTTTGCTTGTGGAACAAATCATCACACCTTGCTGCATACCCCCTCAGATACGTCAGTTCAGTACCCCGCCCGCCATCCAGACCCCCACCGCACAACTCACACAAATCTATTTAAAGAAACCCCGAAGGCTCACACCACCCGGATTCAGTCTCGGGCACCGACGAATACAAAGGGCAGTCCCCCAACTCCAATGAGTTCAAGACAGATACTGCACGGCACAGCCATTATACAAATCGCTCATGAGGGCACCTCGTACGCGGCAAGAGTGTTGATTGATCCTGGTTCCGAGGGTTCCTTCATCTCGGAACAATTCTAACGTCAGCTCTGATTGCCAGTCAAGACAGTGTATGCCGAGATCTCCGGACTGAGTAATATGGTTTCCGCTAAGGCGTCCAAGGCCTGCAAGTTCGTGTTGGCCTCCCCCATCAACGCCACCATCCAAATAAAAGCCTCTGCTTTAGTAATCACTCAATTAACAGGTGATTTACCGACCCCCAATCTCAACACCTCCAAATACCCGCTCTTACAATAGCTCCAGCTGGCCCACTCAAGTCCTCAACCTGAACAATGTATCGATCTCCTGATCGGTGCAGATCTTTACCGAGACATTATCCTAGGCGGCCTACGCAAAGGAGTCGCAGACTCATTATTAGCTCAAAAAACGGTATTCGGGTGGATACTCACGGGACCTATTCCCAGCGAGCCTGTTGCCGTCTTATCCGCGGACGTCACTTACCCTCAGCCAGACTTCACCGAACAATAGTTAGCCAGATTCTGGGAGATAGACGAGTCATCAAGAACCGGGTTTCTAATACCCGAAGAGAAGTCTCGCGAAGAGCATTATACAAATCTCACCATTTCGAACTATTCATTACAACATGTTTATATTTCAGAAATACCAGATACGCCATCCTCCCCTTCCGGGCCCAAAATTTCCCTGAGGAGTCTGCTAGAAGAGCAGCTCCATGCTGAATCAACGCCAATCCGCGGCATCCCCGCCAGCAGCTCCACTGTGTAGCACCAGAGTCGCCAAAGTCGTTGCGAGGCACCCCAATGGAAGCAGCCGTCGTCCAGACGAGCAGTCGCACTCCTAAATCTTCGCGGTCCACTTCTACCCGACGACCGAACGAGGCGCGTCGCCACATGTGCCGCATGTGCCGGCAACCGCACACGCTCAATCAATGCCGAGCCTTTGCCGCCTACACGATGGAAGAACGGCGCAGAGTCGTCAGCGAGCACGGCTACTGTTACAATTGTCTGGCCACCTCCCATCCCGCCCACAACTGTACCAGCGATTTCCGGTGCCGTGTGTGTAACCATGAACACCACACCCTTCTCCACCCGGAGGACGCTTGCTGCATGACCAGCTTCACGGCGGGTATGCCGTACTTCCCCTAGAACACAAACGGAGAAGGCCCCCCTGAACCCACCATCCATACTAACACCCCGAGTGCCAACGATTTCGGTTGCATACGACACACCCTATTCTAACCCTAAGTCACCACCCCCAACGACCCCGACGTCAGTTGCGCCCTACTCCCCCACCCCACACGTGACCGTAACTTCTGTTGCGCTCTATTCTAACCATCTCCGCATTAATCAACCCCAAACATCCTTCCCATATTACCGACAGCAGTTTCGGTTGCACCTACTCCCTGCTCTACTAACGAGAGCTACTTCGGTGGCACTCACTCCTTCCTGTACCGCAACTTCTGTTGCGCCCTATACAAACCACCTCCGCACTAATCAACCCCAGACTCCCCTCCTTTAATAACGACAGTAACCTCGCTTGCACTCCTCCCCGTACTAATCCTACCCAGCCGCGATGACAAAGTTGCAATCCTTGCAAGGCTGGCGGTATGTTCACGCGGTGAACCTGGCAGGCAGAGCCACAACCGCTGGTCGCTACCCGGTGCGAGCGTCACCATGTGTCGCCTCTCAGTTCGGAGAGCGTCATGCTGCGGAGAGAGTTCCCCACACTATGTCCACCGTCGATCGGCTCTGGAAGCTTACGAGCGGTCGCACGATTGGACGCTTTTTCTTTTTAAGTACAACCAGCCGTGAAGCAACATCTCCGTTCTCTCCATTGTAAAAATAAAATCCCCAATCAACTACTAATTCTCCTGCAGAAACCAGTTTTATGAATACAACAAAAGTTATTAACAATACAAATTTAAACTTAACTACTAAAACTTCACTTGCAACCATAACAATTAATTCTCAAATAAACTTAATAAAACTTAACACTCAAAGAAAATTAACAATAAAAAATACTAACACTAATCCTATTTTTCTAAACCTGTTACCAAAAACATTATGTAATGTTAATCAAACAAATCATCACACTCAAAAAAACTATAAAATAGATAAAAATACCAATATCTCAGACACCTCATCCAATAAAATGAATTGTAATTAATATATGCATCCAAATTGATCATACACTTTCTACTATTTATACTGTATCTGCCTATGTCTCTTACAGTAATACAGTGGAATAGGAAAGAGTACATAAATAATTTCGATGAACTAGCATTATTAATTGAAGACAAGCAGCCAGATGTTATCTGTATTCCTTCTCAAAATACTTTAACTATCACACCTAAATCATATGTTGGATATTTTTCCAATATAGACAGCAATAAACGTCTAAACAGGGCATTGGCATCTTAGTCAAACGACATATCCCCCATCAAATCCTCACTATAAACTCAAGCATCGCTCGTAGAGTAGAGTTTGACCTAAATTTCAAGTTTACAATTATCAATAAGTATATTTCTCCCCAGAATAAGATAATTACATTTCTTAATCAAATCTAATCTCTATTCATTTAAAGTGGTGACATTAACTCTTTGAGTCCATTTTGGGGATCCAAAAATGCTAAAACTAGGGGAACTAAAATCGAAAACATAACTTTTTCAGAACCCACACATTTTTCAACACACAACTTTATTTTCACTTCACTTAAGCAAATATATGCTCTTGGAAAGTCTCCGATTCTTTATATGGAAGCGACCATTATCCAAAAATTACTGATTTATCAACACTTTTTAAGTTTGAAAAAAACAAAAACTATCTAAATTTTTAACTGACATTGCTGACTGGTCTGTCTACCAAACAGAAAGTTAAATTCTTTTGAAAACTGGATATTTAATAATATTCATCAAGAAGCTGCTAGAATTAATAGAACTATTAGATCAGCCGCAAATATAGCCATTCCTCAAACTAAACCTATAATTGATAGAACTTGTACCCATTGGAGGAGCAATGACTTAAAGAAACTCCGTAAAAACAAAATACTTCTTTGGTTCGAATACAAACGTATTAGGTCCATTGTAAATCTAATAGCTTTTAAAAGGGCCAAGGCTATATTTAAGAAATCAGTTGAAGAAGCGAAATGTAAAAGCTTCGAGGATTTTACTTCCAAAATTTCTCCCCTCTCAACACCAAACAAATATTGGCCGATATTAACTCTCCGGTATACCGCACCCAAAAATCAACTCTACAAAGGTTAATCAGAGATTAATAGCATCTGCCCTAGAGATAGACGAAGCCTTTGCTTTCAATTGGTCTAATTATTCAAAAGACTCCAACTTCGCAGAGTAATACATCAGAAATAAAAACGATATCCTTGCATCGTCATGTGAGCAGGTTAGACTGTGAACCAGCTAATAATTTGGGGACTGTTTTCTCCTTTGTAGAATTTCAACTAGTTATACAAGTCGCCAAAGGGTATTATCGTATATCATACCCTATGATAAAACATCTGCCAAAATCTGTTAAAGTGAAGCTGTTAAATCTCTATAACACTGTGTTGGAAAAAGGAATGTACCCTCTACACCTGGCGCGCAGCAATAATTCTAGCTATACATAAACGCAACAAACCTTGTCATGAAATTGTAATGTAATGTAATGTAAAGGGAGGTTTGTCATGTACTGCGACCCAAAAGATCTATTGTACAACCCTCTGCTAATATAGGATAACCCTATAGAAACTCATCCATCTTTATTATCCTTAGAAATACTAGGATATCAGCTGGATCTAGCTTTGCTATTTCATTACCTGCTATCAAACATGATCCCAGGCTTTTGTATCCGCTGTGCATCAGTGCTCCACAGCTGCCTAATATGTGCTCTGGCGACTCGGTTTCCTCGTCGCAGAATCTGCACAATGAACTTGAAACGATTACTAAGTTGCTTAGGTGTCCCTTGAGCTTACAGTGACCAGCCAAAATCCCGGTCAGTATTCTTAAGCTGTTTTTGGGCAAGTCAATGCAAAATTTGAATCTTTTGCAGTTGTAGTTGCCCAAAAGTAGTTTTGAGTGTCTTAGCCCAATATGACTTGCAAAAAGTTCCTGCCTTTTTTGCCTTTTTTGTTCCCTAAGTACTTCTTGCCATACTCCTCTGCCTATGCCACAGTAAGGTTCTGGGCCTATCTTTTCCATGGAGGCCCCTTTTCTGGCAAGTTTGTCCGCTTGTTCATTGCCCCGGATACCCATGTGGCCAGGGACCCAGCATAAACTAACCTTATTGTACTTTCCCAACTGATTTAATTTCTGTAGACAGCCCCATACTAGCTTAGAGTCCACTTCATACTAGCTTAATGCTCGAATGGCCGCTTGACTGTCAGAAGGTATGGCTATTTCCCGTCTTCTATAGCCTCTGTTTAGATTAAACTGCGCGCATCTTTCGATGGCGAAAATACTCTGCTTTCGAAAATACTTGGATATTTACCCATTTGTTCGGAGTATTTGGTTCTAGGTCCAAATACCCCCGATCCAGGACCACTATCGGTTTTTGACCTATCCGTATACCACATGATCGTATGTTCCTTAAAGGAGTACGCAGCGTTTAAATTGCTCCATTCCTTCTTGTAACTTAATTTCACCACAAAGTGTTTCTCAAATTCAAATTTCTTACTAGTCTTGTCCTGTGGATAATCTAGAAGAGAGTTATTGAGCGGGTTTCTCAGGTTCCATAGCCCTTTGTATACCCCGGACCTTGTCTTATCTCCCGACATCCTAATTAAAGTACCTATTGCCACTTTCCGTACAACCAAGTGTAACGGGGTTAAGTCCAAGATTACCTCTAGCGCTGCTGTAGGACAGGTTCTCATTGCCCCGGTTATACCTATGCACGCTAGTCTTTGAATTTTTTCCAACTCTATTTGCGTTGACTGAAGTTCAGTTCTATTATGCCATGCGATTGATGCGTATGTCACTATTGGACGAACCATCTTGGTGTACATCCAGTATAAGATACTGGGTTTGCAGCCCCATGTTTTGCCCGCCAGTCTTCTGCACATCATTAGAGCGCGCTTGGCCTTTAATGAAATCATTTCAACATGAGCTTTCCATGTTAATTTGCTGTCTAGAGTTACCCCTAGATACTTAGTTTCGGCTTTGGGTATAATGGTTTCACCCAGCAGTTGAATGTCTTTCCATCTCGGAAGCTTCCTTTTCCTGGTAAATGGAACGATTGTGGTTTTGGTAGGATTTATTTTCAATTCTACCGACCTGCACCATTGTCCAACAATACTTAAACCTCTTTGAATAATATCGCAGAGGGTTTCTTCAAATTTGCCTCTAGCTATTAAGACTATGTCGTCAGCATAGCCCTGGCAGTCAATGCCCGCCTCGGACAATTTCGTTAATAGTTCAACAACTAAGCTCCATATAAGAGGCGAGAGAACCCCTCCTTGTGGGCAGCCTCTGGTTGTGGTGATAGTTATTGTTTCGTCCAATCCTCTTATATTTAATGCCCTTTTTACTACATCATGTGACGTATTATCGAAGGCTCCTTCTATGTCAAGGAATGCGCAAATAGCTATTTCCCTGTCCTCAAGTGTTTTTTGAATTAGATCTACTAGACTTTTAAGAGCGGTCTCTGTCGATCTGCCCGCTCTGTAAGCATGCTGATTGGGGTGCAATGGCACCTGCTCTAAGACTTCGCATCTTATATAGTTATCCACAACTTTTTCAAGTGTTTTTAACATAAAAGATGTCAGGCTTATCGGTCTGAAGGACTTAGGGTGGGCGGTGGCTTTTTTCCCCCACTTTGGGTATGAACACCACCTTTGCCCTTCTCCAAGCTGTCGGTATGTACCCAAGAGCTAGACTATTTCGGTAGATATTTATCAAAAACGGTAGTGATTCCTTTATGCCCTTTTGTAACAAAGCCGGGAAAGTACCATCCGTACCTGGAGACTTGAATGGTTGAAAGGTACTTAAGGCCCAATCTATTCTTGCCGCAGATACAATATCTGCCGAAACTCTTCTGATATCCGAGTTGGGATTGGGATTGCTTGGCCTATACCTCGATCCATTGCTCATTACTGCCACACATTCTGGGAAGTGTGTCATTAGTAGTAGCTCTGCCCTTTCACGGTCGTTCGTGCTATAGCTGCCATCTTCCTTCTTTAGGGACATTGTTATTTCCGGTCCAGCCTTTGCTAAAGTTTTATATAGCCTCGCTGCTGCTGGCAAAGAGGATATGTTTTCGCAGAAACTTCTAAAGCTAGTGCGTTTAGCTTTTCTTATTTCTTTATTATATTCTGTCAGTTTAGCCCTATACTAATGCCATTGCCCGTTCCGCTTTGCCCTATTACTTAGGTAGCGGGCTTCAGTTCTAAGTGCAGAAATATAGCTATTCCACCAAACTGCGTCTTTTTCATTGCCCCTAGGTTTTACGGGACAGCTGCTATGGAAGGCATCCAGTATCGCCCCATTCAATTGAGTCACACTGTCTTCGAGCTCATAGTGATTACGTATTAGTTTGCTCGATGCAATGCCTTGCAAATTACAATTAAGTATTTCTTTATATTTCTCCCAGTCAGTTTTCTTGGGATTTCTATAGAATGGTACTTGAATGTCTAGGCCTCCTAAAGATAATTCAATTATCTTGTGATCAGATAATAATTCCTCGTTAGAAACCCTCCATTTTCTTATAATCCTAGCAATGCTCGGACTAGCCAAAGTTAGGTCTAAGACCTCCTGTCTAACCCTGGTTACAAATGTAGGTTTGTTACCCTCATTTAAGATTTCTAGGTTAGATGCTACTAAGTATTCTAAAAGGTACTCACCCCGACTGTTGACGTCAGTGCTGCCCCATATCGTGTTGAGTGCATTGGCATCGCATCCTAGTAAAAGTGGCAGATTGTTTCTGTCACAAAAATCCACCAATTGCCGCACCTCTGCGGGCGGCGGTGAGATTTCGTCGGAAAATATGCTGATGCCACTACAATGACTCGTTTCCTACCCTCGATGTTAATGAGAGCCTGGATTGGAACTAAGTCCCTCGTCATGAATTTTGTAAGACAAATATAATTAATATTTTTACTAAGCAAGATGCAGGCTCTGGGTGCAATGTGCCTATTATCCCATATTACCTTTCCGCTGTCGCAGCTCAGCCCTCTGATTGCACCTTTATAGTGCCAGGGTTATTGGATCAATACCATGCCCAGGTTAAATTTAATAAATGTCCTTGCAATTACTGCCGAAGCAGATTTTGCGTGATGAACATTAACCTGGGCGCATTTGATACCTGGTCCGTCACTCATCTAAGGAGAAGTTATAGGCTGTTGCCCAAGCTGCTGCCACTTAGCAGCAGATTGTCTTCATCCTCAAAAGGATCTACTGTGCCGGGGAGGTCTTGGCTGATGCTCTCCGTGTCGCTTACTTCCGGTTTTATACACTCCGTCTGCATCGCCTCCGATGTTTCTGGAACGGGTTCTGCGGGAGCTGTGCTGCTCTTTTGTTGTTTGTCCTTGGCAATGCCATGGACTGTAACCTCGCCGAACCTGTAGTTGATGGTGTTACCTGATTTCTTGATGGCTTCAAGTGATTGCTCATCGATGCCAAACGTAATCAGTTGTCCATTGCCCTCTTCCTTGATTTTGAGCAATCTCCATAAAGGTGTGTTAATCCCCTCATTTTGAGCACTAATCAAGGCCATGATCCGCTCGATCGTTTGACCGGAACTTCTAGGGAGGAAGATAGTTACTACATGTGCTCTGGGTAACTCATCTCCCGAGTATGCAACTAATGGTGCCCCCTTCCTCGCCGTAAGCATAGGGGCAGCTTGTCTAAGCCAGTCTGTTGTCTGCACATCCTTGCAATCAACGAGTACGTGCCCCGGTCGGAAATGGATTCCCTCAAATTTTAATTTGTGGTCCCAACCTTTCGCCACTTCCACAAGGATAGCTTCTTCTAGGGCAGTTAGCTCCGCGGGTGTGCGATTCACCTCAGGGTACTTCTTCGGTAGCACTGCCATCCTAACCGATTTCGCCACGTCTGCATAGGTCTTACTCGCAGCTCTCTCCGATGCCCTTGCGGTGCCTTTATCGGATTTGTCTGTGAACTTTGGCTTCTTGCCTTCTGCCAGTTGTGGTGGTGTTATGAACCTACTGCCTCTTTTGCCCGTCTGTTGGTATGATGACGCCGCTTCATCTGGCTTAACTTTGTGCTCCCCAGCCTTCTTCCTAGCTTCATTCGGTTCAAGCCCTTTTTCTAGGTACCTAAGGTACCACCTGCAGCCTGCCACGCTAAGTCCTCTCCTCAGTGGGTCGTCGATTGCTCCAGGTTGTCCAGGAGGTGGAACCTTTGGGATGCGTCGGGTTTCATGACCCCGCGATCCTGGCCTATTTCCTGCAACAGCTACAGATCCTATTGCCTTCTCACCCCGTTTGGGCCACAGAGCTACACCGCTGTATGCTGGTGTTGCACCTGCATCTGCCCTCTGTATTGGGTCTCCTGTTCCTGAAACCTCAGCCGCCGTTGGCCTACTTCTTTGCGCGGGTAGTGCAAGAACACATGACTCCGATGTTGAAGCAGCTACATTGGTCTGTGTAGCTGATGCTGATGTTTTGCTGGGTGTTGCTGGTGCTAATGCACCAGACTTCACTGGTTGGCCTTTGTGACCAATCTGCTTAGCCCCTGGTTTCATGCGCTGAGGCAAATGAGCTGATGTTCCATTTGGTTCGCGAGTTCTGTTGCGGACCATTCCCGCGTATTCAAGTTTTTGTATTTATATTTTTCTTTTTTTTGTTGTTGATCCATCTTTTTCTTACGACCGCCTACCCGCCTTAGCAGATTCGGCAGTCTACAATACTACATCGGGACTGGGATGGTCGACTATGACAGAGCCCGTTTTCCATAGCAAGGTCACAGCTACTCATGGATTCGACTCGGTGTCCAAGAGGCTCCGTTGGAGTTTCGATGACGTTAGCCAGTTTTTTATTCTTTGTGATGTACTTCTGCAAATGCTCTCAATTTGGCATAATTCTTTTGCCACAATTGTTACTGCAATATCATCCGCATAACCGATGATTTGTACTTCTTTTGGCATAGGTAGACGAAGGACTCCGTCGTAAAGTACATTCCATAAGTGTGGGCCCAGTACGGAGCCTTGCGGCACTCCACCAGTTACTTGATGTCGCTTCACTCCCTCATCCGTATCATACAGCAATAATCTATCCGACAGATAGCTTTTTATGATACGCAGCAGGTACACCGGTGTTTTAAATGTCTCTAATGCTCGAACTATGTTAGGCCAGCATGCCGAGTTAAACGCATTTTTCACATCGAATGTTACAACTGCACAATATTCTTTGGTACCATGCATCCACCTGGTACCTTCAATTGCTTTATCTGCTATTTCGGCAAGTCTTTTGATCGCATCTATAGTCGATCGCCTCCTGCGGAATCCGTATTGGTTGTCAGACAAGCCCTCTACTTCTTCTTCAAGGTGTTTTTCCAAGCGATCGCAGATTAACCGCTCCAAGATTTTGCCAATCGTATCAATCATACAGAGTGGTCGGTATGAGCTTGGTTCGCCCGGCGATTTGTTTGGTTTCGACAATAGAATCAGACTCTGGTTTTTCCAAATGTTTGGGAAAACACCCTCTCGCAAACACCTTGCATACATCTCCGTGAACGGTGCTATGTTGTGTTTGAGGGCAATCTTTAGAGCCCGGTTTGGAATACCATCCAATCCTGGCGCTTTGGAGTCACCAAACCGTATATTACTTCTGTGTCAGTAATAGGTGGTGTATCTATAAACTCCGGCTCATCAGATAACAAGTTCTCCTCCACTTGTGTTGGTTGTAAGGGAAAGAGGGTACCCACCACATTTTGTTGGAGTATGGGGCAGGTTGGTGCTTGTCCTTTGCCACCTCTAATCTTAGACATCACCACCTTATACGCTCCTCCCCATGGGTTTTCGTAAGCTTTGTCGCAAAGTTCTTTGAAGCAGAAGCATTTACTCCTTTTAATAGCCATTTTGAGCTCCTTTCGTTTCTTTTTAAAGACTTCACGAAAATTTCCGTTTTCCACTGTACCTCTACTTCTTTGGAATTTTCGCCTTGCTTCCTGGCAGCTATTTCTCAGCTCTTCGATATCGCTGTTCCACCAATATGCTGGTTTTCGAAGACAGTTGCGTTTCTTCCTGATCATAGAAGCGTCGCAAGCTTTGCTAATATGATCAACCAAAAACTTTGCTTGCTCGTTTGTATCATTCGATCTGGTTATGTTTGTGTCCAGCATAAGTTTGAACAGCTCTTCATCCATGGTTTCATCCTTCCACCCTTTGGTCTGTGCCTTTTTCACACGTACACTTCTCCCTTGACTTTGCTTGTAGTTGCCAACAACAATCATTATGGCCAGATGGTCGCTATGTGTGTATATTTTCATATTCTACTTGTGTGAGACTTGGTGACACGTAACAACTGTAGATATAGAATCCACCGATATTTGCTCTAGCGTAGTAAGATTTACATATTAATGGCTCTTCTTGCACCGTTTTGTTACCGCAGGCCCATATTGCCACCTTGTTTGTTGCATCTGAGACCCACGATCCAGCATTTGATTTCTTATATTGCTCACAGATTATCGCGACATCTATTTTGTTTTCATGCACCGTTTGCGTTAGAATTTCCTGTGCCGCTTCGCAATGCTTCAAATTTATTTGAAGAAACTTAATTTTTGGCTGATTTTGCTGCTGCTAGGTAAATTGGGCATTTGCGGCTACCTATTTGATGATTTGGATTCGATTTTCCACTGTTTTTGCATGCAACGCAGAATGGTTTTTATCACAATCTTTTGCGTAGTGTCCTTGTTCTCCACACTTCATGCAACATTTACTCCTGTCTTCCGGGTTAGTACAGACCCTTGCCACATGACCATATTCCAAGCACCTAAAGCACTTTTTGAGAATTAGCATTTCTCGGATTCTGCAAACAACCCAGCAAATCTTATTCTTTTCAGCATCTCATAATTTCCGTGCCTCTCGTACTGGAAGACTTATGACTGCTGTTTGTGTACCAGCCTTTTTGATGCTTTTGATGGAGTTTTCACAAAAAAGGTTCAGCTCTTTAATTTGGGATCGCATAGCCTCGACTACATCATCCTTTGTGGTAATCTCATCCAGGTCCCGGACTTCTACCACTAACTCCTGTGTTAGCTCCCTTATTTTCGCCTGGTTTCCAAGAGCCTCCTTTGAATTTCTTTGTGCTTCCTGTTTGAGCCCTCTTTAACTCTAACAAGATCTCTCCTTTAGCTGTCTTCTTTATACGCGAGACATTGTCTCCAAGCTGTTGGAGGTTTCCATCTTTTTTCACCGCTCTCAATATATCACTATAGGACATGTCTCCAGATTTTGAAATTATCAGGGCAGCCGGTCTTGGGGTAGGCTTGGCGTTTGTCTTCTTGTTCTTGTTTTTTTGCGCTTTGTACTTAACCGTTACCCAATTTTCTTCTCTTGGCGATACCGTCCTTCCTGTTCTGGTGGCACTCCTATCGCTTATCTCGCAATCCGCGATTACATCTTGCTTTCTCGTCGCTGCCTCATGAAAAGTCTTGCTTTTCTTTGGCGGCGTTTTCCGACTATTTTGAATATAATCACGTGGCCTTTTTGGTGTTGCCTCTGTAGCCACTTTAATCAGAGGAGAGCTTTTGCTGACTTTCTTAAAGTTTTCTTCCTGTGCACGGGCATGTAGTTTCGCAATAGTGCTAAGGAGATCTCTCATGTTATTATTTATTGATCGTTGAGGGAGACGCATCAAGTTTATGAGCTTATTTATATTTTCTCCTAGATCAGCCATATAATTTCGCTCCGTTTGTGCGGTTTTCAATGGTGGCATCTTTTCCTGTTGTAAAGAGGGCGGCGACGACCTTGATCGTGCAGATCTTACCGCAGAAGACGCCTTCTCTGGAGAGCGAGCTACCTTTGCTGCTCGTTTGAAGGGATCTATTGCTTCACATTCGCTTGTAGCATTATCTGATACGTTGGCCAAGTGCGCTACCACCGAATCATTGCAGTAATTGTATATCGACGGCCGGGAGCCTGCTTGCTCACCCCCCAAAACCGCCGGCACTGGGCATTTTACACCCTGCACCGTAACTTTCATACCTTCCTTTGTATTTGTCATTGTTTTGTTATTCTGGGATTCTACCCATATCATTTTAGACCTACTGACAGGTGTCGAATCAGCCGCTCCTAACCTGAAGACAGACGCTGACCAATAAGCCGCTCAGTATGAGCCAGACGCTATTGGGATTTTCGTTCGTTGGACACTTAATTGATGAGCGGTGTCGACTCGCCCCGTCACAGGTACTTCGCCGGGAACATGTAGACTTTTAAGTTTACGCCCTCCATTCCTGCCGCTTATGGTCGGGGACTGCTTATTTAGTATTCACAGCTAACCTACATATATGCAGGCCGTTCAGCTATCCGCCACCTTGCTGACCCCCACAGTAGCTCAAGCTAAGCCCTATGTGTGTGTGTGTGTGTGTGTGTGTGTTTTTTTTTTATTGGTTCGGAGGTGGAAATCTGCAAACAGACACTGGGCGCTCTCGCACCAGTAGTGTGTGGCTCATACCCACTAAAACCACCTCCTCAGACGCCTCCCAGACGGTACATAGCCGTTAAGCAATACTTCGTCTGGGAGTGGGTTGGCCAACGGACGGACCCCTCCTATTGATTCCCTGAACGTCGCCGCCACTCCAAGTGGCGGAGGTCTCGCATAATTGCGGCCGAGGTGTCACACACCACGTCCCATTTCTCCGGGCATTCGAGCATATAGTGCACGAGGTTGTCCGGTGTCACAGGTTCTCCGCAGACTCTTTGTAGTACCGCTCTGGCACCGCTGTATCGTGGACATGAAAAAAGGACATGTTCCACGTCCTCGGGCTCCGTGCCTCCACAATTATCGCAGCAGGGGGATTCCTCCAGCCGGAATCTGTGTAGGTACGCCCGGAAACCTCCGTGGCCGGTCAGCAGCTGTGTGACGTGATAGTTCACCTCGCCATGCGACCTATCCATCCAGCGTTGGAGATCAGGGATCAACCTCCTCGTCCAACGGCCCTTTTCGGATGCATCCCATCGAGCTTGCCACTCCTGTATGGTGCTTTGCCTAATGCCTGCTACGCGATCTTCCGCACTCAGCTCGTGCGTACTTTCGCTGTAGTATAGGCTCCACGCCTCCTTGGCCAGCAGGTCCAGCGGGATCATACCGGCTATCACCAGCGCGGCGTCTGCAGACACAGTACGGTGTGCTGAGATCGTGCGGAGCGCACATCTCCTATACGCCGCCTCTATGGTGCGAACGTACGCCTTTACGCTCGACTTCTCAGCCCATATGGGCGCTCCATACATGATTATGGATTTGACGACCCCTGAGATGAGGCGTCTTTTCCAGTGTCGTGGCCCTCCGAGGTTTGGCATTATCCGGCAGAGCTGGGAACAGGTCCGCGCTGCCTTCTCATCTAATCGCCGAAAGTGCTCCTTGAACGTCAGTCTTGCGTCAATCCAGACGCCTAGGTATTTGAGATGTGGAGTCGTGGTAATGGTGCAGTCCCAACCCTTATCTCCACCACCTCTTGTACCTTTCGACCTCACACAAGGATAGCCTCCGTTTTGTGTTCTGCCAGCTTCAGTCCAACATCCGCCAGCCATCTTCCAACAGTGTCCACTGTGTGATTGGTCTCTGCTATTACCTCCTCCAGGTGTTTCGCCGTGATCACTAGCGCTATGTCGTCCGCATATCCGATTATTTTAACGTAATCGGGCACCCGTATGCGGAGAATGCCATCGTACATAACGTTCCAGAGAAGTGGCCCCAGTACAGACCCCTGGGGAACTCCTCCGGTGATCTTGTACGTTTCTACACCTCTATCGGAGTCATATAATAGCATCCTGTCGCTAAAATAACTAGTGATGATTCGCCCTAGATAGATGGGAACTTTGATATATATTATATTATATATTATATATATATATATAATATATATATATAATATATATATATATATATATATATATATATATATATATATAATATATATATATATATATATATATATATATATATATATATATAATATATATATATATATATATATATATATATATATATATATATATATATATATATATATATATATATATATATATATATATATATATATATATATATGTAGTTTCACAACATTATGCACTTCATAAATCAAATATATAAAAGGTATTATAAATGAATACTATTATTTGAATAATAACAATACTAATAAAAACAACACTACAACTTATAGTATAAATAATTAATAATATAAATAATTATTATATACATATAATAAAATATCAATATATTTTGGATTCAAACATTAAAGCAAAGCGATAAATTTTGTATTTGTCAGGGTGCATGATCGCATTTTAATATTGCACAAATTGTTGTAGTAGACAATTTGTTAGAATTGTTTGTCACACCAGAAGATGGATATAAGTGTTTATTATTATCTATACGATGAGGTGAAACACGTCCATATACAATACCCCTTGAATTAACATTTTCAACACGACAACATGTTCGATTTGAAGTGAAGGGCGGGACAATAACCATTATAGGTATCTCCTATAGTAGTGGTAGCAGAACAAAAAACACCAAAAAATTTCCAACATCATGTCCATTTAGCGATATAGACGATTTATATACTGGAAAGTACTATGATCATCATAGCATTGATGAAGATTTAAATCTTTTAAAACTCTTCGAAGAGAATAATTTGCACCCTACGGCAAGAACAACAAAAGCAACAACAACAATAACAGCACCAACAGCAGCATCATCATATACAAAAGAAAATTATAAAACATTATATATAAAATATAAATAAAAAGATAACAAATTTTTTGAAAATTATTATTATTATGATTAAATATAAATATAAAAAATAGAAAGATTTATATCTAATCTAGGGAATATTTCCCAATCTCACAGATGAAGACCATCGTCTTCATCACCTTTTTATAGTTACCCCAGCTTCTTCACTGGGATTTAACTGAAACTGCAGCAATCTCGTCTGGATGAGTGCCTCCATCTCTGGGGCATCCCAGCGTCTTTTGAAAATCTTGGAGCGAATACCACTGCTTCATCATATGCTTTCCAATATGCTGCTGCCTCCATGTTAATAACTAAATCTTATGCAACTTCCATGTTGATAGTTTGAAGTTTTCTGTTTATTCTAGAAGAATTACTCGTATTTATATGCAAAAATCATACAACCACATATGCGATAGCATGTAAATCATTAGCTTCAAAAAAATATTCATATGACGTACATCCACATTTAAAAAATAATAAATATTAAAATAAAACTATTATGTTCAAATTTGATAATCTTCGCAGATTTATAAAAAGAGAAATAGCAAACATTTTTCAACATGTTTCATTCTGAAAGAAATTGTACAAAATAAAAAAATTCCATACACAAGTAATATTGTTAATTTTCTTCTAGAGTAGAATAAAATAAAAGTTTTTAATATTGCTAATTAGATAGAAATAAAAACAATAAACTATTTTAATTTTTATAATTTATTTATTCAATAGATTTTAATTGTAATTTGAAAATATAGCATTTTCCTCCTCTGGACTTTGATTTAAGAATTCCGTGATTGGATCTTTTTCTAAGTCTAACCAATATTTTCCTTGCTGCATACGTTTCACGATATAGATAGTGTTAAGAGGGTTCTAATGTAATTTATCGCATTCTCACTAAGTGAATTAAATCGGTCAGGTAGAAACAATGCGATATCTTCTAAATCCGCCATCATCCGTCGTCCATATTTCATTGAAATTTATGCTATTCCTAATATCTCCATTACTATATTCTTGATTCCCCAAGATGGTTTGAGGTTTTTACAAAAGAATTCTCCTTTCACAACTTTAAAAGTATTGTTAGTAGAAGTCATTTTTTGTTTTTTCTGCAATGAAGTATTGTGGGTAGGAGCCATTTTCGTTTTTTTTTCTGAAAGGATATATAAATAAAATTCAAATATAATTAAAAGTATAAAATTATTGTATTTATGTTTCTCGACATATGTTTAGAAAGTAGTAAACTCACCAAAATGCTGAAGTTGAGTGATAAATTCTATACCATATACATGTCTTTTATATTAAAATTTGTTCCAGTAAATGCATTTGAAAAACCAGAAATTTTCGGTTTTAGTTATATAAGAATATATTAGGAAAAAAATAATTTGTATTAACCAGAAATTTCTGGTGCAGATACAGAATTATGTTCTCACTGTTTTAATATTCCAATGAATAATGTCCAATGAATTTATTTAACATAAAATTTTTGAATTATTTTATTAGTATGTCTTATTCTCATATAAGAGAGACACTTATATCAGTTTTTATTTAGTAACGTGTTTGTGCAATTAATATGAAGACATTTTTTTGCGAATTTTGTGGATATGTTTTCCATTCAAAGTGGAATTTGAAGAGACATATTCTACGTAAACATAACCATGGAAATATTAATTCTAACAAACCAAAAAATCATATAGGAAAAGAACAGAAAAGACAATTTTATGAAATAATTAAACAACAGAAAGCATTAATAAAGCAACAAGACCAGCAATTAATTGGAGCACAAAATAAAAAGCTGCATATAATCACACAGCAACAATATAAATGTGAGAATATGGATAATAAGAATGAAAATAATAAAGCTACAAAAGTTTCAATCAGTCAACTATCTTTAAACAAATCTATAAATAATGATGTTAATGAGAAAGAACCAACTTGCAGTTATAAATATTGTGAAACATGTAAGCTTAAGATATTAACGGAATCATGGTATCATCACTTGAGAGCCAATCAACATAAAAAAAACAGTTGTTCACAATTAAAAGATGATTTGTATTTAGTGAAAGGGTTATATAATAATCGCATTGAACGTTATGTATTTAAAAACCGACATGAAAATATTATCATACCAAATACTTTCTCTAAAAATGCATAAGATATAATATTAGAATTATTAAATAAGCAACTAGAAAAACACCGGTCATATAAATATAATTTTGAATTGTTTTGTGAATATATAAGATTCAAACCAAACAATAGTGATTGTCAAACAGCAACTATAGATGTGAAATCATTTCAAACGAAAATGATATTAGCAGAAAACCTTGAAGAAATTGGACTTGAATATGATGTACATTGTTCTAATTTATTTACAAAAATGGAAGAGTTTCAAGAGAAGGATAGCGGATGGACTCTAATTAAAATAATTGAATTTGAGATTAATATTAATCAATATAAACCATTAAAGGGCTCTGCTTATATTAAATTACCTCATAATATAGCAATGAAACATGCTTGTATTAATGTAATGAATATAAATGATGATTATTGCTTTAAATGGGCTATACTATCTGCAATAAAAAATATGCAACATAGTAATAGATGTTCGCAATATGCAGTGGATATTAAGAATGATGTGATTCATGTTGGAAGTATGATATTAAACTTTAAAAACTTGTTATTTCCAATGCCATTAGACCAAATCAGAAAATTTGAGGAAAATAATAATATCAGCATTAATGTTTTTGGATGTTCTGAGAAAGGTGATCAAATTGTAGGTCCCTATCATACCACAAAGTTGGAGAGAGATATCCATATTAATTTATTGTTTCTACAAAGCGGTGACAATTCACATTATGTATGGATTAAAAATATATCAGGATAAAAAGAAACAAAACCCATGATCTTCTATTACTTATAAAATTATTATTTACAGATTAATTATACCACAATTGACATTGAATACAAAAGCTCTACTATTATGTAACTTTTGCTTGCAGTACACCAGAAATATAGATGTTATGTTAAAACATAAAGCAGAGTGTAGCAAAGTAGTGACCACAATGCCGATTGGTAAAAATAATGACGATATTTCAAAATTTACTTCTTTTAGGTCTAAGTTAGATGCACCATTTGTAATTTATGCAGATTTTGAATGTATTTTAGAGAATGTACATATAAATGATTCTGAAAATATTTGCATAAGCCTATAGCATTTAGTTATTACATAAAGTGCGGTTTCAATAATAGCCTAAACAAATTTGTAACTTATTCAGGAGAAGATTCTGCTAAGGTATTCATAGATAAATTAATTAGTGATACTAAACCTCTATATGTAAATTATTTAAATAGAATAGTACCAATGAAGTCTCTAACTTTAGAAGAAATTGAAAAATATAAAACAAATACAATTTGTCATATTTGTAAGCAAATAATTGATCAACACAAGGTTGCTGATCATTGTCATCTTACAGTTGTAAGGAGACGAAATTGAGGGCAATTCCCCCCCTAACAAATTGATTGTTACGCCTCTGGACGCTGCTCATATACATATAAATATGCACATACACGTACAGCATTAATATGTATATGGGCAGCTAAATGCCGTACAGACCCATGACGCCAAACCACTTTCCATTAGCAGTCAACATGCCACGTGGGTAGCATGAAAACCGGTTTCTTGAGTGAAATCACGCCACTTTGCGGACACGGTTACCAACATCAGTCAACATGCCACGTGGATACAGCGAAAACCGGTTTCTTGCTTGGGATCACGTCACTTTGCCGGTTTAGACACATACACGGAAAGTTGTGCTGGTATGCGTGCGCATGGAAACCTATAAAAGCGGCAACAGGGATCAAATCGATCTCTTTGGACAACAGCTCTCGTTGGATAAGCAGCTCTTTGACAGACATCTCTCTTTGGACAAGCATCAGCGCTACGGAAAATAACTCTCGTCGTAGAAGACATCGCGGAGATCCACGTACAAAGGATATTAGAGTAATGCTCAGGAACTCTCACTCAGAGGTAAGTGCTCAGACAAATCTTTACAAAAACGACTAAGCGAATCAATTCGCGCCGAACGAATCTGAGCGGGCCAACACCCCGCGACGTACACGTTAGCTTACGACTTGAGCGAATCAATCATTCGCGCCGGACACACCTGAGCGGGCCAACACCCCGCTTTGACTGTCAGTACTGGACTCGCGACATCGAGCACGCCTTTGAAAGGAGTACAATTTTCTTGTTTTAAAAGTTTTGTAATAATGTTTATAAATAAACAAAATTAAATAATTTAAACAAAAGAGATATCTTAGTAACGAACCCTGGTTAGCCGCTGAGTATACCTCAGCCTTAGAATCGAAAAGGCCCCGTGTCGTTACAAGGTCAATATCGTGGACCTGCACATTCGAGTTGTAACTTAAATTTTCAAACACGTTAATTTATACCAATTTTCTTCCATAATTTTTCTGGTTATGATTGTCATCTGTTTGTTAAAGAACTCGAATCATTTAAAGGACACATTAAAATAATTCCTCTGAATAAGGAATTATATATATATCACTTTCGAAAGATATTCATATTAGTGATAAAGAATTTTTTGAATTACGATTTTTAGATTCATACAGATTTATGAACTCATCTTTAGATGTATCAGCTAAAAATCTTGATGCTAATCATTTTCACATTTTACACTCATTGTATACAAACATTGATGAATTCAATCTCTTGAAAAGAAAAGGTGTTTTCCCCTATGAATATGTAGATTCAGTAGATCGACTTAAAGATATCAATTTACCTTCACGTGAAAAATTTTTCTCCACTTTAAATAATGTAGAGTGTTTTACTGATGATTATAATCATGTCGAAAAAGTTTGGAATACTTTCAAATGCAAAACTTTACTTGATTATATGCTGTTATATTTAAAAACAGATGTTAGATGTTTTAGCTGATGTTTTTGAAAACTTTAGAAAAATATGTAAAAATATTTATGAATTAGATCTTGTTCATTATCTAACTACACCAAGTTTATCCTGGGATGCAATGTTGAAGACAACAGGTATTGAATTAGAATTATTTAAAGATATTAATATGTATAATTTCATTAAAAGTGGGATTAGAGGTGGTATTGTTCAATGTTCTAAACGACATTCAAAGGCTAATAATAAATATCTTCCTGAATATGATCAAAGTAAATCTTCAGAATACTTGATGTACTTAGATGCAAATAACTTATATGGTTGGGCAATGTCTGAATATTTACCTTATGGTGGAATTGAATGGGTTGAGGATATATCAAATTTTGATATTCTTACAGTAACTATAAAATCAGACTTTGGTTATATTTTAGAAGTTGATTTAGAATATCCTGAAAATATTCATGACATACACAATGACTTACCCTTCTGTGCTGAGAATAAAAAAGCACATAGTAAATCCAAAACTAAAAAATTGATTATAGATTTAAATAATAAACGAAATTATATTATACATTACCGCAATCTACAACAGTGTATTGTTAATGGTTTAAAGCTTTTGAAAATTCATAGGATTTTGAAATTTAAGCAATCTAACTGGTTGAAGAATTATATTGATCTGAATACTTTTCACAGAACACTTGCGAAAAAGGAATTTGAAAAAAATTTCTTTAAATTATTAAATAATGCAGTTTATGGAAAAACAATGGAAAATATTGAGAAATGGAAGAATGTAAAGATTGTTACTGAATGGGAAAACAAGGGGAGATATTTAGCTTCACGTGCTCTAATTGCAAGACCAAATTTTCATAGTTTAAAACATTTTACAGATAGTAAGATAGCAATAGAACTTTCTCGTGAGCAAGTTGCATATAAAAAACCAATATACTTGGGATTTACTGTTTTAGAATGATCAAAATTAAAAATGTATATTTTCACTATGATTATATGAAACCTAAATTTAATGAAAAATTACAGTTGAACTATATGGATACAGATTCATTTATATATTCTATAAAAACAGATTTTTATGATGATATTCGTAATGATATTGATCTAAAGTTTGATATATCAGAATATCCTAGTGATAATAGATTCAATTTACCTTTAAAAAATAAAAAAAAAACTTTAGGAATGATGAAAGATGAAAATAATGGTCGAATAATGAAAGAATTCATTGGGCTACGCTCAAAAATGTATTGTATTAATATTTTATACGGTAATGAAATAAAAAAATCAAAAGGTGTGAAGAAATGTGTTCTATCGAAACTGAATATAAATGATTATAGATTGTTTACTACAGAATAATGCATTCTATGACAAATTGTATATCTTTAGATCAAAAGTTCATGAAATTTATACGCAACAATGGACAAAAATAATATTAAGTAATGATTATGATAAACGATATATTAAAGAAGATAGAGTAAATACTTACGCTTGGGGACATTATAAAATTAATTGTAGTAGATAAATTAAATTTTATTATTTTTATTAAAATATTGTTATTATTACATAATATAAAATAAAGATTTTATTATTTTCAAAACAAAACTATTATACATTGTTTTTTATTTCTACATCAATAAATTTTCTTAAAATCAAAGCATTTTTTAACGCACAACATCTATAGTGTGCATTGCATTGAGTAAGTATTGGATATTTTTTATATAGAATTTTTAAATTATCACATCCAAATGCTTCCAAGTTGTAAACATTTTTCTTAAGTATATCTTCAATCCACATTTTTTTCTCTAATCCTTTAACATAAACTGTTGTAGACAGTAGATTTTCCTTTAAAAATTTTCGTACACTATTAAATGAGGTGAATCCGTCTTTCCACGCAAAACCATGATGATTTTTTGTTAGCCAATTTGCTTCTCTTTGATATTTCTGAGACAATCTTCTAAATTCAAAAGGAGGTTTAATGATAGAACTTCTATGCAGTTATAAGTAATAGCCAATTCTTTTGCTACAATCTATTTCCATCTCCTTTAAAACCTTGCACATCTAATGTTATAAAACTATCTGAAGCCATTTAAAGGTTTGTAGTAATTAGTTCAATGGTATATAATTTACTGAAATACATATAGATAATAGGAACTCTTTAAATAATTTTTTTGATTTCATTATTTAAGGGAATATATTTTATAACTGTTAGAAATATATTTTATATCTGTTAGAAAAAAATATCTGGCAACCCTACCTAATTTACTTTCTTCTTAACTTCCTACTTTTATTATCCACATATATTATCTCTCTCGCTTCTAAGTCGTTGAATAAAGCACACGTGAATTCCAAGACTCTGCGTTTTTTCCAACAGGTGATGGGCCCAGACAACAGCGCGTCTCCAAGTAGCCAAATCTGATTTGATAAAGCGAGAAGTTTGTGCAAGTAGCGTGTTTAATAAATACCTTCGTTGTAAATAAATGAAACAAGATGGCCGGTTCGGACACGCGCGCGATAGAAAAGCTTCGCGGTAGTGAAAACTTCCACACGTGGAAGTTTGCCATGGAAAGTATATTGGAGCTGAGCGATCTACATAATTGCATTACGGATCCTGTGAAAGAAACCGATGAGAAGAAGTTGCGTAGAGCGCGTCCTAAAATTATCTTGTCCGTGAATGAATCAAGATACGTTCATATACAAAATCAGAAAACTGCGGCCAACATTTGGCAAACCCTTCAACATCTATACGAAGATTCTGGACTCAGGCTAAAAAACCGGTCTATTGCGAAAACTGACCACGGTGCGCCTTGAAAATTGTGAATCAATGGCCATTTATGTTAATCAGCTCGTCAATACCGCGAAGAAGCTCTCGGGTATCGGTTTCGATATAAGCGACGAATGGTTAGGTGCCATAATGCTTGCGGGGTAAAGCGATGACTTTAAGCCGTTCATAATGGGCATAGAAAGTAGTGGAACAAAAATTACCGGTGAAAACATTAAAATGAATCTGCTAGATGGAGACTATGAAAAAACACCAAAAGGTGGAGGTGCATTTTTAAGTGTTAAAAAAAAAATACCCTAAACTTTACAAATAAAATCTAAAGGGCTATAATTGTGAACGAAAAGGCCATTTTAGTAAAGATTGCAATGAGCATAAAAAACTTCCCCAAAATTTAAGCAATACCAATGGTCGGAAGATAGCCTTTAGTGCTTACATGTCGTATAAAAACGAGCAAGATCAAAATGAGTGTACATCGACAGTGGTGCATCCAAACACATGACACCCTATAAAAACAAATTTAATTGTCTAAGCGTGTCCTCTGTTCAAGAAATCATAACTGCAAATAACGAAAGAATGACTGTTGAAGGCATCGGCAATGTCAAGTTTTGCTTGGGACATACTGAAATCGAAATGAAAGAAGTGTTGTTTGTTCCTCAACTAACCTCTAATTTGCTATTAGTTTCACAAATACTTGAAAACGGGAATAAAGTTGTTTTTAACAAAGGCCGATGTCAAATATTCGATCGAAGTAGCGAGCTTATCGCCGAAGCTAACGGTTCCGCCGGCGTGTTTAAGTTTCGCGTAGAATCGGTTTCGTGCTTGCTCGCCAATGCAAAAGTGGACGTGATGACGTGGCATCATCGCCTTGGCCACTTGAACTATAATGACTTAAATGTTTTAAAAAAGGGTAATGTAGTCGACTTTAATGGAGATGCAAGCATATTAGCCAAATGCAAGGCCTGTCACAAAGGCAAGCTATCACGAGCTCCCTTTAAACGCGTAGGAACACGAGCTAATGAATTGCTTAGCTTGTCCATGCAGATCTATGTGGTCCAATGCAGACAACCTCTTTAGAAGGCTCGCGATATTTCCTCTCCTTTGTGGATGACTATTCCCGGAAAGTTTTTCTCTATTTAATAAAACAGAAATCCGAAGTTGCCGATTGCTTCAAAAGCTTTAAGCGGTATGCCGAAAAACTGTGCGATAAAAGCATTAAAGTAATACGCACGCACAACGGAACCGAATTTGTCGGCGAGCAGTTTGATTCGCTCTGCCGTTCGTTCGGCATATTACACCAAAAATCAGCTACTTACACTCCCCAGCAAAACGGAGTCGCCGACCGATACAGCCGTACGATTGTAGAACGTGCCAAATGCATGTTATTTGATGCTGACTTCTCTAAATCGTATTGGGGAGAGGCGGTAAATACGGCGGTATATATTATAAACCGTTCACCTAGTTCAGCATTAAATGGGCAAATTCCGGAAAAGCTGTGGACTGGTCGTGACGTCGATTTAAATGGCTTACGAATTTTTGGATCTCCCGTGATGGTTCACATACCTAAACAACGCAGAAACAAATGGGATCCAAAGGCGCGAAAGCTGATGTTTGTTGGGTATAGCGACTTGGCAAAAGGGTACCGTTGTATTAATCCACAAACGAAGAAAATTACAACGAGCCGTGATGTAGTCTTCATGGAAACCGAGCCCAGAATCGTTTCATTTGTTCCAGTCGATGTTGAAGACGATTCACCTTCAGTGAGGGCATTGGAAGAAGAACACAAAGCTGTAAAGAGCGAAGACTTTGATGAAGACGCAAGCGAAGATACTTTCGACGATGCTACAGACGATACGTTCGTTCCAGACATTGAAATATCGATACCAGAATCATTGCGAAAATCAACGAGGCCTGCTGTTCCGCGCGACTTCGGCAGTCAGGGTTATGTTTCGCATTTCGCAGCAACAAGAGACACATGTGACGATCCACTCACTGTACACGAAGCTTTGTCTAACGCCGACTGCGAGAGCTGGAAGTCCGCTATGCAATGCGAGTTAAGCTCTCACGCCGAAAATCAAACATGGGCTATATGCAATCTGCCTGTTAATCGAAAGGCGATTAAATCAAAGTGGGTTTTTCGCAAAAATCGCGACGAAAAAGGTAACGTTTTTCACTATAAAGCTCGCCTTGTTGCCAAAGGTTGTTCTCAGCAATTCGGGATAGACTACAGCGAAACCTTCTCCCCTGTAGTGCGCTACACGTCGATACGCTATTTGATCGCTCTATCCTTCAAACTGGAGCTCAAAATTGATCAGTTAGACGCTGTCACCAAATACCTACAAAGCGACTTGACGGAAGAAATTTTTATAGAGCTGCCCGATGGCTGCGGTGAAAACAACGGAAAAATTTGCAAATTACGCAAAGCTATCTACGGGCTAAAGCAAAGTGGCCTACAGTGGAACCAATTGTTAGATAAAACATTGCGAGATTTCGGTTTGATGAAATCCAAAACAGATCCCTGCGTTTACTTCAGACACGACGCAAAACTAATCGTTGCCATATATGTTGACCACATTCTCGTTTTTTGGGATGACCCTGCAGTTCGTGATGAATTTATGCGTCAACTTACCACTACATTCAAGATGAAGTACATGGGTGTGGCGAAAACTAGTGTTGGTTACTTATAGTGCAACAGGAGTTTACTTGGATCAGCAAAAATACGCTCACGAAATACTGAAACGATTCGGCATGGAAAATTCGAAGCCGATATCGACGCCAAGTGATATTAACCAAAAGTTATCGCTGAACGACTGCGACGAAGAATTGGTAAGCGTACCGTACCAGGAGACCATAGGGAGTCTGTTATATCTAGCACAGGGCTCGCGGCCTGACATTGCATTTGCAGTTAACGATGTTAGTCGGTTCAACGCAAAGCACGAAAAACCCCACTGGGCCGCTGTTAAACGAATTTTCAGGTACCTAAATGGCACTGTTAATTATAAACTTTTTTATGGCGGCTCTGAAGGTCTCGTGGGTTACTCGGATGCGGACTAGGCGTCCGACATCGATAAGAGGCGCTCTTGTACTGGATATGTCTTTACGCTATGTGGTGGAGCAATATCCTGGGGCAGGAAAAGACAACCAACCGTTGCGCTGTCGAGTACCGAGGCGGAGTATATGGCTATGTCGTCGGCTGTGCAGGAAGCAATCTTGCTACAACAATTCGGCAAAGAGTTGGAGTCGTCGCTTGACCGGAGGCCTATCAAAATTGCCTGCGATAATCAGCGCTAGCTTTGGCTCAAACAGATTCTTTCCGTGCAAGGTCAAAGCACATTGACGTGCGTCAACACTTTATACGCGACTACATCAATGTTGGGATGTTTGAAATTTACTATATCCCAACTGAACAAATGGTAGCTGATTGCCTAATCAAAGCAGTATCTAGCAACAAAATATTAAATTGTGCCAAAGGAATGGGCATCAAAAATTGTATTGAAAAATTAATGAAAAATAATTAGACATTTGTAATTTACACTTTTCGTAAAAATTTGTTCCTTGAAAAATTAATTGTTATTTTGTATAATTAATTATTTCAATAAGTGAAGGTGTTAGAAATATAACTCTGGCAACCCTACCTAATTTACTTTCTTCTTAACTTCCTACTTTCATTATCCACATATATTATCTCTCTCGCTTCTAAGTCGTTGAATAAAGCACACGTGAATTCCAAGACTCTGCGTTCTTTCTCACCAATAACTCTATCATGAATGAGTACGCAATATGCTGATGTATTTGCTGGAATATTCTTTAATGTCTTAAATTCGATTTTGATATCAATTGGTCCTGTTTTAACAGCTTCGTTTTGATGCATTACGTCAACCACTATTATTGGGGCTACAGTCTTAAATTCATCACATAATAGTTAGAGGTTGAGGATCACTTGTATAATAACTTTGTTGAAACTTTGAATACATTTAATATAAAATGGCATAACGATCAGTATCAAATTTCAAATTAAGATCATCATATGGATATGTAATTGAGTTTAGATGTACTTTCACATCCGTTAGAGCAGAATTTTGAAATTTGTTTGCATTTTGGAATCCGATCAATATGATGCGCGGTCTTTCACTCTGTGTTGAAAGTGATTTGTTCCTTGGGAGAGCATGGGATTAAAGTGGTAATCCCAACTGCGAAATGCTAATGTTAATGGTTTACCGCTGCTCACTGTCTTAAACATTCCTAATTTGGCAAAATCAGATAATTGTATATGTGGGATTTTCCATGTGATATTTGTTATATTTAGCATTATCCTTTCCTTTGATTCACTCGAGGTCACAACATTTTGATCATTCTTGGAACGTAATAATATTAATTCATGTTTAGAGTTTACCACAACTTTATTAAAGTCTTCAGCAAATACTAATAACATTTTCAGTGGTACACAAAAATTAAAGTAACCATTAGATATTTGAATAGTATTTGCTGATGTCCAACCAGCATTTTTTATCATATTACTCTCGCTTTTATTCAAAGACACATAATTTTTAATTGTTGTAGTTATTCCCAAGTGACGTGTACGATCGATTTCTAATCCATTAAGCTCATATCGAATTTCATCAAACAAATATGCCATACAATTATTATTATAAAAAAAAATTGCTCTCTCTCTTACGGCGCGGTCTGGTTTCTTTTCACTCTGCTTGCAAATCTAAAAACTTAAAAAAAAAGTGTCAAAGTGCGACAGGACGTTTAATTGGCATTTTTTTGATAAACACTGTTTAGTGGTGGTTGCAGTCTGCCATTTAATAAAAACAAATAGTGACAAAAAGTTAAAACAAAATTGCCACAAAACAAACAATAATAATAAACATACATACATATATATAGGTAAGTGCGCCAAAATGAGTGTTTTACGCTCGCCAAAGAGCGAGCGTAGGAATACACAAAAAAATGAGACAGTCATGGAAAATCAAAGAGCCGGCTCTCCTAGGAGTGCGTTCCCTATGATAGTCAATAGCGGTCCATCTATGCCGGACACTCTCAGAGAGCGATCTTCTCCACAAAAAAATCAAAAGGTTGATGGTATAAACATGCAAGGTGCCCTGTCCTCCTCAAATAATTTCTCCGATGCCCTAAAGACCACTAACAAAATAATTACAACTCTAGCCTCATCAAATGCAACAACAAATACAACCGTTTCGTACACAAATTCAATATGTGCAAGCAAACTCACTACAGCTTCGGCTTCACCTATAATTACTGAATCTTGCTCAGCAGCAATTGCCCGTTCAGCACATAACAGCATTAACACACTCTCAATTAAGCACCCACTAGGAAATACACAAAATGAATCACCATATAAAAGCTGTGTACTTACTCCTAAAACTCACTCAACAATAATAACCCACTCATCAGATAAATATATTGATTCACTCACAATAAAACACCCAGTAGGAAATATTCAAACCGATCCACAATCTAAATGTCGTGTAAAAATTCCTGTAGTGAAAACAAACCAAACCCCTAAACGCGCTAGATCAAGCCCAGAAAACACAACAAATGACATGACTGAATTAAAGAGTATGCTGAAAACCCGTATGGAACAAATGGGAACAATGCTCAATTTATTAACAACTCTAAACTGACATAATGGAACAAAAACTTATAATTGCAGTATGGAATGCAAACGGGCTTTCTCGTCATAGTAATGAAGTCAAAACCTTTATGGAACAGAACAACATTGACATAATGCTAATATCTGAGACACACTTCACTTCGCTTCTTAAAAATAAATCAGTACAATGTATATCACACAAATCATCCAGCCGGCACAGCACGCGGTGGCACTGCTATCATCATTAAAAACAAAATAAAACACACAGTACAAGATAATTATGAAAAATCCCACATTCAAGCAACAAGCGTAACAATACAGGACCCCGCTAACCATAACATCAGTGTATTGCCCTCAAAGGTATTCTATTAAAAAGAGCAATAATACCATTTTTTTCAAACACTAGGAGTACGACTTTTAGCTGGTGGTGATTACAACGCAAAACACCAATTTTGGGGTTTTCGGATAATCAATCCGAAAGGAAGAGAGCTACTAAAAACAATGCAAGAACACAATCTTACACATGTATCAACAGGTCAACCCACATACTGGCCATCTGATAGAAATAAAATTCCAGATGTCATTGCCTTCTGCGTGATGAAAGGTGTTCTCAGAAGCTGTGTTGAGATATCCCCGTCGCTGGATCTGTCATCAGACCACTCTCCTATTATTGCAACACTGAACTCGAAGGTAGAATGCACAATAAAACCACTCACACTACATACGAAACAAACAAACTGGTTCCATTTCAAGGAAATTGTAGATGACATTCTGTGCCTCAATATTTATCTGAATAGTGCTGAGGATATTCAGTTTGCCGTTGAAAATTTTAACAAAACTGTCCAACACGCTGCATGGAACTCTACTTCGGAGCCAAAAAATCAACTGAACAAGCATCCTTCCCATCCTGTTATTAGGGAGATGGTTGATAAAAAACGCAAACTAAGAAGGGCGTGGCAAAGTTCCAGGCATCCGAAAGACAAAAATAATTTTAATAGAGCTACAAAAAACCTTAAGCGGTACTTGGCGCAGAATCAAAATGAATAAATATAGCACTACTTGTCCACTTTATCAGCAAATGAGACCACAGATTACTCACTTTGGAAGGCGACAAAAAAGCTGAAGCAACCCACCACCCGTGCTCCTCCTATCAAAAGCTCAAATGGCTCCTGGGCAAAAACTGATAAGGAGAAAGCAATTACATTCGCCAAACAACTTACTGGGGTCTTTAAGCCGTTTCCACCAAATTCACAGCAAGAGGAAGACGAGGTATTTAATCTTCTCAATAGTCCAGGACAATTAGAGTTACCTATCACGCCCTTTACAAAAAAGGAAATACATAATGCTGTTCAGAAAACACTGAATGTGAAAAAGGCACCTGGCTACGACCTGATAACAAGTGAAATATTAAAGGAACTACCAAATAAAGGAATAAAATACCTTACCTACCTCTTCAATGCAATAATTAGACGTGGATATTTTCCGCGTCAATGGAAAGTGGCCGAAATTATTGTCATCCCAAAACCCGGAAAGCCCTTGGAGGAAGCCACTTCTTATAGACCAATTAGCCTTTTGCCAATTGTTTCCAAAATGTTTGAAAAGCCCCTGTTAAACAAACTTAAACCAATTCTGCTCAAAAAGGAGATAATACCCAATCATCAATTTGGATTTAGGGAACACCATGCCACAACAGAACAAGTGCACCGAGTGTATAGCATAATAATAAACGCTTTTGAGGAAAACCGTTATTGTACAACTGCTTTCCTAGATATAACACAGGCGTTCGATAAAGTATGGCACCCTGGCTTACTATTTAAACTGAAAAAGTTACTACCTCAGACATTTTATGATATCTTAAGATCATATCTGGAAGAGCGGCATTTCAGAGTAAAGACCAATGAAGAAGTCACTGAACTGTTCTCTATAAATTCGGGTGTACCACAAGGCAGTGTTCTAGGTCCTGTGCTCTACACTATCTACACGGCTGACCTTCCACTGACGGAGAATACAAAAATCGCAACCTACGCGGATGATACAGTCATAATGGCTACATGCAGCAACAACATAATCGCTGCAAATTATCTCCAAGAAAGCTTGGATAGCTCCAAATCTGGCTAAATAAATGGAGGATTAAGGTGAATGCAACTAAGTCTGTGCAAGTAACCTTTAGCTTAAAAAAGAAGACTTTTCCTTCAGTAATATTAAATGATTGTCAACTGCCCCAATCCGAAGACGTTAAATATTTAGGGCTACATCTTGATCGACGTCTGACATGGCAGAAGCATATTCTTACGAAGAAAAAACAACTTGGAATAAAGCTTACTACCTTATATTGGCTCTTGGGATATAAATCCCAGTTATCGCTTGACAATAAACTGCTCGTTTATAACACAATTCTAAAACCCATATGGACATATGGTATACAGCTATGGGGTTCAGCGGCAAAAAATAATATACAAATCATTGAGAGATTCCAATTAAAAGTATTACGCTTGATAGTAAAGGCTCCATGGTTCGTCAGGAATGATAGAATACGTCACGACTTAAACATCCCTACTGTCGATGAGGAAATAGCAAGATACAGCAATAAATACCTGGAACGACTAAGTAAGCATCCTAACATACTAGCTTCAAATCTTCTAGAGAGGGCAGGCACAACACGGCGACTGAAGCGAGCAACACCACTAAATTTATAATCATAATTTTTTCTAACACAATAGTCCTGAACTAACCTTATGGGAGATTATCACTGGCGCCTCTGCCTCATGTTGATTTAAATAACTATTTTAAAAGATTAATTTGTGTATTGATTTATGTAGCTGTTTAATATTGTTATTTAATTTGATTATTGCCTCAAGGGGCAGAATGCAAATAAAACTGGAGTTAAAAAAAACAATTATTTTTTAATCAAATATTATGTGAAATTGAGCCATCAATTTAGGTAACATAACCTTCTATATATATTAAACTTTCGCTGGGTAAAGCATAGAGATCTTGATTTCGAATTGAGATTCTTATTTCATCATTGTTTTTATATGATTGTAAATATGGTGAATAACTATGGTACTCCTTTTTTATAAAGCTCTCATCATATAATGGTTTTTGTAGAACATCAATTATATCATTCATGATTTAGTTTCTAATTTAAATCCTGTTGACTTTAAAAATTCTCGCTTAGTAATTGTTAGTCGTTTACGTTTAATAACTTTATTAGTAGCCTTTCTTCCTATTCGCTCATATCTATATATATATATATATATATATATATATATATATATATATATATATATATATATATATATATATATATATATATATATATATATATATATATATATATATATATATATATATATATATATATATATATATATATATATATATATATATATATATATATATATATATATATATATATATATATATATATATATATATATATATATATATATATATCTATATTTATATTTCAATATTTCATTCCCATTAATCCAAGAACTGTGTTCGCGTGAAAAACCTAACCATTTAACATAAACTTTAGCTCATGATACCTTTAATGATATTATCTTTATAATCTTCCAAAATATATGTAGTTGGATTTGTATTTTACATGGTTTTAATTTTGAAAATTTCTGTTGTCCAGTTTGGTGTATAACCCTTATCAAAAATTTGCTTATATTTACTAATTCTCACACTTTCTCCAACATGAAACTTTGGTTTATGAAACATTTTTGAATTATTTTAAGAATTTTTAATATTAACTTTTGATTAGAGGAATTAACGTTATTGGGTGGCATTTTTATAGTTCTATGAGTCTTATTATTATATTCATTAATTAAATTTTTATTTTTTATTTATTTATTATTGACAGGCTAAAAGAACACCGCGACCTAAAAGATCTATTGTGCAGCTAAATTTTTATAAATATGAATCCATTGATATATTCCTTGATAACTAAATGCTTTCCACATCATTCCTTTGAGAGTTCTATTAAAACGTTCAACGATTGATGCCTTTAAAATGCGAAATGTTGAGTAATGATTAATGCGATATTCTTGAATCAAGTTGTTAAATTTACTGTTGAAGAATTCTTTACCGTCGTCTGTTTGTAAATTTGTTGGTATTCTTCTCAAAACTAATATACTTCGCATAGCCTCAGTGACATCAGCAGAATTTTTTGTTTTAAGAGGTACAGCCAGACAAATTTTGAAAAAATATCTATTATTGTTAGGAGGAAGCGGTAGCCACTATTGCATTTGGAATAAGAACCCATTTCCACTAAATCTGCTTGCCATAAATCATCTATACCCTTTGTTATTACTCGACGTCGTTTAAAGTTTTTATGAGCTACTAAACTTTTCTTACTCATCGTCTTCAACTAATCCTCTTATTATCGGAACTGAAAATATTTCTTTCATTGCACCACCTGTCTCACTCTGAACGCTATATTCAGTAATATTTTCGATTATTTCTTTAGTTTTTCTACTAAGTTCGCCGATGCTGCCTACTCTTAGGTTGGTTACGTCGTTAGTCAGAGACATTTGGTCCTTTGTTGATCTGAAGTGCTGTTTTAGTTTTATTTTACATACCTCCCAATTTTCTGGGGGGTTTAACGCCAAAAAATTTTTAGCTGATCCTAAGATTTTTAGATCGTAAACTATTCTGAAAACCAGCTGTTGTTGTCCTTCATAATCAGTCAATATTCTGTCAATTGCTTCTATGAATGCTGTCAACTTGCTTGTATTGCCTTCAAATGGTTGCAGGTATTTGAGGTCCTTTTTTACTTTTTGCCTAACACTTATCCCTTGCTGTGCAGCGTTCTGTTGGAGTATTTACGTTATTGCAACTAAGCAACGTTGAATATTGCTTCCATTTTGAGCCATTTTACCAAATTTATTGATTTATTTATTTATTTTTTTTAAATAGAGAATGAGAAACAGTAAATTTTATACACTGTATTTTTCCTATACTTCTTTCTTGGCTTATTATAATAATAATAATAATTATTATTTATTTCTTTATTTATTTATTTTTTTAAATAATTAATATTTAGTGTTAATATTTACGTTTCTTTCGCTAGTTAGTTGATTGGTGGAATATTTCTGTTGTTGTTCTGCGGTTGTTGTTCACTTTGTATGCTTTGTAGATGATGCACTTCTCTTACACCACTTCTATGTTGTATGTTTTAAATTTGAATTGTATATTGTTTTAACAATTTTGTCCGACTTAATGTTGTTGTGTTTGACTTTTAGATCTCCTTCTGCTGAATACTGCTTCGATTTGTATTTCGTTGATTTGATTTCGTTTTTCGAATATTCGTTGATATATTATTAAAATTTTTATTTATTTTTAACTGTAAGTACATTTGCACTCCACTGGTGTATGTGGCTGTCGGTCAGCGTTGACAATTTTGTTGGATTGCGGTAGGTTTGTTTCGCAACTGCGCCAGTTATAGTTATGGTGAGTGGTCCGGCACCTTAATCCTCTGGCTACTCCTTAAACCGAGGAGTAACTACTGGGTATGGGTATGAATCAAAAAGAAATATGTTTTTTTCTATTCTCCGTATATTGTAACGGATTTAAAAATACAGACGTCTTTATTATGCTGCTGCTCAGTCACCACTGGCTCTTTCAAATATCTTATACTATATTTCTTATGCTATATTTCTTAGGCAAAGCTGAATCAGCATACTCAGCTTTGCATGCCTTTTCTTATCTAACTTTAATATGCGAGCTCAACGTTCTTTGCTATGCAGCTTGAGCCGCTTTGGTGTGCCATACATTGTTCACCAGCATATTCTGTTTGCATTCTCAGAATATGCTGGGTTTGTCTGTTTTTCTTATATTTAAATTTGGAGTGTCTTCTACCATAACTTGCGTGCGCGAACAAGAAAATTAATTGCCGTCGCTATTCAGCGCTTATTATATCCCATAATGCAGGCAAACTCCGGTACATTTCAATTAACACCAACATGAATCTTTTTTCATAATTTTTTTTCCATTTTATTAATAATTTTTTTTTTATTTATAATTAGAAATACAATTATTAATAACTATATTATTATAATTTAGAAAAAAAATAAACAACAGTACTAGCAGCGGGGGTATCGGCTGGTTTTATTAATAAAATATACATCAAACCACAAAAAAATAACGTAGTTTTCAAAAAGTGAAACAGGATGTAATGAAATAAAAAAAAGGAAACGTCAAAAAAAAATGAACAAATTGACAGAAAACGGAAAAGTAACACGGAAAAATTGAACGAGTTCATCGGCTGCAGTATGTTCTGAAAATGTAATGAAAAATATCAAAGCAGTTTTGATATTTCATACTGCATTGTCCGTGTGACTCACACACTCTTAATCACTCTCAATTTCACTAAAAAACTTATTGCAGTTTTCAGTGCATGATGTGTCTGTAGGCACCTTTAGAGTACAATATGAATTGGTGTGACCGTATTCCTGACAATTGAGGCACTGCGCTCGACCTTGCCTCTTACGGGGTTCCTCAAGTACAATTTTTCGGTGTAGAAGATACCTAAGATTGAATATTGGATGCACTTAATTTTTGGTAGCTTTTTCGTTTCTAGTTTAAGTTCAATTTTGAACAATGGTTGGTTGCTTCTGTTTTTTATATGGAAAACAGATTTGGTGGGAAAGCCTGAACTTTTCAATACCTCTTTAACTTCGATGCAGTCAAAATTGCTGTCTATACCCCTGATCACCACGCATAAGCCTCTATTACTTTTCAGTTGGTAAGTATAGAATTTTTTATTGCTACTTTCAAAATGAGCAATAATTTTGCAGAAGCTGTTTTCAGTGGCTGCTTGGAACTTCGTCTTTTTTATGGCATATAATATTTTACGGCATATAATATATATTGGTGGTGATTTGGATGGCTTGGCTGTGATGGTGTCAGAACCGCTATTTGTCGCAAAAAGAGCAAGTCTATTTTCACCTAGAGGATTTTCCTGTTGTGTTTGAACAATTTTTGCGGATTGGCGGAATTTTTTTACTGCAGCTTCATCAGTGTGTGTTAAGTTTTGAGTAAGAAGTTTTTTGTTTGTACTTACTCTGAGAGAGCGCTTATCGTTGTTGCTTGTGCTGGTGTTAAATATAATTGGTTACTATTTGGGAGTTTGTGTAGTTGTTTTTGGCTTGGGAGTACGGCATTGTGCACTCCAAGACGAGTTTAGTTGCACGTGTGTCTGGATAGAACCGAGCGACTCAGCGGAGCCGACCACGTGAGGGGGCCCAGATGAAGGGGCCCGCGAAACATCGAGTAGATCTAGGCTGTTCAATCGTTTGCTGTCGCTACACAGGCTTTTGAAACGTTCAAGCGGTAGCTAACCGAGGCGCCAATCTTTGCTTACCCGGACTTTACTCAGAATTTTACTCTGCAGACGGATGCCAGTGATGCCGGTTTGGGGCGGTACTCACTCAGGAGATAGAAATAATTGAATGTGTAGCATCTTATGCTAGCAGGCATCTGTATGGAGCAGAGCGACTCCATTATCCTACTGTGAAGGAATGTCTAGCTATACGAAAGATGCGACCATACTTGTAAGGCTATCATTTTACGGTTATAACGGACCACTTGTCCCTGAAGTGGCTTAACTAAATTGAAAGCCCTTCAGTACGCATAGCAAGGTGAGGCCTAGAACTCCAAGAGAACTCATTCGAAGTACTCTATAGAAGGGAGAAAGTAAATGTAATAGCTGACGCGTTATCGAGACAGCTGGTCCAAACTGCGTGCACCATCGCAGTGGAAGAGGAGTCTGATCAGAACTGTAACTGGTAGCAGAAAAGGATGGCAGAGGTAATCGCCGAGCCGGCCAAGTTCGCAGACCACGGCATCGAGAGCGGTCAGAGTTTCCGCTATATTATATATATATATATATATATATATATATATATATATATATATATATATATATATATATATATATATATATATATATATATATATATACACATATATATATATATATATATATATATATATATATATATATTTATATATACAGTTTTTATATATACAGTAAGTAAGTTTCTAATATTTGGGTAATTTTCAGCTAGATGGTCCCCATTCTGAGCTCTGCAAATATTTAATCTAGGTTGATATTCACGAGTTTGATCTTTGAGCTTTTTGATAAATAGTCTGCTTTGTAGAAAGACTAATTTGTTATTTATCTCATTTATTTTTGTTCTTAAGTGCTTCTTGTTTTTTATTTTAGTTTAGTCGCAGCCCTCCTTTTCGCGATGTAATTGTCATGGTTCACTCTGGTGTTGCGTTCGAGCATTTTTCTTCTTGCAAGACTTTTTTCTTCCATGATTTTACCACATTCATCGTCAAACCAGTCTTCATTTTTTGCCGTATTTTCTGTCCAATACATTTAGATGCCGCAGCACTTATAGCTGATTTAATGACCTCCTTGCTTTCATCGTTCGAAGGGAACTTTTCTGGTTAATCGCAAGATTTTGATGGTTTTTCGTGAACTCGTGGCAGAAGGTATCACGTGTTGACAGTTTAGCCGTGTCCCATCGTTGTTTTTTGACGCATTTTACTTTAGCTACGGATGATAACTTATGCTTAAATTTCTCTTTGACCAGTAATTAATATGAATCGGCACTGCGCCCAAGTGTGGGTGTCGGTGATGCAAGACATTCTTCGCTTGTTGATCAATATGCGATCGATGTGATTGACACTGTCTGAACCCGGCACTTTCCATGTTCCTTTGTGAATACGTTTGTGTGGAAATCTTGTGGATTTGATGAAAAGTTATTGACTTTTTGCGAATTGGATCAATCTCAAGCCATTAATAAATGTCACCTCAAGTTTGTGTGTTGTCCTGCGAATATTCGAATGAATTCTTCCTTTTCTATGCACATTAGAATCCCCTAGATTCCCCTAGTTATACTAGCAAATGAACAAATTTTATCGTGTTTTTTTTCCAACTCAGAGAAGAAAATAGCTTTCGCCATTTCATCCGCAACTTTGGCGTACGGAGATATCAGCGTTACGATTTTAAATTTTCTAAGTGAGCGTATACGGTCGCTTATTGGGGTAAATCCCAAGATGTAGTTTCTGATGTGTTTTGTTATCATAAAATCCTTGCTGATCCACTGTAAAATAAATAGAAATTGCTTTTTTTTATTTCACCTGTATCTTTTCAGCGTCCTTCTTTTGGCACCAAGATGTCCACATTCAATCTTATCATTTCATTAGCGGTTTCAAGCATGGCACCTATCCTCAGAGGCGTTTTTATATTCCATGTTCCAATAGTCAAATCATAAATCCTTTTCTTTTCGGTGCCTTGAGATTTTGAAAGTGTTGTTTATCCGAGGCTGGTAAAGTTTCGTAACGTAGTTTTTTTTCCGAGGTGGGTTGTTGGCGCTTAACCGATATTGATCCGGTATCGGAACCATGTTGCGGATTACTCTTAGCTTCAGTGCTCCACTTCGACCTTACCGTCAGTAGCTATGCTACTGCCGGCATCGCTCTTAGCATCATTGCACTTACTAAGCCTTTCACCAGCGGCAATGTGGTAATCTCCGAGGAGGGATAAGTATACCAAGCGGACTGGCACCACTCCAGAAACCCATTACTGAGACCCTACAACAGGTTTTCCCATAATGCATTTTAGGTCGCAGTTTCGTACCAAAAGTTCTGGTGACTGATAATGGGTCACAATTTATGAGTAGAGCGTTCTGGCGATTCACCGCAGACTACGGGATGCGACACGAATTGACCACTCCATATATGCCACAAGAAAACGCTGTTGAGCGCACAAATCGCACTTTAAAAACTATGATTTCCCAGTTCGCTGGCAAAAAACAACGACGATGCGATAAACTGCTCTAGTACAAGGAGGAGAACCACGTTTCTCAAGAGCGCTATGACGAATCCATAGTGGGTTCCAGGACACTGCAACAAAACACCAATGACCGAACAGCACTAGGACAAAGGAACAAAAAAGGCATACCAGCTAGTGAAACGGAACTTAGAGAGGGCGGCGCCAGACCAGCGAATGTACTACAAATCTGAGACGCAGAGCGTGGATGCCAAGCATACGACAACTGGTATTGATAAAACAACACTATATATGAAAGACAACGGACCATTTCACCGCTAAGCTGGCTCCCCGATATAACTGGTCATTTTGCGTGAAAGTCTTGATTTCACCTGTTGTAGTCAGGGTGGCAGGTGGCAGGTCACAAAATTGCAAGGATCGCCCACATCAGCGATTGCGTGCCGGATTCTCTGTCCTAACAACCGACCGGAATAGAACCAGGAGAAATGGGAAGTGGATAAGGAGACCAAAATAGCAGTGAGCTGAAGCCATTTCGGAAGAGGGGAGGAGATGTGAGAAAGATAAATTCCTAAGAGTTTGTCTTCGCACGTACACTTAACTGCGAACATATACACTCAACTATGTATCCGATTCGTATATTTTTCTACTCTCAAAAATCGCATCTGGTGTATGTTTTTGTTGCCTTAAATCATTCTTAATTGCCGAAATAGCATGTAGCAGTAGAAGTCTCCCAAATAGAATACTATTAGGAAGAATCCAGTCGCAGGAAGTATTAAATCGCAGGAAGAATTCAATCGCAGGAAGAATGTTAATGCAGCAACTGACGCCATGTGGGACATACTAATATCAGGGACAGATGCTCTCCTTTTTACAATCAAAGCCATTATGCTTGACTTCGCAGTCACATATTTTCCAAGTTACCGATGAAAATAGCTTTTGCTGCCCTATCTGCTTCTGGGGAAATTTTATCGATGCTTGCTTGTACGTTTAGAATATGTTTGAATTATGATATGAAATACCGAAGTCTACACTCTGCTGCAAGCAAGAGGAAGTACACTTTTTGGCAAAAAAATTCCTAATACGTGTAATACTACCTTACGCTAGCAGCAAGTTTAACTCCACTAGCCTTCGATGTGTCCGCAACCTCCACTGAAAAATCTTCTTCCATCAGATGCCAGCTCTTTTGCAAACTTTATTATTATTCAATTTATTTAGAATCTAGCTCACTGTTAACCGTTTACAAAAAATTGTTCTTTGCTCTTAATGGTGCGTTCTATCGCTACTTTTATGCTACTGGAGACGAGTTTACATTTCTTTTTAAAGTAATTTAAACATTTAATAGTATACAATTTTATTCACAGCTGTGATTCACTTCATTTAGCCTCTTATTCGAAAATTACGATTTTTTATATTTCGTCCTTGCTTCCACTGAAACTTCAGAAAATTTGAATAAATTATTGGGGCCAATGTCCCGGGTTTCGGCCCAAAATTTTAGTTCGTTATAGTTTTTACGTAAAAATTCAGATTTTAACAAAACTGAATATCTAACCCTTAAACATTATTTAGTTACAGCTTGAAACTTTATAGACCACTAAGTGAATACCGACCACCTTCAGTTCAAATACACCTCTTTCTCCAAATACACCATTATATTTAACCAAGGTAAATGAATTTCAATAAATAGTTAGATAAATATAAAATGAATAAAAGTATACAATATATAATAAACGTTCTCTTACTTATAGTATACAATGTGCTATAAAATTTCTCGTACTTATAAAAAAGTTATACAAAATCAAGGAATTTACTAAAAATTAATATAAACTTCGTTTCAATATGCAACGAACTACTAATTCCAGTGAATTTATTATTAGCGAGTGCTAAGTTTCCGAAATTTAAAGTCATTCAGTTTTTATTTTTATTTTTAATCATTGAAAATTGATATTTTATATCAAAGAAGCGAAATTGCATCAGTGAAAAGGTATATTGCGCTCTCATAGTTAGGCTGCGAGCTCTCACTCTCAGCAGGTGTGCTCACAAAGTACGTCTGACTTGTCGCTAATCCTGCGCAAAACTCTTTTCAGAGCGGCTCTCTATGGATATGCATGCGAGTGGTTCAAGCTTATTTCCTTAGCTACCTGCTGTAATAAAGTGTAATGACGGTGGTTATTTGACAGTAACAACAAGCCATCTCCCGCTCAAGCTTTGGGCTCTGCTGAATTGCACGCGCATACTTCAACGCTTGAATAGCTAAATTTGTTTTCGTAGATGCCGTTGACAATGCCTTACCCTTCAACCAACTACGCCTACTCTAAAGAAAGAAATTACCAAGGCGAATTCCGGTTATCAATCTTGGTAAGCAATTACACTTCTCTATAGGAAATAACCCGGATATGCATCAAGGAAATACAACCGACCCGAATAATTTAAATAAATTGACACCAGTATTTCAAAAATCGGATCAAAAATGGCAACCTGGGCTAGACAGATATTTGCTGGCAACAAACCGTAAATGCAGCCCCCCTGCAACTACTGCCAATAAATATATTAAAAAAGTCCAAAAAACCGAACTTGAAAGAGTAAATACACGTAGTAGATATGTTAACTAATCTCTCAGAGTGTACAATCGAGAATTACCGACACCTACACTATCTCCAATATACGTACGGGAGAGCAGTTCAAAAAATGTTATACACTTCAATTTTATACACATCACATTACGCATATACTCGTAATAGATAAAAATAGTTTTCACATAGTACCCTTAGCAAAATGCAACATTTCTGAAACAAAACTTCCAAATTTTTGATGAAGATTGAAGAAAACGAAAACGTCCAGGACAGTGCAAAAATTGTCAGGAGTTTGTTCATACCAAGTCGTACTACAAGTTAACTAGTGTATGCGAATACCTGCACGCAACTGAACATATAGCAAGCCAGATGTTAGTATAAAACTATCCAGTGACTGTTCAGGCTCACATACTGCTTCGAAGCGTTCGAGATCGCTGCTTTGGATATACCAGGTGCATTTACGGCATATCTCAGCACTTTATTTTGGAATCTTTGGATCTGCATTATATTGCAGGAACTTGAGCAACTTCATAGTAGAATTCCATAGGTCCATACCGGTTTAAGCATTTGCTTGTAAAAATTTCTTGAAATTATGCGTTCACCAAAAATTTCACGCAGCATATCAATAGTTTGCCTCGCAGTATGCGCAGTGGCTCCATCTTGTTGAAACCACAAATTAGGATGTTGCTCCATCATTGGCCGCAAAAAGTTGTTGTGGACTGTACGTATTCATTTTAAATTTCCAAGAGTTCAGTTACAATCTGCAAAAAGAAAAAATAAATTATGTTAAAAAATAAAAAAGTTATTTGTGTTTCACATCAGCTGGTCTTATTTGGGCCACCCTGTATAAGAGAATTTTGTTATATGCGGATAACGTAGATCGTTGCCTATGAGCTACTATACGAGTATATTACAGAATTTTAATTCAAGCTCTTCTTTTTTCTTTTTGTCGTTAGCGTTCCATCTAAACTTAGTATCCATCTAAGCTACGTATTTAGCGTTGTTATGGTACGGGATTTTAACGCCATTTATATATAATGGAAGATATCGGGCTCTACTGTATGTGTAGTCTATATGGACCGATTTAATTTCGTTCAGCTTATTGCGCCATATGGCTGTCCACTCAAAGATTTTTTTTAAATGATGTTGCCGTTGTGCGAAAGACTCAGTCACTTGTTTTTCCACCGATAGAATGGCTGTGTCGTCCGCAAATGTTGCTGTGATACAGTTTTCGTCCTTAGGTAAGTCACATGTAAAGAGTAGGTATAGGATTGGTCCCAACACACTACCCTGAGGGACACCAGCTTTTATATCCTTGATATCAGAGTATGTATATTCGTGTGGATTTGGCTGCCATCTCATCGGTCCCCAGGTGGCGGATAGGGGGACCCTTGGTAGGCAAATTACAATACTTCTGAACCTCTTAGGAGGGGCGGGAGTTATGTCAATCTGTCTATCACAATGATGGTATAGAGAATGGGTACCATCCGTGGACCAAACTGGCTAGGGAGGAGTCCCTAACAAAAACCACTGTCTGGCGATGGACAACACACAGTATAATACTCCCGGTGGAACCCACGCATGTGGAAATCCACCCGCATCGGTGGCAGGGGCACGGATTCTGGAGGCCGCAACCATCAATAAAGTCTCTCGTCTTTATCAGCGAGAGCGCATCCTGGAGGAGACGGGGGTTGTCACCGCAATCTCTTCTTCAGAGACGGAGGAACGTACGCTGGATCCAGAGGGCCTGCGTCGGGAAGTCAGCACAGTGGCGGAACGACCGACCAGTGGTTCTGGGGCAATGCGAACTCAAGCGAGGAAGAAGAGAAGGAAGCGGCTTGCTAGGCTCGTGCAGGAGAAATCCTCACGTGGCTCTGCCGGCCCTTCTGTGTCAACTCCCACCAAAAGGCCCAGGTCAGCGGAAGTGACACCCACGGAAGCCACCGAGCCTGCGGAGGGATTGACCGCTGCGAAATCTTGCTCGCGAGGTAAGCGGCGGAAGATTGTTGCTGAAAACAGCATACCCACCTGCCCTGCAGCTGATACTGCTGGTGGCGCCACGACCCCAAAGGGTACGAGCGAAACCTCGGTGGCGGCTAATGTGGCGGGGAAGAATGTTGCCAATAAGCTGCAGTCTGCCCAGCCCCTCGCACCCAGCAAAACCATCTGCCAGGCGAAGTCTTTGCCAGTGGAGGGTGGTGAGCTGGACCTTCGCCCAAGCACTTCCAAAGGTGCAGCCAAGCCATGGTACAGCGAGAAGGCTACCGGCCCGCAACCAATGGCGGTGATTGGGAAGCTGGGGCCTGACCATCGGCTGACTGATGCAGAGATAAAACACTGCAAAGGTCATCTGCTGCGTCGCGTCTTTGCCTCCGGTCCTGAAGCTAATGCGAAGGGCTATGAGACAAAGGCGCGTCTCAGGCCAACTTTGATTGGCTCAGGGGTGTAGTCAATGACGTGCCTGGGGTCCACTCGCTTCGCGGTTTATAGCGAAGCAGGCGTGTCCCTCAGGAAGGCCATCTGATGGATTCCGGATCCCGATTTGACGACCACAGATGTCCTATCCTGTCTGCGTGCTCAGAACCCTGGCATCAACACTAGGCTTTGGAGAGTTCTTTCGCACACCAGGGGTAGCAACCGGGATGGTAAAGAAGGTGCTAGTCTTGTGGTGCGAGTGGATGAGACCTCTGTTGATGTCATGGTTTCTCCAGATGAATGGCTCGGACGATTCTCGTAGCTATCGTCCTTTGACGGTAACGCATATCAACTTGCAGCATTCTAAAGCCGCTACTGTACTCCTAAGTAGACGACTCACACAGCTGCACACATCACCCCACAAACCAACATTACAAGAGACCTGGGTCTTTAGGGGTCGCCTCTGTGGCCTTGGCTCGTTGAAAGGGGCCACGATATTATATGACAGAAACTCGATTAGACCTAGAGCCGGTCTTATAATATCATCCCATCTCGCAGCGACCTGCCTTGACGCATTTTGTTGTCAGGATCTGGTTGCGGCAGAGATTAGTTTCAAGAGTATGCACGGATGGTCGAGGTTCGTGATTGCATCTGCTTACTTTCCTTACGATGCTTTGGATGCGCCACCACCTGGGAAGGTCGCTACTCTCGTAGGGTTCTGTGAGTGGCGCAATCTTGGTCTCGTTCTTTGTTGCAATGCTAATGCCCAACATACGATCTGGGGCAGCAGCCAGTGCAATGAGCGGGGCTCTCGACTTTTCGAGTATATTGCCTCCTCCAGCCTGAACATCCACAATGTAGGCAGGCAGCAGGCAGCCTACTTTTGTGACTACGAGAAGGCAAGAGGTAATTGACGTCACCCTGTCAAACCCAAGACTAGGATGGTCGATCAACAACTGGAGGGTCCTCGCCGAAGACTCGTGCTCGGACCACAGATACATTGAGTTCCAGTGTGGCGAGCAGGCGCAGATGCCATTGCCCACCAGAAACCCAAGAAAAACAGACTGGCCAAAGTTCAGGGAGGCACTGCGTAGCAATTACGTGACGCCACTGAAACTTCGCAAGGAGCAGAACATTGAGGCGGCTGTTGAACATCTCAACACCGCTCTAACAAACAGCTTCGAGCTAGCCTGTCCAACTAGACCTCCTCTTAGCCGGACTCCTGTTCCATGGTGGAATCGAGAGCTTCAGGTGCTGAGGCGTGAGTCTAGAAAACTCCTCAACCGGGCCCTCAAGACGAATCTTGATGAGGACTGGGAACGATATCGACGTGTTCAGAGGGACTACAAGAAGCTAATTCGGGACTCGAAAAGGGCTTCTTTTAAAGATTTCTGCAGTGATATCGAATCTCTGAGTGACACGGCAAAACTGGTGAAAGTCCTGAAAAAGGACCAAACCGCTAAGCTGGGGTCGCTCAGGAAACCTGATGGCTCCTATACGGAGAGGCAAAGTGAGACACTCAGCTTGCTGTTGGAGTCACACTTTCCAGGAAATCAGGTAAGCATAGCCCGTCAACAACCACCTTTGGTTGGAACTGTTGTCAGGGCAGCTACACCCTCTCGAGATGATTGGAAATGTCGCCAGAACTGTGGCGAATGAGGCTGACATTAGATTTGCTGTCAAATCCTTTGACAGCTTCAAATCGCCCGGACTGGATGGCATATATCCGATTGTGTTGAAGGGAGGCATTGAGATAGTGTTGGCAGCACTGAAGAAGATCTTCACTGCATGTCTCGTACTGGCCTATGTACCACGCCCCTGGAGGATGGTGAGGTTTGCTTTCATTCCTAAGGTTGGAAGAGACGACTACACCAATCCAAAGAGCTTCAGACCTATTAGTATGACCTCGTTTATGCTAAAGAGTTTAGAACGGCTGGTGGAGCTTCGCATGCGTAGGGAGTCTCTGAAGACGCATCAACTCTCTCCATTTCAGCATGCCTATCAAAGCGGAAAATCCTGCGAGACGGCTCTGCAAAACCTTATTGGAAGGATAGAGCGAGCCATCGACAGGAAAGAATACGCAATAGGCATCTTTGTGGACATAGAGGATGCGTTTGACAATGCTACTTTCGACAGTATGTGCGGCTCTGCTAGGCGGCATGGCGTAGACCGGGTCCTAGTAAATTGGATACGTTCAATGCTGGCCCAGAGAATCATAACGGTGCGGGCGGAGGAAGATTTGCTGGTGTCGTCTGGGGCTAATAGAGGCTGTCCCCAAGGTGGTGTACTGTCTCCATTGCTCTGGTGCATGGTAATCGATCCCCTGCTTAACGCCATAAATGACTCGGGTGTATACGCTCAGGCATATGCGGATGATGTTGGCTGTCTTGTGACAGGTCCATCCCTTATGATTGTCTGCAGAAGGGTGCAGAGAACTCTGGATATGATTGACACTTGGTGCAGTGCGAATGGGCTATCGGTTAATCCTGTCCTGGGCTATCGGTTATCCAGCTATCCAAGGAAATCAAATATCTTGGAGTCGTCTTTGATAACAAACTTCTTTGGAAATCACATGTCGAACTGAAGACATCCAAAGCACTGTCAGTTTTCTGGCAGTGTAAGGGTATTTTTGGTAAGACATGGGGTCTTTCCCCTAGTAAGGTTCTATGGATCTATACAGCTATATATCTGTACCTATTATCACCTATGCATCTGTGGTTTGGATGAGCTGACTCTCTCTTGTAGGGGTCAAAAAAGCTCTCATCAAGACTACAACATACTGTGGCCATATGTTGTACCCGAGCATTTCCGACTACTGCAGGCCCGGCACTTGATGCTCTGGTGAATCTCCCGCCACTAGATGTCTTCATCCGCGGAGAATCCGTCCGTCTGCAGAGTGAAACGTAGTGGCCACTGGCATGGGGTGTATTCGATATTGGACGACGGCGCAGGCACTGACATCGATTCTGCAATCCTGTCTATGCCCCCGGACTCCATGTCATCAACCGTCATACTAGAAAAGCTGTACAATGTGTTGCTGCCAGAGGCAACACTGCTGCCGTATATTAACTGGTGGCTCCAGGACTGAAGACGGTTCAGGCTCTGGTGTCTTCGTGGAATCTTGTGGGACCCGTCGGTTCTTTGCCCTTGGTCTGCATGCGTCTGTGTTTCAGGCGGAGGTGCATGCGATACTTGAGGCAATGGACTTTGTTGTGGAAAACAGGTGGAAAGGTAAATCTATTTGTGTCTGCAGTGACAGCCAAGCTGCGCTCATGGCCTTGGATAGTCCTACCACCACTTCCGCGATAGTCAGGTCCTGCAAATCGAGGGTAAATTTTGTTGGTAAACATAATAGTCTGACGTTGACTTGGGTACCGGGAGACGCTGGCATTGCGGGTAACGAGACCTCTGACTCTTTGGCCAGGATGGGCTCCGAGGCTTTTTTTATTGGCCCTGAGCCTGTTCTGCCACTCCCTTCTGCTGCCATCAAAGCCACTGCAAACAAGTGGGTTGTTTCGACCCACAAGCGAGCATGGCGGGTTGAGAGAGGCTGCGGATGGACGAAAATTATGCTACCTGCTATCTCTGACCGATGGTCGCGGTTCCTTCTATCTTTAGGTAGGAGGGACTGCAGGCTGTTGGTTTGGGCGTGATGATAGGGCACTTTCTATGGGCTAGGTACATGGAAAGGATTGGCATATCAGACAGTGCGCTGTGCCCAGCCTGTGGAGAGGAAGACGAGACGGCGGACCATTTCCTTTGCGTCTGCCCTGCCTTTGCTCGAATCAGGTTTGGGATTTTTGGAACTGATGTGCTGAGGAGTGACCAACTTGGCTCCTTGGCACCACAGGGTCTACTTCTATTTCTTAGGAGGTCGGGTAGATTTAAAGCAGAGTAAAAGGGAACCTTAAGTGCAGTACAATGGATATACGAGTATACTATGTCTGAGTGCTGCGCTTACTAGATTGTTCCGACAAAAAAAAATAAAAAAAATAAAAAAAATGTATATACGAAAATTTGTTGAGGAGCCCAGCGGGGCATAATTTATCGAAAGCTTTTGGCACATCAAGAAAAACAGCGGAGCACACCTTTTTTCTTCGAAGGCGTTTTCAATAACTCGAGTTATTCTGTGGACTTGATGAATGGTTGAGTATTTCGTGCGGAAACCAAATTGGTGCGCAGATACTAGTTTAACAAAAAGCTTTTCCATATTTTTTGAAACTATGGGCAGGTGAGATATAGACCGATTTGATGTCACATCCCTGGCTTGTTAAACATGAATAACTTGGCAGTTTTCCAGTAAATAGAAACGTGTTCCAATCTAAAAGTAGCATTCATAATTTCTGTTATTTTCGATAGTACATTTTGAGGGAACTGTTTTAGTATTTCGCTAGGGATGACGTCGAATCCTGGTGACTGCTTTGTTCAAGATTTTGCAACCTCTTTTCAAGTGCTATATTAAATTAATTTTTTATTTATTTTTTTTTTTAACATTTGCTGTAAAATGTTTGCTTTTTCCGAATGTTTGTTTTGTTTAACCACGAGTATGTAGGCCCATTTAATATTGCATCGTTTATTTTGGCAATTGGTCTGCAATCAGAGTTTTTTGAATGGGTTTCTGCAAGTTTGCTTAATGAGCTTTGAGCATGAGAATCGATATTATTTTTACCGTGTCTTTTGTAGTTAGAGGGGTGGGCCTCGCCATAATTGCAGCACTTTAGTTGCTGTTGTTCAGGCTTCTTGCAATCTACTGACTTATGCTTTCCTGTACATTTGACATATCTTTGCCTTAGAAGTTTTGCGTGTGTCCGGCAACTGGCATAATTTTCATTGCGGATCAAGTTTCGTCACTGTCACTGTCTCAATGACAACAAAAGAATGCTGCATAGTTTTTGTTCCATTATATTTTTTATATTTTCGGTTGCATCAATGGTACGGAGAAACATATCTATAGGTTCTTTCGTTTTCTATTTTAGCTTGTTAACTGCGCTTATCGCGTTTAGCCCTTGTTTTTTAAGATCTGTTAATAGATCGTTCGTATGATGTAGATTTTTCGCTACTATCTTTTCGTATGTATACCATGAGATGTTTTTGCTACTTAAAATTTTAGTTAAATTCCTATCATCAGCAGTATCTGATGTATTGATTTTGTATAGATTATTATTAAGAAGCTTAATTAAAAACCCGTATCTTACTTCGTTTTTCGCAATGTTAAAAATTTGTTTATATCACATATTGTTGTGTATTTTTGTTTTGTTGGGCTAAATTGTAGGGATTAATCAATTTTCTGTTTTGGTTTTCTTCGTCATTAAAGCTTACTAGTTTTTTAGCTCCATGCACATTTTTTCCATCATTTCTAATTTCTTAGATTGTTGGCTTATTGTACTTTCATAAAAAAATGTATTTATCTCGTTTTATTTCTAGTTTATTAGATAATTTGCCACGTTCAGGTAGAGGTGTTCGGATATTTTCCATTTAATTAATTAAAATATAGATCGTAGTGGAATAATAAAATGTAATAGATGATGGGTGACTTATACCATGCAAAATCCCCGCTTAGTAATAGTTGTGTCACTGTAATAAATTTTCTGTCACTGTCAGCATTGTAGTGAGACAACTACAGTTTTTTATGTTATTTAATTTGTTAATTTCTTTGGACTATCGTTGTGCCCTATATTTTTCCCATTTTTTTAGTATTTTTTTTCTTTTATATTTTTTAATCATTAACAAGACAATTAGCTGGAATCACTCACCATTTCGAAGGTTTCAAATTGGTTCTTTTTTTAGTCGTTTTACACTTTTTTCAACTTTCTGATTTTATTTTCTCGTAGATGCGATGAAACTTACCGATCTGAGACGACACTAGACACACACTCTTTAACAGTTCAATTAGATTTGGTTTTTGTCATATGTTGGTTCACCCGTACTTATAAAGTACTGTTTGTTGTATATATTGCGACAACTAATTGTCTGCCTTTTTTATTTGTAATTCTGAAGTCTCAGTTCGTATTCTTAGCATTAAAGTCTCCTCCAGCAATATATCGATTTTACGTAACACTTCTTTCTGGCGTTCAAGTTGAATTTTGAGCTTTGGTGAATTCAGAGACTTATAGTACAATTTTATGACAAATATTTTTGTGGAACACTTTATTCCATTATATGCCGGTTCTATATTTAACAGGTTAAAATGTTCCACAAAAATTTTCCTCGTAGAATTTTACATAATTCTGCTAAACACATCCTATACCTAAAATGGCACGGTTTCCTATGCCGATTCACCATAGGAATGTGGAAAAGGAGGGTAACTTTAACCTCCCTAAAATAAAACTCAGACGTAAACTTTCAAAACGCCGGTAGACGTATATTTTTTGGTCCACTCTACAAGAATCCGTGGTCGGAACCTTGTTATTTTTGCTGTTGTACTATGTTATTAAACTCCCAACCAAAGAGAACTACCCCAAAGTCTAACTTATCTAAACACAAGCTGGTTAAAATATTAATTCGCATATTCAACTCAATATACTATTTGTTATTATCCTTAGTATTGGCGCAAACACAAGTACTTGTACCTGGATTGCAAGTAAACTCACTCATTTGTTACAAGCACTTAAACTTGGAGAATTTTCAAATGAAAACACTTTCGATTGTGGTGTTGAATTAATTGACGCAATTTTGCAATCAATTATGGCTTTTATTGATTTTTAATAGTATGACAAAGTATATAAAATATTAACAATAAGCATACATAATAATATATAATGTAAATGATAATAATCTTACTATACATTGCTGCGTTAACATATTTAGACATGTTGCTTAATTATATCAAAAAAGAGTGTCATGCAGTTTTGCTTTCAGTGCATTGTTCGGGTAATGCACTGCCAAGAATTTCATTAGCCGGCAAGCATTGTCAAGGTTAATTTAAAATAATAAATAAGCAAATGAAACTAAATACTATTAAAAACTTAACAAAATATAGATGCTGGAATAAGGAATTACACATAAATGCTAACATTCGCAGCTATGATTACAACACTGGTCACAAGCCCAAGGATAGTACAATAAAACGCTTAGAATAATCGAATTAGTCCATGAGAGAAAAAAATATATCTTCAAATACCAAATAGAAATTGGTAGATTGATCCCGAACGCAACACAAAACTTTACAAAACCTTGCTAAACTTGATCTCGAGCATTATCTTATTAGTCTAAGTAACACAAAAGCTACTGATTATTCATTATGGAAAGCTACCCGAAAGCTAAAAAATCCAATCACTCTGAATGCGCCCATTGTTGCTAATGGTTGTTGAAAGGAAAGAATAGCTGAGGTAAAAAATAAAAACTAAAAGAAGAAATAAAAATGTCAATATAAAAAAGGGACAAAAGAAATGGAAAAATGGTAAAAGGATTGCTATTCTCAGTCAATATAAGACTATCTGTGTAGTTGACCCGACTCTTAATAGACCCTAGACATTCATTGTAGTTAGCGTCAAAGAATTTGTATTTGTAAGTGTTGGTTGCATACTTTTAGGGCGAACAGGTCCGCAAGTGGCCATGGACTCATAACTCAATAACTGAACTCGAAAAGCAATTGCGCCACTGATATAACTGCAAAGTAGAGCAAAACACATTTAGGTAGTAAGTTGCAAACTATTGTAACCTACAATTTAACGTATAAATAAGACTGATAAATATTGAATAAATAGGTATTCAATTCTGTAAGTGAGAACGAAAAGTATTTTCATTGAACAGCTTGGGACCTGGTTGTGGCTGGATAAGACTACAACATGCCAGAAATTGTTGTTAAATATCTATTGCACATAAAGAATGGTCTTTTACGCACTAGCTAATTTCCAAGTGATTGGAAGCTATCACGCATATTGAATGTGCCCAAACCTGGAAAAGACTCGTCACTCTTAAACTCTTATAAGCTTGTTACCGGTGCTTTCCAATTTGTTGGAGAAACTCTGGATCAAACAACTTTTCCATGTATTGAATTCAAAGAACCTAATGTCCACTCATCAATTTGGCTTTAGAGAGAAACAGCACAGTAGAGCAAGTGCACAGGATTGTTTCCGAAATTCGGAAAGCATTTCAAAAGAATATGTGTCAGACGCCCGCCATCACGAAACCAATGATATGATCTGGAGTGTCGCGAAGCTACAGAAGCGAAAAAGGCCCGTTAAAAACGAACCCTGCAGTCTACCACAACGCGAACCGTGTGTGAAGTTTACTGTGAAAAGAGAAGGAAATAGATCCGCCTCTTTAGACGGAAGAAACGCGAGCAGGAATGGCGTGACTGCGAAGAACTCTAGATGTACCGGAACAGAATTAATACTCGAAAATTCTATCAGGTCAGGCATCTGACCCAAGGTTTTTAGCCCTGAATATCTACCTCCAGAGATGGAAATGTGAATCTGGTGATGGATACGCAGTGCCCACTGAGATTATGGAGGGAAAGTTTCTCTAAATTACTGGCAGCCGACGATGCCACCAATACCGCCTCTGGAGAATTCAAACCGATATCACCAATTTACGATGACGGAGTGGTTCTTCTAACACCTAGCCACGATGAGGTTCGAGTTGCTATTCAGCGAGTAAAGAACAACAAAGCATCTTGTGCCGATGGACTGCCTGCTGAATTGTTCAAGGCCGCCGGCGAGGAATTGATAGGGTGCATGCCTCAACTCATCAGTAAAATATGTCTAGAAGAAAGGATGCCCGATGATTGGAATCTCAGTGTTCTCTGCCCTTTATTGAATAAAGGTGATCCGACGATGTGCGCCAACTACCGGGGAATCAGTCTTATTGCCATCTCATATAAGGTTCAATCGGGAGTATTGTTTGATAGACTAAAACCATGTACCAGCACACTGATTGGACCTTATCAGTGCAGGTTTATATCTGGTAAGTCCACCATTGACCAGATCTACGCCAAATCCTGGAAAAAACACGAGAGAAACCGATTTATACCCATCATCTCTTTGTCGATTATATAGCCGCTTACGATAGTCGTATATGGGATTGCCTATATACCACCATGTCTGAGTTCGGTATTCCTGCAAAGCTAATACGGATCTGCAGAACGACATTTAGCAATACGCCCAACTCTGCCAAGGTAGGAAGTGAACTCTCCGAACCATTCAATAACGTGCGATATTTCAGACAAGGCGGTCCACTGTTGTGCGACCTCTTCAATATTGTCATTGGAGAGTTACTGCATAAGGCCGATGTACATCCGAATGGCACTCTTTTGTATAAAAGTGTCCAGCTCCATGCAGTGCTTATGACATCGATATCATTGGACATTGCAAGCGAGATGTTACTGCTGCATTTTCCGTCATTGAAAAAAAATCAATGAAAGTGCAGTGGGTATGATGGTGAACGAGGGCAAGACAAAGTATATGCTATCCACCAGCAGGGATATACGTCGTTTAGGATCCCATGTTACAGTGGACAACTTTCCTTTTGAAGATTTCAAGAAATTCTTAAACCTTGGCCATTAACACCAAAAATTACATTAGTCTGGAGATTAAACGAAGAATAACGCTTAAACGAAGAGCCCTCTCTTGGCCGACAAAATTGATACTCTAAAAGAAGCTCATCCTACCCGGGTTGCTCTAGGGCAATGAAACGTGGGTCCAGTTCGTGTCGGCGACGACTACCGTATTCGGATGAACCATGAACTGTACGAGCTCTACGCTGATATTGACATAGTCAGACGCATCATTTATACAACGTCGCAACGCATTTTTTTATACAACGTCTGCGCTAGCTTGGACATGTCGTGCGTATGAATGAAGAAGCTCCAGCGAAAAAGGTGTTCGAAGAAGAAGGCGCTGGACGACGACGTAGGGGATGACCATGCCTTCGATGGAAGGATCAAGTCGAGGAAACCCTAACCACGCTTCGTATAACAGATTGGAGAAGACGCGCGCAAAGCAGAAGCGCCTGGCGAGCGCTGTTACATTTGGCCGTAACCCGATAGTGGTTTGTCTTCACGATTTTGTGAACTAAAGGTAGCGAAAACACTGTCAACTTTTTGGCAGTGCAAGAGATTACATCAATAATATGAAACTTATAATACAAATACACTTTGTCATAACTTGAAAATGAGAAATTAAACTTATTGATGTAAGGTCACGGAAAATATTCAATTTTTTTTTTTAATTATTCGAAAATTAAGAATATTTTTTTTAAATCTTTTTTTAATTATACATTTTTAAAGTGGGAGGTTACCTTTATAAGTTGAAAAGTTTTATTTTTTTCAAAAATCTCTTGATCTAAGTGAACAGTACGATGTAAAATATATATTACGTACTTTTGGTTCAGTATAGAAATGTGTTCAACATAGACTTACGTTCCAATTACATAATAATAAGTTAATGTATAGTAAGCTGAAAGAAAAGCGTTAAAGCGGAGTAAATATTTGTGTACTGTTGGATGTGTTATGAGCGCTGTGTCCATTGGATGGTTGAATGATTCATTTAAATGTACTGATCCGGTCGATCTAGTGAACTGAAATGAATTTGTTTGACCATTTCTACAACAAAAACCGCATGTCCTTAATTTCGAATATAAATTATTTCTACAGGTGTGAAAAAAGAATCTTTTAAGATGCTTTAAGATTCCATCGTTTCAACCACGAGTTATGTTATTGAATATGTTGCACGAGCCTATAAACATTTATTCTTAAGTCGGTCAAATTTAATTTAATAAACATTTTGTTAACATACTTTTTATTCTTCCGCAGATGAAACTTGCATCTGTCCGATGTCTGCACTCGTTGTCACGATCCGTTCATCAATTACGTACAAGCTTTCAGGTAAATACATTATAAGAATATATCGCATGTCTAAACCCGTCTGGTACACAAACAACATGCGAATTATTTCTCTTTATTATACCCTCCATATTTCCACATTTACAACAATATAAATACATATAACACAACCAGAGCAAGACCAAACTCAGACTAAAGCTCGCATAGGACTTATCGTGACAGTTTTTCCAATTTGTTTTGAAATATAAACCATATAAACAATAATGAAAACATTTAATTGTTCAGATATATGGAAAGCGGTTTGTTGTACCTGTGAATTCCCGTGTAGGAGTGCCGCCCAGTTTAACTTAACACCCAGTGTCTCGTCTGATCTTTCCGTCAGGCTATACTTACTTTTAAGTTCTTGTGTTCTAGTTACATTTCTGGTTACTTTCTATATCCGGCGAGCTACCCTACTTTGGGTACTTAGATTAGATAATCGCCCGTACACCGGCTGGTCTACTTTACTCACAATGCATATCTCAGCATTGTGCTTATAGCTCTTACTGTATATTGATACTAGTACTCTAAAAGTATGCCTGCTCTTTGCGGTATGCCTGCTCTTTGCAGTATTCTTATTACTTATTTTGTATTTAGGTGATATGGTTGCTATGAGTTGGTTTGGGCCTGCAATGCCTAAAACTGTTTCACAACATCCCTCCCATCTTTATTCATTTGTTAATATAAGCTTAACTTTGATTTTTTATATATACATAACATTTCATATTAACCAATTATATTAAATTCAAATAAATTCTAAACTTTACAAAATATATATATTCTTTTTAAATTTATTTTCTTTAGGAGGTTGAACCCCATTTTTGGGATTATTTTGAAACAATTAATAATTTATTGTTTTAGTACTAGCAATAATAAGACTAATTACTTTTTTTTGGATATACCAATTCTGCGAATTTCTCTATGCATTATTTTATATAATTAAATCTATGTAATTGAATTATTTTTTAAATATCTCTTTTTTTACGTTTTATATGAACCTCTTCTCATTCAAACCCCGCCCCCGGCTTTTTTTAAACCTCGAATTATGTTACTAAGTAACATTTATCTTTATTTATCTTGTGTTGTTGGCCCTGACATTATGTAGTTAGTATTCCTGCTTTCTGCTGGTGCACACCCGCGAATACTGTTACCGAGTTCTGAGGGGACCTGGTCGATTACGTAGATTCTTTAATAGTGGGCTAACGGCGGGGACTGGCATGGTCTATCCGAGGTCGGATTGGGCCGGATAGTGGCACCCGCTGATGATGAACTTCCGTACCCCTTGGATATGTCGGCATTCTTGTCTTCCCTCTCCTCGGTTGTGGACTCTGGAGTCGGTATCTACCCAGCGCTAGACTCCATAAAGCTTTACGCAAGGAACACTTGAATGGTGTTGCAACTTTAAGAAGCCCAGATGCGTCTTATATAATGAATAGGAGGGACACTCTAGAATACCTGCTTCAGGTGCACTTCCCGAGGTCAATTAGAGTGTCAATGATACTAGATCAGCCGTCATGCCGTATTAGACAAAAGATCCTGGAGTTTGTCTGGAGTAATATTTACCCCAGACAAAGTTAAATGGGCTGTTGGGTCCTTTAAACCATTCAAGACTCCAGGTGAGGATAACATTTGTCCAGCCCTCTTGATAAGAGGACTGGATATCATGCTTAAATCATTTGTTGCAATTTTTAGGAACAGTTTCAGCAGGGAGTACATACCATCCATATGGCGTAAAGTCAATGTGATATTTATTCCAAAATTGTGCAAGAGTGCCAGCGAACTGCCTTAATTTTACAGACCAATAAGTCTCACGTCGTTTCTTCTAAAAACTATGGAAAGATTGGTGGATCTACATATTACAGAAACGCTGGACAGAACAACACCTCTGCATCAATCTCAGTTTGCATACAATAAGGGGAAATCCACGGAGGAAGCGCTTCATTATCTTGTAACAAAGATAGAGAAAGCTCAAAATTCCAAGAAAATTGCTTTATGTGCTTTCTTAGATGTCGAGGGCGCCTTTGATAATACCGGTTACGGCTCTATAGAGGGGGCTATGCTCTGCAAAAATATCGATAAACCGACTGTTAGGTGGCTGAAAAGGATGTTAAAAAGTAGAGAAATTAGCTCATCTCTGCGCGGCGAAGCCGTATCAGTCAAGGCAATGAAAGGCTGTCCCCAAGGCGATGTGTTGTCACCCCTTCTATGGTCCTTAGTTTTTGATGATCTCTTAGTCAAACTACAAGGGTTAGTCTTCGAGGCAAGGGGATATGCTGACGATATTGCTGTCATTATCAGCGGCAAGTTTTACAGAACAATTTCCAACATTATGAATCAGGCTCCAACCTTCATTTCAGATTGTTGTGGCATAGAAGGGTTCTGCATTAATCCTAGCAAGACCATTCTCGTTCCTTTCACAAACAGATTAAAATTGAACCTTGGTACAATAGCTGTTGAGGGATTCAATATAAAATATTTACTGGATGTATGTAATGATGGTTAGACCAATCATTACATATGCATCCCTTGTATAGTGGCCTAAGACAACACAAGAATCTGGTTAAAAAAATACTTACAATTTTTTAAAGGTAGGCTTGCCTGGTAATCACTGCCCAACCGCTGGTATTGAAGCGATAATACTATCTCCATTACATGCATTCGTGAAAAAATATGCTGTTAGAAGCGTATTGAAGATGAAAATCTTGTTTAGACAATAACCTCATGACTATGATAATTTCAATATTTAAAAAAACATACCGGATCAAAACATAATCTGCTCAATAACGGATTATATGATCCCAAAACGACAGTTTGATCGCAATTTTGAGATTATTATCTCAGACCGTGATGAATGGGACATAGGAGGCTTTGGGTCGACCCTAGAAGTCTATAATGGTTCACAGACGGTTGAAAAAAAAGCACTGGAGTCGGTGCAGGGGTCTATGGACCAAATACCAAAATCTCATAGCCAATGGGCAGGTGACCTAGCGTCTTCCAGGCTGAAATTCAAGCAATCTCAATCTCTGTGAGGAAAAATCTGAAAAGGGATATCAAGGGCGCACACATAGCTATCTATGCAGATAGTCAAGCTGCATTACAGGCATTCTTTAGAATCGAAACTAGTGGAAGAATGCTTCAACAACCTACAATCCTTAGGTGCAACAAATAAGGTTGCAATTTGCTGGGTCCCGGGTCACTCGGGGATCGAAGGCAATGAAATTACTGAGGAACTGGCTAGGGCCGGTTCCGCAGCAAGCCCCATAGGTCCAGAGCCATACTGTGGTATCAGCTGGGCGGAGGCTAAATCCAGGGTAAATAGCTGGGAACATAGTCTCAGAATGTCACACTGGGAAGGGATAGAGGGACTTCGCCAAGCCAATAGACTGGTAAGGCCATTCACCTACAATAAAGAATTGCGCAATATGTGCAAAGCAAACATAGGGAAAATAGTGGGTTATCTATCAGGTCATTACTACCTGAAATATCACCATTCTAAAATTCACATTCTTGATGATACGGAGTGCCAGCTCTGTCTAGAAGAAGAGGAAACTACAGAACACATACTGTGCAACTGCTTTGCGTTATCAAGAGCTAGAATGAACATATTCCACCGCGACCAGTTGGCTCTGGAAGATATAAAGAATGCTCCTGCTATGGACATTCTCAAATTCATCCATAAAGCGGAAAAGATAATGAAGGAACATGACTTTCAGCTACATCCTTTCTTTAGAAAAGGAACATCTAGGTAGAAAAGAACCTGCTCACTTAATTTTGACGTTTTGACATCACCAAACGGACGAAATGCTATGGCATTACGGAAGAAACGCCGGTACTAAACCTATAGGGCATACTAGATCGGACAGTTGTGATCACATGGATCATTAATGATAAATGTAGTATGACACAAAAGATCTTTTAGGTCGCAGTGTCGGCCATGGGGCAAATTACAAAAACTAAATTATTATTATTATTAAATCGCGTTTACATAGGACGATCGCTACAATTATGATTAATGCTACGCCCAGGAACACCCCTGTTGAAGTCATCACTACCCCTTTCGAATCTTGTATTTCTTGATAGTGCTGAGTTCTCTCATGAGCCTCTAGCTCTCCTTTTGACTCTTCGAAGCCAAGCCTTCCTTCAGATAACTGGTGCTTCTGCTGTGTGTGATGCGTTACAGTTACTCTCTGGTGACTATCACTGACTATCATTGATTGTGTCTCGTAGAAACTTTGCATGGTCCACCGATCGGAACTTCAGTTCATATCGTTTACTTGGAATGTTTTCGTACGGTACTATAATTTCTTTATTCCTCAGACTGCATTGATTTTTTAGTCGTATGTATTCAAAACCTGATAGTTCTATGGATTCTGCTCCATTGGTACACGCAAAGTCGAATTGAGTATTCGGAACTGGTAAATCCATCTGTTCGCCTTTTCTCTTTTAATCTGCAGTCCATTCGCTGCTTGCCTCTTGTTCGCATCCGCCGTGTCTGGGACGCCTCTGCAAAAGTTGAACTTCACAGTCCATGCTTCGGCTCGTCATCTGCTGACCGGGTAATTTGCAGAGTAACGCCGTATCTTTCATGTTGTTGATGAAACTACCTAGTCGTAAACATAGATTTTGTTGCAGCGTCGTCACCCCTCGTATTTGTGTCGGTCTTGGGATTCCGCCATGCAATCATATTTGAACTTCGCTACGACATCCCAGTCATCTCTTACTTATTTAAGAATACAGTATACCGAGATCACACATGTAAGTTGTTTAAGTATATTTCCCTCAGTCCCCAAAGCAAAGACACTTGTGACTATGTCAACAAACAGCCCTGGCTTACAATGTTTATCTGGCAGTTCTCCCGTTCATATAAAAACACATGTAAGTTTGGCAAGGCAGCCAGGTATCACAACAATTTGCACAGCGCTAGAGAAAATCTCAATGCACCTCACTGTGTACAGCAGAATAAGAGAGTAGGGCACTGAAAAAAAGAGCGAATCAGAACTACCGCAACAAAGCGTGCTCCCATTCTTTCTGGTGAGAAAATATAAAATAGCAACAATACATCAGCTCATGGTAATGGTAAATCGGGTGAGCACAAAGAAGTGGCAGTGCAGACTGGTATAGATCGCTACATATTAGTAAGACGCAAACGCAACCCCACACACACTTATATACCGACTTCCGAAATTTCTAAATTAACGATAGAAGCCCTGAAAATACTTTTATCCACAAATAAATATGCAGTACTCGCAACTGAGCAGCGACCACTCTGCTGAAAAAAAGGTAAAGCCTCCTTCACTTTACATTCGTGAGCGTAACTCACTTATTCATTTTTGTATTTATCTATTTAATTAGTTGCTTATTTTATTTAATATATATATTTTAATAACTGATATATAGTTATATATTAAAAGACTTTGTCTTATTGTATAACTTTAAACAATAAATTGAATTGAATTGAATTCAACTCTAATTTCTTACTGAAAGCGTTGACTACTACGTCGGTCCCAACAACTTTCATGTTGTTCCCATAACTAAAGGTGACATACATTAAACCAAAATTCAGGTTGACTCCGAATCTGCGTATCGTAAAGTAGTGGAATTATCTTGAGAAAAATAAGAAAAATGTTTACACTCATCAACTGAAGAGTGCTAAATAGCTAATGGTGGTCCTAAGTGACGAAGGTTTTAAAGTGAAGTCGGTATATAGTATATGCGATAAAACCAAAACTCCAATGCCTGTATACCGCAGCTACAGCCAGCCAATATGACTCTAAAGAACTTAGAATCTCACCCTATTTATAGCCTTCACTATCTCCTACACTGAAAAATTACGGTAGAAGAAACTCGTAAACGATATGGCCCGGTTCAAAGTCTGAATTGTCAGAAATTCGGACATACTAAAAAAGTATTGCATACTTTCTAGCGTATGCGTTATCTGTGGTGACCTGCACGAGTCAGAACTTTCCACTAAGGCCAAGGAAGAATCCGCGGCTAAAATATACAGTAACAGCGGAAAAAACCACACCGCGAACTACAAAAGCTGCTCCTTGTCCTGTCAAAAATGCCACCCCAGTACCTGTTATATGCGCTATCCTTTCCAGCGTGGTTCAACCTCAAACAGTTTCCCGTGCAAATATTCTCAAGGAAGCTTCTTCGGTAAGCCCCACAATCGAAGATAATAGTACAATAGAAAAAAAACTCTGCAAGTATTTATAGCAAATATGGCACAAATCATGCGCTCAATGCAAAATATGATACAAGTGATGATGCGAAATAAAAAAAAATCAATTTTCAATCCCTTCTAGCGAAACCATGAACTCCGTAAAAATCTGCCACTGGAATGCAAATGACATAAGCCAGCACAAAAATGAGCTAAAACTATTTAACTCAAAAAATTTGATGTTGATTTCTGAGATGGAACATATTTTACTACACCCAAACACCCTGGTGGGAAAGCTTGAGGTGGAACCACTATTCTTATTAAAAAAAAGCCATTTGCCAATGCAACGCTTTTGTACCAAATATCTCCAAGCAATGAGTATTCGGTTAGAAGAATACATTAGGATTGTCAATCTGAGCCATTTATTGGCCACCAAGATTCAATATACATAGATGAGGGAAAATAAAAACATTTTTATAGTATTCTCGATACTAAATTTATTGCTGCCGGAGGCGAGCTTTGTTTATTAGCTCAGATCTCAATATTAAGGAGTCCCTTGAGTCAGAAGGGGAATTATATTCTGCTTTTGCCAAGCACACGGAACTGCTGTTACAAGCGGTGAAATAAGCTACACCAAGCGTTAAGACTGCAACTCGAAAATGTCCAAGATGTTCAAAAACTTCTCTCCGAAAAAAGATCTCTTAGACGAGAATGTCAGAGGCAGAGGTCCCCATCTCTAATAAGGGAACTCTTAGATTGTACCATCATCATATTTTAAAAGAGAAGCAAACCTGTGAGCTTAATCAATATATAGAGACTCTCTGTCCTACAGAAACCGCAAGTTATTCACTATGGCGTGCAGAAAAAAAAAATTGTAATAATTACATGTGTAATGTTAAAGGAATCCCAAGAACATATGAAATACATTTCTTGCATATATTTAATGCGAAAAATTCGAATTCGCTATTTTCTCAGTGATGAAGAATTTCGCAAATTACCATGATTCCCAAACCTGATAAAAATGCTACAAATGTCTCTTCTTACAGACCTATTAACTTATTATCTATTTTCTCAAAGCCCTTTGAGAAATTGATAGAAAAGCGTGTGAGAAATGCACTTGAGAAGAAAAATGTAATACCAGACCATCAGTTTGGCTTCCGTGAAAAACACAGTACTGTCAAACAAGTACATGTAAATATCCTCCTCCAAGAACATGTAAATACCATACAAGAATGGCTTGGCGGCTCCTGGAGAATAAAAGTCAATAAGACCAAATGTGTACACGTCACATTCACTCTATGCAGGAGTACGTGTCCCCTATGAAAAATAACTCCAAGCCTGTCCCACAGCCTGCTGTCACAAAATACCTTGGAATATACCTCGATCGCAGACTTACCTGTACGAAGCACATAAACATCAAATTCACCCTAACCAAACTCACAGTAAATGAACTGGGATGGCTCCTAAATCAGCAGTAAATATATATTTGGTACTGACCTATAAAGCATTAATTGAAACCATATGGACATATCATATCCAACTTTGGGGTTGCCGCATCACTGTGAAATTTGGAAAAACTGCAAAGAGCATTGCTAAAAATCCTGCGTATGATTACTGCCGCCCCTTGGCTGATAATGCTCAATGTTATCGAAACTATTCGAAAAATTGTTGTTTACACGTCTATTACCTATAATTGAAAGTAAAAACCTGATCCCAACAGACCAAATTGGTGATAACCAGAATCATCCACTATCGATCAAGTTCACAAGGTTGTAAGATCCATTGATTCTGCTCTAGAAGAGAAATAAGTGTGCTCCGCCATATTCCTTGAAGTGTCGGAAGCATTTGAGAAGGTGTTGCATGCAGCTGTTATTTTTTTTGTAATTTTGCATTTACTCGCATATTTTGGCTAGTTTCGGTGATCGGTCATAGCTGTGCCTATTCGAAGCTTTGGGACTAAGCTTTTGTTTGGGAGCCGAAAATGTGGTTTATTAGGCTCGCTACTTGGTTCTTCCCTTTTTTGAAACGAACTCTTCGATCACCTTTTTCCTATTAATTTATTGCTTAAAATGCTCATGGTATACAATTCAAATTTAAACGAAAGAGAGAATTCAATATGCTAGAAATTATGTAGTTGCCAGACTCAATGAAGCTTTATGACCCAACATCCTGGCCCGTTGAAAGGACTTTCAAGCAGGTAGAATAGCGTCGTCTTGTGCCTCTTGATGTACGAATGTCGACGACTCTAATTCGTGCATCCTTGCCGGGTATGCAGTTGATGATTCGGCCTAACTGCCACTGTTGCGGTGGCATATTTTCTTCTTGAACGATCACCATGGTGTTGTGTGTTATGTTGGGGTGTTCATCACTCCACTTTGTCCGCAGTTGCAATTCATTTACGTCATGAACCCATCGTTTCCAGAATGATTGTTTGACACCAGTAATTACAGCCTATCGGGATAGATGGTTAATATCTGCACCCACAGTGTGTTCGGGTATCGCCTTTAACGAACTTCCGATGATGAAATGACCTGGAGTTATTTCCTCGTAGTCACCCGGGTCAGACGATAGTGGTGTTATCGGACGAGAGTTTAAAATTGCCTCGATGTCAACTAAAACTGTTGACAACTCTTCGAAGGTGAGTCTGGCGCTCATCAGAGTACGGATGACTCTTGGCTGACTTTACGGCAGCTTCCCACAGCCCGCCAAAGAGGGTTGCACTGGGGGGGAATAAACCGAAAGTTGATGAATTCATGAGCACAATTCTTAATAATTAAATCTTGGTTTTTCTTGTCGTAAAGGAATTCCTTCAAACTAGCCAACTTATTGCCGGCACCAACAAAATTAGTAGCGTTGCCACAAAAGATATCCGATGGTAACCCTGTTCTCCCACCAGGTAAGCGTTCCACCGGTAATTGACCCATTATCTGCTGGAGCAATTTTGGTTTGTAGCGAACGCAATGAGTGCAGTTTCGGACTACGTGTCTCGCGATTTCTCGTGCATTGGCAATTCATTAAAGTCTTAACGATTTATTCCATGTTCGTTTCGTTTCCTCATCACACTTTTCTAATATGAGATGAATTAGCATTACTTGAGTAATGGCTTTTTCGTCTCCTAGCGACTGTAAATAGCTGTGAATCGCTGAAGCATTGTCAAGAAGACTGCGAAGTTGATGAGAACAACAGCTGGCAATTCGAATAGTGCTTTTATGCTTTCAGAAAATATAAGTACGGTGTTTCCGTATCGATATCGAAGTCTAGCAAGGGCTTTAGAATAATTCTCTCCAATGATTTGCAAAGCCTTAGCTGTTACCAACGCTTGATCTCGAAGGCAATTGAGTAAATGATTGAATTTTTCAAGGTTGGATAAGGTTGCTTTCAGATCAACTAATTGTGTGAAGCTCGCAATAAAGTTCTGGAATTCAACACATTTGCCACTAAATGATGGTAGTTGCAGTGAAGGTAAGTTTGAACTGTGCACAGGCAATATACAAGAACGGTCAACACTGATGTCGTGTCGATCCTCCATCAGCTGTGACTGAGCGGATGATTTCGCGGCAATGTACAATTCTTCTAATTCTGCGCGATAGTCATCGTCAGGGTAAAGTTTTTCAATGTCTGTTTGAACCGTGAGACTTTGCTTAAAGTAAGCCCCCAATATTCCTAAACCAGAGAATTTTCCCTTTTCCATTAGCGCTACCCTCAATGATGTTTTTCATACGAAATACGTGATTTATGATCTTTGGATCTTCAATCGAACTCAATTAATAAAACTTCAGTTTTTAATTCTAAGATTTAATTTATTAAACCTCGTCTATCGAGTATGTTCTTAAGACTAACTATATTTTTTAAATAAATTTATTTCTGTTCATATAAAAATGCTTTCTAAGCACAAGCAGCGGAAACGTTCAACGACGTTGACGCTGCATATGCTGAGGCTATTGACTTATTTGTTTATTGTTTCTTTAAAGTTTATAATTTCCAGCAAAGCAATAATCTTTCATTTCGGATCTGCTGGTGTAAGTGGTTTTTATTTCATTTACTTTATTGCTGGTGCAAGATATTTTTGAATAATAATGTTGATGTCGTCGACCTCAACATTATTATTCGATCCGAATTGAATGTTGGGGTGAGGGTACGTAACTTGCGCGATATATTTTTCTTTATATTAAGCCGATGTTGTTTAAGCTCCTCTAAAAACATGGTAATAAGTTTGTGCTAATGTGATTGAAAGATTATGCGACGAAACGGTATGCGAACCAATGTGTGAGATATGTGAGAGCGAAGACACCAAGCTGTTATAATAGCAACTAAGCAAGCAAGAGCGATAGTAATGCCAGTAATGCTACAAGAGCAAGTAATATGACCGAGAGAAAATATGGGAAACTGGACTGCGGCTGCCAATACTTATGTGGTTGTACGCTGCGAGAGCGCAGCAACAGATCGATTGACGCAGGCAGAGCGATGATTGCGCTGTAGATTCTAACAGCAACGGCGTTGGTTCTAGCACACAAATTTTAACAATTTACGGTTGGAATCCTGCCACGGTCGCCAAATGTTTGTGACCCGAAAATGTGGTTTATTTGGCTCGCTACTTGGTTCTTTCCTTTCTTAAAACCAACTCTTCGATCACCTTTTTACGACTACTTTATTGCTTAAAATTCTTATGCTATACAATTTAAATTTAAACGAAAGAGAGAATTCAATATGCTTAGAAATTATGTAGTTGCCAGACTTAATGAAGCTTTATGACCCAATAGCTTTGATCTAATTTATGCGAAAGTCGGTCAAAGCCAATAAGGAAAGAGGTTGTTGACCTACTGATCATGGCCGTTCTTAAGGCTGCCTGCTGAGGGGTCCGGCAAGGATGGATGGTTGGCCTCTGAATGGGCATGCGGGAAGTGTGAGTGTGAACGAGCGTGCTGGAGGGGGTAGCATTGAGTAGGGTTAAGCGATGAGGTGATGCGATGAGAATGAAAATTGCAGAAGAAATGGAAAGGAGAATTTTTGAAGGGGATGGAGGTCAGGTAAGTTTTGACCGTGGAGAGAAAAAGTTCAGCCACGCGAGTTTTTCTTATGTGAAAACACAAGTCACTACTTCGGTGGTAACTATATGAATACTTTATTGAATCTTTTGTTCCATTTGAAATGCTTACAGCTTTACTTTAGATATATTTCATAGATACATTATCACTATAAAAAGTGCAGAGGCATGTTTTTGCCAACAAAGTAAAAAAAACAAAAAAAAAACACTTGAGTTTATTGACCGCTTCGTTAAATGGAGTGGATACAGACGTTTGTGTTGTAGGCGTTATGGATATAACTCCTCCCCCTAGGATTGAAAACTCTCCTGATTTTTTGTTAAAAAAGACCTAAATGTTTTGTGTTTCAGGCCTTTATGCTGCTTTCAAGAAAACGCCCAAGAAAAAGAGCATATTCGAGTATTTCTTGTGTGTGAAAAAGTAGTAATCAATTAAATTTGACATTTGAAAGCCCATGGCCGCATTGACATTTAATTTTTTTTTTTCGTTTATTATTAAATAAACATGCAACAGAAACATTTTTTTCACACTTTATTTACTTTTGTTCAAGCAGCTGTCACTTTTTCTTTAAGAAATAAATGGCTTTATAAATGTTTCTTCCCAAAATCAGTGTTGTCGTTTTCACTTTTCAATAAAAAACCGAATGAATTTTCTTGTGAGCTGCATACAACTTAAAAAAAAGTCACCCAAGGAAATTTGTGGAGTATATCTTGAGCAATTTTTTTATATGAAGTTTTCGTTTTGCTTGAGAGGTGCATACAGGCCTTTAATCCATATATAAGTATAAACAATAATTAATAAAACTACTTTTGCGACAACAATAAATAATATTACATAAGTATAAATTGGTTTTCTTATGATACTTTAGTTCATTAATTTTTTCCATATTTTCGATTTCTTGAATAGCTAATTCATCAAATGTAATTTGCGTTCGTGTTCGTGGAAACTTGATTCTATATTTGAGTGTGCTTTGATATTAAGTTTAAATTAACAATTGTCAAATGAAATTAAATAATTTCCTGTTCAATTTTACTGTCTGTGGTCACAAGTACTATTGAGATATGAATTTATTTATTTTTTTTAGCAATAAGAAACAAGACTTAATTTCTGTTTGCATATTTTTGATTTTTGCACAGTTATTTTTAAAAATGCACAGTTTACTTACTTTTAAATTATTTTATACTTGAATCATTCTAGTAATCGTAAAATGAGTTATTTATTTGTAGAATTTCTTGTTTTGCGAAAAGAATCTCCACGTACTTTTGTTGGGGACCGTATTTGGATATTGTCGGGAACGTCCTCTTGCTGCTTATCCTGCGTGTGTACCTGTAAACCTAAGTCACTCTCTTCAATAAGCACTACACCACTTTTGGTTTAAAAACAACAAGAAACTTTATTCTTAAAATACTAGTTCTTATATGCGAGTACTATTTACAAAGAAACATTACAGTCTACGTATAGACTTTTCTGGTGTTCCAGTTACGCAATCGTTTTTTGGTGTCAGTGGCTCAGGCCAACTGACCTACTGAAAGTAAAAGTGTCGTCGGTGCATTCTAAATGCCCCTCGTTACCTTGACTGCGGAACTGTGACACCCTAAAAGTTTACATCATAATTAATACATAAATACTATTCATTTACAACATTTGCACCCTAAAAATATGTGCTCTCTTAATGAATTTAATAGGAGCCGGTGCTGTGAGTCAACTACGCGTAGGTAGCTTGATTCTAACTCACAACATCCCTCCCCTCTTTCTGAAAGAAGTTAGTGCAACTAACTTCCACTAAATCTTTACAATATTTTTCTTGTACTGCAAGCAATTATGCGCATCGATTTAACTCTATAGAACATACATCTAATTTGTTTTGTTTTAATTTGAAAATCACCATATTTAGGTTCTATCATGGTTTTTTTTCTTTGCTTTTTATTCTTTTCTTTTCCACATTTTTTCCCCCTCTAGCTTTTATTTTCTTTTGTAGTTTTCTTTTTTTTTACTTGGTTTTTCTTTTTTCTTATTTTTTATTTTTAACTATAATTTTTTTTTTTTTATATTCCCCTTTTTATAATTTGGTCTTTTATTGACTCTTTTCTCATTGGCATATACGTACAACGTACACGTTAGTGTTTTCATTCCATTTTGTCAGTTATGCAATTAAACTCAAGTATTATCAGCTTTTACTTGTCAGATAGAGATTTTTGTATTCAGCCGGTACCATCTTGATTTTTTCATAAGCTTAAATCGTAGTCATCGCGCACATGGGAAGTTGGAAGCTCTTCCACTCTTTCATATAAAAATGAATTCCCACTAATTTTGTTTTCTCTTGTATTTTTTCCGAACTAAAAAATATCTCGGGACATCATCGTTGCAAACCTCGTAGTTATTTCTTTGCGGCTTGTTGATTATCCTTTTTCTACGCCTTCTCACTTCTTTTATCCAGTCCGATTTTTGTTCGCTGCTCTTGCATTTCATCTACCGACATCCAAATGTCCTTGTCTGTTCACCACGGCCTGAATACCTAAAACCATACTTTTATATATGTATCGGACTTGCCGAGTTTTAATTATTCTTACTGTCTATTACATTTATTTCATTTTTATTATTCTTGGTAACGAAAATAGTAAATTTTATGTATTATTTAAATTTATATATCGTATATCTAATACGTCTTAATAACCAAACTATAAATAAGTAATAAAAACAGTTTTCTTTACTAATATTATTAATTAACTATGATACAATTTTCTTTAAATTCTTAGCGGCATTCAAAATTTAAATTCTTCTCAATGAATATACATTTTATAATAATTTGATTCACACATAACAATTATTCACTATATTAAATTACATGCCGCTCAAAAAAAAAATTTTGTTAATTAATTCTGGGCAAAATTAGTTGCCCATCTTACATAAGCGAGTTTATAAAAGATAAACCCGCTCATGTGAAAAAATTGTCCATTGCATATAAATATATTGTTACTATTCCCCATACGCTAATTTCCTACGTGATAAACCGAAAAACCTATTTGTACTTACATATCGCCTGCTGCAGTATGTAAATATCTGCAAAAATATACAAACGTACATACCCATTCCTCTTAACTAGAATACTTACTTCTTTAAATATACGTTCGTACATTCATTCTGTATATTATACACATATATACGAGGGCGGATTGATATTGAAGCTAACTAGCGCTAGATGGCAGCACAAACACAAAAACTTTTTTTTTGAAATTTCTGTCAAACGTCAGCTGTTAAAATTTCACCCAAATTCATCGATTAGTTTATTTGTTGTCGTTTGAAGTAAGCAATTTTTGTGTTTCTTGAAAAATGGAAAAAAGCGAATTTCGTGCAGTGATTAAACACTATTATTTGAAAGGGAAAACGGCGAAAGAGACAAAAGAAAAGCTCGATAAACATTAAGGTGAGTCTGCTCCGTCAGATTACATGGTAAAATATTGGATTGCTGAATTTAAACGCAGCCGAACAAGCACTGCAAGAATACCATCAACAGGAAGACCAAAAGAGGTGGTTACTGAAGAAAATATCAAGAAAATCCTCGATATCGTTATGAATGATCGCCGAGTCAAGTTGCGTGAGATTGTTGAAATGGTAAACATATCATATGAACGTGTGTTCAACATTTTGCATGAACATTTGCATATGAAAATGCTATCGGCAAGATGGGTGCTGCGTTTGCTCAGTGCCGAACAAAAACGAGTTCGACAGACCACTTCACAGCGGTGTTTTGACATGATAAAGCGTAATCCTGTTGATTTTTGGCGTCGATTAATAACTGTTGATGAAACGTGGGTTCACCACTACACATCTGAAACCAAAAATCAATCGAAACAATGGGTGGAAGCTGGTGGAAGTGCTCCGAAGAAGGCGAAGGCAGTGAAATCGGCTGGCAAGGTTATGGCCACTGTATTTTGGGATGCACACGGAATATTGCTCATCGATTATCTTGAAAAAGGATCCACAACCACAGGAAAGTATTATCGTGCATTATTGGATCAGTTGATTGATGCAATCAAGGAAAAACGACCACATTTAAAGAAGAAAAAAATGCTCTTTCTTCAAGACAACGCACCGGCTCACACAGCATTAGATACGATGCTAAAATTACGTGAAATACACTTCGAATTGGTTAATCATCCACCTTATAGTCCAGATTTAGCTCCTAGTGACTTTTTCCTGTTTCCAAACTTGAAAAAATGGCTCGCAGGAAAAAGATTCATCTCAAACGAAGAATTGATTACCGAAACTAACGCGTATTTTGAAGGGTTCCTGAAATCGTATTATTCAGATGGTGTTTTGTGGACTTTACACCAGCCTCCCAGAGACCACCAAAATTAGGGGAAGCAGGGGGTATAAAATGCCAATTTGTTAGTTAGATAATAGTTCAGTAAGCTCTTCCGGCAACGAGTCACGACTTCTCCGCTGAAGAATTTTAAGCTCTTTGTTAGAGCCAATAAAATTAGTTCCGCAGTCAGAATACAAATCGGTGCAGATACCACGGCGTGAAGTAAATCTTCGGAAAGCGGCGATGAACGCTTCAGTAGACAGGCTGGTCACAGCCTCAAGGTGTTAGGCCTTTGTCACCATGCAGATGAAGAGGCATATGTAGCCTTTGGTGGTGACAGAATTTCGAGCCGTAGATTGCTTGATGGTGATGGGGCCAACATAGTCCACTCCACTGTGCTTAAACGGTCGACAGGGTTGCAGACGGACGGCCGGAAGATCGCCCATAATTTGCTGAGCAGCTTTGGCCTTATATTTGAAGCACGTGATGCAGCGCCTATGGACATTTTTAGCCAAATTCCGAACAGATAAAATCCAGAACCTTCTGGTGACATAGGCTTGCATCTGAATAAGGCCACCGTGCAACGTCTTTACATGAGCGTCTGTAGTTATCAAAAGAGAGAGTGGATTATTTTTAGATAGTATTATAGGGTGTTTAAATTCATAATTGAACTTAGCTTTTTTATTCGGCCTCCAACACGCAGCACGTCATTTTCGTCTAGAAACGGGCAGAGATGAGCCAGCTTACTTCCAGAGTGAACACTATCGGTTTTCTGAAGTTGCGCCATTTCGTCAGCAAATTCCACCCTTTGCGACATTTTTACGAGGGTCTGCAGGGACAGTTCTAGTTCTTCTGTTGAAAGTGAGCCCAGATTCCGCTTTTCTGACTCAGGCTGCCGAGAGTTGCGAAAAAAACGCAAAATAAACGCCGTAACACGAACCAATTTCGTTATTGTAGTAAATTTTGACAGGATTTCAGGATAATCATTCGTAGTAGTGGTTAAGTTGACAGCAATTTTCGACTCTCTGGCTTCAAGTTCCGTTTCAGAGGAAATGTTTGGTTGTGCGGGCCACAGATGTGGAAACATAGCTAACCAGACAGGACCAGACCACCATAGATTATGATAAAAAAGTTCAACAGACGAGATACTACGGGAAGCACAGTCAGCTGGGTTATCTTTTGTTGATATATAGCGCCATTGTGAGACATTGGAGTGGCGTTGCACCTCTGCAGCCCGATTACCCACGTAAACACTCCATTTTGAGCTTTCGCCTCTAAGCCAGCAGAGAGCAGTCATGCTGTCAGTCCAATAAATGATGTTGGTAATTTCTAGTTCAAGCGTGCTTTTAACTTTTTCCATAAGTTTGGCCAGAAGAGTCGCACCACATAATTCCAGCCTGGGAATTGAAACCACTTTAAGTGGGGCAACTTTTGTCTTTAATTGAACTAGATGTGTTGATCCAGAGTCTAAATCTTTTATATAAACGACGGCAGCAAAGGCAGCTTGCGAGGCGTCGCAGAACCCATGTAACTCCACTGAGCTACTTTTTAATGTACCAATCCAGCGCGGGATTTGGATTTTTTCTAAGTCCTTTAGTTCTACGAGATAGCGATTCCAGTTGGACTTTATAGAAGAAGAAGCCGGGTCTGTCCAGTCATTGCCCTCGAGCCAAAGTTTCTGGAAAGTGATTTTCGCATTAATTGTGACTGAGGCAAGCCAGCCTAGCGGGTCATAAAGTTTGGCTGCGTCAGACAGCAAGCTACTCTTCGTACCTTCATCTTGAGCCACGAAATTTACTTTATATGAAAATGTATCTTCGCTAATATTCCAGGCCAAGCCCAGCGCTTTGACAACAGACTGCTCGTCAAAGTCGATCATGTTTATTTTTTCTCGATCCTCCTCAGGAATATGAGCCATTAGTTCCGAAGAGTTTGATGTCCATTTTCGTAGATTAAAGCCACCAGCGGCTAATAAATTAACTAGTTCCTTTTGAAGATATTGAGCCTCAGAGACACAATCAGCGCCAGAAATAACATCATCAACGTACGTGTCGGTTTTTAAAATACTGCAGGCCTCGGGATAGGTCTGAGATTCATCTTTAGCTAGCTCGTGTAAAACTCTTATTGACAAATAAGGGGCAGAACTAGTACCATAAATAACGGTTAAAAGTTTATATATGAAAATCTCAGTGTCAACCGAATCGCGCCAAAGAATTTGTTGGTAGTGAGTTTGATTTTCATCTATACGAATTTGACGGAACATTTTCTCTAAGTCTGAGTGAAAACCGATCTTAAAGCGCCGCCATCATGTTATAATCGAGGGTAAGTCGGTTTGCAACGCAGGGCCAGGAGAAAGGGCTTCATTAAGCGAGGGGTACGGGGTTCGTTTACTACTACCATCAAATACAACATGTAGTTTTGTTGTGGAACTACTTTCCCTCAGAACGCCATGATGAGGTGAAAATAACTATGAGGCTGCAAGTCTCGCGGGTAAACGCCAATCTTTACAATGTGCCCTAACGACTCGTATTCTTGCATGAATTTTCTGTATTCCAGAGCTAAATTTGTGTCCCTTGCGAACCGATTTTCCATAGTCTTCAACCGTTTGAGCGAATTATAGTCAGTATGAGAGAATGTAGGAGCCGAATTTCCAGATAAAACCGATTTAAAGGGTAGAGCCACCGTATATCTTCCGTCAGAACTTCACTGGAAAGTATTTATGAAATAGTCTTCACAAGCCTTTTCCTCAGGAGTTGCCTTTCTCTTCTCAATAAATTCTTCTTGCTCCCAAAATGCTTTAAGCTGTGTATCTAATGAGCACAAATTAACGTTAACTGGAGTACGATAAGAAACAGCAGTTGTAGGGCCAGATACAACCCAACCGAAATGAGACAGTTGCAAGAAAATGCCTTTGGTAAACTTCTTCTGGCTGGGCAGCATTATATCTCCATAAATATCGCCACCGATCAAAATATCAATTTTATCGTTTTTATCAAACTCAGGATCCGCTAATTGGTATTTACTTAAATCTGGAAAATCATTTTTCCTGATAGGACCTGGGCAATATTGGGTCAAAGAAGGCATTACAAAGGCGCAACCATCAAGCTTAAGATCGGCCTAGTATGAAGACGTGAGACAAAATCGAACACATTTTCGAACTAAAATCGAATTTAGCCGATACCGTTGATGCGGGCGAAAGTATTTTCTCTCTCTAATTTCAAAAGCTGGGCAGCTTGCTCAGTAATTAAAGTGGCTTGTGCGCCTTGGTCCAATATTGCGCGAAGCTTAAAAGTGCCAAACGGTGTTTGCACTAAAACACGAACAGTGGCTAACAAAACTTGAGGCATTACTGTAGCACTTAGTAGAGAAAAGTTGCATTGAAGGGAAGTGCCAGCTTTACTTTGAGCAGCAGAAGTGATAGGGGTTTCAACAGCAGGATTATTTGATGAACTTGGTATATTTGTTGTTTTTGTAAATTCTTTATGTATAATCGTATGATGAGATGCTTTACAAACTTTGCAACGAGTTTGCAGCTTGCAATCTTGAGCATAATGACCAATGTTGAGGCAGTTTCTACAAATCTTCTTTGAGAACATAAGTTCACGCTTGGCAGCAGACGGCAGGGCCGCGAACTTAAAACATTTGTACAACGGGTGTCGTTTTCCGCAGCAGGGGCAGTTCTCATCTCCAAGGGCTACCATATGAACACGACGATTTACATTTTGTTTAAAAGAGCTAGGTTTATTCGGAAATGAATTGTGGTCATTAATGGACTCAAGGGTACGAAAAGTCATTTCGAGAAAATCGAACAAATCATCAATTTTTGGAATGTCCGTTGAGGCCTTAAGAGATTGTTCCCATTCCTTGCAAGTTTGCAGGTCCAACTTGCCAACCGTAATATGAATAAGAATGGGATCCCAGTATTCACAATTGACCTCCAGTGTATCAAAAAGAGCCAAACAATTGCGATTGGTATCAAGAATTTTTTTAATGCTCTCACATGAGCCATTAGATTTAGGTATATCAAACAGTTTTCTAAAAACTGTATCACTAATTTTTCTCCTATTGTGATAACGCAGCGACAAAGCGGACCAGGCAAGTTCATAACTCGCGTCACAAGCCGGATATTCGTTTTCAATTGACAGAGGTGTATCTTTACAAGAGTTTTTTAAAAAATAGTATTTTTGGACTTGGGACAGACGTTGGTTGGAATGGACCAGGGAAACGAACATATCCCTATACGAAAGCCATTCTAGATAATCTCCATTAAAGGTAGGAATATCAATTTTTGGTAATCTGACATCGGTTGAAACGGACTCGTTTGCAAAAGAATTTGCTCTAAATGTGCTTGTATGAAGGCTTGGAGAGGCAGCCTTTTCATACTCGGAAATAATATCCAAAAGCGAGCTTTTGGCGACAAGAAATTTCGTGATAAGGGTCGTATATAAATCCTCTTGGAGATATGACACGTCGTTAACCGAGACCGAATTATTGAGAACGTGATCATAAATTTGCTCATAGTTACACTCGAACAATTTATTTATTTCCTCTAATTTTGTTAAGAATGTTTGAGCCAGGCCACGAGTTTTGGCGTTAGAAGGAAGTTTTTCGAATTCTTCGATTAATCGCGTTAAACGATCCACAAGCATACGCTGCTCTTCAATTGCTCGCGACATATCCTCCATTTTAAGCACGACACGAATCAACAATTTAATAAAGTAAAGAGGGTACAGTACCTTCTTTCGAAAAAGCACTTAAATCCCGGGTTTCGGCACCATTAAAATGTACGAGTTATTTTGGCTCACTGAGCCAGACACAACATAAAACACTTAAGTCCCGATTTCAATTGTGATGAATTTAAACTAGAACTTTATTTATTTAATTGTAGCAAATACTTAATATTTATTTAAGATAACTAATTAATGCTGAGACAGGTCACTATCTTAATAAAAACGATTTAAGCAGCACGGCAGTTATCGCTTGATTTACCCTTGACTTCTTGAAAAACCTTTTTCTTCTTTTCTTGATGCTGTCGTTAAAACGATAAAGGGCCAAAAAACCTAATTGTTATTTACATATGCAGGTATGTACATATGTAAATCTTTTCGCATCAGTAAAATGGTTCGATGCGTTAGAACAACAACAACAACAACACTAAGTTAGCGGACCATACTAAGACGAACAAGAACAGTGACACAAAGCGCAACTAATGAAATTAACATTTACTTTGTGTTGTTATTGTTGCGATGCCCTTTATAATAATTGAAACATTAGGGCGGCTCAATTTGTATACGATATACCTTGTAACATAAAATTTATATGAAATAAAAACGATTAATTAAAATCGAGCAATTACAAAGAAATTAATAACAATAACAAATAAAATCTCCAACAGTATGTCGTCCATATAGACGACACATGTTTTATTCATTTGATCTTTGAGGACTTTTTTCATCATCCTTTGAAAGGTTGATGGGGCATTTTTCAGCCCAAACGGCATACGGACAAATTCGAAGTGTCCTGAGGGTGTAGAAAATGCTCTTTTGTGTCTGTCTTCTTTCTTTACTGTGATTTGATGAAACCCCTTAGCGAGGTCAAGCGTAGTAAAGTACTGAGCCCTACATAATTTGGCCAATAGTGCGTTTAGATTTGATCTATGACAATTCTATATTTCTTTTTTGCCGAGTTGTCCAATTTCTTCTCCACTATCCACAACGGGCTGTTATACGGGGAGTTACTTTCCTTTATGATGTTTTGGTCAAGCATTTCTCTAATTTGCCGTTCGATTTGCACCTCGTGGACTTGTGGGTACCTGTATATTTTTGAATATAATGGTCTATCTGTTGTAGTGACTATTTCATGAGTCACTTCGTCCGTTGAAGAAAGAATGTCTCCGTCCTTGAAAAACAAGTCCTCGAAATCGGTGAGCAGCCTTAAGGTTGCTTGTTTTTCTTCATGATTCATGTGGCTCAAATTAAAGTGTTCGTGGATACTACTGCCTTCTTTAGACTGCAGTGTGCATACTCGTATATGGTGCATATATTCCGGGTATTCGTATTCTTCGAAATACAGTTTATTACCCAATATTTCAACAAACTTTTGTTCATTGTTTATTTTGGCTTTTAATGCCGTTCGAAAATTTTCCCCAATTATGCCAGAAAAATTTTGGTTCGAAAAATTTATGACCTTCCACTGAAACGTTCCTTCGCAGCGAAACTCCTGCTGAAATAGGGTCGTTACAGCATATTTAACTTCATTGAGCCCGTTAAGGGTTTTATAGTAACATGGTTTTATTAGTACTGTTAGTGGGTAGTTATCTTTTAAAGAATCGTGATTTAGAATGCTGATTGTTGATCCTGTGTCAATCAAGCATCTTATATTTTGCTTGCCAATGGAAACAGTCACTATCGGTAGTGCCGCTCCTGAGGCAAGGCCAAAAAATTTACTCACCTTCCGTGTTTTCTTCAATGGTATCTACCTCCATGTATACAGGGTCGTTGGTTGAGGTTGGTCTTTGCGTGTCGACGCTCCTGTGTGAGTTTCGTGTCTGACCTGAGTTATTTTCCCTACGGCTCTGACCACCTCTGATAAATTGGTATTGGTGTGGTTGGTTTTCGCCCTGTCTAAAGTTATTGGTTTGGGTAGTGTTTGTTAATCTTTTTTGGTTATTATTGCTAACGTTATTATATTTTTGAATTTGGCTCATGTTACTTGTAATGTTCCTTGGTTGATATATGTTAGTATTAAATTTTTTAAAATTAAATTTTCTAAATTTTTCATGGATGATTCTATAATCGTCTAATGCTTCTATCTGTGAATATTTTTTAGCTAATTCATTTAATGTACATTGTTTGTCGGAATGTGATCTAACGGGTACATCGATCTTGTCAATGACAATACTGACTATATCCCTATCTACACATTCTGGCCTATATAACTGGGGTGTATCCTCGTCATAGTTATATATTTGATTTATCTCGAATTTTGCCTGCCTAGCGTATTCCAATAATTCTCTCAAATTACTTACTCTGAGCTCCGTTAACTTTTTTATTACATCTCCGTAGGTCGTTCTTGGCCGGTATTAGTCCAGCAGCTTATATTTGATCTCGCTCCACGTTGGGTTGGGTCCTAGCTCCAATACGTAATTAGCAGCTTCACCGCTCACTTTATCGTTTGCCACTATCGACATGGCGAAATTTCTCAATTGCTGGTCCTCTGGTGGGCATAAGGCAAGGATTGCTTCCACCGAATTAATAAACGCCAATACGTTGTGGTCCTTATCAAGGCTTCTTAGTTGCCGAAATTGTTGGAGTATATCCTTTTTTGATAAGAGGAAGTCCTGTTGTCGTTGTTGTTGTTGCTGTGGTTGCATTATTTGTTGTTGTTGTTGCAACTGTTGTTGCATTTGTTCCAGCTGCTGTTGCAGTTGGTTAATCACCTCCTCTTGTCTTCTGATGACTTGTTCATGCTCCATGTTCAAACCCCGGTTGTTTTCGAAAATTCTCTGCCTTCTCATAAATTGGTGACGAATAACGTAGAGGTAGTTTTGTGAAAAAAAGGTATTTAACGCCACTAATGTCACACTTTATTTTATTCACTTTATTTAGTCTTTAAAAGCTCAGTAATACCGCCTAAGTCTTTTATGTATTATATTTTTCTAGCTTTAGCTGGAAAAATTAGGTTCTCCGTTGACTGCGCCAGATACGTGATTGATGATCTTTGGATCTTCAATCGAACTCAATTAATAAAACTTCAGTTTTTAATTCTAAGATTTAATTTATTAAACCTCGTCTATCGAGTATGTTCTTAAGACTAACTATATTTTTTAAATAAATTTATTTCTGTTCATATAAAAATGCTTTCTAAGCACAAGCAGCGGAAACGTTCAACGACGTTGACGCTGCATATGCTGAGGCTATTGACTTATTTGTTTATTGTTTCTTTAAAGTTTATAATTTCCAGCAAAGCAATAATCTTTCATTTCGGATCTGCTGGTGTAAGTGGTTTTTATTTCATTTACTTTATTGCTGGTGCAAGATATTTTTGAATAATAATGTTGATGTCGTCGACCTCAACATTATTATTCGATCCGAATTGAAAGTTGGGGTGAGGGTACGTAACTCCTCCCCCTTTTGTTAAAGGATTCTCCTGGATCCTTTCATTCTTTACATTATTTTTTATACTTATGTTTACATTTCTATTTTTGACTTTATACATTATTATTAGTACAATTAGAACGATTCAAACTATTGCTACGGTTGATATATTTGACACTTGTGTATGTATTTTTAGTTCTTTAATTTTTTCAATATTTTCCAACTGTTTTGTTACTATTTCCTCAACGGTTAATTCGTTAGTAAAATTGTATTGTTCTTTTGGTTTAGTTTCAATAAATTTTTGTACATAAGTTTCTTTGCTATTGTAGAAATTCTCATCTTCAATGGTAATTGAACAGTTTGTGAATTCTATTAAATTGTTGTTTTTTACAATATTTTCTGTTTCCAATAGACCACATTTTTGTCTGACAAGTGTTTCTTTATTATTTCTCAATAAAATTATGCCATCGTCTTGGTCTTAATTTGCGTTTTTATATCATATATTAATTTACAATTGTTAGAAAAGATACAATGTTTGCTTAGTTTTAGTTATTTTAAGTTTTTTTTCTTGTTGGTATGCAGACGATTTATTCTGTATGCTTACTATTTGCTCGTATTCGCTATCTATTCTGAAGTTTTGGCTGTTAGTAATGGGTGCTATTAGAATTACTTTTGTTTTTATGAAGTTAGTTGGTATTTTGATTGCAAATATTAGTGCATCGTTATGGAACATTACCCCTGTTTTGATTAATTTAATTTTATAAAAGTCAATGTTATATTTGTCTATTTCTTCGGTGGTTAGTATTGATGGATGTAGTAAGTTATATCTAGTAGATGCTATCGTGTCGAGTTTATCGTCTATCTTATCTTGTAACAATTATAGTTTTATAATTTGGTCGTGGAACATTATATTACTTCTAATATCATTGTCGTGGGTTCGAATGGTGTTGTCATATTGTTTTATTTTTTTTCGATCATCTTGTATTGTTGCTTTAAGTATGTTTATAGAGTCATTAAAGTTAGTGTTAATATTAACTTGTTTATTTGTGTTTTCTATAGCTTGGTGACTATTGATCTGGTTAAGTTTTAAATGTTCGAGTATGTTTTCTCGGTCTTCGTCGTCCATTATGCCAAATAACCATTTATATGACGTACCGATAACATTCAACAATCCACGTTTCTGTCTATCATGGGGGGTCAGTGATCGTATTTTCGAACGCAAGTTGCGATTTCAACATTAAGTTGATGTCTATTTTCTCCTGATATGCTTTCTATATTTTGCTCTATACTGTTTACCACTGCTATTAATTCTAATGGGTCTATAATATGCACGATGATATCGGTTTTGTCAATAATTTCAACTGTTGATGTTTCCAGTGTTGTGAATCCTACTTCAGATTGGATGGGAGTGATCTTCACCATTGCTGATGTCGGGGTTATACCGACAAGTATTAGTATTATGACGATCACCTGAAAATTTATTAGGTCGTTTAATGTTAATTGTGTGGATATTTCCCAATTGTGCTTTCCTAAATTTTGGTGTTTCTTTGTGTCTTAGATTTCGGTAGTTTTTAATAAACCCTTCTTCTCTTTGTTCTTGGTAACTTTCTCTAGTTCTGTTTGCTTTTTCTATTTGTACTAGTTTTGTTTTAGTTAACCTGTTGAGGATAGTTTCATGTTTCACTAGGTGGTTTTGGACTTCTGACGGTGTGCATTTAATTGTGCTATGGAATGTATCGTTGTAGTATCTTACTGCCTTGTTCATCTGGGACATTATAGGTATTTTATTCTCTACATTAAGGGTTCTTATTTTCTCTGTTAAAGTGTTATTGAGCCTTTCCACATCACTATTTCCCGTGTGACTATTTGGCTTTGTGGCATGATATTCTATGCCTTCTCCATCTAAGAATTCCCTTACGTTTGTGGAATTGAATTCGTTGTCGAAAACGCTTTTATCGCTAGAAATTGTTGGATATGGTCCACTATTGTCCTGTTATTTGGTTTAACTCCCTGGTTTGTCAGTAGATGTCCAAGGAATTGCGTCTCCCTCTGTACGAGTTATTTTGGCTCACTGAGCCAGCCACAAAATAAAACACTTAAGTCCCGATTTCAATTGTGATGAATTTAAACTAGAACTTTATTTATTTAAATGTAGCAAATACTTAATATTTATTTAAGTTAACTAATTAATGCTGAGACAGGTCACTATCTTAATAAAAACGATTTAAGCAGCACGGCAGTTATCGCTTGATTTACCCTTGACTTCTTGAAAAACCTTTTTCTTCTTTTCTTGATGCTGTCGTTAAAACGATAAAGGGCCAAAAAACCTAATTGTTATTTACATATGCAGGTATGTACATATGTAAATCTTTTCGCATCAGTAAAATGGTTCGATGCGTTAGAACAACAACAACAACAACAATACTAAGTTAGGGGACCATACTAAGACGAACAAGAACAGTGACACAAAGCGCAACTAATGAAATTAACATTTACTTTGTGTTGTTATTGTTGCGATGCCCTTTATAATAATTGAAACATTAGGGCGGCTCAATTTTTATACGATATACCTTGTAACATAAAATTTATATGAAATAAGAACGATTAATTAAAATCGAGCAATTACAAAGAAATTAATAACAATAACAAATAAAATCTCCAACATTTCCCCCGCACAAAGAACGATTAGTTCTTGACTAGAGCCACGAACGATGCACGGAGGTGTTTTATTTGGTTTTTCTGAGCTAACCACGCTATGCCTCGACTCACAGCAACTCGTTTAAAACGCCGGGCTCAGCATTGACGGGAAGAAGGGCAATCTTGGAGACAGGACGTTTATAACATTTTCCGTTGGATATAATAGAGACAACTCTGACTCGGCCATCAGCACCAGGATGAACTTCTGTGATGCGGGCTAGTGGCCACTGGCTAGGCGGTAGACGCTAGTCGAAAATAAAGACCAAATCACCACCTTCTATGTTTTTCTCTGGTTTAAGCCATTAAGGTCGATCTTGAAGATGGCACACGTACTCATTGACCCAACGTTTCCAAAAATGTTGTTTAAGCGATTCCACGACCTTCCAGTCAGACAGTCTGTCGATACTAGTATTCAATAGATTTTCCTCAGGGATATTTAAAATTGGTTCACCAACTAGAAAATGTGCTGGAGTAAGCGCTTCACAGTCGGAAGGGTCAGATGAGAGAGGGCATAAGGGCCTTGAGTTAAGACCACCCTCGATTTGCGCCAGAAGTGTAGAAAGCTGTTCATATGTTAATATACGTTGGTCCATTATTCGTTTTAAATGGTGTTTTGTGGACTTTACACCAGCCTCCCAGAGACCACCAAAATTAGGGGAAGCAGGGGGTATAAAATGCCAATTTGTTAGTTAGATAATAGTTCAGTAAGCTCTTCCGGCAACGAGTCACGACTTCTCCGCTGAAGAATTTTAAGCTCTTTGTTAGAGCCAATAAAATTAGTTCCGCAGTCAGAATACAAATCGGTGCAGATACCACGGCGTGAAGTAAATCTTCGGAAAGCGGCGATGAACGCTTCAGTAGACAGGCTGGTCACAGCCTCAAGGTGTTAGGCCTTTGTCACCATGCAGATGAAGAGGCATATGTAGCCTTTGGTGGTGACAGAATTTCGAGCCGTAGATTGCTTGATGGTGATGGGGCCAACATAGTCCACTCCACTGTGCTTAAACGGTCGACAGGGTTGCAGACGGACGGCCGGAAGATCGCCCATAATTTGCTGAGCAGCTTTGGCCTTATATTTGAAGCACGTGATGCAGCGCCTATGGACATTTTTAGCCAAATTCCGAACAGATAAAATCCAGAACCTTCTGGTGACATAGGCTTGCATCTGAATAAGGCCACCGTGCAACGTCTTTACATGAGCGTCTGTAGTTATCAAAAGAGAGAGTGGATTATTTTTAGATAGTATTATAGGGTGTTTAAATTCATAATTGAACTTAGCTTTTTTATTCGGCCTCCAACACGCAGCACGTCATTTTCGTCTAGAAACGGGCAGAGATGAGCCAGCTTACTTCCAGAGTGAACACTATCGGTTTTCTGAAGTTGCGCCATTTCGTCAGCAAATTCCACCCTTTGCGACATTTTTACGAGGGTCTGCAGGGACAGTTCTAGTTCTTCTGTTGAAAGTGAGCCCAGATTCCGCTTTTCTGACTCAGGCTGCCGAGAGTTGCGAAAAAAACGCAAAATAAACGCCGTAACACGAACCAATTTCGTTATTGTAGTAAATTTTGACAGGATTTCAGGATAATCATTCGTAGTAGTGGTTAAGTTGACAGCAATTTTCGACTCTCTGGCTTCAAGTTCCGTTTCAGAGGAAATGTTTGGTTGTGCGGGCCACAGATGTGGAAACATAGCTAACCAGACAGGACCAGACCACCATAGATTATGATAAAAAAGTTCAACAGACGAGATACTACGGGAAGCACAGTCAGCTGGGTTATCTTTTGTTGATATATAGCGCCATTGTGAGACATTGGAGTGGCGTTGCACCTCTGCAGCCCGATTACCCACGTAAACACTCCATTTTGAGCTTTCGCCTCTAAGCCAGCAGAGAGCAGTCATGCTGTCAGTCCAATAAATGATGTTGGTAATTTCTAGTTCAAGCGTGCTTTTAACTTTTTCCATAAGTTTGGCCAGAAGAGTCGCACCACATAATTCCAGCCTGGGAATTGAAACCACTTTAAGTGGGGCAACTTTTGTCTTTAATTGAACTAGATGTGTTGATCCAGAGTCTAAATCTTTTATATAAACGACGGCAGCAAAGGCAGCTTGCGAGGCGTCGCAGAACCCATGTAACTCCACTGAGCTACTTTTTAATGTACCAATCCAGCGCGGGATTTGGATTTTTTCTAAGTCCTTTAGTTCTACGAGATAGCGATTCCAGTTGGACTTTATAGAAGAAGAAGCCGGGTCTGTCCAGTCATTGCCCTCGAGCCAAAGTTTCTGGAAAGTGATTTTCGCATTAATTGTGACTGAGGCAAGCCAGCCTAGCGGGTCATAAAGTTTGGCTGCGTCAGACAGCAAGCTACTCTTCGTACCTTCATCTTGAGCCACGAAATTTACTTTATATGAAAATGTATCTTCGCTAATATTCCAGGCCAAGCCCAGCGCTTTGACAACAGACTGCTCGTCAAAGTCGATCATGTTTATTTTTTCTCGATCCTCCTCAGGAATATGAGCCATTAGTTCCGAAGAGTTTGATGTCCATTTTCGTAGATTAAAGCCACCAGCGGCTAATAAATTAACTAGTTCCTTTTGAAGATATTGAGCCTCAGAGACACAATCAGCGCCAGAAATAACATCATCAACGTACGTGTCGGTTTTTAAAATACTGCAGGCCTCGGGATAGGTCTGAGATTCATCTTTAGCTAGCTCGTGTAAAACTCTTATTGACAAATAAGGGGCAGAACTAGTACCATAAATAACGGTTAAAAGTTTATATATGAAAATCTCAGTGTCAACCGAATCGCGCCAAAGAATTTGTTGGTAGTGAGTTTGATTTTCATCTATACGAATTTGACGGAACATTTTCTCTAAGTCTGAGTGAAAACCGATCTTAAAGCGCCGCCATCATGTTATAATCGAGGGTAAGTCGGTTTGCAACGCAGGGCCAGGAGAAAGGGCTTCATTAAGCGAGGGGTACGGGGTTCGTTTACTACTACCATCAAATACAACATGTAGTTTTGTTGTGGAACTACTTTCCCTCAGAACGCCATGATGAGGTGAAAATAACTATGAGGCTGCAAGTCTCGCGGGTAAACGCCAATCTTTACAATGTGCCCTAACGACTCGTATTCTTGCATGAATTTTCTGTATTCCAGAGCTAAATTTGTGTCCCTTGCGAACCGATTTTCCATAGTCTTCAACCGTTTGAGCGAATTATAGTCAGTATGAGAGAATGTAGGAGCCGAATTTCCAGATAAAACCGATTTAAAGGGTAGAGCCACCGTATATCTTCCGTCAGAACTTCACTGGAAAGTATTTATGAAATAGTCTTCACAAGCCTTTTCCTCAGGAGTTGCCTTTCTCTTCTCAATAAATTCTTCTTGCTCCCAAAATGCTTTAAGCTGTGTATCTAATGAGCACAAATTAACGTTAACTGGAGTACGATAAGAAACAGCAGTTGTAGGGCCAGATACAACCCAACCGAAATGAGACAGTTGCAAGAAAATGCCTTTGGTAAACTTCTTCTGGCTGGGCAGCATTATATCTCCATAAATATCGCCACCGATCAAAATATCAATTTTATCGTTTTTATCAAACTCAGGATCCGCTAATTGGTATTTACTTAAATCTGGAAAATCATTTTTCCTGATAGGACCTGGGCAATATTGGGTCAAAGAAGGCATTACAAAGGCGCAACCATCAAGCTTAAGATCGGCCTAGTATGAAGACGTGAGACAAAATCGAACACATTTTCGAACTAAAATCGAATTTAGCCGATACCGTTGATGCGGGCGAAAGTATTTTCTCTCTCTAATTTCAAAAGCTGGGCAGCTTGCTCAGTAATTAAAGTGGCTTGTGCGCCTTGGTCCAATATTGCGCGAAGCTTAAAAGTGCCAAACGGTGTTTGCACTAAAACACGAACAGTGGCTAACAAAACTTGAGGCATTACTGTAGCACTTAGTAGAGAAAAGTTGCATTGAAGGGAAGTGCCAGCTTTACTTTGAGCAGCAGAAGTGATAGGGGTTTCAACAGCAGGATTATTTGATGAACTTGGTATATTTGTTGTTTTTGTAAATTCTTTATGTATAATCGTATGATGAGATGCTTTACAAACTTTGCAACGAGTTTGCAGCTTGCAATCTTGAGCATAATGACCAATGTTGAGGCAGTTTCTACAAATCTTCTTTGAGAACATAAGTTCACGCTTGGCAGCAGACGGCAGGGCCGCGAACTTAAAACATTTGTACAACGGGTGTCGTTTTCCGCAGCAGGGGCAGTTCTCATCTCCAAGGGCTACCATATGAACACGACGATTTACATTTTGTTTAAAAGAGCTAGGTTTATTCGGAAATGAATTGTGGTCATTAATGGACTCAAGGGTACGAAAAGTCATTTCGAGAAAATCGAACAAATCATCAATTTTTGGAATGTCCGTTGAGGCCTTAAGAGATTGTTCCCATTCCTTGCAAGTTTGCAGGTCCAACTTGCCAACCGTAATATGAATAAGAATGGGATCCCAGTATTCACAATTGACCTCCAGTGTATCAAAAAGAGCCAAACAATTGCGATTGGTATCAAGAATTTTTTTAATGCTCTCACATGAGCCATTAGATTTAGGTATATCAAACAGTTTTCTAAAAACTGTATCACTAATTTTTCTCCTATTGTGATAACGCAGCGACAAAGCGGACCAGGCAAGTTCATAACTCGCGTCACAAGCCGGATATTCGTTTTCAATTGACAGAGGTGTATCTTAACAAGAGTTTTTTAAAAAATAGTATTTTTGGACTTGGGACAGACGTTGGTTGGAATGGACCAGGGAAACGAACATATCCCTATACGAAAGCCATTCTAGATAATCTCCATTAAAGGTAGGAATATCAATTTTTGGTAATCTGACATCGGTTGAAACGGACTCGTTTGCAAAAGAATTTGCTCTAAATGTGCTTGTATGAAGGCTTGGAGAGGCAACCTTTTCATACTCGGAAATAATATCCAAAAGCGAGCTTTTGGCGACAAGAAATTTCGTGATAAAGGTCGTATATAAATCCTCTTGGAGATATGACACGTCGTTAACCGAGACCGAATTATTGAGAACGTGATCATAAATTTGCTCATAGTTACACTCGAACAATTTATTTATTTCCTCTAATTTTGTTAAGAATGTTTGAGCCAGGCCACGAGTTTTGGCGTTAGAAGGAAGTTTTTCGAATTCTTCGATTAATCGCGTTAAACGATCCACAAGCATACGCTGCTCTTCAATTGCTCGCGACATATCCTCCATTTTAAGCACGACACGAATCAACAATTTAATAAAGTAAAGAGGGTACAGTACCTTCTTTCGAAAAAGCACTTAAATCCCGGGTTTCGGCACCATTAAAATGTACGAGTTATTTTGGCTCACTGAGCCAGACACAACATAAAACACTTAAGTCCCGATTTCAATTGTGATGAATTTAAACTAGAACTTTATTTATTTAATTGTAGCAAATACTTAATATTTATTTAAGTTAACTAATTAATGCTGAGACAGGTCACTATCTTAATAAAAACGATTTAAGCAGCACGGCAGTTATCGCTTGATTTACCCTTGACTTCTTGAAAAACCTTTTTCTTCTTTTCTTGATGCTGTCGTTAAAACGATAAAGGGCCAAAAAACCTAATTGTTATTTACATATGCAGGTATGTACATATGTAAATCTTTTCGCATCAGTAAAATGGTTCGATGCGTTAGAACAACAACAACAACACTACTAAGTTAGCGGACCATACTAAGACGAACAAGAACAGTGACACAAAGCGCAACTAATGAAATTAACATTTACTTTGTGTTGTTATTGTTGCGATGCCCTTTATAATAATTGAAACATTAGGGCGGCTCAATTTGTATACGATATACCTTGTAACATAAAATTTATATGAAATAAGAACGATTAATTAAAATCGAGCAATTACAAAGAAATAAATAACAATAACAAATAAAATCTCCAACAGTATGTCGTCCATATAGACGACACATGTTTTATTCATTTGATCTTTGAGGACTTTGTTCATCATCCTTTGAAAGGTTGATGGGGCATTTTTCAGCCCAAACGGCATACGGACAAATTCGAAGTGTCCTGAGGGTGTAGAAAATGCTCTTTTGTGTCTGTCTTCTTTCTTTACTGTGATTTGATGAAACCCCTTAGCGAGGTCAAGCGTAGTAAAGTACTGAGCCCTACATAATTTGGCCAATAGTGCGTTTAGATTTGGGATAGGGTATTTGTCGTCTCTTGTGAACTCATTTAGTTTTCTATAATCTATGACAATTCTATATTTCTTTTTTGCCGAGTTGTCCAATTTCTTCTCCACTATCCACAACGGGCTGTTATACGGGGAGTTACTTTCCTTTATGATGTTTTGGTCAAGCATTTCTCTAATTTGCCGTTCGATTTGCACCTCGTGGACTTGTGGGTACCTGTATATTTTTGAATATAATGGTCTATCTGTTGTAGTGACTATTTCATGAGTCACTTCGTCCGTTGAAGAAAGAATGTCTCCGTCCTTGAAAAACAAGTCCTCGAAATCGGTGAGCAGCCTTAAGGTTGCTTGTTTTTCTTCATGATTCATGTGGCTCAAATTAAAGTGTTCGTGGATACTACTGCCTTCTTTAGACTGCAGTGTGCATACTCGTATATGGTGCATATATTCCGGGTATTCGTATTCTTCGAAATACAGTTTATTACCCAATATTTCAACAAACTTTTGTTCATTGTTTATTTTGGCTTTTAATGCCGTTCGAAAATTTTCCCCAATTATGCCAGAAAAATTTTGGTTCGAAAAATTTATGACCTTCCACTGAAGCGTTCCTTCGCAGCGAAACTCCTGCTGAAATAGGGTCGTTACAGCATATTTAACTTCATTGAGCCCGTTAAGGGTTTTATAGTAACATGGTTTTATTAGTACTGTTAGTGGGTAGTTATCTTTTAAAGAATCGTGATTTAGAATGCTGATTGTTGATCCTGTGTCAATCAAGCATCTTATATTTTGCTTGCCAATGGAAACAGTCACTATCGGTAGTGCCGCTCCTGAGGCAAGGCCAAAAAATTTACTCACCTTCCGTATTTTCTTCAATGGTATCTACCTCCATGTATACAGGGTCGTTGGTTGAGGTTGGTATTTGCGTGTCGACGCTCCTGTGTGAGTTTCGTGTCTGACCTGAGTTATTTTCCCTACGGCTCTGACCACCTCTGATAAATTGGTATTGGTGTGGTTGGTTTTCGCCCTGTCTAAAGTTATTGGTTTGGGTAGTGTTTGTTAATCTTTTTTGGTTATTATTGCTAACGTTATTATATTTTTGAATTTGGCTCATGTTACTTGTAATGTTCCTTGGTTGATATATGTTAGTATTAAATTTTTTAAAATTAAATTTTCTAAATTTTTCATGGATGATTCTATAATCGTCTAATGCTTCTATCTGTGAATATTTTGTAGCTAATTCATTTAATGTACATTGTTTGTCGGAATGTGATCTAACGGGTACATCGATCTTGTCAATGACAATACTGACTATATCCCTATCTACACATTCTGGCCTATATAACTGGGGTGTATCCTCGTCATAGTTATATATTTGATTTATCTCGAATTTTGCCTGCCTAGCGTATTCCAATAATTCTCTCAAATTACTTACTCTGAGCTCCGTTAACTTTTTTATTACATCTCCGTAGGTTGTTCTTGGCCGGTATTAGTCCAGCAGCTTATATTTGATCTCGCTCCACGTTGGGTTGGGTCCTAGCTCCAATACGTAATTAGCAGCTTCACCGCTCACTTTATCGTTTGCCACTATCGACATGCCCAAATTTCTCAATTGCTGGTCCTCTGGTGGGCATAAGGCAAGGATTGCTTCCACCGAATTAATAAACGCCCAATACGTTGTGGTCCTTATCAAGGCTTCTTAGTTGCCGAAATTGTTGGAGTATATCCTTTTTTGATAAGAGGAAGTCCTGTTGTCGTTGTTGTTGTTGCTGTGGTTGCATTATTTGTTGTTGTTGTTGCAACTGTTGTTTCATTTGTTCCAGCTGCTGTTGCAGTTGGTTAATCACCTCCTCTTGTCTTCTGATGACTTGATCATGCTCCATGTTCAAACCCCGGTTGTTTTCGAAAATTCTCTGCCTTCTCATAAATTGTTGACGAATAACGTAGAGGTAGTTTTGTGAAAAAAAGGTATTTAACGCCACTAATGTCACACTTTATTTTATTCACTTTATTTAGTCTTTAAAAGCTCAGTAATACCGCCTAAGTCTTTTATGTATTATATTTTTCTAGCTTTAGCTGGAAAAATTAGGTTCTCCGTTGACTGCGCCAGATACGTGATTGATGATCTTTGGATCTTCAATCGAACTCAATTAATAAAACTTCAGTTTTTAATTCTAAGATTTAATTTATTAAACCTCGTCTATCGAGTATGTTCTTAAGACTAACTATATTTTTTAAATAAATTTATTTCTGTTCATATAAAAATGCTTTCTAAGCACAAGCAGCGGAAACGTTCAACGACGTTGACGCTGCATATGCTGAGGCTATTGACTTATTTGTTTATTGTTTCTTTAAAGTTTATAATTTCCAGCAAAGCAATAATCTTTCATTTCGGATCTGCTGGTGTAAGTGGTTTTTATTTCATTTACTTTATTGCTGGTGCAAGATATTTTTGAATAATAATGTTGATGTCGTCGACCTCAACATTATTATTCGATCCGAATTGAATGTTGGGGTGAGGGTACGTAACTTGCGCGATATATTTTTCTTTATATTAAGCCGATGTTGTTTAAGCTCCTCTAAAAACATGGTAATAAGTTTGTGCTAATGTGATTGAAAGATTATGCGACGAAACGGTATGCGAACCAATGTGTGAGATATGTGAGAGCGAAGACACCAAGCTGTTATAATAGCAACTAAGCAAGCAAGAGCGATAGTAATGCCAGTAATGCTACAAGAGCAAGTAATATGACCGAGAGAAAATATGGGAAACTGGACTGCGGCTGCCAATACTTATGTGGTTGTACGCTGCGAGAGCGCAGCAACAGATCGATTGACGCAGGCAGAGCGATGATTGCGCTGTAGATTCTAACAGCAACGGCGTTGGTTCTAGCACACAAATTTTAACAATTTACGGTTGGAATCCTGCCACGGTCGCCAAATGTTTGTGACCCGAAAATGTGGTTTATTTGGCTCGCTACTTGGTTCTTTCCTTTCTTAAAACCAACTCTTCGATCACCTTTTTACGACTACTTTATTGCTTAAAATTCTTATGCTATACAATTTAAATTTAAACGAAAGAGAGAATTCAATATGCTTAGAAATTATGTAGTTGCCAGACTTAATGAAGCTTTATGACCCAATATCTTTGATCTAATTTATCCGAAAGTCGGTCAAAGCCAATAAGGAAAGAGGTTGTTGACCTACTGATCATGGCCGTTCTTAAGGCTGCCTGCTGAGGGGTCCGGCAAGGATGGATGGTTGGCCTCTGAATGGGCATGCGGGAAGTGTGAGTGTGAACGAGCGTGCTGGAGGGGGTAGCATTGAGTAGGGTTAAGCGATGAGGTGATGCGATGAGAATGAAAATTGCAGAAGAAATGGAAAGGAGAATTTTTGAAGGGGATGGAGGTCAGGTAAGTTTTGACCGTGGAGAGAAAAAGTTCAGCCACGCGAGTTTTTCTTATGTGAAAACACAAGTCACTACTTCGGTGGTAACTATATGAATACTTTATTGAATCTTTTGTTCCATTTGAAATGCTTACAGCTTTACTTTAGATATATTTCATAGATACATTATCACTATAAAAAGTGCAGAGGCATGTTTTTGCCAACAAAGTAAAAAAAACAAAAAAAAACACTTGAGTTTATTGACCGCTTCGTTAAATGGAGTGGATACAGACGTTTGTGTTGTAGGCGTTATGGATATAACTCCTCCCCCTAGGATTGAAAACTCTCCTGATTTTTTGTTAAAAAAGACCTAAATGTTTTGTGTTTCAGGCCTTTATGCTGCTTTCAAGAAAACGCCCAAGAAAAAGAGCATATTCGAGTATTTCTTGTGTGTGAAAAAGTAGTAATTAATTAAATTTGACATTTGAAAGCCCATGGCCGCATTGACATTTAATTTTTTTTTTCGTTTATTATTAAATAAACATGCAACAGAAACATTTTTTTCACACTTTATTTACTTTTGTTCAAGCAGCTGTCACTTTTTCTTTAAGAAATAAATGGCTTTATAAATGTTTCTTCCCAAAATCAGTGTTGTCGTTTTCACTTTTCAATAAAAAACCGAATGAATTTTCTTGTGAGCTGCATACAACTTAAAAAAAAGTCACCCAAGGAAATTTCTGGAGTATATCTTGAGCAATTTTTTTATATGAAGTTTTCGTTTTGCTTGAGAGGTGCATACAGGCCTTTAATCCATATATAAGTATAAACAATAATTAATAAAACTACTTTTGCGACAACAATAAATAATATTACATAAGTATAAATTGGTTTTCTTATGATACTTTAGTTCATTAATTTTTTCCATATTTTCGATTTCTTGAATAGCTAATTCATCAAATGTAATTTGCGTTCGTGTTCGTGGAAACTTGATTCTATATATGAGTGTGCTTTGATATTAAGTTTAAATTAACAATTGTCAAATGAAATTAAATAATTTCCTGTTCAATTTTACTGTCTGTGGTCACAAGTACTATTGAGATATGAATTTATTTATTTTTTTTAGCAATAAGAAACAAGACTTAATTTCTGTTTGCATATTTTTGATTTTTGCACAGTTATTTTTAAAAATGCACAGTTTACTTACTTTTAAATTATTTTATACTTGAATCATTCTAGTAATCGTAAAATGAGTTATTTATTTGTAGAATTTCTTGTTTTGCGAAAAGAATCTCCACGTACTTTTGTTGGGGACCGTATTTGGATATTGTCGGGAACGTCCTCTTGCTGCTTATCCTGCGTGTGTACCTGTAAACCTAAGTCACTCTCTTCAATAAGCACTACACCACTTTTGGTTTAAAAACAACAAGAAACTTTATTCTTAAAATACTAGTTCTTATATGCGAGTACTATTTACAAAGAAACATTACAGTCTACGTATAGACTTTTCTGGTGTTCCAGTTACGCAATCGTTTTTTGGTGTCAGTGGCTCAGGCCAACTGACCTACTGAAAGTAAAAGTGTCGTCGGTGCATTCTAAATGCCCCTCGTTACCTTGACTGCGGAACTGTGACACCCTAAAAGTTTACATCATAATTAATACATAAATACTATTCATTTACAACATTTGCACCCTAAAAATATGTGCTCTCTTAATGAATTTAATAGGAGCCGGTGCTGTGAGTCAACTACGCGTAGGTAGCTTGATTCTAACTCACAACATCCCTCCCCTCTTTCTGAAAGAAGTTAGTGCAACTAACTTCCACTAAATCTTTACAATATTTTTCTTGTACTGCAAGCAATTATGTGCATCGATTTAACTCTATAGAACATACATCTAATTTGTTTTGTTTTAATTTGAAAATCGCCATATTTAGGTTCTATCATGGTTTTTTTTTCTTTGCTTTTTATTCTTTTCTTTTCCACATTTTTTCCCCCTCTAGCTTTTATTTTCTTTTGTAGTTTTCTTTTTTTTTTACTTGGTTTTTCTTTTTTCTTATTTTTTATTTTTAACTATAATTTTTTTTTTTTTATATTCCCCTTTTTATAATTTGGTCTTTTATTGACTCTTTTCTCATTGGCGTATACGTACAACGTACACGTTAGTGTTTTCATTCCATTTTGTCAGTTATGCAATTAAACTCAAGTATTATCAGCTTTTACTTGTCAGATAGAGATTTTTGTATTCAGCCGGTACCATCTTGATTTTTTCATAAGCTTAAATCGTAGTCATCGCGCACATGGGAAGTTGGAAGCTCTTCCACTCTTTCATATAAAAATGAATTCCCACTAATTTTGTTTTCTCTTGTATTTTTTCCGAACTAAAAAATATCTCGGGACATCATCGTTGCAAACCTCGTAGTTATTTCTTTGCGGCTTGTTGATTATCCTTTTTCTACGCCTTCTCACTTCTTTTATCCAGTCCGATTTTTGTTCGCTGCTCTTGCATTTCATCTACCGACATCCAAATGTCCTTGTCTGTTCACCACGGCCTGAATACCTAAAACCATACTTTTATATATGTATCGGACTTGCCGAGTTTTAATTATTCTTACTGTCTATTACATTTATTTCATTTTTATTATTCTTGGTAACGAAAATAGTAAATTTTATGTATTATTTAAATTTATATATCGTATATCTAATACGTCTTAATAACCAAACTATAAATAAGTAATAACAACAGTTTTCTTTACTAATATTATTAATTAACTATGATACAATTTTCTTTAAATTCTTAGCGGCATTCAAAATTTAAATTCTTCTCAATGAATATACATTTTATAATAATTTGATTCACACATAACAATTATTCACAATATTAAATTACATGCCGCTCAAAAAAAAATTTTTTTTTATTAATTCTGGGCAAAATTAGTTGCCCATCTTACATAAGCGAGTTTATAAAAGATAAACCCGCTCATGTGAAAAAATTGTCCATTGCATATAAATATATTGTTACTATTCCCCATACGCTAATTTCCTACGTGATAAACCGAAAAACCTATTTATACTTACATATCGCCTGCTGCAGTATGTAAATATCTGCAAAAATATACAAACGTACATACCCATTCCTCTTAACTAGAATACTTACTTCTTTAAATATACGTTCGTACATTCATTCTGTATATTATACACATATATACGAGGGCGGATTGATATTGAAGCTAACTAGCGCTAGATGGCAGCACAAACACAAAAAGTTTTTTTTTTGATATTTCTGTCAAACGTCAGCTGTTAAAATTTCACCCAAATTCATCGATTAGTTTATTTGTTGTCGTTTGAAGTAAGCAATTTTTGTGTTTCTTGAAAAATGGAAAAAAGCGAATTTCGTGCAGTGATTAAACACTATTATTTGAAAGGGAAAACGGCGAAAGAGACAAAAGAAAAGCTCGATAAACATTAAGGTGAGTCTGCTCCGTCAGATTACATGGTAAAATATTGGATTGCTGAATTTAAACGCAGCCGAACAAGCACTGCAAGAATACCATCAACAGGAAGACCAAAAGAGGTGGTTACTGAAGAAAATATCAAGAAAATCCTCGATATCGTTATGAATGATCGCCGAGTCAAGTTGCGTGAGATTGTTGAAATGGTAAACATATCATATGAACGTGTGTTCAACATTTTGCATAAACATTTGCATATGAAAAAGCTATCGGCAAGATGGGTGCTGCGTTTGCTCAGTGTCGAACAAAAACGAGTTCGACAGACCACTTCACAGCGGTGTTTTGACATGATAAAGCGTAATCCTGTTGATTTTTGGCGTCGATTAATAACTGTTGATGAAACGTGGGTTCACCACTACACATCTGAAACCAAAAATCAATCGAAACAATGGGTGGAAGCTGGTGGAAGTGCTCCGAAGAAGGCGAAGGCAGTGAAATCGGCTGGCAAGGTTATGGCCACTGTATTTTGGGATGCACACGGAATATTGCTCATCGATTATCTTGAAAAAGGATCCACAACCACAGGAAAGTATTATCGTGCATTATTGGATCAATTGATTGATGCAATCAAGGAAAAACGACCACATTTAAAGAAGAAAAAAATGCTCTTTCTTCAAGACAACGCACCGGCTCACACAGCATTAGATACGATGCTAAAATTACGTGAAATACACTTCGAATTGGTTAATCATCCACCTTATAGTCCAGATTTAGCTCCTAGTGACTTTTTCCTGTTTCCAAACTTGAAAAAATGGCTCGCAGGAAAAAGATTCATCTCAAACGAAGAATTGATTACCGAAACTAACGCGTATTTTGAAGGGTTCCTGAAATCGTATTATTCAGATGGTATAAAAAGTTGGAATATCGTCTTACTAAGTGTGTCGAAGTAAAAAGAGACTATGTTGAGAAATAAATGGTTTTTGAAAAAACAAAATGTTTTTTTCCTATTTAGGTAGCTTCAATATCAATCCGCCCTCGTACATATATATACTTACTTCACTAGCGGTTCCGTTGCCTGGCGTTAATGCTTACACGTCGAATTTCTGTGCATAAACTGCAGTATGTTTGTATGTATATATTTGAAGTTAATTTTTATATTACTTACCCACGACTGTCTTATGATTTTATTTTGAAACATTATTTAATATTTAAAAAAAAGTATTTTTCTGTACGGTGGTTCATTCGATGTATGTATATATATATTTCAAACTTAAAAAATATTGTTCTTTATGGTGCCTCATTCGGCTAAAGTGCCTAATGAGCACATTTTCAGTACGTAAATTTTATTCGCCCGAATTTAAGTGGCACACTTTTACTGGCATTGACTTTGAAAATCGGAGCTGTGTATTATTTGATATACACATGTACATGTTTACGTTGTTATTGTTGTGTTTACACTTGTAAAACACTCTTAATACATGTCTTTAGTTGTGTGGTCTAATGTGGAACAATTTCAATAAATTATTATGTAGCTTTTTATTCTTGCCCTTAATTGTTACGACTGTTGTAACTGGGCTGCGGATATCTGCTCCTACATACGGACCTATCCAAACAGATGAGAATTTGTTTCTTCTAGCCTGATTCTTCATTAGTACCTGGTCACCCACATGAAAAATTACTGGGTTTAGTACCTTGTTATAGGCTTCCCTGGCTACTCGTTTAGCACAATTCTGGTTTTCTCTGACCAATTCGTGCGCTCGCTGTAGCTGATACTTTTGCACTTTATTCGGGTAATCAGCATTGTATACTGGCGCACATTTGCGGTTCAGGTTTGCTGGCCTGTTGGAATCAAACCCGTAGTGTTCTTCGGAGTTTGCTTCGTTGATACATGTACAGTATTATTGTGTACATGCATTGCAGTAGTCAACCATTGATCCCAATTCGAGCCGTCTTCCTTGGCAAAACTGCGCAAGTACTCGGCCAGAGGTCGATGACTACGTTCCAATGAGCCATTCGCCTGTGGATGATATGGTTTTATATGCAATTTCTTGATTCCCAGCATTTTACACGTTTCTGAGAATAATTTTGATACAAAATTGGAACCATTGTCGGTTATCAAGACCTTAGGTATGTTGTACCGTGCTATAATTTCGTCAAAGAATGCCTTGGCCACCGTACTTGCTTCAGCGTCGGGTATAGCCACGCACGCCATATACTTTGAGAAATCGTCTTGGAACGTCAAAATGTATTTATTTCCCGAAACTGTCTCAGGTAAAATACCTACAATATCCATATGAACTTTATCAAATGGCTGTTTTGGTGTGTCAGTTAACACCATTGGCATCTTTGTTAGCCTTGAACTTTTGTTGGCCTGGCACTTTGTGCAATTATTTTCTTGCATTCTCTCGGTCTTCTCCTTATCTGATCGTGCTTTGGCCCTCTTTTGCACTACTGATACCTTCTGTGCCTGCGGTACTCTGCTGAGTGCATCCGCATTCAGATTCTTTTTCCAGGTTTGTATATGATTTCAAAATCATACTCAGACAATTTGTGTCTGAACCTGGCTAGCCTTGACGTCTGGTCTTTCAAATTAGCTATGCCTCTCAACGGCTGGTGATCAGTATATATTTTAAATGGGCGTCCTAGCAGATATGCCCTAAAATTCTTCGTAGCCCATACTATGGCTAGAAATTCCTTTTCTATTGTGGAGTATCTTTTCTCCGTATCGCTAAGCGCTCTGCTTGCGAATGCTATTGGTCGGTCATTACCGACTGCCCCTTGTGACAATACTGCCCCTAATGCTTCATTGCTAGCATCAGTGGTCAACAAAAAAGGTTGCTCAAAGTCGGGGTACGCCAAAATCGGTGGCGAGCTAATTATTTCTTTTAGCCTCTCGAATGGTTGCTGACAGCTCTCCGTCCATTCGAACTTTGCTTCTTTTCGTAGCAACTTATTCACTGGCAACGCAATTCCGGCTAGTCCTTCTACGAACTTTCTGTTATAGTTCACTAGTCCTAGGAACGCTTGCACTCTTCTTTTTCTCGGAATCGCTAAATTTTTAACGCATTCCACCTTCTGTGGGTCAGGCAGTGCTCCTGCCTCTGAGCAACGATGGCCTAAATAAACCACCTATTGACACTTCTCCGTGTTCAATTTCAAATTGTGTTTTTCTACTTGCCTGTTTACCTCATCTTTGTGAGCTTGTGGCAATCTGTACTGTTTCTGGTTAATTGGTGGTTGATCCACTCTAGTAGGTATTTCATGCTCTACCTCTGGTGTATATGTCAGCTGGTCTCCTTCCAGCAAAAATATGTCATGGAATGACGTACAAATGGCTTCTATTGATGCCTTCTCTTCTGAATTTACGCTTGGGTCTAACTTCAGTGATTCTAGCACTCTCTCCATTCTTTTTCTTATATCAACTTGTTTAATCTGATTTACCGATCTATAATTCGGTTCCTTAAAATTATCGTATCTAGTGAACTTGGGCCTAAAATCCTCATCCATCAGGTAGTCCTTTTCTGATGCGTTGAGTACGCGTACACCCTTGCCAACGTGCGTTATGGTTTCTCCCATATATACGCCCTCCGCTAGCTGCTGCTTGGGCAAAACAACAGTCCTAGGTTTCGTGTTTACATGCATAGTAACTACTTTGGTTGACCTTGCATTTACTACCTCCATACCACACTTCTTAACCCTATTCACGGTTCCTTCCTGCCATGACTTTAATGGAAGAGTAAGGATTTTATTCTTATTATCATCATAAAATGATAACTGCTTCTCGAGCGCATCCAGTATGGTGCGGCCCCAAAGATTATCGCGGCCAATTATCCCAGCCGGGATACCTTCCCTATCCAATTCTACTGCGTGCACTCTAAAACACATACCCTTAACTTCACTGTTTCCTATTCTGAGCGACCCCAATATCCTGATGCACCCTCCAAACGCTCCGTTAAGCATCCTTACGTCCATTTGATTAATATCTAGCCCTTTCCGTAAAACACTAGATTTTACGAGGCTAGTGTCTGCCCCTGAATCTACCAAAAGCACTAGCTTTCCACTAGCTGATTCCTTGCAAGGTATCTCGATGAAGGCATCACCTCTCCTGCTCATAACGAAGCAATGTCCTTCTGTTCCCAACATGGACGCATACCCACTTCCTAACTCTTCGCGATATTGGAGAGCCTCTTGCTCCTCCTTCTCCTGGACTGTAGTTCCTACATTACTAGTCCCACGTACTTCCGGCCTTATTAATTCCTTTATTTTGGCTTTCCAGTCTACTGGCCTCGACTGGGCCGCTGGAAGTTTCCCTGATTCTTTTGTTGGGATTGTCTTTCCCTGCATTCCACTGCCCGATGCCCCATTCGTCCACATGCGAAGCATCTCAACCCCTGTATGTTATTGCCTATGCTTGGTTCACTTCTGTGATTCCAATTTGGTCGCTGCTGACCACTCCCCGTTTTGAAAGTATTTCTTCCTTGGTTAATTCCTTCCGTTGAATTAACTCGAGGACTAATGAAGTTACCCCTGCTGCAAATGGGTTTCCTTGGCTGAAACCTCCGAACCAGGAATTCTTGGTCTCTTTGTTGCGGAAATTGGCCCATCAATCTACCAACTCCACTTGTGTTTCGCTGATGTTGTAGGGTTGATATAAGTGTGTTGATGAGGGTTGAATCAATATCAATTGCGTTGGCCTTGCAAGATCGGCTTACGCATCGATTGCAGGTTTCACACGTATGAATGCAATGATATACAGAAACCTAGTGCGAAGCGGAATGTCGCCCTCAGTAGAGATTGTAACCGGCAGAGTTTGCCGTTGGTTACGCTATTGTTTGGTGCTGTTCTGTAACTAAGCCTAGTTAAGAGCACCGAGAGAAGAAATGAGAAATCTAATGCAGGATTGCAGTTTTAGAAATTCAGATTAATTCTGGTTTATTTGGTGGCTCGCTGGCTCTTTTATATCATTGAATTCTTATTGTTTGGTCAGTATGTAGCGGTATTCGTTTGAAATTTTTAGTGGTCCTACGGTGTCAATTGATATGACTTCGAAACTTGTGTTCGGGGTGTCTGTTATGGTTTGTGGTTCTTTGATGTGTCTTGTTTGTTTACACTTCACGCATGTGTCACAGTTGGATACGAATTTCTTTACCATTTGGTTTATATTTTTCCAAATGTATCTTTGTTTTAATTTGAGTAGAGTTTTTCTTACTCCGGGATGTCCTGTTTTGTGACATTCATCTATTAGTTTGTATTTTAAAATATCTTCCGTTATTCTTTTTGGAGGTATGCATATTAGTATTTTTAGCTGAGGACTTTTGCTATCATTTTTATTTTTGCGTACGCTTCTTTAAATTATTATTTTGTATATATTTTGAATATTTCATCGTTATTTGCAATTGCTAATTCTTTAATTTTTTCTTTCTTCGTTTTGGATATCAATTTCCTCAGAATCGAGTCTAGTCTCGCTGATTTATCATTGATTCCTGCATGCTTTATATTTTCATTTATATTTTTATTTTTAAGTCGGAGCTTCTTCACGAGTCGAATCTTGATTCGGTGAATTATCGCTTTCGCCTATGTGCACAATATCATTTTTTATATATATATTCATTTTTTCAAAGCTTTGATTTTTCTTGTCGACATTAAATTTTAATTTTTTAATATTCTTGACGTCATTTATTGATGTACATTCCCATATTTGAAGGTGATCAGTCTCCTGAGATATGCAATTTCTCAATTTCTTATTTTCACTTTTATTTGCCTCTTCATTTGTTTTATTTTTATTTGCCTCTTCATTTGTTTTATTTTTATTTTCCATCCCTCTCGTGATTACTAGGGTTCTTTTGGCTTTTTCATCAATTTCTTTCGGTATCATTTCTTTTAGAATGTCCGAGTCAATTTGTATTCTTGACAATGCATCTGCATTTGTATTCATCTTCCCTGTTTTACTATGTATGTATACTATGTTGAAATCATAGTCACTGAGGTCTAATCTAATTCTGGTCATTTTAGATGAAGGGTTTTTATGAGAGAATAGTGATATCAGTGGTCGATGGTCAGTTACAACCGTGAACTTTTGACCATATAGATCGGGTTTGAAGAAGTTAATACTCCAATGTATTGCTAGTAGCTCTTTTTCTATTACTGGCTTATTCAAATCGTGTTTTTTTAATGATTTGCTAGCATATGATATGGGTAAATCTTGTCCTATTTCGCCTTGTGATAGTACGGCGCCTAATGCATAATTCGATGCATCTGTAGTTAATATGAAGGATTTATCAAAATTTGGGTATTGCAATAGTGGTGGGTTTATTCATTTTAGTTTAAGAGTTTCAAAAGATTTTTGGCATTCATCTGTCCATACAAATTTGGCTGATTTCTTTAGTAAGGAGTTCAAACATTTTGCAATATCTGCAAATTCTGGTATGAATTTTCTATAGTAGTTGCAGAATGCAACGAATCTTCTTACTTCGTCTGCGTTTTTCGGTTGAGGGTAATTTTTAACAGTCTCGTATTTTGTTGGGTCAGTTTTAAGTCTTGTGTAATCAAATGTCCAAATATACGACTTCTGGTCTCAGAAAGTTGCATTTTGCTGCGTTTAATTTTAAGTTATGTTGTTTTAGTCTGTCTAGTACTTTGATTAAATTTTGGTTATGATGGTTTAGACTGCATCCATAGGTAATTATGTCATCTACATAAAGGAATGCTTCTGAGTCAAGTCCGGAGAGTGCTATTGTTAACATTCTCTGAAAGCTGTTGGATGAAATTTTTAGTCCGAAAGGTAGTCTTTTAAATTGATAATGTCCATTGGATGTGGAAAAAGCTGTTAATGGTCGTGATTGTTTTTCTAATTTTATTTGATGAAATGAACTGGCCATGTCTAAGGTTGAAAACCATTTTGCTCTGCTTAACTTGTCTAGAATGTCTTCTAGTCGAGTTAGCGGGAATTTATCATTTACTATTTTGTCATTCAGTTTTCTAAAATCCACTACAAGTCTCCATTTCTTTTTGTCAGTAGTGTTCTTATTAGGAACCAAAAGGAGTGGAGCATTGTATGGGCTGACTGAAGGCTCAATGATATCCTCTTGTAGCATTTTCTTTACCTGTTCATTCACAATTTCTGTGGTGTGTGTGTGGCAATCTGTAGTTTTTAATGTAAACGGGGGTGTTGTCATGTGTCGTTATGTTTTGTGTGTAAAAATTGTTTGTCGAAAGTGGTTCGTCTTCAAGATGAAAAACTTCTTGGTATTGTCTTAGGATGTTTATGAGTTGGGTTTTTGTAATTTCGTCTGTGCAGTTAAAATTTAAAGTTTCAATGATTTTCTGTAGTCTATTTTCATTGTAATTATCTTGCGTATGTCATAATTTTTTAGTGAGTCAGTTTCAAATTGTATGCCGTCTAAAATTACCTCTTTGTTTGTTGTATTTAGAATTTTTATGTGGGTTATACCACTTTTGGGTGCTATTGAGTTGCTTAGAAATATGCCTTCTTTAAATTCTTTATTTAGAATTATTTTGTCTTCATTTATGTTTAATTTTAAGGCTTGTAACGGGTCCGCCAAATAACTTTTTTTTTTTTGAAAATTCTATAAAAAAAACTACTGGATATTTTCTCAAATTTCTTGTTTTATTTGAAAGTACAATCCTTCCGGTTAATAATGGAAAATAATTTCATTCAAATGGCTGCCTCGGCTGGCCATGCAGTAGCCTACACGATCGGTCCAATTTTTAAGCACATTATCGATTGTGTGCTGCTGTATTTCACCAATGGCTTCATGAATATTGTCCTTTAAAGCGTCAATTGTCTCTGGCTTGTCGGCGTAACACTTATCTTTGAGGGCACCCCACAAATAATAGTCCAACGGTGTCAAATCGCAGCTCCGAGGCGGCCAAACGACATCAGCTCTGCGGCTGATAATGCGATCTTAAAAAACAGGGCGCAAAACATCGAGTGTAGCTTCGGCTGTGTGGCACGTAGCGCCGTCCTGTTGAAACCAAATGTTGCCAATATCCTCCTCTTAAATTTTTGTGAACAAAAATTCGTTCAACATGGCCCGATAACGATCGCCATTGACTGTAAAGGCTCATTGCTCATTTTCGAAGAAAAATGGCCCAATTATGCCTCTGGACCAAAATCCGCACCAAACAGTGACTCGTTTTGGGTGCATCGGCTTTCCAATGTATGCGTGCGGGTTTTCTGTGCCCCAAATGCGACAATTTTGCTTGTTTACATACCCGCCAAGATCAAAATGAGCTTCATCTGATAAGATGATTTTTTTGGCAAAATGGGCATCTTCTGTAAGTCGATCGCAGGCCCACTTAGCGAAGCGAAAACGCATTGGATGGTCAGTTGGCTTCAACTCCTGAACCAATTGGACTTTGTATGGCGTCATACCAAGGTCTTTATGCAAAATTCGTCTTAATGATGTCTCCGAAATGTTCAATTGTTGAGAACGACGGTGAATTGAAGTTGATGGCGCTTCACGCACACTTTCTGCCACAGCAGCAATATTCTCGGGTGTACGCACTGTTTTTGGCTTTTCACGCTTTGGTTTATCGATGAGGATGCCAGTTTCTTTCACTTTTTTCACAAAATAACGAACATACGGAGCTGACGGTGCTTCTCTTCTTCCAAAATCCGTATGCAATTTTCGCACACATTCTGCAACATTACCATGATTTTCAAAGTAATGTCGCAATATCTCCCAGCGTTGTTCAACCGTATACACAACCATATTCGTTCAGCGGAAGGATAAAACTAATTATCTGTTAAATCAGACATGAGCTAAGTGTTACCATTCACGAAATAAGCACCAGTTGAAAAAAAAACGTTAGATGGCGGACCCGTTATTATTTCTGTTCTTGCTGGTATTTTTATTTTTTGAGTATCGTGAGATTTAGTGTGCATGGGTATAATGAATGTTTGTTTGTTTACGTACGCGGAAATTGTAAACGTTTCATAATCGATTTTACATATATATTTTTCAAAAAAATCCCTACCTAGAATGCCATCTGTTTCTATTGGAAATGTTTTGTTTACTAATTGGAAAGGGTGGTTGCAAGATTCTTCTCCAATATCTAATTGTAATTCTATTTGACCTTCAGAATATACCTCTTCGTTTGTTATGCCTGTTAATTTGCATTTGTCATCAGGAAAGTATTCGTGGTTTTCTAATTTGCTAATTATTTTGCATAATGAGATGTCGGCACCTGTGTCGATCAAAAATGTCATTTTTTGTTCTTTGTGTGTCAGCGTGACGAAATTTGTGTAGTTATCCGAGATTTTATACACATTTAATTTTGTCTGTCCAGAATGGTTATGCATTCTGGGCCTTGTTCGTTTCCCGCATCGGGTATCATGTTTATGCGGCGGTTTCTGTTTGAGTTATAAGTGTTGTTGTTATTCTGCTGTCTGCCTTGTAAGTTGTAGCTGTTGTTGTGTCTGAAGTTGTTGTTATTTTGATTATTGGGATATGTGTTGTTGTAGTTATTGTTTCTTTGACTGTAATTTGTATTGCTACGGTTATTGTTTCTGTTGTTTGCATGGTTAGTGTTGTTGTAGTTATCTTTGTCATAGCGCGTGCTGAAATTTTGTCATGTGTTTTTTGTGTAATGTGGAGAAGGGTTGAATGAATTATATTTGCGCGGAGCGTTGATATTGGACCTTGCACCTTGTGACTTGAATGAATTATGTCCTACTTGCATCAGCTGTGATGTGTTGGGCATTATTCTAGATTCGCTCTCAAGTTCAAGTGCCCATTCTGTTGCTTCTGCTAGATCTTTCGGTCTTGCAGCAAAAATTGTCGCTTTGTAATTCTCATTCAGTCCTTTTTTGAAAGTGTCCAATGCTAACTTGTTGTTTGTTTTTGTTATTACGTTCTTTCAATTGTGAATCCCAAATATGATATACTTTCCTTAAAAAATTCACATTTCCTCACATTAAGTTTGAGACCTGCTTGACATAATTTTGTAAGAACAGTTTTTAAATTTTTTATGTGCTGATGCATATTCTTTCCCGTTATAGTTATATCATCTTGATATGCAACAACAAATGGTATACCTCGTAACAAATTCTCTATAGTTTTTTGAAATATCGATGCTGCAGGCTTAACGCCAAAAGGTAAGCGCTTCATTTTTAACGTGCCGATAGGAGTCGACCATATACAAATCATTTGCGATTTTTCATCAAGTATTAATTGATTATACGCATTGGATAAGTCCAGTTTTGTGTAAACTTCACCACCTTCACGTGATGCAAAAATCTCATCAATTAATGGTAAGGGGTATTTAAAATCTGATAAAAATTTATTTATAGTGACTTTATAATCTCCACAAATTCTAATATCACCATTAGGTTTTAAAATAGGAACAAGAGGAGTCCCCCATTCTGAGTGATCTACCGGTTCTAACACATCTTTTGCAATTAAATCACGTAAACTGTTTTAAATTTTTTCCTTCCAAGCAAACAGAATCGGACGGGGCTTAAAAAAAATGGGTTTGACATCATCATCCATAACCAAAGAGATTTCGCCAAATTTATAGCTACCAAGGCCATTGTCAAAGACTTCTGAAAACTCATTTTTAATCTGTTCAATTATAATGGAAGATTGATCAGTATTGTTTACCATATTTACTTGAACAAGTTCGAAATTAAATTTTCTTTAAAAGTTTCTACCAAACAAAGGACTGTTGTTATTATTTGTAACCACGAGTTTAATCTCTTTTTTTATTTCATTTAATTCCACCTCTTCATAGTATTCTCCTAATATCTGGATTCTATTTCCATTATAATCAACAAAAGGATCTTGACAAGAATTAAGACTTGCATTTTTACCATATTTTTCAAAGAATGACTTCGACACCAAACTGCACGGAGCCCCAGAGTCACAAATTACTGGAAATCCATTTATCTTAATGGAAACACTGTAAAGCTTCGTTGAATCGACACCACTGTTATGTGAAATACGGTAAATAGAGAAATCATTAGGATTGTTTTTGTCTAAATTTTCACTATTGGAAACTGATTCTGATAAATAATTTACAACTTTTTCCTTTTTATTACAAACTGTTTGTAAATGTCCACTTTTTCCACAGTAGTGACACTTGCTCTCCTTATACCGACAGTCTCTAGATAAATGGTTTCGCCAACCACAGTGTATACAGGCGTTGTTGGATCTTGTTGACTTGTTGTATGTTGTTTTGTTTTCATCAGGTTGACTCTTTTGCTTGTAGTCATTGTTGTAGTTTCTGTTTTGATTCTGGTATCCTCTATTTTTGTAGTTTTTTTTGTTGTTAGCGTAGCCAATTTGTATATCACCTTCAATTTTCGTTAAAAGCTTCATCTCCATTATAAGCGACTTTCGCAGTGCTTCATCTATTGTAATTCGCTCATCCTCTTCACATAGTCGTTCAAAAATTTTGCTGTTTATACCCATGATGTAGCACAAATGCTGCCAAATTCTCACCGAATTTACAAGAGAGCGCAAGCTTTTTGACCCTTGCATGCCACTCAGAAACGGACTCATCTGTACTCTGTGTTGCCAAATGAAAGTTCTTACGTTCACGAAAGACTATAGTAGGTGGAGTATAATGCATTTTGAGAAGTTCACAAAGCTCTTTGTAAGTTTTTGATACAGGAGAAGCTGGACTGCATAAATTATGCAGTGTCTCGTACGGAATAGGACCAATAGCTTTTAAGAGTGTGGATTTTTTTGCATTCTCTTCCGTACAGTTTATATCAACCAAATGTATCTTCAGTCTCTCTTTCCATAAAAGCCATGACTCGTCTCGGGGGGAGAATTGAGGAACGCTGTTCGGTTGATATATGGTAACAGAACCGCTTTGCACATTTGCAGTTGCCATGTTTTTTTTTTTTTTTAATTGATTGTTCTTTGCTGCACAACTGTTTTATGTATTGTTGGTCTTATTTAGATGGTATTTATTTAGAAATTTTTTTATTTTTTTTTAAATTTTTTTTGTTATTGGAGCACCATTATAATGTTGAACTGACCGTTAGTGTTTGTATGCAGTAATGTTATATGTCTGTATGTATACTTTGTTCACACACTTTGTAATATATAAGTATGTATGTATATTGTTTGATGTCTGTAACCGTTTGAACTATGTATGTTGTAAAGTCTTGATTTTAATTTTGTTGAGAAATACTATGTACGTCTTCTCAACACTTGCAACACCGAACTAGAGTATTTACTCTTTGTAATTATTTGTTCATACACAATTTATTTTATTATTTATGTATATGTATATGTATGTATGTACATATGTATGTAACTGTTCACACGTTCAGCAGTAATTATACTTGATCCCATCCTCGTCGCCAATGTAATGTATTAAAACACTCGGAGTTCGGTTAACGACTGATTTATTATAGTAACAACTTGGTTGATATAAAGAAATGTAAATAAAGCTTTTGGCTGGAGCAATGTTAATAATGTCAATGTTATCATGATGTTATTGTTATGATACGTTATGTTAAAGTGACACTATATAACAATTATGTTATTAAATTCCTCTCTTAATGTGTCAATTAGTCTAAGTTTTGCTGTCACTGTTTTGTTTGTATGTATTCTGCCGGGATTTTTCCCAAGTGTAGCTAGTATATCTTTTAAGGCATTGAATTTCAAATCCATTTAGGATTACAATAAGAAATTCGTTTTAAGAAATTTTATTTATTTTTATACTATATAAAATTTGACATTTTTATTTAAATGTTTAATATATGAATTTTTGTTTATTAGACTGCTGTAATAACGTTGCCATTAGCGTCATTCTTATATTTATGAACATAGTTTTTAAAATATTTATCTAGTTTGTACGCTATTATAATGATAATTATAACTAAAAATATAACTACGTAGGATTCTGGAATCGATGGGTAGGCAATCTCTGTTGATAGCTGGTTGTTATTTACTGTTGCATCTTGGTGCTGCGGCTTGCTCTGGCTTTTTCCCATTTTTCGAGCGCCTCGATCATCCGTATTGTCTCGTTTTCGATTGTTGTTTTGTTGTTATAGTCCTCGATAGTTGGAGTGCCAGTTTTTCTGATCATACGCCAAGTTATTCGCATGCATGCTATTTTATTTTTTTCTTCTATTTCTGATTTGATTTTTAATCTCGTCGATTCGCGTCCAGATGATTGTGGCTTCATTCCACGGTGGTGGGTTGTCGTTTTTTACTATTGCTAGTAAATGGGCCAGTTGGCGTTTCTGTTGTGTTAACAAACCTCCTCTCTTCTTTTTATTTACTTTTCACTTTGTGGGATTGTTGTTTTTTCTAGGTCCTTTCGTTTTTCTTGCCGTTTCTTATATTCCTCAATCGTGAGTGGCAGTTGTCCGACCTTTATTGCTGGTTTTGGGGTGTATACTGGTGCTGGAGCAGTTGGTATCGATAAATATTCTGGCACGTATTCTTCCATTTATTTGTTTTTCAGTTGAAAATGTTTGGCTGCTTGTCGGTTCGGCAATTGCAGGATTTGTCGCAGGATCGTTGGCTTCAGATTAGTTGCAGGATCGGTTGCAGGATCGTTGGCTTCAGCTTAGTTGCAGGGTCGGTTGCAGGATCGTTGGCTTCAGATTAGTTGCAGGATCGGTTGCAGGATCGTTGGCTTCAGCTTAGTTGCAGGATTGGTTGCAGGATCGTTGGCTTCAGCTTAGTTGCAGGATCGGTTGCAGGATCGTTGGCTTCAGCTTAGTTGCAGGATCGGTGGCAGGATCGCCATGTAGAGTTGATATACGTGTGTTGATGAGGGTTGAATCAATATCAATTGCGTTGGCCTTGCAAGATCGGCTTACGCATCGATTGCAGGTTTCACACAACGTATGAATGCAATGATATACAGAAACCTAGTGCGAAGCGGAATGTCGCCCTCAGTAGAGATTGTAACCGGCAGAGTTTGCCGTTGGTTACGCTATTGTTTGGTGCTGTTCTGTAACTAAGCCTAGTTAAGAGCACCGAGAGCAGAAATGAGAAATCTAATGCAGGATTGCAGTTTTAGAAGTTCAGATTAATTCTGGTTTATTTGGTGGCTCGCTGGCTCTTTTATATCATTGAATTCTTATTGTTTTCTTATTCTAACTAACATAAAATATATCTATCTTATTTCTACTAGTTACAAATCATATTCCCGAAATTTGTCTCAAGTATCGGATTACCGATATTCTTCATTGACGAATTATCGTCTTTGTTTATATTAATCATTTTCAGTGGAAGTTCAGGGCTAAAGTCACTGCACTGTCCAATATGCATACGCTGCAATATAGGCAGCGTGTGTTATTGCACCACCAAAACGCTTGTCTAGCGTATTTGGTATTGAGTGCAATTGCACACGTTGCGCTATTGTCAGTTTGTTTGCATATGCGACTTGCTGCTGTGCTTATGACGATGTGTGGTCGTCAGTGTACACTTGTGTGGTACACTACAATGTACTGGTCCTACCTCTGCAGGAGCATCAGTCCAGCAGATTCCACCCGTTGTCGTTCGCTGTTGTATTGCTGCTTCAGCGGAAGAGACCGCTTCCACTAGCTCTGTCATGCTCCTCGGCTTGAGAGTAAGAGTATAATTAGCTAAGTCCCTATTTATCAGGCCTGCTTTGAACACAGAAATCATAGCCCATTCTACTTGAGCCTTGTATGCTGCATCGTTTCCTGGAAACTGCCTGTTGGCGTCCGTCTCAGCAGCGTTCCCCATAGACTGGAGCCTTCGTCCCCAGGTTCTCAATTCCTCCCCAGGTTTCTGAGTTTATTTCTGAATAAAACTACTCTTGGCTTTACCATGCGGCTTATCCCTTCTGGTGTTAAATATTCCGGCCAGCGAACTTCCGGAGGCAATGTCAGTACTGTCTGTGTAAATCCAGCCGATGCTAATTTTGAACTCTCCTTTTTTGGTGAGGTCCTATTGGTCGCCCGTTCTCTTTTTAATTCTGCACACTCCTTTTCCAACAGCACTGCTGCTTCCTCTGTTTCCGTCAATCTCTGAGAAAGTTCCTTTACCTTATTCTCAAGATACTGTTTTTGTGCTCTCCAATCTTCTTTTTTCTTATGAAACTTGAGCAATTTTCTTCTGTCCTTTTTTGGATTGCCGTAAAGGCTTGATCCGCTACTTCTAATGGTGACACAGCTCCTCTGGCGCTCGCCTGTTTCCACAATTCCTGAGCTTCTTCCCTGCTCGTACTTGCTTCGAACTGCTCGAATACCCTCTCGGTGAAAAGACTCACCTCCGTTCTTACTGCTCTTAACTCGTCCTGTGCATCTTCCTTACTCTTTTACGGAGACCCACTCGGTGCCTCAATCATTGCCAATTCCGACTCAAATACTTTAAGCCACGCTGACACTAAATTTTCCACATATCCATGAAAACCCGTCACAAAATACTCGTCGTCCCTACAGACCTCCTTGTGCGGCAGCAATATTGCGTGGTTGCTGTTAAATTCTTCCACCAAGCCTCGCAACTCTGTGATGCGTCTGTGATAGTACTTCACGTTTTTGACATCCTTCCGGACCTACCTGAAGTTTGAAATCAACCTCTGGACCTCTTTACCCACCACTTCCTTGGATTTCAGCAACTCCTTCACTTCCTTCGATAGTCCCATTGATTATGCCCAATCCAATAAATATCCCGTTGAACAACCCAATCTCAAGCAAAAATCTCCATCCATCTGTTCATCCCAAATGCCAGAATAGATGATGTATCCCATTTACAAATAAAACCAAATAATTTTTAGCACTTTTTATCAACTTATTCCAATATTTTATTCCATCTTAATGGTAAATAAAAACTTTTTAAAAAACATTCCACAGTAAATTGTATCTCTATATGTATTCTTTCTTTACATATCTTCCATCACAAGTTCCATATCCGCTGTCTACCGGCGTCCATTAAGTCCTTCCATCAATGCAAATTGGTCCTTGACTTCCTCACAGATACTCCTTGATTTCCTCTCACCATCTTTAATACTCCCAAAAATCCATAGAAAAGGCTATATGTTCGCAAAAACCGAAATTTGATTTACAGGCAAAAGTGTCTTGATTCACTCCCGGAAATTTGAATCCATATTCAAAAATAAACCCGTAACGTAAGCGCCACGTAATAATAGCATTTAAAAATATTTTTTTCAACATTGTCACGCAAATTGTAGTTTCCGAACTACAAAAACTTTGATGCAACAACACGTGTTGTAAGCACTTCTTGAAGCATTTTTGCCTCATACCCTAAGCTTATAATGTCAAATATTCAGATCAATTTGAAAACAATTAAAACAATTTAATAAACAATATAAATGTCCCTATCGACAACCAAACACAAGCCCCTACAAAAAAAATCCTCACAGCTAAGACGACATACATAGACCGTCCGATCATACTGACGGTTTATGGTTGCCCATACAAAGCTGCGTGCAACAGCGCAAACGCGCCTATAGGTTGCGACTTATTTGACCAGCGCTACGGCGCCTTCAGAGTCGCAGAAGTATCTACTTAGATTACGCTACTATACACTCTACTCACCATTATCTTGTCTGATGACATCTTTTTTCTTAGGGTCCTTCGAATTCGTTGCAGGATGCTTCAGGGTTCCTTGCCCTGGGATTCCTCCTGTAGGTCCTTTAGACCGGCGGCGCCAAAATGTTGGGGACCGTATTTGGATGTTGTCGGGAACGACCTCTTGCTGCTTGTCCTGCGCGTGTACCTGTAAACCTAAATCACTCTCTTCAATAAGCACTACACCACTTTTGGTTTAAAAACAACAAGAAACTTTATTCTTAAAATACTAGTTCTTATATACTCGTACTATTTACAAAGAAACATTACAGTGTACGTATTGACTTTTCTGGTGTTCCAGTTACGCAATTGTTATTTGGTGTCAGTGGCTCAAGCCAAATGACCTACTGAAAGTAAAAGTGTCGTCGGTGCATTCTAAATGCCCCTCGTCAGCTTGACTGCGGAACTGTGACACCCTAAAAGTTTACATCATAAGTAATACATAAATACTATTCATTTACAACATTTGCACCCTAAAAATATGTGCTCTCTTAATGAATTTAATAGAATCCGGTGTTGTGAGTCAACTACGCGTAGGCAGCTTGATTCTAACTCACAACACTTTGCATTGGAAACCGGAATAATAAGCGACCTTGGGACTATTAACGTATATTTAGGAATTTTTATAACAAAAACTATTTCACTGTTTTTATACTCTGCTGAACCCAGCTTCGTATTTTTGATTTTTTCAATGTCAATGTCATACTGAACTATTTCTTCTTGCAGCTGCAATATTGTTTTGAATGTGTTCGATATTAATTGTATTTCTCTCAACGCGAGTGTGAATTAAACGACATCCGTCGCTTAACAGTCTAGTATTTGGTAACAGTGGTTTTGAAAATTAAAATGCATATTTGAAACAAATCTTAAAGATGAACAGGAAAATTTGAAAATTGAAATTTCTGAGCAATATATACACATTTAACTTTAAATGTGTATATATTGTTAAAAATTTTTTTAATTACAAACCTATTTTCTTTATTCTTCATTTTGCTTTTAATATAATTACAGCGGTTTTTTCTTGGTTTAGTCTGTAAAATGTTATAAAATCGTTTTTACTGTTGGTGTATAAGTTAACATAAGTGCCCAACAGCAAGCCCAACAACAAAGCGGCTGCCTTCCCACGCGCGTGGAGACAGCGTAACGGCAGCGCTGGGCCAACGACATTATCACGCCACCGTAATGTGAAACTCCGCACGAGTAGCGGAGTCAGCATTCACTCTACACGAGTGGCGGAGTCAGCATTCCTAGGACTAGCGTTGGCTTAAGTTGAGGGTAGCTTAATGATTGCTCTTAGTTCTTAAGTCAGTTGAATTTACGGATTAAAGGCGTGCAGTTGTGCTAATTAACTAAAAAGTCTTTTATTAGCGCCCAACGGGGTTAAAAGAAATTATTGTCAAAGTCGTCAAAACCGACGGCAGTAGTGGCATCTTTTAAATCAACGCACTGCAGCGGACGTCAACACCGACGGCGCAATCATCTTTAAAAAAAATCAACTCGCAACGCAGTGAAGAAAAACATCAACTTTAACTCTCAGCTTTAAATCCGCAGCAAGAAAAATACGTCAACACCGACGCACAGTGTGAGATTTAGTCAATCTAGCATCTCAAAATTAATTTTTATATGAAGTTTTAGAGATATCAACTTGAAATTTGGCACGATCGTTAAGGAGATTATAAGCTTCAATATGGTGAAAGATAACTAGTTCCAACTAGTGTCAAAGGGGACTAGTTCCGAACTATCCTCAAAAACACTAGTTGGGGACAATTTTTTTTTACACATTTATATGCAAAATTTCTTCTTTTTTTCTCTTCTAACTAAAACTTGTCGATATATTGATATAAATACCCACATACAACCATTTCTATAAAATGCTTCAAGTTTCGAACTTTAGTTTTCGATGATTCTTTGCAAATCAGAAAAATAAAAAGTTAATGTTGTTTCAATGTTAAATTTATTGATATCTAAAACATAATAAAGAGGAAAAATTAATTATTGCTCACTTGATAAATTTTCGTCTACGATCATGGCCAGTGCTTGATCTGGTGTAAGACTTTTCTTTTCAGTAATGCTTACCCTTGCTCTTTTTATAGCTGTACCTCTCGAAGGGGATGCAGCCGACAAACTCTTTGACAATGTTTGCTGAGTCTCTTTTTCCACAGGATCTCAGATGCATTGCGGTAGCCATAGTTAATTTTTCCGAAGCTACATTTGATATTAACTCTTTGCATTTCCGTTTTTGTGTACTCGAAGCACTTTCAGCAAACTCTTTTTCTCGCCCTCTGCGTTGCGGTATTTGTTTTGAAGTTGATGGTGCGTGATCAAGAGCAAAATCAACAGCAGAAATTTTTGATCTTAGGCCAAATAGCATTGTCATGCATAAATCTTGCTTTATCACGGTGAGATATTCTCCATCGCGATTGAAATTGGAAGCAAAGCTTTTTTATACGATCTTTAATTTTGGTATCGTCAACATCTGGTCCAAAAATTGATATAACGTGCTTTTCGACCGCTTCTGTTTTTTCGCTTTTCACCTTGCTCAACCAAATCCAAAATAGCTCCTCTCGCGATATTTCACTCGTACTAAAAAAAGGCAAAAAATGGGCAGGATTTTATTTTTAAAATTTGTTTTGGGCACATTAACAAAGATTCTGCTGGCATTCGCATCACGAAACTCGGTGAGACTTGGAAGTTCTAGTCTATCAAAGATTTGAAAGCTTTAAAATTTGTCTTACCTTTTAGGTGGTTATAAAACAATTTTTTCAAAATACTTGAGTGCAAAAATAAATATTGTATAAAACAAAAATTTTAAGTTTAAGTAATAACCTTCAATACAAAAAATATTTTAGGCCAAAAAAAACCACTCACAACTTCGACCTGATCACTCAAATTTTTGTGATCAATGCAAGCTTGCAAATCAATTGTTGGATGCTATGCAATTGCACGTGTTTGATAGCTGTTATCACGCCAATAACATTTTTTTATTCTCTTTTGTGTTTGTTTTCGTAACAATTGGGGTCTCTTCTTACTTAAAAAAAAAATATGAGCGAGTTACGAAAACATTTTTTTTTTAATTTCGAGATGCTAGATTGACTAAATCTCACACTGTGCGACGGCAGCAGTATCCTTAGCTCGAAGCAATACTATATTATGATTGGAATTATTGTACAATAACACATGTAAGTAGAGTGCACAACAAGATTTTATTATTTAATTTTATTTTGCACGAAATATCTTGTGTGCGTGACTGATAATTTTTTATGAGTGAGGTTGATAGGTTAGCAGAAGAATTTGAAAAATTGTTCAGAGATTCAGAGTCAGAATTAAATATGGCCATTACTCCCGATCAATTAAAAACAATAATAGATGGTGCTGTTACCGGTGCACTTACGGTGCAGGAGAGAATTTTAGACAAACAATTAGCAGACATTAATAAGCTTATAGGCGACTTAGCAGTCGAGGCACCCGAGATAGAAACGTATGAAGAAGCGGTAATCAAGGATAGTGTGGCGTGTAAAGAAACATTATCGTAAATTCTTTACCAGATTTCGAGGGCAAACACAAAACATACGCTTCGTGGCGCGAAGCGGCGCATACCGCATATAAAGTTAATGAAAGATATTTGGGCAGTTCCACCCACTACCAAGCTCTGGACATCTTAAGAAATAAAATAAGGGCTGACACGGTGTTAGCGTCTTTTGATACTCCTCTAAGTTTTAGAGCCATAATTAGTAGACTCGACTTTACGTACGCCGATAAGCGACCCATTTACCTCATCGAGCAAGATTTATCTACCCTACGGCAGGGAGGTATGACATTATTACAGTATTACGATGAAGTGGAAAGAAAACTCACGCTTCTAATTAACAAGCCAATAATGACATATGATGGTAATTTGGCCGCGTCACTAAACGAAAAATACAGAATGGATGCATTACGCGTTTTCAGGGCTTAGGAAATCTTTAAGTGACGTGCTCTTTCGGCGAGACCAAAAGATCTCCCTTCCGCTTTAGCACTAGCCCAAGAGGTGGAATCAAATCATGAACGGTACACCTTTGCTAACACTTACGCTAAAAGCATTGAGGATAAGGCTCAAAAAAGCGAACAGAGACAGCAAGTTAAGGAAAGTGTAGGTACCCCTCAAGGAAAAAATCCTTATTTCAGTAAAAGGCAAGGACCCTTTCACAGGGGCCAAAAGAGACAAGAATCGGTGGAACCGTCGGACGTTGATCGGTCGTCGCGGTTTAGACAACCTAATCGTACCAACAAAATCGTAGAGGGTCACCCCAGGGACAAATGCATACCAATCAGTGGCCAACACAGCACCAAAATAACCAAGTCAATCAGTGGTCAGCACAGTACCAAAACAACCAAGCTCAGGGACATGTAGGTAAAGGACAAAACAGTGGTATGTCAAGATTTACGGGCCCAAAGCAGCAGAGAATTAACCATATAACTCAGACCGAGGCCCCATCCAGTCAAGAAGATGGCAACTATCAAGCCGAAGCAACCGCAGAGGTGTTGAATATTGACGGGGAAATTACAGAATTTGATGAAGTTAATTTTTTAGGCACAACTCCCTGCTTCCGTACATAGAGAGAACGATAGCAGGGAGGGTACTAAAATTGTTGATAGATACAGGAGCTTCGAAGAGTTATATTAAATCATTAACAGAATTAAAACACATCAAACCAGTAAAAGAGTCATTCCTAGTAAAATCACTTCATGGCTTTAACGCCATAAAAGAAAAATGCCTTATAGGCTTGTTTGATATGGTCACTGCCTTTTTCGTATTGCCCAACCTTTCAACATTTGATGGTATAATTGGGCTGGATCTACTGACCCAAGTGAATGCAATGTTGGATTTCAAAAACAAAAAATTGAGGATCAGAAGACATACAATTCCTTAAATGTACAAATGTAAACTTTACAAAGGTGGAAGATATAACGGTCCCACAGGCAATAGCTGAAAAATTTAAAAAAATTATGTCAAGCAGAAAGGGTGTCTTTGCAGAGCCCAATGAGGCACTTCCCTATAACACTAATGTCGTCGCAGCTATACGAACTGAGAATAAGGATCCCTTGTATTCGAAATTGTACCCGTATCCAATGGGTGTGGCAGGTTTCGTAAACAATGAAACACGTAACTTGTTAAGGGATGGCATAATCAGGCAATCTAAATCACCCTAGAATAATCCAGTATGGGTGGTGGACAAGAAAGGGACTGTTGAGCAGGGAAACACTAAAAAGCGCCTCGTTATCGATTTTAGGAAACTAAACTCGAAAACGATAGCCGATAAATATCCCATTTCCAATGTAACTTTTATTTTATCGAATTTAGGGAAAGCCAAGTACTTTACAAAGTTAGACCTTAAATCAGGGTTCCATCAAATTTTGCTAGCAGAGCAGGATAGAGAAAAAACTGCATTTTCGGTAGGCAACGGAAAGTACGAATTTTGTAGGTTGCCCTTTGGGTTGAAGAATGCTCCTAGCATTTTTCAACGGGCCATTGACGATATACTTAGGGAACAAATAGGAAAATCTTGCCACGTTTACGTCGATGACGTAATTATTTTTTCGGAGACCAAGAAAAGCCACGTTGAGCACATCGCTTGGGTTCTAGATAAATTATACGAAGCTAACATGAGGGTTTCTCGTGAGAAATCCCATTTCTTCAAGGAAAAAGTAGAATACTTGGGTTTCGTGGTATCTCGGGGCGGAATTACGACAAGCCCTAGCAAAGTGGAAGCAATTCGTAACTACGAAAAGCCCTCTACATTATTCAATGTCAGATCCTTCTTGGGGCTAGCAAGCTATTATAGATGCTTCATTAAGGACTTTGCATCAATAGCAAGGCCCTTAACGGATATATTAAAGGGTGAAAACGGTAAGGTCAGTGCAGGACAGTCAAAAAAAAAATCCCAATAAAATTTAACGAGGAACAGTGTCAAGCTTTCGAAAAGCTAAAAGAAATCCTGGTGTCTGAAGACGTAATGCTTCTTTACCCCGATTATAAAAAACCATTTAAACTAACAACTGATGCTTCATCCTGTGGTTTGGGGGCAGTCTTGTCTCAAGACGGAAAGCCAATCACTATGATTTCAAGAACCTTAAAAGATAGGGAATTAAGTTTTGCAACTAATGAGCGAGAGTTGCTCGCCATTGTCTCAGCTCTGAAAAATCTTAGGAACTTCCTATATGGTGTGAAAAACTTAAAAATCTATACGGATCATCAACCGCTGACATTCGCGGTATCGGATCGTAACCCGAATGCTAAGATAAAGCGATGGAAAGCCTTTATCGATGAGCACAATGCCCAAATTTTTTACAAGCCAGGAAAAGAAAATTACGTCGCTGATGCACTATCACGACAAAACATTCACGCGCTTGAGGAACACATACAATCAGATATTGCAACAGTTCATAGCCAGATGTCGTTGACTTACACCATTGAGTCTACTGACAAACCGGTAAATTGTTTTGAAAATCAAATAATAATAGAAGAGAGTGAAGTCCCCTCGGCACGAACATTCATTGTATTTAAAAAAAAAACTAGGCTTATCATACAGTTTTCAGATAGGGAAACATTAATTAAAACAGTTGTGACGTAGTCAAGGAAAATGTTGTAAACTCAATTCACTGTGAGCTCCCAATACTGGCATTTATTCAGCATGAACTAGTGGAGACATACCCGTCAACAACATTTCGTTATGCAAAGCAAAGGGAAACCGACGTTATCAATAAGGGCGAACAAAGGGAAATTGTGGTTATAGAACACAATAGGGCCCATAGGGCCGCTCAGGAAAATGTCAGACAAATTTTACAGGTCTATTTTTTCCCGGACATGACTCGGCTAATAAAGGAGATTGTTGCAAACTGTAGAATCTACCAAAGAGCTAAATATGACCGTCATCCACAAAAACAGGAGATTGGAGAAACACCTATTCCTTGTTGTGTAGGGGAGATTTTACATGTCGATATATTTTCTACTGATAAAAAGTACTTTCTTACGTGTATTGATAAATTTTCAAAATTTGCAGTCGTTCAACCCATAGTTTCAAGGACAATAATGGACGTAGAAATACCCATTTTGCAGCTTATGAATTTTTATCACAGCACTAAAACAATATTTTGTGACAATGAACCTTCTTTGAATTCTGAGACAATAAGATTGCTCTTGAAGAATCGTTTCAACGTTCAGATAGCAAACGCTCCACCGCTTCATAGTAGCTCGAATGGGAAGGTGGAAAGGTTCCTTAGCACCCTCTTGGAAATTTCCCGATGTCTGAAAATAGAAAGAGGCATCGACGACACAGTAAAATTGATACTTCAGGCAACCATAGAGTGCAAGAAAACAATTCATTCTGTTATAGGTAAAAGGCCGATTGATGTGATCCACTCCTCCTCTCCAGAGTTCGAGGCGGAATAAGAGACAGATTTCACAAGGCACAAGAAATTCAAATGCAGAGATTGAACGAAACAAGAAGAAATATAACCTTTCAAGTAGGAAAAAAGGTGTTTTTTAAAAACAAACAGACGATTAGGAAATAAGCTGACACCCTTGTGTGTTGAAGAGGCAGTAGAGGCCGACTTGGGGACAACGGTTCTCATTAAAGGGAGGGTGGTCCCTTAGGACAATTTAAGATAGGCTAAGTTTAAAATTTTCTCTCATTTTAATTTTTTTCTGGATTTCTAGGATTTTGATTGCGCTACTTTCGGTTGTGGCAACCACAGCCAAACTAACCGATTACTCCAACCCGGACTACATTCCTATTTTGGACGGAGACGTGACAATCTTGAAAGATTTCGAATACTTAACAGACATACAACAAACCTCACGATGTACTCGGAGATGACTGCAGAAACAGAAAAACTCGTGGACCATTTTCCCCAGTTGCATATGAAGAAAATACTGGACTCGGACATTGGACATATAAGAACATTACTGGCCACAATAGAAGTTCACCATAGAAACGCAAGAAGCATTAACCTTTTGGGCACCGCTTTGAAGGTGATTTCTGGGACCTCGGACTTCGATGACTTTGAAAGAATCAAAATTAGACAACAGCAACTCATTGATTCGGAAAATAGGCAGATAGTCATAAATACTATTGAATACATAATGAATTGCCCTAGTGTAAATAGTAGTGTGAATAGTACTAGTAAATATGTATAACTTCTGCAATGCAACCCGAACAATCGGTTAATACTCCATTACATTTGTTTTCCTCTTTTATCTTTAACATTAAGTTTACCTTCTAATATATTGACTTATTGTATATTTAAGTAGTAGCTAATAAACCTTTCAGACAGTAAGTGGTGTGCATTATTGGCTATTACCAACAGGTTATGGGCCCAGACGAGATTTGAAGCCTAAGTGTTGTGCAAATTAAAATAAATTTATAAATTTATTTTAAAAAGTAAAAAAGGAAGTGATTGCAATGAGCAACAATGTAATTGAGCGTTTGTCTGAGAACAATTATGAGTTCTGGGCAATACAAATGCGAAGCCTTTTAATAGGCGCTGATTTGTGGTCTTGTGTGAGTATAAGGCCTGATGACTCCAAAGAAGTTTCGAAGGGTGAAAAGTCGGAGAAAAAAGATGGCTCAAAGGATAAAGACACTTCATCGAAATGGGAGAGGATGGATGAAAAGGCATTGGCGCTAATTATTTTAAACGTGTCGTCATCGCAACTGTGCCACATAAAACATGCAAAAACTTCAAATGACGCTTGGAAGACGCTTAAGGATGTACATCAACCCAGTGGACCGGCAAGGAAAGTATCTCTATATAAAAAACTAATCAATATGAAAATGAAAGAAAGTGAGAAACTGGTAAATCACATTAAAGAATTTACAGAAATAGTTGAAAATATGACAGAATTGAAAATTGAAATATCTGAAGAACTATTAACATTGATTTTGGTTGCCAGTCTACCCAAATCATTCGACAATTTTGTTATTGCTATAGAGATTAGGGATGAATTGCCTAAGCTTGCCGTTTTAAAGTCAAAATTAATAGAAGAAGGGGTCAGAAGAAGTGATCAGTCAGAGTCGAATGAAGGTGAAAATGATCCAACAGCATTTGCTGTGCATAAAGGCTTTAACGAACAAAGGAAAAGAAGAACATATAAAAGCAAAGTAATTACTTGTTTCAATTGCGGTAAAACCGGTCACTTTGCTGCTAACTGTAAAAAGCCAAAGCAAAGTAGAAGAAAGGAAGAATTCTCTTTCGCTGTAACCAATGCTGCTAATAATAAAAGCACCAGTGAACAACATGATGAGCATATTGAGTGGTGCGTCGACAGCGGTGCGACGTCGCATCTTTGCGTCGACCGCGCGCTGTTCTCAACATATGAGAAAGTGAAAGAAAAAGTCCGCTTAGCAGACAACAATTATACAGAGGCAGTAGGCAGAGGCACGGTTAAAATCAACACTAATTGTTGTTCCTTTTTGTTGAATGATGTGCTGCACATTCCCAATTTAAAACACAATTTCTTGTCTGTGGGTAAAATTGTAAACAAAGGATTTTCTGTTATATTTAATATAAATTCGGCTACAATAAATGATAAAAGCAAAAAAGCCATTCTAAAAGCAGTGAAAAGAGATAACCTTTTTATAATCGAAGAAAAAATTGAGAATGCGTTTTTTTATGATTCTAATGAAAAAATTATCAAATGGCACAACAGGCTAGGCCACCTTAATTTCAAAAGCATGAGTCTATTGTGCACAAAGAACATGGCTAAAGGAATAGAGATAAATAGTGTCCCAAAAGATGTTAAATGTGAAATATGCATGAAACGGTATTTCAGATTTGATACATAGTGATGTGTGCGGCCCCTTTAGAACTGCTTCGATTGGAGGTGCAAAATACTTCATCAGTTTTATTGATGACAAATCGAGAAGGGCTTTTGTATACTTTTTGAAATCCAAAGACGAATGCCTTGATAAGTTTAAAATTTTCAAAGAAATGGCTGAGCGGCAAACCGGTAGAAAAGTTAAAGTACTTAGAACAGATAATGGCAAGGAGTTTTTAAATAAAGCATTTGATAAGTATCTAAATGAAAACGGAATTGTAAGGCAATTAACAGTTGCATATACACCGCAACAAAACGGAATCGCCGAGAGATTCAATCGTACTGTGCAAGAAATGGCTAGAAGTATGCTTTGCCAGTCGAACTTAAGTGATTGTTTGTGGGCAGAAGCGATCTCCACTTCAGTTTATATTCGTAACAGGTGTTCAACGAAAGCACTAAGCTGTGTCACCCCTTTTGAAGCCTTGTCAGGACGTAAGCCAGAAGTTAGTCACTTGAGGGTTTTTGGATGCTTGGCAATAGGGCTTGATAAAACGCAAACGAATAAGCTTAAACCGAAGGGCCAAGAGTTTTGAATGGTAGGGTATTCCCTTGCATCAAAAGCGTATCGTCTCTATGATAGAAACATACACAGACTTGTTAAAAAGAGGGACGTGTTATTTGACGAATCAAAGCTTAATGCATGCAATAAGAGAAATGATTATCAAGACCTTTTAGAGCCTGAAAAGAGTGAAGATACAAATCAGATTAATAAAGAGAGAGAAATGGAAATGGGTGTTGTTCCCATAGAAGTATCAGAAAGCTCAGAAAGCAATGAAGCCAGCAAGACAGAAACTAGTGTTACCCCTGCAAATGAAGAAGAATTTGATGGACCACCAATCGAGAACTATGTAAGAGTTTTACGAGGAAGGGAAATTACAGTTAATGCCACTAAACAAACTAAGCCAAAACTATTTCCTAATGTTGAAAATGTTCTGAGTATCACAGATGGTATCAAGATCCCGGAAACCTTTAAAGAAGCACTTAGTCATGAGTTTTCAAATGAATGGCAGTGCGCGATGGAGAATGAATATAAATCGTTAATCCAAAACAACACATGGTCTATAACAGCACTTCCTGACAACCAGAAAGCAATCAAATGTAAATGGGTGTACAGCGTCAAACGAGGCAAAGATGGCAGTATTGAACGGTTCAAAGCAAGACTTGTGCATCAATTGGACATAACAACGGCATATCTTAACAGTACCTTAAACGAAGAGTGCTACATGCATCAGCCAGAAGGTTTTATTGATAAAAGGAATCCAAATCAAGTGTTGAAGCTAAATAAAGCCATTTATGGCCTTAAACAATCTGGACGAGAATGGCACTTAAATTTGGACTCTATCCTGAAGAAACTGGGTTTCGCTCCTTGCGATCACGAAAAATGTCTTTATAAAAAACAAGACAAAGGTACCTTAATATTAATCGCAGTTTATGTTGACGATATAATTATAGGTTGTTCATCATTGGCCGAGGTCGAGGCCATCAAAAGCTTGTTAGCTGCAGAGTTCCTGTTAGTTGACAAAGGCCCTCTGAAACACTTCCTTGGATGGGAGATTGACCGTGATGGTGAGGTTGAATCGATTTCTGTTTGCCAGACAAATTACATCAGAAGCCTGTTGCAACAATATAATATGGAGAACTGTCGTCAAGTTGCAACACCATTAGACCCTGGATTCAAAATTGCATGTGGCAGCAATAACTCTAAGCGAATTGACCAGACCCGTTACCAGAAACTAATTGGAGAACTGATGTATTTGGCAATATCAACCAGGCCTGATATTGCACATTCTGTAAGTAAGTAAGTAAGTTGGCTCAATGTAATGTGAGTCCTTACGAAGAACATGAGCAAGGCGCGAAGCACATTCTTCGGTACCTGTCAAAAACCATTGAATATAAACTACATTACCAACAAGGTGGCGCAGACGTCCATGGGTATGTCGACGCTGATTGGGGCGGTGATATTATAGACCGTAAATCATACTCTGGCTACGTCTCATGCTAAGCGGTGGTGCGATATCCTGGAAATCGCAGAAGCAGAGCGTGACTGCATTAAGTACGACTGAAGCTGAGTACATTGCACTATGTTCTGGTGCAAAAGAAGGTATTTATCTGAGAAGGCTACTGCAGGAATTAGGTTTCCATCCCAGAAATAGACCAATGCTAATAAGAGGCGACAATCTCAGTTCACATCAACTGGCAAAGAACCACATCTACCACAGAAGAACGAAACACATAGACATAAGATATCATTTTATTAGAGATGCAATTCAGAATGATAGCATAAAATTAGAATATGTTCCGTCTAACAATATGGTTGCAGATATCTTAACAAAAAATCTAGCAAAAATTAAACATCTCCAATTAACAAAAGCAATGGGAATGATTGAATAATGAATTGAATGAAACTTTATTGTTGAGCTTAATTTTGAATTGTATAAAGTTATTGAATTAAGATTCGAGATTCAAAATAAAGATTTGTCCAATAATGTTCGGTTTGAGAGGGAGTATTGAATACATAATGAATTGCCCTAGTGTAAATAGTAGTGTGAATAGTACTAGTAAATATGTATAACTTCTGCAATGCAACCCGAACAATCGGTTAATACTCCATTACATTTGTTTTCCTCTTTTATCTTTAACATTAAGTTTACCTTCTAACATATTTACTTATTGTATATTTAAGTAGTAGCTAATAAACCTTTCAGACAGTAAGTGGTGTGCATTATTGGCTATTACCAACAAATACGAAAGCACAGGAACAAATAAATAGATTGACAGACACAGTTAATCTCATTATTAGAGATTCAAAGGTTAAGCAGATAGATTCAGGACACCTGTATGAAACCCTCTTTGCAAGGAATAGAATTTAAATTTCAGAACTAGAAACCCTAATGTTGTCAGTCACTCTCACGAAGATTGGTATAATTGATCCCCAAATTTTGGATTCCAACGATTTGAAAAGTATAATCAATGAGCACTCTACAAATATAACTGTAGCTGATTTAATGGAAGTAGATAATGTCAAGATCTTATTGAATAATAACTTTTTGCATTTTTTAATTAAATATCCTAAACCTAGTCTAGTTTGTAAAAAGGTAATTTTATACCCCGTTCAACACAATGGCACAATCCTTCACTTCGCCGGAAATAACAATGTGGCAGACTGTGGAAATCGAGTACTAGCAATTGGAAACTGCAGTGCAACGTTTACAACAACATTTTGCAGGGAAGAATCCGATTCAACATGCGCACAACAACTGCATTCTGGCGGCATCGCACACTGCAATACCCGACCGAGTCACCTTGAACCGATCATGATGGTCGACGAGGGAGTCATCATCATTAATGACGAAACCGCCACAATAAAAACAGGCGACGGTACCGAAAATATAGTCACTGGAATATTTTTATTTACCTTCGACGACGAAGTCAAAATCAACGAATCTTTATTTAAGAACCACAAAACCATCGAGTAAAAGCTTCCAGGGTCAGCAACGTCAACGCTTCTCAACATCACAGGCCACCTAGAAATATTGAGCCTGCCGTACCTACAAAGATTGAGCCTAGAGAATCTACGCTACATCAGTCGGATTAAGGAGGAACTAATAACCAAACCCTTTATATCTGGCTCTGCCGCGATTGCCATTTTAATCACATGCTACATCTCTTTTAAGTTGTATTAGAGACAGAAAAGGACGCGTCAGCGACACGCCATCCAAGGTGTACTCGAAAGTTTCAAGAAGCCCGAGGACGTCCTTCACTTAAGCGGGGCAGGAGTTAGCACAAGTGCCCAACAGCAAGCCCAACAACAAAGCGGCTGCCTACCCACGCGCGTTGAGACAGCGCGCGTGCTGGGCCAACGACACTATCACGCCACCGTAATGTGAAATTCCGCACGAGTAGCGGAGTCAGCATTCACTCTACACGAGTGGCGGAGTTAGCATTCCTAGGGCTAGCGTTGGCTTAAGTTGAGGGTAGCTTAATGATTGCTGTTACTTCTTAAGTCAGTTGAATTTACTGATTAAAGGTGTGCAGTTGTGCTAATTAACTAAAAAGACTTTTATTTATTCATCCGTATGAATTAATAGGTTATTGTCGGTGGGTTTTTCCCTTAAGTTAAGTTTTGGTTAAATGGGTTTCTTTTATATTTAGCCCTGTTGCAGATGTCGCAATTATTTATATATTTTTGCACTAACGTTTTAAGTCAGTGTCTCGATTCAAATTTATGGTATTTCCCTATTTGTTTGAGAGTGTCTTCCTCACTTGACATGTCCTTGGGATTATTAGAGCATTTATAGAAAGTAATTGTTTTATGTATCAATTAGCTTTTCTTGTAATAAGTTGTATTCAGAATAGGGAAGTTCCGAAAATATTCCCATTTTGACCCTACTTGGTTTAAAAAAATCGTCTAAATATATCTGTCATATCATGCTTTCGATATCAGCGGAGCTTGTAAACTTCCCATTCATATGCTGTGCATTATAAATTTTGCTGCTTGTTAAAATAATTTGGGTTTGGAACTGTTAACTGCTGTTTTTAGTATTGAAAAGTAATTCTGCTCTTCTAGATGAGAATCTATGCTCTTAGCTGCTGTGCTCTTATTGAAATTTTCATTTTGTTGAATTGTTTTCTCATTATGGGGGTTTCTAACACAGCGTTGAAATAATTATTATTGTTATTAACAATATGTACTAAGATCATCAAAATCAGGTTGGGCTTAAGTAATTGTATTATCATTTACTATTATGTGTGTGTGTGTAAATTTACAACCATCTAAAAAATTTTCTATTACGTAGATTTTTATCTTAAGCTCCTTTTTCAGTTTCATACCAATGAGAATCTTCCATGATGGTTGACAGATAGCTGCTTACTTCTGCACTCCTATATTTTCTTGGACTGTGACGTTGACGTGACGGTGACATAGAATTCTCAAACTTTTTGAATTAAAAAAATAATTCCGGTCACCTGGGACTATCACTTGTTCATAGTTATTGGGAAATGGCTTATATGAGTTGGCAACCGTTTTTTCTTTTTTGTGCGATATATTTTCTGTCATCGTGTTAATTTTGCCCGATCCTGCTAAGAAAGTCAGCCACGTTATTTTCTTTCCCTTTGACGTAGCTACTTTTTAAATTATATTCCCTCAATTTCAAAAGCCAACGTTGCAGCTTTGATTTTATACTCTTCCCAGTATTTTTTGCATGTAGCCACACTAAAAGTTCGTGATCTGTCATGAGATTGAATTCCTTACCATATATGCATCTTCCTTTTCGGTAGTTGAGTACACCTTTTCGTGGTCTTAAGAGTTCGATTTGGTTAACTCACTGGCTCACCCAGTGCATAGTCACTTGCATCTTTTACATTGTGAACATTTTTTTTCAAAATTGGGATTTCTTAAAACTGGTGGATTTACCAACAAAGTCTCAAGTTTTGCAAAAGAATTAATATACTGTGAACCCTTTGTGTTTATTCTTACATCCTTTTTTAAGTATTTTGTATCTTTTATAACTCACGATAGTAGCCTGTAATACCCAAGAAAAACTTTATTTGCTTCTGAGTTTCAGGAAGTTTCAGCTTCTTCTGAATGGTTTCGATTTTAGCTTGATTCAGCATAATTCCTTTTTGTGTCAAAGTATGACCGATAATTATAATTGATAAAGTTATCAATCTTACTTATCAATCTGGATCTTAAGATTATGGTGCCTCAACTTGTTAAAAATTGTCCGCAATTGTCGTGCTAAATATTAGAATGTCGTCCAGGTATACAACGCAGATTTTATTTATGTATTATCTTAAAACCGAATTTATAAATCTTTGCAATGTAGCTGGGCCGTATTTAACCCCAAAAGGCATTCTGACAAATTCGTAATGACTTTGTGGAGTTGAAAATACTGGTTTTTTCGGTCACTGTCTTTGATTACCACTTGGTGACACCCATTTGCACAAATCAATTATGGTGAAATATTGAGCCTTGCCTAACTTGCCTTAGATACACTCTATATTTGGTATGGGGAATTTATCGCTTACGGTAACTTCATTGAGTTTCCTATAATCGATAACTATCCGCAATTTTTTTCCCCCGAATCGTCCGCCTTTTTGCGAACAATCCAAATTGGGGCATTAAATGGAGAGTTGTTCCCTTTTATGATCCCCTGCTCTAACATCTCGTTCATTTCTCTGTCCGTTGTCATAACTATCTCATGTAGTATTTTATGTGTGTGGGTTCATTTTTGTCCCTCTTTAAAGAATAAGTCTTTGTTTTTTACTATTAAATTTAAAAAAAAATGTTTTCTTCTCTATTGTGACCGTCATGTTGTAATTTATTTTGCAAGCCTTCGTCCCTGGAAATCAGGTTATAGTTGCCCTACAGCCACCAAATATTGAGCCAGAACTGCATAGGGCGTTTGTCTTTGGGCATGATTGTTTTGTTGCAAGGACTGTCGCAAATGAAGATGCTATTAGATATGCGATTACATCATTTGACAACTTCAAGTCGACCGATCTGGATGGCATTTATCCAGTCATGCTGAAGCAGAATATAGAGTTTGGTGATTACAAGTGAGGAGAATCATCACTTCAATTTTGGCGCTAGCCTATATTCCAAACTCAGATCTGTCAGAGTTTCATTTATCCCAAAAGTGGGAAAGGATGACTATGATAGTCCAAGGAATTACAGACCTAGTAGTATGATGTCGTTTCTACTAAAAGGACTGGAACGACTGGTTGAGGTTGGTGTGTAAAAATTGTCGCTTAAGCGCCCTCTGTCTCCATTTCAACACGCATATCCAAATTGAAAATGCTGCGAGTCGGCGTTGCGCATCCCATCGAAAGGAGGGGGAGTACGCTGCGGGTGGTTTTGTGGACATAAAAGGAGCTTTTGATAATGCTAATTTTTACATTATGTGCAGCTCTGCTCGTCGACAGAAAGGGTGGCTTGCTCTCTCCACGACTCTGGTGTATGGTCATTGACCTTTTACTTGTATCACTAAATGATTCTGATATCTACGCTCAGGCATATGCAGATGACATAGCCTGCGTAATTGCAGGAAGCTCTTTTATGCACATCTGCAGGAAACTGCCGTTTATTCTGAATAAGATTGACACATGGTGTGAGGCAAATGGACTTTCGGTTAAACCTGCCCGAAGTTTATATTATTTGAATTATTTGAAGTCTACCCAAAATTTCCTAAGCTCAAATTGTTACCTCTTTCAAACCGACTGGAATTACCATTATTATAATTCCTTCTAAATTGTCCCGAATTCGAATTTTCAAATCATCCGGAACTATTATTATTATAGTTATTTCTAAATTGTCCTGAGTTTAAATTCTCAAAATGTCGGGATTGCTATGGGTTTTATTCTTTCTAAATTGTCCTGATTTAAAACTATTTCCTTTGTAAAAATTCTCGTTTCGAAATTGTCCCGAATTTTTTTTTTATTTTCTTTTTATTATGAAATTGTATTTTAATACGAGGGCGGATTGATATTGAAGCTACCTAGCGCTAGATGGCAGCACAAACACAAAAACTTTTTTTTGTTTAGAAATTGCGATCTGTCAAACGTCAGCTGTTAAAATTTCACCCAAATTCATCGATTAGTTTATTTGTTGTAGTCGTTTGAAGTAAGCAACTTTTGTGTTTCTTGAAAAATGGAAAAAGGCGAATTTCGTGCAGTGATTAAACACTATTATTTGAAAGGGAAAACGGCGAAAGAGACAAAAGAAAAGCTCGATAAACATTGGTAAAATATTGGATTGCTGAATTTAAACGCGGCCGAACAAGCACTGCAACAATACCATCAACAGGAAGGCCAAAAGAGGTGGCTACTGAAGAAAATATCAAGAAAATCCTCGATATCGTTATGAATGATCGCCGAGTCAAGTTGCGTGAGATTGTTGAAATGGTAAACATATCATGTGTGTTCAACATTTTGCATGAACATTTGCATATGAAAAAGCTATCGGCAAGATGGGTGCTGCGTTTGCTCAGTGTCGAACAAAAACGAGTTCGACAGACCACTTCACAGCGGTGTTTGGACATGATAAAGCGTAATCCTATTGATTTTTGGCGTCGATTAATAACTGTTGATGAAACGTGGGTCCACCACTACACACCTGAAACCAAAAATCAATCGAAATAATGGGTGGAAGCTGGTGGAAGTGCTCCGAAGAAGGCGAAGGCAGTGAAATCGGCTGGCAAGGTTATGGCCACTGTATTTTGGGATGCACACGGAATATTGCTCATCGATTATCTTGAAAAAGGATCCACAATCACCGGAAAGTATTATCGTGCATTATTGGATCAATTGATTGATGCAATCAAGGAAAAACGACCACATTTAAAGAAGAAAAAAATGTTCTTTCTTCAAGACAACGCACCGGTTCACACAGCATTAGATACGATGCTAAAATTACGTGAAATACACTTCGAATTGGTTAATCATCCACCTTATAGTCCAGATTTAGCTCCTAGTGACTTTTTCCTGTTTCCAAACTTGAAAAAATGGCTCGCAGGAAAAAGATTCATCTCAAACGAAGAAGTGATTACCGAAACTAACGCGTATTTTGAGGGGTTCCCGAAATCGTATTATTCAGATGGTATAAAAAAGTTGGAATATCGTCTTACTAAGTGTGCCGAAGTAAAAGGAGACTATGTTGAGAAATAAATGGTTTTTGAAAAAAAAAAATTTTTTTTTCCTACTTAGGTAGCTTCAATATCAATCCGCCCTCGTATATATAAGATACAATAGAAAAGCTATGGCTACGTAGGCCTTAAGCTGATTGGTATTTAAATTAATGGGGTAAACTTAATACTAGATTTCTTTGTAAATATTACAATATTTAAGGTAATTCATAATTATATTTGAATTACTAATGTTTAAGTTGTTTAGTAAGCTAGAGGGTTTTATGGTTCCTAAGGATTTTCGGTATATGTTAAAGTAGTTATAATTATCTAGGATATGTTCAACATCAGGGTTTTTATCATTGCAGTATTTACAAATTGTATCTTCTTTGTCAATTAGATGATGATGAGATAATTTGCAATGACCAAGTCGGAGTCTAGTTTCATTAGGAGATAATTTGATATTGTCATATACTGTTGTCTTTCTTGGGTTGGCAACATGATACCATTTCGAAGTTCTATTATATAGCTTGAGTGGTTTAGAAATAAAATGATATTTGATATAAGTTTTTATGTCCGAGGTAAGGAGGTTCTCAGTTGTTGTTAAGGGTTGATTTAATGCATTCTTGGCTATTTTATCAGCAAATTCATTGCCTTCTATGCGGGCATGACCTGGTAGCCAAAAGAGTTTAATTTTATTTTTATTTTTTTATTAAAAGATCTCTTATAGAATCAGTGTGGTAGTTTATGTTATTTGGATTGGATATTGCCTTAATTGAAGAGAGGGAGTCAGTGCACAAAGCAAAATTTCCTTGCTTATCAACTAAGTATTTAGTGGCTTCGTGGATGGCAATAAGTTCTGCTGCAAAGATTGAGCTATATTTTGAGAGGTGGGCGTTTTTAATTACTTTATTGTCCTGGACGATGCTATAACTAATTTTATTATCAATTTTTGACCCGTCAGTGTATATAAATTTAAAGTTTCTCATCTTATCTTGTATTTTGAAAAATTGTTATCTGTATATTTCTTGTGGAGTATCGTTTTTGCTCCAACGGTGTAGAGAAGTGTTTATTGTGTTTGCAGGAATTTTCCATTCTGGAAGCTGCAATCGTTTCCCTAATTTAATGTTTATTGAAATATCCAATTCTTTAGCTCTGAGGATACATTTGTTGAGAATCGAAGGAACCCGTTGATTTCGGTTTGATGTCATCAATTTAGCAGATAATGCTGAGAGTGGTGACTGATAATATATTAGGATTGATTTGCAAAGCTTACTTATGATGTATTCGAAATTTAAATTTTTGGTGTCATTTTTGCTTCATAGAGAATATTATTAATAGGCGTCGTCCGATTTGCCCCTAGAGCGATTCGTGTAGCAGAGTTAAGAATGGTGTTAAGTTTATTCATGGTTGATTTAGGAGATTGTCCGAAAAGGTAAATACTGTAATTTATTTTGGAGACTATTAATGATTTAATAGCCGATATTAAAGAAACGAGGTTGCAATTGTATTTGTAGTTTGAAAGGCATTTTATAATATTTAAGGTATTATTAAGCGTATATGTCAGTTGATTTATATGGGTTTCCCACCTATATTTTCTGTTAAAAATTACTCCTAATATTTTTAAGTTATCAACGTTTGGTATATTTGCAAAATTGCAGCGAACATTTGTTACGCAGTTTACCTTCCGACAAATGTGAATATGCTTGCATTTCGTTAGAGATAATTCTGCGCCAGAATAAATGCACGAGCCTCTCCTTTAAGCCTAAGTTGGTATTTTTGTTTTTGTTCATTTTTTTTTATTAACATGAAGTCATCTGCAAAAGCCACAAAGTCCAGTTCCTTGTGAAGAGAGATTATATCGCTTAATTTGTTGTAGGCAATAAGGAAGAGGATGACGGATAATGGGGAGCCTTGAGGAATGCCATTTTGTATAGGTAGCATTTGGGAAACTCTGCTGCCCACTCTAACTTTAATATTTCTGTTTGTCATGTAGTTTTTGATGTAGTTGAATATTTTTGGTCCTATTCTCCATGCCATTAGCTGATCCAAAACTGTATGCACCCCGATTTTGTCAGACGCTTTGGCAAAATCAAGTGAAATTATGGAAATATGCTTTTTGAAAAAGGGGGACTGTGTAATCTGATGGTCTAGATAGACTAGAGGGTTAGAAACAGATTTCCCTTTTCTAAATCCCATTTGGCGGCTATTTAGTAGTTTGCCACATGTGACAAACCACCACAGGCGGTTTGCCACAATTTTGTCAAGCACCTTTGAGCAACAGGGATTTAATGAAATAGGACGGTAAGATTCAACTAAAGTTTTATCGCAATTTGGTTTAATAATTGGAATAATCAGGCTATGGGGTTTTTCCTTTTAGTTTCCTCAGGGCCATGTTCAGTTCAATTAGGCTTATTTCTTCTTCAATATGTAAGCTGGGTCTGCTTGGGTTAAATGAATTTATCGCAGACAAAGAAAGTTTTTTTTGTTGTAAGAAGGTAGCTGGAAATTTTGTGTCGCAGGCTTCGTTGGACCAATATTTAGCAAATGTATTCGAGACTATTGATTTTTCGGTTATTGCTGGTTGATTAGGCTGTTGAAGTGAAATGCAATGAATTGTGGAATGAGCTTTATGCCCACACAATTTACGGATTGTTGCCCATACTTGACCAGGCGATGAGGATGGGTTGATATTGGAGGTAAAATCATGGAATGCCTTTGATTTCGCTGTTTTGATTTCCCGTTTTAGAATTGCGTTTGCTCTCTTAAACTGGATAATATTGTCAGTTGAGATGTTTCTCTTCAGTAAGTTCCATCTACGGCTCCTATCTTTTTTCAATTCTTCAAGTTTTTTGTTCCACCAAGGAACGGACTTTGGGGTTTTGAAATTATTAGTTTGGGGGATTGTTTCATTAGCACTTTGTATGATAATTTTTTGTGAGTTAGCAGCTTCTTTGTTAATATTAGGACTGATGGGCTTACTGGAGTTAATTTTGTCTGCTAAAATATAGTATTTTATCCAGTCTGCTTTATTTAAATTGAAACGTGGCTTAAAGTCTGTAGTTATATCTGTATTACTTGGAAAAAGGAAAATAATTATGGGAAAATGGTCGCTACCACATACGCTGGATTCAATATCCCATTTACTTTGTAAGGCAAGGGCTGGATACGCTATTGATAAGTCTATGAGAGTGAAAGTATGGTGAGTTGAGAAATGTGTAGGTCGACCGTAGTTGAGAAGAATAAGATCGGATTGGGATATGAATTTGGAGATTATATTTCCTCTTGAATTGTTCTTGTCCGAACCCCAACTGGTATGCCAGCTGTTGAAGTCACCTGATAAAAGAAAAGTTGACTGTGAGTTTGGTAAAAGATCATAAAGGTCATTATATCGAAAACGTGTGTTAGGAGATATGTAGATCGAACTGATTAAGAATTTTTGTTTGGATTGTATAAGAATATTTACCAGGTCAAATTTGTTAGTGGTGGTATCTAAGAGTTGGTGTTGTATACATTGATGTATTAAAACTGCTGAGCCTCCAAAAGAGTTGTGAGGTTTAGCCGATATATAAATTTTGTAATTTATTGGAATTGGTAATGATTTGTCATTGGATAAATAAGTTTCTTGTAGGGTAAGGATTTGTGGTGTGTGTGTTTTTAGTAATAGTAATAATTCGTTGTAGTTATTTATATAGTCTTTGATGTTCCATTGAATTATTTTCAATGTTGTCATAATTAATATAGGTCGGTATAGTTATAAGAGTTTTGGATGACTATCGATATTAGTAATTATAACTGAATACTATTCAAAGTTGTTTATACATCATGGTTAGAGGACATCGAGTCTGAGCAGCTATCGATGTCGAGAAATTCGGTTGTTTGTAAATGTGATTTAGTAGTATTTTTGTGATTTTACTGCTTTTTGATTTTGCTTTTAATTTTGACATTGCTCTCTTTGAAGTTTTCATGGGAAGTATTTTAATTTTTGTGACGGGTGAGTTTTGTGATGTGTATTTGCTACCTGAAGACGTGCTTGGAATTGGTGGGATGCTAGTTGGTGGTTCTTCACCATTTGTGGTTGTCGCAATGTCATCGTATGATGTTCTAGTCCTTTTCTGCAGGCTGAGAAGAATTTGTTGTGTTTTTTGTTTGCGATTTGGTGACTTTTGAATATAGTGAATTATTTGTAGGATGCCGGTTATTGTATATAGTGTGTGCCGTTTTATTGTCAACTTTTTGTAGGGTTTTTATGGATTGTATTTCATGTTCTTTTATAAAAATGCGGCAAATTTTGTTAATTGGTGAATGATTTGTATCCTGTATTTGGTGGTATGCACAGTTTACGCATGTTGGTTGACCAGTACAAATCCCGTCTGCTTCAGCTTCAAGGTGGGAAGTTAGGCCAGAATTTCCGCACAGCTTCGTGCGCTTGCATGTTTTGCTTAATCTTAGGCAAGTGTTGCATCTGATTGGTAGTGGGATATAAGGGCGTACTTTAATTCTTTCATATCTAATGTTTATATTTTCAGGAAGACTTTGTGAGTTGAACGTGATTATGATTTGTCCGGTTAGCTCGTTATCTTGTTTTTTAAAGATTTTTTTAACTTCAATAATATTTTGTGGTTTTAGTTCTTCTAAAATTATTGCTTCACTAATATCCCGTAAATCATTGCAGTAAATTACGCCTTTGGTAATGTTAAGAGATTTATGTAGTGCAACACTGATTGGTATGTTGTTGTGCATAGATGTAAGACTTATCAGTTTGTTTGTTTGTGTAATATTTTTTGTTTTTACCAGCAGTGTGCCAGCACGTGTTTTTTACCTATTTCAACTTCACCATTACAATTGTAATCGATAATTTTTTTATTATAAAGGGCGATAACCCAGTGAAAGTTGCATTGTCATTTCTGATTATTGTTAAATACTTGGACTCGCCAATGTTTGGAGGATTTCTCCTCCAAATGTCAGGTGGGTCAAGCATGCTTAACAGTTTTATGTATAGTTTTTATTTGTGTTTAGAGTGAAGAATATAGTATGTTAATTGCTTGTTACTATGCTGTTATTGTTTTTTGTTGTTGCTTGTATGTATGTGTAGCTTAGGTAAAACCGGTTAGAAACGAAACGTGGATGATATGATTACGAACTCGCATGCACGTCTGTACACTATGAAGGTTACTTATGCACGAGTCCCGAATTGTTTTGATGATGAATCAAATCTGTTTCCTGCAAAGCATAAAAAGCTTCTCTTAAAGTTTTTATTTCCCTACTGTAAATTATGCTTGCCAGATTTGGCTCGATTTTACTTAAAATTTTTTTAAAATAAATGCTTCATTTGCAGCTGGTGCAAATGCAGGTACCTCTTAGTCAAGTGAATATTTTTTATCTAAAATATTGCTTAATTTACAAAAAACATAGCTTACGTTTGTAAATTTGACTGCAACTGCCTGGTGGTGTAGAATATGGTATGTGTCCCGTATTTCGAAATGTTTAATGAATTCCGCCTTAATTTCTTCCCATGCTGGATCCGCTCCGAGGGTCCTTATTGCTCAAAGTGCTGCTCCCTGGATCTTGGTAATATCGTCACTCTGGTAGATATAATTCTTCAGGTTCAAATTTCTACTTAATAGAGTTAAAATTATATCTACCTCCTTGGTGAATGATGACAAATCACACGAGTCATTGCCATGAAATTTCGCTGGCAGCAATTGGTTGTGCAACAGGTTGAGCCTTTATTACTAAAGTTCACTTTCTTAACTTTCTCTTTTTTTGTGTAAATTTATGTTTTACTCCTTCGGGAGTAAGGATATGGCCTAAATATGGAGTTTGTTTACGAAAGATCTTACGTTGGTCTATTTCAATTTTTAAATTTGCTTCCCTTAGTCTATTCAAAATTTTATTAACATCATTAACATGTTCTTGAAAGCTTGAGGAAAATATAAGTATGTCATCTAGATAAACAACGCAATTCTTATTAATTTCGTTTTTTAGGACGGAATTGATTTGCCGCTGAAATGTTGCAGGTGCGTTCTTTAATCCGAATGGCATTCGAGTAAATTCGTAGTGACCGTGGAAAAACTTTCTCTTTTTTTGTGTAAATTTAGATGTTAGTTCATTTTTTTGGTGTTGATTTAATTCAATTAAAAATTTCCGGTACTAAAAAAAATATTCAATTAAAATCTCTTCTAACTTTTTGTTAAAAATGTTTCTATACCAAATATTTCTTTAGAAATATTTAGTTCTTTTGGTTCTACGTCGGTGGAAACTATATGAATACTTCATTGAATATTTTGCTCCATTTTAAATGCTTACAATTTGACTTTAGATACATTTATTTCTTACTATGCATATACAAACATATGCAATATACGTATGCTATACATATACAAACATTTGCAAAATACTCACTCTTTGTTCACGGAAACATTTCACTATGTACAAAAAGTGCAGCGGCATGCTTTCGTCAACAAAGTAAAAACAATAAAAATACACAAAACACTTGAGTTTATTGACAGCTTCGCTAAACGGAAAAGAAAAAATTTCATTAATTTGAATAATTTTGTATGAAGTGTATTTTGAAGAAATGTACTTGAAGAGTTGCGACATATGTGAATTTAGTCGTTGCTTTTATAATTTATGTGAAATGCATTTTGAAGAAATGTCGCAATAACTTATTGGGAAATAATAAATAATTCCAATCAAATGAAATTTTATATGCCACTTGAGGAAACTGTGGTACATTTGACAAAGACGTTTATGTTGTATGCGATATGGATTTAACTCGCGAAATAAATCTTCAGATTTTTATTATTTAACCTAATTCTTTTTTATTGTACATTCAACCACTTTAAGACTTAGACTAAACATTCTAGTAGCATATTACTAAGCTTAATGTAACATATATGTTAGTTAACATTATACTGTAAGTAACATTATGTAATTCTCCCCTCGTATATAATATTTTTTTTTAATTTTTTTTTTTTTTTTAAATACGTATATAAATTCTTGTTTACCGCTTTCAGATTTTCGTTTTCTTTTATATTTGAACTATGAACATTATTTAAATTATTTCTTTTGAATTTTGGTTCTTGTTTATGTCTTAACGGTTTATAATTTTTAATATAATCTATTTCTCTGGTTTCTGAGAAACTTTCCCTAGTTCTGTTTCTTACGTCTAAGTATTTTTCTTTGTTTCTTACAATATTTTCGTAAATAATTTCTTTATTACAATTTCCTTGTTCTATGTTTATTGGCTTTTCTTTAGTTGCCGAATGAAAACTGTTATTATAATATTCGACGGCTTTGCTCATTTTGTCTTTAATGCTCAATTCTTTATTTTCTAAATAGAGTACTCTTATTCTTTCCGACAAAGTGCTATGAAGCCTTTCAATATCGATTTAACGTAATGCAGCTAAATATTTTCGGTTCTTAAATAATCTTGTATATTTACGCTTTTAAATTCATTGTCAGTTATTAATTTCTTAAAATTGCCTTTTTGTGACTTATATAAACGTTATTTTTCTATGATCGTTTGGTTATTGCGATCCTCAAGATAGAAAGCTGTGGCAAATTTGGAAAACCGATCAATAAATGTAAGGAAGTTACTTTTTGAGTTAGTGTAAATGTCCATGTGTACAATTTTTTTCATGTCAGTTGGTGTTTCTGTGAGTTTAAATTTTTCTTTAATAGGATTACGGTCGTATTTACACTGCTGGCAAATGTTACGATTGTTTATGTATTTTTGAACGTAATCTTTGAGTTTAGGAAAGAATATTAGTTTTTTTAAACCTTCATAATTCTCGTTAATACCTGAGTGACCTGTCTCGTTTTTATGATATCTTTCGATTTCCTTAAATACTTCCTCTTCGGGTTCTAAATCTTTTGCATGAAATGAACACCTTACGAATTGTACATTGTTATTTCCATCGAAGAGTTCTATTATTTTCAGTTGAAGCATGTTGTATTTGTGGTCATCTAGTTCCGTATAAATACCAATTTTCCCTTTAACTATATGAGTTGTGAGAATATTTTCTAAATTATTATCGATGTCGTTGGAATCTATGTACTCGTATATTGTCTTTTTGTTCTGTTTTATTTCGATATCTACCCTTTTTTCATTTGTTAAAATTATTTGCGTATTAAAACGATTTACCGCCGATTGGAGGATATGTATGTGGTTGTGGAGGTCTTCGGCCTGTGAATGTGCGGTTGCTAAGTCGTCGACGTTGTTGTGGGGGGATACGTTTGAATTGTATAAAATGTATGTTTCATCGAATTGAATTCTACTTAGGAAATCGGATACATGGTTATTTTTGCCTTTTATGTATTGCATGTTTATATTGAATTCGCTTAACCTAATGAGCCACCTGTACAATCTTGGATTAAGTTCTCTTCCTTGCGATTTTACTAAAAGCCACCTTAAAGGTTGGTGATCGGAAAGTATATCGAATTTAACTCCGTAAAGATATGGTCGGAAATACGCGGTAGACCAAACGATAGCTACAAGTTATTTTACCGTTGTGGAATAATTTTTTTCATGAGCATTGAGTGTTCGACTTGCAAAACAAATCGGGTGGCCGCCTTGTTGTAAAACTGCACCTAGAGCAACATTACTAACATCTGCAATGAGTTCGAAGGGTTTGGAGAAATTTGGATATTTTAGAACTGGAGCTTCTGTAATTATTTTCTTTAATTTTTCGAATGCGTTTATAAAATTTGGTTCGTCCAGGTTGACCTTGGCATTTTTTTTAAAGAATTTAATAAGGGGAAAAGCAACGTTTGAGTAGTCCTTTAGAAAATTTTCTATAATATCCAGTGACACTTAGAAAAGATTTGATATTTTTCGTATTTCTGGGTAGTGGGATTTTTAAAATAGCATCTATTTTAGCTGGATTATGTTTTACTCCTTCGGGAGTAAGGATATGGCCTAAATATGGAGTTTGTTTACGAAAGATCTTACGTTGGTCTATTTCAATTTTTAAATTTGCTTCCCTTAGTCTATTCAAAATTTTATTAACATCATTAACATGTTCTTGAAAGCTTGAGGAAAATATAAGTATGTCATCTAGATAAACAACGCAATTCTTATTAATTTCGTTTTTTAGGATGGAATTGATTTGCCGCTGAAATGTTGCAGGTGCGTTCTTTAATCCGAATGGCATTCGAGTAAATTCGTAGTGACCGTGAGGAGTGGAAAAAGCGGTTTTCGCCTGGTCTTCTTGCTTAACAACAATTTGGTGAAAACCCTTCGCCAAATCTACAGTAGAAAAGTATTGGGCTCGACCTAATTTATCTAATATATCCTCTATATTAGGTATAGGAAACTTATCAGCGGTGATTTCGTTTAGTTTTCGATAATCTACTACTATTCTCCATTTCTTTATTCCTGAATTATCTAATTTCTTCGGGACTATCCATAGTGGTGAATTATAAGGAGAGTTACTCTCCTTTATAATACCTTGTTCTAATATATTATTTATTTGATTGTAAATTTCCTGTTCGTATATTTGTAGATAACGATATAATTTTGTATAAACTGGTCTATCGGTTAGGGTTTTTATTTCGTGTTGGGCTAAATTGGTTTTTGTAGGTGTTGGCTTTCTGTGTATATTAGGTCTTTAGATGAAAATAAAATTTTCTTGACAGCTTTCTCCTCTTCACTATTTATATCTTCATAGAGGCTTTTGCGAATTTTATCATTTAACTGTATTTTTTCCAAATTATAAATTTGATCAAACTCGAATGGACATGTTTCAAACAAATTTATTTTTTCATTATTTCTAATTAAAGTTTCGGTATTTAAATTTATAATAGCTTTCATTGGTTTAAGAATATTTATCCCTAAAATAGCATCAAACTTCTTATTTTTAAATTCGGTCAACTTCCACGACATTGTTTCTTCCATATTGAATTCGGAAGGTAAAACTGTTATAATTTCGTGTGTAATTGTTGTGATATTATTTAGTGCATTAAATGTTATTGGGTCTTTTAAAGACAACCTCTTGTACTGTGTCAATTTTTTAAAATCGAGCAACGAGGTTGTCGATCCCGTGTCAATTAATGCTACTATTTTATCTTTATTTATTGTTCATTCGACTGCCGGAAGTGGTTGTTTTGGGCTTCCAAGTAAAAATTTTGTTCTTCGTTAATCTGTTGTGTAGTCTGTAAATGGTCGACTTCCATTTGCGAAGTTCTTTCTTGTCTTGAGTTTTCAGTGGAATTATTATTATTATTTCTATACTGGCTTGAATTAACTGCATAATTATTATTATCATTATTTCTGTGCTGACTTGAATTTAATGTATAATTATTATTATTTTGATTTTGTCTGGAATATTGAGCAGAGTTATTATTATTTTGATTTAGTCTAGAATTTTGAGCAAAGTTATTATTTGGATTTTGTCTAGAATTTTGAAAAGAGTTATTATTATTTTGATTTTTATTTCTTATTAGACCTTCCGATTCTAATAGATCATATGCTTCTCTTATATTTGTAATATTTCTATTTATAATTACGGAGGCAAAGTTTACATAGATACTATTTATAAAGGTTCGTAATATTATTTTGTCTACATTTACAGGATTAAATTCAGTAGGTTTTTGAGGATCATATTCATATTTTTCAGTAATTTTACATAATATAAAAGTCCTCATAACATTCTATAATATTATATTTCTTATTCACCATAAATGCTTCCTGGAGGAAATTGTTGTAGCTTTCCTTTGGTCAGAAATTTTTTACTAGTGCCTTTTTTTATTTCGTTCCACGATGGATTCGATCCAAGTGTCGGCATCACATGAATTGCCTTTCCTTGTATTTTGTGGATAATGATTCGTTGCAATACGTAAGCTTTCTCCGTGGGGTGCTGGCTAAAAAAATATAGAACCATGTCGACTTCTCGTAGGAATGACGACAGAGCATACGAATCGTCGCCTCTGAATTCGTGAATGTGACGAGCATCGTTGATTAGATCGTTTATTGTCAGTTGCAGTGACATTGTATTTTATTGTTATTATTTATTCTTTTGTTACAATAATTTATTTCTTTACTTTGCTTAAACTTTGTTTGTTTGAGCTTTACTTTGCTTAAGTTTTTCTTGAACACGTTTTTTAAATTTAGGTTAAGTCGAATTTGCTCGTTGTCACTTTGTGTAATTGTTTATTTACGAGGGCGGATTGATATTGAAGCTACCTAGCGCTAGATGGCAGCACAAACACAAAAACTTTTTTTTGTTTAGAAATTGCGATCTGTCAAACGTCAGCTGTTAAAATTTCACCCAAATTCATCGATTAGTTTATTTGTTGTAGTCGTTTGAAGTAAGCAACTTTTGTGTTTCTTGAAAAATGGAAAAAGGCGAATTTCGTGCAGTGATTAAACACTATTATTTGAAAGGGAAAACGGCGAAAGAGACAAAAGAAAAGCTCGATAAACATTACGGCGAGTCTGCTCCGTCAGATTACATGGTAAAATATTGGATTACTGAATTTAAACGCGGCCGAACAAGCACTGCAACAATACCATCAACAGGAAGGCCAAAAGAGATGGCTACTGAAGAAAATATCAAGAAAATCCTCGATATCGTTATGAATGATCGCCGAGTCAAGTTGCGTGAGATTGTTGAAATGGTAAACATATCATGTGTGTTCAACATTTTGCATGAACATTTGCATATGAAAAAGCTATCGGCAAGATGGGTGCCGCGTTTGCTCAGTGTCGAACAAAAACGAGTACGACAGACCACTTCACAGCGGTGTATGGACATGATAAAGCGTAATCCTGTTGATTTTTGGCGTCGATTAATAACTGTTGATGAAACGTGGGTCCACCACTACACACCTGAAACCAAAAATCAATCGAAACAATTGGTGGAAGCTGGTGGAAGTGCTCCGAAGAAGGCGAAGGCAGTGAAATCGGCTGGCAATGTTATGGCCACTGTTTTTTGGGATGCACAAGGAATATTGCTCATCGATTATCTTGAAAAAGGATCCACAATCACAGGAAAGTATTATCGTGCATTATTGGATCAATTGATTGATGCAATCAAGGAAAAACGACCACATTTAAAGAAAAAAAAAATGCTCTTTCTTCAAGACAACGCACCGGTTCACACAGCATTAGATACGATGCTAAAATTACGTGAAATACACTTCGAATTGGTTAATCATCCACCTTATAGTCCAGATTTAGCTCCTAGTGACTTTTTCCTGTTTCCAAACTTGAAAAAATGGCTCGCAGGAAAAAGATTCATCTCAAACGAAGAAGTGATTACCGAAACTAACGCGTATTTTGAGGGGTTCCCGAAATCGAATTATTCAGATGGTATAAAAAAGTTGGAATATCGTCTTACTAAGTGTGTCGAAGTAAAAGGAGACTATGTTGAGAAATAAATGGTTTTTGAAAAAAAAACGTTTTTTCCTACTTAGGTAGCTTCAGTATCAATCCGCCCTCGTACACAATACAAACTTAATTTGCAATTATTTTTTGTTTCTTAATGTGGATCTTCGGATCACAATTAGTCTATGTCACTTTGCACAATACAAATTTCGTATGCAATTGTTTTTTGTTTCTTAAGATCTTCGGATCACATTAATTTTAATCCTATTCGACTGCGCCAAATAAATCTTCAGATTTTAATTTTTTAACCTAATTCTTTTTTATTGTATATTCAACCACTTTAAGACTTAGACTAAAAATTCGAGTAGCAGATTACTAAGCTTAATGTAACATATATGTTAGTTAACATTATACTGTAAGTAACATTATGTATCTCGCGCGAGTGCGGACGGAAAAAAAACCAGATTTTGTTTGAACAAATATCTCAGAAGGCATGGGTGGTGTTCTTTTTTGGTGTGCATAGTTGATTCTATATCAAGCTGTAAATCTTTAAAGATTAGTGATTTTGCCAAGCGAATTCATTAAATACTTAAAAGTTTATAGGCACAGCATCCTCAAATACAAGAGCAGTTCTTAGTTTGCAGGTAAACAGCCATAGGGTTTTGGTGAAGTGAAATAAAAGTGAGAGACAGAGTACAATGCATAGGATCTGCAGATTGAAACAAGATAGTTTAAAAATAAAATTTGGTTCTAAATATTACTCGGCGTATATACAACTAAGGACTTCGAATCCAGACAAGATAAATAGAAACAAGAAGGTAGCTACCGTCTCCATCCCAAAGATAAGTTTCGATATTTAAAAATTATATGTATATTAATATATAAATAGCTTATTTTTAAAATAAAATGATTAATAGAAGTAACATATATTTAAAATTATACGTAATGTTATCTATATAACCTACATTTAAAAATTACAAATAGTTGTATGTGTAACGATTATTTCAAATAGGATTAGAGATTAAACAAAATGTTAGGCTAAGGCGGAGGCGATGGGGCAGGCTCGCCTGACAAAAAGGATGGATGCGGAAAGGCTGCCGTAGAGAAAGGTGAATGAATGCGGTAGCGTTGTATAGAATACAAATGTTATTGCTTATTCCCCCGATGCTGCAAGGCGGGGTAAGATCCGTTCCCACTGAAGCTAGATCTAGCCATGGTGACTTTCCTGCGGTCGATCAAGTGGGGACATAATAACGGTATGGCATTTAGGATTGACACAAAAGCTAAAGACACTCCTGCCCAGGAAATATTGCTATATACTTTTACGTAAAACAACCGAATGCTTGTTCAGCCTTGCAAAATGCAGGTGTATCGCAATGTAGTATCCTAAGTCCCATTTTGTATTTATTATATACTCGTACACATGATTTACCTATCTAAAATCAATATGTAACCACAGCACTGGCATACGATACTGTGAAACTATGCTAAGTTAGTACAGATAGTATTTTCTTTAAAAAGCACACCGCACAAGCCGGTTTATATAAATGCGGTAACTATTCCTTACTGTAACGAAGCTAAATACCTTGGTATTAAACTTAACGCCAAACTTCGCTGGCGCATGTTAAGAAAAAAACGAAAAGAATTCGACTATAAATTAAACATATTTTATTACCTCATTGGCAGACACTACGCTTTCAACCCATAACAAATTACTGATCTATAGTCACATCTTGAAGCTGGTCTGGACTTATGGCATACAATTTTGGGGATGTGCCAGCGAAAAATACATTAACACTATCCAAAGACTTCAAAACAAGATATTGCTATAGATTGTTAAAGCTCCATACTACGTGAGAAATTGTGAGCTCCATCGTGATCTTAACATGCAAACCATCATCAACGTGGCGAAAGGATTTGACATGCCTCACAAATAGCGATTAAGATGGCATATTACGTTGAGTCATCAAGTCTGCTCCAGACGACTGCACAGCACCGACGGCTGCAACGCAAAACAGTATCACACCTAATGGGTAACCAGTAGCAGCAGTTATATATTACATATTTATATAGTATATATATATATTTTTTTCCATATATATTATTTATTGAATCCTTCTTAGAATATAAGAAACTCACAATAAGTTTTTGAATCTTAAGAACTAATTTAAAATTAATATATTCTTGGCCAATGGTCCGAACATAACATGAATTAGCATAGGATTACATAGGTACACATTACATTATACAGTACAGTTGAGATTATATATACAGAGTGAATTTCTATTGTAGCAGGTTAATGGTATCTTTCCTTTTTAATCGTTCGTGACATTTGTTTGACAATAGCTCCCTTGCTAAGGTGTTCGGGAGTAGTTTCAGCTTCTTTGAGTAACTTCTGCAACATTTTTTTATTTCTTCTTTCATTGTGTATACGTTTAAATCTCTGTGGATATTTTCTGTTTTTTTAGTACTAGGGTGCACCTGTAATTGTCCTAAGGCATTTTGATTGGCTACGTTGGAGTTTAACAATATTAGATGGCGATGCGGTTCCCCACAGTTTGATTCTGTAGGTTCATATTGGCTTTACAACGGCTTTGTATAGTAGTATTTTGTAAGATAGGGTTTGTTTTGATTTTTTGCTTACAAGCCAGTGAAGTTGATTGATTTTTAGTTTTATTTGAGTTTTTTAGCTTCTATATGTTTACCCCATGTGAGCCTCCGGTCAAGATGAATGCCTAAGTACTTAATGTTTTCGGTCTGTGGGATGGATTGTCCGTTTATTTTTAGAGAAGGGCATGTTCCCACTCTCAGAGTGAACGTGACGTGAGCACATTTGGATTCGTTGACTTTAATTCTCTAGTTAGCTAGCCAGACCTCCAGCAAGTTAAGATGTTTTTGGAGGTGACTGATAGCGTTTTTAGGGCAAGCGTTTGAGCATAAAATGGCTGTATCATCCGCAAACATCGAGGTAAGTGTGTGACTGCTGGTCGGCATGTCTGATGTGTAGAGCAAGTATAGCAGAGGACCCAGTACACTCCCCTGCGGGACACCGGCATGAATGTCACATGGGTCTGAAGTGAACCCTTTATGAATTACCACAAATTTCCTCTGCGACAAATAATTTGTGAGTAGATTGTGGACGTTTCCAGGCATTAACTTTTTAAGTTTGTATAAGAGGCCCTCGTGCCATACTTTGTCAAAAGCCTGAGTAATATCCAGGAAGACTGTTGGGCAATATTCTTTATTTTCGAATGACTTCCTAATAATCGAGACAATGCGATGCACTTCTTCTATCGTGCTATGATGTTTTCTGAAGCCAAACTGGTGTTGAGGGATCATTTGCCCATCTGTTATTATAGGGGATATTGCCTTAAGAAACAGTTTTTCAAATATTTTCGAAAGCAGAGGTTGGAGGCTGTAAGACGACATGAGCGTATGGTCCTTGCCGGGTTTCGCTACCATAATGATTTTGGACATTTTCCAGTATATTGGGTAATAGCCGAATCGAAGGATAGCGTTGAAGATATGCACTAAGCGAATACAAGCTGAACTGGGTAGTTCTTTTATCATTCTACCTGTTATTTGGTCATGTCCCGTGGCTTTTTTAATGTTTAGGTCTTTGTACACCGCTTGAAATACTTTTTTCTTTTTTATTACGAGAGTTATTTGTGTGTGCTTCGAAATCAAAGTCGGAAACTGGAAGTTCGTTGTCGGCGGATTTGGGAAGAAAACTCTTTTAAGGTGGCTAGCGAACAGAGTACCCTTTTCACTGCAACTTCTGGCCCAGGTTTCGTCACTTAAATGTAGAGGCGGGTCGGTGAGGACGGGACGCCTCAAGTTTCTCGCTGCTCTCCACATGGAATAATCAGTTGATATAGTGGGGGATAAGTTTTCAAGATTCTGCTGAAGTTTTTTCACTTTTGTCGCTTTAAGGATCGTTCTAAGCTTCCCGGAGCAGCATGACAGTTGATTTTTAAGGTTTGGTGATCTGGATTGTTGCCATTTCCTTCTCAGATTCCTTTTCTGTTTAACTAGAGCTTCGATCTCATTAGAACTGAAGATTGAGTTTCTAATTCTGCATTGGTTTTTTTTTACAGGAGTAGCTACTTTAGCCCTTAAAAGCATCAGCCGATTTAATGTTTTAATCGCACAATCTATGTCATGGGAGTTTGTCAGTTTACAGTCATATTGAAGGTGAGTGCTTATGAATTTTTTGTAGTTTATCCAGTTGGTAAATTTATTATGCGGCATTAAATGTGAGTCTGGTGGGGGTGTAATAGTGGAGTTCATTTTTACTGTTGTTGGCGAGTGGTCTGAGTATAGATCGTAGCACGGTTTCGCAGATATGTTCGATGTAGCAAGACCTTTGAATATCCCAAAACCGATCAGATCTGGTGTTTTCCGCCTGTCTGAGGGCCAGTTAGTTGATTGGAAGATATTATGTCCTGGCCAAGTTTCCTGACAACCGACCATAGTTTTCTGCCTTTCGGTGTGATGAGGCGGGAACCACAGTATGTGTGTTTCGCATTGAAGTCCCCGGCAACTATGAATTTAGTCCTGAGGGATGCAAAATTCGTTGTATTGCTGTTCTTTTATACTGAACCGCGGCGGACAATAAATCGCTGTGACTATGAATGAATATGTGAATATAAAATACAAAATGCTTTTCTTGTAGCTTTATTTTAAATTTATTCAAGGCAAATTGCTTGTTAGTACCTATAGTTTGTATTTCTTATACTAGTTGCAATAAGAAAGCGTCTCTGTATAGTGTTTAAGTTGCGTTATGGAAATAAAAAACAATAAAAAAACTTAAAACTTGATTATATCCACCAATCAATGCTAACACAACATTGCATCTTTATCGATTAGCTTTCAAACTTTTTCTGCTTTACATAATCTTTTTTTTTGTATATATATGTATGTTTATCTCTCGTACCATGCAATTTGATATTTACCCTTGCAATAGCAATCAACACACATTGCAAACACGACCATGGAAGCAAACGGATGATGTGCACAACGCCTTGAAGAAACTACTGTTGTTCTTCTGCTAATCAGCAGATTGGAAGGAACAATATACAATATGATTTATTCTGTTATTCTCTCATAAATTCAGTTTTCAGGTGCTTAATATCGGATGTTTCTAAATCTTTTGGGCTTCACCGCCTGCAATATTTAAAACTGCAATGTTGACGCAGCAAAATGCAACATTTTTGATTTATCCTGTTATTATCTCATCTCATGCATTCTACTAATACAAATGTCGTACTTCATAGGTGTCCCGGTTACCCAACTACGACTCACATTATAAATTTTCCACCTTCGCACTTTTGGGAAATAGGCCGTTCATCCTAACACTAGCCTATAAACACGTAATGACCGCAGTTTTTTACACACGTATATTATGTTATTGATGTGAGTTACCTCGGCGCATGTTGCCCGTAGTAATCTCAGTACAATATTATGGAGTAAAATTAATGTAGAAGTTTCTAGAATAATATTGTAAATTATTTTACTTTTGCTTTAAGGATCACGGCGTTTGGAAACCGCTGCTGGATATGTTATCATCTCAATCATCTACAGATTTGCTTATTGCTGTGACGTCAACCATTTGCAATATGCTTTTAGAATTTTCGCCATGTAAAGAACTGTTACTTCATTCTGGAATAATGCAACAGCTTTGCTTCTGCACGGAACACAGTGATCGCTCATTACGTATAAATGGCATATGGGCTTTCATGAATATGTCGTTTCAAGCAGAGCAACAAGTCAAAACAGACATTTTTAATACTCTTGGCACCAAAAGGATACTAAAGTTACTAAGTGATTCAGACATAACAATTGTGATGAAAACATTGGGATTACTCAGGAACATTTTAAGCAAATCTCATCATATAGATTTAATTTTGTCGGTACATTCAGTACAAATTTTAGAATCTCTAAATATGGTGTTGGAGTCAAAGCATAATTCAGAAATAAAAGAACAAGTTTTATGTATTGTTGGAAATATTGCAGCGGAAGCTCAGAATGGAGATTATATTATAAATGACGAGAAATTAATGGCCCGCTTAGGAGTATTTTTGGTAAGTATACTTTAATAGTAAGAAAGTATCCTATATTTTAAAAAATTACATTATTTAGTTTCTGAATAAACTTTTTTCTTTCAAACGTGAAGTGCTACTAGTTTTAAACTTCTAATAATATGGCTTACTATATGCATTTTTTACTGATACAATTCCGTTAGCTGGTCAGCTGGTAGTCTCACAGAATTGGGAAGCGAATTCGAATCTTTCCCAAGGCATGTTCTCGAAATGTTTCTTTCTAATTATTTTTTGAAAGCCTTAGTTTTTAGTACTCATGCCCCCAAACTGGGTCGTTTGTAAAATATCCTTTTAGCTTATTGACCGCATCAATTTCGTTTTCAGACATTTTAAATGCAATATCCTTCTTTAACAATTCGGTCAACGGGCGAGCCATTTGTGCATAGCCTTAGATAAATTTTTGAAAATAGCCTGTTGAGCCGACGAACGACTGTACCGCTTTTACATTCGTTGGCAGAGGAAACTCAATCGCTTTAGTTTTGGTTTTACCCGGACGAATAGTGCCGCTTTCTACCGTGTGCCGTAAGAAATCAATTTTTTGTTTGAAGAAAACACACTTTGTCGACTTTACTTTCAACCCGTAGCTTACTGATCTAATGATATCTTCGACATATATTTCCATCACATTTTCGATTATTAAATCTTGAAAAATATGTGTCACAAATTGAATGAATGCTGACGGCGAGTTACAAATTCCAAATGGTGCACGGTTAAATTCGTATATGCCCGTTTTAGTTATAAGCCCGGTAAATCGCTCACTTTCTTCTTAGCACGTGAAAGAATCTATTTTCTAAATCAAACACTGAAAAATATTTCTCGTTTTGCAATTTCTCCAATACGTCGTCAACAAATGGTACAGGTAATACGTCTTTTAAAACCATTGTATTGAGTTTACGGAAGTCTCTATAAGTTCCATCCTTCTTATTTGCCACTACAATTCTGCGGGCATAATCAGATGTTGATTTTCTTATAATTCCTTGCTGTGGCCAAATGCTGCTTGTTGGTTATGTGGTAACCGGCTTGGAGAATGGCGAAATGAAGCAGCACTATCTGGAACAACTACTACAACGTAATTGGGTACTCCAATGTTTTTTTCTTCTTATTTTTAAACTGTGAGACTATCTCTGCAATTTCTTATTCTATTCCGGAGAAAGATTTATTTCTGGTATCTGGTATCTGTAATTTGAAAAACGATAAACAAATGTTCCTCTTTGTCTGCAATAACATTATGGAACGTGTAATCGTTTGTATTGTATGTAAAAGAGAATTTATATACACAATCATCTCCCAATAAAACGGTATGTCTTAGCTTACCATCTGGAAGAACTAAACTTTTGAGTACTTTTTAGTCCGTCAATCACAATGTCAGCTTCTATACAACCTTTTGTTTTTGTTGGTGCGTTTCCTAATCCATAGAGTATAGTTTCAATTCTGTCGAGTTTGATGTTCTGAAATTTACTTCTATAAATGCCTTCTTGCATAATCGATACTTCGAGCCAGTATCAATGAATCCATTTATTTTCACGTCGTTTATTAAAATATTTTTAACACGATTCTGCATTATCAAATTCAGGTAACGCGCTGTGTGGTTTCTCTGAGAATGCCACATTCTTTTGGCATGAAACCTCCGGAGTACATTGTGCCTTTCTGTGTTCTGGTGATCCACAATTATAGTAGTCCTTTTTTTGTCTCTTTCCAGTCTGCATTTTTGCTACTATTGTTTCTGTATTTTTGCCGCATATACTCCTTCAAAATTTGCATACCTCTCTCTTAACTCTTTAATTGTTTTCGCTTCATAAAATCACCACTTGATTTCGCTCTTCAAGTTAAGTCGGTCGACAATATAACGAATAATGCAAATCTCATCAATGTTTCCCATTGCAGCAATTTTTTTCAGATTAAGCACATATTCATGGAACAACTCAGTTTGGCGTTTTTTTCGCTCGCTTAAATTCTTTTGCAGCTCATCACTGTTGTACATTTTATGAAATTCGGTCACTAGTACAGTTTTCAAGGTTTTGTGGTCACTAACGGCTACCGTTTCTAGAAACATTTGTGCTGTCTTTGTGATTTTATTTCGTGCCTGCTTTTCCGTTAGATCGTATGCCTCCGCATTTTGTTCAAAATTTTCAAGCCAAATATTATTGGTATTGTTTCGCTACCCGTCTATTGATATGCCGCTACTGCTTTCCCTGCTGTCCATCCCTGCCGCTAATAATCGAAGTGCCTCACTCAATTCGATCATATCACCTGTTGTAGCTGTTGCTTTTCTTGCTGCTGGTGCGGGCAACATTATGTTTCACGACTGAAATTGAAGTTGTGTTGTAGTTGTGAAATTGGTATTATGGTTCACAACTCCAACAAAGTTTCGTTGTATAGTTGATATATTTAATTGGAAGTATTTTATGGGAAAATTCCGAATAAACAACAAAAAGGGCGTCTTGTTGATTTGGTGGAAACAAAGCCAGAAATAGTCCGAGGCAAAGGGCAGTTTGGGACCACCCGTCAGCAAATAAACGTAACATGGGCACAGTTCTGTGGAACTCAATTGCTTAGGTTCGCCAACCAGGACACGAGCGCAGAATGGAAAAGTGTATGTTTTATGTGCAAAGATCAAAAACAACAAATATAAAATAATAATTTTATTTTCTTAGGTATTGGCAAACTACAAGGGCAATTTGAGGCGGAAACTAGACAAAAATAAAGAAAATTGTTTGGCTACAGACGGTGGGTCATCTGAGTTGGTGAACTTGACCCCAACTGAGGAACTAAATAGCTTAGGTTCGCCAACCAGGACACGAGCGCAGAATGGGAAAGTGTATGTTTTATGTGCAAAGATCAAAAACAACAAATATAAAATAATAATTTTATTTTCTTAGGTATTGGCAAACTACAAGGGCAATTTGAGGCGGAAACTAGACAAAAATAAAGAAAATTGTTTGGCTACAGACGGTGGGTCATCTGAGTTGGTGAACTTGACCCCAACTGAGGAACGGCTTCACCAGTTAACGGAGGCAAATCTGTCGATAAACCCTTCCGCTCTGCATTTGGATTACCTCACCCTCTATTACGCCTACTCTTAAACGCATGCGGCCGAGTAGCATATCTACTGAATCGACGCTTAAAGATTTTGAAAGAACAAGCAAGGACACAACAAGAGTTTTTGAAAACGCTTGAAAAAATTTAAAGCACAAATTATAAAAAAATATAATAGAAGAAAACAAAGAAAGCAAAGCTTGAACAAATGAAGTGATGATAGTTTTAAGAAATATTGATTTTTTTTATCATTATTGTTTATAAGTAAATGAAGAGGGGTTTTTTTTTATTAATTAGTTTTAAGCTAGTGAAGACTTGTTTTTGTTTAACTCATTTTAACAAAATGAAGACTGTTTTTGATTAATTAATTTTAAGAATTTTTTTTAAATATTTTTCAGAAAAATGTTTATTTTTTTTTTTTTTTGTTATATAAAATAAATTGAAGACAAAATTGTAATTTTTATTGGAAGGCACGCTTTGTGCTGTTTCGGATTGTTTCCGCTACATCTATGTTGTTTCTTTCTTCAGAAAGTTCATCAGGCATGACTTGTATGTTGTCATCATATAACAAAATTCCATTTGGATATTCCACTTTAAAATACTGGCTGATATTATGCAGCGCACAGCACTCGTTTACAAATTTTGTGGTATTTTCTGTGTCTCTTACAGTAATACAGTGGAATATGAAAGACTACATAAATAATTTCGATGAACTAGCATTATTAATTAAAGACAAGCAACCAGATGTTATCTGTATTCCTTCTCAAAATACTTCAACTATCACACCTAAATCATATGTTAGACATTTTTCCAATATAGACAGCAATAAAACAGGCCAGCCTAAACAGGCCATTGGCATCTTAGTCAAACGACATATCCCCCATAAAATCCTCACTATAAACTCAAGCATCGCTCGTAGAGTAGAGTTTGACCTAAATTTCAAGTTTACAATTATCAATAAGTATATTTCTCCCCAGAGCAAGACATAATTACATTTCTTAATCAAATCTAATCTCCATTCATTTAAAGTGGTGACATTAACTCTTAGAGTCCACTTTGGGGATCCAAAAATGCTAAAACTAGGGGAACTAAAATCGAAAACATAACTTTTTCAGAAAATTTGATACTCCTAAACGACGATTCATCCACACATTTTTCAACACACAACTTTATTTTCACCTCACTTAAGCAATAGATGCTCTTGGCAAGTCTCCGATTCTTTATATGGAAGCGACCATTATCCAAAAATTACTGAGTTAACACTTTTTAAGTTCGAAAAAACAAAAACTATCTAAATTTTTAACTGACATTGCTGACTGGTCTGTCTACCAAACAGAAAGTTAAATTCTTTTGAAAACTGGATATTTAATAATATTCATCAAGAAGCTGCTAGAATTAATAGAACTATTAGATCAGCCGCAAATATAGCCATTCCTCAAACTAAACCTATAATTGATAGAACTTGTACCCATTGGAGGAGCAATGACTTAAAGAAACTCCGTAAAAACAAAATACTTCTTTGGGTCGAATACAAACGTATTAGGTCCATTGTAAATCTAATAGCTTTTAAAAGGGCCAAGGCTATATTTAAGAAATCAGTTGAAGAAGCGAAATGTAAAAGCTTCGAGGATTTTACTTCCAAAATTTCTCCCCTCTCAACACCAAACAAATATTGGCCGATATTAACTCTCCGGTATACCGCACCCAAAAATCAACTCTACAAAGGTTAATCAGAGATTAATAGCATCTTCCCTAGAGATAGACGAAGCCTTTGCTTTCAATTGGTCTAATTATTCAAAAGACTCCAACTTCGCAAACCTAATACATCAGAAATAAAAACGATATCCTTGCATCGTCATGTGAGCAGGTTAGACTGTGAACCTCAGCTAATAATTTGGGGACTGTTTTCTCCTTTGTAGAATTTCAACTACAATAGCTATACAAATCGCCAAAAGCAAAACACCAGGGTATGATCGTATATCATACCCTATGATAAAACATCTGCCAAAATCTGCTAAAGTGAAGCTGTTAAATCTCTATAACACTGTGTTGGAAAAAGGAAGGTACCCTCTACACCTGGCGCGCAGCAATAATTCTAGCTATACATAAACGCAACAAACCTTGTCATGAAATTAGTGGATACCGACCAATATCTCTTCTGTCATGTTTAGGGAAGATTTTGTAAAAAATGTTCGCAAAAAGACTAATTTGATATATCAGAAAAAATAAGTTTATTAGACATAACCAAGTAGCATTTAAAAACAAACATAGCCCATTAGAAGCTCTGTTTCACCTTCAACACTACGTGTCGGATACTCTTTCGTCAAAACATCACGTCTCGATATTGGCCACGGATTTTGAAAAAGCTTTCGATCGCGTGGGGATTCATGCGGTGTTGAAAGAACTGGAGACGTGGTGGGGTGTGGTGTAGGTCCGAACATCTTTGAAGTGGTTAAGGCCTTTATGGCCGGCCGTACATTTCTTGTTAGAAACAATAGTAAACTTTCTCATTCTTTTCCTCTTTTTAATGGTATCCATATACTCGTACGCAGATAACGCAATATTTTTTACTAATACGAAAAATATTTCGATAGCAAAATAAGAGACCAATATATAAGACACAAGAAAACAATTAGACCTGGGTCCCAGGTCATGCAGGCACACAGGGAAGCGAACTTGCTGCAATAACCCCGTGTCTCTCGTTCCATACATCAAATGAAAAGATCTATACAAACTGATAAAAAAATCATCTGAGTTAAACAAAAATAACAGACTGGGCCCGCTTTAGACAACGGTCGGTAGGTAAGGTGGCCGCTCGAAGGGCGCACTTCATCATTGTGATACCCCATGAGACATCAGGTCCCATCCCTTTCAAAGGTCGAGCCATATGGAGCTTTTAATGAAGCTGGTGATGGAGCTAATCTTTTTACTTGAGATAGCTCCCAAAGAGTCCAGAAAATGGTCGCTCAGGATAGTGCGCCTCCTTCTGGACAACACTAGACATGTGCATAACAGGTGTGTAATGGACTCTTCCTCCTCCTCGTTCATGCAACTGCTGCAGAAGTCGTTAGAGGCAATCCCCAGCCTACAACCGTGAGTACCCAGGGTTCAGTGTCCGGCTAGGACACTAATTATGGAACCTAAACTTAGTCTATTTTTTGAGATACTAAGTGCTTTCAGCGCTTGAAATTTATATCTGGCCAGGTTTATCTAGCTATTTTGCATCCTGAAAATTGAAACCAGTGCCTGCCCGCTGTGCCTAAGGATATTGTATTTCCTAAGAGCTTAGATGTGGCAATAGGAATACCGAAGTTCGACCTATCTGGTTCAATTGGTATGGTAGTACCCTCACGGGCATGTTCATCCGCCTTGCAGTTCCCTGGAATATATCTGGGGCTGAGAACCCAACATATGCAGACGGGTCTGCTGAGCTATCTCGTCTAAGGATATTGTATTTATTAAGAGCTTACATGTAGCAATAGGAATACCGAAGTTCGACATATCTGTTTCAATGGGTATGATAGTACCCTCACGGGAAATATGTCTGTGGCTGAGAACCCAACACATGCAGACGGCTCTGCTTAGCTATCTCGTCTAAAGATTTACGGCAGCTCTTGACGGCTTTTGAGGTGATAATAGCCGAATCCAAGGATCGCAAAGCTGCTTTGGTGTCGGATAGAATGCAAATATCAAGCCCAGATATTTTTATTTTCTTTTGCCAAGATAGCCTCTATAGCCGCGACCTCAGCCTGAAAAAGACTGCAGTGGTCGGGGAGCCTAAAGGACATGTTAATGTCCAAATCTTCTGAGAATACAACACCTCCCACCCTACTCTGAAACTTGGATCCATGTAGATGTGCATCCCTTTTACATGAGATGCTGCGCATGCCATTGAAGGAGGAATACCCTCAAAATGTCTTAAAGTAGACGCATGACCTCCGTTCCTGGCAAACCATTGATGTTGTAAAGATGGCAGGATCGCCATGTAAAAATGGCAGGATCGCCATGTAAAGCTGGGCTCAATTAATTAATTTAGCGGCGCGAGAGCTAGCGCACAATTTCAATCGGCGACTACGTGAGTACAGCCAAATATTAGTGTATGAAGCGAAACATATGATCGCTATGTAAAGATGGGCTCAAAGTATTATTTAGCGGCGCGAGAGCTTGCGCACAATTTCAATCGGCGACTACTGGAGTACAGCCAAATATTAAATGAAAAACGAAAGGTTTGGTTTCCAGATCGAATCTGATTTATTGATAAAATCTTATTGCTATTTATACTTTTAATTCCTTATGTGCTAAGACTTAGTATATAATATGGTTCTTAATACATAAAGAGGGCTTTTGCAATGTCAGCGGAAAGTATCACGGTCAATGCCAGCGTACATTCGTTCGAGGGCATCGAACATTAGAATGCAACGTAATCAAAAACGTGCGCGCTGTTCGCGCTTCATAACGTAAATATTCTTATATGAGAGTTCGATGTACTTACGTTGGGTCTCCGCTCACATTGCATGTGCCTACGCCGGGTATGGTGTTGGCGTTTGTGTGTATATATATACATTATGCTTTTCATACACTACAATGTATACCTTTTAGCCTTATAGCTGAGTTTGCAGCCATTTTTTCGCCAAAAAGCCTTACAGGCAGCAGATTGAGCATAATGTCCAATGCTGCCGTTGGAGTCGTTCTAATGGCACTACTTATGAATACCTCTGCCATTTTTTATAACTTTGTTACCAGCCTCTTGTATGTGGACTTACTTAGGGCTATCCATCAAGCAAGCATCCCATAAAAAAGGACTGGTCGTACCACAGCTGTGTATATCCAATAGGTTACCTTAGGCAGTAACCAACATTTTTTACTTACAACTCTTTTGCAAGTGCATATAGCTATAGCAATATCATCGGCATACGCAACCACCTTGCACCCTTCCCTCTCCAGTCGAACAAGCAGCTCACTTACCGCTAAATTCCAGAATAGGGGTGAAAGAACTCCATCTTGGGGTGTGCCTCTGCCCATGGACTTTTTGGCCGACGCCGCCCCTAGCTATAAACTTATTATCCTGGCCATAAGCATATTTTCAACCAATAATTTGAAAGGGGAAGGCGTCAACTGTGGCAGTGCCACGTACACAGCAAGGCCATCGTTACTACCTGAGGTGTCCTGGTATCAGGAAAGTTATTATACAGCCTAATTTACCACCTGGCTGCAAAACAACTTCCAGTGGACACGATCCCAAGAACACCATGGATTAGGAGGGAGACAGTAATTAGTTGTATTACTCCGCAGTAGTCAGTCTGCCTATGGTAATCCCATAAGAGCCGAAGCTCCGCCATCCCAACACATTGCGCCATTGCAAACATTTAGGCTTTCGTACCCTGACAGGGTGACTGCTCTTCACGAAGGACAGTGCATAACATAATTAAACAACTATATTTGTTTGACTTAGGATAGGACACACCCAGCTCACTCATGAGCATCTGTTATTGGGAATCCACCGCTTTGTGGGAATACCTCATCCGTCGAACACACTTTAAATGAATGCACATCTGCAATCTATATTAGAAAGAAAGTATTTGGATTCGCATCCTCATGTAGTCTGTTAAAAGATTTTAATAATATAACAATTGATACTAATTTCTTACAAGAATGTGGCTTAATTTATAAATTGTAAAATAAATATATATATAATTAGCATCCGAGTCGTAGGCCCTGGCTGCTAGTACATTCATTATCTTCGTAAAAAGCCTAAGACTAGGAGCGAACAGATGCGAATATCTATCAAATCTTTATTAGGTAGGCCGCTTTTCAAACAGGCGAATAGCCAAATAAAGTTTTTACTTCTCAATGTTTAAAAAGCGGAGGAGCTACGCTTGTAAAGTAAGATTAGAGTTCTTTGCTTCAAAACAGCAGAATCAAAATCTGCAACTTTATTCAAAAATTCGGGTTCGTGCATCGCGTAGCCAGACGTAACCTGACTCGTCAGCGAAGTCAGCGAATATCGTGGGAAGCATAATGCACGAAAGTTCGCACTACGTTGCGTAACGGGTACATTGCTCGGCGTTGACTCTTCCCCTCTTAAAAATCTGCGTACCGCAGATCTGCATTCGGAACATATTTGGAAGAGTGGTGCTTTTCATCAGGATGAGTAGAAGTTGAGGATGGCGTATTACCGATGGTACCAAAAATTCGTACACTCGGGATATTCAGCTTTGCATGAAATTTTCGCCAAAGGATGCCAGAGAAAATTGCAATCAAAAAGATTAAAAGACTTCCTGTAAAGAGAGAAAAGTCTACTTTTCGGGTTAGTTTTGACAGGTACCTTACGTTCTCCGATGTCAATTCGTGTATGTATTCCAGATCTCTCAAGATTCCTTTGCTAGTAACATTTGCGAGGATTGGCGGCAAGGCTTGCAGTGTAGTTGTCAGGATGCTTGAGTAAGTGTTGTTGCCATGGATTACCTCCTCATTGAGTAACTGGATCACATAGCTGCCATTTAAAATCGTCGACGTGTTTCTGGAAACCAAATTTGCGATATAGTTCGTCAGGAAGATTGTGTTTTCGTTGATCAGTTCGATAATTCTTTCGTTGTTATATCGCATCTGGCATTCTGCAGGACCTCTTTTCAAGATTCTTGGCAGACACTGATCCTCTGGTATCTTCTGTATAGCCTCGGGGCTGCATAATGTTGAATTTACGATTGCCAGACAGTCGCCTATTATTCCAAACGTTTCTTCCCGGCTGATGAGTACCCTTTTGTACGGGACCACAACTTGCATACCACGGTTGATAGTTGCTCTGATGATCAGGTGATGGTAGACTTGCCTCTTTACCTTGGGTAGCGCCAGAACGTACAATAACGAAGACCCATTTGTGAAAATAGATGGTTTGCCATACTCTGTTGCTTCCACTATATTTTGGTACGGCAATGTTTCCACCTCGGACAAGATCTGATTGATTTCTTCGGCATTTAGAAGGTTGCTGTTCACGATGCCCGTCTTAGCCATTTGACAAGCGAGTACGATTTCGTTTACAGCTTCCTTTAGTATGAGAATCTTGTCCAGTATGCTCTGTTCAAAACGGACCTCATCGCCATCTCTACTGATATTGTTGTATTTCGCTGCCATTTTGTTAACCTTGTCGATTACTTCCTTCATCTTCCCAAAGAGTTCGTCGTTAATTTTATATTGGTGGTTGTTGTTTTCGATAATATCGTTCTCGCTTCGCAATACAGTATCCCAATCCGTGGCATCTGGATTTCCTGCTATCCACTTCCAAGCGGATCCAATCCAGTTTATTGAGCGTTTAGCCCTAGGATGTGTTGCAGTAAATTCGCTTAGACGCAGCTTCGTCACCCTCAGATGAAATTCAAGGATTGACTTAGTTTGTTCGTGTCGCACCGACCCATATACCAAGTCGGCGAGGGGTTCCAATGCGTTATCGTATTGTTGGAGGTCGACAATGTGCACCAGTTTGAAGCAGCCATTTAAAGTCCACCCATTTCCAGAACTAATGGTGACAATGGGAGCATGGTAATTAAATACGCTCAGTCCTTCGCCAGCGGCTATGAGTATACCTAAACTAAATATATTAATTCAAGAGGAGAAATATTAATTTTGTTGCTTAAATCTAGTAATATTGAAGTTAAATGTTAATTTTTTGTTTTGGTTTTGATTTTTTTTTGTTAGAGGAGAAATATTAATTTTGTTAGTGACCCCATTTTGGGTTCGTATGATTTATTTCCCAATTTCGGGATTCTTAATTTCTACGTTAGTTTTGTGTTATTTGCTTTGCTTTGCTTAGCTTTTAATTTTTGTATCCCAAGTTTGGGTCCTTCAAATTTTACGTTAGTATTTTATTTCAAATTTTGTTTTAAATAATTTTTGCAACCTTTGTCTTTCTCTTTTTTGTCCCTATTTTTTTATCAAAATTATAATTCCCTCTATTTATTTATAATGATGAAGCATCCGCGGGCTAGCAAGATGGGAGGTCCGTGTTATCCGTTTTACCAGTATTGCTTACTAAGGCACTCCCAGTATCAACTTGTCACAATATGCAATCTCCGGTTTGGATATGTGTTATTTATTGCCATGTAGACTTGCTGAAAGTCCACTTCATCATTGCCCTCGTACCATTTATAAAGCTGGGTACAGCATACCCTTTTTTAATTTTTTTATGTGGGACTTATGGATTTTTTTCCCTGTCTCGGTTATTACTGTAACCGTATTATCAATTGCAACGATTTCGTTTTTATAAAGAGGTTTTTGTTTGCCTTTTATTTGTTTATTGGCGACGTATATGACGTCGCCGGGTTTAAAGCTTTTGGGTTGAGTTTTTTTCGCGTTTAACCGTAAATTCCTTATTTTTTTGTTTTCTTCAATTTGACCGAGAATGTCATTGTTGAATTTTTCGCGAAAGTTTGCAACACCTTGGTAGTTGACCCGTTCGCTTCGATTAAAAAAAATGTAATTTGGTTTTTGGCGTGTGACGGAGTGGATTGTGTCGTTATACCTATCTACCGCTATTTGCAGAACTTCTTTAATACGTAAGTCTTGAAAGTCGTTTCTTATGCACCTGAAGATTTTTATTATGGTCGAATGTGATCTTTCTACTTGCCCATTAACCGCGCTTTTCTGAGATGGAGTGCGGTAAATTTCGATATTCAATGATCTAAGGAAATTTATATTGATGGGGGTTAAGAAACCACATTCATTGTCCATAACCACTATTTTGGGTATTGTAAAAAAATGCATTATCTGATTTGTTTTTTATTCGGAAAAATTTCGCAAATTTGGAAAATTTGTCGAAGACGGAAATGAATTTCTGACCCTATATTTCCATTATGTCCATATGGAGTATTTCACATGGAAATTTTTGTGTGGGCTGTAATTCGGGATGTGTCGGGTGCCTATCATATTTATTCAGACGACATATCTCGCAGGTTTTTATAAAGGTTTTAACTTGGTTTGTCATGCGAGGGAAATAGAATTTTTCTAAGATTTGTTGGGAGTTCTCTCGGAAATTCCTATGTGCCCTAGTGTGTTCGGTCTCGATTATTTCAAGCACACGCTCTTTGTTTGGCACATCAGTTACTACTCTTTGGGTTATACGGATTTTATATTGTGAAAAAGTATCTAAATAAATCTTTTGCAGTATCATAAGAAAATGTTCAGGAATTTTGACGCCGTTGATTACGGATGGGTTTAATTTTTCTTTTAAAATTTGAGTAAGATTGCTCTCATTGACTTTTTCAAGAGAGACGTAATGTCTTTTATAATTCGGATGGGGCTCCTCAACGCACATAAGCTCACGTCCTGTTCGGATAATAATTTGGTTTCTAAAAACATTTATTGGTGCTTCAACATGGGGTATTAAATCGGAATTGTCTTGTTCTGCGCTGTGCATCGTTGCTAAACTTTCATATTGACTAGGTTCATCTGGCTCATTCGATGTTTCTAGCGCGTTCACTTCTGTAGGTAGGCGTGAGAGAGCATCTGCCACTAAGTTTGATTTACCAGGTTTATAAATCAACTCGTGGTTATACTCTATTCGGCTTTTCCACCTCTTGAGCTTTGCGTCGTAATTCCTATTACTAAGCGCAAAGGTCAAAGGTTGGTGGTCGGCGAAAATCCTTATATTTTTAGCACCATACAGATAATTCCGCAGATTGTCTAACGCCCACACTATCGCCAACATTTCTTCTTCATTTGTGGCGTAGTTTTCTTCGGCGCGACTAAGGCTTCTAAAAATATAGGCAATCGGCCTATCCATTCCATTGATTTCCTGGGACAATACCGCTCCAATAGCATAATTGGAAGCGTCGGAAGTGAGATTAAATGGCTTTTCAAAATTAGGGAAGGCTAAGATTTCTGAGGACGTCAGAAGTTCTTTTAGGGTTTCAAAGGCTTCTAGGCCATCTTGATCTAAAGCGATCGGAACTTTTCTAGATTGATTCGCTCGGACATGTGCGTGTTCACCGCGAGTCAGATGCGTGAGTGGTTTGGCTATTTTTGCGTAATCGCGTATAAATTTCCTGTAGTAGGACGTGAGACCTAGAAAACTCTTGAGTTCTTTCACATTTGTAGGAGGGATCATTTTTTGTATCGCAGAAATCTTTTTTGGATCAGGAAGAATGCCTTTTGGCGTGATTAAGTATCCGAGAAATTCGACGCTATTTTTTTAAGAATTGAGTTTTTTCCAAATTTACTTTAAGGCCTGAAGATAAAAGTTTTGAGAATATTATTTCAACGTCGCGTAGGTGTTCTTCTTCGTTTTTGCTAAAAATTATTATGTCGTCGATATAGACATAACATATTTTGGCTAAGTACTCCTTTAGGACATCGTCAATCATTCTCTGGAATATTGCTGGCGCGTTCCTTAGGTTAAAAGGGAGTCTTAAAAATTCATATTTACCATTCATGGTTGAAAATGCAGTTTTTGCAATGTCCTTCCCTTTCATTAGAATTTGGTGGAAACCAGACGTTAAGCCTATAGTCGTGAAGACTTTTGCCTCACCAAGGCTAGCTATTGTGCTGTTGATATCAGGGATTGGATACTTGTCTGGAGTAGTGACTGCGTTAAGTGGCTTGAAATCAATGACCATCCTGTACTGTTTTTCTCCGTTTGGTTTTGGGTTTTTTGGGAACTACCCAAATCGGAGAGTTATACGGACTTTTGGACGGACGAATGACATTTTCTCGGATAAGTTCTTCTACTTGTCTATCCACTTCTTCTCGCATGCAATCTGGATAGGGATAGCTTTTTGTATAAATAGGCTCACTAGTAGTCGTTTTGATTTCTGCACGAACACTTGTTTCCACAATAGAATTTGGATCAAGAGTACCAAACAAATCGCTATATCTTGAAATCAAGTGTTTTAATCTTTCCTCAGTGGCCCTTGAAATTTTTTGACATGAAACTTTTACTAGATTAGCTTCCTGCGTGGTTTTTTGTTTTAGGGGTATCACTACATCGGGTTTTAATATGAGGATGTTAAGCTCTCTGTCGAGAACTGCTTTAACCTCACGAAGCGTGTCGTCCTCTATTACGCCATCAAAAGATTCTAAGCCTGGAAGGACAAAAAATGTGGTTTCCACATCCCTATTTGCGAATTCAAAAAATTTTCCGGATAGTTTTTCTGTAATTTTTAATCTTCCACCAGCGGAATTTACGAAAAAAGGTTTTTCTACTTTAACGGTTTTCTCGTCGACGCGAGGACTAATGTAGTTCTTATTGGCTCCTGTGTCGACGAGAAATTGCAGTTTTTTATTTTCTAATGTGGTGTATTCTATATATGGTATGCCTGAAAGGAGGCTCCCATTGTAAAATTTACTTCGTCTGACATTTGTTCGGTTGAAGTGCTTGGGATGTCATTTGAGTCGGTTGGAGGCGCATTATCTTCATTAACTATAGCCTCGGACTCAGTTTCGGGAATATCTTCGGCTGGCACCATGTAAAACATGCGCTGTTGTTTCATTGGCACGTTCATTGAAAATCCCTTCCTCTTAAAGGGCTGGAAGCCTTGGGGTCTATTTGAATAATTGACGTCCCTACTCTGAACCGATCGATCGACTTCCATTTTTACGGGTGGTTTCGGAGCTGTTGGCCTAGGAGGAACATTGCCACCCGTTCTGCCATCGAAAGGCCTTCTATTTGAAGCTTGGGGATATGTATTGGAGGAAAATCTCCTCGGAGGTAGATTTTGTCTGTTTTCGGTTTTACCCATTTGGTTCACCGGAATAGTTGTGTTGGGAATCCCAACAGGGTGAATGAAGTGACGTCGCACATTTAGGTTCTGTATGTCGAGGCAGGACGTATACGCTTCTGGTAAGGTTTGTGGCCTCTGAATGGAGATCAACCTAGAAAGGTCTCTATCTAAGCCACGGACAAATACGTCCAATGCCCTATTCCTATATGCTTCTACTAGGGCAGTGACCGTTTCCTGAGAGTAGGATTCGGTTTTAACCTTGTTTATAATCAAAGATAGTTGGTGGTTAACTAAAGCATAGAATGCGTCTAATTTCATGCCCCTCTGAGACAGCTGTCCGAGTTGGTATTCCAAAGTACGGATGTCTCTTTTGTCCGCATAGTGCAAGGACAGACACTTTTTTATAGTTTGCCAGTCATCATCAAAAATATTATAAGAAATCAAGGCAGAATCTGCACCAACCCAAATCTTGCCCCGAATATTTTGTAGGATTGCCCTGTAAATGGGTTTTGTCTTCACTATTTCGTAATCTTTAAGGATTGCTTCTACACTGTGCACCCACGAAATATACTGCGCTGGATTTCCCTCGAACGGGCGAAGTTCCTTTACGCAATGAGGCAGTCTTGATATTTCTAATTCTTCCTCATTCTGAGGAGCTCGAGGTGCAGCCGCCACTGGGTTCGGTGGTATCGATTGGTTACTCGTTTCAAGGGCTGATATTCTCCTTTCTGTATTCCTAACCTGTTCTATCAATGCATTCACTGCACCTGTTAAATTCGTCACTGTTCTTTGAAGTTCCTCCAGAATTTTTTCTTATTAGATCAATACGATAAGCAAAAGTTCTCTACTTACAGTACAATAATCTTCATTTGGTGATAGCTGCAGGTCCTTTAAATTCTTCTCCAAATACAGTAGCCTCCGTTTCCGTTAGTTTTTTGTCGTCGCGGTCCACACTCGTAGAGTTCACTCCTTATCGGTTTTGGCCTGTGCCCAGTTTCCACTCTGGCACTGCCTTCTTCTCATATATTAAAAATGCTTTCAACCGAAATTTCACAACACAATCACTTAAACCCCTTTTTTCAATGATGGTTTTTATACCACAAATTTTATTTAAATTTATTTGAATTTACTTGAAAAAATGTCCCTTTTTTTTTGGGTAAGCTTATTTTTTTAAAGCGATTTTCATAAAAAAAAAATTTTTTTTACTGTCCTTGTTAGGATTTTGTTATGCGCAAACTGGAGGGATCGATTTTTTAGGCTCGATTTCGCAGCTTGTGTTTATTATGTTTTTTATTAAAAAAAAAATAAATTTGATTGCCCTTGTTGGGTTTTTTTTCTTTATGAGCAAACTGGAGGGATCGGTTTTTTAGGCTCGATTTCGTAGCTTGAGTTAAAAAAAAATTAATTTGATTGCCCTTGTTGGGTTTTTTTTCTTTATGAGCAAACTGGAGGGATCGGTTTTTTAGGCTCGATTTCGCAGCTTGAGTTTATTATTTTTTTATAAAAAAAAATAATAAATTTTATTGCCCTTGTTGGGTTTTTTTTCTTTATGAGCAAACTGGAGGGATCGGTTTTTTAGGCTCGATTTCGCAGCTTGATTTTTTTTTATTTTATTTTTTTCTTTATTTATTTTATTATGAGTCCTTTCCAGGAGCTCGACTCGGGTTCGCGACCAGCGTTTATTCTTCACAAAATTATGGTGCTGGTCCCTGCTCGGGCGCCAGTTAAGATCCTCAATAAGGATCTTGATAAAAAATTAATTTCACGGACGCAACGTGTCCGTGGTTTCACAAATAAAACAAGTTAATTTCAAAAACGTTATAATTTATTCACCGATTAGAACGCCTCCCTGGAAAAGACTGACTTTACAATTCAATTTAGCTTAAAATCTAACTTAGCCTATTGCCGCTGCGTCGGCATTTTCCCACAGGTAGCGGATGCGCGTGCATCGCGTAGCCAGACGCAACCTGAGTCGTCAGCGAAGTCAACGAATATCGCGGGAAGCATAATGCACGAAAGTTCGCACTACGTTGCGTAACGGGTACATTGCTCGGCGTTGACTTATATATATATATATATATATATATATATATATATATATATATATATATATATATATATATATATATATATATATATATATATATATATATATATATATATATATATATATATATATATATATATATATATATATATATATATATATATATATATATATATATATATATATATATATATATATATATATATATATATATATATATATATATATATATATATATATATATATATATATATATATATATATATATATATATATATATATATATATATATATATATATATATATATATATATATATATATATATATATATATATATATATATATATATATATATATATATATATATATATATATATATATATATATATATATATATATATATATATATATATATATATATATATATATATATATATATATATATATATATATATATATATATATATATATATATATATATATATATATATATATATATATATATATATATATATATATATATATATATATATATATATATATATATATATATATATATATATATATATATATATATATATATATATATATATATATATATATATATATATATATATATATATATATATATATATATATATATATATATATATATATATATATATATATATATATATATATATATATATATATATATATATATATATATATATATATATATATATATATATATATATATATATATATATATATATATATATATATATATATATATATATATATATATATATATATATATATATATATATATATATATATATATATATATATATATATATATATATATATATATATATATATATATATATATATATATATATATATATATATATATATATATATATATATATATATATATATATATATATATATATATATATATATATATATATATATATATATATATATATATATATATATATATATATATATATATATATATATATATATATATATATATATATATATATATATATATATATATATATATATATATATATATATATATATATATATATATATATATATATATATATATATATATATATATATATATATATATATATATATATATATATATATATATATATATATATATATATATATATATATATATATATATATATATATATATATATATATATATATATATATATATATATTCCGGCCCATATGCACTTATATATTTGTGCACTGCACATCACCACCGCACTGCTCCTTGACACTCTCGCACTGCTCCATTGGCACAACCGCACAGCTCCATCGTCAGAAACAAACTAAACTTTCAAATACTCGCTGAACCTATTTTCGCTATGTGCGAAACTCAAACGCATGGGTGCATTTGATACAATTGTGTAGCGAGTACCCTACACCCTATCCCTTAAGAAAAATTTTATAAAAGAAAATTAGATATACATATCTATGTAAATTGATTAAAAAAAATAATTTTTTTTTGTGCTATGCCATATGCGGCGTATATAATTTTACATTATTTTTATGAATCATTTTATATTTACCATTATCATCTATTTCAAAATTTAATTCTAAAACATTTTTTACTTTAATAGCGCTAAATATGGCGGGTCTAATTTTTTCTTATCGTGATTTCTAATTAATACTAAATCTCCTATTACTATGTCAATTGGTCTAGCTATATTAACTGACTTATATTTTCTATATTTCTTAGCACTCTCTACTAATATCTTAGCTTTAGTTATTGCTGTTTTAAACATAATTCTTGATTCATTGTAATAACTATCAAAATCATATATTAGAGAATTTTATCTAAGGGTCTCATTTTGGCAATGGTGCCAATTTGCCGTAAATAAGTTCATATTTGTTAACATTTGTTTCGACATGTGGTGTCGTATTATATGCGAATGTGTAATATGGAATTTGCTCATGAAGTTTAGTAGAAACTCATTTAAAACCAGTTAGTTTCTTTGAACAGTACCTAGACTTTCATGATGATATGGGCAAAGAAGCCTAAGAAAAGACATTCAATTCCCTCCATATTTATTTACCGTTCCGACCATTTTTTTTGGTCACACGTACAGTGTATGTGAATATATTGTGTTTGGTGTAAAAATATTCCATATCCCTGCAGTGAAAATTATAGGCAGTCTTCAAAATGTACTTCTAAATTTAATAGTAAAAAATCAAGTGGTTAATTTACTAGTTCAAACTTATCTATAAGTTAACCAGTTACTGATCTGCGGCACTTCATTGCCGTGTATACAAAATTTATCCTTTCTTGTCAATTTAATAAAAAAGGAAGTAAAGACAAACATTGGAATTTGAAGAAAAGCAGTTCTTTTTATTTCAACCACTTTTTGTAATTCCTAATTTTAGAGATAAATCTTCAAGTCAACGCGCGTTTTAAAATATCCGGAAAGTGTTCGCAAAGAAGAGTGGAAATACGGTAAAATAAATTAACACGCTGAATTAATACACTCCTCATTTATGCACAAAAATTATTTTACTTGTCGAGTACACATTATTATATTATGTACATACATATACATACATATGAATTTAACATATATATATGAGTTTTACTAGTATTTTAACTAGTTGGTTTCACTGCTGGGATGTTGTATAAAATAGCGAATATTCGTGGAAAAAAATCAGAAGAAACCAGGGCTACGTTTAAATTAAACTTTTAGGGGGTCACTTCATTTGTATTTTAAAAAGAACTGCGATACTTCTAAAAAGAAAAGGTTATAATAAATCAAAAAAAATTGTGTTATTTAATTTGGAATTGAAAACTCAAATGCTAACAAGTTCTTTTCATAAATTATAAATATTCTTAATGTAAAATCTGATCCAATTGCTTTCCATTTACACTTCTGTTCATTGTAAACGCACCATAGTAATAATAAGATGTAGAATAATAATTATTTGGTTTTTTGCCATAATATTATACTACTAATAACTAAAATAATTAATAAAAATTCATTTATATTAAAATGGGGTCCGACTGCCCCAGTAATACCCCAAGCGTGTTTAAATATGCATGGCCCTGAACGAATGAAAGTGCACAGGGGACAGTAAGAAAATTAGAATTTGGTACAGAGGGAGACGAAGACTAAGAAATTGCCGGTCAAAAGAGAATTCCACGTTTTTACAGTATTCTCACAAATAACAACAGTTTTAATAATCTCAGAAAAATCTTCAAAATACATAGGTCAAAAATGCAACTAAACGAATTAAATTAACGGCCTTATGCTTTTAATTAAACAGAGGTAGTGTTTCTTTCTTTAATAATGAAGAAAACAATTTTTTATTTTGTCGAATTAATTTTTTTACTTAAACGCAACTGGAATATTTCGACTTGTGGATCTTGAGGGTTCATTGACAATGAGAAATTATCAAAGAAATTGTATATTTTCAGTTATTTTGAGAAGTTAAGTGAATTGAGGAATGACGATAGTTAGAGTTAAGGGGGGTGCACTGTATTTTTACCACTACATACATCAATTTTAAGACCAACTCTCAGTAGCAGAACTCGCACAAATGAACTCATATCAACTGTCTATTCTTGTATGTTCTTTGATATGGGGTTGAAAAAGATTGCTCTATTTTTATTTTTTTGCAAATATTTTGTATTAACTCGTTTGTAAATATATGACTTTAGTACCTTGAAACAACCATATTTTAGAATGAATTCATTTACTAGTGTTGAAGATATAGTACGTGAATCTTTTGTTTCAATTGGGTATGCAACTACAAATTTTGTTACTGCTTACTGCATTGTCAAGATATATCTATAATTGTCTGAGATGCGTAATGGACTTACTGTATCTATAGTAATTACTTCAAAACTAGTTGAAGGAATGTCAATTATACTTAACTGTTCTTTATTTTGCCATATAATTTTATTCTTTTTGAATGATTCACTATTAATTTAAGCAATGTTTTTCTGATACCAAAGTGGCCAGAATAATTCGCTTTATGATACTCATGTATTAACTTGTATTTGATGATATTGCTTTTGATTCTTTGGGGACTTTCATATAGCATAATATTTAATGGCGAACATTTAGTCTTCATATGCATGTTGTACAACATTTTAAATGCATTTATGTTAATGATGGTAAATACTTCATCATCGTTGCTTAGTGCAAGCATTTTTATATTTTCTTTCTTCATACGCTATGTGAGCTTCTCTATTACTGAAACGAATTTCGGTATTAAGATTATCGCTGCATGCTATTTCAATTTTAATAGTACTGTTTGTTATATTAATTATAATTTTATTAGCCAATTTGTTCGCAAATTTAAATTGCAGACGTCTTACATTCTTTATCTCGCAGAGAGATATAGTAAAGAAGTAAAAATTATCACCTTTATTCGTTGGTATTTTTTACAAAACTCATCCTTATATCTAGATTTACAATTATTAAAGCTTAACATTTTGATCTACTTTAAGAACAAGAAAGTAGTATTACTAACTTAAGAGGTGAATAATTATAAAGTGCAATTAAGATTAGTAATAAGAAAATAGTAAAGAGGAGGGGTGATGTGTAAAGTCGGTATGTGGCTCCTCCCTTCTTAAGACATTTGCATCCTCGAAAATATTTACAATATTTATATTCAATAATTCTCTAAATTTAAAATTCAATTACACAATATAGACTAAAACAATGTCTAAATTTAGTATTAATTCACAACAAAAATTATATAAACATTATTGAAATTCATATACTCTCTTCAATTGAGCATTAAGTATTTTGTTTTACGATTATTTGTAGTATCGATAACGTTACCTTCTCTAGTGAATTTATCAAGTTTATTGTATTTAGGTTTATTTTTTAGAATTTGTCTATTTTTTACAATATCATTTAAGTTATTTTAATCATGATTTCTACTTTGATTTTATTTATTATTTTTCTGAATTTTTTGCACTTTGAATTCTTTACTTAAATTTTGTATACATATACTAGCTCTTACCCGGTGCGCTTCGCTACACCTAAATCGATTAAAACTCTTAAGGGTTTTTACTTTGTGTTTTATTTATTGTTGTAAAACTATTACTTATTTATATAACATTTTGGTATACAACATTTTTGGTTTTTCCACCTGGCGCGTAAATGAATAAGCACCTTGGTGTTCCCACTCTCGAATATGCGACATACAATTGGCCGTGGGAGATGCACGATTCCTCCAAATTGACGCCGCACACTCGAAACGTTTGCCCTTGCGATTTGTTTATGGTCATCGCAAAGGCAAGATGTACTGGGAACTGCAAGCGCTTAAATTCAAACGGCATGTCCGTTGGAATCATTGGAATGCGTGGTAAGAGTACAACTTCACCTGCTGCCTTGCCATTTAGTATGGTTTTTATTACTGAAAGTCTTGTGCCATTACACAAAGTCGGTGGCTTCAGATTTCGCAGAAGTATAATAGGTGAACCGACTTTCAGGACCAAACGATGCGGTGGCATGCGGTAATCCTCTTTTTTGCCATTCGATAGAGTACATCCAGCATCGAACTTCTCCAAAAACACGAAGTTTCACAATTAAATTCATCAATGCTTTTTGCTTTTCCCTGAATACACGTGCTGATATGTCGTGACGATCAGTTGTTGATTGACCGGGGAACAAATGGTCTTTGATGTCATTCCACTGAGGATTGCACGTGAACGTTATGAACAGATCCGGTCTGCCGTAATGGCGCACATACGACATCGCATCTTGCGCATACTCGTGCATATGGCGCGGACTGCCGATGTATGTTGCTGGCAATATTGTCAGACGTCCAATGTTATTCACATTTGCATTATTCATTACGGCATCTCTCAAATGGATGTACTCTTCAGATCGCAATTTCGCTTGGTTGAATCGAATAAAGTTGAGACGTTCGGTCTCGATCTTTGCATACATGTCAACCAAATACTGATGGAAAAGCTTGCGACATTTGAAGATGTAGTTGTCTTCTTGCGGACGAATCATTATTCTGTACGAATATAAGTTCATCGCACTGAGTTTTTTCGGTGTTTCTTGGCCTATAAATGAACAATACGCAAAATGTTGAATCGTAAGAAAATGTACTTTTTAAATTTAATGATTATTTACCAGTAGTTGGATTTATCAATCGCATATTGATGTGATAGCCGTCATCACCTCTCCAGAATAATATCGGATACTGTAATGCATCATAACTACGGTGTAGCTCGGAAACACGCTGAAGTTGTTCGTTTCTACGGTGCAGTACAATATCTCGCGATTCAAACTGTTCGCCTACAATGACGATTGCCACCTCATCGATTGTTGGTGCGTTGAATCGTCTGGCATGCTGCCCCATCGGCATTTTGTCTGCTCTGATGACGATTCGATGGTTATCAGACGGCATGCGGTCCAATGCGATTTTGAACAATCGAATCAATTCATTGTGTTCATGGAGAAATCTTTGCAAATTCAGTACGATTTCTCGCCTTGTGCCGGTCCCAATTGTACACCGTTGATTGAGTTGGTCAGTTTCATTACCGATAAAATATATTTGCAAAAATTTATAGTCATCATTGGCAAATGGTAATAGCGAGCCTGCTCGATGGTATATTTGTCCCTGAATCTATAATGTTTGTGCATTAAATTTGGATGAATGATTGGAATATTTAAAAATGTCAAATGTTTCACTGGAAATTCAATGCAAAGTAATCACCTTGAATGTCGGCATAAATGTATCTTTAATGATCTTTGTGGCACCAAAAGAAGTCATTTGAAAACATGAATTGTATGCTTGAATGTTCTGCAAAAAATGCTTAGATGTCGGCGATTCTCCAGTGAGCAAGGAATGTAATGGTTCTGGTGGCGGTTCCAATGCAGGCAGTTTCACTTTGCCACCGGAGCAGCACATGCCAGCTGTTTCTCCTCGAAACTTCGCTGCATTGCAATGCGTACAAATAATATCCATTGCTCCAATGGAACCATGCAGGCTGTAGTCGCAGTCAGGATCGTAGTGAAAGCCAACATGTTCCATTTGATCGCGAAGACGAAGCGGAACTCTGCCTTGGCGATAATTTGGCCGTTGATTGTCTGCGGATTCAGCTCTAAACTGTGCACGCCGCTCTCTGTACACCGCTCTACCTCGGGCATTCACTTGAGCGCGTTGCTCTTCGCTTTGATTTCTTCTCGATATTGACATTCGATGTGAATCACGCGTATGCCTGCCAACCGTATTACGTCTGCGTAGTGGAGGCATTTTCTAAAGTATTCGTTTCGAATAAATGTAGCAAATCGATTGAATTAAATCTGGAAAAAACTCACAATGTTGCGATGTCAATGTTTTTTAATTATTGTAAACATTCGCCAGCTGTTTCTGTTTATTTATTAGTAAAAGGCAGGACTGCCAATCTTGCGGAGTAAAAGGCAGGACTGCCAATCTTGCGGAGTAAAAGGCAGGACTGCCAATCTTGCGGAGTAAAAGGCAGGACTGCCAATCTTGCGGCAAAACAATAATAAAAATCCCAAAAAACACGTAAAGCCAAACAGAATTAATTGCAAAACGTGCAATGATACACACATTAAATTTCTTATGTGCACCCTCCACACAGACCCCAATCACTTCTGAAAATTCCATTTTATGTGCACCCTCCACACAGACCCCAATCACCCCTGAAAATTTCATTGAAATCGGGCGAGCCGTCTAGGAGGAGTATGCGAACAGGAAGTTTTGCCACTTAATTTTATATATATATAGATTCTTTATCAAAATTTTTTATTATGAAATCAATAGGCCTTTTCTTTGTTGTAGAGTGGATTGTGTTGTTATAATAACTGAATATTTTGAATAGTTTTTCTTCTATTCTATCTGCCTCCATTATCCTTAGATGTTCGTTTAATGTACCGTGTAGGCGTTCAATGTCCGAATTACCAGTCTTTAAATAGGGAGTCGTCGTATGTGTTTCAATGTGTTCTTCCTTTAAAAATAAATTAACAGCGCTGTGTAATATACAACTATCATTATCAAATATGAGTTTGTTCATTTTACCGAAGTATTGTATGCGTTGTAAAATTGCGATCCACTTTCTATCGCTTTATATCTATTAGCTTCTGAAATGTAGTACATTTTGAAAATTTATCTATATGTACTATATCTTTGAAATGTGATGGAGTTTCTTTAATCTTACAAAGAATTTCTATGGGGCTTCTGTCGTGTTTAGCCACCTTACAAATTTCGCAATTATTTACTATTAATGTTATTGTCTTGTATAATTTTGGATAAAAATATTTATTTTTTAGTTGAATTCTTTCTTGAATTCCCCTGTAATTATTACGCAGATGCTCATTTTTATTGATATGTAGTTAGGATTTCATTTCTGTTAGTAATCTCTATTAACTTAGTTGTCGATCTATATAAAGTTAGGTTACTGCTATGGAGAAAATTTACATAAATATTTTGAAAGTTTCGAAATAGTTGATAATTTTCACAGAATATACACATAAGTCCTTCATTTCTTAACACGCTTTCCATGCATTTTTTAGGTCAGATTTTTCCGTTACTGTAATGTGATTTTGACACTTTTTGTTAACAATTTTTATAAGAAAATCTTCGTATTGTCCGTAGCTTAAATAAATTTGATTTTTTAATAATTAATAGGTTTTTGGGTAATAAGTATATAAAAAAGATGGTCTTCAAGAGTACTGTGAGCAGTAGCATCTGTAGATCGAATTTCTATATCCACGCAAGTTTCTTCAGTGCATTTATTTTCTTGCTGGTTATTAAATTAAATATTCTTGCCTTTTTTAAAATGACTATAACTTCAGTCCAATTGATGGAATCGTGACGCAATTTGGCAGTTAAGGAGATGTGGGTCCTACTAAGCACTATGCAAAAAGGCGAGCGGTACATATTAACTGCCACGCCCACTATTAACAAATACTAATAGCTTAAGATCTGGTAGAGATTATTAAAGCTATCTGCAACAAATAGGGTTGATCGGGGAAAAGACACGCCCACTTTTGATATAAGGAACTTTCGGGTCTAAAATTAAAATTTGTCTACCTATGCTCGTATTGATGCCAGCGGAATAAAAATTGGCAGAAATTTGCATGAAGTCCATAATAGTGTGTGCGCAAATATGGAGATAATAATACTACTGCCACGCACACAAATAGCTTAAAATCATGACTGTGAGTCTATTAAAGATTTATCAACGAAATTTCACAGGAATGTTGCGGGTACTAGTATTAAACACCACACATTTTATTTATTATTTTTACGTCCACACCCACTATTGAGATATTATTTTAACTTACGACCTATACAATATTTTTGGATGCAATTATTTATTAGTACGTATATGATCCCAGCAAAGCCATGTGCAAAATTCGGGGTCGATCAGATGAAGGATACGTCTCCCTCCCATATAATGAACTTTGGAGTCCCCACCTAAAATCAGTTACCCTATCTATGCTTCTAGTGATGATATATGAAAACAAATTGGTATATGTATACACTGGGTCTGTACTAGCATACATTCCAAATATGGGCAGACTATTACTACTGCCACGCCCACAATTAAACAAAAATCATTACTGTGAGCCTATTAAAGATTTATCAACGAAATTTCACAGAAAGGGTCCGGATACTAATATTAAACAGCACACGGCCTGTTATTTTTAGAGCCACGTACACTATGGACATATTATTATAACTTACGACCTATACAAAACGATACCCTACAAAGCCATACACAGGAAATGGGGTCGATAAAATCAATTCAAGGTACCCTATCAAAAATTACCGGAGATATGCTCCTCATAATGATTTATGAAGAAAGCATTCCCATTGTTGAACTCGCACGCACAAGGAAAGGTAAAGAGTATTTCGAAGTCGGTTTAACCCGACTTCAGAGTTCTGTACTCGTTTTTGTTTAAATTTTAAAATCTAGCGTTGCACATTGTTTCAAAAAACGAACCATAGGGTAAGCCACCTTCGCATATTTGCGAATAAATTTTCAATAGTACCCGGTAATACCTGAAAATTTTTTAATTTTCTTTACGTTAGTTAGTGGATGCATTGCGTTAATAGCTTCTATTTTTACTGGATCAGTTTTGACACTATCACTTGACACAACATGTTTTTAATGCAGCAAACTGAGACATATTAAACTGGATTTTCAAATTAGATGCACGAAGTATCTTTAATATTTTTTTAATAGAGTCAATATGCTGTTCGAAGCTTCTAGAAAATATATGAATATCGTCCAAGTATACGACGCAGATCTTATTTATGTGTTCTCTAAGGACATGGTTTATCACCCTCTGAGAAGTTGCAGGTGGTGTTTTTAGGACAAAAGGCATACGAGTATACTCGTTATGACCATCTGTCATAGAAAATGATATTTTGGCTCTATCATTGGGATAAACCTCTATTTGATAAAACCCCTTTGCTAGAACGATCGTACTAAAATAGAAGCATTTTCCCAATTTATCAAATATGTCCTCCATATTTGGAATTGGTAATTTGTTGTCAATCGTTTGCTCATTTAATTTACGGTAGTCAATTACAATTCGCAAAGTGGCCAAGTATCCGCGTTGCCATTTATTAGGAGTGACCTTCTGGCATTACCTGTAATTTTATCTTTAATATTTCCTGTTAACAAAGACTTATAGTCGGAAGGAAAAGAATTCCAAAGTAGGAATCATTGTATCAATTCTCTCCAAAAAATTTAGTAATGCGTCTCTGTCTCCATCATAATATTAGTAGTAATAAGTTTAAATTTAGTATTAGTATCTAAGCTATCCATTTTTATGTTTTTTTTTTTTGTCTACGAATATAAAAAACAATAATAATTGTAAAATTTAACTAATAATAATATAAGAATCGTTAAACTAATTCGCTATACCGTTGATATATTCAATTTATGGTTGTATGATATTCCTTCTGTTTGTTTGTTTTTTGCTGTTAGTGGCTTTCTAAATTGTTTCCAGTTTAACAAAAATTGTGGATTGTTGTTTTCTCATCTGTATTGTTGTAGTATTACTCACATGGACTTTCGTTTAACTTTGTCTTTACAATATTTGTTGTTCTAAGTAGCTTTATTGAATTTATTTTACCTTCATTTGATCTTGTTAAAGGTCATAATTTCTCACGTAATATGGAGCATTAACAATCTGTCTCAATACTACGTTTTGAAGTAGTTGGATAGTGTTAATGTATTTTTCACTGGCACATCGCCACAATTGTATGCCATAAGTCAAGACCGGCTTCAAGATTTCTCTATATATCAATAGTTTGTTATGGGTTGAAAGCGTAGTGTTTTCCAATAAGGTAATAAAATTTGTTTATTTTTAAGTCGAGTTCTTCTCGTTTTTTCTTGGTGTGCGCCTTCCAGCTTGGCGGCAAGCGTAATACCAAGGTATTTAGCTTCGTTAAAGTAGGGTATAGTTACCGCATTTATATAAACGGGCTTGTGCGGTATGCTTCTTAACGAAAATACTATATGACTTAGCGTTATTAAGTTTAATGCGCCATTTTTTGATCCAGGATACCATATAATTCACAGCTGATTGCAATTTTATCTTTGCAACTTTGACTGCAAATGTTGCGGTTACATATTGATTTTAGATAGGTAAATCATGTGTATATAATAAATACAAAATGGGACCTAGGATACTACCTTGAGGTACACCTACATTTATTCTTTGCGAGGCTGAATAAGCTTTTTCATATTTTACGAGAAAGTTTCTATCGTCAAGATAAGATGCTAGAATCTCGCAATATTTCCTTGGCAGCAGTGTCTTCAGCTTTTGTGTCAGTCCTAAATGCCATAACTTCTCAAATGTTTGTGACACACCAAGGAACACAGCGGAGCACACTTCTTTCTCTTCTAGAGCAGATTCAATGGATCTTACAACCCTGTGAACTTGATCGATAGTGCAGTGATTTTTGCGAAAACCAAATTGATGTGCTGGGATCAGGTTTTTACTTTCAATTATCGGTAATAGACGTGCCAACAACAATTTTTCGAATAGATTCGATAACATTGGCAAAAAAGATATTGGCCTATATGAAGATATATCATTGGGTGATTTTCCAAGCTTGCGAATCATTATTACCTCAGCCTTCTTCCAGTAGATAGGCACATATTTTAAGTTAAAACATGCATTTATCAAATAGGACAAATATATAACGCTCTTGTTGGGCAAATTTCGAAGAACTTCAGCCGTTATAAGGTGAAAACCCGACGATTTTTTAATTTCATTATATGAATTTGACCCACTACTTCTTCAGGTGTGACTGGCGTAATGTAAATGTAAATTTCTATCCAATTCGTATTTATTTCTAATTAACCAGAACCTTCGTTTGGAGTAAAAGTTTTCCATAGATGCTCAGCAAAGAGGTTTGCTTTTTGTGTGCATGTTTTTGCCCATTGGGTTTGGCTTATTGGAGCGCTATGATTCACAGGTCGGTTGAATGAGTGATGCTATTTTTAATTATAATTACACTACCACCCCTCGCATAATTCTGCGTATGAATAGTTTGATAAAGGGTGTAGTTATGGAAAGTTAAATGAGAGTGCCTCCTGAAATGTGTTTCAGCTGTTAGACAGATGTCGATCTCGCCGTTCTTAAGCAACAGTTCTAGCTCATTTTAATGTTTGGCTAAACCGTTGGCGTTTCATGAGATTATTGTTAAGCAGCTATTCATATTCAATGAACTGCATGTAATGCTCAACAGCGGTTAGACGTTGTTCAATTGACTTGAAAACTTTTCCCTCTTCATTAAGTCTAGTTAAAATATGTGACAGTGTGTCAGAGTTTTGTGGAATCTTTGGTTACTTGCGCATATGTAGGAGCTTTTTGTGGGTTTCATAATGATGCTGTGACATTGTTTTCATATGATAAAGTGACAGGTTTATAGTTTGTGATAGTTTTTTGGACCTAATTTTTTGTAGTTCCTTTGCAATTACACAACCTCGATAGTTTGCTAGATGGGACTCTCCACAATTGCAACATTTAGAGTTTTCAGATGTTTGTTCTGCACAATCAGTTGTTGCATTTTTTCCTGTGCACTTAACACACCGTGGAGGTTTGCCACAAACGTTTCTAGTATGTCCAAATGATTGGCACTTCTTGTACTGGGATATTAAGTTTGATTATTTTAATGCTGCAATTTTAACAATTGTATTTAATATATTTTTAATTCCATATTTAAAATCATTTACGATTCATTCCTGGTCACACGAGTGATAAAGATTCTTAGCGATGGCTTTTACCTGTAGTGAGTTCCGCCCCGTTGACTCCTGGTCCATTTATCGGTGTTCCTGGTGGTAACCAGGGTCTACCGCAGGTGCTACCGCTCCCCCAAAGGGGGTTACAAAAATGTTAACCCACAAGCGGAAACAATCGCCACGAATACAGGTTGCTATCAATGCAGTACGCTAGCACCAGAAAAAAATAAAAGCGAGGATAATCGAGGTAAAATCATCACTAGTATGCCGGCTGCAACGAGCCTTAAACTCCCACGTTTGGGAGTGGAGGCCTCTGGAATATGGTAGAAAGCACCTAGCTAAAAGAGGAATATATCTAGCCCAGGCGCAGCATCGCGTGCCATTCTAAAACAATCTAAACTGGATAACTACTGGCTCATAACAACTTCTTTAAACAGCTCGAACAGATTCGCTTCTCTAGACCAAGAAGGGGCACGCCAAGATGCAACAACTGACGCCCGGAGAGAACCCATCCTCCGCCCATTTTTGTTGTTTGTTAAAAGCATGCTTATATCATTGAGTACATTACTTAACCTACAAACCACAGTCGTAGCAAATATGTCCAAATGAATAAATCACTAAAAATAGCAATCTGGAATACCAATGGCCTCAGCCGCCATATACGTGAAATATCAGCATTCTTCGCAGAAATATTGACATTATGCTGATATCTGAAACCTATTTTACTGAAAAAAGCTACGCAAAAATTCAGCAATATGACATATACTCCACAACACACGTGGAGCACAAAGGTTATCAAAGAAAATACCTACAATCAACGGTTATAACAATTGACGATTATAAAGGCCACATAAGAATTGCATCGGTATATTGTCCTCCCAACCATCCAGTTAACTGCGAACAGTTCCAAGAATTTTATAGTTCCCTAGGAACAAGATTCATCATCGCTGGGGGTGATTATAATGCTAAGCATCCGCAATGGGGGGGGTCTAGAATAACAACTCCTAGAGGCCGTAACCTATATAAAGCTATACAACAAAACAGCCTGTCCCACTTATCAACGGGTGAGCCAACCTACAGACCAATGGACAGTAACAAGATTCCAGACGTTATCGACTTTTTTGTGTCCAAAGGTGTACCAAAAACAAACACTTCCCTGGAGTCGTGCCTGGACCTTGGGGTACACCAGATTCAATGCTGTAGATGTTCGATGTGGATTCGTTGCACTTCACTAAAAATTTTCTCTCTCTAATGTACGATTCAAGGGTAGTGTAAAATTCCGCAGGAAGCATTTGTTTCATCTTGTACATAAGTCCGTCGTACCAAACCTTATCGAATGCCTGAGCTACGTCTATGAATATGGCAGAATAGAACGGCTTAGACTCAAAGCGTATTTCTTTGGCGATTCGGTGCACTTGCTCAATTGTTCCATGTTTTCTCCGAAAGCCAAATTGATGACTTGGGATCAAGTTGTCAACATACGGCTGCATCTTGTTCAAAAATATTCTTTCAAACAGCTTGGAAAGTATACACAATTGGCTGATAGGTCTGTATGAAGAGGAATAGGTGGGTTCTTTACCCAGCTTGCAGATCATTTTTTTACTGACAATTTCCAAATATTTGGGAACATCCTACTCGAAGAACTGTATTGAACAAGTTTAGAATTAACCTGATTGCTCATTTTTGTAATTGAGCTATCATCTCGGACGTTAGCATGTCGTAGCCAGGAGCCTTGCTCGCTTTACAGTTCATTTTTATAGCAAGAGCCAATTCTTTAAAATTGAACTTTACCTGATGATGAGTTTTAGGAACTTCAATATTTGGAATTGCGAAGTTTTTTAAAGGTGGATTTGGCTTAATCACGTCTTTGAGGTTGTTTGCAAATATATTTGATTTTTCAGCATCGCTTCTAGCCCATTTCCCATTTTCAGTTCTAAGGGGTGGATTGTGTTCTTGCGGACTTTCCGCGAATTTAAACGTTTTCCACAAAGAGTAGTTTGTGTCCTTGCCTGGAAAAACTTTTGCCGTAAACTCTCTTAAAATTATATCCCTATGATTTCTAAGGGCTTCTCTTAGATGTTGATCAGCTTCAGCTAGTTGTTGCTTCAACATGGGTGATCGAGCCCTCTGCCACTCTTTTCTGATACTTCTTTTCTCTCTTGTCAGCGCGTCAATATCTCCGGAAGTGACAGTTCTTTTAGAGTATGAAGATGATTTAGTTGCAGAAGTGTCATGCATGGCTGCCGAGATCAGTAGTGCGCTAAGTTCGTCAACAACGAAGTCTATATCCTCTGCTGTTTTTAACAGTGGATCAGTTTTTAGATGGCTGCTAAAGTATTGACGATATTTTACCCACCTGGTTTTGCGGTTTGTTATTTTCATTGGCTGGGCATTTCGCATGGGATGTTTTTGCAAGTTAATTATAACAGGGGAATGATCTGACGATAAGTCGAAGCATTCTTACGCTGAGATGAAGTGTCGGTCAATGTTTCTAGTGACGCCAAAATCAATTAGGTCCGGAATTTTGCTAGAATCAGATGGCCAGTAGGTGGGTTTGCCAGTAGATATAATATCCAATTTATTTGTCGTATTGATTATAGCAGAATACAGCTGATTTCCTTTTGAGTTTATAAGCCGAGAGCCCCAAAGCGTATGCTTGGCATTAAAGTCTCCTGCTGCAAAAAATTTTGAGCCTAGAGTGATGAAGAAATCAAGGAATTGACTTTCAGTCATGTTGTAGCTTGGAGGGCAATACACTGCGCTTATTATAATTTCCTCACCCCAGCACTGCAGCGAGGCCTTGCTGGTGTTAAAGTGAAATACGACTTGGTGTGACCGTATTCCTGACAATTGAGGCACTGCACTGGTCCTTGCCTCTTACGGGGTTCCTCAACTACAATTTTTCGGTGTAGAAGATACCTAAGATTGAATATTGGATACACTTAATTTTTGGTAGCTTTTTCGTTTCTGGTTTAAGTTCAATTTTGAACAATGGTTGGAGGATATTGTTTCTGTTTTTTTTATATTAAAACAGATTTGGTGGGAAAGCCTGAACTTTTCAATGCCTCTTTGCTTCGTTGCAGTCAACATTGCTGTCTATACCCTTATTACCACGCATAAGCCTTTACTACTTTTCAGTTGGTAAGTATTAACTTTTTTATTGCTACCTTCAAAATGAGCAATAATTTTGCAGAAGCTGTTTTCAGTGGCTGCTTGGATCTTCGTCTCCTTTAAGCCACCTTTAATTTTTTATTATTAAAAGCCAATGCAATCAAATCAGTGCAAACGACTTTTACCTTATGTGCAGGTTTTTGCCCTCCAGTGACACTAAAGAACTGCCAATTGCCATAAGTAGACCATGCAAAATACCTTGGGGTGCACCTAGATCGGCGCCTTACGTGGCGCTGTCACATCTTCTTCAAACGGAAACAACTTGGACTAACGTTTAGGTCATTGTTATGCCTACTTGGACGAAGGTCGGCCCGAACAATTGAAAATCAAGTCCTGATATATAAGGTAATACTAATCCCATATGGACTTATGGTATTCAAATTTGAGGATCAGCATCAACCTGGACATCCTACAACGATTCCAATCAAAAGTTTTAAAAGAAATCTAACTTTGTTAAATTAATGTTCTTATTGTATTGAATGCTAGTGAAAATTCATAGACATGTTTATAACCCAATATAATATAAGTAGTATTGAATTTCCAGCATGACAGATTGCAGTTGAATAAATGGAGATAGAAAAAAAAAATAATGTGTGGCCAAAAGTTCTTTTTCAATTATTAGCTTTTTCAGCTCATGCTTATTCAAAGGTTTGCTGGCATAAAATATTCGTAAATCTTTGCCAACTTCACCTGGTGGTAAGACAGCGCCTATCCTTCGTGAAGAGCAGTCACCTTGTCGGGGTACGAAGGCTTAAATGATTGCAATGATGCAATGGGCTAGGATGGCGGAGTTTCGGCTCTTTTGGGATTACCCTAGCCGGACTGACCACTGCGGAGTAATCCAACTAAGAACTGTCTCCCTCCTAATCCAGGGTGTTCTTGGGATCGTGCCCATTGGATGTTGTTTTGCAGCCAGGAGCTTAATTAGGCTGTATCCTAACGGAGCTCCCCTCCCTGACAACAGGCCGCCTCAGGTAGTAACGGTGACCTTGCTGTGGTACGGGGCGCTGCCACAGTTGACCAACCCCTTCCCCTTTCAAATTTTTGGCTGCCTTAGCTTGATCAATCGAGCGGATGGCCGTAAGAACCAGAATGAGTAAATTAAATTTAAAAAAAACTGACGTGCGGTCGCTAAACGCTAATTCGGATGGGGTTCCAAAATCCTCCGCACACTCTGCGGCGGCTATTGTAGCTAAGGACGACGAGCCTGGCACAAGCAAAGCCACGTGCTGCGATAGTGTTGCTAATCAGGGAACCAAAAGGTTCTAAAAGGTAAAAAGGGCTGCTCTCCGGATGGTGGAACGCTTGTCGCGGATCCCAGAGAAGGAGAGGACGGTGAAGCAGAAGGCTTCCCTCGAGTGGGCGACGAAAGTCGTGAAGGAGTCTCAAGCTCCAACACAACAGGCTACAAAACGTCAACGGTCCCTAGAAGAGACCACCCACCCGGACCCAAAGAAGTTTAAAAAGCGGGGTACTGTCACCACGAAGTCCTTCAGCGAAGTGCTGAAAGGACACCAGATGGCAGTATCGCTCCTGAATGCTGGAAGAAGGTAGAAAGAAGCCTTTCAAGGCTTTACCTCCAGCTTTTGAAGGAATTCCCAGTTGGTTTTCCCTCTTTTCGCGACAGCGGATGGCATCAGGGCCACGTGAAGCTGATTGCCTGCGCGGATCAAAGGTCAGTCGACCTTTATAGGATTGCGATCTCCAGGATAGGGGAAGCATGGCCAGGCGCAAGGCTCGAAGTCGTACCTAGGGAGCTGATCCCTAGTAGACCTAGAGCGCGCGTCGATCCCAGCCGAACCGTCTGAGGCTATCTTGGAGATCTTTAGGTTGAGCAACCAGCAGCTCCCGACTAATAATTGGAAGGTTACTAAGGTAGAGGAACCAAGAGGCAATTAAAGGTCAATAACCCTTGTGGTGAACGCCGAATCTCTGGCGACTCTAGCGAAATCTAATTGGGTCGTGGCTTCTCATCCACAAGCCTCAAGGTCTACAAAAAGGACGGGTAACCGTCTGACACGGATCAAGCGGTAGTGAATCCTTCAGGGGTAACTGCTGATCCTGCTGCTGCTGAGCACTCCGCCATGCACCCGAAACGCAGTGACTCTATGTAAACTGTGGGGGGTTTGGAGAGTCTCCTAGGGACAACCACACTCAGTGAGGAGGAAGTCTTTCTGGAGTCAGACTCGGAGTCTGAGGCTGATGTCACGGTGGTGGAGGTGACCAGCTCTACTAGTAGCAGAGATGCTACGAATAGTGCAGATTCACCTCCATCACTCGAAGGCGGCGTCTGCCAGCCTTCAGCTCCGTCTTGCAAAAGGCGGAGTAGACGTTGTCCTGATCCAAGAACCCTGGACACACGGGGACTTGGTATGTGGTCTCAGGACTGAAATTTACAGCTTGCTGTATACCGTAAGTGAAGGAAGACCTAGGTCTTGTATCCTCATTAGGAATAATGTTAGCTCATTTATTCTCCCCAATTACAGCAACAGGGATTTAACGGCCGTCTGCCTGGAAACTGCGAAGGGACGGTACTGGTTGGTCTCGGCCTATAAGACGCATGACCATGAGATCCTTCTAGAAGCCAACCTACATAAGCTTGTTGTGGATGCAAAGGCTCAACGGGTGGCTGTTATTATTGGATGCGATGCCAATGCGCACCACGACATCTGGGGAAGCACGGATGTCGATGAACGAGGTGAGTCATTATATGAATATATTGTAACGACTAACCTTTCTGTATGCAATAAGGGGTCAGAACCCACTTTCATTACTGCTAATAGGCAAGAAGTCCTTGACTTAACCCTTGCCTCCGAATCAATTTTTGATCGGATCTCAAATTGGAGAGTTCTAGAGGAACATTCCTTTTCGGATCATAGGTTAATTCAGTTTGATCTTCTAGATAGTCTACCTAGCCCTAAGGCTTTTAGAAATGTCAGGAAAGCAAACTGGGACCTCTACAAGGTGACTGTAGCTAGACTACTACCTCAGAACCCCACAAGCACGTGTGACGAAATTGATAGGTCTGTGGAGGTTCTAACGGTTGCTCTTAATAAGGCTCTATTGGTCTCTTGCCCCCTCAGTAGACCCAGGGGGAAACAAATACCCACATGGTGGGGGAGGAAATTAGGGGACTCAGACAAAACTGTAGGAGACTTTTCAACAGCGCAAAGAAGTCTAGAGATAGTGCAGACTGGGCTTTATATAAGGCAGCACTCAGAGCCTTCAAAAGTAAGCTTAGGAAGGCACAGAGAGAATCGTGGAGAAACTTTTGCGGTGACGTAGAAGATATCTCTGAGACGTCCATGTTGAGGAAGATCCTATCAACTGCTCCAATGGTACCTGGTTACCTGAGGAGGGAGGATGGATCCTGGACTTCGAATAGTAATGAGACTCTAGAGCTTCTTCTGGAGACTCACTTCCCTGGTTGCTCGAGTACCATTCCGCGGAGAACGAATCCCAGCGGGAATGTAGTTGAAGTCAACTCAGACATAGTCACGAAGCCAAAATTGCAATGGGCTATCCATAGCTTCAAACCATTTAAAGCATCTGGCCCAGATGGTGTAGCTCCAATTGAAATTCAGCAGTTGGAGAATCTAATAATAGAGTGGCTGTTAAAGATCTATAATAGTTGTCTTGAATTAGAGTATATTCCAGACTCATGGAAGCATGTGAGGGTAATTTTTATACCCAAGGCCGGCAAAAGTTCGCACACAGCTCCAGGGGACTTAAGACCCATTAGTCTGTCCTCCTTCTGTCTAAAAATCCTGGAAAGGTTGTTAGACATTCATCTAAGGCTCACTATAGACAGACAGAAGCTGTCAGTCTCTCAGCATGCCTACTTCAAGGGTAAATCGGTGGAGACCGATTTACACTCCTTAGTCTCTAGTAATGAGTGCTCCCTGCACAACAAGGAGTTCTCCCTAGTGGCTTTCCTGGACATTGAGGAAGCTTTTAACAATATCAAATCAGACGCAATAATCGGTGCAATGCGGGACTTGGAGGTGGAACCCGCCATTAGCAGGTGGATTGAAAACATGCTTAGTAGCAGGATAATCAATTCACAGCTGGGGGCGGCGTCGGCCAAGAAGTCCGTGTGCAGAGGCACACCTCAAGGTGGAGCTCTTTCACCCCTACTCTGGAATCTTGCGGTAAATCAGCTGCTTGTTCGACTGGAGAGGGAAGGGTGCAAGGTGGTTGCGTATGCGGATAATGTTGCTATTAGTATCTCGGGTAAATACATATCTACTTTGAGGGACTTGATGCAAAACATGTTGAACATTCTCTCTAAATGGATTACTGACTGTGGGTTGGGGGTTAATCCGATCAAGACTAAGCTGGTACTCTTCACTAGGAATTATAAAATTCCTCAATTTATTGCTCCAAAACTAATGGGTGTAGATATTGACCTTGTCGAGGAGGCTAAATATCTGGGCGTGATCCTAGATAGGAAGCTGAATTGGAAGGCTAATATAAGCGAACGCATTAGGAAGGCTCAGGTAGCTCTGTACTCTTGCAAAAGAGTTATAGGCAAAAAAATGGGGGTTACAGCCTAAGGTAGCCTATTGGATATATACAGCTGTGGTACGAGCAGTCCTTTTCTATGGGGTGCTTGCTTGGTGGACAGCCCTAAGTAAGTCCACATACAATAGGCTGATAACAAAGGTATAAAGAACGGCAGAGGTATTCATAAGTAGTGCCATTAGAACGACTCCAACGGCAGCATTGGACATTATGCTCAATCTGCTGCCTGTTAGGCTTTTTGGCGAAAAATGGCGGCAGCTATCGGGTTAAAAGCTACGCATCAATGGGATGCCAGGAATGTAGGTTATGCGTCCATTTTAATACATTTTGAGAGTATTCCTGACTCTTTCGAGTACATCACACCAATGTACGCCTTCAATGGTATGTGCAAGATCTCCATTCCCTCCAGGGACGAATGGAAGGATGGCATCCCCCCTCATGTAGAAGGGGCTCACATCTACACAGATGGATCCAAACTACAGAGTAGGGTGGGAGGTGGTGTATTCTCAGAAGATTTGGACATTAACATGTCCTTTAGGATGCCCGACCACTGCAGTGTTTTTCAGGCAGAAGTCGCGGCTATACAGGCAGTCTGTCTTGGCTAAGGAAGAAGAAGATATCTGGACTTGATATTTGCATTCTGTCCGACAGCCAAGCTGCTTTCCGCTCCCTGGATTCGGTTATTATCACCTTAAAAGCCGTCAAGAGCTGCCGCAAATCTTTAGACGAGATAGCTAAGCAGACCCGTCTGCATCTGTGCTGGGTTCCCGGTCACAGAGATATTCCAGGGAACTGCAAGGCGGATGAACTTGCCCGTGAGGGTACTACCATAACGATTGAACCAGATAGGTCGAACTTCGGTATTCCTATTGCCACATGTAAGCTCTTAGTAAATACAATATCCTTAGGAACAGCGGGCAGGCGCTGGTCTGAACTTTCAGGATGTAAAATAGCTAGACAAACCTGGCCAGAGATAAATGTCAAGCGCTCTAAGGACCTACTGGCTCTAAATAGACAAAGCATATGGCCCGTGATTAGCGTCCTAACGGGACACTGGGCTCTAGGCACACACGGGTGTAGGCTGGGGATCGCCTCTAACAACTTCCGCAGGAGTTGCATGTACGAGGAAGAGGAAGAGTCTACTGTTCACCTGTTGTGCACGTGTCCAGCTCTGTCCAGAAGGAGGCGCACTTTTCTAGGCGACTACTTTTTAGACTCCTTGGGAGATGTCTCAAAAAAAAAGATTAGCTCCATCAAATGCTTCATTAAAAGCTCCGAATGGCTGGACCTTTGAAAAGGGCGGGACCTGTTGTCCCATGCAGTATCACAAAGGGTCAATGTTGGCCTAAGTGCGCCCTTTTTGGGCGGCCACCTTACCTACCTACCTACTAAGACAGGGCCTACGGCAAAATTAGAAGCATCTGTAGTTAAGATGAGCTCTTCATAAAAATTAGGATCCTTTAGTGTTTTGAAAGTAGTTTCACATTCTTGTGACCATTCAAATTTCTAGTTTTTTTTTAACAGAGCATTCAGACATTGGGCAATTCCTGCGAAGTTTGCAATGAGTCTTCTATAGTAATTTTAGAATGCCACAAATCGTCTGACTTCATCACAATATTTGGGTGTTGGATAAATTTTGAGTATTATCTGTAATCAAGTAACGCAAATAAATCACTTCAGGCTTAAGAAAGCAACATTTACTAGCATTAAGCTTTAGGTTAAACTTATACAAACGTTAAAAATCTTTTCCCAAATTTCTATTATGATGCTGAATACTACATCCAAAAATTATGATGTCGTCAACGTAAAGTAATGCTTTTGCTTCCAAACCACATAAGGCAATAGTTGACATTCTTTGGAAACTAATAGAATAAAGGTTAATACCATATAAAGGTAATATTTTAAATTGAAACTGATCGGTCGGGGTAGAAAATTCAGAAAGTCTAGACTGTGGTCTAGACTGTGTATTAAAGGTTTCTGATAGAATGAGCTAGCCATATCTAACGTAGAAAAAGATTATGCTCTGCCTGCCAAGTACATCCAGAATGTCTTCCATCTTTCTTAAGGGAAATTTATCATTTACATTTAATTTTCTAAAATCGACTACTAGTCGTCAATTTTTTCTTTCATCAGTACCTTTTTTTAATTAAGGTGAATTATATGGACTAATAGATGATTCTATTATATCGTTTTCTAAAAGTTCTGAAACTTTGCTATTAAATATCTGAGCATGTGGCAATCTATAATTTTTATCTATTGTTTGAATAGGCTGCGTATAAAATTTATTAGCAGTCAATGGTTCATTTTCTAAATGGAAAACATTCTGATATTTCTTGAAACTTTTGATCAGATCTTTGTTCATGTGCATGTCTGATGATTGTATTATTAAAGCTGAAAGCAGTTTCTTAAATCGTAATTCACAGTGTGAGTTCTGACTGGTTTTTAGTATTTCATAATTCTTAAGTGGCTCTGTCGCAACTGTAAATCACTTTCAGTTGTATTTAATATTTTGACATCTTGAAGGCCTTTTACGGATACTATCGAATTACATATAAATACACCAGGCAGTATTTCTTTGCTGTGAATAACACTGTCCTCTCCTATTTCAATGCAGATTGGATGCATTGACTCAGAACGAGCTGGTATAATTCTCTTGTTGCTGGCATGCAGTTTTGTGTGTATTGGTAAGACTATGGCATCATCAGATATGCCCAGAGTGTGCGTGAAGGTTTCGTAATCTATTTTACTTAAGTGTCGCATTAAAAAATCTCTACCTAAAAGACCATGAGTGTTTTATGGAAAATCTTCACTCACAATATGAAAAGGGTTATGTTCACCCCTACTCTGGAATCTTGCGGTAAATCAGCTGCTTGTTCGACTGGAGAGGGAAGGGTGCAAGGTGGTTGCGTATGCGGATAATGTTGCTATTAGTATCTCGGGTAAATACATATCTACTTTGAGGGACTTGATACAAAACATGTTGAACATTCTCTCTAAATGGATTACTGACTGTGGGTTGGGGGTTAATCCGATCAAGACTAAGCTGGTACTCTTCACTAGGAATTATAAAATTCCTCAATTTATTGCTCCAAAACTAATGGGTGTAGATATTGACCTTGTCGAGGAGGCTAAATATCTGGGCGTGATCCTAGATAGGAAGCTGAATTGGAAGGCTAATATAAGCGAACGCATTAGGAAGGCTCAGGTAGCTCTGTACTCTTGCAAAAGAGTTATAGGCAAAAAAATGGGGGTTACAGCCTAAGGTAGCCTATTGGATATATACAGCTGTGGTACGAGCAGTCCTTTTCTATGGGGTGCTTGCTTGGTGGACAGCCCTAAGTAAGTCCACATACAATAGGCTGATAACAAAGGTATAAAGAACGGCAGAGGTATTCATAAGTAGTGCCATTAGAACGACTCCAACGGCAGCATTGGACATTATGCTCAATCTGCTGCCTGTTAGGCTTTTTGGCGAAAAATGGCGGCAGCTATCGGGTTAAAAGCTACGCATCAATGGGATGCCAGGAATGTAGGTTATGCGTCCATTTTAGTACCTTTTGAGAGTATTCCTGACTCTTTCGAGTACATCACACCAATGTACGCCTTCAATGGTATGTGCAAGATCTCCATTCCCTCCAGGGACGAATGGAAGGATGGCATCCCCCCTCATGTAGAAGGGGCTCACATCTACACAGATGGATCCAAACTACAGAGTAGGGTGGGAGGTGGTGTATTCTCAGAAGATTTGGACATTAACATGTCCTTTAGGATGCCCGACCACTGCAGTGTTTTTCAGGCAGAAGTCGCGGCTATACAGGCAGTCTGTCTTGGCTAAGGAAGAAGAAGATATCTGGACTTGATATTTGCATTCTGTCCGACAGCCAAGCTGCTTTCCGCTCCCTGGATTCGGTTATTATCACCTTAAAAGCCGTCAAGAGCTGCCGCAAATCTTTAGACGAGATAGCTAAGCAGACCCGTCTGCATCTGTGCTGGGTTCCCGGTCACAGAGATATTCCAGGGAACTGCAAGGCGGATGAACTTGCCCGTGAGGGTACTACCATAACGATTGAACCAGATAGGTCGAACTTCGGTATTCCTATTGCCACATGTAAGCTCTTAGTAAATACAATATCCTTAGGAACAGCGGGCAGGCGCTGGTCTGAACTTTCAGGATGTAAAATAGCTAGACAAACCTGGCCAGAGATAAATGTCAAGCGCTCTAAGGACCTACTGGCTCTAAATAGACAAAGCATATGGCCCGTGATTAGCGTCCTAACGGGACACTGGGCTCTAGGCACACACGGGTGTAGGCTGGGGATCGCCTCTAACAACTTCCGCAGGAGTTGCATGTACGAGGAAGAGGAAGAGTCTACTGTTCACCTGTTGTGCACGTGTCCAGCTCTGTCCAGAAGGAGGCGCACTTTTCTAGGCGACTACTTTTTAGACTCCTTGGGAGATGTCTCAAAAAAAAAGATTAGCTCCATCAAATGCTTCATTAAAAGCTCCGAATGGCTGGACCTTTGAAAAGGGCGGGACCTGTTGTCCCATGCAGTATCACAAAGGGTCAATGTTGGCCTAAGTGCGCCCTTTTTGGGCGGCCACCTTACCTACCTACCTACTAAGACAGGGCCTACGGCAAAATTAGAAGCATCTGTAGTTAAGATGAGCTCTTCATAAAAATTAGGATCCTTTAGTGTTTTGAAAGTAGTTTCACATTCTTGTGACCATTCAAATTTCTAGTTTTTTTTTAACAGAGCATTCAGACATTGGGCAATTCCTGCGAAGTTTGCAATGAGTCTTCTATAGTAATTTTAGAATGCCACAAATCGTCTGACTTCATCACAATATTTGGGTGTTGGATAAATTTTGAGTATTATCTGTAATCAAGTAACGCAAATAAATCACTTCAGGCTTAAGAAAGCAACATTTACTAGCATTAAGCTTTAGGTTAAACTTATACAAACGTTAAAAATCTTTTCCCAAATTTCTATTATGATGCTGAATACTACATCCAAAAATTATGATGTCGTCAACGTAAAGTAATGCTTTTGCTTCCAAACCACTTAAGGCAATAGTTGACATTCTTTGGAAACTAATAGAATAAAGGTTTATACCATATAAAGGTAATATTTTAAATTGAAACTGATCGGTCGGGGTAGAAAATTCAGAAAGTCTAGACTGTGGTCTAGACTGTGTATTAAAGGTTTCTGATAGAATGAGCTAGCCATATCTAACGTAGAAAAAGATTATGCTCTGCCTGCCAAGTACATCCAGAATGTCTTCCATCTTTCTTAAGGGAAATTTATCATTTACATTTAATTTTCTAAAATCGACTACTAGTCGTCAATTTTTTCTTTCATCAGTACCTTTTTTTAATTAAGGTGAATTATATGGACTAATAGATGATTCTATTATATCGTTTTCTAAAAGTTCTGAAACTTTGCTATTAAATATCTGAGCATGTGGCAATCTATAATTTTTATCTATTGTTTGAATAGGCTGCGTATAAAATTTATTAGCAGTCAATGGTTCATTTTCTAAATGGAAAACATTCTGATATTTCTTGAAACTTTTGATCAGATCTTTGTTCATGTGCATGTCTGATGATTGTATTATTAAAGCTGAAAGCAGTTTCTTAAATCGTAATTCACAGTGTGAGTTCTGACTGGTTTTTAGTATTTCATAATTCTTAAGTGGCTCTGTCGCAACTGTAAATCACTTTCAGTTGTATTTAATATTTTGACATCTTGAAGGCCTTTTACGGATACTATCGAATTACATATAAATACATCAGGCAGTATTTCTTTGCTGTGAATAACACTGTCCTCTCCTATTTCAATGCAGATTGGATGCATTGACTCAGAACGAGCTGGTATAATTCTCTTGTTGCTGGCATGCAGTTTTGTGTGTATTGGTAAGACTATGGCATCATCAGATATGCCCAGAGTGTGCGTGAAGGTTTCGTAATCTATTTTACTTAAGTGTCGCATTAAAAAATCTCTACCTAAAAGACCATGAGTGTTTTATGGAAAATCTTCACTCACAATATGAAAAGGGTTATATAATTGTATTTGTTTGTTACATAATTTAAGGGTGGCTGTGCCAAGAGAAGGGATCTCATGATTGGTTACACCAGTGAAATTTGTTTCATTCTTGTTTATTATTAAATTGTCAAATATATGAGAGTTTTTACAGATGGATGCAGCTGCTTCAGTGTCTATTAAAAAGTTTAGAGTGCAGTGAAAGTTAGCACTAATATATTCAAGAGAAATATAATTAGTGAGAGTGAGCTCTTTGTTTATTGTGAAAACGTTTTTTATTCGTCGTGGCCCGAGGGCGTGTACCCTTCGTTCTACTCCCTCGGATCGTATTCGATTCCCCGATCTTCAAGTGGATGAATTCAACGATTATGAGGACTATTTGAATAGTTAGTAAAGTTGTTTTTGTATTCCTGTTATTAGTGGTGTTCCTGTAATTATTACTGTTTCTATTGTAGTGTACCTCACTAGTGTACACTGACAACCACACATTGACACACGCGCACTTGTAGTTCAGCTTTGCTAAACGAGCTGACAATAGCGTAACGCTATGCACTTGCGCTCAATACAAAATACGCTAAATACGCGATGTTCACTCCGAATCCTAATGTTCAGATCTTTAACTGTTGGTCTATTTTGGCTCGGGGCTACGAAGCTCTCTTTGCGCCGTATTCAGTCTCTGCGGGAGTCTGTTCTGGAGTTTCTGCAAGCGCGGATCGGCGCCCAATAGTGAAAATTAAATATAAAATCAACAAATAGTAATATATAAATTACAAATAAAAATAAAGAAAGGTATACATAAAATAAAAAGGTGTACAAGAAAACAAACTGTCAATAAAATTAATATTTCATTCTGAGCACAACATTTTGGTCCTTCGAGCCGGATTAGAATCCGATTTTGGTAAGTGTCGGTTGTTTTAATTGAATTACAAATATTATTATTATAAATTAATAATAATTTAAATTTGATTTATACACAAATTGATTATTTTTTGTGTTTCGGTTGGGTTTGCCGTGCGTTCGGGTGTTTGTGCTCTGTCGGCGCTGCTGACTATTAAAACCATTGCGCTGTTGTTGTCTTCGTTGCATTATGGCCGTTTTTAGGTAGTGGTGGCTAATGCAGAAAGCAGAATAAGAAAAGTAGGTCAGTGACTCGTGCGATCAGCCGCTGTCCCTATTTCTTTTGTGAAGCAGGGCCGGTTACGGGTAGCAATTGGTTTCCTGAGCATTGTGGGCCCTTCTGTCGTAGTGCGTTTAAACGATAAGTGTTGGGCGTGGTTTCAGTGCGGTTGCGTTCGGAGGTGTAGATAAGCTAATATTGAGCTGCGTTCGCAGAGGCATAAGTTCCGCAAAATGGTGGATTCGTATATTTCGGCGGCAGATGAACTTCTGTTCATAAGTCGTTTTGAACGATGCTCACCGGACACTCACTCCATTATATCACTTCAACTTGATGAAGCAGAATTAGATGCTCGGCGGGCTTCGCTTAAAACGGCAAAAATAACTGCCATATCCGAGGCGCGGGTCATGAAAGACGGTGAATCACTGTTAGAGTCAATCGGACAGCGGTTCGAGTCAAGCTTTGGTACTTTTAAGCGGGGTCGTATTTTGATCGCGGAAGTGAGACAACGTTTAGAGCAGGCAACTCCCCCGTTCCTACTACAGGCGAGCCATTTTTATCATTGGCGCACAGCATCCACGTACCCCCTTGTGATAACCCTCCCTTTGAAGGGAGTTATGCTGCATGGCCAACGTTTCGTGACATGTTTACAGCACTGTTCATTAACAATACGCGGCTGTCTAATGCGGAGAAATTCTACCATTTGTTCCTAAAGACCCGGGGAGAACCACATGAAATTGTCCCCAAAATTCCAACAACGGAGGCGGGTTTTCAGCAAGTGTGGGAAAACTTACTGGAGCGCTACGACAACAAGCGCATCCAGATCAACAACCAATTGAAGACACTGTTGGGCCTTGACCCGGTTAGAAGAGAAGATGGTGGGGAAATTAAACGCCTACAGCGTGACATCGGTAATTGTATCGCTGCACTAACATCTTACGGCATCGACGTTGCGAGTTGGGATGCTATTTTAGTATACTTGTGCTCCATGCGGCTGCCTGAGCTCACACTGTACCTGTGGGAACAGACCATGGGGGGCCGCGCAGATATTCCAGAATGGAAGGCGATGGATGACTTCTTGTCATTGCGGTTTCATACACTCGGGGCGATTTCGGATCTCCGGTCGCAAGGCTCAAGTTCATCACATATAAGGGTTCAGCCGAATCAACCTCGAACAGCACGGGTGCAAACCCATCCAGCAAGTGTTACCCCGCAAGGGTGCAAAGTGTGCAGGCGGTATGCACACTCGGTGCGAAATTGTCCTGCGTTCCAGGCCGCCACCGTATCAGCTCGGTGGGGCTTGGTGCGCAAACACGGGTTGTGTGTGAATTGCTTGTCAGCTTCGCATAGAGTGGCAAATTGCCCCAGCTCCTTTTCGTGCTCCATCTGTCGGAAGCGGCACCACACTGCTGCATACGGACTCGCCATGGGGTCGTCCAACCGCTGCGACGCCATACCCACCATCCACATCGGGGGGGCGCTCCAATTCAAATGGACGCTCCTCCCTGGTCCCTCCACCCGTACCCAAGTCTTTTTACCACACTGCGCAGGTATCGCGTCCGGCAGATAGGGCAGGGCCGAGTCCAAGTCATCCAAGTTGCCGCCTCTTCAATCGTGTTATCTTGGGTACGGCCTTAGTCACGATAAAACATCAAGGAGTAGAGTATACAGCCCGGGCTCTGATAGACTCTGGTTCTGAGGGGTCCTTTGTTTCAGACCGCCTCCAAAAGCGCCTTAAGCTGCCGGCGCACTCAGTACATGCCCAGGTATTGGGGGTCAGCAATACCCTTGCTGGCGCCGTTACCAAAGCATGTCATATCACCATCGGGTCGCGGTACGATGCCACTGTGCGTCTCCAAGTGTCGGCTTTGGTGTTGCCTACCCTGACAGGTGAACTGCAGCCACTCCTATTGATTAAAGGAGAGCAACACAAACTGAGACATTTCAGGTTAGCCGATTCAATCACTTCACACTCCACCCAAGTCGATTTGTTAATCGGAGGGGATCTTTACCCTCAGGTCTTGCTTGATGAGTTGCGGCGCAACCTGGTGGGGTCACTAATTGCCCAGGAAACGGTATTCGGCTGGATCCTTACAGGGCCTCTGCCGGATAAACGGATATCCACTTTCACAACTCGCGTGCAAGTGTCTGAAACTGCTTCGCTCGACCACCTTCTACGACAGTTCTGGGAAATGGAACAGCCTCCGCAAGATCGAAAGCTGTCCCAGACTGATCAAGACTGCCTTAATTTGTACTCCCAGACTACTCGTCGGGATGCTACGGGGCGATACATAGTCTCTCTGCCGTTCAAACAAGGGTTTGTTCCGGAGAAGTCTCTAGGAGCGTCTCGCTATATTGCCCTTCGGCAATTTGAGCGCAATGAGTCCCGGCTGGTAAAGAGCCCGGCCGATAAGCGACAATACGACGCGGTGGTACTTGAATACGTGACGTTAAATCACATGCGCAAGGTTCCACCGCCGTCAGTAACTCCTGTGCCAAATTATTACTTGCCACATCATGCAGTAATTAAGCCAGAGAGTACAACCACCAAACTTCGCGTGGTGTTCAATGCCTCACAGGCGACTTCCAACACGGTCAGCTTGAATGATGTGTTACACACAGGGCCAGTGTTACAAGCCGATCTGACCCGGCTAATAATCCAGTGGCGTATGTTTAGCTATGTCCTGAACGGGGACATACAAAAGATGTATCGTCAGATTCTGGTTGAGCCAAGCCAGGCATCATACCAGAGAATTGTGTTTAGGGAATCTCCCGACAGCGATATCTCTGACTATGAATTGAAAACGGTCACCTTCGGGGTGAATTGTGCTCCTTATCTTGCAATAAGGACAATTTTGCAATTGGAAGACGACATGGAGAGCAGGTTCCCGTTGGCTTCTCAGGTATTACGTGGTTCGATGTACGTGGATGACACTCTAGTAGGTACACATGATATTGCTACTGCCATTCGCACTAGGGGTGAGCTGATTGAGAGTTTGGATTCAGCCGGGTTCTCAATGCGAAAATGGGCAGCAAACTCTACAGAAATTTTATCCGGTTTGCCTCTAGGGCATCTGCTTAGGGAAGATTTTCTCCAATTCGAGGAGACCAGCACCACTCGCACTTTGGGCATTCGATGGAATGCGCGAAGGGATTGGTATTATTTCCACGTGGCAGCTTTGCCAATCGTTGCCGTATACACCAAACGTAAGGCCCTGTCGGTCATCGCACAGTTGTTCGACCCAGCGGGATGGTTGGCTCCTATTGTCATCTCCGCTAAGATCTTGATGCAACAGATATGGTTGGCTGAAATAGGCTGGGACGAGCAACTTACTCCTACCACTTTAACAAGGTGGACACACTTCTTATCGCAGTATCAGGCAATCTCCCAAGTACGCGTGCCTCGCTGGGTACGATCTGACCCTGATCGCGATATTGAATTCCATGCCTTCTGTGATGCTTCACAGCTGGCATATGCTGCAGCCCTTTACGTTCGCTGTAAAGGTGAAAATTCCATCTCTACCCATTTGCTAGTGACAAATTCGCAGGTGGCCCCATTGAGAACTATCTCTCTTCCACGTTTAGAACTATGTGGGGCAACACTTTTAGCAGAGTTGATTTTTCCTCTTAAACCTCTATTGAATATTTCAGGTGACAACTTGTTTTGTTGGTCCGACTCTACGATTGTGTTGGCATGGCTGCGAAAGCCACTCCACGTGTGGAAAGTCTTCGTGGCGAATCGAGTCACTGCCATTACCAGCAAAGTAGGTGTGAACAACTGGCGTCATGTCCGCTCAGAAGATAACCCAGCAGATTTAGCTAGCCGTGGTGTGGCACCTGATGCACTAGTCCACAACAAGCTCTGGTAGGAAGGCCCGGCTTGGCTGCAGCAGGAGCGGGAACGGTGGCCGCCTCCGCTACTGGGTCGCGCGACTCAAAGCCACACTACGCGCATAATCTACATGGGGCGCAAGCAGTGGCCTGACGCTTCTGTCGACTTGAGCGAGTTATTCACTCGCGCCGAACATACTTGAGCGAGTTATTCACTCGCGCTGGACATCTACGCCACTGGGACGCGCGGCACAAAGCCTCACTACGCCCATAATCTACACGGGGGCAAGCAGTGACCTGACGCTTCTGACGACCTGAGCGAGTTATTCGCTCGCGCCGAACGTACATATTTACCTGAGCGAGGTATTCACTCGCGCCGGACAAACTGACTCCTACCTGAGCGAGTTATTCAATAGCGCCGGACGACTACTTGAGCGAGTTATTCATTCGCGCCGGACGACACTGGAACTCGCGACACAAATCACCCCCACCATGCGATTCGTCAACTGAAGGAGAAAATATATACATAAATATACAAATAAGGAAAAAATGTAAATAACTAAGAGACAATAAAAGTATCCACGAAGTAAACCACAGTCTAAGACTTATTTCTTGCTAACGAACCCTGGACACCGCTGAGTCTACCTCAGCTGTATAATTTTAAAGACACGTACGTGTTGTTACAGTACATTATGTCATTTAGGGCTAGTCCAGGCGCAGTTTTGGCTGATGCATCAAACACAACCCTCAGCTTTGTCGTAGTGCTTTTTGGCTTAAGCACGCTGTGATGAGGAATGAAGTAATGCGGGTGTAAAATATTTTCGAGGTTGATTTCGCTCGTGTGTCCTAACTTTTCATATTGCCTCATGAATTCGGCGTATTGTGCATTTAATGGAGGGTGCCTTTCCATACGCCGTTCTATTGCCAGGAATCTTTTATATGCAAGATTTTTTGACTCTCCCAAGGTGCTTGGATCTTCGGAAAATGGTAGCCTTACTATGTATCGGCCTTCTGTGTTTTTACGTGCGGTTTGAATGAAATGAGTTTCGCATTGCCTTTCTGCGATTGTCATATTATCATTAGCTTCCCTGGAATCATCAAGCTTCCAAAATTGAATTATCAATTCGTTGGTTGATACTTCGTCCTCACTGTAAACCGTGCAAGTTGCCGTGCTTCTCGACTCACCCTTGCACTTTCCACCAATGATTTTGTAGCACTGGTAAATCAGTGGATAGTTGAATTTGGTCCGTTGCCATTAAGCTGAAGTAGAACACAGCACCCAGGAGAGCATAGATTTTTACTGGTTGGTGAAATTCTGGGTAAGCTAATTGTATGTTTTCAGGAATGGACCCTGATGATTTTGTAGTACAAACGGCTCTAGTCTGGTTTCGAAGTGGCCTGTTCTTGATTGCAGCTTCACGTTGACCCGTTGAGTTGCACTCTTCACTCTTTGACCAATGCCTTCAAAGCTTAACGCAGCCTTGGTAGGAACAATAGTCAATTTCTTAATGAGTCGCTCAATTACTAGGTTGATCTGAGACCCGGAATCCAAGATTGCCCTGAAAACACCAGATTGTCCGTTATTTGCTGTCATTTTGACTTTAGCTGTTGCTAATAAGACATGGCCCTGGCAGGCCGGCAAAGTGTTAGCTGCAGCTAATGTTACCGAAGAATTGGTTGCAGTCAACTTAGTTTCTGCACTGGATTGTTGATTTGAACTTGCTATTTGTTGGCTATTTGTTGGCGCTGGATCCTTCGATTCCAAGTGTAACAATGAACTGTGTTTTTTGTTACACTTCCTGCAGCTCCGAGATTTGCAGTCTCGTAAGGTGTGATAATTTTTAAGACAATTGAAACAGAGCCTTTGTTTTTTAGCCCAGTTCAATCGATTTACTGCAGATAATTGCAGGAATCCCTTGCAATAGTACAGGGGGTGGTCCTTGCTAGAGCAATAGCTGCAAGTGGAAGCTGTTGCTACCGATGCTATAGCTCTTGATGCGTTTTGTCTTTCCTTCCCCCCGAGAGCCTCTAAAGTTTGAAACCGGTTCTCGTGGAAGTGCAGGAAGTCATCAATGGTTTGTAGCTGCTTAGGACTTTCCAATGATTGCTCATATAATATATGGCTTTGGCGATCTAGTTTTTTGATGAGAAGATGTAGCAGCAATGGATCCCAAGATAACGTAGATACGCCTAGGTTTTCGAGCGCCAGCAGACTTTCGCGTACAGCATCGTGGAGATGTTTTATAGTTGTCGACGATGCTGTGTCAGATGAGAGACTTGGATGTCCTAGTATTCGCTGAATCAAGGTGGAAGTTAGCACTCTCTTGTTGTTGTACCTCTCCTGGAGCAATTTCCATGCTGTTTCATAGTTGTATTGAGTCAATGTGAGATGTCTGATTACCCGCTTAGCTTCTCCCGCCAAATTGGCCTTCAGGTACCACATTTTTTGAACTGGTGAAATTGGCGATTTATGAACCATTTCTGTAAATATGTTGTAGAATTGGTTCCATTTTAAGTAATCACCATCAAATTTGGGTATGGTGATTTGTGGTAACCGGAAGGCTTGTTGCTCAGCTACTTCTGGACGTTCCCTTTTTCCTGATTTTGTGGAAAGCTCTATTAGCCGGCAATGCACCTAGTGTTCCATCTCGAAATAGGCATTGAAATAGTGACATCATTAATGCGGGTTGTTTACGCAAAGTGCTTGCAATGGTGCCTTCTGTCTTGGATGAACTGATCCTGATTCAAGTGCCTCGTGTTGTTTAGTGTTGCTGATCCCAGGTTGATGTGCTGAGTGTGCTGGTGTCTTAGCATTACCTACGTATGGTGTTGTAGTCCGTGCTTCGAGTTTTTGTATTTCGTCATTGAAGAGCTGTACATGGGCAGTGTCTATTTTGTTGATTTGTTCGTAATAGGCCGATGCGAAGTATTCATGATTCAAGGGCTGATCAGTTAATGTCCTCAGCTTACTATCTGTGCCTTCAAAGTTGTCCCATGCAGCGTTCAGGCGCCACAAACGATCCTTGAAATATGTGGCGGTTGTCTTCCTGTCAGCTGGGTCCTTTCTGAAATTCTTGATGATTCCTTGAATTTCCTCCCCAGTTTCTTTCTGAAGTGCCACTAGCTCGCCGAAGGTAGCCATGATGTCAGATGTTTGACGTTGTTCAATTTAATTGTCGGGGTCACCAAATGTTGAAGTTAGCTCCTTGGTACATAAACCAAGAACTTGTTGAAATGTTATAGGTCACTTGAAACCGTATAACAGTTAAGATGATTCTGATTCTTTATTGGAATTGTACAATTATTTATATCAATTTTATGCAGATTAGTTAAAATATAAATAACAAAAAAGTGACGGACAAAACTGCACCGTTGTCAATAATCAAACACGAGACAAGATCATTATATCATTCCCATACATAATTTAGCGACAATGCAACCAAGTGAAATATGATCGCCCAAGTCAATGCACTGGGCAGCTACTTTGAAGGGAAATGAGTTCAACAAGCAAGTGTTGGCCTTGATAATATGAAATTTTTTGTTTTGCGTGTGCTGGTTTTTGTCAATGGTGCATTTTCGCTTTACTGATAAAAAATAAACATAAAGTGCAATTGTTGATCTGTTCAGTGTGTCTGAACATTCTACCGGGCGTTGAGTATTTGCTCAATTTTGGATTATATGTGAACAGTGAACGATCATTCATTTGTTTGCTGTCGCTGACGTGGTTGAGGTGTGGGGATAGTCGGAACACTGCGTTTATATTTTAATTTCAGTATTATGATGAGAATAAACATGGAAATGATGAGTGCGGAGTAGCTTACCGCATGAGGATGCTGGCTGTTGGACTGTATTAAATTTGGTAAATTGGTGAAGTCTTCACTTGCCAGTTGGTTTTGGAGTATGGTGAGTTGTTCCAATTTGGTGTCAAATTTGGTGTATGTTGTATTGAAAATCCGTTTTATTTCCTCAGATGTATTGATGTTTTGGATGACCGTGAATCTGGCGTATGATGTATGTATGGTGCTAGACGAGGTATGGAAGCCTTGAATGGTGACTAGGTTTCCCTTAATTACACAGTAAGGCTTCATTATTAATATGCCGGATCCTGATAGTATTAATTGCGTCAGATTTGTGCCACAGACTGCTGATATTTTATAGTCTGACGTTAGTTGAAAATATCAATTGATTTCTGTGATGCATTTGTATCCATGCCAGGGTTCCTTGAAGTTGTGTCAGTCTGCATTGCGTAGTATTCTTGTCGTTGAACATGGACAGGAATGCATGGATGATTCCTTTCCAAATATTGGTTTCTTGTTATGGCAGATGTAGGTGTCTTCCTTAGATTTAAAACATGCTCTCAGATCGGTTGCACTCAGTGGAATGTAATCATCTTCATGCGCATTTACTGCTAAGAATTGTGATAGTGATCATAGTTTTGCTTTTGACTATAGGAATTGGGATGAGATTAAGAAGATCAAAGGAGTGTTGATCGATTAATGGCAGCTTAATTTCGAAGATGACCTCATTCTTGGTTATTGCTCCCTCCGCCTTCATGATTTTGTAGAACTTCACCATATTATCTTGTTCTATGGGCAGAAGTCGTGATGGAGGAAGATGGGCCTTAATAATGTTGATTTCATTCTTCAGTTGTTGAGGCGTGATTAGCAACGGACTGATTTTTCCATGGTCAGTGAGTACACTTATTACTTCTGCCTGTACCCGCTGTAAATTGATTGCCGTCAGTGTTAATTGGTTTGAAAGTGGTGCAAAGAGTTGGGAGAATTTGATTTGTTTTCCTTCAATTTCCATTTGTTTCATCATTGAGTTCATCTTCTGCTGCAGATCTACGATATTTGATTTTGTTGTAAGCGCATTGTGTTTGATGACATTTATGGTGGAATCAATGTTAGAAGTTTAGTTTTTAGGAAGCCTTACAGTGTGGCCTCATTGTTGGTTTCCGTCGCTTTCTGGGTATGTGATCTAAACTATCCACGTTTGAAAATAACTGTTGTTGCTCAGGCTGCGCATCTTGGGATGAATCTCGATTTATGTCTGGGCATTCAGAAAATTTCTCACTAAACAGTGGTGCAAGTCTGTGAATCAAATTTCCACACACCTGTTGATGTTTTTACGTCTACCACTCGCACCATTCCGTCGTTTCCCTTGTAGACTCGTTGTATTCTTCCAAGTGGCACGTAAGGTGGGCACGTTGTCTTCCTTGATAATAACCATTTGTCCTTTACGGATATTTTGTGATTGGTCCTTCCACTTATGTTTTTGCTGTAGTTGATTGAGGTATTCACGGGACCAGCGATCCCAGAATTCATGCTTGAGTTGCGTCACCAATTTCCATCTTGTTGGCATGGAAATCTTGAAACTTGGCGTGGTTCTGTCAATTTGTGCAGTCAATGGTTCTCCAATAAGAAAATGTCCCGGTGTTAATGCTGTTAAATCGTTTGGATCTGTTGATATTGGAGTTAACGGTCGTGAGTTAAGGATTGCTTCTATTTCGATGACAACGGTTTCAAGCTCTTCATACGTGAGCGAGGCTGTTGAAAGGCTCCGAAGCAATAGATGTTTCGCTGATTTGACCGCAGCCTCCCATAAGCCCCCAAAGTGTGGCCGTCTAGGGGGTATGAATTTGAAATTTATTCCACGATCACTGCAAGTTTTAATGATTTTCTCATGAGAGTCGTTGGCAAAAATGGAGTCGTTTAACTCTTCTAGTTTATTTTTAGCTCCGACAAAATTGGTTGCATTGTCCGAGTATTTGCTATCACATCGACGGCGACGAGACGTAAAACGTTTTAGTGATCCAATGAAGGCTTCGGTAGTTAAATCGTTGACTACCTCTAAATGAACTGCCTTTGTGGCGAAGCAGCAGAAGACGGCCATGTAAACATTATGTGGTTTTTTCCACGGATTTTGTAGTGTACCCAGAAGGGTCCACAATAATCGACACCGGCGTTGACGAATGGTCGTGCTTGAGTGACTCTGGTTGATGGCAGGTTTCCCATCACTTGCTTGTATAGCTTCGGCCTGGCTCTGGTGCAGCGAATGCATTTTTGCACAATATTTCGTCCCATTGTCTTTCCTTTTATGACCCAAAATCGCTGCCTAGATGCTGCTAACAGGGTCTGTGGACCACAATGCAAATTACTCTCATGTATCATGGCAAGTATAATTTTTGAAATTGGGTCATTGTATGGAAGCAGCATTGGGTGTTTAGCATCATATGATAAAGTTGATGCAGCTAATGGCCCACCTACTCGTGGAACGCCAGTTTCGTCTATGAGAGGAGATAAGCTGCTGAGTGTGGCTGGCTCTGTCGATTCCATTGTGTTTTCTTAATTGTTTGATTTCATGCTCGAACTCAGACGCTTGTATGGTTCTTACTATGATCGTTAATGATGCGTCCAACTCCTCAGAAGATAATGATTTCTGTGATGAACGTTTATCTCGTGACAGTTTTAGATTTTTAATGAATCTTAGAACATATCCAATGGTTCTTTGTAGAACTTTAAATAAGTTACCATGCTAAACGTTGTAAATGATGTTTAGTCCTGTGCAGGTCGTTGTGGTTGCCACAATCGGACCCTTGTGTTTTTGTTCTAAGTCCGTTGGAATGTGGTGTTCCCTTAAAAATGGTTTCGGCCAGTGTGATTCCATTCCATGTAGAAAGATGGGCCCATAGAATCATATATTGCAAGTCATTGCAATTTTTTATTTGGCTGAAGCCCTCGAGAGATGACGTCTGCAGGATTGTCCTTGGAGCATACATGGCGCCACTGGTGAGCGCTAGAGAGTTTCTGGATTGTGTTTACTCTGTTAGCTACAAATGTTCGCAAGGATGATGATGACGAATTTATCCAAGATAATACAATTTCCTAGTCTGACCAGAAATGAGAAGTGTTGTTGGCTAAGTGTAAATCCCGTTTTACTCTTGATTCTAGCTCGACTCCTAACACTGCACATAATTCTAAGCGAGGCAGAGTTTGTTCTTTGAGAGGTGCGACACGTGATTTGGCACAGAAAAGTCTAACAATTATTCTGTTATCTTGAAGCCTTGATCGTAGATAAACTGCAGCGCCATATGCCTTCTCGGAGGCATCTACGAACGTATGAATCTCTGTCATTATCGGTTTCTGACCGTTGAAAACGCGCCTGGAGATACGTGTGTCGTTTAATTCCTTTAAGTTTCTACGGAAAGTAGTCCATTTTGTCTGCATTTCTGCTGGTAGATGTTCATCCCAGGATATCTGCAGTTGCCACAGTTGTTGGATAAATATTTTTGCCGTGATGACCACTGAACCTACGAGACCTAATGGATCAAATATTCTTGCTATGTCTGATATTATAGTGCGTTTTTTTATTGTTGTATTATCAGGTAACTCCGCCTTCGTACAGAATAGATCAGATTTTGGCATCCAGGTTAGTCCTATGTTTTGGTCGAGGAGTTTTCAAAGTCAAGATTAACTTCCTGATCCTCTGGAGATATACTATCTAGCAGCTGAGGATGATTGGCGCACCATTTCCGTAGTTTGAATCCTGAACCGTGGAGTAGTGTTGTCAATTGTTTCTGCATTTCGATTGCCGTGGATAGGCTGTCTGAGCCACTCACGCCATCATCGACATAGAAATCGTCGCGTAATATTTGTGCGCCTAGTGGGAACCTTCCGATGTTCTTCTCTGTTAACTGTTGTAGGCACTTTGTGGCCAAATATGGTGCTGACGATGTTCCATAAGTTATTGTATTAAGCTGATAGTACCTTATGGGCTTGTTCTCATTTTCTCTCCACATGATCAACTGTAGCATTCTATCGGTTGGTTCGACTAGGATTTGACGGTACATCTTTTCGATGTCTGTTGTGAAGACAAATTTTGGTAGTCGGAAGCGCAACAGTATTGAGAATAAATCACTTTGAACCATTGGGCCAGAGTACATTATGTCATTTAGGGACTAGTCCAGATGCCGTTTTGGCTGATGCATCAAACACAACCCTCAGCTTTGTCGTAGTGTTTTCTGGCTTAAGCACGCTGTGATGAGGAATGAAGTAATGCGGGTGTAAAATGTTTTCGGGGTTGATTTCGCTCATGTGTTCTAACTTTTCATATTGCCTCATGAATTCGGCGTATTGTTCCTTTAATGGAGGGTTCCTTTCCATACGCCGCACAGTGCTCCGTTGCCATACAAAAGTTGGACAAAAATAGAAGGAGTTGTTCGAATTTGATGAAACTTCATTTCCTAAAGGATTATGACATGCTGATTTCAAAACTGAAATCGGTTTTTTGATACCGTTTTCGGTTTTCTCATAAAACTGGATATCAGACATTTTTTTTTATAGACGCTTTAGTTGCTAGTACTCATCTCCCCAAACCCCTGCGGCCATAATTAATTATGGTGTAAAGTTTAATAATGTGAGTAAGTCGATAGTCGTCAATTCTGTGAATATACTCGTATGTCAATAAATTCGTTACAAAAATAATCTTCATGGTTAATAATAATAATAAAATATCAGTGGAATTTTTTTTTTTAATATTGCCAATTAAAAACCTAAGCTCAATCGTTTCCTTCGGTTTTATATAGAACGCAATTTAAAAGACAACGCTAACTCACATTTTTAATGTGTGCCTACTTTTATGTTAAGACAATTGAAAAGCAGGTTTTCTAATTAAGCACAATTTTTATTCTGTAGAATCTGTTTCGAAGCTATATGAATTTTCTGATGATGAAGAAGACGAACGACTTAGTAACTGTTCTGCATTATCGTTCGTATTTTCATCTTGAACTATATATTGCTCCATACATTTATCGGAGCCCAATACAAATTTATTTCTGCGTTTAATATTTCTTTTTGACGAAATGGATCCGAAGATAGCAACAAATGCATCATATAGTCTTTATTAGTATCTTCTCGTCCCGTTTTTCGACAATGAGACTGCCGATGTTTTCGAACATTCTTATGGGATGATTCCAACGCTTCTTCTGACAAAGAACCTAAAAGGAAACATGAAAATTATTCTTATTTAAAAGATCAATTGAATAAATGTTACCAATTGGTAAATCAAAGAGTTTGATTACTTTGCATCCGTGGACCAAAACTTTGTGGACAAAACTGGGCATATTGTACCAGCCATAATTTCTGAGGTACAACTCCCTGGTCTCTTTAAGCAGTTGGCCAAACTGCTATTGTTGAATCTTCTTTCCACAAGGCAAAATCCGTAGCACGAGTGAAAATTGGTAAATCAAATTTTTATCAAGCTTAATTATTTCTGCGGCTATGTCAATATTCGAAAAACAGCGGCGAGCAGTGTTTCCGTCGTTAGTTGTGCCAAAACCTTGCTTGACTTGGTCAATTATTAAACCCGTTTTGGACTTGAACTCTTTTTGTATTCGTATTTTATTTTCAATGAATTTCGTTTTATTTTCATTTCGAACTTGCCATGCCACTCAAAGAAACGACTCCAGCAATGTAGAGTTGAACTTGTAGTGATCTGGGTTTGCACTTCGAATCGGTTCTATAATGTTCATTTCTTGTGGACTTGCATAGCACATGAAACACCTGCTTGAAGAATTTGTATCTGACAAAACAGTAGCTACCGCACCATCGATCATAGTGCAATGCAAAATATATGAAATCTCTACAACTTCGTTGTTATTTATAATGACATCACATTCTAAGCTATTAATTTTTTTCATTGTACTCCGATAAAATCAAAGTTTTGTCTTCTTTTGCCAGAATAAATTTTATGGGTCTACATAAAATTGTCGATGATGGAATTGGATTCAACCAAAGTTCCTCACTTGTTGTCGAAACGACCAGTCTAAAAATATTAAAATTAAAATAATAAAAGAAAATTGAAGAAATAAGCAAAACATTTTAAGTTTACTAACTTGAGAGGCACCATAAGAATTAATCTTGGAAATTCTTTCCGTTCGATCTGTTGACAACCATAATTCAATTAAGTCTGAATTGATAATTTTATTTGCCATTTTTATTGAAAAAAAATTACGAAACTGATTCACGTTCTTTAGTTAAAAACTTCAATATTTTCTCGATTTTTGTGCATTAGAAAATAAAAGAATAGTTTACAGTAGAGAAACACGCTCTTATAATACCTTAGTGAATAGTATCAAATAAGTGGTTTTTGAACTTTTGATCAAATTCCTCTAAAACCTTATATGATGGAGCAAGTCTGAGTGGAATTAGAATTTAGCTTCCAAAAATCTATAAGCGATAAATTCTTTGGTCCCCATCGCGAAATCTTGCAGGCTAGTGTAATTGTACAATAATATCAAAGCAGGCAATATACTGAAATATCCATTTTGGAACTTATTTAAGAATGGAAAATTTCAAAAAGGCGGGAAAAAACGGAGAAGGTTTTACTTTCTCCTGTTAGTAGAAGGTCTAATGTGACATAAAAGAGAAAAAAACTGTAGGAACTTTATGGAGCTTTTTTTTAGTCTCCTAAAAATTGTCAATTTTCTAGATTTTACATCAACAACAACTTGCGGCATTAATACACTGTAAAATTTTTATTTCACATTTAATTTCAAAAAAACTGATTGATTCTAAATTTTACATATTTAATATTTGTAAATATCATAAACTTAAACAATTACAGTTAGAAAAGGGTTTTTAATCATAAAGAGGTCCCAGCTACTCAAACGCGGCATATTCTCCACTAAAAAGTTGTATGGAAAATCTCTTAGCTTTGAAGTGCTGTATAAAGCGGAAACATGTTTTTTTTTGTTTGTTTTAAAGTTGTAGTTTTCTCTTAATTGAAGTTTTATCTTTCCAATGATACCAAAAACTTAACATTCTGACACACTCACTTTTTTGATTTTTGTCCATAAAAGGAGCACTGTGCGCCGTTCTATTGCCAGGAATCTTTTATATGCAAGATTTTTTGACTCTCCCAAGGTGTTTGGATCTTCGGAAAATGGTAGCCTTACTATGTATCGGCCTTCTGTGTTTTTACGTGCGGTTTGTATGAAATGAGTTTCGCATTGCCTTTCTGCGATTGTCAGATTATCATTAGTTTCCCTGGCGTCATCAAGCTTCTAAATTGCATTATCAATTCGTTGGTAGATACTTCGTCCTCACTGTAAACCGCGCAAGTTGCCGTGCTTGTCGACTCACCCTTGCTCTTTCCACCTACAATCCAGCCCAGTGATGTATTTTGTAGCACTGGCAGATCAGTGTATAGTTGGATTTGGCCTATTGCCATTAAGCTGAAGTAGAACTCAGCACCCAGGAGAACATCGATTTTTCCTGGTTGGTTAAATTCTGGGTCAGCTAATTGTATGTTTTCAGGAATCGACCAATGATGGAATGATTGTTTGTAGTACAAAAGCCTCTAGTCTGGTTTCGAAATGGCCTGTTCTTGATTGCAGTTTCACGTTGACCCGTTGAGTTGCACTCTTCACTCTTTGACCAATGCCTTCAAAGCTTAACGCAGCCTTGGTAGGAACAATAGTCAATTTCTTAATGAGTCGCTCAATTACTAGGTTTATCTGAGACCCGGAATCCAAGATTGCCCTGAAAACACCAGATTGTCCGTTATTTGCTGTCATTTTGACTTTAGCTGTTGCTAATAAGACATGGCCCTGGCAGGCCGGCAAAGTGTTAGCTGCAGCTAATGTTACCGAAGAATTGGTTGCAGTCAACTTAGTTTCTGCACTGGATTGTTGATTTGAACTTGCTATTTGTTGGCTATTTGTTGGCGCTGGATCCTTCGATTCCAAGTGTAACAATGAACTGTGTTTTTTGTTACACTTCCTGCAGCTCCGAGATTTGCAGTCTCGTAAGGTGTGATAATTTTTAAGACAATTGAAACAGAGCCTTTGTTTTTTAGCCCAGTTCAATCGATTTACTGCAGATAATTGCAGGAATCCCTTGCAATAGTACAGGGGGTGGTCCTTGCTAGAGCAATAGCTGCAAGTGGAAGCTGTTGCTACCGATGCTATAGCTCTTGATGCGTTTTGTCTTTCCTTCCCCCCGAGAGCCTCTAAAGTTTGAAACCGGTTCTCGTGGAAGTGCAGGAAGTCATCAATGGTTTGTAGCTGCTTAGGACTTTCCAATGATTGCTCATATAATATATGGCTTTGGCGATCTAGTTTTTTGATGAGAAGATGTAGCAGCAATGGATCCCAAGATAACGTAGATACGCCTAGGTTTTCGAGCGCCAGCAGACTTTCGCGTACAGCATCGTGGAGATGTTTTATAGTTGTCGACGATGCTGTGTCAGATGAGAGACTTGGATGTCCTAGTATTCGCTGAATCAAGGTGGAAGTTAGCACTCTCTTGTTGTTGTACCTCTCCTGGAGCAATTTCCATGCTGTTTCATAGTTGTATTGAGTTAATGTGAGATGTCTGATTACCCGCTTAGCTTCTCCCGCCAAATTGGCCTTCAGGTACCACATTTTTTGAACTGGTGAAATTGGCGATTTATGAACCATTTCTGTAAATATGTTGTAGAATTGGTTCCATTTTAAGTAATCACCATCAAATTTGGGTATGGTGATTTGTGGTAACCGGAAGGCTTGTTGCTCAGCTACTTCTGGACGTTCCCTTTTTCCTGATTTTGTGGAAAGCTCTATTAGCCGGCAATGCACCTAGTGTTCCATCTCGAAATAGGCATTGAAATAGTGACATCATTAATGCGGGTTGTTTACGCAAAGTGCTTGCAATGGTGCCTTCTGTCTTGGATGAACTGATCCTGATTCAAGTGCCTCGTGTTGTTTAGTGTTGCTGATCCCAGGTTGATGTGCTGAGTGTGCTGGTGTCTTAGCATTACCTACGTATGGTGTTGTAGTCCGTGCTTCGAGTTTTTGTATTTCGTCATTGAAGAGCTGTACATGGGCAGTGTCTATTTTGTTGATTTGTTCGTAATAGGCCGATGCGAAGTATTCATGATTCAAGGGCTGATCAGTTAATGTCCTCAGCTTACTATCTGTGCCTTCAAAGTTGTCCCATGCAGCGTTCAGGCGCCACAAACGATCCTTGAAATATGTGGCGGTTGTCTTCCTGTCAGCTGGGTCCTTTCTGAAATTCTTGATGATTCCTTGAATTTCCTCCCCAGTTTCTTTCTGAAGTGCCACTAGCTCGCCGAAGGTAGCCATGATGTCAGATGTTTGACGTTGTTCAATTTAATTGTCGGGGTCACCAAATGTTGAAGTTAGCTCCTTGGTACATAAACCAAGAACTTGTTGAAATGTTATAGGTCACTTGAAACCGTATAACAGTTAAGATGATTCTGATTCTTTATTGGAATTGTACAATTATTTATATCAATTTTATGCAGATTAGTTAAAATATAAATAACAAAAAAGTGACGGACAAAACTGCACCGTTGTCAATAATCAAACACGAGACAAGATCATTATATCATTCCCATACATAATTTAGCGACAATGCAACCAAGTGAAATATGATCGCCCAAGTCAATGCACTGGGCAGCTACTTTGAAGGGAAATGAGTTCAACAAGCAAGTGTTGGCCTTGATAATATGAAATTTTTTGTTTTGCGTGTGCTGGTTTTTGTCAATGGTGCATTTTCGCTTTACTGATAAAAAATAAACATAAAGTGCAATTGTTGATCTGTTCAGTGTGTCTGAACATTCTACCGGGCGTTGAGTATTTGCTCAATTTTGGATTATATGTGAACAGTGAACGATCATTCATTTGTTTGCTGTCGCTGACGTGGTTGAGGTGTGGGGATAGTCGGAACACTGCGTTTATATTTTAATTTCAGTATTATGATGAGAATAAACATGGAAATGATGAGTGCGGAGTAGCTTACCGCATGAGGATGCTGGCTGTTGGACTGTATTAAATTTGGTAAATTGGTGAAGTCTTCACTTGCCAGTTGGTTTTGGAGTATGGTGAGTTGTTCCAATTTGGTGTCAAATTTGGTGTATGTTGTATTGAAAATCCGTTTTATTTCCTCAGATGTATTGATGTTTTGGATGACCGTGAATCTGGCGTATGATGTATGTATGGTGCTAGACGAGGTATGGAAGCCTTGAATGGTGACTAGGTTTCCCTTAATTACACAGTAAGGCTTCATTATTAATATGCCGGATCCTGATAGTATTAATTGCGTCAGATTTGTGCCACAGACTGCTGATATTTTATAGTCTGACGTTAGTTGAAAATATCAATTGATTTCTGTGATGCATTTGTATCCATGCCAGGGTTCCTTGAAGTTGTGTCAGTCTGCATTGCGTAGTATTCTTGTCGTTGAACATGGACAGGAATGCATGGATGATTCCTTTCCAAATATTGGTTTCTTGTTATGGCAGATGTAGGTGTCTTCCTTAGATTTAAAACATGCTCTCAGATCGGTTGCACTCAGTGGAATGTAATCATCTTCATGCGCATTTACTGCTAAGAATTGTGATAGTGATCATAGTTTTGCTTTTGACTATAGGAATTGGGATGAGATTAAGAAGATCAAAGGAGTGTTGATCGATTAATGGCAGCTTAATTTCGAAGATGACCTCATTCTTGGTTATTGCTCCCTCCGCCTTCATGATTTTGTAGAACTTCACCATATTATCTTGTTCTATGGGCAGAAGTCGTGATGGAGGAAGATGGGCCTTAATAATGTTGATTTCATTCTTCAGTTGTTGAGGCGTGATTAGCAACGGACTGATTTTTCCATGGTCAGTGAGTACACTTATTACTTCTGCCTGTACCCGCTGTAAATTGATTGCCGTCAGTGTTAATTGGTTTGAAAGTGGTGCAAAGAGTTGGGAGAATTTGATTTGTTTTCCTTCAATTTCCATTTGTTTCATCATTGAGTTCATCTTCTGCTGCAGATCTACGATATTTGATTTTGTTGTAAGCGCATTGTGTTTGATGACATTTATGGTGGAATCAATGTTAGAAGTTTAGTTTTTAGGAAGCCTTACAGTGTGGCCTCATTGTTGGTTTCCGTCGCTTTCTGGGTATGTGATCTAAACTATCCACGTTTGAAAATAACTGTTGTTGCTCAGGCTGCGCATCTTGGGATGAATCTCGATTTATGTCTGGGCATTCAGAAAATTTCTCACTAAACAGTGGTGCAAGTCTGTGAATCAAATTTCCACACACCTGTTGATGTTTTTACGTCTACCACTCGCACCATTCCGTCGTTTCCCTTGTAGACTCGTTGTATTCTTCCAAGTGGCACGTAAGGTGGGCACGTTGTCTTCCTTGATAATAACCATTTGTCCTTTACGGATATTTTGTGATTGGTCCTTCCACTTATGTTTTTGCTGTAGTTGATTGAGGTATTCACGGGACCAGCGATCCCAGAATTCATGCTTGAGTTGCGTCACCAATTTCCATCTTGTTGGCATGGAAATCTTGAAACTTGGCGTGGTTCTGTCAATTTGTGCAGTCAATGGTTCTCCAATAAGAAAATGTCCCGGTGTTAATGCTGTTAAATCGTTTGGATCTGTTGATATTGGAGTTAACGGTCGTGAGTTAAGGATTGCTTCTATTTCGATGACAACGGTTTCAAGCTCTTCATACGTGAGCGAGGCTGTTGAAAGGCTCCGAAGCAATAGATGTTTCGCTGATTTGACCGCAGGCTCCCATAAGCCCCCAAAGTGTGGCCGTCTAGGGGGTATGAATTTGAAATTTATTCCACGATCACTGCAAGTTTTAATGATTTTCTCATGAGAGTCGTTGGCAAAAATGGAGTCGTTTAACTCTTCTAGTTTATTTTTAGCTCCGACAAAATTGGTTGCATTGTCCGAGTATTTGCTATCACATCGACCGCGACGAGACGTAAAACGTTTTAGTGATCCAATGAAGGCTTCGGTAGTTAAATCGTTGACTACCTCTAAATGAACTGCCTTTGTGGCGAAGCAGCAGAAGACGGCCATGTAAACATTATGTGGTTTTTTCCACGGATTTTGTAGTGTACCCAGAAGGGTCCACAATAATCGACACCGGCGTTGACGAATGGTCGTGCTTGAGTGACTCTGGTTGATGGCAGGTTTCCCATCACTTGCTTGTATAGCTTCGGCCTGGCTCTGGTGCAGCGAATGCATTTTTGCACAATATTTCGTCCCATTGTCTTTCCTTTTATGACCCAAAATCGCTGCCTAGATGCTGCTAACAGGGTCTGTGGACCACAATGCAAATTACTCTCATGTATCATGGCAAGTATAATTTTTGAAATTGGGTCATTGTATGGAAGCAGCATTGGGTGTTTAGCATCATATGATAAAGTTGATGCAGCTAATGGCCCAACTACTCGTGGAACGCCAGTTTCGTCTATGAGAGGAGATAAGCTGCTGAGTGTGGCTGGCTCTGTCGATTCCATTGTGTTTTCTTAATTGTTTGATTTCATGCTCGAACTCAGACGCTTGTATGGTTCTTACTATGATCGTTAATGATGCGTCCAACTCCTCAGAAGATAATGATTTCTGTGATGAACGTTTATCTCGTGACAGTTTTAGATTTTTAATGAATCTTAGAACATATCCAATGGTTCTTTGTAGAACTTTAAATAAGTTACCATGCTAAACGTTGTAAATGATGTTTAGTCCTGTGCAGGTCGTTGTGGTTGCCACAATCGGACCCTTGTGTTTTTGTTCTAAGTCCGTTGGAATGTGGTGTTCCCTTAAAAATGGTTTCGGCCAGTGTGATTCCATTCCATGTAGAAAGATGGGCCCATAGAATCATATATTGCAAGTCATTGCAATTTTTTATTTGGCTGAAGCCCTCGAGAGATGACGTCTGCAGGATTGTCCTTGGAGCATACATGGCGCCACTGGTGAGCGCTAGAGAGTTTCTGGATTGTGTTTACTCTGTTAGCTACAAATGTTCGCAAGGATGATGATGACGAATTTATCCAAGATAATACAATTTCCTAGTCTGACCAGAAATGAGAAGTGTTGTTGGCTAAGTGTAAATCCCGTTTTACTCTTGATTCTAGCTCGACTCCTAACACTGCACATAATTCTAAGCGAGGCAGAGTTTGTTCTTTGAGAGGTGCGACACGTGATTTGGCACAGAAAAGTCTAACAATTATTCTGTTATCTTGAAGCCTTGATCGTAGATAAACTGCAGCGCCATATGCCTTCTCGGAGGCATCTACGAACGTATGAATCTCTGTCATTATCGGTTTCTGACCGTTGAAAACGCGCCTGGAGATACGTGTGTCGTTTAATTCCTTTAAGTTTCTACGGAAAGTAGTCCATTTTGTCTGCATTTCTGCTGGTAGATGTTCATCCCAGGATATCTGCAGTTGCCACAGTTGTTGGATAAATATTTTTGCCGTGATGACCACTGAACCTACGAGACCTAATGGATCAAATATTCTTGCTATGTCTGATATTATAGTGCGTTTTTTTATTGTTGTATTATCAGGTAACTCCGCCTTCGTACAGAATAGATCAGATTTTGGCATCCAGGTTAGTCCTATGTTTTGGTCGAGGAGTTTTCAAAGTCAAGATTAACTTCCTGATCCTCTGGAGATATACTATCTAGCAGCTGAGGATGATTGGCGCACCATTTCCGTAGTTTGAATCCTGAACCGTGGAGTAGTGTTGTCAATTGTTTCTGCATTTCGATTGCCGTGGATAGGCTGTCTGAGCCACTCATGCCATCATCGACATAGAAATCGTCGCGTAATATTTGTGCGCCTAGTGGGAACCTTCCGATGTTCTTCTCTGTTAACTGTTGTAGGCACTTTGTGGCCAAATATGGTGCTGACGATGTTCCATAAGTTATTGTATTAAGCTGATAGTACCTTATGGGCTTGTTCTCATTTTCTCTCCACATGATCAACTGTAGCATTCTATCGGTTGGTTCGACTAGGATTTGACGGTACATCTTTTCGATGTCTGTTGTGAAGACAAATTTTGGTAGTCGGAAGCGCAACAGTATTGAGAATAAATCACTTTGAACCGTTGGGCCAGAGTACATTATGTCATTTAGGGACTAGTCCAGATGCCGTTTTGGCTGATGCATCAAACACAACCCTCAGCTTTGTCGTAGTGTTTTCTGGCTTAAGCACGCTGTGATGAGGAATGAAGTAATGCGGGTGTAAAATGTTTTCGGGGTTGATTTCGCTCATGTGTTCTAACTTTTCATATTGCCTCATGAATTCGGCGTATTGTTCCTTTAATGGAGGGTTCCTTTCCATACGCCGCACAGTGCTCCGTTGCCATACAAAAGTTGGACAAAAATAGAAGGAGTTGTTCGAATTTGATGAAACTTCATTTCCTAAAGGATTATGACATGCTGATTTCAAAACTGAAATCGGTTTTTTGATACCGTCTTCGGTTTTCTCATAAAACTGGATATCAGACATTTTTTTTTATAGACGCTTTAGTTGCTAGTACTCATCTCCCCAAACCCCTGCGGCCATAATTAATTATGGTGTAAAGTTTAATAATGTGAGTAAGTCGATAGTCGTCAATTCTGTGAATATACTCGTATGTCAATAAATTCGTTACAAAAATAATCTTCATGGTTAATAATAATAATAAAATATCAGTGGAATTTTTTTTTTTAATATTGCCAATTAAAAACCTAAGCTCAATCGTTTCCTTCGGTTTTAGATAGAACGCAATTTAAAAGACAACGCTAACTCACATTTTTAATGTGTGCCTACTTTTATGTTAAGACAATTGAAAAGCAGGTTTTCTAATTAAGCACAATTTTTATTCTGTAGAATCTGTTTCGAAGCTATATGAATTTTCTGATGATGAAGAAGACGAACGACTTAGTAACTGTTCTGCATTATCGTTCGTATTTTCATCTTGAACTATATATTGCTCCATACATTTATCGGAGCCCAATACAAATTTATTTCTGCGTTTAATATTTCTTTTTGACGAAATGGATCCGAAGATAGCAACAAATGCATCATTAAGTCTTTATTAGTATCTTCTCGTCCCGTTTTTCGACAATGAGACTGCCGATGTTTTCGAACATTCTTATGGGATGATTCCAACGCTTCTTCTGACAAAGAACCTAAAAGGAAACATGAAAATTATTCTTATTTAAAAGATCAATTGAATAAATGTTACCAATTGGTAAATCAAAGAGTTTGATTACTTTGCATCCGTGGACCAAAACTTTGTGGACAAAACTGGGCATATTGTACCAGCCATAATTTCTGAGGTACAACTCCCTGGTCTCTTTAAGCAGTTGGCCAAACTGCTATTGTTGAATCTTCTTTCCACAAGGCAAAATCCGTAGCACGAGTGAAAATTGGTAAATCAAATTTTTATCAAGCTTAATTATTTCTGCGGCTATGTCAATATTCGAAAAACAGCGGCGAGCAGTGTTTCCGTCGTTAGTTGTGCCAAAACCTTGCTTGACTTGGTCAATTATTAAACCCGTTTTGGACTTGAACTCTTTTTGTATTCGTATTTTATTTTCAATGAATTTCGTTTTATTTTCATTTCGAACTTGCCATGCCACTCAAAGAAACGACTCCAGCAATGTAGAGTTGAACTTGTAGTGATCTGGGTTTGCACTTCGAATCGGTTCTATAATGTTCATTTCTTGTGGACTTGCATAGCACATGAAACACCTGCTTGAAGAATTTGTATCTGACAAAACAGTAGCTACCGCACCATCGATCATAGTGCAATGCAAAATATATGAAATCTCTACAACTTCGTTGTTATTTATAATGACATCACATTCTAAGCTATTAATTTTTTTCATTGTACTCCGATAAAATCAAAGTTTTGTCTTCTTTTGCCAGAATAAATTTTATGGGTCTACATAAAATTGTCGATGATGGAATTGGATTCAACCAAAGTTCCTCACTTGTTGTCGAAACGACCAGTCTAAAAATATTAAAATTAAAATAATAAAAGAAAATTGAAGAAATAAGCAAAACATTTTAAGTTTACTAACTTGAGAGGCACCATAAGAATTAATCTTGGAAATTCTTTCCGTTCGATCTGTTGACAACCATAATTCAATTAAGTCTGAATTGATAATTTTATTTGCCATTTTTATTGAAAAAAATTACGAAACTGATTCACGTTCTTTAGTTAAAAACTTCAATATTATCTCGATTTTTGTGCATTAGAAAATAAAAGAATAGTTTACAGTAGAGAAACACGCTCTTATAATACCTTAGTGAATAGTATCAAATAAGTGGTTTTTGAACTTTTGATCAAATTCCTCTAAAACCTTATATGATGGAGCAAGTCTGAGTGGAATTAGAATTTAGCTTCCAAAAATCTATAAGCGATAAATTCTTTGGTCCCCATCGCGAAATCTTGCAGGCTAGTGTAATTGTACAATAATATCAAAGCAGGCAATATACTGAAATATCCATTTTGGAACTTATTTAAGAATGGAAAATTTCAAAAAGGCGGGAAAAAACGGAGAAGGTTTTACTTTCTCCTGTTAGTAGAAGGTCTAATGTGACATAAAAGAGAAAAAAACTGTAGGAACTTTATGGAGCTTTTTTTTAGTCTCCTAAAAATTGTCAATTTTCTAGATTTTACATCAACAACAACTTGCGGCATTAATACACTGTAAAATTTTTATTTCGCATTTAATTTCAAAAAAACTGATTGGTTCTAAATTTTACATATTTAATATTTGTAAATATCATAAACTTAAACAATTACAGTTAGAAAAGGGTTTTTAATCATAAAGAGGTCCCAGCTACTCAAACGCGGCATATTCTCCACTAAAAAGTTGTATGGAAAATCTCTTAGCTTTGAAGTGCTGTATAAAGCGGAAAAATGTTTTTTTTTTGTTTGTTTTAAAGTTGTAGTTTTCTCTTAATTGAAGTTTTATCTTTCCAATGATACCAAAAACTTAATATTCTGACACACTCACTTTTTTGATTTTTGTGCATAAAAGGAGCACTGTGCGCCGTTCTATTGCCAGGAATCTTTTATATGCAAGATTTTTTGACTCTCCCAAGGTGTTTGGATCTTCGGAAAATGGTAGCCTTACTATGTATCGGCCTTCTGTGTTTTTACGTGCGGTTTGTATGAAATGAGTTTCGCATTGCCTTTCTGCGATTGTCAGATTATCATTAGTTTCCCTGGCGTCATCAAGCTTCTAAATTGCATTATCAATTCGTTGGTAGATACTTCGTCCTCACTGTAAACCGCGCAAGTTGCCGTGCTTGTCGACTCACCCTTGCTCTTTCCACCTACGATCCAGCCCAGTGATGTATTTTGTAGCACTGGCAGATCAGTGTATAGTTGGATTTGGCCTATTGCCATTAAGCTGAAGTAGAACTCAGCACCCAGGAGAACATCGATTTTTCCTGGTTGGTTAAATTCTGGGTCAGCTAATTGTATGTTTTCAGGAATCGACCAATGATGGAATGATTGTTTGTAGAACAAAAGCCTCTAGTCTGGTTTCGAAATGGCCTGCTCTTGATTGCAGTTTCACGTTGACCCGTTGAGTTGCAGTCTTCACTCTTTGACCAATGCCTTCAATGCCTTCAATGCTTAGCGCAGCCTTGGTAGGAACAATAGTCAATTTCTTAATGAGTCGCTCAATTACTAGGTTGATCTGAGACCCGGAATCCAAGATTGCCCTGAAAACACCAGATTGTCCGTTATTTGCTGTCATTTTGACTAGCTGTTGCTAATAAGACATGGCCCTGGCAGGCCGGCAAAGTGTTAGCTGCAGCTAATGTTACCGAAGAATTGGTTGCAGTCAACTTAGTTTCTGCACTGGATTGTTGATTTGAACTTGCTATTTGTTGGCTATTTGTTGGCGCTGGATCCTTCGATTCCAAGTGTAACAATGAACTGTGTTTTTTGTTACACTTCCTGCAGCTCCGAGATTTGCAGTCTCGTAAGGTGTGATAATTTTTAAGACAATTGAAACAGAGCCTTTGTTTTTTAGCCCAGTTCAATCGATTTACTGCAGATAATTGCAGGAATCCCTTGCAATAGTACAGGGGGTGGTCCTTGCTAGAGCAATAGCTGCAAGTGGAAGCTGTTGCTACCGATGCTATAGCTCTTGATGCGTTTTGTCTTTCCTTCCCCCCGAGAGCCTCTAAAGTTTGAAACCGGTTCTCGTGGAAGTGCAGGAAGTCATCAATGGTTTGTAGCTGCTTAGGACTTTCCAATGATTGCTCATATAATATATGGCTTTGGCGATCTAGTTTTTTGATGAGAAGATGTAGCAGCAATGGATCCCAAGATAACGTAGATACGCCTAGGTTTTCGAGCGCCAGCAGACTTTCGCGTACAGCATCGTGGAGATGTTTTATAGTTGTCGACGATGCTGTGTCAGATGAGAGACTTGGATGTCCTAGTATTCGCTGAATCAAGGTGGAAGTTAGCACTCTCTTGTTGTTGTACCTCTCCTGGAGCAATTTCCATGCTGTTTCATAGTTGTATTGAGTCAATGTGAGATGTCTGATTACCCGCTTAGCTTCTCCCGCCAAATTGGCCTTCAGGTACCACATTTTTTGAACTGGTGAAATTGGCGATTTATGAACCATTTCTGTAAATATGTTGTAGAATTGGTTCCATTTTAAGTAATCACCATCAAATTTGGGTATGGTGATTTGTGGTAACCGGAAGGCTTGTTGCTCAGCTACTTCTGGACGTTCCCTTTTTCCTGATTTTGTGGAAGGCTCTATTAGCCGGCAATGCACCTAGTGTTCCATCTCGAAATAGGCATTGAAATAGTGACATCATTAATGCGGGTTGTTTACGCAAAGTGCTTGCAATGCCTTCTGTCTTGGATGAACTGATCCTGATTCAAGTGCCTCGTGTTGTTTAGTGTTGCTGATCCCAGGTTGATGTGCTGAGTGTGCTGGTGTCTTAGCATTACCTACGTATGGTGTTGTAGTCCGTGCTTCGAGTTTTTGTATTTCGTCATTGAAGAGCTGTACATGGGCAGTGTCTATTTTGTTGATTTGTTCGTAATAGGCCGATGCGAAGTATTCATGATTCAAGGGCTGATCAGTTAATGTCCTCAGCTTGCTATCTGTGCCTTCAAAGTTGTCCCATGCAGCGTTCAGGCGCCACAAACGATCCTTGAAATATGTGGCGGTTGTCTTCCTGTCAGCTGGGTCCTTTCTGAAATTCTTAACGATTCCTTGAATTTCCTCTCCAGTTTCTTTCTGACGTTGTTCAATTTAATTGTCGGGGTCACCAGATGTCGAAGTTAGCTCCTTGGTACATAAACCAAGAACTTGTTGTATTGTTATAGGTCACTTTAAACCGTATAACTTCAATGGGGAATACTTAGGCAGTTAAGGTGATTCTGATTCTTTATTGGAATTGTACAATTAATTATATCAATTTTATGCAGATTATGACAAATTGGTTAAAATATTAATAACAAAAAAGTGACGGACAAAACTGCACCGTTGTCAATAATCAAACACGAGCCAAGATCATTATATCATTCCCATACATAATTTAGCGCACATTGCAACCAAGTGAAATATGATCGTCCAAGTCAATGCATTGGGCAGATACTTGAAATGCAATGAGTTTAACAATAAAGTGTTGGCCTTGATAATATGGAATTTTGTTTTTGCTTGTGCTGGTTTTTGTCATTGGTGCATTTTCGCTTTACTGGCAAAAAATAAATATAAAGTGCAATTATTTGTTGATCGCGCTGTTCAGTGTGACTGAACAGGAGTAATAATCTTAGCTATAGCATATAAGTTAGATAAATGTTTTTAACATTATGTTCAGAAACACAAACAAAATAGCAAAGCCATAACTAAAGTTTAAACAAAAATGAATGTCATAAAAAAAAAAATTAAGATAAATAAAACATTATAAATAAATGGAATAAATACTAAAAAATTCAACAGAAATACTTGCAATTATAAGGAAAAACCCGAACATAAAATACACAAGCAAGACTATACAAAACAAACTAGAACATATAGAAACATTAGGAGACGCTTTTCAAGAAATAATACAGCCAGAAAAAGACAAAACAGCTCATTAGTGCAAAAATCAATTTCACCAATACATACTCAACTATTAAAGACCTTTTAGTACAAATGCTAGAAGAAAATATAGACACAGAAAACGAATTAGAAGACAACATGGCATCTTTTAGTTTAGAAACAGCGTCAAAATCCCTACCCACCTTTAAAGACATTTTAAGAGATCTAGACAGTTTCATCGTAGCCGCTGAGCTGATAAACGAATCACTCCATGAATCAGGCAAAAATGAGATACTAGAATACATTTACCACGCCAAGCTAACCTCAAACGTATGAACCGCAATAGGAAGCTACACAAAACCTGAAAACCTACAAACACTCTTACAACAAAGAAACATTTCCGATCATAGAAAGCCTAAACAGATTAAGCATAAATGACCTAGAAGAGAGAATCAGCAAAGAATGTCATATTAAAAATAAACAATAAATTAGTACTGGACATATTCACAAAAGGACTAAATGAAAATTATAAAGCAACAATTTTTGCTGTAAGACCAAAAGATCTATCAGAAGCAACAGAATTGGCATTTGGACTTGAAAGCGAATCTAGAACAATCCCCAATACATCCCAAAGAGAACACTAATGACAAAAAGAAATGGAGACTTGTAGTGAATTTTAGAAAACTGAACGACAAGATAATCAATGACAAGTTTCCACTAACTCCAGTAGAAAACATTCTAGACAAGCTAGGAAGAGCAAAATGGTTATCAACACTTGATAGGACTAGTTCATTCCATCAGATAGGATTTGATCACGACCACTAACAGCCTTTTCTACCTCAAACGGACACTACCAATTCAAACAACTACCTTTTGGACTTGAAATTTCATCAAACAGTTTTCAAAGAATGCTCACAATAGCACGCTCAGGTCTTGAGTCTTCAGAAGCATTTCTTTATGTGGATGACATAATTTCTTTATGTGGATGAATCATCTACTAATGCAGTCTAAACCACCATAATACGAATCTAATGTAATCTACAGACTGAAAGAGCACAATTTGAAGCTGAACGCATCTATATGTAATTTTCTGAGACCAGAAGTGGTATTCGTAGGACATTTAATAACACAATACGGATTAAAAACTGACCCAGTAAAATACGAGGCTATCTATAATTACCCACAACCAAAAAACGCCGATGAAGTAAGAAGATTCGTTGCATTCTGCAATTACTATGGAAGATTCATACCAGAATTTGCAGAAATTTCGAAAAGTTTGAACTCCTGCTAAAGAAATCAATAAAATTCATATGGACAGAATACTGCCAAACAGCTTTTGATACACTAAAGCAAAATCGAATTAATCCACCCCTATTACAATATCCAAATTTTGATAAACCTTTCATCCTAACTTCAGATGCATGAAATTATACTCTAGGCGCCGTATTATCACAAGGAGAAATAGGAGAAGATTTACCCATTTCATACGCTAGCAAATCATTACAAAAGCATGACTTAAACAAATCTGTAATAGAAAAAGAACTACTAGCAATCAATTAGGCATCAATTTTGTCAAACTCTATTTATATGGTCGGAAGTTTACCGTAGTAACTGACCACCGACCACTGATATCACTATTTTCCCATAAGAATCCCTCATTTGAAATGACAAGAATTAGATTAGATCTCAGCGGCTACGCTCTACTATCAAGAATGCAAATTGACTCGAACATACTAAAATAAATGATGCCGACAGAAATAAACGAAAGGCAAAAAGAACTCTGATAATTACAAAGGACAGGCTTTAAAAAATACGATAAATAAAGAAATAAAAAATAAAGAGCAAATAAAAATGAAAATAAAAAATTGTGAAATTGCATATCTCAGAAGACTCATCACCTTCATATATGGGAATGTACGAGGGCGGATTGATATTGAAGCTACCTAGCGCTAGATGGCAGCACAAACACAAAAACTTTTTTTTGTTTAGAAATTGCGATCTGTCAAACGTCAGCTGTTAAAATTTCACCCAAATTCATCGATTAGTTTATTTGTTGTAGTCGTTTGAAGTAAGCAACTTTTGTGTTTCTTGAAAAATGGAAAAAGGCGAATTTCGTGCAGTGATTAAACACTATTATTTGAAAGGGAAAACGGCGAAAGAGACAAAAGAAAAGCTCGATAAACATTACGGTGAGTCTGCTCCGTCAGATTACATGGTAAAATATTGGATTGCTGAATTTAAACGCGGCCGAACAAGCACTGCAACAATACCATCAACAGGAAGGCCAAAAGAGGTGGCTACTGAAGAAAATATCAAGAAAATCCTCGATATCGTTATGAATGATCGCCGAGTCAAGTTGCGTGAGATTTTTGAAATGGTAAACATATCATATGAACGTGTGTTCAACATTTTGCATAAACATTTGCATATGAAAAAGCTATCGGCAAGATGGGTGCCTCGTTTGCTCAGTGTCGACCAAAAACGAGTTCGACAGACCACTTCACAGCGGTGTTTGGACATGATAAAGCGTAATCCTGTTGATTTTTGGCGTCGATTAATAACTGTTGATGAAACGTGGGTCCACCACTACACACCTCAAACCAAAAATCAATCGAAATAATGGGTGGAAGCTGGTGGAAGTGCTCCGAAGGGGGTGAAGGCAGTGAAATCGGCTGGCAAGGTTATGACCACTGTATTTTGGGGTGCACACGGAATATTGCTTATCGATTATCTTGAAAAAGGATTCACAGTAACCGGAAAGTATTATCGTGCATTATTGGATCAATTGATTGATGCAATCAAGGAAAAACGACCACATTTAAAGAAGAAAAAAATGCTCTTTCTTCAAGACAACGCACCGGTTCACACATCATTAGATACGATGCTAAAATTACGTGAAATACACTTCGAATTGGTTAATCATCCACCTTATAGTCCAGATTTAGCTCCTAGTGACTTTTTCCTGTTTCCAAACTTGAAAAAATGGCTCGCAGGAAAAAGATTCATCTCAAACGAAGAAGTGATAACCGAAACTAACGCGTATTTTGAGGGGTTCCCGAAATCGTATTATTCAGATGGTATAAAAAAGTTGGAATATCGTCTTACTAAGTGTGTCGAAGTAAAAGGAGACTATGTTGAGAAATAAATGGTTTTGGAAAAAAAAAATGTTGTTTTCCTACTTAGGTAGCTTCAATATCAATCCGCCCTCGTATGTACACTAGTGTGGTGGATCTGTTTTATTTAATATAAGAGTGTCAGTGGAGCTATAACAAGATGTACGCGAGTGATGGGCTCAATTTATAACATTTCGCGTGAGCTAACGCAGATTTCGTTGGCCAATAAATCAGCCCAAATATGAGAAAGAATGATAGCGACACCGTCTGCTTGATTTTCAATCCAAATTTATTTCATAAAATTTATTGGTATTTATACCCTAAAATCATTACCTTAAAGTTAATGCTTACATAATTATTCTTATTCAGAAACGAACCGAAATCATATTTTCTTGTAAATTGTTATTGTATCAAAAATTCATAATTGCATTTTTGTACAATTGCAATTTCACAAATATTTAGCAACAGCGTGCCGTTGGTACGGTGCGCGTGAATGAACGAGGATCATATATCACCCGTATGCCAGTGTGAAGGCATAGTCGACAAGTATGCTTCACTAACTGGTGTATGTATGTTAGCATACAAAAGATACTGATTAGAGCGGTTTAGTAAATGGTGAGATCCACCACAACTGTCTCATTTTTTTTAACTATGGAGAGATATTCAAAGTATAACTAATTGCGAGTGTTTGTACGAACTTTACTTTGCTGCAAAATATTCTCTCCCCCTCTCAATTACGTTTGAGTGTTTGCAGAGCCTACACTGGTTCTAATTTTTTTTTATAACTATTGAGAGATGTTCATAGTATAAATAATTGCGAGTGTTTGCACGCTCTTTACTCTGCTAGAAAATATTCTGCCCCCCTCAGTTACGCGAGTGTATGCACAGCGTAGACTGTCTCTCGCTTTTGACTATTGAGAGATATTCATAGTGTAAGTAATTGCGAGTATTAATGTTCCCACTGACAGGGTTTGCTCTCATTTTTGTGTTTAACCGAGTTAGAGAGTTAACCTTATGTAAACCATGGTTTATGCCATTTTTTATATGTAATTTCCTGATCTCAGCTGCAAATAAACCACATTGTAACGTTTCGACAGGAAAATTTTTAGCGGGAAACATAACCATATCTAAACCTTTTTTTTCGGTGGGAACTATTGACAGATAGTAACGAGTTTCGGTCTCTCAAAAAAGAGTTAATCACGGTAGAGCTTTAGGTGGGAACATAGCATAAGACAAGGACCTGAGAACCAGCGCCGTAATTTGGGAGTACGAGGCAATAAGTAAGTTATAGCGTAAGAAATATCAAATGTAACAAGAGCTGAAGTAATTAAATAATGAAATATAAAATACAATAAATCTTTATCTCACAAAAATAAATATTTGTAATGGATCCTGGAAGACTGAGTCTTACCCCGGCAAGTAGGTTCCTTACAACGTTAGTCTTCCACAGTTTCTGAAGCAATATTTTCACCTTAGATAGAACAGGGCCAATAAAACCCAGTGGGTCATAAAATCGAGCAATGATGGACAATACCGACCATTTTGTAATTTTATCTGGCACAGGGTATGGCGTGAACGAAAACACAAACAACCCGTTAAGGGATCCCATATCAACCTTAGTGTTTTAGTCACCTTAGTTCCATCACTAAACCTTAAATATGTTTCTTTATCTTCCATTGGAATTTAATTCAACAATATTCAATATTGATATTGTTATTCAATATTGTTTGAGCAATTTAAAATTCGCCTTTCTAAGGAGCTCATTTGTTTTGTCATAATTTCAGTTACTTCACCTACTGAGTCTCTTTCTGAAATAAGGTTAATTGTTATTTTAAAGAGTATAATGAATACATTTCATAAGGAATAAGAAAGTAAGAAAAATTGGAATTAAAGTAGAGAAATTAAAAGAGAGAAATTAAATAGAGACAAATTATTTATGCTGTTGCGAACAGATACTCGTATATCTGCTCTTTTGATATATCCGAAAACTTTATTCTTTTGTCTGTGAAATATACTTCGTCTTCTAATTTATTTGAAGTCTTGCACACAGAGAATTCCGCTCCTATGTCAATTACGAAAGTCATTGGCATCGACTTATTGAATTATTGTAACATAATTTATATTACTATCAGTAATTGTATACACTTTTAGTTTCGGCACACTGAAGTGTGGCAGTTGCACTCCTGGCCTTATTTATTTCACACATTGTCATTTGACGCTTCATACATTCGTATGCGGTTTCCGTTGTTTCTTTTTCCACCGTTTATATTAAGGGTAGGCCGGTTTGGTTGTTGCCTTTGAGCGTTCTGATATTGCCGCCGTAGTACCGTGCTGTCATAATTCGAGTTCTATCGTTACCATTAAAATTATTACCATATATTACCATATAAAAGCTGTCTAGATAGTGACTGTAACATTTGTATGAAACTATCAAGTTCATAAGTGCTATAAGTTAATATATTACGATTAGAGATTTTTGTGATGTTTCCATAACACTTGCATTAAGAAAAAAAATTTTGTTTTTAAATGTATATGTATATTCAAAACATGTTAAACAATTGTTTGTGTTCAAGTTGAAATTTTACGCACTTGTTTATGAACATAATTCTTAAAATACCTATTTATCTTATAGGCTACAAAGATTATCGCGGCAACAACTATAATGCACAAGCCGTTTCGCGTTTTAGTTTGCGTCAAGTGACTCTTGGTATTTTTTATTTCCCATTTTAAAAGAGTTTATAAATTTGACCTATATATATGTATACGAGTATATTAGTATACAAAACCGTTATCATGCCTCAACCACCGTATTCACCGGACTTGGTCCCCGCTGACTTTTTCCTCTTTCCAAAACTGAAGACACCGATGAAAGGAAAGCGTTTTGCTACGATTGAGGAGATAAAAGAAAAATCGAAACAGGAGCTGTAGGCGATACCAAAAAAAGCGTTTCAGAAGTGTTTCGAGGATTGAAAAAAATGTTGGCATAAGTTTTATATCTGAGGGGAATTACTTTCAAGGGGACAAGATAGTTGTTGATGAATAAATAAATACGTTATTTTTTGATCACACAATAACGGTTCTTTTTTGATCACACCTCGTACACGAATTTTTAAATTTATAAATCTACCTTTATATTTTTATTATCGTAATTACTACAAATTATATACATGCATGCTATATATCATTGCCAATGTGTCCTCCGGGGTTTGCTGATTTTAATAATCCTCCATCGTGGGTTTTCCTTTTATCCCAATAACCATTCAGACGGTTCTCATGCATTATATTATCCTACTTTGTTCTTTCAACTCGGATGGTTCCCCAGGGACCACAGCTGTGATGTGACGGAGCTCTTCATCCGTTATCTTACCCAAAGCAATGTTGTTCATAATTTACTTATGGTTGTTGAGCAATCTTTTACATGTCTCTTCCCCGAGCTTAGTGGCAATGGCCCAGGGAGGGGGATTGTGTTCGTCGCGTAGAACGCTCAACAAATAGCCCAGTCTCTTCTGTAATATTTGCCCTCTTTCCACCTCGTTTCTTTGGTGACGGTAGCTGCACTTTCGGGATTTGCGACAATCTTGCTTCTTAATCTCCAGTTTGCCTCTTACAGTATTGTTCTATGGTCAGTACCTTCTTCGTAATAGCTGGTATATACATCGGCAATTTTCGCAGGATGCAGGATTCTCAAAATTTTGGCGAATGATTATGTAGAATCACGATCAATAACTCGCAAGATCAAAAAGCAGCAGGATCACTATGTAATACCTGAATTTGAATTTTTACAAATGCCGAAACGAATGCCTTCGGCGGAAATGCTGTGTTGCGTGATTAGCACAAAGCAATTTGTAATTCAGCACTTACTCTCCATAGGCTTCAGTGCAAAAATTGTTTTTCCGGGCTAAAATGTTTCTAAAAATCAGTAAATTGAATAAAGAAATTGAAGAAACCGAAAATATTCATCCCGCAGAATATACAGGAGTGCTGCGTGGCCTAGCTGCTAGCCACCAGGGGGCTAATGGTTGCGAATAGTGAACGGCCCCAGTTAGGGAGGTTACCCGCGAATAAGTTCCCTACTAATAAGCGGTCCCGGACAAGCAACGGGTGATCAACTAGGATGTGGAAGGACGCTTTGCCGGACAGCGCTGCGTCTTGAACAAAAAACCTGCAAAACCTGCAGCTAGCACTGTCAAGGCGAGTCGGTGACGCCTTAAAATCACCTTGTCCAAATCTTCCTTGGTCTCCACGCTGGACGCTAAACTTGAGTGGTCTCTACTAGACGTGAAACTTGGAATGTGCGTAGGGTTTGGGTCCCGCCACATTATTTTTCCAAGTGAAGACAAGAGAAGCCTCGGAAAATCACCCCCACTATGTTGAAGACCACCGCAGATGAAAAACGGGCATTGATTTACGGATATGTACCTAGAATGTCCAGCTCTTCTCAAACGAGAAGGCTGCGAAATCTATTACGATATCTATTACAGCTACCATGTGGAGAAGCGCGAATTTGGATACGGATTTGTTGTAAGCTGAAGACTACGCCACCTTGTTTCCCGTTTCACACCGGTGAGCGAAATGTTGACTACGATCCGAATCAAGGTGAAGTTCTTCAATGTTAGCCTGATTTGCACGCTCCGACAGAGGATAAGAGCGATGCTGCCATTCTACGCGAGTCTAGAGGACATATACGATCGTTATCCGGCCCACGACGTAAAAATAGTCCTCGGCGACTTTAACGCGATTAACTTCGCCGCGGCGCAAAATATGGTAGTTAGTAGTACCACATTTCAACACCTTGACATCCACAAGGCCAGCTGGCTGTTCCCGGATCAAAAAACGCGAAATCAAATTGATCATGTTGTGATCGACGGTCTCAGTGTACTGGACGTGTGTACATTTCGGTGAATCAATATTTCCTCCGACCATTATCTTGTTATGCAATGCGAATAATGTACACACAGGCATGCAACGAGAGCTGGATATCGCTAAGCTACAATCACAAAGTGGGCTTGACGGTAAACGAAGGAAAAACGAAGTTTATGCTGTCTGCAAACAGGGGAGCGCGGTGTGTAGGCTCTGACGTTTCAGCGGACAACTACAACTTTGAAGCAGTCAAGGAATTTACATACATTGGCACCATCAATATGATGTCAGTCTGAAGATAACGCGAGGAATCACAATTGCTAATAGTTGCTACTAAACAATTGGGTTGCAGAGCCCTCTCTCGATCGACGAAGCTGACTCTCTACAAGATGCTCATTCTACCTGTGCTTTTTCGATACGAAAGATTTATTATTGGTAAACGGTGAGAGTTTCTTATAGTACTGTAATATCCGGTCAGAATTAATTTATTAGTAAGTGATAATGCATTGGAATTAATTATTCGTATAACAATTTCTTGTGCTACGGCACTATTTAAAGGATAATTTGGGAGGAGATGTATATATAAAGAAAAAAGTGTTAGGTTTGTGTTGAATAGGGGGAAGGGGCTAGAGTTGGTTTAAAATTGTCATAATTTGATAGACAATGTATTTATGTCATCTAACCAAACATGTATACAAGTGAGAGTTTTTCGCGCTTATAAAGGGGAGAAAAGGAGTATGGATTTGATTCACGTGTATTAAAGTTTCCAGCCTGGTCTGATGAGGAAAGATCAGAGTGAGTTTGGGAGAAATTTCTTTCTACTTGTCTGATTTGAATTAAATACTATTAAAAGTAATTGAGAAACGAATGCTAACTGACAAGACAACTAATAAACACGATAAACTTATATATATAAATTGTAAATGGTATCATAGATTTTTTTCGCGATGAGCAGTCACTTTGTCGTAGTGCGAAGGCTTAGATGATTGCAATGAACAAATGGGATAATCCTAGCCAGGCTAACTGTCTTTTTGCGGAGTAATCTAACTGTCCACGCTGTCTCACTCCTAATGCAAGATTTTTTTGGGATAGTGCCAATTGGATTTCGTTTCGAAGTCGGTGACCGTAAGAAATAGAATGCCACAAAATTCCATTCTCAAATTTGGGCACAAAAGAATATAAATACAAAAAAATACTGAAAATACAGTGACTGTTATTGATGGAAGTAACAAGGAATGAAGGCCGTAATGCAAATATAATTACATATATTTAAATACATAAAGCTACCAAAAATTGTAACCATAATGCAATAGTCAGCCATATGGTTTTGTAGGAGCAACAAGCACATTGGAATTGCTTAAAATTTAACATGTGGTTTCATAGAGTGGGCTCCTTTGATCGCCTGATCCAAAAGGTCAACCGCGACAGTGCACAAAGCTGCGCAATTTTCGGAACAGATCTTCGTCAGATACTTTTTAAGTGATGTGGCTTCGGCTGAGAGGAATGAATTCAGCGAAGTGCAACATCGGAAAAGCAAATAATACGAGGGAATGTTTAATCGCTTATCGACTTATTCAAAATCTACCTAACAAGGTATACTAGAACAAACACACTGTTAGACAAATTCAAAACTCCCCGAGTCATTGCACTAGAAGTAATAACAACATAACATACTCAATTTTAAGCCTTGTTGCAGATGTAACTCAATTACATTTCTGAATCGTCAAATCCTACGGCAGATGCAAAAACAGCAATAACCGTAGTAAAAGAGAAAACTGCATTTACAGTACATTTCAGTCTGGTATAAATGAAAAATATCCGTAAACAGTATTTGTCGCAAGTCCTACAACCCTTACTGATGCAGTTAATTTGTGCTTAAATATGCAAAAAGAACCGAACAATTGCATTTTTTAAGGTAGACGGAACAATTCACAGCACCAAAATTATAGACAACAAAATGTTAGACACAACAATAGCAATTTTCAAACCTATAGTCTGGTAATATACGCTAGATCAACAGGATCGACATGTGGTAGTATAACTCTGTAACGAGAAAAGTACCTACCGAAACGGATATGCCCCCTCAATGAAGTTTATAACCGGCGGAGTTTGCCGTTGGCCAAGCGATTGTTTGCGCTGGTCTGAGACGTTCCTGACTTAGAGCCCGAACATGTGTGTAGCAATTTCAGTTTATCAGATTTCTCTGGTTTATTTGGTGGCTCGTTGGCTCTTTTATATAATTTAGAACTTATTTCTATCTTATTTTATCAAACAAGAGATATACCTCTCTTACTTTTACTAGCTACAAATTATATCTCCAAAATTACTTGAATTACCGATATTTTTGTTTGACGAATTATAACCATTGTTTACGTTATGCTAATTGAGTGCAAGTATATGTCACTGTACTGCCCAATATCCATGTGATGCTGCAGTATAAGCAGCGCAAGTAAATGCACCACCAAATACGCGTGTTTAGCGTATTTTGTATTGAGTGCAAGTGCATAGCGTTGCGCTATTGTCAGCTCGCTTAGCAAAGCTGAATTACAAGTGCGCTTGTGTCAATGTGTGGACGTCAACGTACACTAGTGAGGTACACTACACCCCCACCCTTAAGAGAAAAATTAGGGGTGTTAGCGAATAATTTTTCTGGAAATATCGTTTGTTTGTTATTTACAATTGTCTTATGTTATGCAACTATTTATGACATTGTTTATTAATTACATTATTTTTCTAATTGTCTAACAGTTTATGTGATTTGTTTTTTACATTGTCTATTTTTGGTATTGTTTCAATTACATTGTAGGGTTTCAATTGATTGTTATGTACTTCCTTAGGTGTACCATTACAGTCTATTATTGAATTAACTCCTAACTTATCTAGAATCTTATAAGGTCCTTTGTAGGGGTTAGTATTCTTTTTTCTATTTCATACTTTTAATAAAAGTAAGTCTCCTATTTCTACTTTAAGTGTATCGTTATTTTTTAAATCTGTACACGTTTTTGCTTTGCTTTAACCAGCATTTTTTTTGCCTTTTCATTGGCATATCTAAAACTCGCGTTTAATTCGTTTGCGTAATTTTCAAGGTTGTATATCTTTGTTTCATTTTCTATATTGTCATTGGGTGGACATGGCAGTTTCCCATATACCAATTTGTAAGGTGTGTATCCTGTGTTCATATGTGGGATTGTGTTATATGCGAAAGTTATGTAAGGAATCCACTTATCCTACTCGTCGTCGGTTGTCGATGTCAGTTAAAATTCGTTAAGAGCACTGTGGTTGCGTTCTATTGAGCCTATTGTTTGGTAGTGGTATGGTGGCGAACATTTTTGTAGTATGTTGCGTAATGTACATATGTTTGACATTAGCTCGTTTGTAAATTCTGTCCCTCTGTCAGATTTAAGTACTTTGAAATGCCCGTCCTTGAGAATGAATTGTTAAACTAGTGTTTTGTTATTATTGGGTTTACAAATTTTGTCAGCTCGCACTGCATGGTCAGTATGTAGCGGTATTCGTTTGAAATTTTTAGTGGCACTACGGTGTCGATGGATATTACTTCGAAACTAGTATTAGGGGTGTCAGTTATTGTAAGCGGTTCTTTTGTATGCCTTGTTTGTTTACATTTCGGGCATGTCTCACAGTTAGATACGAAATTTTTTATCATTTGCTTCATGTATTTCCAAATGTATTTTTGTTTTAGTTTCAGTCGAGTTGTTCTTACTCCGAAGTGTGCTGTGAGACAGAGAAAACAGACAAAGGCTGCGGGAGTTTGCAGGTTTTGATTTTAACGAAAACGACGATGCTTTTATCAAGAAAGCAGAATACATCAAAGATAATTTGTTCATACACGACTTGGCTGCTATTTGCAATGTTTCATATAGCGCTGCAAATTTAACGACGCACATTTTTAAAAATCTGCAGAGGGGTAAACTTTTGGCTGCTTGTGTGAAAGACGACGACGATGTTAGCGACGATTGTATCGATGATGAAGATTCTGACGACGACGCGGCAGAAGTAAATAAGAGGCAAGAGCAAAAGAAAGCAGACGACGACTGCGCTAACATGAGAAGCAAGTACGACGATGCAGTACGTTATACACCACGGTTCGCTATGAATTTTAGAGATATTGAAGATTCAATATGTCGTGTACTTTTGTGGGCAACAGCTTTTTTATTTTGTAAAGAAGCCCCTCGTGCCAGACCTTGTCAAATGCCTGCGCCACATCTTAGATGATGGCTGAACAATATTGCTTTTTGTCGAATGCCTTTTTTTTATCTCGTTCACTATTCGATGAACCTGCTATATTGTACTATGGTGTTCGCGGAAGCCAAATTAGTGAGTGGGAATAGTGCGTTTTTCGTTTATATGCGGCATTAGTTTTGCAACAAAAAGCCTTTCTAGGAGTTTTGATAAGATAGGCAGGAGGCTAATCGGTCTATATGATGACGATTGGGAGGGGCCTTTACCTGGTTTTAGGTTTCTAGCAACTCCAAAATCAATAAGGTCAGGTATCTTGCGTGGGTCTGTCGGCCAGTACGATGGTTGTCCTGAAGAGATAATATCAATCTTATGTCAGAAGGCATTTGATAAGATAGGCAGGTGACTAATCGGTCTATATGATGACGATTGGGAGGGGCCTTTTCCTGGTTTTAGGTTTCTAGCAACTCCAAAATCAATAAAGTCAGGTATCTTACGTGGGTCTGTCGGCCAGTACGATGGTTGTCTTGAAGAGATAATATCAATCTTATGTCAGATTATATAATTGTTTTTCTTTTGATGTTGTTAGCCGTGAGCCGCAGTAAGTGTGTTGTTTGGCATTGTAGTCACCAGCAGCTAGAAAACTTGTTCCAAGTGTGGAGAAGAAATCTGAGAACTGGTTACTTGTTATTTTAAATCTAGGTGGGCAGTACACAGCGGATATTGCTAAGTTATCCTCCCATCCGTCCAGACAAATTGATGTTGCTTGTAGGTACTCCTTGTTGTATTCTTCCATAACGAGGTGTTTTATTCTTTGTTTGATTAGGATTCCAGTGCCACCATGGATTTTACCAGCGAGATGCTTTGTATCATAGAATTTATATCCCGGTATGTAAAAATTGTGTTTTTCGGTTAGATGGGTTTCGGATATAAGAAGTATGTCGATTTCAATAGTGAATAAAAATTTGTTGATTTCTAACTTGTGCTGGCTTACACCGTTTGCATTCCATTGGCAGATCTTAAGTACGTTCATTTCGGAGATAGCAGAAGCTGCATGAGCTGGTTTTGGTTTCTCATCATTTCTTGAATCATTGTTTGTATGGAGGTCATGAACTGCGTCATACATTGTGTGAGCGTTGCTATCATTCCTTCAAAATTATGCAGATTTGAACCAGTCCCGGACTGCTGATCCTTCCCTAACTTAAGTACCCCTGCATACGTCGTCCCTGTGTCGGGGTATGGAATTGACTTCTGTGGTTGTGCAATGGGCGGTATATTTGGAGTAGGTTGAGTGCGCTTATTCTTTAACTGAGGGTCATTGTTCTTAATTTCCTGGTATATAGGGCAACCTCTGTAGTTGGCAGTATGGTTACCACCACAATTACTGCACTTTCTAGCAGCTCTATCAGTTTTAGTCTTCGTACATTCTGATGTGGGGTGTAAATCACCACAGGCAACACATACACTACGAAGACTGCAGTAGGACCTTGTGTGCCCAAATTCTTGGCAATTAGAACATTGAACTGGGCCGTTTCGTTTGAGAGGCTCCTCCACAGTAATTCTGCGATGCATAAGAGCGGAGATTATAAATACCATGCACTTCTCCTTTTTAAAGCTTTTGGGTTTCAGGCTCCAATTCTACGCGAAACAATGGCTGAGGGATTCTGTTGCGATTTATTATATTTATAATAGAGCGGGCAGCGAACCCTGCTTCATGTAGTGCTTCTTTGACTTCAGCAAGGGGAATATCTGATTCAAGTCCCTTTATGACAATGGTAAGGCCTTTGCTACTTTTAAGCTGATAGGTGTATTAGCTTTTTTTTTTTATCAGTGTCGAGGTTTTTTATAACCACTCTGTAATTTGTTTTCACTATGTATTTGGATTTTTGTTTCCTGGATATTTCCTTTAACAAGAGGGGTGACATGGAAATTTTTAGGACCAATCGGTAAGCTTTGCAACTAATTTACTGGAGCTACGTTCTCGTAGGTAAATTGGAAGTAGTTTGAATATAATATTAGGTTTGAATATAATATTAGCCGTCTGCTTTCTCAGCACTTTGAAGTAGTGCGAAGCGATTATTACTAGAGATTAGGCTCTCGCTAGTTTTGCTGATTTTTGCGATGTTAGTTTTGATTGCACTCGATTTTGGGCTTCGCTTGCGCTTGTTTATAAGGATATAACTATCTAAACCAGTTTGTGATGATCCACTTTTCCCTGCTGGGTTGCTTGTCTACTATGAGCAGAACACAAGTTCAATTGTGGTATAACCAGTTTAAGGAAAGCCGAGAAGATGTCAATGACGATGCTCGTCCTGGTCGCCCGAGCACGTCAACAACCGATGAAAACATTGACGCAGTGAAGAAAATGATTTTGGATAAATGTCGAATCACTATCAGAGAGGTTGCTGATGATGTTGGCATATCGTTCGGCTCATGCCAAGAAATTTTTACGGATGTTTTAGGCATGAAACGTGCGGCAGCGAAGATTGTTCATAAATTTGCTAAATTTTGAGCAAAAACAACGTCGCATGAACATCGCTCAGGAGCTGTTTTTGGCCAAAAACAAAACCGTTATCATGCCTCAACCACCGTATTCACCGGACTTGGCCCCCGCTGACTTTTTCCTCTTTCCAAAACTGAAGACACCGATGAAAGGAAAGCGTTTTGCTACGTTTGAGGAGATAAAAGAAAAATCGAAACAGGAGCTGTTGGCGATACCAAAAAAAGCGTTTCAGAAGTGTTTCGAGGATTGGAAAAAACGCTGGCATAAGTGTATTATATCTGAGGGGAATTACTTTGAAGGGGACAAGATAGTTGTTGATGAATAAATAAATACTTTATTTTTTGATCACACAATAACGGTTATTTTTTGATCACACCTCGTATAGTGACCGATGAGTGGTTAGCTGTATTTTTACTATTTGGCTTAACAGAAGAGTTCGAGCCAATAGCAATGTCGTTGGAAGGACTTGACAAATCTCTTTCAAGTGATCTTGTTAAAACTAAATTATTGCGACGACTGCTCCGATATCAGCAGTTGAAAAGGCACTGTTTGTAAAAAACAAAAGACCCTTTCATAAAAGGTCAAGTATAATTTGATATTCGTGCTACCAGAAAGGTTACTTTGAAGCCAATTGTCCAGAAAAAACAAATATGTCGGGTACTATGGACAGAAAATCATCCAACCGGTGTAAAAACGATAATAAAAATGCAGACAAAGTTAATGTGGCGTTTAGTGCAGTATTTTTAACAGGTAAATTTGATATCAGTGATTGGTATATTGATTCTGGCGTTATCAACCACATGACGATGCACAGAGAATGGATTACGGGACAATATTCATATGCAGGAATTCGAGCGGCGAATTATGATTTAATAGAAGTTGAATTCACTGGCGAAGTTGACCTCAAAATTTATGTTTCAGGAGTGTATGTAGAAATTAACATCAAAGACGTGATATTTATGCCAAACTTAACTACAAATTTACTTTCAGTAAGATCGCTGAAATGAGGGGTTATTTGGTCAATTTTACATCTAAGGGTTGCACAGTTCGTGACAAAGACGGAAGTTTATTGGGAACAGCGTCATCAGATAAATTGGATACGGTGTAAACCGTGGCACTGAAGTTAACTAAGTGGGAAAATTCAATGGAGTTATGGCATTGAAGGCTTGGTCATTTCAATATGTCTGACTTAAGAAGTATGAAAAATCGTTCTGTGAGTGGTGTATCGTTTGCCGATAGTGACACTGAATTATCTGTTGCTTTCTGTAAGGGTAAATTCGTACGACGCCCATTTCCAAAAGACGGATCGAGAGCGACACACTTGTTGGAGGGTATACACGCGGATTTATAGCTGGGAAGATGGAGTGCAACTTTATTGGTGGAAGTAATTACTGTTTCGTGCTTATCCATGATTTTAGTAGAAAAACTTGTTTGTACCTGTTGACGCATAAGAACGAAACTTATGACAAATTTTGTTCAGCTAGACCGTTGTTTGAAAATGAAACTCGTTTTAAAATCAAACTCGATTAAAAATTAAAAAATTACGGAGTGATAACGGCACCGACTTTTGTTGCAATAAGTTTAAAGTACTTTTTGACCAAAATGGAATCAAGCATCAAACCAGCATGCCGTTTACACCACAACAAAATGGCTTACCTAAGAGAACAATAAGAACTCTTATGGAAAAACTTATGTATTGCAGGATGCTGAACACCGCAGCCTGTATAAAAAAATCATATGTCATCAGTAATTTTGAGACGAAAATCACCTGGAATATGGAACGGAAAAAACCCAGACGTAAGTTATTTTAAAGTTTTGGGTTCACGTGCAATGGCATTTCTACCCAAAGAGAAGAGGCAGAAGTTTGACGCCAAATCGAAAGAATATATATTCTTTGGATATTGCGAGACACAGAAGGGATGTCGCTTAATGGACAAGGGAACCCATAAAATTTTTTTTTCCTATATATATTTATTTATTATATCTTCTAAGCTTAGACTAATAATAAGTAAGCATATCTTACAAACTAAATAATTAATAATAATGCACCAATGCTTAATAAATTTTAATGCCGTAATAAATGTTATATTAGTGTTTGTACATGATTAAGGTGTCTTAGTTAGTTGTGCTTGTGATTTCGTACGTTTTAGGCGACTTGGAACCCTTTTACATGCTAGTATTCTAGCTAGATGATTTGGATGCTCTTTGATTTTTTGTGCATATGTTAAGTTGGCGTCAAAGATTTCCATTTTTACGAGCGGAATGTTCAGATCGTTGTGAATGTTGGTATTCTTTATGAACCAAGGTGCGCAAGTAATGGTTCTTAGAATTTTGGACTGTGTTTAGTGTATCAATTCTATATTAGAGTTGCTTGCGCCGCCCCACAACTGGCTACCGTAACTCCAAATTGGGTTTATAATGGCTTTGTACAGGAGTGGTTTGTATTCTAGGCTCAACCTGGATTTTTTGTGCATGAGCCAGTGTGGCTATTTGCTTTTAAAGTCATTTTTTTTTTTTTTTGCTTCGATGTGGCGCGTCCAGGTCAAACGTGAGTCAAGATGAATTCCTAGGTACTTCACCTCCTTTGCTTGTGGAATAGGAACGTTATTTAGTTTTATGGCTGGACATGTACCTTTTTTTATAGTAAAGGTAATATGCGTACTTTTTTATTCGTTAATGTTAATTCGCCCATCAGCCAACCAATTTGTTACTAGGATCAGATGATCATCTAAGTCACGGGATGCGATTTGGGAATTTGGATGAATGCTAAGGATAGCCGTATCATCGGCGAAAGTTGCTGTTGTTAAGTATTTATTGGTAGGCAGATCTGAGGTATATAGTAGATACAACACCGGACCTAGCACGCTTCCTTGTGGTACGCCAGCTTTAATTTCATAGCATTTAGAGTAAGCATTATTGTACCTTACCTTGAACTTTCTGCCCCTCAGATACGATTCCAATATTTGGTGTACTTTTGTGGGCAACAGTTTTTTGATTTTGTAAATAAGCCCCTCATGCCAGACCTTGTCAAACGCCTGCGCCACATTTAACAAGACGGCTGAACAATATTGCCTTTAATCGAATGCATTTTTTATCTCGTTCACTATTCGATGAACCTGCTCTATTGTACTATGGTGTTCGCGGAAGCCAAATTGGTGAGTGGGAATAGTGCGTTTTTCGTTTATATGCGGCATTAGTAGCAAGAAAAAGCCTTTCTAAGAGTTTTGATAAGATAGGCAGGAGGCTAATCGGTCTATATGATGACGATTGGGAGAGGTCTTTTCCTGGTTTCGGGATCATTGAGATTACTGAAACTTTCCAGGCATTAGGAAAGTGTCCTAAGCGCAACAAGCCATTAAATAGTGAAGTAAGTAAGATGATGGTCATTTGGGGCAACTCCTTGATCATTTTTCTTACTTCTTTTTAATTTAATAGGCGCGCCATGTTGTATCTGGCGAGGGGATTAATATTAGGTTCTTAGTATTGCGAGGTGGGTTGGGGGTAAAAACATCTCTTAAGTGTTCTGCGAAAACAGCAGACTTTTCATCATCGCTTCTTGCCCAGTTTCCGTTTTTTGTACGAATCGATGGAATTCTGCGTGTAGGTGGTTTCATTTCTCTAACAGCTTTCCACAGAGAGTAGTTGCTGACGTCAGTCGGAGAAAGGTTCTGGATCTATTGGTCCAGACAACGATCTGATTCTAGACGAAAGGCTTTTCTCAAGTTTTCACTGGCAATAGATTACCTCCGTTTTAGGAAAGGGGACCTGGATTTTTGACATTCACGACATGTCCTCCTTTTTTCAGTAAGGAGAATATCGATTTGGGTTGAAGTTTGTGGGCGCCGGATGCTGTTGCAGTTGTTGGCGCGCTTGTGCGCAGAGTGGAGCACAGCTAATCTTAGGGTCGAGGTAAATTGTTCCAGAAATGTTTCAATGTCCTCATTAGTTTTGAGACGTGGGTTTGGGTTGAGATGACTACTGATGTATTTTCTGTATTTCAGCCAGTTAGTTTTAATAGGTGTGAAATCGTAGGTAGGGCGTAACTTTTTGTTCAGATGTACTATAATAGGAGAGTGATCTGAAGAGGGTGTTAAGGTGTTCTACTTTGAGGTGCTATCGTTTTAGGTTTCTAGCAACTCCAAAATCAATAAGGTCAGGGATCTTGCGTGGGTCTGTCGGCCAGTACGATGGTTGTCCTGAAGAGATAATATCAATCTTGGTGTCAGAAAGCATGATGTTATATAATTGTTTTCCTTTTGGTGTTGTTAGCCGTGAGCCCCAGTGAGTGTGCTTGGCATTGTAGTCGCCGTCAGCTTGAAAACTTATTCCAAGTGTGGAGAAAAAATCTGAGAACTGGTTACTTGTTATTTTAAATCTAGTTGGGCAGTACACAGCGGATATTGTTAAGTTATCCTCCCATCCGTCCAGACAAATTGATGTTGCTTGCAGGTACTCCTTGCTGTATTCTTCTATAACGAAGTGTTTTATTCTTTGTTTGATTAGGATTTCAGTGCCGCCATGGGCTTTGCCATTCACTACGAAGAGTGCCGTAGGACCTTGTGTGCCCAAATTCTTGGCAATTAGAACATTGACCTGGGCCGTTTCGTTTGAGAGGCTCCTCCACAGTAATTCTGCGATGCATAAGATAGCGGAGATTATAAATACCATGCACTTCTCCTTTTTTAAGCTTTTGGGTTTCAGGCTCCAATTCTTCGCGAAACAATGGCTGAGGGATTCTGTTGCGATTTATTATATTTATAATAGAGCGGGCAGCGAACCCTGCTTCATGTAGTGCTTCTTTGACTTCAGCGAGGGGAATATCCGATTCAAGTCCCTTTATGACAATGGTAAGGCCTTTGCTACTTTTAAGCTGATAGGTGTATTAGCTTTTTTTTTTATCAGTGTCGAGGTTTTTTATAACCACTCTGTAATTTGTCTCACTATGTATTTGGATTTTTGGGATTTTTTGGGATATTTCCTTTAGCAACATGGAAATTTTTAAGACCAATGAGCTCGGTAATCTTTGCAACTAATTTACTGGAGCTCCGTTCTCGTTGGTAAATGGGAGGTGGTTTAAATACAATATCAGGTTTGGGTGTGTCTGCCTCTCCATCATTTTGAAGTAGTGCGAAGCGATTATTACTGATGCCACTCGATTTTGGGCTTCGCTTGCGCTTGTTTATAAGGATATACCTATCTAAACCAGTTTGTGATGTACCAGTTTTCCCTGCTGGGTTGCTTGAAAAATTTTTGGTTGAGTGGTTTGCATTGATGGATGGTGTGAGTGCATTTTCAGTATTGAAAGTGCGCTCAGCCACTGTTGGCGATTTTGTTTTAGCACGATCGGATGAGTGAGATAGAGAGACGTGGATGGAACCTGTTTGCACTCTTTAGTTATGGACGCCGTTAGGCTGGGTATTGAACATTGAGCGCTCCAAGAGGGTGCATGCGCAGAGAGTGCCAGATTCACTTTTGGACATTGGTTCTGGTTTGAGTGCGAACTGGGTGTACTTGCACTTTCATTGTTAAGTGCAGTCGCAATTGATCGCTGTGGAGTTGCAGTCGCATGAGGGCCGCTGCCCGGCCGCTCGCCGTTGTGGGACATGCTACCTCCGCTCGTTGAGCGAACCACATTCGTCGTCAAACCGCTATCGACAGTCATGCCGAGAACATCCGACTTTGCATTGGGGAGAGAAGGTAACATACTGTACTCACTCAGTTGCGCGATTACCGGACGCTGCTGGAAAAGCGATTGAGGCAGATCAGGTGTTGGTGCAAGTGCAGGCACACTTTGAGAGCGCATGCGCTGAACAGGAGAGCGCACTGGGTGAGTGGGAGAGCGCAATACGCTCATCCACTGACCGCTATAGTTCCGCTTCTTTATTAGAAGCTAACACAAATTCAAATTTTAAGTTTAAAAACTGATATTTGATATTTCGCACAAACTCCTTTTGCCAATTTCAGTCACTGACTTTTATTATGCGTCTATTTCGCTAGGCTTAAAACTCGAAACATTAAATTATTTCACTTTAAATCACAATATAATTGAGGAGCAACCGAAAAACACATCCGAACTCTCTTGCTCAAAATAATGTCAATAAGAACTACCAGTGACCACTAAATTGTTGGACCATTCCTCTCTACTAGGAATGTAAGTGTCGAACCCGTCGTTTAGATTAGGTGTAGAGCACGTATAGTCAACGTCCGTCTGTACGGGCGTGTCCTGCATCAGAATTTTGGCATGGTCCAGGTTCAGCCTAGTCCAGCGCGATATAGCATTGAGTCTGGTTGCCGAGCATTTTGCTTGTTGCCTGACCAGAAGCCTAGTGGGCAACCAATGTAGGAATGCAAGTAGAGCTTTGGTAGAGGTGGTACGCAGAGCCCCTGTTATCAGAACCGCTGCTGTTCTTTGAACCTTGTCAAGAGGTTTTAGGTTCACCGCCTTGTCAGTTGCGGGCCACAAGAAGACAGCGCCGTAGAGAAAGTACGGCTCAACCACCGCCGCATAGAGCCAGGACATGGTTCGAGGCTGGACGCCCCATCTTGTTCCCATGGATCTCTTGCAACAGTACAGAGCACACGTGGCTTTGCGTACCCTCTCCGCCAAATTTGCTTTCCAATGGAGCTTAGGGTCCAGGATCAGACCTAGATACTTGACGCTATTGCTTAGGCTAAGCGAATTCCCATTAAGTTTGGGTAAATCAAAACTTGGTATTTTGTGCTTCCTGGTGAAGAGCATAACCTCAATTTTGGAAGGGTTGACATCTAGGCCAACTTCAAGACACCATTGGGACAGAATGCTAAGAGTATAGCTTAGCTTTTCTGATAGTGTTGAAAGATACTTACCGGAAACAGAGATAGCAATGTCGTCCGCATAAGCTATAGTGTTACAGCTGGTCTGATCTAATCTCCTAAGTAGTGTGTTCACAGTCAGATTTGAGATGAGGGGTGAGAGCACACCGCCTTATGGAGTACCTCTCTTGAGAGTCCTTTTAGCATGCACGTTTCCTATTGAGGAGTTAATGCCGCGTGTTTTCAGTAGCTGTTCGATGAACCTAACCAAGCTGGGGTCCAGGTTCAGGTTTACTAAGGATTTAGTAATGGCGGAGGGACAAATATTGTTGAATGCCCCTTCTATGTCGAGAAATACTGCAAGAGTATATTCTTTGTTGGCAAGAGATTTCTCTACTTGCTCAATGAGCACGTGAAGCGCTGTTTCCACAGACTTGCCTTTAGTATAGGCATGTTGTGATTTGGAAAGGCACGTGGAATTAATAGAGCTCCTGATTTGTATATCAAGGACCCTTTCCAGTGTTTTCAAAAGAAAGGAGGACAAACCAATTGGTCTATAGTCCTTAGGCTTGCTGTGGGTCGACTTTCCCCCTTTAGGGATGAATACTACTCGAGCTTCTCTCCAGCTTTTGGGAATGTACGACCATCCTAGGCATGCATTATAAATATGCAGTAGCCAAGGCGCAACCGCACTTGCAGTGTGCTGAATATCCGCGGGAATGATGCCATCAGGCCCGGGTGATTTGAAAGGCTTAAAGCTGTTGATGGCCCACTGAATATGCGTGTTGGTCATTTGGAATTGGGTTGAGTGACTTAAGGAGTGGTTGGTGTGAAGAGACCTGCAATCCACAAAGATTTCATTCCCCGGGAAGTGTGTTTCTATTAGGGCGTCTAGAGTGTCGGTTTCAGAGTCAGTCCAGGTACCGTCGGATCTCTGAATACATTCAAGAGCCCGAGGGGTGGTATTGAGGATCCTCCGGAGTCTACTTGTCTCGGACGAGCTTTCTATGTTGCCACAGAAGTCTCGCCAAGACGCTCGTTTGGATCTCCTAACCATATATTTGAGTTCACTTTGTTTGTCTTTGAAAGGGAGCCAGTGATTTGTAACTTTGGCTCTGTTGAAGAGCTTACGGCATTCTTTTCGTAGCTCGGCAATTTCCGAATTCCACCAAGGGGGTTTGGGTTTCCCTCTAGGCTTCGGGAAGTTGCAGGCTGATTTGGCAGCAGAGTTAAATAGTGCTGTAATGGTTTCAACCGCTCGATCTATATCGAGGTGATTGTTGATAATGGGTGGAGTCCACTGCAGGCCCGACTCCATAATGGTCTGGAATTTTGTGCAGTCAGTTCTATTTCTGTTAGTGTTCATTTTGCGCTCTGCCGTGTCTAACGTATCAGAGATCGCAATTCTAAAACAGATGTAACAATGGTCCGAGAAGGAGCATTCCTGCAAAGCGCGCCAGCTCGAAATAAGGTGAGACGAGTGATTATTGCCAAGGGTGAGATCGAGAACCTCCCTTCTATTTGAGGTAATGAAGTTGAGGTTGGCTCTCTCCCCCTGTTAGCAATTACTAAGTCGTTAGTAAGAATGAAATCAAAGAGTGACTCACCCCGCTCGTTGGTGTCCGTGCTGCCCCACACCTCGTGATGGGCATTGGCATCGGCCTCGATGAATAACGGGATGCGCTTCCTGTTAGCCTCCGTTACACAGCAGCTTTAAAGTATCCGGAGGCGGCGTCAGCCCGTGGTCGTGCGCCATGTAGCTGCTGACGAATTTCGACAGAATAGAGCCGTTACTGTGCTCTTGTCCCAACATAGATTCTGGGAGTCAACGTTAATAGTCATCACTATCATTATCAATATTTATCCTATTAATTTTTCGCTTTTGTGAACATAAAATTTTAAATTTCTTATATTCTTAACGTCATTTATAGAGTTACATTCCCAAATATGAAGTTGATCCTACTTCGTTGGTTCAAGTGCTCATTATCATTGGCAATCTTCTGTGTAATGCTCCTTGTAATGCCAATGCAAGCTGCTATTTTATTCACAATTTTACTTTAATTAAATTAATTTTAAGCGTCGCGGTAAGAGAAAGAAAAACCAAGTGTCAGTCGCATTCGCATTGCCAGCCAACCGTCTTAAATTCTTGCTGTGTGCAGTACCCTCCTTGAGGTATTTTTCAGGCGGTGAAAGCTGATTTAAGGCAATCAATAGAAGCTTTGATCTCTTTGCCATTGACTTCGATTACGAACTATTTTTCGCAACTACGAATAACTTTAAACGGTCCATTATACGGCGAATACAATGTAAAGTCGTCGCGAAGGAAGACGCACTCGCAAGAACGAAGTTGCGGGTGGATGAATATTCTTTTTGGTGAATGCTAAGATGGACGAAGGTCTAGCATTGCGTGACGTAATTGCTGCACAAACTCGGACGCGGAACAGGTCTTTGTTTCAACTAAAAACTCAGATGGCAGTTTAAGCGTAGAGCCAAACACCGGTTCTGTGGGAGTGCATTTCAAATCTGCTTTAAACGTCGAGCGAAGACCAATAGTATAAGCCCAAGCCTCTGAAAACTTCATGTATTAGCTGCTGCAATGTCCGGGCTGCATTTCTAAGACCGAACATCATGTATGTGAACTCATAAAGTCCGAAAGGGGTTATAATAACTGTTGGATGCATTGGAACCTTTTTTAAGGTAGATTCTGAAAAATTTGCTTTGCTGCTAATATAGTCGAAAAGTCCTGCAAGTATGGCAAACGATAGCGATCCGGAACGGTGGCGGCATTCAGAGAGCCGTAATCACTGTATAGCCTCCAAGAACCGTCTGCTTTTTTTACCGATTGGCGTATTGTTTTCGGCAAATAATTTCATGTTGGTTGGTTTAGCTCGTGCTGTTTGACAGTGTCTAGGAATTACCGAAACCTCGGCGCCAGGGTTGATCAAAAAGTTTAACTTAGTTGAGGTGTCGGAAATTCTCAAACGTCAAGATTTTTTCATCGCAGGTTGTTTGCCGTTACCTGAAACTGCATCAGCTGAGCAAACTCAGTTTTCGGATTCATTTACGTGGCTTCTACGGAAACCACAGGGATCACGACATGCTTTGGCGTTTTCTCCATACTTTGCGTGATACCAGCAAAGGTTGTTTGCATTAGATGTTAAAGTCTGCTAGCGAGAACGAGAGCGGGAACGGCTTGCACCTATAGTGCCCTTAATGCCTAATAAAAAGCTGAAAATGAGTTTAATAAAATGTAGGCACTTCTGAGCATAAATGGGTTTTTACCCCATTTTTATAGCACTTTTTACGTGCGATGTCTCAGGAAACCGCACTTCTACAGGGTAGGACTCAACGGCTCCAGTGGTTGTATACAGAAAATAATTTATTAGGTCCACAAGTATTATTAAGTTCATAAATTGGTTTTTATTTAAAATTCATAGCTATGGACTTTGGTGAGTCCTTACAATATTACTCTTAATTTTAGGTTTACAAGTCGTAACGCTGTAGTACGCGTAATCAGCTAAGGTTCTATTTGGGGGTACTTCTTTCTGTAGGCGTAAAGTACGTTGTAGGGCTATGTGGCTCAGTGAGAAAACGATTAAAACCCAGATTTCTCACCGAGTCCCTATGGTCTCTGTACCGTATATGCCTTAGTAAGAAAACGGTTAAAACCCAGATGTTCTCACTAGGGCCCTCTGTCTCGGCATCGCATGTGTCTCAGTGACAAAACTATTAAAAACCAGATGTTCTCACAGAGTCCCTATGGTCTCTGTACCGTGTTTGCCTTAGTGAGAAAACGATTGAAAACCAGATGTTCTCACTAAGTTTCTATGTGCGTAATGTAGTTGTTTTGCATAGAGCCGTTGCTGGTCAGGATGTCGGTGTCAAAAGAAGAGACCCACTGCTTGGGCTGTATGGCTTATATAGTCGAGCGACCACAGCGGTTGGTACATATTGTTGGTACATATTGGCACGCTTGTTGTTGTGGTCATGCTTGTTGTTGTTGTGTACACTTGACTTGGGGCCACATTCAATTTGTGATGGTCAGTCACCTTGCTGCAGTCAAAGCGGCCCAAAATCAAAGTTGGTTGCTGTAGAGTTGTTGTTGTCATTTTATTGTTATTGATGTAATGTTTAAATATTTCTATATAAACTTGGGTTAAAATATTACTTCCTCTTTCTGTTATGTACTTATTAGCAATCGGCATAGTGGTCGTTCTGCCGTGGTCCCTCTTGTGCTTTGCTTTCGTCTCTGCGTGTTGTTAGTTTTAATTTTACCGAGCTAGCGTACTCGGTAAATTCTTTCGCTTAGGTCCGTGCAATCACCTTCTTTGCCGTGCGTGTATTTGTTGTATTATTTTATGAATCGCTGCGTTTTGTCTTCTCGCATGCGTGGCGTCGTTGGCTGTGCATGTGGTTGTTTTGTGTGATCAGTAGTTCTGTGTTAATTGTTGCATCTGGTCTAATCCCATCTCTGTTGTGTTGATTGGCTAATCCGTCAATATTTCTCATTAAGCTTCGGATGCAGATTCTTTGTTGGTGTGTTTTATTCGGTTTGGTTCTTCATGTAGTTGTTATTGCTAAAATTTGCAAAGGTACTATTGTCTCTTCGGTGTATGCGTTATGTTCATTGTGTATAGTTGCATTGGGAAGGTCGTAGTCTACATTGTGGGTCAAAATTTACGTGCCAAATGTTGATCCTCACACGTGTAAACTTCTAGAGATGGACGGCTTTCTCATAGCATTGAGTGGATTGGTACCCACACATTTCTGATATGAGGCATGTCCAAAAAAATTGAATGCCGCTAAGAACTGTACTGCAAAAGGAAAAAAATTTGTTGTTTACATATCATGCGGCTCCAAGTGCACGATTAGCTTGGGACACAGCGGTCGGCTGCGGTGGTAATTGAGTGAAAAAGGATCACTACGGTCCCGCATTCTTTTTAATATACGGCGTCTTTTCAATATTTTTTTCGACTTTATCTCTTCGATTTAGAAGAGCACTAGTCCTTCCATTTTAACATCAGCTTTAATTGTAAGGGATGGAAATAAGCGCACAGGGTACAACGATATATTAGCATTAGTTGTTACCCAAAATGAGTAAATTGAATAGCCAATTGTAATAATGATATCATCTTCACTATGTACACTGTGAATGACTTTAAGAAAAGATATGCACAAACAAGAGACCCCAAAATGAATATTATAATTTATAAAAGCCCAAAACAGTTGGACAATATGTTAGAGAGATATGAGATAATTGATAATTATCACAACTCAATGCATGGTGGACATGCAGGCATAGGAAAAATATTAGTAAAACTTAAACAAAGATACTTATTGTAGAATGGTAACAAATTTGGTGTCAAATTGTGAAATATGCAAGAAGAACGATCAAACCAGACACACTAAAGAACCTTTAACAAAAACTGACACACCACACTCAAGTTTTCAAGCAATTTGAATTGATACAATAGGGACACTTCGCATGCAACAAGGATATAGGTACATACTCACTATGCAGTGCGAACTCACAACATACGTTGTAGCACATCCAATTGTAACCAAAGATGCTTCGACTGTAGCACGAACTATAGTTGAACAACTCATACTTAAGGAGTTCAAAGGCCCCTTTATTACCAATCTTCTGTTTACTTCCTAGGTAAGCCCATCATTAGAATACGCAAATTTTCTTCGGTGTCCCAGATATGCCTGTTACCCTGATGCTATTGAATTTTTAACTTCCCTCTTATGTGAGTCCTCTAAAGTTATTCGTCTCTCCTCTCTTAAAACCTGTAGAACTATGCTTAGCATTCTCCACTTTAATGCTCTTGTAAGAAGAACAAGGAATTTTACTCCCTTGTATCTCCATCCTTGTAATCGGAACTATTTAGATTTTGCTCCATTTCGTAGTGTGTGCTATTATTTCAATTTAGTTTCGGAGGTGATTTGTTTGAATGAATCCAAACATTTGTTGAAATCGAAAATAACACTTTTTCTTTCAAGACCAAGAATTTTACTCCCTTGTATCTCCATCCTTGTAATCGGAACTATTTAGATTTTGCTCCATTTCGTAGTGTGTGCTATTATTTCAATTTAGTTTCGGAGGTGATTTGTTTGAATGAATCCAAACATATGTTGAAATCGAAAATAACACTTTTTCTTTCAAACCGTGAGTAGTTCTCTTTGTATATCTTTGTACATATGTTTAATGGCCTTCATAAATCGCTATCAGGCCTTTGAGGCTTAGCGTAACTGTTAGGGTTAGGGAGGTGGTTTTAGTGAGTAAGAATCTCATACTCTTGGGTTGTGCGTACCTCATGTCTTTTTGAAGATTTCCCCACCCTACGGAAAAAAGTGGTCATATCAAAACTTTGAAGTCAGACTGTGGTACAGAATTCGAATACGAACTAATGAACTATATTTGTTCGTTACAAATGTACAACAAACACTTTCAACACCTTACCATCACCAAAAAATTGGAGTACTAGAATAAAACCATATAGCACTTAACGAATTGTTACCCACAAATAATAATATAACAATGAATAGGACACATACGTTCCGTATTTCACTTTTGATTACAATATTACGCCACTCATTGACACTAGTTATTCTCCATATGAATGCATATTTGGCAAATTGCCACAATTTCCCACTGATATTGACACTCACAAAAATGAAAATATAAATAATGATAATTATGTGAGTGAATTCAAGGTCAAGTAGAACCAAGCGTTTCCTCTCGCATATATATTGCAACAGCAATAAAAAAAATCGCATGCACTGTTTAGCAGCGAAAAAACCAAATGCAAAAAACTAAAAATAGAGATAGGAGAATGAGTTTTAGTTAGAATAAAAAATAGACAAAAGCATCAATACCCATAAAATGTAATTGAACGCAAACGGGTATTACTATAATAGATGTAAATGGGACCCATAAAGAATTCCATAATAATCAATTAAAGAAATATATTAAATAGATGTACAATATACAAATTAATTAATTAATTATACTTAGAAGTTGGGTAGACCGGAGAGCCGCCGAAGAAGGAGGTCTCCAAGCACTCAGGCATTGATGCCCATTGTACTGTAAGCCTGGAAAAATATTTAGGGGAAGGGGGAGATAGAGGATTTTGGAAAGGATGTTACACCTTTTCAAACTCCTTTGCACTTTTATGTATTTCGGAAGCTTGTCCAGGTATAAGGAATGTACATTATTTATTCCCAAAACATCTGACCCTAATAAGGGCGGTACAGAGCCCTGTTCTTGCTCCAGGCAGGAGTCGCAGTTCGAATTATTGATGATGCCTATGATCGCCATATGATGGCCCCATGGAGTCTGCCCCGTGATTACCCCAACCAATGATCGAAGATCTTTCCTTCGTAATGTTAGAAGGAAATCGGCAACTCTCCTGTTAGGCTTTCTAGGAAGCATTTGGTTATTTTGCAGGGAACTAAACTGCATCATCGGTCCTTGTGAATATTTTTCATATGTTTCCTGATTCAATCCCCTGCTAAACTAATACCGATCTGGTCTAACCGTGTCAGCCGGGCAGTCGGGGATTGCTAACTAACTACTAACCTACCCTTGGAAGCAACAAATACTGAAGCTGTGAAGATGCTAGAGAGTTCCCTAGCTCCAACAGGAAACTGGTACCAAGTACGACTTCGACAACGGTCAAACATGGTGCGAACCGGGAGGTCATCGAGAGGAAGATGGAGGGTATTGGTGGTCCTGAGACAGGCAGAAAGCTGTCTGTAAGACAGCAAAGAAGAAGACTACAGAGGGAGAGGAAAGCCGCAGCTATATCTTGGGTGATTACTCGAACTCTGTCGACTTCTACGCCTGTGACCGCCACGGAGAAGCGTGACAAGGCAGACGATAGCTCGTCTGTCATGGCACACTCTTCTTTTGTCAATAAGGGGGTTGTGCAAGAAGATGAAAGAGCAGAAAGGTAAAGAGGAGGAAGGTTGCAAGGCCGGAATCTGATCTACCCGTATACTCGACACAGTTGCTTGTGAAGGAAGTGGTAGAAGCACCCCTAAAGAAGCCGGATGATACTCATCCGTCTACCTCTTGTGATTCATTCGCAGGAGTGTCAGCTAGAGCTATGACGGTAGAGATACTTACTGACAAACGGAATGGTCTGCTGTCAAAAGGGCAGATAGACTATGTCGACAGCTACCTTTGGAAGGCCATCGGTGAGTCGAAAGACAAACCGAAGTATGAGGGAATGCGTGTGGAAAGTGGCGTTATAAACGTGCACTGCTCTTCTACGCCTTCCCGAGAATGGCTGACCAAAGCTGTGGCTGGAATGCCCGCTTGCGAAAACTGCAAAATCGTTCTCACGGACGGTTTCAGTAGTAGGCTGGTAAAAGCGAGTGCTCGGATACCGGGTCGGTCCCGCAAACCAAGTGAACTACTCGCACGTATCCGTGATCAGATCGAAGGACCTCTGGTATATAAGGGGGGAATCTGATTTCAACAAGGGAGCGAGTTTTCACCTCGTAGTAGGTATCGACCTGGGATCGCCGAAGGTCCTAACCTCCAGATCTGGATACCGTCTTCATTTGCATCTTGGAGGCATCATCTTTCGCGTTCAGAATAATGAAGGGGATAAGGCGAAAAGTTTATTTCGGTCTTAAAATAATCATTTTATGGCTGATTATATTTACGCAAATAAACTTGCAGCATAATAAACTGTCTACTGCGTTACAATGCAGTAGGCATACGAAGATGCACATATGCCCCTAAATAATATTAATCTAAGAACCATGGGTTGGTTGGTTGGTTGGTTGGTTTCAGTGGCTGATCCAAGTCGGTCCTCACATGGATCACAATTATCGCCTTAGCGACGTTTTGATACCACAACCTCTCCTAACGCCGGAGAAAACGATGGGTTGTTCACTAAATCCACTTTGTGGAGTTTAGGTATCTTAAAAGATCTTTCGGTTTTACACCCGAGAGATCGGATAAACTCGCTAGGAAATAGTTTCCTAGTGTTCTATTTCTTGCGGCCGCCAGAGCCGGGCATTCGCAAAGAAAATGGATTAAGGTTTCCTTCTCTTCTGAATTTCCACAACTTCTACAATGGGTATTGTATGGTCTCTGCAATTTCTCTGCATGAGTACCCACGAGCCAGTGACTCGTAAAGGCCACCGTGAGGCGGCTGGTGTCCCTGCGGTCCCTGTTTATGAGATCCCTAGATCTCGCTGTGTTAAAGACTGGCCAGGTCGCCCAGGATGTATTACATGTTGTAAGTGTCCTCCATCTATTGCCCGCCAAGGTAAGCCAGTGCATGTAGATGCCCCTCTTAATCGCACCCATGGAAACAGGTACTAGTTCCACATCAGTTAGATCGAGAGAGGCTCCTCTGCGCGCCAATTCATCAGCCTTCTCATTTCCATCTATATTCCTGTGTCCGGGGATTGTGATGTCAGCATAGTGACCTAGCGCCCTAAGTTCCTCCCTGCACTGTCTGACCAGTTTGGAGTTGATGGTGTTTGATTGTTGGGCTTTTATGGCAGCCTGGTTGTCCACAAAAATAGCAACCGTGCTCCTCTGCCCTTCTCTAATGTGGTGGGAGATCTGTCGACATGCCTCTCTGATCGCGAGTACTTCCGCCTGAAAAACTGTAGCTGTATCGGGTAGGCGTGTACAGTAGTTAATGTTAGCGTGGGGAGAAAAGACCCCCGCCCCCACGCCCAGGTCCATTTTTGACCCGTCCGTATAAATGGGTATATCGTACTCCATTTGGAGTTTCCTTTTCGACCACAATTTTCTTAAGGGAAATCTAACCTTGAAGTCCTTTTTGAAGTCCAGTTGTGGTACTATGTAATCTGTCGTCATTTGTGTTAATTCCCTCGGCACTGTGTATAGCACCTTACCATGACCGTACGTTCGCTCAGACCAGCAGTTTGTCGCTTTTAACCTTAGCGCACTGTTGTTAATCTACAGGTCGATAGGGAGGATGTGTAGCAATACGTTGAGTGCCTCCGCTGGACACGTTCTCAGGCTCCCTACAATGCCAGCGGCAGCTGTTCTTTGAACTCTACTAAGTCTCTGAACGTTATAGCCCTTGTCTAGAGCTGGCCACCAGACTATTGAACCGTAAGTTAGTATTGGACGCACGATTGCTTCGTACATCCAGTGAGTGATATGGGGGCGTAGTCCCCATTTTTTCCCAAACATTTTCTTGCCTGCGTAGAAAGCTACGTGGGCTTTCCTGACCCGTAACTCTATATTGGTTCTCCAATTTAGCTTGGGGTCCAGGATAACTCATAAGTACTTCGCTTTCTCCGCTAGCTTTAGCTGTTGTCCGTTAAGTGTCGGAAGCTTGAAGATCGGAATCTTGGTCTTGTTAGTGAAAAGTATCAGTTCTGTATTTTCTGGATTCACACCTAGTCCACATCCTGTGGCCCAGGAATTCAGTTTGTCCAGCCCCTTTTGCATATTATCACTTATTACACAGGGGAACATGCCTGATACAGCTATCACTACATCGTCCGCGTATGCTACCGTCTTAACCCCCATTGAATCTAGTATGCCGAGGATGTTGTCAATTACCAATAGCCACAATAAGGGTGAAATCACCCCACCTTGTGGTGTTCCTCTACTGACGTGTTTGACGAGAACCGTGTTACCCAGCTCAGACTGAATGACCCTAGTCCTAAGCATTGTAACTATCCACTCCCTAAGAACTTCCTCAACCCCTACCCTGGTGAGAGAGTCCAGAATTGCTTTGTTACTAACGTTGTTAAAAGCCGCCTCTATGTCCAGAAAGGCCGCCAACGTGTACTGCTTATGGTGGATTGTCTTTTCTACTGATCGAATTACCTCATGTGAAGCTGTTTCCGTAGATTTACCCCTGAGATATGCATGTTGCGACTTCGAGAGGGGAAACTGAGCCACTATATGCCTAAGGTGGAAGAAGATCTGGCTTCAGATTTAGTGATACACAATATGGGTAACAAACCGACCTTTACGATGCAAAGAAGGCAAGAAGTGATTGATCGAACTGTAGCTAATAAGTCTCTGAGAGATCAAAAACAGTGGAAAGTTCTGGAAGAGGTATCTCTCTCTGATAAGTATTTGATAGAATAGACTTGACGTTGAGAAGATAATAGTGCCGGCAGGTCGAAATCCACAAAAGGAGGGCTGGGACAAATTTGGGGTTCTTGATGACGAGAGGACTCTCAGGTTTCCCAAACTCAGAACGATAGCGACTATCGAAGAGGCGACCCAACGGGACACGGGTACTTTGATAAAAAGCTATGAGGAACTGTGTCCCTTAAGAATGAACAGGCAGGGTGGAAGTCTCAACTTTTCAAGCTCCGAAACAGGTCCAGAAAACTTCTGAATAGGGGTTTAAAAACCCGAAAAGAAGAAGACTGGACTGAATATCAAATAGCGCAGAGATTCTTTAAGAAGAACATTCGGTCAGCCAAAGTGAACTCTTTTAGAATCTTCTGTAGGGAAATTGACAACATGAATGAGTCGGCTGGCTGTGCAGGGTGCTTAACTTGAACCGTACAGTTAGGCTTGACTCTTTCCTCAGGTCTAATAGTTCTCATACCAATTCAATGGTTTAAACATACAATTACCGGGTTCTCGGGTAGCAGAATTATTTCTGATGCAGGAGTTAGGGTGGAGGTCGACAGATCGAATGGTGGTATCACGACGGATGAGTTAATGAGGTTTTCTCCTTCCTCTTTTGACAACTTTAAGCCACCTGGTCCTGATAATGTATACCCAATAATGTTAAAGAGAGGAAGGGATAAATTCAATAAGATCTTGTAAAAGATCTGCATTGCTTGTCTTGCTCTAGATTACTTACCATCTCTTTGGCGACAGGTTAGAATGGTCATCATTACCAAACTGGGGAAGGATGAATACATTCTCACGAAAAGCTTAAGGCCAATTAGTTTGACATCGTTCATATTGAAAGGTCCGGAGCTTATGGTGGAGAAGTATATTAGGGCGGGTTTAGTGTTGGAAAATCCCCTCAGTATCCATCAACATGCATACCAGAGTGGAAAATCATACAAATCAGCTCTGCACGATCTAGTGTGTAAGATTGAAACAGAGCTGGAAACTAGTAAATATACAATGGGGGTATTTGTGGATATTGAGGAGATATTTGTGGATATTGTGGGGGCGTTTGATAATGCTACCTTTAACTCTATGTGCTTGGTTGCTACCAGACATGTGGTGAACGAAACTGTTGTCAAGTGGACCCATTTTATGTTACCGTTATATAAATATTTGTCAAACTTTTAAATAACAGTGCAAACAGAGCAGATACTTTTGACTCGTGCGACTACCGTAACAAAAATGCTTTCAAATGAAAACATCCATTTGTTTAGCTACGAATACAAGCATACCAGACCAATAAAATTCATCACTAAGAATCTTCATAATTCGTATGACCAAACGTCCATTGGTATATAACAATCCAACTTTTACATCGAGATCTAGCGATACCGAATATAAGTGAAGAGATACAACAATATAACTCAAGCTTCAGTCCTATCAATCGCAGACAGAAATAACGATTGCGTTATTGAATAACGTGAATAACGGTGCGTTGTCTTGAAGAAAGAGCATTTTTTTTCTTCTTTAAATGTGGTCGTTTTTCCTTGATTGCATCAATCAATTGATCCAATAATGCACGATAATACTTCCGGTGATTGTGGATCCTTTTTCAAGATAATCGATGAGCAATATTCCGTGTGCATCCCAAAATACAGTGGCCATAACCTTGCCAGCCGATTTCACTGCCTTCGCCTTCTTCGGAGCACTTCCACCAGCTTCCACCCATTGTTTCGATTGATTTTTGGTATATATATATATATATATATATATATATATATATATATATATATATATATATATATATATATATATATATATATATATATATATATATATATATATATATATATATATATATATATATATATATATATATATATATATATATATATATATATATATATATATATATATATATATATATATATATATATATATATATATATATATATATATATATATATATATATATATATATATATATATATATATATATATATATATATATATATATATATATATATATATATATATATATATATATATATATATATATATATATATATATATATATATATATATATATATATATATATATATTTTATTTTTTTTTTATTTATTTATTATTTTTTTTAATTGTTTCTTTTTGTTTTGTCCCAGTTTGATTAGTTTCTTTCAATGTATACCATTTAGTAATTGTGTAATGGTTAATATAGTTGGTAGCATTTGGAGCATTTAAAATTGTCCGTAATATTTTGTTTTGAAACCTTTGGATCATTTCCACATTAGTTTTTTTTTGGCGGTGCCCCATATATGTAGCCTATAGGTCCAGATTTGTTGTAGAATTTTTTTATATATTAGTAGTTTATTGTGGGTTGTTAAGTTTCGACTTTTTTCCTAGGAGCCAGTATAGTTGTCCGAATTTAATTTTCTTTTGCTCACGTTTTTTAAGAATATGTTGTTTCCTTGTCACTTTGTTATCTATATGCATTCCAAGATATTTAGCATAGTTTTCAGTATCTATTAATTTCTTTCTTATTTTTAGTGGTATTGGTGTGTAATTTCTTTTTGTTGTGTATATTACTTGTACTGTTTTGTCTTCATTTATTTGGATACCCCAATAGCTGAACCAATCCATGTAATTTGTTGTTTTTGGAGGGTGATAGTCGCTTTTGGAATGCAATTATTCGAGTTAAGAATGAGAGTATCGTCCGCAAATGTTAAAATCATAGCGGAGTTGTCGTTTGGCTTGGGGATATCAGATGTGAATATCAGGTATAAAATTGGTCCTAGTACACTACCTTGAGGGACGCCAGGACTTGTAATTCTGAGCTAGAATCATTAAATTGGATGTAGAAAGCTCGGTCAGTGAGGTAGCTTTCCAGTGTCAAGCAAATATCATGTGGGAGATATAACTTGGCATGTAGTCCTGCATTCCAGACACTATCAAAAGTCTTTGCAATATCAAGGTAAACGGCTATGACGAATCTTTGTTGAATCTTGTACTTGTTGTATGGTAGTATGTTGTCGGCGAAATCCAAATTGGTGGTCAGGTATAATTTTATTTCCCAGGCGGTTAAGGAATAGATTTTCAAAAAGTTTTGATACGGTGGGTAAAAAGCTGATCGGTCGGTATGAGGTCGCTTTGGGTCGCTTTCCCTGGCTTTGGGATGGCTATTATTTTTGAAACTTTCCATACCTTTGGGAAGTATTTTTGTCTTAGTATTGCATTAAATATTTGTGCCTTATATAGCATATTGCACAGTCTGGTAGTTCTTTGAGGATTTCTCCAGTTATTAGGTCATATCATGGAGAATTTTTGGGTTTGATTTGTTTTTTTATTGCATCTTTTATTTATTGTGCAGATATTTTCCTTATTGGCATGTTTGTTTCGTTACAGGCGGTATTATGTTGATCCCGAATATTAGTACTGGTACTGGTATTTGTGAATGTTGTTTCAAAGTATTTAGCTTTGTCTTCGTTAGTTCTAACCCAGGAGTTATTAGTTTTTAAGATTAGCGGTGGATGACTATTTGCGTTTTTTAGTATACTGGTAACTTTCCATAGAGAATAATTTGTCGATTGTGTTGCAGTAAGATTTATTAACCAGTTGCAGGTTTTCTTTTTGTCGTATATTTAAAGCATTTCTTTGAGTTCTTTCGTCACTTTATTTAGTTTTATCCGCTTGAAATCTTGTTATTTGCCATGTTTGTCTAATTTTACGCTTTTCTTTAATTTTCTTTGTTATGCATATAGGAGTGTTAACCCGTGTTTCTTTTTGTTTTATTGCTGGCGTGGATCTTATACTGGCTTCGTGTTTTATGTCAATTAGGTGGATAATTGCACTTTCAAGATTGTCAGGTGTTTTGAGGACAACGTTGAGGCACAATTTCTGCTGGACTATTTCTCTAAATGATGTCCAGACTGTTTTTTCATTATACAAGTGTAGTGCTGGTAAAACAAATTGTGGGCTATTTGATTATTCTATAATGACTGGCGAGTGGTCTGAAAAAAGTTCGAAGCACGATTTAGTTACCATACTTTTTACATCAATATTATAAACGATACAGAAGGCAATTAGGTCTGGAGTTTTAGATCGGATGGCCAATAAGTGTGTTCACCTGTGCTAGTGTGCTTACAGTTATTAAATTTGATTGCATTAAGTAGATTTCTCCCTTTGGTGTTTGTGATCCTTGAACCCCAGTCCATATGTTTTGCGTTGAAGCCACCTCCTAAGATAAATCGCTGTCCTAGAGTATTAGAGAAATCGTTATATTGTGAGGTGGTAATAGTGTACTTTGGTAGGCAGTATAGGGATGAAACTATTATTGGTCCAAATGCGTATATTCTTTGTATTGCCGTTCCCTGAATGTAGTTTTGTTTGTAGCTGTCGAGTTCTATACATTTTATTGTTTGTTTAATTATAATAGCTGATCCGCCCCGGGCCTTGTCATCTGCATGGTTCGGTAAAGTTCGGGATTTTAAAGTAGCTCATACTGGTAAAGTGGGTTTCAGATATGAGCATCATGTCAATAGAATTGTAATTTATGAATTGGTCGAGTTCTCTTTAGTGCTGTAGGAGTCCATTTGCGTTCCATATGACTAGTTTTAACTTATTATTTGTTTTGTCCATTAATATTGGCTAAAAATATTGAAATAATGTTCTTCATGTTAAGCATTTGTGCCATGAGTTGTTTCATCATGTTCTTGAGCTCAGCGAGCTCATTGTTCTGAGGTACGGGGTTAATATTGAGTTGGCTGTATGTCTTTTGAAAGTACTTGTTCGTAGGATTTTAGGGGGTCAACTGCATTAGTTGGTACCCGAATGGGGTCATCTTTGATTTCGGAGAGTTCTTTTTTTCTAAGTGCTGGAAAACGTTTACCCATTAGGGATTTGTATATTTCGCAGCCTTTGTAGCTTGCAGTGTGCTTTTCACCGTATAACGCATATTTTAATTGATCAATATCATGTTTTATAGGGCAGTGTATAGTTTTGTGTATACCCGCGCATTTGACACTGACTGGTTCCTTCGTGCAATAGATTTTGGTGTGCCCGTATTTTTGGCAGTTTGCATATTGAGGTATGTCTCTTAGTGGGGTGTCCAAATGATATTTTACAATGAAGTAAGTGATCAATGTTGTAAATATTTTTGTTATTTTCATTTTATTCTAGTTCCACAAAAAATAGTGGTGGAGGTTTTTGGGTAATTCGTTGCTGAATATAGTAAACATTTAAAACAGTATGGTCCAACTCTGCCAACTCATCCATGATCATGTCTTGATCTGTTTTATCTTTATCTGTGGTGTGTTATTCTCTTATGTTTCTTGTAGCTATTTTTACTGCTAGGGCGATTTTCAGCCGGCTTAAAAACAACAGCATTTAATTTTTGTAAATGCTGTTGTTTTTAAGTGTATTAAATTTGTTACCTTGTCTGTTGTACTTTCGTTTGTTGCCATTCGTAGAGAGTTTGAAGGTGTTGTTTTTGTAGTCGTTACATTAGAAGAAGCAGTTGGTCGTTACATTCGAAGAAGCAGTTGGTTAGGTTTGGTTGATGTAGGTGTATTTGTGGTTGTGTCTATCACTGTTGATGTTTTTAGATATTTTAGTATAGCTGGGTCTACCGCTGTTGTGATAGTCGTTGCCGCTCTTTCTACGTAAATTAGAAGAGTGGATGAAGGAAGCATGATAGGTGTTTTTGTTTGCGTATTTGTATATATATATATATATATATATATATATATATATATATATATATATATATATATATATATATATATATATATATATATATATATATATATATATATATATATATATATATATATATATATATATATATATATATATATATATATATATATATATATATATATATATATATATATATATATATATATATATATATATATATATATATATATATATATATATATATATATATATATATATATATATATATATATATATATATATATATATATATATATATATATATATATATATACATACTTCTGTGTTTTTTACTGTATCTCACGGGTCGGGTCCCCATATTCTTTATTAAACTTTATTTTTGTTTAAAAGAAGATTTATTATATTAAAAAATTACTTTAAATTAACAGACGAAAATACCGATTGAGTTCCCATTTTCGAAAAATAAACACTCTTACTTTATAGTGGTAACTCTCAGAATAAAATTAGTAACTACATCTCCCTCGAACCCCACATTTATCTTTCAAAAGTGAAAATTTCTTCACATTTTACAAGCATGGAATGATGATTAGATATGAAAATGTAAATCTACTGTAAAAATAAGCAAACTACTTACATTAGTTGATTTTTTTTTTTCAAATATACAAATTTATATCAATATTTATCTTTCTTTTTGCTTTTTTCAGTTTCACGAAGATCACAAGTTGCAGGCCGGTGCATTATTCACCATAAATAATATTGTACATCGCAAGGATTTATGGTCCGAGGAAAAGTACGCCAGATTTGTAGAATTAGATATAATTAAGAATGTGCAAGAATTAAATAGAACAGCAATTCGAAACAAATTAATGTGTGAAGATTACGTTTACAGAACTATAAATGAGATAGTTGTTCAATGTAAACATTTTTGTCCAGAAATTATGAATTAATTGTGAACATTAAACTAATTGGTATATTGCAATATGAGGTAAAGTTTATTTTTTCTATAATGTTAATGTCTGTGTGGTAAAGTATATAGAAGGCGAGTAGTATAGAAAGGTCTCTTCTCGACCATTTTGCTCCATTCTTGCTCCATTTGCACATTTTTTAGATTTTTGTATGGGGATTCCGGAGCAAAAGAGTAGAAATGAGTTAAAAGAATGTATGGGAATGTAAGAATTGGAAATATATTTTGCTCTCTATGGAAAATCGGAGTAAAAAGTTGTAAAATGTTTCGAATTTTTAAAGATTTTGTTACAAATGTGCCGGAGTAAAGTTGTTGTTGTTGTGGTGGTGGTGAGTTGGATGGCCTGGTGAATGGCTTGGGTATAGACTAGAGGTGACGCGGGGCGGGGCTGAGCTTTTGCTGACTATATGGGAGGCGGGGGCAGGGCTGAGCTGAGCTGAGCTTGGCTGAGCTGAGCCGGGGGCAGGGCTGAGCTGAGCTTGGCTGAGCTGAGCTTTTGATGATAATAGCTGAAGAAATAGTTAGATGGCAGCAGGCAGCCACAGCCTAGTTGTGTGTGTGTGTGTGTGTATTAGACACGTAATGCGCTGGTAACATATAAATTTGTAAATAAAATGTGTTCGCATACATTATATTATATATACACACAATAGTATTAGGGAGAGTGTGCGCTATATTATTTTTGAAATATTTTAATGTGGCAAGAGTTGAAGCTGACCGCCAACATATACTTCAAAAAATGTTTGTGCTGGTGCGGCGGTATGAGCCAACAGCAGAACAAGATTATACAATTTTTTTAATAGGTATGTATGTATGTAAATATATTGTGTGTATTACGGGGATTGTGCGCTATATTATTATTGAAATATTTTAATGTGATAAGAGTTGAAGCTGACCGCCAACAAATTCTTAAACTAATTTTGGTGCTGGTGCGGCGGTATGAGCCAACAGCAGAGCAAGATTATACAAGTTTTTTAATATTTATGTATGTATGATATGTATGTATGTAAATATATTGTGTGTATTAGGGGGAGTGTATGCTATATTATTATTGAAATATTTTAATGTGATAAGAGTTGAAGCTGGCCGCCAATATATTCTTAAACAATTTTTTGTTAGTTGATAAGTATGTGAATGTGTTATTGAAAAAATGTAGTTTCACAACATTATGCACTTCATAAATCAAATATATAAAAGGTATTATAAATGAATACAATTATTTGAATAATAACAATACTAATAACAACAACACTACAACTTATAATATAAATAATTAATAATATAAATAATTATTATATACATATAATAAAATATTAATATGTTTTGGATTCAAACATTAAAGCAAAGCGATAAATTTTGTATTTGTCAGGGTGCATGATCGCATTTTAATATTGCACAAATTGTTGTAGTAGACAATTTGTTAGAAGTGTTTGTCACACCAGAAGATGGATATACATAAGTGTTTATTATTATCTATACGATGAGGTGAAACGCGTCCATATACAATACCCCTTGAATTAACATTTTCAACACGACAACATATTCGATTTGAAGTGAAGGGCGGGACAATAATCATAGGTACTTCCTATACTAGTGGTAGCAGAACAAAAAACACCAAACAATTTCCAACATCATGTCCATCTAGCGATATAGACGATTTATATACTGGAAAGTATTATAATCATCATAGCATTGATGAAGGTTTAAATCTTTCAAAACTCTTTGAAGAGAATAGTTTGCACCCCACTGCAAGATTTTAAAAATCTTCGAAGAGAAAACTTTGCACCCCACTGCAAGAACAACAAAAGCAACAACAACAATAACAACACCAACAGCAGCATCATATTCAAAAGAAAATTATAATATAATGTAATTAAAATAAAAAGATAACAAATTTTTGGAAAAAATTTTTATTTTATTTTAAAATAATTAATTAAATATAAATATAAATATAAAAAATAAAAATATTTTTTTTATTCAAGGGAATATTTCCCACAGATGAAGACCATAGTATTCATCACCTTCTTCAGATTTTTCCCAGCTTCTTCGCTGGGATTTAACTGGAATTGCACCAATCTCGTCTGGAGGAGTTCCTCCATCTCTGGGGCATCCCAGCACGCTTTTGTGAATCTTGGAGCGAATAATACCGCTTCGTCATATTGTTTCCAATATGCTGGTGCCTCCGTGTTGATATATGCAGCTTCCAAGTTTATTGTTTTCTGTTTATTCTAGAAGAATTACTCGTATTTAAAAATCATACAGCCATATATGAGATAACAAGTAAATCATTAGCTAGAAAAAATTATTCATACAACGTACAACCATATTTGCGATAACATGTAAACATTCACATAAAACTGTTATACTCAAATTTTCTAATCTTCGCAGATATATAAAAAGAAATAAAAAACCAATGAGAGTTTGAACTCACGGGCGATGTGTTAACACCTTTTTGTTGCACGGTACCTGTTCGATTTCTATGAACACATTAGTAAATGTTACATTGGATAATAAAAAAAAATAGTTTATTGATTTATATTTTATTTTTTTTATTTTTATAATTTTTTATAATTTATAAATGTTAAGTTTTCAACACAGATAAAATTGGTCTGTGATAGCTGAAATATGAGACATAAACTTTAGATTGGATCCTATCTAAATAGCGTGAAAATCTTCGTTTTCGCAGTCGCAGAAAAAATGACTCTGTGTGTTGTTTGCATGTATTGACTTTGTAGATTTAGTCCCTACACGCCGCTATAGATGTTAACAGATCAATGAACATTTTTTCAACATGTTTCATTCTGAAATAAATTCTATATACAAGTAATATTATTCATTTTCTGCTAGAGTGGAATAAAATAAAAATTTTTAATATTGCTAATTAGATAGAAATAAAAACAGTAAGCTATTTTAATTTTTATAATTTATTTATTCAATATATTTTAATTATAATTTGAAAATATAGTATTTTCCTCGTCTGGACTTTCATTTAAGAATTCCGTGATTGGATCTTTTTCTAAGTCTAACCAATATTATCCTTGCTGCATACGTTTCACGATATAGATAGTGTTAAGGAGGTTATTAATGTAATTTATCGCATTCTCACTAAGTGAATTAAATCGGTCAGGTAGAAACAATGCGATATCTTCTAAATCCGCCATCATCCGTCGTCCATATTTCGTTGAAATTTATGCTATTCCTAATATCTCCATTACTATATTCTTGATTCCCCAAGATGGTTTGAGGTTTTTACCAAAGAATTCTTCTTTCACAACTTTAAAACTATTGTTAGTAGAAGTCATTTTTTGTTTTTTCTGCAATAAAGTATTGTGGGTAGGAGCCATTTTCGTTTTTTTTTTCTGAAAGGATATATAAATAAAATTCAAATATAATTAAAAGTATAAAATTATTGTATTTATGTTTCTCGACATATGTTTAGAAAGTAGTAAACTCACCAAAATGCTGAAGTTGTGTGATGAATTCTATACCAGGTCCGTGTCTTTTATATTAAAATTTGTTCCAGTAAATGCATTTGAAAAACCAGAAATTTTCGGTTTTAGATAGATAAGAATATATTAGGAAAAAAAGTAACTTGTATTAACAAGAAATTTTCGGTTTTAGTTAGATAAGAATATATTAGGAAAAAATAATTTGTATTAACCAGAAATTTCTGGTGTAAATACAGAATGATGCTATCACTGTTTTAATATGTAGGTCCAATGAATTTATTTAATATACAATTTTTGACTTATTTTATTAGTATGTCTTATTCTTATATAAGAGATACACGTATACCAGTTTTTATTTAGTAACCTGTTTGTGCAATTAATATGAAGACATTTTTTTGCGAATTTTGTGGATGTTATAATATATTAGCATTATAATATATTTGTATAATATATCACGTACAAGTTATCTGTCCGGACCAGTTTTATAATGGCATGCTGGTCGCTGCCTATGATAGTGGCACGTCAAAGGACTGCCTAAATGTTCATATAGTTGTTATGGTGAAAAAGGCAAGTTCTACTGAACTGCCGAGGATTTAAAAAGACTGTTGCGTTCTGTTTGTAAGCAGGACTGAGAGTGATCTGAAAGGCTTGAGGATTTAAGCGTAAGCTATTTAGAAATAAAAACCAGAGTTATTTCCTTAAGATAAATTACTTTATTATAAAATATTATTTAATTAATACAGAGATAATTTTTACGATGTATAGTGCTTAAGGCAAACAAAAAGAAGAAGGTAAAAAACGGAAGTTACAAAAGGAAGAGACAAATCAAGTTGACATAAGTGACATATTGCATATGTTACAAAAGAAACAAAAAACAATTTTCGATATCAATAAAGATGAGCAATTGTAAATTATAATAATCTAACATGATCATCCTCTGTATTTTTATTTAATAAGTAACCCAAGGTGTTATACTAAACTTATTCTAATTTGTTATACAGTTTATGGGATCTAAACTGTTATATAATTTACCTACCCTAAGTGCAACGCGCATGCCTGTAGTGCATACTCTTTCACGAGTGTAGAGCACGTACCCTATTGGTGCGCTCTATTTACTTGCGACCATATACTGCATTAGATGGAGTATATGGTCTGCAGTGTGGCAGACATGTGCAACAAGATCGTCTGTCTGTCGTTCTGCCCGCTCTTATGACTGTACGTCATATCGTCGAACTCAAAGGCGTGAGAAAGCATTCAGCGACGGCTGTGGCACGAGTATCAAGTGTCGAGCTCTGTCTGGACAGTCCGATACTCGTTTCTTGTTATCGCATAACGATAAACAAATCGTAGGAGACTGACAGACAAGGGATAGTGTGTGCCGTTTAATTGTTGCGCACATGATATCAATCGTGAAAGCTGTCTGTATCTTTGGGTGCATTAAGGTGCATCACACGGAGTGCTTTTGAATGCATTAAGGTGCATTTGCATTAAGTGTTTAGAAATGCATTACGTCCTCACCCTTTAGAGAAAAATGATTTTGTTTCAAAGAATAAAATTATTTTTAAGATTGTACTAGGCGTTTGTTGCACTGAGGTTTACATATTTTAAATTATTTATTATTTAGATAAGAATATATTCATTTATGTAAAGTAATGTTTTTTAATTAGGTAATAATATTTATATATAGTTTATTTAATTAAATATGTGCTGAAATAAATTTTTTTAAATTATTGTTATGTACTATTCTTGTTTTGTTTTTTATTTGTATAGTAGAATTTACATTGTTTCTTTCAATTATTTTGTATGGTCCCTCATATGGGCTTACATGTTTTCTTTGGTCGCTGGTTTTTAAAAAGACTAGATCACCTATTTTAAAATTACTACTATTGCATGTTTTATCATAAATTTGTTTACATGTGCATTTTGCTTTCCCGAGCATTCTGTTTGCTGCATCTTGTGCATGTAAAATTTTTGTTCTAAGTTCTGTTAAATAGCTTTCTAAGTTATAAAATTTTCGGTTGTTATTGATTTTTTCGTTTGGGAATGTTGCTAATTTCCCAAAGATGAGTTCAAATGGTGAATAGTTAGTATCTGTGTGTGTGGTGGTATTGTAAACGAAAGTGTAATAAGGAAGCCAGTTTTCCCAATCATCAGTGTCCGAGAATGATAATAAATATTCATTCAGGACTCTGTGGTTGCGTTCAATTATTATTGTTTCATGGTGGTAGGGAATGGAAGTTATGTGTTTTATATCAAGTAATTTGCATATGGAAGTGAGTAATTCATTTTCAAATTCGGTGCCTTGGTCGCTTTTTAGTGTTTTAAAAGTTCCGTGGCGTAAAATGAATTTCTCTACTAACGTTTTTGCAACTTCTATTGCTTCTTTCGTTTGCATCGGGAATGTTTCTATGTATTTTGTTAGTTCACATTGTATTGTTAATATGTATTTGTATCCATTTGAAATTTTAAGTGGACCGACAGTGTCGATTTGAATAATTTCAAATGAGCTTGTTGGTGTAAGTGTTATCTCTAGAGCTTCTTTATTATGGCGAATTGTCTTATTTTTACAGCACTTTCGCAGTTTTGAATAAAATGTTTGACCATTTTGTTCATACCGCGCCATACGTATTTTTGTTTTAGTTTACAAATTGTTCGTTTTACACCGACATGACCTGCTACCTTTGAATTGTGATACTCATTGATTAATCGTAATTGATCAGTGTGATCTGTCACTGTCATTGGTGGGTCATAAATGAGAATTTTAACAGGAGTTTGCCGTCCTGATTTTATTATTTTCATATGAATTTCATTATACGAATATGTTCTCATTAAATTTTCTTTGTCATGACATTTAAATATATAATCATTTAATTGTAGCGCTACATTTTCTATATATTTCTTCTGTAAAACAGTGATTAGTTTCTCCAAAGACTGTACCTAAGTCCGAGTTTGGATTATCGCTAATTTGCATTACTATTTCTTTGTCGGTGATTTTTATATTAGGCACACTTTTATTGTTATTTTTATCTGATAAGCTTATCTTTTTCTTTGACGCGTTTTTAATTTCTTGTATAAATTTTAACTTCCTTAATTTTCGAACTTCTGATACTGAAATGCAATTCCAAATAAAGAGTTGGCCAGTCTCCATTATAGAATTTGCTTGTGTATAGTTGGGTCCATTTTCTATCCTATTTTGATTTTTACTTCGAGTTGTTATTAAAACTGAAGGTATCATATTTTTAAGTATATTAGAGTCTAATCTAATTCTACTTAAAGCATCGGCATTTGTATTTATGCTGCCTCTTTTATATTCTATTTTAAAATTATAATCCATGAGGTCTAACCTAATTCTAGTTAATTTTGATGATGGGTCCTTATGTGAAAATAATGCTACTAATGGTCTGTGGTCTGTTACAACTGTGAATGTATTGCCATATAAGTAAGGTCTAAAGTGGCTTATTGCCCAATGTATGGATAATAATTATTTTTCAATAACTGGCTTTTTCTCCTCGTGCTTGTTTAAAGTGCGGCCAATCAACATAAAAAAACAGTTGTTCACAATTAAAAGATGATTTGTATTTAGCGAAAGGGTTATATAATAATCGCATTGAACGTTATGTATTTAAAAACCGACATGAAAATATTATCATACCAAATACTTTCTTTAAAAATGCGAAAGATATAATATTAGAATTATTAAATAAGCAACTAGAAAAACATAAGTCATATAAATATAATTTTGAATTGTTTTGTGAATATATAAGATTCAAACCAAACAATATTGGTGACAACAGTGATTGGGAAACAGCAACTATAGATGTGAAATCATTTCAAACGAAAATGATATTAGCACAAAACCTTGAAGAAATTTAACTTGAATATGATGTACATTGTTCTAATTTAATTACAATAATGGAAGAGTTTCAAGAGAAGGATAGCGGATGGACTCTAATTAACATAATTGAATTAGAGATTAATATTAATCAATATAAACCATTAAAGGGTTCTGCTTATATTAAATTACCTCATAATATAGCAATGAAACATGCTTGTATTAATGTAATGAATATAAATGATGACTATTGCTTTAAATGGGCTATACTATCTGCAATAAAAAATATGCAACATAGTAATAGATGTTCGCAATATGCAGTGGATATTAAGAATGATGTGATTCATGTTGGAAGTATGATATTAAACTTTAAAAACTTGTTATTTCCAATGCCATTAGACCAAATCAGAAAATTTGAGGAAAATAATAATATCAGCATTAATGTTTTTGGATGTTCTGAGAAAGGTGATCAAATTGTAGGTCCCTATCATACCACAAAGTTGGAGAGAGATATCCATATTAATTTATTGTTTCTACAAAGCGGTGAAAGAAACAAAACACATGATTTTCTATTACTTATAAAATTACTATTTACAGATTAATTATATCACAATTGACATTACATACAAAACCTCTACTATTATGTAACTTTTGCTTGCAGTACACCAGAAATATAGATGTTATGTTAAAACATAAAGCAGAGTGTACTAAAGTAGTGACCACAATGCCGATTGGTAAAAATAATGACGATATTTTAAAGTTTCCTTCTTTTAGGTCTAAGTTAGATGTACCATTTGTAATTTATGCAGATTTTGAATGTATTTTAGAGAATGTACGGATAAATGATTCTGAAAATATTTGCATAAGCCTATAGCATTTAGTTATTACATAAAGTGCGGTTTCAATAATAGCCTAAACAAATTTGTAACTTATTCAGGAGAAGATTCTGCTAAGGTATTCATAGATAAATTTATTAGTGATACTAAACCTCTATATGTAAATTATTTAAATATAATAGTACCAATGAAGTCTCTAACTTTAGAAGAAATTGAAAAATATAAAACAAATACAATTTGTCATATTTGTAAGCAAATAATTGATCAACACAAGGTTGCTGTTCGTTGTCATCTTACAGGTTGTACGGAGAGGAAATTGAGGGCAATTCCCCCCCTAACAAATTGATTGTTACGCCTCTGGACGCTGCTCATATACATATAAATATGCGCACACACGTACAGCATTAATATGTACTCGTATATGGGCAGTTAAATGCCGTACAGACCCATGACGCCAAACCACTTTCCATCAGCAGTCAACATGCCACGTGGGTAGCATGAAAACCGGTTTCTTGAGTGAAATCACGACACTTTGCGGACACGGTTACCAACATCAGCCAACATGCCACGTGGATACAGCGAAAACCGGTTTCTTGCTTGGGATCACGTCACATTATTTGCCGGTTTAGACACATACACGGAAAGTTCTGCTGGTATGCGTGCGCATGGATACCTGTAAAAGCGGCAACAGGGATCAAATCGATCTTTGGACAACAGCTCTCGTTGGATAAGCAGATCTTTGACAGACATCTCTCGTTGGACAAGCATCAGCGCTACGGAAAATAACTCTCGTCGTAGAAGACATCGCGGAGATCCACGTACAAAGGATATTAGAGTAATGCTCAGGAACTCTCACTCTTTTCTTGTCTTAAAAGTTTTGTAATAATGTTTATAAATAAATAAAATTATATAATTTAAACAAAAGAGATATCTTAGTAACGAACCCTGGTTAGCCGCTGAGTATACCTCAGCCCTAGAATCGAAAAGACCCCGTGTCGTTACAAGGTCAATATCGTGGACCTGCACATTCGAGTTGTAACTTAAATTTTCAAACACGTAAATTTATACCAATTTTCTTCCATAATTTTTCTGGTTATGATTGTCATCTGTTTGTTAAAGAACTCGAATCATTTAAAGGACACATTAAAATAATTCCTCTGAATAAGGAATTATATATATATCACTTTCGAAAGATATTCATATTAGTGATAAAGAATTCTTTGAATTACGATTTTTGATTCATACAGATTTATGAACTCATCTTTAGATGTATTAGCTAAAAATCTTGATGCTAATGATTTTCACATTTTACACTCATTGTATACAAACATTGATGAATTCAATCTCTTGAAAAGAAAAGGTGTTTTCCCCTATGAATATGTAGATTCAGTAGTTCGACTTAAAAATATCAATTTACCTTCACGTGAAAAATTTTTCTCCACTTTAAATAATGTAGAGTGTTCTACTGATGATTATGATCATGCAGAAAATGTTTGGAATACTTTCAAATGCAAAACTTTACTTGATTATATGCTGTTATATTTAAAAACAGATGTTATACTTTTAGCAGATGTTTTTGAAAACTTTAGAAAAATATTTATGAATTAGATCCTGTTCATTATCTAACTACACCAAGTTTATCCTGGGATGCAATGTTGAAGACAACAGGTATTGAATTAGAATTATTTAAAGATATTAATATGTATAATTTCATTAAAAGTGGGATTAGAGGTGGTATTGTTCAATGTTCTAAACGACATTCAAAGGCTAATAATAAATATCTTCCTGAATATGATCAAAGTAAATCTTCAGAATACTTGATGTACTTAGATGCAAATAACTTATATGGTTGGGCAATGTCTGAATATTTACCTTATGGTGGATTTGAATGGGTTGAGGATATATAAAATTTTGATATTCTTACAGTAACTATAAAATCAGACTTTGGTTATATTTTATAAGTTGATTTAGACTATCCTGAAAATATTCATGACATACACAATGGCTTACCCTTCTGTGCTGAGAATAAAAAAGCACATAGTAAATCCAAAACTAAAAAATTGATTATAGATTTAAATAATAAACGAAATTATATTATACATTACCGCAATCTACAACAGTGTATTGTTAATGGTTTAAAGCTTGTGAAAATTCATAGGATTTTGAAATTTAAGCAATCTAACTGGTTGAAGAATTATATTGATCTGAATACTTTTCATAGAACACTTGAGAAAAATGAGTTTGAAAAAAATTTCTTTAAATTATTAAATAATGAAGTTTATGGAAAAACAATCAAAAATATTGAGAAATGGAAAAATGTAAAGATTGTTACTGAATGGGAAAACAAGGGGAGATATTTAGCTGCACGTGCTCTAATTGCAAGACCAAATTTTCATAGTTTAAAACATTTTACAGATAGCATGATAGCAATAGAACTTTCTCGTGAGCAAGTTACATATAATAAACCAATATACTTGGGATTTACTGTTTTAGAATTACCAAAATTAAAAATGTATAGTTTTCACTATGATTATATGAAACCTAAATTTAATGAAAAATTACAGTTGAACTATATGGATACAGATTCATTTATATATTCTATAAAAACAGATGATTTTTATGATGATATTCGTAATGATATTGATCTAAAGTTTGATACATCAGAATATCCTAGTGATAATAGATAGATTCAATTTACCTTTAAAAAATAAAAAAAACTTTAGTAATGATGAAAGATGAAAATAATGGTCGAATAATGAAAGAATTCATTGGGCTACGCTCAAAAATGTATTGTAATAATATTTTATACGGCAATGAAATAAAAAAATCAAAAGGTGTGATGATTATAGATTGTTTACTACAGAATAATGTATTCTATGACAAAATGTATGCCTTTAGATCAAAAGTTCATTAAATTTATACGCAACAATGGATAAAAATTATATTAAGTAATGTTGATGATAAACGATATATTTAAGAAGATAGAGTAAATACTTACGCTTGGGGACATTATAAAATTAATTGTAGTAGATAAATTAAGTTTTATTCATCATCATCATCATAATTGGCGTACAACCATTTCTGATCATTGCCGCGTTATCAGCCTTCGCCAGTCGTCTCTGCTTCGCGCACGCTGGCGCCAATTGGAAACACCAAGTGCAGCCAGGTCCTCTTGAACTTGGTGCTTCCAACGTAGTGGTGGTCTCCCCCTCTTGCGTCCGCCACCCGACGGCATCGATTCAAATACTTTTTTCGCCGGAGCACTTTCATCCATTCACACAACATATCCCAGCCAGCGCAGCCGCTGTGTTTTAATGCGCTGAACTATATCAATGCCGGCGTACAGCTCATACAGCTCGTTGTTCCATCTGATTCGATACTCTCCGTAGACGCATATAGGACCATAGATCCTTCGAAGAATTTTTCTCTCGAACGCCCCCAAAGCTCGCTCATCGTTGTTTGTCATCGTCCAGGTTTCGGCACCATAAAGCAGGACGAGAAGGATGAGGGCTTTGTGGAGCGTAATTTTTGTTCGTTGAGAGAGGGCTCTGCTTCTCAATTGCCTACTGAGCCCAAAGTAACACCTGTTGGCAAGAGTGATTCTTCGATTGATCTCCTTGCTGACATCGTTCGTGGTGTTGATGCTGGTTCCCAGATAGACGAAATCCTTCACAACTTCAAAGTTGTAGTCGCCAACAGTGACGTGGTGTCCAAGACGCTGAGACTCTTTGTGTGTTGACACCAAGTACATCGTTTTGTCCTCGTTCACCGCTAAACCCACTCGCCTCGCTTCTCTCTCCAAGCCAGAAAATGCAGCACTCACGGCGCGGCTGTTATGGCCAATGATGTCAATATCATCAGCATACGCCAGTAACATGACACTCTTGTGGAAGATAGTGCCTGTGCGATTTAGACCTGCTGCACGTACGATTTTTTCCAACATTAGATTGAAGAAAACACATGATAAGGAGTCACCTTGTCTGAATCCTCGCTCAGTAACAAATGGCTCGGACAAGTCATTACCGATTTTAACTGAGCCTGTGGTGGTGCTTAGCGTCATTTTGCACAGCCGAATTGGCTTAGCAGGGTTGCCAAATTCAGACATAGCGGCGTATAGTTGACTCCTTACGGTGCTGTCGAATGCGGCTTTGAAATCGACGAAAAGGTGGTGTATGTCAATCTGCTTCTCTAGGGTTTTCTCCAGGATTTGGCGTAGTGTGAACATTTGGTCAATGGTGCCTTTACCAGGTCTGAAGCCACACTGATAAGGCCCAATCAGTTCATTGGCGATGGGCTTCAGCCTTTCACAGAGTACGCTCGACAGGACCATATATGCGATGTTCAGAAGGCTGATCCCGCGGTAGTTGGCACAGATTGCCGGATCACCCTTCTTGTGGATTGGGCAGAGCACACTTAAGTTCCAGTTGCTAGGCATGCATTCCTCCGACCATATTTTGCAGATGAGCTGGTGCATGCGTTTCGTGAGCTCATCGCCGCCAGCCTTGAATAGCTCCGCTGGTATACCATCAGCTCCGGCGGCTTTGTTGTTTTTGAGCCGCCTAATAACTAGCCAGATCTCGTCATAGTCGGGGGGCGCTACTTCATGTTCGTTAAGTTTTATTATTTTTATTAAAATATTGTTATTACATAATATATATTAAGATTTTATTATTTTCAAAACAAAACTATTATACATTGTTTTTTATTTCTACATCAATAAATTTTCTTAAAATGAAAGCATTTTTTAACGCACAACATCCATAGTGTGTATTGCATTGAGTAAGTATTCGATACTTTTTATTTAGAATTTTTAAATTATTACATCCTAATTCTTCCAAGTTGTAAATATTTTTGTTAAGTATATCTTCAATCCACATTTTTTCTCTAATCCTTTAACATAAACTGTTGTAGACAGTAGATTTTCCTTTAAAAATTTTCGTACACTATTAAATCAGGTGAATCCGTCATTCCACGCAAAACCATGATGATTTTTTGTTAGCTAATTTGCTTGTCTTTGATATTTCTGAGACAATCTTCTAAATTCAAAAGGAGGCTTAATGATAAAACTTTGAAATTCTGTGTAATTATAAGTAATAGCCAACTCAATTGCTAAAAAATCTATTTCCATCTCCTTTAAAACCTTGCACATCTTATGTTATAAAACTATCTGAAGCCATTTAAAGGTTTGTAGTAATTAGTTCTATGGTATATAGTTTACTGAGATAATAGGAACTCTTTAAATAGTTTTTTTGATTTCATTATTTAAGGGAATATATTCTAAAGGGTTTTTCAAAAGAAACGCTACAAAAGTAAATCAATAGTGACAGCAAACGACGCCATATTTTTTCCCGCTCTTTTGACATTTCTCTTCAGTAAGGTTTGCCATTTCATTGTGCAAAGATATACGAGCCAACAACGAGTCGAAATTATTAAAATTTACTACCGAAATTTGGAGTCAGTCGCCTCAACTTTAAGAGCGCTACGTCCAATTTATGATGAGGCTCATTTCTGGCTGAATGGCTTCGTCAATAAGCAAAATATGCGTTATTGGTTAGACAGCAATCCACACGTACTCCATGAGTCATCATTGCATCCCGAAACAATTACGGTTTGGTGCGGTTTATGGGCCGGCGGCGTCATTGGGCCGTACTTCTTCCGTGATGATCAAGACCGGCACATTACTGTGAATGCGAATCGCTACCGTTCAATGATAACCGAATATTTTTGGCCCCAATTGGATAATATGGACTTGGAGGACATGTGGTTCCAACAGGACGGCGCACAGTGGAAAATTTTAGTCCTTATCGGATCAAAAATCTGTAACTCTTTTGTTGTTAGAGATAGAGTTATGAAATTTTGCACGAAGAATCTTAAATGTATTTGGTATTATTCTGTAAAATATGAGCCAAATTAAACCAGAACTTATTTCATAATAAAGGTAAGAAGTTTATTTTTTGCATATAGAGATCACTTGTACATGTATTTGGTACAAAATAGTAACTCTAACTTTAATTTTTGTTTTGATTTTGATTTTTAAAATAAAATTAACATATTCGTATTGTTTTCAATAAGTAAATAATACAACAAAAAATAAAATTAAAAATAATAATAAATAATAAAAATAAAAAAAAAAATATTTAAATAATACTTTAACCGAGACTTTTTCTTCTCAAAAATCACTACTTTCTGTTGACTTCATCAGTTTAAGCGTATCTTCATCCAAATGTTCTGCAAGTTTGGCAGATGGTTTTCTTATACTTGTTACATATGGATCAGAGGTGTAAAGAAGTCTGTTGAAAACGTCTTCGTTAGTGGCTGATCGCGAACATTTTCGAGAGTGATGTAAACGATAATTTTTGTTGTCTTTATTGCGCGACTCTTGTGCGTCTTCGGACAGCTGACCAATAGGCAACACTGCAAAATGTTTTATAATGCTTTCTCCATGTATCAATATTTTGTGGACAGATGATGGCATATAATACCAGTTGTATTTTTTTATATACAATCTTGCTGTTTCCATTGCATATTCGCCAAATTTTTCAGGGTCTATTATTAAATCAGACGATAAAGCTTGTAGAATGATGTGAAACCTTTTTATTAATTCTTCATCTACTCCAGTTATATCAGCAGATCGCGAAACATTAAAAAAATCTTCTAGCGGTATTACCATCATTGCTGTTACCACTTCCTTGCCTTGGCTTATCAATATGTAATCCTAACTCTTCACGAAAACGTTTTTGTATATTAGCTTTTTTAAGCTTCTTTATTGCTTTATGATTTTCAGTTAACGCTGACCATTTTTGGAATTCACTATTATAACCAATGTGCAAAATCATTTCCATACATCTCATCCACGCGTGGGGGGTCGATAAACCATACTTAAAAGCATTTTCATCTTCTGGTCTTGCTGCTACTCTCTCTAAGTTATTCATTTGAGTAGGTGTCGCTTTGCATATGGTACATGATGCACTTGAAGGAGTATTTGTTAAAACTTGTGCTACTTTACCATCAATAGCCTACTAGTCAACTTTTTTTTATATAACGGAATAACGAATAACAATGCAAAGCTACTTTAACAAAAATCATTTCTTCTTGCTCTCTTTGCTCTCAGAGTGTTCCGTACCCGTAGCAGCAAATGAGCGTTGTTTACACTGTATGTGCGGAAGCAGAGCGTTAGCAGCATTTTTCGTTGTCGGCACAAGTGGTACATTTTTAATTTTTTGATCATCACTAGTCTAGAGGAAAGAATTTATAGTCAAAAACTTTGTTTTTTATGGGTAGTTTTTTTTATCTAAATAACTGAGTTTTTTAACATTATTCAATGCAAGTTCTGTTTATGCACGAATATGCAGCTAATATATTTATAGTATTTCATTAATATATTAAGCTTTAAAATTTTTTATATATGAGCGCAAAGCTAAACACAGCTCCTAATTAAAAGCCTTAGCAAAGTTTTTACATGCAGCCAAAACAACATTACATCATTCAGGAGCTAAAATTTCAAATGTTTTTACTAAAACCTGATCCGCTATTTATTAAATCGGAATCTACATCAAATTACCTTTCCAATAAGGTATATAACTCCTTAATTGTAATGTGAATTATATTAAAAATATGCTCTGAAATATGTTTTATTTTTATAGTAATAAATCGTTGTCGTAAAAAGATGCGAATACGGTCCATATTTCCGAGTATTACTATTGACCAAACTTCAAATATTTTACTCAAATTATTAAGCTCGACATCTTAGCTTTTCGATAAAAAAAAAATTATGGTGTAATTTGAACTATTTAAAAAATGAATTATGGGCTAGTCTTACTCTACGATTTTCCACTGTGCGGCGCCACAAGCCACACAGCGAATGCCACAATCAATTTACTGCAAACCAAGTTTGGTGAACGTGTTATCTCACGAAATGGCCCAGTCGATTGGCCGCCAAATCTTTGTGCGATACAAGCAGAATAATATCGTCAACAAATGTTGCTATCATGTTGTCATCTGATATAGGTATAGGGATGTCGCTGTATACATATAGTGTTGGTCCTAGTACACTACCTTGGGGTACTCCAGCTCCATTTTTAGAATATCGGAGCATTCCTCAGCATATTTGACATAGAAATATCGGTTTTTGATGTAGCATTTTAGAAGTAGGTAGAAGTCTAGTGGAAGGTATTGTCTTAACTTGTGCAGTAGTCCTTTGTGCCATACGCTATCAAACGGCTTTGCAACATCATTTGTCAATTTCAGTTGCTATTTTATTCGTTACTCTATGAACTTGTTGAATTGTGGAATGTTTACTTCTGAAACCGAACTGATGGCAAGGGATTATTTTTCTCCTTTCTAGGATAGGCTCCAGGCGATCAAAAAGCTATTTTTTCCAAAATATTTGATAGAGTTGGTAGTATGCTGATCGGTCTATACGATGTGGCGACTGAGGGGTCCTTATTTGGTTTCGGAATAGCAATAACTTCAACAACTTTCCACGCTACGGGATAGTAATTTCGCGTTATAATTGCATTAAATAAATTGCTAATGTATGTAAGTGCATTATCAGGCAGTTCGTTAAGAATTTTACCTGTAAGTCCATCATATCCAGAAGATTATTTTGTTTTAATTTTTGTGTTGATAGTAATTTGTATTTCCTTCTTTGGTACTTTTTTGATGCTATATTTTTATTGTTGGGTGTAGCGGCTGTGACAATTGTTTCGTCGTTCATTTCATTTGTAAATGTTTTTTGAAAGTGATCGTATAATGCTTTGGCTTTGTCTAAATGAGTTTGAGCTCACTTGTTGTCTGGAGTTTTGAGTAGCGGTTGATGCAAAGTTGTATTGGCGTTTTGTTTGGGAGCTTTCCACAACGAGTAGTTGTAAGTCCTTGCGGATTCTAAATTCGTTAAGTACTTTTCTAGTTTGTCATCTTTGTCACGTTTTCACATTTCTTTTAAATCTCGAGTTACTTGGTTTAATCTCTTTTTATCCGCTGGTGGCCGAGAGATTTGCCATTTTTCTTCTTAGTTTCCTCTTTTTTCTGATGCTTTCCTTGATTATAGTGGGAATTCTGTATTCGTTATTTATGATTTTTGTTGCTGGTGTAGAGCTAGTTGCAGCGTAATTAATCTTATAATTTAAAAATGCTACTGCAATGTCAATTTCTTCATCATTTTTCAACGAGATGTTTATGTTATCTCTTTGTTCCAACGTAGTACTAATTTCTTTTTTCCTAAGTGATGGGTAGCGTTTATTTTTAAGGGCTTTATATACCACACACCCCTTGTATGCAGTGTGTTTTTCGCTGCATAATGCTCATTTTATAGAATTGTCACTTTTTTGTACAATTGGAAAATTATTAGTTTTATGATTTCCAGCAAACTTAACACAAACTGGGTTTTTAGTGCAGAAGTTTCTGGTATGGCCATATTTTTGACAAGTGAAGTCGGTATATTGTATGTGCGATAAAAACAAAGCTCCAATGCCTGTATACTACAGCTACAGCCAGCCAATATGACTCTAAAGAAAGGAGAATCTTACCCTATTTGTAGCCTTCACTATCTCCTACACTGGAAAATCACGGTAGAAGAAACCCGTAAACGATATGGCCCGGTTCCAGGTCTGAATTGTCAGAAATTCAGACATACTAGATAAGTATTGCATACTTTCTAGCATATGCGTTATCTGTTGGTGACCTACACGAGTCAGAACTTTGCACTAAGGCCAAGGAAGAATCCGCGGCTAAAATATACAGTAACAGCGGAAAAAACAACACCGCGAACTACAAAAGCTGCTCCTTATATATCAGCATTAAACAAAAACTCATGCCTAAGTGAAAACTTGTCAAAAATGCCATCCCAGTACCTGTTATATGCGCTATCCTTTCCAGCGTGGTTCAACCTCAAACCGTTTCCCGTGCAAATATTCTCAAGGAAGCTTCTTCGGTAAGCCCCACAATCGAAGATAATAGTACAATAGAAAAAAAACTCTGCAAGTATTTATAGCAAACTAGCTGAACCCGCAGGCGTTGCCCTGCGTGAAATGATGTGTTTTGAAAAGAAAAGAAAGTTGAATTTATATTGTGTTGAATATCCTTTATTTGCGATTTTTCTACATTTTTTTTTAATGTAACGCAGCTTGATAAACAACATTCTTTGTTTTCTGTTCCGGTGCGTAAATGTACAGAGAAGATGGTTTTCCAACTCGTGAACACGCCACGTATAGCTGGCCGTGTGAAAAACATGGCATTTCCAGATTTATGCCACACACTTCCAGCGACTGTCCTTGTGACCTGTTGATTGTCATCGCAAATGCAAGTTTCACTGGATACTGAATACGTTTGAACTGAAATGACAAATCGTTGGAACTCAAAGGAATTCGTGGAATCAAGCATTCTGCCCCCTTGTAAGTCCCTTTCAAAATTCTTGCAACTATCACATTATTCGATAGCTGCGTCACAATCAGTCGGGTTCCATTACACAGTTTCGGCGCATGAAGATTGCGAAGCATAATAATGACAGATCCAACTTTGAGACACAAGTGATGCGGCGGCATGCCAGGCAAATCCAAAGAATTTATAAATTCCACTGGATAATTCACGGCTTCGTCTTCATTTTCAACACGATCGATCGATTTGTATGAGTGCAAATCTCCCGGAATTTGACTTTGAATCGTCCAGTTTAAGTCATTAACATCGGTATTTTTGGCAGCTAAAATTGCGCGTGCCAATTTTCGGATAAACATTCGTGATGAGTTCAGCTTTCGTTGAAGTGAATTGACAAATGGCAGGTGGAATTGATATCAAACCACTGGAAGTATCAATCGGAATTTGCCCATTTCCAATTCTTAGCAGTTCTTTAGAGAACACTTCTGCGGTTCTATCCTGTTGCAGGAACACTCGCATATTCATATTCAATTGTATGGTTTTCACGTACCGCCACAAATACGGTGACTTGAGACATGCGTTCAATTCATCCGCCGCTGTTGATTTCGGAATAACAGGAAGTGTTTGTCGAAAATCGCCTGCTAACAGTATCATTGCGCCACTAAAGCGACGATTATTATTCCACAGATCTTTATCATTGTTCTGTCAAGTGCTTCTAGAGACCGTTTGTGAGCCATTGTGCACTCATCCCATACTATCAGTTTACAATTCTTCAACACTTTTGCCATAGCTGATTGCTTTGAAATGTTGCAAACAGGTGTTTCATTGATTTGCATGTTTAACGGAAGCTTCAGTGCCGAATGTGCCGTTCTTCCACCTTCTAGTAGAGTTGCAGCAATCCCAGTAGATGCGAGAGCCAACGCAATGCTATTTTGAGATCGTATTGTTGCCAAAATCAATGATATTAGAAACGTTTTCCCAGTTCCGCCGGGCGCATCAAGAAAAAATAGTCCACCGTTTCCATCAATGACAGCCTTCATCAATTCATCATACGCATTCTTTTGCTGCTCATTCAATAATGGAACATTTCTTTGTACTTGTTGTTCCAAAGTTATTCTGTCGTATGCACGCTCACTTTCCAATTCACGATTCAGTACATCTCTGATTTGACGATTTGGCGCTTGCATATGAATTTCAGTCAATAGTTTGCCACTCATAAGCAAACACAAATCTTCAATTAACACCAATTCTTCATTGTAGATTTCATCGTTCATTTGTAATTCTGAATTCCATGTTGCCACTCGAATACGATGTAAAATGTCTCCGGCAATGTAATTTTTGTACGTATCCCATAATTGACGCGGATTTGAAGGCGGACATGTCGAAATGATCATCGCGAAAAGTGTGCGAACTTCAGTGGCATGTGAAGTAGCTATCGCATCGTCCATCGTTTGATTCCAGTGATTATCATGTTCCAGCAATTGTAATTGCTGGCATGCTTCTCGAAAAGTTGCACACACCATACCATTCACAGTACGCAATGACTCAAATGAAGTTGAACCGCGTACATTAATCAATAGCAACCAAAGGTAGAAGCAATCGTCGTTTTTCGGGTGGATTGTGTAAATTCGTCCTAATGCATTAGTTGAGAACACACCTGGATGTCCATCTACTGGTTGGCCTTGGTTTCTGCGTAATCATTTCTTCGACGATGCATTCCATGTATAATATCGAGGCATTTCCGAATAAAGCAATGTTCTCGCAAACGGATCACTGGCGCAAGTTGAGAAAAACCTCGTCAATATTGTTGCTGGTGGTGTTTCCGCTCGCTGCACTGCATTCTCTGGGTTGAAATACACTCTTTGGCCATTCTCCAAATGAACTGCGAGATGCACAACAGTCGGAAAACGCTCATGAATTACAAAAGAAAATATTCTCCAAAGTGCTCTATTGCAGTTCACGTATTGAGCCATTTGATACTTGCTGATCTCATCTAGTTCAAGGCCAATAACCGCCATGTCGCTTCCTTTGGTGACGTACTTGCAAACGTATTTGATCGATTTCACAGAACTGCAATACTCAACATTGATATGAGTTTTGAATGTCTTAGACAATATTGGCGAATATGGTACGATCCATGTGTTGTCAACTTTGATATTCACTCATCTAAATTGAATGCTGAATGTCCTGCCATTGTTGTCTGATGAGCGACGCCGATAGAGTGGATATCCATCATTTCCAGTTTGCGTTTCCGAAAGAAAAGCACGTGGATAGTGTTTCGTGCATTTATTGTCAGACATACAAACCGAAGTGGGATTGTACTGTCCGAAAGGTCATTGAACCATATTGGTTTTCACCACTTCGTATAATTCTGGATCTATCTCTGGATCAGGAATTTCCGCAGAAATGATGTAATCAATTTGATCTGGTGTAATCTTGTCCACCATCCAAAGAAGAATGTGTGCGTGCGGCAAACCTCTTTTTTGCCACTCAACAGAGTACATCCAGCATCTAACAGCACCATATATACGTTGCTTCACGATAAAGTCCATCAAATATCGTAGCTGTTGCTTGAAAACTCGTGCTGTGACATCGTGACGATCGCTTGCTGATTGACCGCGATTCAATAATTCCGTTATCTGTGGGCATTTTGGATTGCAAGTGAATGTAACAAACAAATCCGGCCGTCCATAATTCCGCACGTATGTCATCGCATCCTGCGAGTACTCGTGCATGTGCCTTGGGCTGCCAATGTATGTTGATGGCAAAATCGTGAGTCGGCCAAGGTTTGTCACATCTTCATCGCTATTGACCGCATCTCGCAAGTGAATATACTCTTCAGATCGAAGCTGGGTCTGATTAAAGCGAATAAAATTGAGTCGTTCTGTCTCCATCGTCACGTACACATCAACTGCATATTGTTGAAATAATCGGCGATATCTCAAGAGATGGTTGTCAATTCCTTCGCGAATCATCAATCGATACGCGTAAAAGTTCATTGCACTGACCTTGTTATTTGTATCGACACCTAAAATTTAGCAAAACATGAAGTTACAATCAAGAGTGTTTGTTTTTCTTTTACTAACCATTGGCAGGATTGATCATGTTGTATCTCAAGTGATATCCATCTTCACCACGGCAGAACATAAGCGGATATTGTAGTGAGTCATACGATCGATGAGTTTCACCGATTCGCTCTAATGCAATAATAACAATATCATGGGATTCTAAATTATCGCCAACAACAACAATTGATATTTCATCGGCCGTCGGTGCATTATATTGCCGTTCATGAGTGCCTGCTGGTCGTTTGTCCGCTTTTATGACGATTGCATCCTTTCTAACGAAGTTTTGAATAATCGAATTAGTTCGTTGTGTTCATGCAACATTTCTTGCAATTGCTGCACAATTTCTCTTTTCGTCGCATTGAAAATTGCACAACGTCGATTCACTTCTTCATTTGAATCTCTAAGGAAATATATTTGGAAATATTTGTGATCTTGATCAGGATGCGGCAACAGCGATCCAGCAAGATGATAAATTTGCCCGTAAATCTGTATAGTTGCAGACAAATATGTTAATTTCTGTATTTTAATGGCTAGATAATAAGTGTTAGATTGTTCGTGAACTAACCTTGAATGTGGGATTGTGATTATGTTCATTCACAATTTCCCCACCAAACGACGTCATTTGAAAACAATCGTTATACATCTTGGAATTTTGTAAAAAATGATTCGAATTTGGTGATTCACTATAAAGCAACGACCGCAATGGCTCTGGTGGAGGAAGTAACTCTGGTAATTTCACTTTTCCGCTTGCGCAACACAATCCGGCCTGTTCTTTTGGAAATTTCAGTGCATCGCAATGCGGGCAAACGACAGACATCGACCCAAATCGAACTGATGCTTGCACCGTATTCAATGTCCGGCTCATATCGAAAGGGTGCACTTTCGATATTCAAATTAGGCAATCGTTGTTGTTGCTGGCGTTATCGGTGAGCAGCCAAACGTTGTTCTCTTGCTTCATGAATTTCCTGAGCACGAACTTGTCTTCTTCTCAATCGTTGTTGCTCATTGTAAGCTTCGTGAGCCTCTTGTGATTGTCGCGCACGATGTTCAATCATTCCGATTCGAGCAGATTCCCTTGCAGTAGCATTTTCCTCTTCCGTAACACATAAAGTTTTCACGGAATAATTTTCAATAATTTACCTTTTAAATAGCCGAAATAAAGAAAGCAAACGACCGAAATTGAACGATTCAAATAATTTACAAATCAGCTGAAGAAATAACACAAATAAATTCCAATGGAAATGAGGTTAGGTATTCACCAACAAACGAAAATAATGAACTCACTTTTTTTGTTTGAAATGTCAATAATTTCACTCAAAAACTGATGATCCACAGATTTAAAATCAAATATTTCGTGATTGTAAACAATTTAACAATTTAATGTAATGAATTTAACTCGAGAAATCAATTAAAATTTGGAAAAATGTCAGAAAGTCAATTGACCGTGTCCGCACTGTTCGAATAAACAAATCAGAAAGAAAAAACAATATACGCAGCTGTCAAAATAAATAAGCGTCTACAGCTCCATCTGTTGAGTTATTGGAGTATCAGTCAGTGCTTACAACACCAATATGAAGCTAAATGTGCGCGTGAAACACCACGCACATACAAAAAAAAAATGAGAACAAAAAGTGAGATTAGGTTTTTCTAATTTCCGAATTTTCCGACTTTTCCGAATGTTTTGAGATCGATAGATTTGCAAGAACCAATTGGAAAAAAAATTTGAAAGAAAAAAAATTTTGTATGGAAAAAAGTCCATTTTGGAATTTTGAAATTTTCCGACTTTTCTTCAGGAAGAGTATAAGGTTTTTTTTAGTTCTAAACATTCCCAGATCCACAACGAACAACCTTTGAAAATTCCATCAAGATTGGTCCAGCCGTTCTCGAGCCTTAGCGTCACTAACAAACAAACATTCATTTTTATATATATAGATATGGCACAATTCATGCGCTCAATGCAAAATATGATGCAAGAGATGATGCGAAATATAAAAAAGCAATTTGCAATCCCTCCTAGCGAAACCATGAACTCCATAAAAATCTGCCACTGGAATGCAAATAACATAAGCCAGCACAAACTCAAAAGATTTGATGTTGATTTCTGAGACTCATCTGGCTCAAAAAACCGCTTTCAGATGGAACATAGTTTACGACACCCAAACACCCTGGTGGGAAAGCTTGAGGTGGTACAACTATTCTTATTAAAAAAAGCCATTTTCGAATGCAACACTTTTGTACCAAATATCTCTAAGCAACGAGTATTCGGTTAGAAGAATACATTAGGATTGTCAATCTGAGCCATTTATTGGCCACCAAGATTCAATATGCGAGTACATAGATGAGGGAAAATAAAAACATTTTTATAGTATTCTCGATACTAAATTTATTGCTGCCGGAGGCGAGCTTTGTTTATTAGCTCAGATCTCAATATTAAGGAGTCCCTTGAGTCAGAAGGGGAATTATATTCTGCTATTGCCAAGCACACGGAACTGCTGTTACAAGCGGTGAAATAAGCTACACCAAGCGTTAAGACTGCAACTCGAAAATGTCCAATATGTTTAAAAACTTCTCTCCGAAAAAAGATCTCTTAGACGAGAATGTCAGAGGCAGAGATCCCCATCTCTGATAAGGGAACTCTTACATTGTACCATCATCATCTTTTAAAAGAGAAGCAAACCTGTGAGCTTAATCAATATATAGAGACTCTCTGTCCTACAGAAACCGCAAGTTATTCACTATGGCGCACAGTGCTCCTTTTATGGACAAAAATCAAAAAAGTGAGTGTGTCAGAATATTAAGTTTTTGGTATCATTGGAAAGATAAAACTCCAATTAAGAGAAAACTACAACTTAAAAAAATAAAAATCATTTTCCCGCTTTATACAGCACTTCAAAGCTAAGAGATTTTCCATACAACTTTTTAGTGGAGAATACGAGTATACCGTGTTTGAGTAGCTGGGAACTTTTTTTGATTAAAAACCCTTTTCTAACTGTAATTGTTTAAGTTTATGTTTTTTGCAAAGATTAAATATGTAAAATTTAGAACCAATAAGTTTTTTTGAAAAAAAATTTGAAATAAAAATTTGACAGTGTATTAATTCCGCAAGTTGTTGTTGATGAAAATGGACAATTTTTAGGAGACCAAAAAATAAAAGCTCCATAAAGTTCCTACAGTTTTTTTCTCTTTTATGTCACATTAGGCCTTCTACTAACAGGAGAAAGTAAAACCTTCTCCGCTTTTTTCCGCCTTTTTGAAATTTTTTATTTTTAAATAAGTTCCAAAATGCATATTTCAGTATATTGCCTGCTTTGATATAATTGTACAATTACACTAGCCTGCAAGATCTCGCGATGGGGACCAAAGTATTTGTCGCTTATAGATTTTTGGATGCTAAATTCGAATTCCACTCAGATTTGCTCCATCATGTAAGGTTTTAGAGGAATTTTATCAAAAGTTCAAAAACTACCTATTTGATACTATTCACTAAGGTATTATAAGAGCGTGTTTCTCTACTGTAAACTATTCAGTTATTAGTTTTATGCGATTAATTGGTGCTGATATTTTCTTTTTAAATAAGTTATTAAACTCTTCTGCAATATCATTTCGATAAAAATACATATTTTTTGCATTGAAATTGCAAAGTTCTATGCCAAAGTTCTAATTTTTCAAGCTAGTGTTTGCTTCGTATAGCATACCGTCCACCCTTTAAAACATGGCAAGTTCGAAATGAAAATAAAACGAAATTCGTTGAAAATAAAACACGAATACAAAAAGAGTTCAAGTCCAAAATGGGTTTAATAATTGACCAAGTAAAGCAAGGTTTTGGCACAACTAACGACGGAAACCCTGCTCTCCGCTTTTTTTTCAATATTGACATAGCCGCAGAAATAACCAAGCTTGATAAAATTGTGATTTAATAATTTTCACTCGTGCTACGGACTTTGCCTTGTGCAAAGAAGATTCAACAAGAGCAGTTTGGCCAACTGCTTAAAGAGACCAGGGAGTTGTACCTTAGAAATTATGGTTGGTACAATATGCCCAGTTCTGTCCACAAAGGTTTGGTCCACGGATGCGAAGTAATGAAATTCTTTGATTTACCAATTGGTAACATTTATTCAATTGATCTTTCGAATAAGAATAATTTTCATGTTTCCTTTTAGGTTCTTTGTCAGAAGAAGCATTGGAAGTGTGAAATGTACATATATTTTAATTCGATATTTTTAAGTTTCATTTAATACTGCAATTTTGATTTCTGTTCAATTTATTCTTTGCGTCTATAATAACAGAAGTTCGTTGCACTTTGCATAACAACAGTTAAAATTCTCTTGCACATTAAGCAGACGGAAATTCGACACGTTTGTTTGTTGTTTTTAGTCTCATGATAATATTGTTACGAAATTGCCCTCTTGACAATTTACTCTGTTACAAAATTGCCCTCCGGACAATTTACTCTGTTACAAAATTGCCCTCCTGACAATTTCTCTAACTATCTGTACTCGGACTCGTACCGCTGGATTGTGTAGTAATCAAACAATCGCTGGTTAAATTAAAATAATTAGCTTTATTTAATTATTGTTATTTACACATTTAATATTAGGCTTAAAGTTTACTTAGTTATTATTTGCACTTTATTTCACAAACCATTAGTCACTTTATTTAATAATGAATTTCATCACTTTGCAAAATTACAAATACTGCTAATACTGCTGCTTAGATTAAAATGCCTGATGTATACACTTTTACGATCTCTGATCTACTGTATTCCAGTTTGAACAGTCTTGTCGCTTTTATAGTTTTCGAATGGTTGGTGTAGAAACTTCTACGCTATTCTCGTAGTTTCTAGAAGCTTCTATCCTCTTCGACAGAAGTCGAGAATATTCTTTTTGATATTACCGGCAGATGGTTCTTGAATAAACTTTTATTCGAATAGTTTGCATCTTGACTCACAGGGGGCACTCATTCTCCAGATGGGATCCTAAAAGTATGCAATCCCTTTTCACTGGGCTATCACGTTTCACTGCCCTCCGCTTAAACTTGTTCGTCCCGAACAAGGATAGTACTGCAACCTTTATAAGGAGATAACCTCTCTAAATGAACGACTTTCATTTTGCTCCTGGCATTTCTCGCCAACTGGATGCGGTATACTACATCGTTGAGCCGCTTTATCACCTTATAAGGGCCTTCCCAGTGTGTTTGCAGTTTTGGCGATAATCCCTTTTTCCTTTGCGGATTATGAAGCATAACTAGCTGCCCTTCCTGAAATCCCTTGGAGTTTGCTCGTAGATCATATCTGGCTTTCATTTTATCACTCATCAGTTGTGTGCGCTTTCTGATGGTTCCATGAATTTCATTCAGCTGTCTTCGTTTGTCAGCTACATAACTGCTACATGAAACTTCCGTAGATGAGTAGGCACCGAATTTCAGATCTGCAGGCAATCTTATGTCACAACCGAAAATAGCCTTAGCTGGTGTTGTAGATGTTGTATCGTGAGTTGCCGATCGGTATGCCATTAAGAAGAGGGGTATGTGTTGGTCCCAATTTTTCTGGTTTCTGTCCACGACTTTTCTTAGGTGTTCCTCAAGCGTACGATTAAATCTTTCAACCATTCCATCGGATTGTGGGTGCAAAGGGGTTGTACGAGTTTTGCGTATGCCCATCAATTCACTCATTTCCCTGAATATTGTTGACTCGAAATTTCTGCCTTGATCCGAGTGCAACTCGAGGGGAGCTCCGAATCTGCAGACCCAATTATTGATAAATGCATCTGCAACGGTCTTAGCTTCTTGATCGGGAATGGGGTATACTTCTGGCCATTTACTAAAATAGTCGATTACGACGAGAACATATTTGTTGCCGGAATCACTAATTGGAAACGGACCTGCTATGTCCATTGCAATACGCTCAAATGGCGCTCCCACGTTATATCTCTAAGCAACGAGTATTCGGTTAGAAGAATACATTAGGATTGTCAATCTGAGCCATTTATTGGCCACCAAGATTCAATATGCGAGTACATAGATGAGGGAAAATAAAAACATTTTTATAGTATTCTCGATACTAAATTTATTGCTGCCGGAGGCGAGCTTTGTTTATTAGCTCAGATCTCAATATTAAGGAGTCCCTTGAGTCAGAAGGGGAATTATATTCTGCTATTGCCAAGCACACGGAACTGCTGTTACAAGCGGTGAAATAAGCTACACCAAGCGTTAAGACTGCAACTCGAAAATGTCCAATATGTTTAAAAACTTCTCTCCGAAAAAAGATCTCTTAGACGAGAATGTCAGAGGCAGAGATCCCCATCTCTGATAAGGGAACTCTTACATTGTACCATCATCATCTTTTAAAAGAGAAGCAAACCTGTGAGCTTAATCAATATATAGAGACTCTCTGTCCTACAGAAACCGCAAGTTATTCACTATGGCGCACAGTGCTCCTTTTATGGACAAAAATCAAAAAAGTGAGTGTGTCAGAATATTAAGTTTTTGGTATCATTGGAAAGATAAAACTCCAATTAAGAGAAAACTACAACTTAAAAAAATAAAAATCATTTTCCCGCTTTATACAGCACTTCAAAGCTAAGAGATTTTCCATACAACTTTTTAGTGGAGAATACGAGTATACCGTGTTTGAGTAGCTGGGAACTTTTTTTGATTAAAAACCCTTTTCTAACTGTAATTGTTTAAGTTTATGTTTTTTGCAAAGATTAAATATGTAAAATTTAGAACCAATAACTTTTTTTTTGAAAAAAAATTTGAAATAAAAATTTGACAGTGTATTAATTCCGCAAGTTGTTGTTGATGAAAATGGACAATTTTTAGGAGACCAAAAAAAAAGCTCCATAAAGTTCCTACAGTTTTTTTCTCTTTTATGTCACATTAGGCCTTCTACTAACAGGAGAAAGTAAAACCTTCTCCGCTTTTTTCCGCCTTTTTGAAATTTTTTATTTTTAAATAAGTTCCAAAATGCATATTTCAGTATATTGCCTGCTTTGATATAATTGTACAATTACACTAGCCTGCAAGATCTCGCGATGGGGACCAAAGTATTTGTCGCTTATAGATTTTTGGATGCTAAATTCGAATTCCACTCAGATTTGCTCCATCATGTAAGGTTTTAGAGGAATTTTATCAAAAGTTCAAAAACTACCTATTTGATACTATTCACTAAGGTATTATAAGAGCGTGTTTCTCTACTGTAAACTATTCAGTTATTAGTTTTATGCGATTAATTGGTGCTGATATTTTCTTTTTAAATAAGTTATTAAACTCTTCTGCAATATCATTTCGATAAAAATACATATTTTTTGCATTGAAATTGCAAAGTTCTATGCCAAAGTTCTAATTTTTCAAGCTAGTGTTTGCTTCGTATAGCATACCGTCCACCCTTTAAAACATGGCAAGTTCGAAATGAAAGTAAAACGAAATTCGTTGAAAATAAAACACGAATACAAAAAGAGTTCAAGTCCAAAATGGGTTTAATAATTGACCAAGTAAAGCAAGGTTTTGGCACAACTAACGACGGAAACCCTGCTCTCCGCTTTTTTTTCAATATTGACATAGCCGCAGAAATAACCAAGCTTGATAAAATTGTGATTTAATAATTTTCACTCGTGCTACGGACTTTGCCTTGTGCAAAGAAGATTCAACAAGAGCAGTTTGGCCAACTGCTTAAAGAGACCAGGGAGTTGTACCTTAGAAATTATGGTTGGTACAATATGCCCAGTTCTGTCCACAAAGGTTTGGTCCACGGATGCGAAGTAATGAAATTCTTTGATTTACCAATTGGTAACATTTATTCAATTGATCTTTTGAATAAGAATAATTTTCATGTTTCCTTTTAGGTTCTTTGTCAGAAGAAGCATTGGAAGTGTGAAATGTACATATATTTTAATTCGATATTTTTAAGTTTCATTTAATACTGCAATTTTGATTTCTGTTCAATTTATTCTTTGCGTCTATAATAACAGAAGTTCGTTGCACTTTGCATAACAACAGTTAAAATTCTCTTGCACATTAAGCAGACGGAAATTCGACACGTTTGTTTGTTGTTTTTAGTCTCATGATAATATTGTTACGAAATTGCCCTCTTGACAATTTACTCTGTTACAAAATTGCCCTCCGGACAATTTACTCTGTTACAAAATTGCCCTCCTGACAATTTCTCTAACTATCTGTACTCGGACTCGTACCGCTGGATTGTGTAGTAATCAAACAATCGCTGGTTAAATTAAAATAATTAGCTTTATTTAATTATTGTTATTTACACATTTAATATTAGGCTTAAAGTTTACTTAGTTATTATTTGCACTTTATTTCACAAACCATTAGTCACTTTATTTAATAATGAATTTCATCACTTTGCAAAATTACAAATACTGCTAATACTGCTGCTTAGATTAAAATGCCTGATGTATACACTTTTACGATCTCTGATCTACTGTATTCCAGTTTGAACAGTCTTGTCGCTTTTATAGTTTTCGAATGGTTGGTGTAGAAACTTCTACGCTATTCTCGTAGTTTCTAGAAGCTTCTATCCTCTTCGACAGAAGTCGAGAATATTCTTTTTGATATTACCGGCAGATGGTTCTTGAATAAACTTTTATTCGAATAGTTTGCATCTTGACTCACAGGGGGCACTCATTCTCCAGATGGGATCCTAAAAGTATGCAATCCCTTTTCACTGGGCTATCACGTTTCACTGCCCTCCGCTTAAACTTGTTCGTCCCGAACAAGGATAGTACTGCAACCTTTATAAGGAGATAACCTCTCTAAATGAACGACTTTCATTTTGCTCCTGGCATTTCTCGCCAACTGGATGCGGTATACTACATCGTTGAGCCGCTTTATCACCTTATAAGGGCCTTCCCAGTGTGTTTGCAGTTTTGGCGATAATCCCTTTTTCCTTTGCGGATTATGAAGCATAACTAGCTGCCCTTCCTGAAATCCCTTGGAGTTTGCTCGTAGATCATATCTGGCTTTCATTTTATCACTCATCAGTTGTGTGCGCTTTCTGATGGTTCCATGAATTTCATTCAGCTGTCTTCGTTTGTCAGCTACATAACTGCTACATGAAACTTCCGTAGATGAGTAGGCACCGAATTTCAGATCTGCAGGCAATCTTATGTCACAACCGAAAATAGCCTTAGCTGGTGTTGTAGATGTTGTATCGTGAGTTGCCGATCGGTATGCCATTAAGAAGAGGGGTATGTGTTGGTCCCAATTTTTCTGGTTTCTGTCCACGACTTTTCTTAGGTGTTCCTCAAGCGTACGATTAAATCTTTCAACCATTCCATCGGATTGTGGGTGCAAAGGGGTTGTACGAGTTTTGCGTATGCCCATCAATTCACTCATTTCCCTGAATATTGTTGACTCGAAATTTCTGCCTTGATCCGAGTGCAACTCGAGGGGAGCTCCGAATCTGCAGACCCAATTATTGATAAATGCATCTGCAACGGTCTTAGCTTCTTGATCGGGAATGGGGTATACTTCTGGCCATTTACTAAAATAGTCGATTACGACGAGAACATATTTGTTGCCGGAATCACTAATTGGAAACGGACCTGCTATGTCCATTGCAATACGCTCAAATGGCGCTCCCACGTTATATAAATGCATCTTCCCCTGGCTGCGACGGCTCGGTCCCTTGGCAGCTGTACACTTTTCACAAGCACTAATCCAGTCAACTACCGATTGCTGGCAACCAACCCAATAAAATCGTGTTTTAATTTTCTCGACTGTTTTTGTTATTCCCAAATGCCCTCCGCTTGGCCCACTATGGTATTCCTTGAGAATTTCGCTTATTCTTGCCTTGGGTACCACAATCAAGTTCTTCGTGGTTTTTCCATCTTCGCTCTCCCACAGGCGGAATAGGCATCCATCTTGCAGCTTTAAGCTATTCCATTGAGCCCAATATGCTTTAGTTATGGGGCTTTCAGTCGAGATTTCGTTCCAATCAGGCCGTTTTCCTTCATTCTTACTTGATACGATTTTTGCCAAATCTGGGTCATTTCGTTGTTCTTCTTTTATCTTTTCCGCTGTCCATTCATCGTCTGGTAAAACAGCCATTAAGCGCACATCGACTACTCCTTCTTTCCCTTCAGCTTTAGAACAGTGCTTACATTCCATACTGCAAGGACGTCGTGATAGTGCATCAGCATTCCCGTGGTTTCCGCCTCTGCGATGTTCTATTGTGAAATCGTAGCTTTGGAGTCTCTCAATCCATCTCGCAACCTGACCTTCGGGATTTTTGAACTGTAATAGCCAGCGCAGAGCAGCGTGATCCGTTCTCAACAAGAACTTTTGTCCATACAGGTACTTGTTAAAGTGCTTCACGCACTGCATAACCGCCAAAAGTTCTCTCCGTGTTACACAGTAATTTCGCTCTGGCTTTGATAAGATCTTACTGAAGTAGGCTATTACTCTTTCATGTCCGTCAATAACTTGCGACAGGACACCTCCAATCCCGAATCCACTTGCATCTGTATCCAAAATAAATTTTTCGCCAGGTATTGGATACGCAAGGATCGGAGCTGTACACAATAGCTCTTTCAATCTGTTGAATGCCTTCTCCTGTTCGCTTTTCCACTCAAAAGGACAATTTTTCCTCGTTAATGCATGCAGACTACCAGCCACGTCCGCAAAGCCTGGAACAAAGCGTCTGTAATAGGTGCAAAGACCCAAGAAGCTGCGTAGATCATGCAAACTAGTTGGTCTTGGCCACTCCCTTACTGAGTCTATCTTATCTGGATCTGTGTGTACTCCTTCAGGTGTGACTTTATGTCCAAGGTACTTGACTTCTTTCTTGAAGAACGAGCATTTCTTTGCGCTCAGCTTCAACCCTGAAGCTCCTAATCGCATCAATACTTCTTCCAAATTCTTCAAGTGGTCCTCGAAGTCCTTTCCCATAACGATGATGTCATCTAAGTACACCAGACACGTTTTCCAGTGGAGACCCTTTAGCACATGTTCCATTAAGCGTTCAAATGTAGCTGGAGCATTACACAGTCCGAATGGCATCACCAAAAATTGCCATAGTCCATCACCGGCGCTGAATGCTGTCTTTTCCTTGTCTTGGTCGTCTACTGCCACTTGCCAATATCCGCTTTGTAAATCCAGCGTTGAGAACCAATTTGAACCAGAAAGTGTGTCCAACGTATCGTCGATTCGAGGTAATGGATAACTATCTTTCTTTGTTACCTCATTTAGTTTACGATAATCTACACAGAAACGTGTGGAGCCATCCTTCTTCTTGACTAATACCACTGGAGAACTCCAGGGGCTCGCTGATGGCTCTATGACGTTGTTCTGATGCATTTCCTTCAGCAATACATTCACCTCTTCTCTCTTTGCCAGAGGTACTCTTCTTGACGCTTGACGAATGGGTTTGGCATCACCAGTGTTGATTGTGTGTTTCACCATCTTTGTTCTGCCTTCGTTTTTACCCTTTTCAGCAAATACTGACCAATGTCTTGCCAAAAGTTGGCTGGCAGTCCTCCTCTGCTCTGTGGATAAGTCTTTGCTCCATTCTTTCGTGAGATTGTCGAGTACCTTTTTATCAGCTGGTATCTTCATTTTTGTGTCTAGCGGCTGGCTTTCACAGTTTACAATTGCCGAAATTGCCCGGAAATTTCCAATTATCTGTCCTTTCTCTATGGTTTTAGCGGAATTTGCAAGATTGACCACCCTTACTGGCACTATTCTGTTCTGCTGTTCTTCTACGAGGGTTTTTCCAATTATGATGTCATCCAGTGCGAATTTTTCATCAGTCTCCACAACCCACAACTTGTTCTTCTCCACATCTCCGTCCATTTTGGCCCATATGACTGCCTCTGACTTTGCTGGGATTTTTGTCCGCCGCGATACAATGGCTTGTCGGATACCTCTATACTTATCCTCACCAACGGATAACGGTATTTCGGTGTTCGCATACTTCAACATTCGGCATTTCAAATCTAGGGTGAATCCATTCCGAATCATAAAATCCACACCTAAGATTAATTCGTCCACAATATCCGCAACTACAAACTCGTGCGTCACTGTTGTGGTGCCGATAGTTATATTCCGTGTAACTTTTCCCAGTACCGGCGCATCATCTCCAGTTGCCGTACGCAATCTTATTCCCTGAAGCGGCTCGATTCCCCGAACGAGATCCCTTCTAATTATGGAATGTGATGCACCCGTATCCAATGTTACCACGATTTTTCTTCCATTTACTACGCTGTCGACAGTTAGGCTGTTAATTTTCCGTGCCATCTGAGAAACGAAGATTCTGGGGCTACTTGTTGTGGGAGTCAGATCAAGCCCCTCGAGACTGACTCCATCTAGTTTGTCGACGACTTTTCAACATTTTCTGATTCCCTACTTTGGAATCTGACTTGCTTTGGAGGTCTTACCGGTGAGCGTGATCTAGAACGTTTCCGTCTCGATTGGCAATTACGGGCCATGTGTCCGACCTCTCCGCAGGTGAAGCATTTGCCCGTGAAACTTTGGCCGCTTTCAACTTGTACCTGACGGGCTCTGTATACTGGCTGGCACACCAAGGCTGCTGTCTCTGAAGTTAAAGCGCTAGCTACTGTCTCCATATATGTAGCTTTCGGATTAGTTATTGCAGAACGCTTTATCTCCGCATCGCGAATGCCATATACAAAGGTGTCCATCATACACCTCTCAGTGATCTCTCCTGGGTAGGCAAGATGAGCCAACCGTTCCACTTCCGCCGCAAACTGTTGTAGAGACTCACCACTCTTCTGTACCCGTGTTCGTAGCTCTACTTGGTACATCTGCTTCCGGTGTTCACTACCATACTTGCGCTGAACGGCATTCATCAAGCTTTCATAGCAGTCTCGCTCACTTTCTGAGATAGTTTGAAGCACATCAGCGGCAGCACCTTTCAACGAAACGGTTAATGCAGCCACTTTTTCGCGAGCACTCCAACCATTTGTGCTAGCGGTAGTCTCAAACTGCATTCTGAACACGCTAAATGTCGTGGTTCCATCATAGGTAGGAGGCTTCAGTTTTATTGATGATAAAGCTGGCACAGGCAATGCACCTTCCTGAAGTAGGTGAATTCTTTGCTCTATTTGTTGCGTAAATTCGTTCTGCCTTTGTACTACAGATTTTTCTAACGATTCTTGCCGTGTCTCAATTTCACAAACCTTCCTGTCTACCAGCTCGGACATTTCTTTCATCTGCTGTGAATTCTTTTCCACTAGTTGAATAAGTCGAGTTTCACTTTGATGTAAACGCTGCTGCATCTTGTCGTCGCTTTGCTGTAAGCGTTCTTTGACGTCCTGTTTGACGGATGCAACACTCTTTTCGACGGATTCAGCATTTTGCTGTAACTGCTGCTGCATCTTTTCATCTCGCAACTGCATTTTCTCATCGGCTGCTTGAGAATTTTGTTTTAACTGCTGCTGCATATCCTGTTTAAAGGATTGCATTATCCCGATAAGTGCGCTCATGTCAAAGTTACCCGTGTTAGGTTCTTGTGGTGTTTCTTCGTGGCGAGATGTCGTTGGCTCTTCACACTGGAATTCATGTTCATCGACGTCTATACCCTGCTCCTCTAAAGCGCTTCTTAATCGCACCTGCAGCTCCGCTTTAAGCCCTTGTGTTTGCAAATTTAAACGCTCAAGCTCCTTCTTGAGCTGCTCCAATCTCAGTTTTTCAAATTTAACCATTGTTTATTACAGATACACAATCCCACTTCTGACACCAATTGTTACGAAATTGCCCTCTTGACAATTTACTCTGTTACAAAATTGCCCTCCGGACAATTTACTCTGTTACAAAATTGCCCTCCTGACAATTTCTCTAACTATCTGTACTCGGACTCGTACCGCTGGATTGTGTAGTAATCAAACAATCGCTGGTTAAATTAAAATAATTAGCTTTATTTAATTATTGTTATTTACACATTTAATATTAGGCTTAAAGTTTACTTAGTTATTATTTGCACTTTATTTCACAAACCATTAGTCACTTTATTTAATAAGTAATTTCATCACTTTATTTAATAATGAATTTCATCACTTTGCAAAATTACAAATACTGCTAATACTGCTGCTTAGATTAAAATGCCTGATGTATACACTTTTACGATCTCTGATCTACTGTATTCCAGTTTGAACAGTCTTGTCGCTTTTATAGTTTTCGAATGGTTGGTGTAGAAACTTCTACGCTATTCTCGTAGTTTCTAGAAGCTTCTATTCTCTTCGACAGAAGTCGAGAATATTCTTTTTGATATTACCGGCAGATGGTTCTTGAATAAACTTTTATTCGAATAGTTTGCATCTTGACTCACAGGGGGCACTCATTCTCCAGATGGGATCCTAAAAGTATGCAATCCCTTTTCACTGGGCTATCACGTTTCAATATTGTTACGAAATTGCCCTCTTGACAATTTACTCTGTTACAAAATTGCCCTCCTGACAATTCCTCTAACTCTCTGTACTCGGACTCGTACCACTAGATTGTGTAGTAATCAAACAATCGCCGGTTAAATTTAAATAATTAGCTTTATTTAATTATTGCTATTCACACATTTAATATTAGGCTTAAAGTTTACTTAGTTATTATTTGCACTTTATTTCACAAACCATTAGTCACTTTATTTAATAAGTAATTTCATCACTTTGTAAATCACAAATACTGCTGCTTCGATTAAAATGCCTGCTGTACACACTTTTACGATCTCTGATCTACTGTACTCCAGTTTGAACAGTCTTGTCGCTTTTATAGTTTTCGAATGGTTGGTGTAGAAACTTCTACGCTATTCTCGTAGTTTCTAGAAGCTTCTATCCTCTTCGACAGAAGTCGAGAATATTCTTTTTGATATTACCGGCAGATGGTTCTTGAATAAACTTTTATTCGAATAGTTTGCATCTTGACTCACAGGGGGCACTCATTCTCCAGATGGGATCCTAAAAGTATGCAATCCCTTTTCACTGGGCTATCACGTTTCACTGCCCTCCGCTTAAACTTGTTCGTCCCGAACAAGGATAGTACTGCAACCTTTATAAGGAGATAACCTCTCTAAATGAACGACTTTCATTTTGCTCCTGGCATTTCTCGCCAACTGGATGCGGTATACTACATCGTTGAGCCGCTTTATCACCTTATAAGGGCCTTCCCAGTGTGTTTGCAGTTTTGGCGATAATCCCTTTTTCCTTTGCGGATTATGAAGCATAACTAGCTGCCCTTCCTGAAATCCCTTGGAGTTTGCTCGTAGATCATATCTGGCTTTCATTTTATCACTCATCAGTTGTGTGCGCTTTCTGATGGTTCCATGAATTTCATTCAGCTGTCTTCGTTTGTCAGCTACATAACTGCTACATGAAACTTCCGTAGATGAGTAGGCACCGAATTTCAGATCTGCAGGCAATCTTATGTCACAACCGAAAATAGCCTTAGCTGGTGTTGTAGATGTTGTATCGTGAGTTGCCGATCGGTATGCCATTAAGAAGAGGGGTATGTGTTGGTCCCAATCTTTCTGGTTTCTGTCCACGACTTTTCTTAGGTGTTCCTCAAGCGTACGATTAAATCTTTCAACCATTCCATCGGATTGTGGGTGCAAAGGGGTTGTACGAGTTTTGCGTATGCCCATCAATTCACTCATTTCCCTGAATATTGTTGACTCGAAATTTCTGCCTTGATCCGAGTGCAACTCGAGGGGAGCTCCGAATCTGCAGACCCAATTATTGATAAATGCATCTGCAACGGTCTTAGCTTCTTGATCGGGAATGGGGTACACTTCTGGCCATTTACTAAAATAGTCGATTACGACGAGAACATATTTGTTGCCGGAATCACTAATTGGAAACGGACCTGCTATGTCCATTGCAATACGCTCAAATGGCGCTCCCACGTTGTATAAATGCATCTTCCCCTGGCTGCGACGGCTCGGTCCCTTGGCAGCTGTACACTTTTCACAAGCACTAATCCAGTCAACCACCGATTGCTGGCAACCAACCCAATAAAATCGTGTTTTAATTTTCTCGACTGTTTTTGTTATTCCCAAATGTCCTCCGCTTGGCCCACTATGGTATTCCTTGAGAATTTCGCTTATTCTTGCCTTGGGTACCACAATCAAGTTCTTCGTGGTTTTTCCATCTTCGCTCTCCCACAGGCGGAATAGGCATCCATCTTGCAGCTTTAAGCTATTCCATTGAGCCCAATATGCTTTAGTTATGGGGCTTTCAGTCGAGATTTCGTTCCAATCAGGCCGTTTTCCTTCGCTCTTACTTGATACGATTTTTGCCAAATCTGGGTCATTTCGTTGTTCTTCTTTTATCTTTTCCGCTGTCCATTCATCGTCTGGTAAAATAGCCATTAAGCGCAAATCGACTACTCCTTCTTTCCCTTCAGCTTTAGAACAGTGCTTACATTCCATACTGCAAGGACGTCGTGATAGTGCATCAGCATTCCCGTGGTTTCCGCCTCTGCGATGTTCTATTGTGAAATCGTAGCTTTGGAGTCTCTCAATCCATCTCGCAACCTGACCTTCGGGATTTTTGAACTGTAATAGCCAGCGCAGAGCAGCGTGATCCGTTCTCAACAAGAACTTTTGTCCATACAGGTACTTGTTAAAGTGCTTCACGCACTGCATAACCGCCAAAAGTTCTCTCCGTGTTACACAGTAATTTCGCTCTGGCTTTGATAAGATCTTACTGAAGTAGGCTATTACTCTTTCATGTCCGTCAATAACTTGCGACAGGACACCTCCAATCCCGAATCCACTTGCATCTGTATCCAAAATAAATTTTTCGCCAGGTATTGGATACGCAAGGATCGGAGCTGTACACAATAGCTCTTTCAATCTGTTGAATGCCTTCTCCTGTTCGCTTTTCCACTCAAAAGGACAATTTTTCCTCGTTAATGCATGCAGACTACCAGCCACGTCCGCAAAGCCTAGAACAAAGCGTCTGTAATAGGTGCAAAGACCCAAGAAGCTGCGTAGCTCATGCAAACTAGTTGGTCTTGGCCACTCCCTTACTGAGTCTATCTTATCTGGATCTGTGTGTACTCCTTCAGGTGTGACTTTATGTCCAAGGTACTTGACTTCTTTCTTGAAGAACGAGCATTTCTTTGCGCTCAGCTTCAACCCTGAAGCTCCTAATCGCATCAATACTTCTTCCAAATTCTTCAAGTGGTCCTCGAAGTCCTTTCCCATAACGATGATGTCATCTAAGTACACCAGACACGTTTTCCAGTGGAGACCCTTTAGCACATGTTCCATTAAGCGTTCAAATGTAGCTGGAGCATTACACAGTCCGAATGGCATCACCAAAAATTGCCATAGTCCATCGCCGGCACTGAATGCTGTCTTTTCCTTGTCTTGTTCGTCTACTGCCACTTGCCAATATCCGCTTTGTAAATCCAGCGTTGAGAACCAATTTGAACCAGAAAGTGTGTCCAACGTATCGTCGATTCGAGGTAATGGATAACTATCTTTCTTCGTTACCTCATTTAGTTTACGATAATCTACACAGAAACGTGTGGAGCCATCCTTCTTCTTGACTAATACCACTGGAGAACTCCAGGGGCTCGCTGATGGCTCTATGACGTTGTTCTGATGCATTTCCTTCAGCAATACATTCACCTCTTCTCTCTTTGCCAGAGGTACTCTTCTTGACGCTTGACGAATGGGTTTGGCATCACCAGTGTTGATTGTGTGTTTCACCATCTTTGTTCTGCCTTCGTTTTTACCCTTTTCAGCAAATACTGACCAATGTCTTGCCAAAAGTTGGCTGGCAGTCCTCCTCTGCTCTGTGGATAAGTCTTTGCTCCATTCTTTCGTAAGATCGTCGAGTACCTTTTTATCAGCTGGTATCTTCATTTTTGTGTCTCGCGGCTGGCTTTCACAGTTTACAATTGCCGAAATTGCCCGGCAATTTCCAATTATCTGTCCTTTCTCTATGGTTTTAGCGGAATTTGCAAGATTGACCACTCTTACTGGCACTATTCTGTTCTGCTGTTCTTCTACGAGGGTTTTTCCAATTATGATGTCATCCAGTGCGAATTTTTCATCAGTCTCCACAACCCACAACTTGTTCTTCTCCACATCTCCGTCCATTTTGGCCCATATGACTGCCTCTGACTTTGCTGGGATTTTTGTCCGCCGCGATACAATGGCTTGTCGGATACCTCCATACTTATCCTCACCAACGGATAACGGTATTTCGGTGTTCGCATACTTCAACGTTCGGCATTTCAAATCTAGGGTGAATCCATTCCGAATCATAAAATCCACACCTAAGATTACTTCGTCCACAATATCCGCAACTACAAACTCGTGCGTCACTGTTGTGGTGCCGATAGTTATTTTCCGTGTAACTTTTCCCAGTACCGGTGCATCATCTCCAGTTGCCGTACGCAATCTTATTCCCTGAAGCGGTTCAATTCCCCGAACGAGATCCCTTCTAATTATGGAATGTGATGCACCCGTATCCAATGTTACCACGATTTTTCTTCCATTTACCACGCTGTCGACAGTTAGGCTGTTGATTTTCCGTGCCATCTGAGAAACGAAGATTCTGGGGCTACATGTTGTGGGAGTCAGATCAAGCCCCTCGAGACTGACTCCATCTAGTTTGTCGACGACTTTTCAACATTTTCTGATTCCCTACTTTGGAATCTGACTTGCTTTGGAGGTCTTACCGGTGAGCGTGATCTAGAACGTTTCCGTCTCGATTGGCAATTACGGGCCATGTGTCCGACCTCTCCGCAGGTGAAACATTTGCCCGTGAAACTTTGGCCGCTTTCGACTTGTACCTGACGGGCTCTGTATACTGGCTGGCACACCAAGGCTGCTGTCTCTGAAGTTAAAGCGCTAGCTACTGTCTCCATATATGTAGCTTTCGGATTAGTTATTGCAGAACGCTTTATCTCCGCATCGCGAATGCCATATACGAAGGTGTCCATCATACACCTCTCAATGATCTCTCCTGGGTAGGCAAGATGAGCCAACCGCTCCACTTCCGCCGCAAACTGTTGAAGAGACTCACCACTCTTTTGTACCCGTGTTCGTAGCTCTACTTGGTACATCTGCTTCCGGTGTTCACTACCATACTTGCGCTGAACGGCATTCATCAAGCTTTCATAGCAGTCTCGCTCACTTTCTGAGATAGTTTGAAGCACATCAGCGGCAGCACCTTTCAATGAAACTGTTAATGCAGCCACTTTTTCGCGAGCACTCCAACCATTTGTGCTAGCGGTAGTCTCAAACTGCATTCTGAAGACGCTAAATGTCGTGGTTCCATCATAGGTAGGAGGCTTCAGTTTTATTGAGGATAAAGCTGGCACAGGCAATGCACCTTCCTGTAGTAGGTGAATTCTTTGCTCTATTTGTTGCTTAAATTCGTTTTGCTTTTGCTCGTTCGCAATGAATTTTTGTTCTACACATTTTTCGAACGATTCCTGCCGTGTCTGAATATCACAAACCTTCCTGTCTACCATTTCGGACATTTCTTTCATCTGCTGTGAGTTTTGTTCCGCTAATAGAGCGAGTCGTATTTCACTCTGCTGTAATTGCTCTTTGACTTCCTCCTTGACAGCTTGAGCATTTTGTTGTAACTGTTCCTTTACAGCTTGAGCATTTTGTTGTAATTGCTGCTGCATCCTCTCATCTCGCAACTGCATCTTCTCATCGGCTGCTTGAGAATTTTGTTGTAACTGCTGCTGCATCTTCTCATCTCTCTGCTGCATTCTCTCTTCGGCTGCTTGAGATCTTTGATGTAACTGCTGCATATCCTGTTTAAAGGATTGCATTATCCCGATAAGTGCGCTCATGTCAAAGTTACCCGTGTTAGTTTCTTGCGGTGTTTCTTCGTGTCGAGATGTCGTTGCCTCTTCACATTGGAATTCATGCTCATCGACATCTATACCCTGCTCCTCTAAAGCGCTTCTTAATCGCACCTGCAGCTCCGCTTTAAGCCCTTGTGTTTGCAAATTTAAACGCTCAAGCTCCTTCTTGAGCTGCTCCAATCTCAGTTTTTCAAATTTAACCATTGTTTATCACAGATACACAATCCCACTTCTGACACCAATTGTTACGAAATTGCCCTCTTGACAATTTACTCTGTTACAAAATTGCCCTCCTGACAATTCCTCTAACTCTCTGTACTCGGACTCGTACCACTAGATTGTGTAGTAATCAAACAATCGCCGGTTAAATTTAAATAATTAGCTTTATTTAATTATTGCTATTCACACATTTAATATTAGGCTTAAAGTTTACTTAGTTATTATTTGCACTTTATTTCACAAACCATTAGTCACTTTATTTAATAAGTAATTTCATCACTTTGTAAATCACAAATACTGCTGCTTCGATTAAAATGCCTGCTGTACACACTTTTACGATCTCTGATCTACTGTACTCCAGTTTGAACAGTCTTGTCGCTTTTATAGTTTTCGAATGGTTGGTGTAGAAACTTCTACGCTATTCTCGTAGTTTCTAGAAGCTTCTATCCTCTTCGACAGAAGTCGAGAATATTCTTTTTGATATTACCGGCAGATGGTTCTTGAATAAACTTTTATTCGAATAGTTTGCATCTTGACTCACAGGGGGCACTCATTCTCCAGATGGGATCCTAAAAGTATGCAATCCCTTTTCACTGGGCTATCACGTTTCAATATGTTACTCTAGCATATATGTTGTGCAACGTGCATCGAACTACAGTATTGCTGATCATATGTATTATTAGTATTATATAGTATTGATTTTAACATGTAAATTTTGTATAAAAACGCAAGCAATTATTTAATAAAGTCAGTTCAAAATTAGAACTCTAAAGAACAATAATTGAATTATTATTTCTTCGTGGTTTTCTAGTTCAAGTACTAGAAGGTCAGTTAAATTAACGTCAATTTTGTTTCGTCGTGAATTTTCAGTTCAAGTACTGAAAATTCAAAACCTCAAATTCAGATTAAATTCTTGAATTATTTAATCATCGTGAATTACCAGTTCAAGTATTCAAAACACAAATTAAAAACAGAATTTTGAATTAACAGGAAGCATCCCATAAGAATGTTCGAAATTATCGGCTGTCTCATTGTCGAAAAACGGGACGAGAAGATACTAATAAAGACTTAATGATGCATTTGTTGCTATCTTCGGATCCATTGCTTTCGTCAAAAAGAATTATTAAACGCAGAAATAAATTTTTATTGGGCTCCGCTAAATGTATGGAGCAATATGTAGTTCAAGATGAAAATACGAACGATAATGCAGAACAGTTTTCGTCCTTATTAAGTCGTTCGTCTTCTTCATCATCATAAAATTCTTTTAGCGTCGAAACAGATTCTACAGAATAAAAACTATGCTTAATTAGAAAACCTGCTTTTCCATCCAAAACCGAAGGAAGCTATTGAGCTTAGGGTTTTAATTGGCAATATTTCAAAATAATTTCACTGATATTTTATTATTATTATTAAACTTTATATCATAATTGTTTTGTCCCAGTTTGATTACTTTCTTTCAATGTATACCATTTAGTAATTGTGTAATGGTTAATATAGTTGGTAGCATTTGGAGCATTTAAAATTGTCCGTAATATTTTGTTTTGAAACCTTTGGATCATTTCCACATTAGTTTTTTTTTGGCGGTGCCCCATATATGTAGCCTATAGGTCCAGATTTGTTGTAGAATTTTTTTATATATTAGTAGTTTATTGTGGGTTGTTAAGTTTCGACTTTTTTCCTTGGAGCCAGTATAGTTGTCCGAATTTAATTTTCTTTTGCTCACGTTTTTTAAGAATATGCTGTTTCCATGTCACTTTGTTATCTATATGCATTCCAAGATATTTAGCATAGTTTTCAGTATCTATTAATTTCTTTTTAATTTTTAGTGGTATTGGTGTGTAATTAATTTTTGTTGTGTACGAGGTGTGATCAAAAAAGAACCGTTATTGTGTGATCAAAAAATAAAGTATTTATTTATTGATCAACAACTATCTTGTCCGCTTTAAAGTAATAATTTAATTATAGTAGTAACTCTCAGAATAAAATTAGTAACTACATCTCCCTCGAACCCCACATTTATCTTTCAAAAGTGAAAATTTCTTCACATTTTACAAGCATGGAATGATGATTAGATATGAAAATGTGAATCTACTGTAAAAATAAGCAAACTACTTACATTAGTTGATTTTTTTTTCAAATATACAAATTTATATCAATATTTATCTTTCTTTTTGCTTTTTTCAGTTTCACGAAGATCACAAGTTGCAGGCCGGTGCATTATTCACCATAAATAATATTGTAAATCGCAAGGATTTATGGTCCGAGGAAAAGTACGCCAGATTTGTAGAATTAGATATAATTAAGAATGTGCAAGAATTAAATAGAACAGCAATTCGAAACAAATTATTGTGTGAAGATTACGTTTACAGAACTATAAATGAGATAGTTGTTCAATGTAAACATTTTTGTCCAGAAATTATGAATTAATTGTGAACATTAAACTTTATTATTATTATATTATTCCTTACACCATAATTAATTAGGTGTTGGGGGAATGAGTACTAGCTACAGAGGCTTTCGACTCGAAGAGAAAACGATTTTACAGAAAGAATCATTTTGGAGACCAAGCCCGTGGCAGGATTTGAACCTGCGACCCTCGGGGTGTAGACCACAGAGAGTGGCTAACATTAAACTTGTTGGTATATTGCAATATGAGGTAAAGTTTAATTTTTCTATAATAATAATAGGAATGGAATCTGTGTGGTAAAGTAAAGGGTTTTCCAATAAGAGGTGTTATTTTGGTATTCAAAGAAAAATCCAATTTTTTGAGATAAGTGATCGGATGTTTATTTCATAATAAAGAGGAAGGTATGCCGTTAATAGTGAAAAACAACATCATCCAAATGGCCACAACGACCACGCTTACATCACCATATCCTTTTCATGAAATTTTCCATAACCAAATCGCAAAGTGGCTGCCCTATGTCCTCGATAGCTTCCCGAATTCTATCTGTGAGGTCTTGAATCGACGCTGGGCTGTTGGCGTAGACCTTATCTTTTACGTGGCCCCAAAGGAAGAAGTCGCAAGGTGTTAAATCACAAGATCTCGGTGGCCAATTGTGATCACCTCTTCGAGAGATAACACGGTCCGGAAATTTTTCCCGTAAAAGAGCAATGGTTTCGTTGCTTGTGTGGCATATAGCGCCGTCTTGTTGAAACTAAAAATTGTCCAGATCAATACCATCCAACTCCGACCATAAAAAATCATTAATCATCTCTCGATAGCGAATTCCATTCACCGTAACTGTTGATCCAACCTCATTTTCGAAAAAGTAAGGTCCAATGACCCCGCCGGACCATAAACCGCACCAAACAATAACACGTTGAGGATGGAGAGGCTTCTCAACAATAACTCTTGGGTTTTTCCGAGCCCCAGATGCGACAATTTTGCTTGTTGACGTAGCCACCGAGGTGGAAATGGGCCTCATCAGTCAAGAAGATTTTTCGATGGAATTCCGGATTATTTTCATGCATTTCAAGGACCCAATCAGCAAAGACACGACGTTGTTGATGATCGGCCGGCTTAAATGTTCGCATACATTATATTATATACTCGTATACACACAATAGTATTAGGGGGGAGTGTGCGTTATATTATTTTTGAAATATTTTAATGTGACAAGAGTTGAAGCTGACCGCCAACATATTCTTAAACAAATTTTTGTGTTGGTGCGGCGGTATGAGCCAACAGCAGAATAAGATTATACAATTTTTTTAATAGGTATGTATGTATGTAAATATATTGTGTGTATTAGGGGGAGTGTGCGCTATATTATTATTGAAATATTTTAATGTGATAAGAGTTGAAGCTGACCGCCAACATATTCTTAAACAATTTTTTGTGCTGGTGCGGCGGTATGAGCCAACAGCAGAACAAGATTATACAAGTTTTTTAATAGGTATGTAGGTATGATATGTATGTATGTAAATATATTGTGTGTATTAGGGGGAGTGTGTGCTATATTATTATTGAAATATTTTAATGTGATAAGAGTTGAGACTGTATATATGCTCTAATACAAATTTTTGTTAGTTGATAAGTATGTGAATGTGTTATTGAAAAAATGTAGTTTCACAACATTATGCACTTCATAAATCAAATATATAAAAGGTATTATAAATGACACAATTATTTCAATAACAACAACACTACAACTTATAGTATAAATAATTAATAATATAAATAATTATTATATACATATAATAAAATATCAATATGTTTTGGATTCAAACATTAAAGCAAAGCGATAAATTTTGTATTTGTCAGGGTGCATGATCGCATTTTAATATTGCACAAATTGTTGTAGTAGACAATTTGTTAGAAGTGTTTGTCACATCAGAAGATGGATATACATAAGTGTTTATTATTATCTATACGATGAGGTGAAACACGTCCATATACAATACCCCTTGAATTAACATTTTCAACACGACAACATGTTCGATTTGAAGTGAAGGGCGGGACAATAATCATTATAGGTATTTCCTATACTAGTGGTAGCAGAACAAAAAACACCAAACAATTGTCCATCTAGCGATATAGACGATTTATATACATACTGGAAAGTATTATAATCTTCATAGCATTGATGAAGGTTTAAATCTTTCAAAACTCTTCGAAGAGAATAGTTTGCACCCCACTGCAAGATTTTAGAACTCTTCGAAGAGAAAACTTTGCACCCCACTGCAAGAACAACAAAAGCAACAACAACAATAACAACACCAACAGCAGCATCATCATATACAAAAGAAAATTATAATATAATATAATTAAAATAAAAAGTGAACAAATTTTTGGAAAAAATTTTTATTTTATTTTAAAATAATTAATTAAATATAAATATAAATATAAAAAATAAAAATATTTTTTTTATTCAAGGGAATATTTCCCACAGATGAAGACCACCTTCTTCAGATTTTTCCCAGCTTCTTCACTGGGATTTAACTGGAATTGCACCAATCTCGTCTGGAGGAGTTCCTCCATCTCTGGGGCATCCCAGCAAGCTTTTGTGAATCTTGGAGCGAATAATACCGCTTCGTCATATTGTTTCCAATATGCTGGTGCCTCCGTGTTGATATATGCAGCTTCCAAGTTTATTGTTTTCTGTTTATTCTAGAAGAATTACTCGTATTTAAAAATCATACAGCCATATATGAGATAACAAGTAAATCATTAGCTAGAAAAAATTATTCATACAACGTACAACCATATTTGCGATAATATGTAAATATTCACATAAAACTGTTATACTCAAATTTTCTAATCTTCGCAGATATATAAATAGAAATAATAAACATTTTTTCAACATGTTTCATTCTGAAATAAATTCTATATACAAGTAATATTATTCATTTTCTGCTAGAGTGGAATAAAATAAAAATTTTTAATATTGCTAATTAGATAGTAATAAAAACAGTAAGCTATTTTAATTTTTATAATTTATTTATTCAATATATTTTAATTATAATTTGAAAATATAGTATTTTCCTCGTCTGGACTTTCATTTAAGAATTCCGTGATTGGATCTTTTTCTAAGTCTAACCAATATTATCCTTGCTGCATACGTTTCACGATATAGATAGTGTTAAGGGGGTTATTAATGTAATTTATCGCATTCTCACTAAGTGAATTAAATCGGTCAGGTAGAAACAATGCGATATCTTCTAAGTCCGCCATCATCCGTCGTCCATATTTCGTTGAAATTGATGCTATTCCTAATATCTTCATTGGACTATCCATTACTATATTCTTGATTCCCCAAGATGGTTTGAGGTTTTTACCAAAGAATTCTTCTTTCACAACTTTAAAACTATTGTTAGTAGAAGTAATTTTTTGTTTTTTCTGCAATAAAGTATTGTGGGTATGAGCCATTTTCGTTTTTTTTTCTGAAAGGATATATAAATAAAATTCAAATATAATTAAAAGTATAAAATTATTGTATTTATGTTTCTCGACATATATTTAGAAAGTAGTAAACTCACCAAAATGCTGAAGTTGTGTGATGAATTCTATACCAGATCCATGTCTTTTATATTAAAATTTGTTCCAGTAAATGCATTTGAAAAACCAGAAATTTTCGGTTTTAGTTAGATAAGAATATATTAGGAAAAAAAGTAACTTGTATTAACCAGAAATTTTCGGTTTTAGTTAAATAAGAATATATTAGGATAAAATTATTTGTATTAACTAGAAATTTCTGGTGTAAATACAGAATTATGTTATCACTGTTTTAATATGTAGGTCCAATGAATTTATTTAACATAAAATTGTTGAATTATTTTATTAGTATGTCTTATTCTTATATAAGAGAGACACGTATATCAGTTTTTATTTAGTAACCTGTTTGTGCAATTAATATGAAGACATTTTTTTTGCGAATTTTGTGGATGTGTTTTCCATTCAAAATGGAATTTGAAGAGACATATTCTACGTAAACATAACCAAGGAAATATTCATTCTAACAAACCAAACAATCATATAGGAAAAGAACATACAAATTAACAATTATATGAAATAATTAAAGAACAGAAAGCATTAATAAAGCAACAAGACCAGCAATTAATTGAAGCACAAAATAAAAAGCTGCATATAATCACACAGCAACAATATAAATGTGAGAATATGTATAATAAGAATGAAAATAATAATTCTACAAAAGTTTCAATCAGTCAACTATCTTTAAACAAATCTATAAATAATGATATTAATGAGAAAGAACCAACTTGCAGTTATAAATATTGTGAAACATGTAAATTTAAGATATCAACGAAATCATTGTATCATCACTTGAGAACCAATCAACATTAAAAAAACACCATAAAGGTTTGTAGTAATTAGTTCAATGGTATATCATTTACTGAAATACATATAGATAATAGGAACTCTCTAAATAATTTATTTGATTTCATTATTTAAGGGTATATATTCTATAACTCTATCATGAATGTGTACGCAATATGCTGATGTATTTGCTGGAATATTCTTTAAAGTCTTAAATTCAATTTTAATATCAATTGGTCCTGTTTTAACAGCTTCGTTTTGATGCATTACATCAACCACTATTATTGGGGCTACAGTCTTAAATTCATCACATAATAGTAGAGGTTGAGGATCAAGTGTGTAATAACTTTGTTGAAACTTTGAATACATTTCATATAAAATGGCATAGCGATCATTATCAAATTTCAAATTAATATCATCATATGGATATGTAATTGATGTATAGATGTACTTTCACATCCGTTAGATCACAATGTTGAAATTTGTTTGCATTTTGGAATCCGATCAATATGATGAGAGGTCTTTCACTCTGTGTTGAAAGTTTAACATTCCACAAGTGATTTGTTCCTTAGGATAGCATGGGATTAAAGTGGCAATCCCAACTGCGAAATGCTAAGGTTACCGCTGCTCACTGTCTTAAACATTCCTAATTTGGCAAAATCAGATAATTGTATATGTGGGATTTTCCATGTGATATTTGTTATATTTAGCATTATCTTTTCCTTTGAATCACTTGAGGTCACAACATTTTGATCATTCTTGGAACTTAATAATATTAATTCATGTTAAGAGTTTACCACCACTTTATTAAAGTCCTCAGCAAATCCTAATAACATTTTCAGTGGTACACAAAAATTAAAGTAACCATTAGATATTTGAATAGTATTTGCTGATGTCCAACCAGCATTTTTTAACATATTACTCTCGCTTTTATTCAAAGACACATAATTTTTAATTGTTGTAGTTATTCCCAAGTGACGTGTACGATCGATTTCTAATCCATTAAGCTCATATCGAATTTCATCAAACAAATATGCCTTACAATTATTTTTTAATCTAATATTATGTGAAATTGAACCACCAATTAAGGTAACATAACCTTCTATATATATTAAACTTTCGCTGGTTAAAACATAGAGATCTTGATTTTGAATTGAGATTCTTATTTCATCATTGTTTTTATATGATTGTAAATATGGTGAATAGCTATGGTACTCCTTTTTTATAATGCTCTCATCATATAAAAGTATAAAAATTCTCGATTAGCAATTGTTAGTCGTTTATTTTTAATAACTTTATTAGTAGCCTTTCTTTCTATTCGCTCAACTGTTGATGGGAAAGTGATAAAGGGTACACTTCGCCCTACGTTTTTATTATAAATAATCATTAGTCCTGTGGTTTCAAATATAATCGTAGTAATATTGTTTCTCCTCGGAAATTAATTAAATTATTATCCTGATCAACAATTCTCACTGTTGTAACGACTCTTTTCTATAGCTGGGGTAAAACTCAGCGGCTCCAGGGGTCGTGTACAGAAAATTATCAAAAGTCCTGCGAGTTATATTAACAATAGCGTATTTATTTAATATAATGATGGGGAGCTCTTGCTCAAAACAATACTACTTCCTTAACTCTATATAAATCAACTTGCTTAGTGTATACTTGTTTGCCTGTCTCTACGTCCCGGTAAGTATGTGTCTCTGTGATTCAGTGGGAGAACGATTAAAAACCAGAGGCTCTCACTGAATCCCTGTAGTCTCTGCCTGTGTATGACTTAGCAAGAAAACGATTAAAAACCAGAGGTTCTTGCTAAGCTTTCTAATTCTCGGTTGCGTATGTGTCTCAGTGATTCAGTGGGAGAACGATTAAAAACCAGAGGCTCTCACTGAATCCCTGTAGTCTCTGCCTGTTAAAGTAACCATTAGATATATATATATCTATATATATATATATATATATATATATATATATATATATATATATATATATATATATATATATATATATATATATATATATATATATATATATATATATATATATATATATATATATATATATATATATATATATATATATATATATATATATATATATATATATATATATATATATATATATATATATATATATATATATATATATATATATATATATATATATATATATATATATATATATATATATATATATATATATATATATACTATATATATATATATATATATATATATATATATATATATATATATTATATATATATATATATATATATATATATATATATATATATATATATATATATATATATATATATATATATATATATATATATAATATATATATATATATATATA